>CATIUR010000009.1:6122500-7482500 GCA_949592205.1 Helichrysum umbraculigerum | reverse complement strand
CAATATATTGCTCAACTCGGTCTCTCCAGTATACGTAATCCATGTCCACAGTAAATAGTGGAGGTTTATTACTTGAACCTATATCATTACTTTGTTTAATCATCTCCCTAAGTCCTCTAATATCCTCTTTATCAGCTGCCATTGTAAATACTTAAACGAAAAATCAAACTTCTGATCTTAGCGACGTAGAGAGGTACGTCGCACAAAGTTAATGCGACGTAGATAGGTACGTCGCAAAAAGCAAAGGATTCAATTAAGAATCAGAAAATGCGACGTTGAAAGGTACGTCGCAGATGACGTCGCAGAGGACATCGCAGAACCACACTATGCGACGTAGAGAGGTACGTCGCAGATGACGTCGCAGAGGACGTCGCACGGACTAATTAAAGTCCAAATCACTACGTCGCTAGCGACGTCGCAGCTTACGTCGCAGTGGTACGTCGCAAAACGCGATGAACAGCGGCCAAAAACCCTAAAAACGAATTTTTAACCCTAAAACCAAAACCACGAATGTCGAACGACAGAAACCTTCAAGAATCCCAATAATGCTGATCGAAAACCTGTAAAAACACAAAACAAACGTAATAAACACGAAAACTCACGAATATCACGTTCTTTTAAATCCCAAACTCGATCCGAAACGCCAAAACAAGCACTTTCTGCTCTGATACCAGTTGTTTGTCCCTTACTTAGGATCTAGAACGAACCGAGTCACTCTAATTGCTAGCGGAAATAACAATTAGATCACGAATAATCACACGAACAATCAATACGCAATCAATATCAAACGAACGTAATATTATTGCTTATAGTCGATCAGATTACAGAGAATTTCGACAAATTACGTTTAGGGTTTCGTCAACCCTAAAACAGAAAACACAAATCGTTTTTATACAAAAACTGGCACCTGCGACGTAGCACGCTACGTCGCAGGCCCAAGCCCATGCGACGTCTGCTACGTCGCAGGCCCAATACCTGACGTCGCACCTGCGACGTAGTGCGCTACGTCGCACCTGCGACGTAGTGCGCTACGTCGCAGGAGTCAGAAATGCTAATCTAAATACAAACTACGAGCTAGACCAACTGACAGACACTAAACATGTACTAACAATAATTATCAATGTGATCTATTCTCATCTCATATATGTATTAAATACTTCATGATTTCAAATCAATCATAATCTATTTAATAATTTCTATCAGCTGATACACACTCAAAATTAGCTTACTACTTACATATTCAACCTTCCATATGCAAGCCATTTCACATACACACAATGTTCTAATTTTTCAACAACTGAATCACTCAGTATATCACTTATCTGAAACCTCAAACATATGATAATCCATCATCATAGTTTCAATACTTAACATTAATCAATGTCCCTATTTTCCTCAAAATTCAGGACACATCTTAATTAATTATCATCACTTTGACATATGCTATACTATCAAGCATCACTGTCATAACAAGCCTACTTAATCCTGTTACTATAAAACATTTCATTTCTTAATTCACAATTGACCAGAAAGATCCATCACTTCCCAAATCAATTTAGCTTTATCATAAGCCCTATTTCTTATAAACCTATCAGTCATGGTTTAGGTCAAGTGTTTAACTATAGTCAACACATATCATATAGTCACATAAACACATATTTTCTCAATTAGCAGTCATTATCAATTCAAATGACACAACAGTTCTTAAACAGGATTTAAATCACCTCCTGTAACCAATCTACTAGTATAATACTATCAATTATTTTGTCTCACCAATAAAGACACTTCTTAGATTCTAACATCAATCCAGTTAAAACCTTAAGCAACTCTTTTCTACTTACACAAGCACATTCCTGCATTTCCAATTCAATCAGGAATACTAGCAACAATGAGCAACTCATTTAATACCTCTATCTGATATCAATATATATATAACAATCCTTAGTTGACTCAAAACTAGGGAATCATATCAGTCTGACTCAATTAACTTCTTAACAAAGCTTACTCAACATTACAGAGTAAACAATTCAAGTTAATTTAAATTAATTCAGGCTTACCGAAGATTACCTGGCAAATCTTAAGCCCCCGAGCGTTGAGGAAACATGAAATAAACCAATCAGTTACTCATGTTCCTCCGTCTCTGCATCAAATAACACTTTGCAACTTGTTAAGGGTTAGTACATACTCAACTAATCACTTTCTCACACATTCACTAATCAACTAAACCCACACTTCTGGAATGTTTGACTCAACTCAATCAAAGTTTGGGATTGAACATTCTATCAAGTCCAATTCACCCAAACTATTGCTCTGATACCAACTTATAACACCCCTCGTTATTTATAAACATTTAATATAATATTTGCGACTCGGAAGCGTATATTTAAAACATACTATCAATGTACTCAAAATGTCAATAAACTTTTTCAAATTTAATACATGACATTTTAACAAACTCGGTGTTATATAATTCAAAACATCTCTTTAGTTATCAAAATAACATCAGAGTAAAAGCCTGTCAAACATTCCATCCAGTCCAACAACCTCCTGCCCAAATATGTCCCATCTATTTAACCTGCAGGAAGAACTGTGGTGGGGTTAGCATAAAGCTAAGTGAATGAAACCATAAGCAACAGTACAACCTAGCATAACAATCTGTTTACATCAAATAACAATAAACAGAAAATCAATCAATCACTCGACATCCAATCAATGTCAAGCTACTCACATCAAACATTATCAATCGTCATGAGGACCGGTGGTTCCTGAGATACCCTAATACCGGTTTGGTACTCAGGGAACCCTTATCAATCATCTGTATTGGCCTATACAGAATTACCGGTAACCAGTTGTTAATCACACACGACCTAGATCTCTAAACCAACATTTCAAGTTTCAAGATCTCCTGTCGTCTACAATAACAACCAAGTCCAACTGTCAAGTCAAGTTGACCTCAGAATCTTACATACTAGCTCAAACAACCAAGTAAGCAAACCACCTAACTAACATGGCAAGTTATCTCAACAGATGCATCATATCAAAGTAATACTATAAATTACTTATTGTAAATCAAATCATTACAACTAAATCACACTGAGGTTACAGATCCACTCACCGACACCTCAGGCCTCAAGCTCAGATTTCTAATATTACTGAGCCTTCTCCATATCTGAGAATACAATCAATAAACAATGAGTTAGTAACTTGTATCACACAACATATAACTCATTATCCAACTCATAATATCAATTCACTGCAATTATCAAGTTATAATATCTATTATAACTACTCAATTGCATTTAACTTACATGTCAAAGCTATTATCTACAATTTACATTAAATTGTACAATAAGTAATTCCAGTTTATGAGTTTATAATTTATTTCAATCACTTATTCATCAACACCAGTGTTTACACTAAAACACAAGAGGCACAAAACATACAGACTGACAGACAAGATCCGCCGGATCAGTCCCTGGATCCGCCGGATCCCTTACATGATCCGCCGGATCAACCATAGGATCCGCCGGATCCTTAACTATGTAGTACCGACTAAGCCTGATCCCTCGGATCAAAACCGGATACAACAACTCAGCCTTAGGATCCGCCGGATCAACCCTATGATCCGTCGGATCACCCACAAAATCAATGGATCCGCCGGATCAGGGTTAGGATCCGCCGGATCACCCTACCCACAACATGATCCGCCGGATAACAAACACGATCCGCCGTATCACCCGTCTTCTCCAGCGACCTGCAACTATTTCAACAGCCCAGAACTCGAATTTAAAAACCCAAATCAACAAAAACTCGATTCTAAACAGTTTTATACTACTAGAAACATCAGGTAATCATCATATAACACTTATAACATGTTTCTAACATCCAATTCTTCCAAATCATCAATTATCCCAATTTCAATCAAATGGAAATAATTAAACTTACTTCTTGATTTGAAGAACACTGAATTGAGATGGTGATTAGGATGAAACTAGAATCAATCACAGCTCCAAATTCAATTTCAATTTGGTTTCTAAGTTTTCTTTTGAATTGATTAAGGTTTTGAGGAGTTTTGAAGTTTCATATGAAACTTTCTAAAAGAAGAAAGTAATATATAAGTCGGTTTCTCTAACCGACTTCAATTATACGGGTATAATTTAATACCCCATCTCAATCTATTGTTTGGAACCCGAAAACCATTTGCGAGTCCAAACATGTTATTGTACCGTCAACTATATTAATTTACCACAATTAATAATTCACTTACCACATTGGAATATTTATCTCCTATTCCAATTATTTCACTATTTCAAATAATATTATTTCCAAACACATTTAAATACTAATTTAAATCAAGAAATAATACAAATACAACTAGGTCCATTTCGAGGATGTTACAACTCTCCCCCCCTTAAAGAGATTTCGTCCCCGAAATCTAACCTCAATCAATCTGACTAATGTGATATAATCACAAACTTCTTAGCATACATTAATCCTCAATAGCAACTTACAACTATATTTAGATTGTTTGAATTCTTTCCACATGCACATATCCAAATGTACATGCTTCTATCTTTTCCTACGCACACATACAGTGCATCTAATCAATATCATCAATCAGATATATCTTATAGACAAACACTTACTTCAACAAGTGAAATCTACAATCACTTAATCAACAAGTAAGACTTCACATTACTTAATAGGTCTATACAACCAGAAATTAGCAACATGCTAAGATCTTTAACCTATTCCCACTGTTCATCACTGTTAACACTAAAACAGCAGCAACAATATCACAACAACAGTGTTTATTAGACCACAATGTATCTAGCAACACTGAAATATAATTTCAATTCATGACTAACAATCAGTCTAATATATAGATCACAATCTTAAATCTCTACCATCAAAGATCTGAAATTCAAATCTAGGTCAACTTTTCATCCAAAAGTTTCATACCTATACTCTTTTGAACAATCTATAATGTTCACATATCATTTCAATCATATGAAATCCTTTACTTAAAAGTAATCCATATTCATATCACCTTAATAAGCAAAGCAGAGGTCAAACTCAGTAGGTAAAATCACAATTAATAAGTACTTTGCTCAATCAACAAAGGTACCACAATCAAATATTACCTACATTCAACCAACCTCTACATTGACTTATTTCTACTTACAACTCCTTTCATTACAACCTATCAATTGTCAACAACATCAAAGTCGACAACAACTACTGCTCAAACAATAATCACAACACTAGTGATTATACATTCCAGTACACCTATCAGTACTTAACATTTGTCTTCAAATTCTAACTAACCATCAAGTTAGAATTTATATACTACTTAAACTGGTAAAACATCAAAATCTATTCTTAGCAACCAGTTATTTCAACTCAACCTTAAAATCTTAAATTACTAATCACAAGCAATTAGAAATTTTACAATTTGAATCACCTAATCATTCAACTCTAGATTCCATCAATCTAGCAACTAAGTTAGTCTTACTTAACATATCATGATACTACAGATCAAGCATCACAATATTACGACGTGCTACCTTCCAACACATTTCTAACAAAATCTATATCAAGTTAATCACAATTAACTGACCTCCACATATCTTATGGCACATTTTAATTCATTCTATTAAAATCTATCATGCCATTTATTATCATGTATACCACATATACATACCTACACAACTTCAGTTACTCTCTTAAATGGACATATCCCTATCAATTCCATTTAATTTTATATAATAGGCCATTCAGACTGTTAAAGTCTTTATCAAGCCTTCACATTATTATCAATCATCACATATCCATACCACAGGACATGGACAATTACTAATCAACAACTCTATGTTTCACTTATATACATACCACTTAGTATATAACTTAAACAAGTTAATCTAAACTTCCAAGAAAGTTTGGTGAATACCATCATCACCTATCAATTTCAAGGTTTCCCTTACTCTCTAACACCTACAATTTTTTTAAAATATGAACAATCATTCAATTCATATTTCCTCAATTTATCAAATAAAGATCAACTAAATCTTTAACACCCTCCAGCTTCAGATATACGTTCATATCATACCTTATTTGGATCTAATCCCAATCTATCACTTTATCACTTAATTCATTTGTATACAATCAACAAATAACTAAAGAATCCATTCAATTCTTTCAATACTTTAGTGATTCACCAGGAGGTACTAGTCAACCTATGCAACCATTAATAATAACTTTCAATTATTTCTTATCTCACATTCTTACCCAATCAAAGCTATCATCGCAAGCTTCATACACTGATAAGATTTTCTTATCACATTACTAATCAATGTGATTTAATTATTCTAACATATCTTAGCAAATTATAACTGTCATATCAAACAATGACTTCATATCTGTATAATTCTTCAACACATATTCAGTTCAAATATTATATATTACTCAACTGAACACTCAATTATACTTAACACTATTTCAATTACTTAATACTAGCTTTAAGTAATAATTCAAGTCTCACAAACTTAGACAATTCATCTATCTCCTTTGGATCTTACATGACCCATTCCAACATAATGTGACCAATCTAGGGATTCAATCACATTTCACACAATCATAACATTTCAATCTATGTTAAACTATTTCCACACCAACAGTTGACTACTTGTCAACTTCAATTTCAATCAATCAATCAATAAAATTCTCTAATTGCTTTTCTCAAGTTTGACCCAACCTCAACCAATCACAAGCAATAAATTTTATACACAATTCTCTATTCATGGTTTGACATTCAAAGTTAATATACTATCTATATTAACTCACAACAAACCATCTCATCTTACATGTTTACTTTCAAACATATATTTTAAATTATTACATTCAATAATTACTAGGAATTTATCAAGCAAGACAATGCCATCATGTATCAACTTTGGCTTCATACAAGCCAGATATCAAATAGTGATTCATCTAAACACTATCAAATTCCTCTACATGTAAGTTATCACAATCAATTACAATTACGTGTTCAACAAAATAAAATTTGTTAACTAGGTTTATCATCAAAACCTCTATCAATGACAACTATCATTTACACTGTCACTTTTACAGTCTAAAAGTCACAGTCCTATCAACTGATTGTTTTCTTATCAAAACAATTATTAAACAATTTAGCATACTTTCATGCTTAATTATTCAAAATCACATTACTTTTCTTTATATCAAGTAGCCTCAACAAGTTCATGTGACACAACATAATTATAACAATGGTGATCAGGCGTTGCAGGATTATGTTCTTCACAATCCATTCTCAGGCTACTCTACATTATAATTATCAATGTGATCTATTCTCATCTCATATATGTATTAAATACTTCATGATTTCAAATCAATCATAATCTATTTAATAATTTCTATCAGCTGATACACACTCAAAATTAGCTTACTACTTACATATTCAACCTTCCATATGCAAGCCATTTCACATACACACAATGTTCTAATTTTTCAACAACTGAATCACTCAGTATATCACTTATCTGAAACCTCAAACATATGATAATCCATCATCATAGTTTCAATACTTAACATTAATCAATGTCCCTATTTTCCTCAAAATTCAGGACACATCTTAATTAATTATCATCACTTTGACATATGCTATACTATCAAGCATCACTGTCATAACAAGCCTACTTAATCCTGTTACTATAAAACATTTCATTTCTTAATTCACAATTGACCAGAAAGATCCATCACTTCCCAAATCAATTTAGCTTTATCATAAGCCCTATTTCTTATAAACCTATCAGTCATGGTTTAGGTCAAGTGTTTAACTATAGTCAACACATATCATATAGTCACATAAACACATATTTTCTCAATTAGCAGTCATTATCAATTCAAATGACACAACAGTTCTTAAACAGGATTTAAATCACCTCCTGTAACCAATCTACTAGTATAATACTATCAATTATTTTGTCTCACCAATAAAGACACTTCTTAGATTCTAACATCAATCCAGTTAAAACCTTAAGCAACTCTTTTCTACTTACACAAGCACATTCCTGCATTTCCAATTCAATCAGGAATACTAGCAACAATGAGCAACTCATTTAATACCTCTATCTGATATCAATATATATATAACAATCCTTAGTTGACTCAAAACTAGGGAATCATATCAGTCTGACTCAATTAACTTCTTAACAAAGCTTACTCAACATTACAGAGTAAACAATTCAAGTTAATTTAAATTAATTCAGGCTTACCGAAGATTACCTGGCAAATCTTAAGCCCTCGAGCGTTGAGGAAACATGAAATAAACCAATCAGTTACTCATGTTCCTCCGTCTCTGCATCAAATAACACTTTGCAACTTGTTAAGGGGTAGTACATACTCAACTAATCACTTTCTCACACATTCACTAATCAACTAAACCCACACTTCTGGAATGTTTGACTCAACTCAATCAAAGTTTGGGATTGAACATTCTATCAAGTCCAATTCACCCAAACTATTGCTCTGATACCAACTTATAACACCCCTCGTTATTTATAAACATTTAATATAATATTTGCGACTCGGAAGCGTATATTTAAAACATACTATCAATGTACTCAAAATGTCAATAAACTTTTTCAAATTTAATACATGACATTTTAACAAACTCGGTGTTATATAATTCAAAACATCTCTTTAGTTATCAAAATAACATCAGAGTAAAAGCCTGTCAAACATTCCATCCAGTCCAACAACCTCCTGCCCAAATATGTCCCATCTATTTAACCTGCAGGAAGAACTGTGGTGGGGTTAGCATAAAGCTAAGTGAATGAAACCATAAGCAACAGTACAACCTAGCATAACAATCTGTTTACATCAAATAACAATAAACAGAAAATCAATCAATCACTCGACATCCAATCAATGTCAAGCTACTCACATCAAACATTATTAATCGTCATGAGGACCGGTGGTTCCTGAGATACCCTAATACCGGTTTGGTACTCAGGGAACCCTTATCAATCATCTGTATTGGCCTATACAGAATTACCGGTAACCAGTTGTTAATCACACACGACCTAGATCTCTAAACCAACATTTCAAGTTTCAAGATCTCCTGTCGTCTACAATAACAACCAAGTCCAACTGTCAAGTCAAGTTGACCTCAGAATCTTACATACTAGCTCAAACAGCCAAGTAAGCAAACCACCTAACTAACATGGCAAGTTATCTCAACAGATGCATCATATCAAAGTAATACTATAAATTACTTATTGTAAATCAAATCATTACAACTAAATCACACTGAGGTAACAGATCCACTCACCGACACCTCAGGCCTCAAGCTCAGAAGTCTAATATTACTGAGCCTTCTCCATATCTGAGAATACAATCAATAAACAATGAGTTAGTAACTTGTATCACACAACATATAACTCATTATCCAACTCATAATATCAATTCACTGCAATTATCAAGTTATAATATCTATTATAACTACTCAATTGCATTTAACTTACATGTCAAAGCTATTATCTACAATTTACATTAAATTGTACAATAAGTAATTCCAGTTTATGAGTTTATAATTTATTTCAATCACTTATTCATCAACACCAGTGTTTACACTAAAACACAAGAGGCACAAAACATACAGACTGACAGACAAGATCCGCCGGATCAGTCCCTGGATGCGCCGGATCCCTTACATGATCCGCCGGATCAACCATAGGGTCCGCCGGATCCTTAACTATGTAGTACCGACTAAGCCTGATCCCTCGGATCAAAACCGGATACAACAACTCAGCCTTAGGATCCGCCGGATCAACCCTATGATCCGTCGGATCACCCACAAAATCAATGGATCCGCCGGATCAGGGTTAGGATCCGCCGGATCACCCTACCCACAACATGATCCGCCGGATCACAAACACGATCCGCCGTATCACCCGTCTTCTCCAGCGACCTGCAACTATTTCAACAGCCCAGAACTCGAATTTAAAAACCCAAATCAACAAAAACTCGATTCTAAACAGTTTTATACTACTAGAAACATCAGGTAATCATCATATAACACTTATAACATGTTTCTAACATCCAATTCTTCCAAATCATCAATTATCCCAATTTCAATCAAATGGAAATAATTAAACTTACTTCTTGATTTGAAGAACACTGAATTGAGATGGTGATTAGGATGAAACTAGAATCAATCACAGCTCCAAATTCAATTTCAATTTGGTTTCTAAGTTTTCTTTTGAATTGATTAAGGTTTTGAGGAGTTTTGAAGTTTCATATGAAACTTTCTAAAAGAAGAAAGTAATATATAAGTCGGTTTCTCTAACCGACTTCAATTATACGGGTATAATTTAATACCCCATCTCAATCTATTGTTTGGAACCCGAAAACCATTTGCGAGTCCAAACATGTTATTGTACCGTCAACTATATTAATTTACCACAATTAATAATTCACTTACCACATTGGAATATTTATCTCCTATTCCAATTATTTCACTATTTCAAATAATATTATTTCCAAACACATTTAAATACTAATTTAAATCAAGAAATAATACAAATACAACTAGGTCCATTTCGAGGATGTTACAACTCTCCCCCCCTTAAAGAGATTTCGTCCCCGAAATCTAACCTCAATCAATCTGACTAATGTGATATAATCACATACTTCTTAGCATACATTAATCCTCAATAGCAACTTACAACTATATTTAGATTGTTTGAATTCTTTCCACATGCACATATCCAAATGTACATGCTTCTATCTTTTCCTACGCACACATACAGTGCATCTAATCAATATCATCAATCAGATATATCTTATAGACAAACACTTACTTCAACAAGTGAAATCTACAATCACTTAATCAACAAGTAAGACTTCACATTACTTAATAGGTCTATACAACCAGAAATTAGCAACATGCTAAGATCTTTAACCTATTCCCACTGTTCATCACTGTTAACACTAAAACAGCAGCAACAATATCACAACAACAGTGTTTATTAGACCACAATGTATCTAGCAACACTGAAATATAATTTCAATTCATGACTAACAATCAGTCTAATATATAGATCACAATCTTAAATCTCTACCATCAAAGATCTGAAATTCAAATCTAGGTCAACTTTTCATCCAAAAGTTTCATACCTATACTCTTTTGAACAATCTATAATGTTCACATATCATTTCAATCATATGAAATCCTTTACTTAAAAGTAATCCATATTCATATCACCTTAATAAGCAAAGCAGAGGTCAAACTCAGTAGGTAAAATCACAATTAATAAGTACTTTGCTCAATCAACAAAGGTACCACAATCAAATATTACCTACATTCAACCAACCTCTACATTGACTTATTTCTACTTACAACTCCTTTCATTACAACCTATCAATTGTCAACAACATCAAAGTCGACAACAACTACTGCTCAAACAATAATCACAACACTAGTGATTATACATTCCAGTACACCTATCAGTACTTAACACATTTAAATACTAATTTAAATCAAGAAATAATACAAATACAACTAGGTCCATTTCGAGGATGTTACATCTGTTACGCTTCTAATGATGCCAATCTCACAGAAATTGGATGTGTAGATCTTAGGCGTAGCCGAAATGACTTTTAATGGCTCTGAAAGCGTAGTGGTTTCTCCGTCCTTTGCCCGTTTCACTTGATTCCGGATTTTTTCATCTCGATTTTACCTATACAACAGATGGTAGAAGTTAGGAAGTGTGTCTTGATAGGAAAATGAAGTCGGAGGAATCGGCTTGTATTAAAATGCTGTGTTTTGTGCATTTTCAGAGTGTTTTCAGTGATTTTTACCACAACGTATATTTTTGAACCACTTTAGTGATTTTTAGTAAATAATCAATGTTTTGGAATGTTTTCACTAAAGAAAGGTCCAAAATGTGAGGAATAAAGCTTCTAAAAACATGACTTTTTACGTCACATCAAGTTATCCCACACTTAGACGTTGCTTGTCCTCAAGCAACAACTCTCTGAAAAAATATTTAAGGTAATGTTTTTAGGGGCGAGTCAGAGAATATTTTCCGAGATTAGCATTTCATCATATCAGCAAGTTATTCTAAAAGTGTGGAGGAAGATTAGATGATCCTTCCATAAGCAAGAAGAGAATCTCTTAGGCATACATCCAAATCTCGTGATTTTGTAGTACACATGACTAGGCGATCTCACTAAAGGTGGTCACTCAATTCACTCAAAGTGTATCGGGTTTCCTATCAATCTAGCTCAAACGAAATCGCTCAAAATAGCCAGTCATGCTGCACTCATCGTCATAGGCTTGATCGAGAATCGGATCTCCACCACTTAGGTGAGGACGGTGCTAATTATCTCAAGACATTCAGAGGGTTGTAATGTATGGTGAGGGTAAAAGGTATGGATAGTGGAATTTGGGTTTGTGAGGGGTGTTTAGCTTATCCTAAAATCACTGAGATTATGAACAACTTTATTTAGAACGGAGAGGAACGGAGAGTTGGTAGCTGTTTCAGCTTCTGTCGGATCTTTCATGAAGAGCTATGTTTTGAAACCTTCAGCTTTAGTTTCGGAGCTGTCTTTTCTTTTCTTTTTCTTTTCTTTCTCTTTTCTTTTCTTTTTGTTTTCTTCAGAATTTCTTTTCCATAGAATTTTCAAGGAATTTTATATTTTGAATCCTTTAGAAATCTTTTCTTCTATCTTGATCATTTTGATTCTTTTCCAGGTGCTAATTTTTCCCGCACCATTGTCCTTCTAGCTCTCTTGTGTGCTAATTTTCCCGCACCATTTGTTGAGAAACTTGATTTGGAGAATGTGAATGAGTAGGATATATGAAACAGATATTCTAAAAGGTGTTCCTCATAACCTCAGAAATTCCAAGATAAGTTTGGGGGGTAATTTTGGGAAGTGAGTGAAAATTAGTGTTTTGAAGAAACGAAAGGTTTAGGCTCAACAGGGTTTACTAGGCGGATCTTCGATACTAAAAATGAGCATCGGAAAGGGTTTTGGGCTTGAAAAGATATGTAAGAAATGGGTTAAGTCCTAAGGAATGTCAAGGTCATTTAATTGCACCTATACCGCGTACGGTACACACCAATATGGTCTCGAAGCGTATGTCAAGAGCAAGTTCTAATTCAGAGATACAGACTTCGGCACACACACAAGAAATGAAAGTGAAGCATTAAAGATGAATGCTTTTGGGCTCAAGATACCTCACTGCAAAAGGGTTGTATGTGTCTAGTCATGCTCCTTTGATTATCACTTCTTGCTTAAGCAATTTCTACCTTATTTCCTTTAGGCTTTTAGAAATATCATACTTATATTTTGAAAATGGTTTCTCTCAGTAGTATCTTAGACTCAAAAACTGAGTTGGACTCATTATTTTTGAAAAAATTTGACCTCATTTTTGGAAAAATTTGAGAGAAAGATTGCTATTGGATGTAAAAGTCACATATTTAAGGTATTCTATACCTGCCATCCCACATTTAGAGGAACATTGTCCCTAATGTTCTTTTGAGTAGAGATTTTACTAGTAAAATCCCACACTTAGAGTTTGAACATGTAAGTAGATGTTTCTCAAGTGTTTAATTTGGGCTGGAATCCCACACGTAGTGATAAGTTTAGGATGAGGCACAGAAATTAAATACACTAACATAAGCATAGTAAAACAAAAGTGAGATGGGGAAAAGGAACAGAGAGACTCCCCATTTGTGTTTAATGGAATAGACCAGGTTTGTGCAGGAGTGGTGCTAGTGAATTGCTGGATTTGAAGGACCAGGCTCGTTTAAGATCATCCATTCCACACAAAGCTGAATTCTGCATAAACAACAACACATATCACAGCTACTCATCCAGGTAGCAAGTCTAAAGCGTAAGTACAAAGTCAAAATACAGAAAGTAAATAATAAAGATAAAATCTAGTAATCATCAAGTAGGTCATCAGTGTCAGGATCAAACTCTGCCTCAGCATCCCTGTCGAAAACGGAAGTCGGAGATGGAATGGAGAAATCCATAGCAGCAATAGCCTGACTCACGATCTCGTCAGTGGTAGTGGGGGAAGCAGAAGTGTAAACATCAAAAGCGGCCAGAAGCTGCTCTATGAGGCTGCGATCTGGTGATGCAAGTCCTGTGGGCAATGCTGGATCAGGATCAGCAGCTGCAGCAGTGGGACCAGTGGAAGGTCCAGCAGTAGAGACAACAGGTGGATCTGCAGGAGGAAAGAAGGACCATGGAGGTCGAGATGGTCCTGGATCTGGGCCAAGCCTGTAGGGAATGGCAGCAGGTCCCGGAATCTCGAGCTGCTCACCGATGGAGGACATGATGTCATGCTGGATGGAGAGTGTCCGGAAGAGGGCCCACGAAGCAGCTGCGTCAGCCGTAGTGATACCGTACTTGAAAGTAGGTACGGGGCTGGCAAAGGTGATGAGGGCCTCTCATCGGGCAACTCCTCGTGAGTGATCGGGACATCAGTCAGGTCCTCCTAAGTGAGGGTCAGCATAGCGGCTCTCTGTGCTCTGCGTCTCCGAGGTCTGTGTCTTCTGCGTGGTCTCGCAGCTACATGATCAGCGTCAACAGCGTCCATCCTGAAACAAAATAAAGTTAACAGGTAATGCTAAAAGTGATAGTAAATAAATAACACTTATCTCAGATTTTGCAATTTGAAGTCAGACAAGTGGCAAGCCTGCAATTTTATTAGTTCAGAGATAACCATACTTAATAAAAATAAACTAAGAAATAAAATGACAGAATTAAATAAAGATAGGCTTGGGGTGCCTCCCAAGAGCGCTTGTTTTACGAGTCTCTAGCTTGACTCTTTGTACCTTTATGTCGACTCACGGTGGTTCAAAGATAAAGACATCTTCCCTGATGGGAAAGTCTTCGAAGTAATGCTTTAAGCGATGACCATTAACCTTAAAATTACCTTCTGGTGCCTCGAGTTCGACTGCACCGTGGGGAAATACATTTAATACTACGAATGGTCCGCTCCACCTGATCCTAAACTTGCCAGAGAATTTCTTGAATCGCGAGTTGAAAAGCAGCACTTTATCTCCTGTTTTGAATCTTGAGGGCCTCAGCTTAGCATCGTGCATTTTCTTAGTTCGTTCCTTGAAGATTAACGAACTATCATATGCCTGATCCCTTAATTCGGCTAACTCGTTCAACTGCATTTGTCTATTTGCTCCAGCTGTAGAAATATCTAAGTTGCAGTTCTTCAAGGCCCAGTATGCTTTATATTCTAGCTCAATTGGTAGATGACATGCCTTGCCATAAACCAGACGATACGGTGTGGTTCCTAATGGTGTTTTATAGGCGGTTCTGAATGCCCACAATGCCTCATCTAATTTCTCAGCCCATTTGTACCCATGATTACCAACAGTTCTTTCCAAGATTCTTTTCAAAGCTCGATTTGTTGCCTCAGCTTGCCTATTTGTCTGTGGGTGATAAGCTGTTGATGTTTTGTGAGTGACACTATACTATTGCAGAACTTTCATGAATTGAACGTTGCAAAAGTGTGTACCACGATCACTTATTATCGCTTTTGGAGTCCCAAATCGACTGAATAGCTTTTTGAGAAACTTGGTTACTACTTTGGCGTCATTCGTTGGGAGAGCTTGGGCATCGGCCCACCTGGAGACGTAGTCGACTGCAACCAAGATGTACTCTTTACCGTTAGATTTAGGGAAAGGTCCCATGAAATCTAATCCCCAAATATCGAAGATCTCCACGGCCTGGATGTTTGTTAGTGGCATTTCATTCCGGGCTGTTATATTGCCTTGTCTTTGGCAGATATCGCAGTGTCTTACCAGGTCGTACGTATCTCGAAATATGGTTGGCCAGAAAAAGCCGGCATCGTACACTTTTCTTGCGGTCATGTGGGTACCGTGATGTCCTCCAGTTGGTCCATGGTGGCTTTGGTGTAATATATGTTATGCCTCTTTCCCATCAACGCATCTTCTAATAATTTGATCAGGGCAAACCTTAAAGAGAAAAGGGTTGTCCCAATAGTAGTATTTTATATCGCGGAAGAATTTTTGTCTTCGAGAGGTTGGCATTCCTTTAGGTACGACTTTTCCCACCAAATAATTGGCATAGTCAGCATACCAGGGGTCATTTGTAGAACGTGACCCTTGAGAGTACTTACCAACATGCATGAGCTGTTATTCTGGAAATTGGTCTTGAATGTCGTCTTCGTGCAACTTATCCATTGAAGGATTTTCTAATCGGCTGAGATGATCCGCCGCAACGTTTTCTGCTCCTTTTTTATCTTTGATCTTAATGTCGAATTCTTGAAGGAGTAGCATCCATCGCAGAAGGCGAGGTTTGGCATCTTGCTTCTTGAAAAGATACTTCAGAGCGGAGTGATCTGTATAGACAATAGTTTTGGACAAGATTAGATAGGAACGAAATTTATCAAAAGCAAATACTACCACGATCAGCTCTTTCTCTGTGGTTGTATAATTCTCTTGGGCGTCAGGTAGCGTTTTGCTGGCGTAGTATATTGGTTGAAACTCTTTCTCCTTTCGCTGTCCCAGAACTGCTCCGACTGCGAAATCACTGGAGTCGCACATGATTTCAAATGGGAGACTCCAATCCGGAGCAACCATGATCGGTACATGAACAATGTTGCGCCGTCAGAGTGCTGACTCGGCCGCGGTCGTTTTCCAAGGGGGGCTGGCACGGCGGTCCTGCAGGCAACGACGCAACAACGTGTGAACGTGTTAGGTTTTAAATTTATATGAGCTGGGGCTCAAACTATAAGTACTACCTACTTTTGGGGAGTAAGCAGTAAGTATAACTCGAGTGTCGTTCTTAAAATCGGAGCGAATGGAACTAAAAGGGACTTACCGTAGATGAGCTTTCTGATAGGATGGGTTTATAAAAGTAGGTAGGTTTTGGTTGGTTATCTAAGCTAATACTAAATAAAACAAGTAAATTAAACAGAGAGTAGGCAACAGGTAGAGCGTGATTGCTGAAACTTCGATAATTAGGGTTTCTGGATGATATTCATTAGACAGATGATTGGAGACTACCTTGGGCAAATCATCAGACGGACAGTCGGTGTAAACACTAGGACCCTACGTTTTAGTCTAAAAGCCTAAAAGCATATGTCACTGAGTCCTAGGTTATCCTGATGCTGATCAGAAACAGGTTGTTCAAACCCCCCTCACTTGCCTTGTAAGACTAAGCGACCTCTACGGATGATATATCCTGGGTGTAGGCATAAGGTAACAAACTGCAATTTTCTATCTGACCTTTCTTAACACCTAAATCTATCTGAGTTTATCTAGGTAAGTACTAATTGTATGCTGTATACATTGAGCTGTCGGTTATGTTGAGTTAAGCGGTTTAAGCATCTTGTATTTCAGCCGAATACTTGCTTTCTTTTCAAAACTCATTTATTACTGGTTTAAGCATAATTAACTCCGTCATGAATTAGACCCTCCTTTACTATCAGGCGTTCATCCCTAGGAATACTCACGGTGTACAGTGCATTTGGCATATCCATAGTGTTCCAGACTCAAGGCATACTCACGGTGTACAGTGCATTTGGCATATCCACAGTGTTCCAGACTCAAGGCATACTAACGGTGTACTGTACGTTAAAGTAGTTCCACAGCTGTATGTTAACCTTGGTGTACTAACGGTGTACGGTGCAGCGAGCATTTCCACAGCTGTATTTGAACCTTGGTGTACTAACGGTGTACGGTGCAGCGAGCATTTCCACAGCTTTATTGTTCCTAGACCCATATTATAAAAGGGTGACTTCTAGGTATTCCACGATGAAATAAACCTACGGCAGTTCCTTAGCTTTTCCCACGTATTTAAACGTTATACGAAGTACTGTGCCGTTTTACGGAATATTCATAGCTTCATACTGTAATATGAGATAACTATATCTACGTAGTATTAGGGTTGATCAGATCCTATCCTAAGGCAATAGTCACGTGAAAGACTGGAAAGGGTGGACACTTTATTAAGTCTATATTCATGTAAAACTCAACCAGATACACAGCAAAACAATCACCAATCATAATACTGGGGACATTATTCCATAACGGATTGTGCCCACGACTTTAATAGCTTCCACGTTCCGTACTACACACATTCGTGATGATTCCGGCGCTATACAAATGAAAGCCGTATAACGTTACTTCCGTTATTTCATAATGTTTATCCCACTGAATTAAATATAATCCATAATCCTAATATCTACATTTCAACAATCACAGTATTAAACTACGTAAATAGCATGGCAATATTCGCAACACAAACAAAGATATCATAATAACCGTAAGTAAAGGAATAAGTAATAACCAGTATTTAAGCAGCATAACACTGAGTAGTACAAGCTAGAATCTTGAAAACTTCAATACAATAAAATTCCCAAGCTACAGCTATCTTCCCCACTCGAACCGTGCCTACATCTCTCTAGTTCTCTAGAGAGAGAAACTAGAGAGAGAAGCTAACCTAATCTAATTCTCCTCTAACTCCTAAGAGTAGTGGTAGAGAGAGAATGTGTGTGAGAGAGAAAGTGAGAGAATTCTATGAAGAATGGTGTGTGAAATGAGGTGAATGAGGTCTTCTATTTATAGGCAAGCCTTGGATCCAAGAGTACAAGTCCACAAGCACACGTACAAGCCAAAGAAGCAAGGAAGAGGCCGTGTGAGACCAAAGTAGGGCGTACACGGCCCTATACAGGCCGTACACGGCTATGTATAGGCCGTACACGGTCACATCAAGGCCGTACACGGCTTGGTGGTGGCCGTGTGCTAGGCCGTGTGATTTTTCCGACTTTTCTCGCATCTTCGGAAGGCCGTATCTTCTTCGTTTCGCGTCCGATTGACTTGATTCTTTCGCCTACGGCTTCGTAATTCCGTTACGCTTCTAATGATGCCAATTTGGTAGAAATTGGATGTGTGGGGCCCGGGCGTGTTCAGAATACGTTTTGTAGCTTTCGGCTGCGCTGTAACTTGCATAACTTTCTCGTCCTTGATCCGTTCTGAGTAATCCTTATATCCACATTCTCGTAATCTTCATAGCTACAAAATAAGACTATTATGAGGCTCTGGTATGAAGTTTACAGTAGAATTAGGGTTGGGCTCAGAATAGCGCCTATTTAGGTCAGTTTTCTGCCCTTTTTGCTTGATTTTCAAAAGACCGACAAGTTTATACCTTTCTAACAAAAGTTAATGAATAATTATGATTTTAAGATGTATTTGTTAGAAAAGAGCTAAATATGGGGCAATTAATGCATGTAAAAACGTGACTTTTTGCGATACATCAAATATCCCACACTTAAGCTTTTGCTTGTCCTCAAGCAAACCTCATTTGGAAAATAGTTTTTGAAAAATTATTTTTGATGCTTAGAGTATCTTTTGCAGAAAGTCACTTTCTTCAAAGTAGATAAATCTTTTCGGAAAGCAAGCATCAACAAAAATTAACTATACTTAAACATAAAACTGATCAACCCTTTTTGGCATGCTTTGCAACTCTCGAGACGTAGATGTACATGACTGGGCGATTCTCACAAGTGGGTCACTCAATTCACTCAAAGTGTATCAGGTTACCTATAATCTATAGAAACGAAATCGCTCATTGCCAGTCATGCAGTGCTTATCGTCATAGGCTTGGTCGAGAATCGAATCTCCACCACTCCTTTGAGAACGGTGCTAATTATCCCAAGGCATTTCAGTGGGTTGTGTGAGTAAGGGTAAGGTAGGTAAGGATAGGGGTAGTTTGGTCAATGGTTTTAGGGTTTTTGAACTTCAGACTCGGAGCTTTCAAAGATCAAAGCAAGTTTCACTTGAGATAACTTCTAGAGTAGACTCATCTCCTAGATGAATAATCTCTTCTCTTGATGTTTCTTTTGAGTTATGATAGATTTTTCTTCTTTATAGAGTAGTCTTCTTCTTCTAGGAGCTCTCCAAGGTCTGCTTTTCTTTTCTTTTTTTCTTTTTCTTTTCTTTTTCTTATTTTTATGACCTTGGAGATCCTTCGTATAGTGAGACATCTTTGACTTCTCTTTTGACAAGTACCAATTTTTCGTACTGTCTTTAGCGGATAATATCTTCGTGATGAGTAATAACTTCGCTTTTGTACCGTATCTTCACTTTGGATTTCTTTCTTTAAACTCTTGATAGGTACGTAGAGATGTTTGAAGATGAGACACCAATAGAAAGATATTTCAAGTAGCCCTCACTTATGATCTATGAAGTTTCACGAGCTGGAATGGTGTTTGGTGGGAAAGTGTTTGTGTTGTGGGGAAGTGTTTTAGGGTTTAGAGAAATGAAATGGCTAAGGCGCAAAGGGTTTTCTAATTGGATCATCAACAATCTTAGAAAGAAAGTTGGAAGGGTTGGCTTGAAAAGATATGAAAGAAATGGGTTAATCCTAATAAATGCCAAGATCCTCTAATTGCACCTATACCGCGTACGGCACTCATTGGTATGGTCTCGAAACGCATTCAGGAGCAAGTTCTAATTCAAAGACACATGCATCGGCGCACACTCAGAAATGAAAGTGAAGCATTAAAAGTGAATGCTTATTAAAGGCTCAAGTACCTCACAATCAAAGGGTCATATGCACCAAGTCATGCGATGCCTAGAGGATTTCTCAATTTTCAGTTTAAGATACGTTCTTATCTTTGCCTTATCTTACTTCCCAAAGCAATTTATTTATTTTGACAGAAGGTTTATCTCTTAAAAGAATATTCTAAGACTAAAATCGTTTGAAAATATTCGAAATCAACCGAATGGATGTCGAACATCGTCGAGGTTGGGTTTTCGAATGTTTTGGTGATTAAAAATCTCAACCTTTTGGGTTGGTTTTGCGAAATTTTTTTGAAAAAGTTAAGTTTGAATGAAAACGGAGGTATTACTTTGGACAGGCAAATATAAACTTGCGGTATATATATACCGTGTATCCCACACTTAAAACAATATTGTCCTCAATGTTCATTGCTAAGACGTAAGATTTTCTTCTGGAAAAATCCCACACTTAGGTTTTGAAATAGTGGAACAATTTTAAGTGTTTTGAAAAATTTGGTGGGATGGAATCCCACACTTAGAATTTAGGCATATTTGGATATGTGGTAATGGTGAAAATCATGACAAAAAGAAAGGAACTTCCCTACGATAGAGACGGGGAGATGGTTTTAAGAAAGAAGCGGCGGTCTGCAGGTGTTTGAAATTCCTTGGTTGAATCCATGCAGAAAGCAGTTTCTTCGTGAATGATCGGCATCTCCTTCCCTCAATTCTCATTTGCACAAACACAATTCACTTATTCTAACTAAGAAGAAAAACAGAAATAAAAACATAATAAGTAAACTAAATAACTGATAACTAAATGAGAAAAGATAAAGAAACTAAACAGACTATGTCTGATAGTTCATGTTCCAAAAATATAACAAAGTAAAGTTCCACAACCACACAACAAGTCAAAAGTATGGAATAGAGGAAATAGTAAGTATGTAGATATGGGTGCACAGATCTAGGGTGCTGGAGAACCCTGGTCAGAGTCCTGAACAGAAGGCTGAACCGGTGGAGGAACTGAGGAAGGTCCGGCAACTGACTGCTGACCACTGGAGACTCTCTGCTCCTCTGACCTCACCTGCCTATACTGCATCAATACATCTCT
The DNA here is from genome assembly GCA_949592205.1 of Helichrysum umbraculigerum. Taxonomy (NCBI): domain Eukaryota; kingdom Viridiplantae; phylum Streptophyta; class Magnoliopsida; order Asterales; family Asteraceae; genus Helichrysum; species Helichrysum umbraculigerum. The sequence goes on along the minus strand of CATIUR010000009.1, from coordinate 7,460,810 downwards.
ATGGGAGCAAGCAGGTAACTTCATCGGATCATCTAATGCCAACTGTCTGAAATCCTCAAAAGTCATCCCCTCACGCTCCATCTTGGATCTGTAGATGTGCCTAAGTATCTCCTCTGTAGGAAGCTGATCAGAAGGTATAGGGTCTAATGCCAACAATCCCTGAAACTCTGATAAGGTGAATGGATCAGTGCCCAAATGAACAACATCTGGTCGGTAGGAACCAACAGCCTCTCCTCCTGCGGACTGCTGAGAAGAACGGGCTCTACGGGCTGACACAGTAGGATGTGGGAATGCAGCATCAACCGATAAACAGTGCTCGACTGACTGTGTGGGTGGAATGGTAGTGGTAGGTGGTATGTATGGTGGTATGGTAGTAGGTGGTGGAATGGTAACGGATGGTGGAATGGTAGTGGATGGTGGAACTGGTGGTAGTGGCACACACTCGTACAGGAGAGGCTCGGGAGCTGGAATACCTAAAGCCCTAGCTATAAGTGCCTGATGCGCGTTGTTGGCAGCCAACGCGTGCAATATGAAGTACTGGGTCAAGGGAGTGACTGGATCTGTATGTCGTATCTGAGCTCGGGGACCTGATGTCCCAACCCCAGCATCCCTGACTGGTGTCCTGGTACTCCTAGGCACAGCCGGTACTCTATCCACTCTATCAATAACCGGAGTCTCAACATCCTCCTCTCTGACCCTCTTCCTGGTCATGAAACATCCAGGGATAAGCTCATCAGTGTCCTTCCAGTAACACTGCCTCTCAGAACCCTCAGTGATCAAATGGATCTGCTTGCAGTAGTCCAAGTCACATGGTAATGAAGTGGAAGACACTCTATACTCGGCCTCATGACTCTTTTTTTAAGAGTCGCATCCCTCTCAATAATCTGGTGATGAAAGCTCCCATAAACACATGCTTCGTCAGGTCCAAGTTCTTCTCCTTCGCCATCCTCTCAGCAATAATGCAGGCCACATTAATATTCTGGCGGCTCATGATAGCATCAATGATATATAGCTCATCCCCATTTATCGGCCCGGTCTCCTTCTTTCCCATAATAGATGTAACAATCAGCTTGTGTAGGAGACGTAGCTGAGGTAGAATCAAGGCCGAGGACTTGGCACCACAAGTATAATGTGTGCCCGTCAGCTCACTCCAAATGACTCTATGGCTCCTCTCGGGATGATGAGGAATCGTCTGATGACTATGTAAGAACCAATCTGAGCTAATCTGATCCGCTGAATATAATCCCAAATGTCTAGCTAAGCCCGAAATAGAAACACTCTGGCTCTTCCCTCGGTATCTGAATGATATCTTCTTGTCATCTCCAATCCCTAACTCTGGGTTAAGCTCAAATGTCATCAGAAACTCAGTGACAACCTCGGGGTATATGGGCTCACGAATGCTAAAAAGCTGGATCCACGAGTCGAACTTATGTTCCTGAACCTCATATCCTATCAAATTCCTCAACCTGTCCTCGATTCCAAGTTTCCCCATGTCTTCCCAAACTATGTACCGATTACTTCCAAATGTCCTCTTTAGCCATTTCCGAACCAAAGTCTTTTCTTGTGTAGTTTTGGCCAAATAAGCTAGAGTAGGTGGAATCGGGTCCATCTGTTTAAGAAAAACAAGGAAACAAATCATATAACAATAATTGGACAATATAATATTTATTCCAAATTTTCAGAAAAAATTCGAAATGTAGGCTTTAGATTTTGCAATTATCCCATTATTATTTTTATGAATACCCTAAAAACCGCAATCATCAATCCGCAATTTATCCAAATAAACAAAACCGCAACTTTCCTATTTTTCTAAGATTACTTAAAGATGAATATTTCTAAACATGCTAAGTAATCAAATAATCAAGCAAGCATCATGATCATAAATCATATAATTACCTTACTATGATTAAAATAAGCAAGCAAAGCAATTTTATTTATCATCCATCATTTTAGTTAAGCATAAGACTTTTAATTAGAGGATAATTAATTCGAAATCTCACTAACTTTATTAATTAAAGCAGTGCTACTCCAGATATATTTAATTGCATTTTCATGAAGCAAATTATACAAAGTTTAAAATAAATACCATTTTAAAAGATAATGATTTTAATTAAAGTAATGGTTTTTAAATAGTTTTGTATAAAAAGCCTTACTTTAATTCATAAGCATGCAATCAAATTAATCCTCTAATCTTTAACAATCAATTACTCGTGTAAACTAATCATTTTAAGCGCAAATAATCACCGAAAAGTAAATCATAAGCAAATAATCATTCAAGAAAGTCAAAATTGCTAAAACCCTAACAAAAAGTCAACTCTCAAAATCAAAACATCAAATCTAGCCATGGAAACCTCAAATTACTTCCGCAAACATGTTTACAATCAAGAATATATCACTTTGCAAGCAAAAAGCATGGAACTTGATGATTAAAATCCAAGATCTAAGCATAAACCCTAACTTTATAAAAATATTCAAAATGATGATTTTAGGTTAGAATCATACCTCAACCTTGATGTAAAGATGTTCTAGATGCAAAAGAGATGAAGATATGGAAGATTTGAAGCTTGATTTGAAGAAAAATGATGGAAAAATGGAGAAATGGAGATGGTGAAGGTGGGTGACGGTTTTGGAAGAAGAAGGAGGAAGAAGAAGTTGCTTTTTACTTTTTGTAAAAAGTGGTGGAAGCTTCCTTTGCTTTATGCATTTTTAAATTGCATTTTTAAAATGCAATTTTAACTTAAATGCGTACGAAACGAAACGTATACTTGGGTTTTTAAAGTTAAAATATTTTTTATGAAAATCAACCAAAATACGCACGAGACTTTCGTATTTAAATTCGTATATCAAAAACGTAACATTAATTCGCGAGCGAAAACATTTTCGTTTTTAAATACGTTTTATTAAATCTTTTTGTGTTCTTTAAAATTCAAAAACAATCCAAATAAAATTTTCCAAAATTCAAATTAAAAACTTTGTCAAATTTCTGAAACGTTTGAACCGTTCGCGAAAATTCGTTTAAAAACTTACGTGTTTAAACTCTAATGAACGTTTTTCTTCGTTTTTATAAAAGTAAATTAAAAGAAAATCTAATTAAAATTATTTTTGTCCTAATTAACAAAATATTCAAACCTTATTTACATCAGACCATCACCATTTATCTGTTAGTGCTTGTGACGGCACTTTAAGATAATCCTGAAACATGCGAGAAAGTGTGGCGAAGAACGAACGTACCTTGAAGCGCCTTAATGATACTATGAATTAGGTCAGCGGGATTTATATAATAACACTCAAATTCTCGTAAGAATTCTTTTTCTTCTTGACCTAATGCTAGTAACGCATCAATGAATTGGTTAAATGCTCGTCTTACCTTCCTCGGATTCGAAATACCATCCCTGAATCCTGTGTCTATAAAACACAGATCAAAGAGCAATTCTCCGATGACATGCTGAAATTCCTTTTCTTCTTCTGAATCAGGGTTTCCAGTAGTAGAGTGAACTACTCGGGAAGTTTTTCTGATGTAGATCCTTTGTTGCTCAGTAAAAGGGAATTTAGATGTTAGTAATAACTGAGTAAGCTTAACATGGATTTCTTTTCTCTTTTGGAAGAAAGCAGAATCCATGGCTTCCTCAGTAGAATCAGGGAAAATTGATCTCAGTTCATTAATCAGATAAGTGGCAGGATCAACAAAGAACAGTTTAACGCATGGAATCAAAGTATAAGTGATAGGGGCTCTTTCAATCCAAAATTCGAGCTCGTCAATCAGGGCAGCAACATAACGATTAATCTTAATCTGTGAAACAGATGGATACTCGGTGCTAGCTATTAGATCCATTAGTAGGTCTAACTCTGATTTCAGTGATAACTCGTCTTTTTGATTGTAATTAGCACGTAGACATGTTATTATCCTATCAATCACTACAAAGGTCTTCCTCTGCTCAGTTGAAAAAGGGAAATCTGATATCTTAAGGTTTCTAAGAAAATCAGCACAGATATCTATTCTCCTACTGGGCTTGTGAAAGTTTTCTAAGTGATGTTCATTACTTGATTCTGGTGGGTTATTACTTGATTCAGTGTTGGGCAAGGTTGGTGTTTCTAGTTCAGGATCCTCCGGACACTTGAGACGCTCATCCACTTCTACACTTTGGAAAAGAGTAGTGGGGTAGGCTCGCAATATATCTGGAAGATCATACCTGAAGTATTCATCTAAGCAATGAAGTCGCTCATTTAAATCCAACTAAGGCATTGGTGGATAGAAGAAAACTTCAATACCGAAAGGAACGTCTTCTGGTAGGGTGGCAGGTCTAAGGTAATGTGGATACTTAGATAAGATTGATAAAATCTCAGGGTCAAGTGTGGGTTGACCACTTAATTCAATAGTGACAGAAGGTGGAATCTTCTGCTGAGATGTATCAAAACCTAGGTCTAAGGATGAATATTCGTCAATCTCAACTTCCTGGTTAACACAGACCTCTTTGTGGGAAGACACAAAGAATTCCGCATCGTCCATGATCGTTATCTCATCCATGGGAGAAATAAGATTGGAAGGAGAATTAGGGTTTTCTAGGGTTTTCTAATTTTTTTGTATTTTTTTTTAAAATTAATTAACTACTAAAGCAAATAACTTCCTAAAGTAATGAAAATCTTAAGGAAGGGTCTCCTAAAAGTCAACTATCTACGGTAATTTTAAAGTTCACTACGCTCAACCGATCCCCGGCAGCGGCGCCAAAAACCTGTTGCGCCGTCAGAGTGCTGTCTCGGCCGCGGTCGTTTTCCAAGGGGGGCTGGCACGGCGGTCCTGCAGGCAACGACGCAACAACGTGTGAACGTGTTAGGTTTTAAATTTATATGAGCTGGGGCTCAAACTATAAGTACTACCTACTTTTGGGGAGTAAGCAGTAAGTATAACTCGAGTGTCGTTCTTAAAATCGGAGCGAATGGAACTAAAAGGGACTTACCGTAAATGAGCTTTCTGATAGGATGGGTTTATAAAAGTAGGTAGGTTTTGGTTGGTTATCTAAGCTAATACTAAATAAAACAAGTAAATTAAACAGAGAGTAGGCAACAGGTAGAGCGTGATTGCTGAAACTTCGATAATTAGGGTTTCTGGATGATATTCATTAGACAGATGATTGGAGACTACCTTAGGCAAATCATCAGACGGACAGTCGGTGTAAACACTAGGACCCTACGTTTTAGTCTAAAAGCCTAAAAGCATATGTCACTGAGTCCTAGGTTATCCTGATGCTGATCAGAAACAGGTTGTTCAAACCCCCCTCACTTGCCTTGTAAGACTAAGCGACCTCTACGGATGATATATCCTGGGTGTAGGCATAAGGTAACAAACTGCAACTTTCTATCTGACCTTTCTTAACACCTAAATCTATCTGAGTTTATCTAGGTAAGTACTAATTGTATGCTGTATACGTTGAGCTGTCGGTTATGTTGAGTTAAGCGGTTTAAGCATCTTGTATTTCAGCCGAATACTTGCTTTCTTTTCAAAACTCATTTATTACTGGTTTAAGCATAATTAACTCAGTCATGAATTAGACCCTCCTTTACTATCAAGCGTTCATCCCTAGGAATACTCACGGTGTACAGTGCATTTGGCATATCCACAGTGTTCCAGACTCAAGGCATACTCACGGTGTACAGTGCATTTGGCATATCCACAGTGTTCTAGACTCAAGGCATACTAACGGTGTACTGTACGTTAAAGTAGTTCCACAGCTGTATGTTAACCTTGGTGTACTAATGGTGTACGGTGCAGCGAGCATTTCCACAGCTATATTTGAACCTTGGTGTACTAACGGTGTACGGTGCAGCGAGCATTTCCACAGCTTTATTGTTCCTAGACCCATATTCTAAAAGGGTGACTTCTAGGTATTCCACGATGAAATAAACCTACGGCAGTTCCTTAGCTTTTCCCACGTATTTAAACGTTATACGAAGTACTGTGCCGTTTTACGGAATATTCATAGCTTCATACTGTAATATGAGATAACTATATCTACGTAGTATTAGGGTTGATCAGATCCTATCCTAAGGCAATAGTCACGTGAAAGACTGGAAAGGGTGGACACTTTATTAAGTCTATATTCATGTAAAACTCAACCAGATACACAGCAAAACAATCACCAATCATAATACTGGGGACATTATTCCATAACGGATTGTGCCCACGACTTTCATAGCTTCCACGTTCCGTACTACACACATTCGTGATGATTCCGGCGCTATACAAATGAAAGCCGTATAACGTTACTTCCGTTATTTCATAATGTTTATCCCACTGAATTAAATATAATCCATAATCCTAATATCTACATTTCAACAATCACAGTATTAAACTACGTAAATAGCATGGCAATATTCGCAACACAAACAAAGATATCATAATAACCGTAAGTAAAGGAATAAGTAATAACCAGTATTTAAGCAGCGTAACACTGAGTAGTACAAGCTAGAATCTTGAAAACTTCAATACAATGAAATTCCCAAGCTACAGCTATCTTCCCCACTCGAACCGTGCCTACATCTCTCTAGTTCTCTAGAGAGAGAAAGTAGAGAGAGAAGCTAACCTAATCTAATTCTCCTCTAACTCCTAAGAGTAGTGCTAGAGAGAGAATGTGTGTGAGAGAGAAAGTGAGAGAATTCTATGAAGAATGGTGTGTGAAATGAGGTGAATGAGGTCTTCTATTTATAGGCAAGCCTTGGATCCAAGAGTACAAGTCCACAAGCACACGTACAAGCCAAAGAAGCAAGGAAGAGGTCGTGTGAGACCAAAGTAGGCCGTACACGGCCCTATACAGGCCGTACACGGCTATGTATAGGCCGTACACGGTCACATCAAGGCCGTACACGGCTTGGTGGTGGCCGTGTGCTAGGCCGTGTGATTTTTCCGACTTTTCTCGCATCTTCGGAAGGCCGTATCTTCTTCGTTTCGCGTCCGATTGACTTGATTCTTTCGCCTACGGCTTTGTAATTCCGTTACGCTTCTAATGATGCCAATTTTGTAGAAATTGGATGTGTGGGGCCCGGGCGTGTTCAGAATACGTTTTGTAGCTTTCGGCTGCGCTGAAACTTGCATAACTTTCTCGTCCTTGATCCGTTCTGAGTAATCCTTATATCCACGTTCTCGTAATCTTCATAGCTACAAAATAAGACTATTATGAGGCTCTGGTATGAAGTTTACAGTAGAATTAGGGTTGGGCTCAGAATAGCGCCTATTTAGGTCAGTTTTCTGCCCTTTTTGCTTGATTTTCAAAAGACCGACAAGTTTATACCTTTCTAACAAAAGTTAATGAATAATTATGATTTTAAGATGTATTTGTTAGAAAAGAGCTAAATATGGGGCAATTAATGCATGTAAAAACGTGACTTTTTGCGATACATCAAACAAGCAGATCTTTCAGATGATCTAAAGCTTTGAGACATTCATCTTTAAAGACAAATGGAGTATCCATCTCGAGGAGATGAGTCATAGGTCGGGTTATCTTAGAGAAATCTTTGATAAAGCGATGGTAGAACCCGCCATGTCCTAGAAAACTTCGGATGGCTTTGACAGAGGTGGGTGGTGGAAGTTTTGAGATAGTCTCGACTTTTGCTTTGTCAACTTCGATTCCAACTTTGGATATGCGGTGTCATAAAACTATGCCTTCTTTTACCATGAAGTGGCATTTTCCCCAATTCAGAACTAGGTTTGATTCTTCACATTGGGTGAGCATCTTATCCAAGTTAGAAAGACAAGTGGTGAACGAATCTCCGAAAACCGAAAAATCATCCATGAACACTTCCATGCATTGTTCAATCATGTCGTGGAAGATTGCTACCATGCATCTTTGAAATGTCGCCGGTGGATTGCATAAGCCAAAAGGCATACGGCGGTAGGCAAAAGTTCCGTACGGACAAGTGAACATCGTCTTTTCTTGGTCCTTTGGATCGAGAGGTATCTGAAAATAGCCGGAGAAACCATCGAGGAAGCAATAGAATTCGTTTCCTGACAATATTTCAAGCATCTAATCAATGAACGGTAGAGGGAAGTGATCTTTGCGTGTAGCTTCATTTAGTTTCCGATAGTCGATACATACCCTCCAACCGGTGACGGTTAGTGTTGGAATCAACTCGTTGTCTTCGTTAGCGATGACCGTCGTGCCTCCTTTCTTTGGGACGACTTGAACTGGACTGACCCATGGGGAATCTGAAATAGGGTAAATTAAACTAGCATCCAAGAGTTTGAAGACTTCCTTTTTCACCACGTCTTGAATCTTTGGGTTGACTCTCCTTTGCCTTTGAATGGAAGGTCTGAAGTCATTTTCCATTAAGATCTTGTGAGTGCAATAATTTGGGCTGATCCCTTGTATGTCAGAGATTTTCCATTCAATCGCTTTCTTATGTGACTTTAGAACCTTAATGAGTAGTGCTTTCTCTTCAGGCTCCAGATCTTCGGATATGAAAACTGGTAAGTGCGAAGTTCCTTCGAGAAAAGCATATTCAAGGTGTGAGGGAAGTTCCTTTAGCTCCAATTCGGGTGGTTCTTCAGTGGAAGGTTTCATCCTAGCAATTTCGTCTCTTTTAAGCTCATCATACGTTGTCTGATAATCTGACTCAACTGCAGGTGACTCTAGAATGTCGGCTGAGGCTATTTCAACCCATTCTGTATTGTTGGAAAGCTCATCTTTTCTCAGGTCGTATTTTACTTGGGAAGATTGAGAGATTGCATTATCTTATGTGATTATTTCTTTGTTGTCCTTTGTGAATGCAAATCTCTGAAATTGAGCTAAAGAAGATGTGCTAAAAGTAATCTCTGGTTTCAAGTTTTCACAACTTTCAGAGAGTTGTGGGTTGGATGGTTTAAGCATTGACTCCATTTCTTTGAGAGTCATTAGAATTTCTTCTTTTGAGAGAGATGAATCAGGAACTTCAGAATTAGGGCTTCTTCTCAAGAGAGTGACTGGAGTGCCTTGTCCAAGTGGTACAGCAGTGATTGATCTGTTGGGCTGTAAGTTGGAATTCTTTAAAGGTAATAGCACTTCCTTTGATGCAATGGATGGATCCGAGATAGCTGAGCATAGACCCGCACCTTCTTCACAGATTTTCCTTGTTGTGATGACAGTGTTTGGAAGGGGATTAATGCTGCTTACTGCGAGGATTTCTTCAAAATGTTCTTCAATTATTTCCTGCATAGAATCAACAAGACCAAGGCCTTCTCCCATAGGAAGTGTCATTAGTTTATCGACATTGATGGTGACTTCCTCAGTTCCCACTCTAAGTTTTAAATATTTTTCATTCACGTCAATGACGGCCTTGGCAGTATTTAGGAAAGGTCTGCCAAGGATGAGCGGTACCTGAGCGTCTTCTTCAATATCCATAACAACAAAATCAACAGGAAAGACGAATTTATCAACACGTACCATAATATCTTCAGCTATTCCACGAGGGAGTTTAACTGATCTATCTGCTAATTGGATGGTCATACGGGTTGGTAAAAGTTCGCTTAATCCTAGTTTACTATAAAGCGAGTATGGCATAAGGTTTACACTAGCTCCTAAGTCAGCTAAGGCGTTACTTATTTGAACATCCTGAAGGTAACAAGGAATAGTGAAACGGCCAGTGTCTCCTAGCTTTGGGGGCAGTCCTTGTTGCATAATTAAAGAGCATTCTGCGTCTAAGGGCAAGTTAACTATTTGTCTGAGTTTTTCTTTGTTGGATATAAGTTCTTTAAAGAATTTGGCACAACTAGGCATTTCAACTAAAGCATCTAATAATCGAACGTTTAAGTGTAGGCTTTTGAACATCTCTAGATATTTTCCAAACTGGGCTTCTTGCTTCTCTTTCTTAAGCCTACGAGGGAAAGGTATACGTGTTGGTTTAACTACTTCTGGGGCTTTGGAAGATTCTGGTTTAGGAGAAGTGACAGGAATGTCAACAGGTACTGACTCAGTGGGTAGAGAGGAACTAGAAGGTTCGTCTGAAGGAATATCTACAGATTTCTCATTCTTAGTCTCTTTCCCCCCTCTAGTGACAACAAGGATATCGTCATAATCGTAAGATGAATGATGAATAGCTTTGCTAATCGCTTCTTCTCTCTGCTTCTCCTCAACTTTTAAAAACAAACTTTTAACATTATCCTCCATGTTCTTAATTAAATCGTTTGAAATTCTAAGCAAACTATCAATTTGGTTTTGAAAATCAACAATTTGTTTATTTTTATTATTTTGCTCAACCATGAAGTTATTGAAAATTGTATTGTTTAGACGAGAAGACATTTGAAAAGAAGTAGAGGGTGTAGAGGGAACTAACAAGTGAGAGATGGGTTGTTTGGATAACCGCTGAGTGAAAGATTTTGAATGAATGCTTTGATCAGTGGGTCCAGATGTGGCGAGAACATCTTCCTTAGGCTTTGAACGTGAGAAGAGCCGTTGAGGTTGCTTCTTAGGTTTGGAAGAGTCTTTCATATCCTTGACAACTTTAGAGATGGATTCGAGTCGAGTTCTTAAAGTGTCGAATGCTTGAGTAGAAGTGTCCTTGTTTTCCGAGGTTGATTCGTCAAGCTCCAAGTCATGTTGGTGCATCGTTATCGTCTCAATCAACTTCCAGGCTTCTGCTGAAGTATGTAGCATAAAATTTCCGGATGAAGCAGCATCGAGGGTTTGTTGGTGATGAGGATTCAGACTGTTGTAGAATGTGCAGACCAGATTCGTTTCAGCCAACTGATGATTCGGACATCTTCCAAGCAGATTCTTAAAGCGTTCCCAAGCTGAGCTTAATGATTCAGTAGTTCCTTGATGAAAGTTAATGTTTTCATTTTTGAGCTTGGTTTGTAGGGACGGAGGGAAAAACCTAGTTAAGAACTTAGTAGCCATCTCCTTCCATGTATGAATCGAATTGGGTTCGAGTTTATAGAACCATGTCTGAGCTCGGAAAGCTAAAGAATAAGGAAACAGGTGAAGTCGGGTGACTTTGACACTTGATCCGGTTTGTTCGAAAGAGTCGGAAAGGTTGATGAATTTGTTAAGATGGGCGTTTGGATTTTCAACCGAAAGACCATGAAACTGACACTGAGATTTAAGCAATTTAATGAAATGTGGTCTGATTTCAGGGGTTTCGTCGGTTGGTGATACGATTGGTCCTCCTCGTCCCTCTAGCTAGCAGTGGTTTGGTTGATGAGGCGAGAGTGATACGATTCGCCATAACTTGTTTAGAAGAAAATAGGGTTTTGGAAAGGATAGGTTAAACTAAGGACGGGAAATTAAAAACTAACCTAGGGATAAAACTGTAACTTCCGGATGATATTGATCTTCCGTAAGGATCGCTAAATAACTAAGATAACAAAATTCCTAAAATCGGTCGTTGTAGTCCCCGGCAGCGGTGCCAAAAAGCTTGTCGTAACACCAGCAGTCGGACGGATTTTTGATCCGGTCGTTGAACCAACCAACCAGGGTGCGCAGACAGGTTTTAAATTTATAGAGCAGGGGAATCCTAAGCTATATACTACTAACAGACCTAAAATGGCAGTAAGCGGTATGTATGACTCATGTGTCGTTCTTCAAACTACAACGGGCATGGGAGTCTAGGAAGTCTTATTATCTTTGGAAATCTAGCTAGGGTTTTTAAAAGCTTTTGGATAGGTTTTGGTTTTTATAACTAAATACTAAATTAAAATAAAATAAATAAACTAAGGGGATTTGTACGGAGACTCGGTCAACAGAGGATAAGCGAGTGTTTACTATGATTTCGTTATGTGTTTGATGAATAGTCAAGGGTAAGACTACTAGGTGCGATGACTAATCCGGAGAGGATAGAAACATAATTAATGCAAAGTATTGTACCTACGACCGTTCCGCGGCTTCCATACGTTTGTACTCCACCAATTGGTGTTTCCAGCACTATACCGAGTATTAGGGCGTTTTACGGTTTTTCCGTTACATTAATTAGGGTTCTACATTACTCTCACAGATTTCCTATATCCTAATGAGCTATAACTACGAGCCTATTAGATACCTAATGTAGAGTTGTCCGCAAATAATATGTCACATGGATAGCAGTTATAGAAGTCAAATACACCGGAAATTCTCCCAAATGTACAGACCATTTGAACCGACGACTATCCTCGAATTCTGGTCCCCAGTCACAGTCATCAGAGACGTCTGTATCGTAGCGCAAATTGTTGATTGAACAAGAACACGAACGGGGATAATCCCGCGGACCAAGTTGGGATAATCGGGCTAACGATCAGTTAAATTGTTCAGCATTACAGATATAAATCATCACAACTATTCCATGCATGTTAATCTACTGTGTAAAACAATATTCTGTGTCTGAAAACCAAATCATACAGTTACTGATATGAACCAGGGGATAACTCTAGCATGCATCATTCCTAAGACAACAATCAAACAAGAACATGCGATAGGGTGACATATAACAAAACACTGTGATCGTAGCATAGCAGATAACTAATAATTAGATCATAGATATCCCGAAAGTTCTCTCAAAGATATATAACAGATAAACATGAATCTAACCTATCTCTAATCCTACGCTCCGTGTCTCTTGGGATTTGTTTCAATCTAGAGAACACAGCCATACCAAGTTCATTGATCATCAAGTATAGATTAGGTAAAGAACGTACCACTAGCAATTGGCCAAGTTATAGCAGGAAGCTTCTAACCACAACATAAGTTGGATAGATAAACATTTGAGATTCAGTTTATAAGTTCATACACAGTTTAAAGTAACACGGGCAGAGTAACAGCATGGCATAAACATATTAACTATTCTAACATAACTACGTCATAGTAAACACAATGAAATGTCTAGCCTAACATTATATATCTAGCATGCAATCCTAAACAAGCATAAACAAAACAACACATGTTTAAAACTGGAAAGTAAGAGATATATAAATAGAACCTGATATGAATTTATTACAGACAGATCTTTGCGAATACAATGTCTTGGAGTGACTCCGTTCAAAAGCTAAAAGCTACCCCTACCTAACTACCTCTCTAACTAGCTCAATTTCTAGAGAGAGAAAATTCTAGAAAGAGAAACTAGAGAGAGAGAGTGATGTGTGTGAGAGAGAAAGTGTAGGGAGAGAATGAGAAGTGAAGAAAATGGTATGTTGGTGAAGTGAGGGGTGTCCACTATTTATAGGCAAAGCTTTAAATCGCGCATACAACTCACGAAGCAGCACGTACAAGCAAACGAAGCACGATATGGGGGTGCAGGGGCCGTATACGGCCTTGTAAGGGCCGTATACGGTGTTGAGAGGGCCGTATACGGTCTCACAAAGGCCGTATACGGTGTGTGGGGCCGTATACGGGCTCGGTCTGATTTCGTTCGTTGCTTAAAACGTCCGTATCTCCTTCGTTATGCGGCCGTTTGACTCGATTCTTTCGCATGTGGTTTCGTAATTCCGTTACGCTTTTATGATGCCAATCTCACAGAAATTGGATGTGTAGACCTTAGGCGTAGCCGAAATGACTTTTAATGGCTCTGAAAGCGTAGTGGTTTCTCCATCCTTTGCCCGTTTCACTTGATTCCGGATTTTTTCGTCTCGATTTTACCTATACAACACCTGGTAGAAGTTAGGAAGTGTGTCTTGACAGGAAAATGAGGTCGGAGGAATCGGCTTGTATTAAAATGTTGTGTTTTGTGCATTTTCAGAGTGTTTTCAGTGATTTTTACCACAACGTCTACTTTTGAACCACTTTAGTGATTTTTAGTAAATAATCAATGTTTTGGAATGTTTTCACTAAAGAAAGGTCCAAAATGTGAGGAATAAAGCTTCTAAAAACATGACTTTTTACGTCACATCATCTACCCATAACCATCTTACCCTGTATACGAACCACAATCATGCGAGAGTTCTAACTGGAGAGAAATGTCCATGGCTTATCCCAACAGCAATGTTACTTTCTCACCCTCTTTCACCCCATATGAACAAAAAATAGCCGACATGCTTAGAAGATATACTGATAAGCTGTCAGAAATCGAAAAAAAAGTCCAAGAAAGTTGTGAGAGAATTAGGGATCAAGTTACAACCGTCTATAGAGTACAGGAAGATGAGAGGCATCCACACACCACACCTACATCACTTGACATAGACTTTCAATCTCATGAGCCTAGTTGCATAAATCCTACACCTACTCAATCTTCTAAATCCTCACTTCCCCCCATTATTGACCTATCTACGTCCGAGACCAACGAAGAGTTCATTCTAGAGGAACTTTCTGATCCACTGCAACTCAAAGCTACTGGCCAGGGTGACGAGTATGACGAGGTAGACGAAGAGATAGAAATGGAGAGCCCGGAGATGGAGATTTACATAGAAGACTCAGCTTCAGAAGGACCGGAGGAATGCACACCAACTCTGAGTAGTGATCTCATCCCAATTCAAACCGACGTGGTTGATACTATCTTACAACAAGTTGTGGTTGAGGATATCCCACATATCTTTCTCGATGAATCACCGATTGATATAGTTGTACCTTCTATTACCTTAGACCAGCCAATTGCCCAAGTAGTTGATGAGAATGTTGCTACAAGATTGGAGACTTTAACGGATACTGTCCCACCTCCATGTCCAGAGTACAACATGTTCATCAACTCAAAGACCATAGGAAGTAAGGTGGGTTATGTGTCATGGTTGCCTTACAAACCATCTCTCCACCACATAATGACGTATACGTCATGGAGTGATAAGGACACCTTTGACCAACCCATTCTGCCCATCCAACCCACGGAGGTAACCGAAGTTGAGAGATTTGTCATACCTCCGGTAAAACCATTCCCTCACTTTGAATCATCTCCTCATATTGGACATACCCTAGCCTTGAATTGCCTTAAACTCTTAGGTATATACCAATATTACCACTTGTGTCTACTGATGGATGCAAGGAAGCCGCTAGGATCTCCTGACATATAGTGTTAGAGTCAAGCTAGAGACTCGAACAAAAACAAGCGCTTCTCGGGAGGCAACCCGTGTCTAACATAGTTTTAATAGTAGTAATCATAATAGTAGGATAAGTAGTATGCTAACCTCAATAAGTGGAAAATGAAACCCTAAATTGCATCATTTTTATGAACTAAGAAGGATGATTTTCAAGATGAACTTCAAACTTTTGTCAACCTTCAAAACTTCCTTGCTCCACTTGTTTGAACTTTATTGCAACATCCATTTTACCATTATCTTAAGTTCTTTAATATCCTTTCACTCACAAGCTGGGAATTAGTGTAACACCCCCAAATTTGATGATTTGCGGAAGCTTGATTTGGGTGTTACTAATCAATAACAAAGCACAAAGATAAATAGCAAACGACTCTATATGCGTCGTTTTAACAAAATATATTGATAATAGAAATGTTTACAACATTTAAAGCTTTACATAACTCGAGTTAAATAAAATGAGATTTCAGTACATAAGTACTTGTACAAAATATACTAATGCAAGAAAATCTCAATCGTCTGTATGTTGACTCGAGCTAAATCCTGAAGCAGAAACATCCTACTGCTGAGTACCTGCGATATATGCTAAAAGGTCAGCTATAAAGCTGGTGAGCTCACAGGTTTGAAATCAAGTTATATCGTATGAACCGCAAGATTTAAATAATGAATTGCATCCAGCAATTAAATAATGAATTGCATCCAGCAATTAAATAATAATCATCGTGTATACAGCCATGAGCACATAGTTGAGCTTAACTCGAGGGCCGGGTCCCCTATAGAGAATTCCGGGCGAGGTGCCTCCACGAATGCCTAATCAACATTCGTCTTCCCAAATATTAGTACGTCCGTTTACCCGGTTAGTGCTTGCTAACCCGGACGAGGAGGGTCAATCCTATATGGTACCATATACTAATATTCACGCTACAACGTATTAACAACTATGCTGACAGAGGACTTTAAATGATTAGTTTCGAAAAAAAACTCATGTAGTATATGAAATGTTTGTACTTGCGTTCACATGTTAAAATTGAGCAATATATCACACCCCTGAGTAAAACAGTAAAAAGAGGGGCTATGAGACTCACCTGAGTCTGAAAGCGTTTAAACAAACGTAAGTTGATTAGCCGAATATCGAAGTCCAAAGACTTGTAACCTGAGGGTGTCCACGACACGCGATGGTTATAAATATGATTGGGTATCTCAAAAGATCACCCCTGTAGTTGTTCGTCCAACTATAATGTCCAAATATCCACTATTTGGTTGATATGTTTAAGTATTTGAAAAGTGTACGACCCGTTGGTGACGAGTTTGAAATAATAACTTCAAGTATTATTATCAAGTTATTGATGTTTTGCACTTTCAAAAGTGTCCCAAAGTGTTTTATAAGTCGTTTCGTATAAGGATTTGAGGTTGTAAAAGTTCGACACTTAGTGAAATTTTAGTTAGAAAATCTGTTGTTTTATGCGACACTATATGCGTCACTTACATGTTCTATGCGTCACTTGTGAAGTGTCGGGTAATGGTGTCTGTGTAAGGGTATGCGTCACTGAGATAGTGTCGTGTATCATCTTATGCGTCACTTACGAAGTGACGGGTTCCGTAACATTGCGGCACTCAAGCAGTGTCGTATAAGAGAATGATTTTCTGACATTTAGGCGTCACTTAAGAAGTGACGTGCAATATAGCGACACTAAAGAAGTGTCGGGTAAAAGAGTATGGCGGCACTAAGGGAGTGACGTTAAGGAGTGTCGGGTATCATATAGGGCGGCACTAGATAAGTGTCGTTAAATAGTGTATGCGTCACTCTGGAAGTGACGGTATGAGGTTCGTGTGACGTCATCGGTAGTAACCGGACGTCACTTGTTTCTATCGAAAGTGATGAGTTTCTACGGATAATAGCGGCACTTACGAAGTGTCGCATGGTTTCTGCTGAAAGTTATAGGCTTGCGTCACTACCGAAGTGACGGTATATGTGTGATAGCGGCACTTAAGTAGTGTCGCTATAAGGGCGGCAGAGAGGTATAGCGACACTTAGTGACGCTGGTACTGTTTTTGGCATTTTAGCGACACTAAAGGCTGTTCGACGGATTTCGAGCAAAAATCATGTTTTCGGGTTTCCGATCATTCCAATATTTTTACACAACCCTTATAGGGACATTATAAGCATAAACAAACAACTAGAAAGTGAAAACACTAGAAATCGAGAGATGTCGGGATTTGTCGGAAACTTACAAAGTGTCGGATGAGAAATCCGAAAAGATAGGATGATAGATCGTGATGCGGTGGTCGTTTTCTTCCAAAAGAGTAGTATGATCCAAGGCCGTTTAGTACGTTTATTTTGCGATTTAGTGAAGTTTTTGGTGATGGTGGTGGTTGGAGAGAAAGAGAGAAAAAGGAGAGTGAGAGAGAGAAAGAAAGAAAATGAAATGAAGAAAGAAAAGGAAATGGTGGGAGGTTAAATCCTCCACCATTTTCAGTCTGCGCACTGCGCCTCGCGCGGTGTTCGTTTACTCCGTCGTTTAAACGTTAAATAATTATTTTACATATTAATTGGTACATTTTAAAATACAAATTATTACGCGATATTTTATTTAAATATTTTACTAATCACTTTATATTTGAATTATAAAAAGGTAAGTTAATTTGTTTGCGCGTTTTACATTTTAAATTATGTAAGTTTTTGGGTTGTACGATACGAATGAATACGAAATATTATTATAATAATATTTTTGACGTAACAACGTTATTTAATAAAATTAGTCACCAACGTCCGTATAAAATTGAATCGAAATACATTCGATTTAAATTGTGTACGATTTAATCAAATCGCATATTCGTATATATTCAACAATATATATAATTCGATACATTAATTAGCCTAACAAGGAACTAATTACATGTATTAACATATGATTAGGCACTAATTACTAGTCCTAATTTGGCGGGTGTTACATTCTCCCCTGTTAGAAGAATTTAATCCCGAAATTTAGTTCGAAGTCGTGTTTGATGTGGAATCAGTGAAGAGTTGAGGATATTTGAGTCGCATTTGGTCTTCCCGTTCCCAGGTGAATTCCGGACCACGCCGCGAATTCCATCTGACCTTGACGATGGGAATACGACTTTGTTTCAGTTGTTTGACCTCACGGTCCATAATTTCAGCGGGTTCCTCAACGAAATGAAGTTTATCGTCAACACGAATTTCATCTAATGGAATAATAAGTGTCTCATCAGACAGACACTTCTTCAAGTTTGAAATATGAAAAGTAGGGTGCACGCTGCTGAGTTCGGATGGCAGCTGCAATCGATAAGCTACGGGGCCAATCCGTTCAAGGATCTCAAAAGGCCCGATGTATCTGGGATTTAACTTCCCGCGTTTGCCAAAACGGATGACGCCTTTCCAAGGCGATACTTTCAAGAGTACTCGATCCCCAACTTGGAACTCGAGTGGTTTGCGTCTCACGTCAACATAACTTTTCTGACGATCACGTGCGGCTTTGAGTCTGTTTTGGATTTCCACAATTTTCTCAGTGGTGGCGTGTATGAGTTCAGGACCAGTGAGTTGACTATCTCCCACCTCAGTTCAACAGATCGGTGATCGGCACTTACGACCATACAGTGCCTCAAAAGGTGCAGCCTTAGTCCTGGCATGATAACTGTTATTGTACGAAAATTCGCACAATGGTAGATGTCTTTCCCAGTTTGTACCGAAATCAACTACGCAGGCTCGTAGCATGTCTTCCAGTGTTTGAATGGTTCGTTCACTTTGGCCATCGGTTTGAGGATGGTACGCGGTACTCATATCGAGACGGGTACCCAATGCTTTCTGAAGCGATTGCCAAAAGTGAGAAGTGAAACGGGCATCTCTGTCAGAGATGATTGAGACTGGAACACCGTGATGAGAAACGATTTCCTTGATGTAGATTTGTGTAAGGCGTTCCATTTTATCGTTTTCTTTGATTGCCAGAAAATGAGCAGATTTGGTGAGACGATCGACGATCACCCAAATGGTATCGCAACCGCTCGACGACTTGGGTAGTTTGGTTATGAAATCCATGGCAATTTGATCCCATTTCCATTCAGGGATTTCAGGTTGTTGGAGTAAACCAGGTGGTTTCTGATGTTCGGTTTTGACTTTCGAGCAATTAAGACACTTGCTGACATAAGTGGCGATTTCGGCTTTCATGTTTGGCCACCAATAAAATCCCTTGATACCGTGGTACATCTTATCGGATCCCGGATGAATAGAATATTTAGACTTGTGAGCCTCGTCCATCACCAAGTCTCTTAGGTTCCCAAAACTAGGCAACCAGATTCGGTTTGAGAAATACCTAATCCCGTTAGGTTTGATTTCGAATTGTTTGTCAATACCCCGTAAGGCTTCATCTTTGATATTTTCCGGTTTCAGGGCTTCGATCTGAGCGGTATGAATTTGAATGGTAAGATCATTGTGAATGGTCATACTGAGGGCTCGGACTCGAAGGGGTTTTGATCGTTCCTTTCGGCTGAGGGCATCGGCTACAACATTAGCTTTCCCCGGATGGTACTTGATCTCGCAATCGTAATCGGTAAGCAACTCGACCCATCGACGTTGCCTCATATTGAGATCCTTCTGATCGAAGATATGTTGGAGACTTTTGTGATCGGTAAAGATTGTGCACTTAGTGCCGTAGAGATAATGTCTCCAGATTTTGAGAGCAAAAACGACAGCTCCAAGTTCGAGATCGTGAGTGGTGTAGTTCTTTTCATGAATTTTCAGCTGTCGTGAGGCATAGGCAATAACTTTGTCTCGTTGCATCAGCACGCAACCAAGACCTTGGTGAGAAGCATCGCAGTATACCACGAAGTCATCGGTGCCTTCGGGTAAGGATAGAATTGGAGCACTGCAAAGCTTTTGTTTCAAGAGTTGGAACGCTGAGTCTTGTTTTTCGGTCCAATCGAACCTTTTGTCCTTCTGAGTCAGTACCGTGAGTGGTTGAGCTATTTTAGAGAAATTTTCAATAAATCGCCGATAGTACCCAGCAAGACCCAAGAATTGTCGTACTTCAGTTGCAGAGGTGGGTGCTTGCCAGTCTTTGATAGCCTCGATTTTTGATGGGTCCACGTGAATTCCCTGACTGTCGATCACGTGACAAAGAAATTGAACGGTTTGAATCCAGAACTCACACTTAGAGAATTTGGCATAAAGCTCCTCGTGTCTGAGTAGTTCTAGAATGGTTCTGAGGTGTTGCGCATGTTCCTGCTCGTTGCGCGAGTAAATGAGTATGTCATCGATAAAGACAATGACAAACTTATCGAGGTAAGGTTTGCACACCCGGTTCATGAGGTCCATGAATACAGCCGGTGCGTTGGTTAGACCAAAGGGCATCACTTGGAATTCGTAGTGCCCGTAACGAGTTCTGAAAGCAGTTTTTGGAATATCGGCGTCGCGAACTCGTAACTGATGATAGCCTGATCGCAGGTCGATTTTTGAGTAGAAACTTGAACCCTGAAGTTGGTCGAATAGATCATCAATGCGAGGAAGTGGATAACGGTTCTTGACGGTCAATTTGTTCAATTCTCGGTAGTCGATGCACATTCGGAAAGAACCGTCCTTCTTCTTAACAAATAAGACCGGAGCTCCCCAAGGTGAAGAACTCGGTCTAATGAATCCTCGATCCAGAAGTTCCTGTAACTGAGAGGACAACTCCTGAAGTTCGGATGGGGCTAAACGGTATGGTGCGCGGGCCACAGGTGCGGCACCCGGCACAAGATCAATCGAGAACTCAACCTGTCTAGGCGGAGGTAGACCAGGTAATTCTTCCGGAAAGACTTCGGGAAAGTCTCTAACAATTGGCACATCCTCAAGTCGCTTCTCCTCCGACTTCTTCTCCATGATGTGTGCGAGTATGGCAGGGTAACCCTTTCTCAGAAATTTTTGGGTTTTTAAGCAGGAGATTATATTGAGTCCCGTCTCACCGGTCTCCCCCTGTATGATCAAGGTTCCACCAACGGCGAGTGGGATACGGACGATTTTATCGTGACAAACGATTTCAGCTCGATGTTTGGACAACCAGTCCATTCCAATAATGACGTTGAAACTTCCGATTTCAATGGGTATAAGGTCGATCGAAAAGGTTTCGTTAGCTAGGTTTAATGTGCAATTAGGTATCACACTGGTGGTTTCTACAAGTTTTCCATTGGCTAGCTCTACAGTGTACTTAACATCTAAGGCAACAGGAGTAATGTCAAGTAGTGGGCAAAAATCATCGGAGATAAAGCTTCTATCAGCACCAGTATCAAATAGAATAGAAGCATTTAAGTTGTTGAGGAGGAACATACCCGAGACCACATTCGGGTCTTGGCGGGCGTCCCCAGATTTGATGACGAAAGCTCTGCTGCGAGTGTTGTTGTTGTTGTTGTTGCTGTTGTTGCGGTTGTTGTTGTTGTTGTTCTTCAGTTTTGGGCACGAGTCCCTGAAATGCCCGGGTTTCCCACACTCAAAGCATACTTTGGGTGGTCTGGTGTTGTTGTTGGAATTGTTGTTGGCAGGAGAGCGGCAATCTTTAGTGAGATGGCCGTACCTCTTGCAATTGTTGCAAAAGGGACCACAGGAACCCTCATGGTGTCGGCTGCACTTGGGACAATATGGTTTGCTCCCAGTGTAACCCCGGATGATGTCAGTGGTGGTGTTGTAAGCTTTGATGGTGTCGGGTTTCTTGTTTTGTTGGTTGGAGGGGTTGTTGTGGTAGTCAGACCACTTGCGTTTGTTGTTATGGGAGGATGAAGTGGGTGGTTCAGAATCTTGGCTCATTGACATCAGGTCTTGGGCCAATAGGATTGCACCGTCAATGGTGGTTGGTTTTGAAGATATGACGTGTGCCCGAACAGGATCACGGAGACCAAGGACGTACTTCCTGATTTTATCAGGTTCAGTGCTCACCATAGCTGGGCGGAGAGCAGCTAGTTGTTGAAACCTGGTGGTATAACCATCGATATCACCACCCTGAACCTTTAAGTTCCAGAACTCCTCATCTAGCTTTTGGAGTTTGGCGATAGAGCAGTATTTAGCAGTGAGTTTTGCCTTCAATTCCTCCCAAGTGAGTTGGTAGGCAATGTCAGCACCCACTGATTGGGTATATGAATTCCACCAAGAGTGGGCATCATCTTCAAGAGAGCAGGTGGTGAAGTTTACTTTGTCGTTCTCCGCGCATTTACTAACACGGAAAACAGTTTCCATTTTCTCGAACCATCTGATCAGTCCGATGGCTCCTTCAGAACCCTTGAAGCTCGAGGGTTTGCAGCTTTGAAAGTCCTTGTAAGAACAAGGTTTGACGGCAGAGGTTTCAGCGGCATCGCTGTTTCTTGTGGAGTTGGGTGGGGTATTCCGAGCCAAGGCTTCAGTAACAGCCTGGGTTATGAGTGAGGTAATCTGTGCATCGGTGTAAGGTCTGGTCTTTGGGGCATGATTCTTCAATAAAAGAAATGAAGATACATGAGATTTGGTAAGAAAGTTGCATTTGTTATAGATGTACATGTAGAAAGTAGTAATACATGACATCAACATGGAAAAATGACAATTAATATGAGTTGAATAACAAGGAATATTTGATAGCTAATACGAGTTCAACGGTTACACCCTACGGATGTATTACAAGAGGCGTCGGGAATTGTTACATCCGACCGAATTATAGAGTAGCGCGTAGATAGTTACTAGATTACAGGATAGATTACAAGACAAAGACTACACTAGTCTTCACGTAGATTAATTTGTTCCATCATCGTGACAAGACGGTCCACAGTGTTTGCAAGCCTGCTAGCTTGTCGGGCGTTGTCCTCTGCTAGTGCAAGTCGTTGTGTTAGTCCACGCGCATACTCTTCTGCTTCATGTGAGCGTTGCTCACATTCTTCCATTCTTTGTTGTAGAAGGGCATTTTCCACCCTTATTTCAATTATTTGGTTGCGAAGGACATCCATGTTGTTGTTTGTGGTTTCAAGGTCGTCGGAGACCTGTTCTATGCGTTCAAGAGATGTAAGTCGCCAGTTTTCGTTTGTTTCCTGCAACACGACATCCATGGTGCGAAGTCGCTGCTCGTGTTGGTTTACCCTAGCGGCTAAAGCCGGTAAGGCGATGTGAGTGGGATACGGGCCAGCTCGAGGCAACCTGTTGTTCCTCCTTGCTACCCTTGGGTTCTGCGACCCGGATTGAGAACGAGATGAATTTGATGGGATGTTTGCCATTTCTGAGACAAAGCGTTAGTAAGATTGAGGCCTATATTCATATAGCTCCTATATAATATAGCCTATTGAGTGTCTAGCATAAACATGTTTAAGTCTCGGTTCTCTCGAGGTCAGAGTCTTCTATTGTACCCTGTTCAGCCATAACTACTTTCAGATCTTACATCATCTTTGCTTAATTGTACATAGTTGATCAGGCTATGTTAAATTAAACTCGTATGCTGTAATCCCTGAACCAGTCATACCTAATA
The DNA here is from genome assembly GCA_949592205.1 of Helichrysum umbraculigerum. Lineage (NCBI taxonomy): Eukaryota > Viridiplantae > Streptophyta > Magnoliopsida > Asterales > Asteraceae > Helichrysum > Helichrysum umbraculigerum. The sequence continues at coordinate 7,437,395 of CATIUR010000009.1, read as the reverse complement.
AGGAATACCGCCTAATGGTCATAGTCTAGGCTCACTAAATGCAACCTAGTTCACTATAACCTTAGTCTCTGATACCAATCTGTAACACCCCCAAATTTGATGATTTGCGGAAGCTTGATTTGGGTGTTACTAATCAATAACAAAGCACAAAGATAAATAGCAAATGACTCTATATGCGTCGTTTTAACAAAATATATTGATAATAGAAATGTTTACAACATTTAAAGCTTTACATAGCTCGAGTTAAATAAAATGAGATTTCAGTACATAAGTACTTGTACAAAATATACTAATGCAAGAAAATCTCAATCGTCTGTATGCTGACTCGAGCTAAATCCTGAAGCAGAAACATCCTACTGCTGAGTACCTGCGATATATGCTAAAAGGTCAGCTATAAAGCTGGTGAGCTCACAGGTTTGAAATCAAGTTATATCGTATGAACCGCAAGATTTAAATAATGAATTGCATCCAGCAATTAAATAATAATCATCATGTATACAGGCATGAGCACATAGTTGAGCTTAACTCGAGGGCCGGGTCCCCTATAGAGAATTCCGGGCGAGGTGCCTCCACGAATGCCTAATCAACATTCGTCTTCCCAAATATTAGTACGTCCGTTTACCCGGTTAGTGCTTGCTAACCCGGACGAGGAGGGTCAATCCTATATGGTACCATATACTAATATTCACGCTACAACGTATTAACAACTATGCTGACGGAGGACTTTAAATGATTAGTTTCGAAAAAAAACTCATGTAGTATATGAAATGTTTGTACTTGCGTTCACATGTTAAAATTGAGCAATATATCACACCCCTGAGTAAAACAGTAAAAAGAGGGGCTATGAGACTCACCTGAGTCTGAAAGCGTTTAAACAAACGTAAGTTGATTAGCCGAATATCGAAGTCCAAAGACTTGTAACCTGAGGGTGTCCACCACACGCGATGGTTATAAATATGATTGGGTATCTCAAAAGATCACCCCTGTAGTTGTTCGTCCAACTATAATGTCCAAATATCCACTATTTGGTTGATATGTTTAAGTATTTGAAAAGTGTACGACCCGTTGGTGACGAGTTTGAAATAATAACTTCAAGTATTATTATCAAGTTATTGATGTTTTGCACTTACGAAAGTGTCCCAAAGTGTTTTATAAGTCGTTTCGTATAAGGATTTGAGGTTGTAAAAGTTCGACACTTAGTGAAATTTTAGTTAGAAAATCTATTGTTTTATGCGACACTATATGCGTCACTTACATGTTCTATGCGTCACTTGTGAAGTGTCGGGTAATGGTGTCTGTGTAAGGGTATGCGTCACTGAGATAGTGTCGTGTATCATCTTATGCGTCACTTACGAAGTGACGGGTTCCGTAACATTGCGGCACTCAAGCAGTGTCGTATAAGAGAATGATTTTCTGACATTTAGGCGTCACTTAAGAAGTGACGTGCAATATAGCGACACTAAAGAAGTGTCGGGTAAAAGAGTATGGCGGCACTAAGGGAGTGACGTTAAGGAGTGTCGGGTATCATATAGGGCGGCACTAGATAAGTGTCGTTAAATAGTGTATGCGTCACTCTGGAAGTGACGGTATGAGGTTCGTGTGACGTCATCGGTAGTAACCGGACGTCACTTGTTTCTATCGAAAGTGATGAGTTTCTACGGATAATAGCGGCACTTACGAAGTGTCGCATGGTTTCTGCTGAAAGTTATAGGCTTGCGTCACTACCGAAGTGACGGTATATGTGTGATAGCGGCACTTAAGTAGTGTCGCTATAAGGGCGGCAGAGAGGTATAGCGACACTTAGTGACGCTGGTACTGTTTTTGGCATTTTAGCGACACTAAAGGCTGTTCGACGGATTTCGAGCAAAAATCATGTTTTCGGGTTTCCGATCATTCCAATATTTTTACACAACCCTTATAGGGACATTATAAGCATAAACAAACAACTAGAAAGTGAAAACACTAGAAATCGAGAGATGTCGGGATTTGTCGGAAACTTACAAAGTGTCGGATGAGAAATCCGAAAAGATAGGATGATAGATCGTGATGCGGTGGTCGTTTTCTTCCAAAAGAGTAGTATGATCCAAGGCCGTTTAGTACGTTTATTTTGCGATTTAGTGAAGTTTTTGGTGATGGTGGTGGTTGGAGAGAAAGAGAGAAAAAGGAGAGTGAGAGAGAGAAAGAAAGAAAATGAAATGAAGAAAGAAAAGGAAATGGTGGGAGGTTAAATCCTCCACCATTTTCAGTCTGCGCACTGCGCCTCGCGCGGTGTTCGTTTACTCCGTCGTTTAAACGTTAAATAATTATTTTACATATTAATTGGTACATTTTAAAATACAAATTATTACGCGATATTTTATTTAAATATTTTACTAATCACTTTATATTTGAATTATAAAAAGGTAAGTTAATTTGTTTGCGCGTTTTACATTTTAAATTATGTAAGTTTTTGGGTTGTACGATACGAATGAATACGAAATATTATTATAATAATATTTTTGACGTAACAACGTTATTTAATAAAATTAGTCACCAACGTCCGTATAAAATTGAATCGAAATACATTCGATTTAAATTGTGTACGATTTAATCAAATCGCATATTCGTATATATTCAACAATATATATAATTCGATACATTAATTAGCCTAACAAGGAACTAATTACATGTATTAACATATGATTAGGCACTAATTACTAGTCCTAATTTAGCGGGTGTTACAATTAGCAACCTTAGTAATCTTACACTACTCACTCACATATTTCGAGCATTTGAGGTACTTGCATATACTTCTGTGAACATACATGAAAGATCTTTAAACGCTTTATCTGATAACATGATTTGTATGTCAATATACGTATTATGCTCGAACTCGTTTAAAAATATGTGTTGTGAACATCTTTATACTTGGTTGCCTGATTTAATTGCTTATACTAGTATTCCCATATCTGTTGTTTGTACTATAGTGAAATTATAGGCTACTGACACTTTAAATGTGAGAGATCAAACTCTAAGTCATACACTGGTTTGTGTCTTCAAAGCACTCGCTTTGATAGTTCTTTAGCAGACCAGTGAATCTATGATATGGAGAATGATCACTTGTTTGTTAGATCTTGTTTGTTCTATTAAACAGGGACTGACGCCTATGGATGAAGAGCTTTTGAGTATAATGGAAAGAAGACAAGGGGGCTTATAAGTTCATTAAATTTGGGAAACTTTTGAGCATTACCTTTCAGGGGAAGAGATGGCTCTTTCTGGCACGTAGATGGTCACATTCTAGTTGTCTATGACTAGTTCATCGAGTAGATCACATCAAAATTCACCACATCCCAGAACTACACTTTACAAATTCCTTGGTTGCCAGCATGGTGTTACATGAAACCCAAAATCATCACTACCATCCACCATCACCATATCCACCCACATTCGCCCATCCATCCACCTCTTCACATTCACCATCACTGTAACACCCGGTCAAAAAGGCCAAATTTCGCGCCTATTTTAAACTTTAAACAATCGCATTTAGTACGTATTACTTTTAAGTAATGTGTTATTATTTTTAATAAACGTTATTTACACGGGAAATATTAAACTATTTTAGAACATAAATCGTTTTGTTTAAAACGTATTTTAGTTGGACGAAACTTAAATACTTACGTATTATTTAAAAATTATATATTCGATAACTAAAAACGACTCGTACGATTTAAACTTAAACATTTTATTTTTATAAAATGTTCCAACTCGAAACCATTTTTAATTTTACGAATAAATATTACGAATTTAAAAACATTATTCATTTTACGAACGGGTACCAAAACACGGGTCAAAATACCACGAAACGGGACGAACCGGGGCCAACCACCTCCAATTATTGGAGATGGCCGGCCATCCCTTTTTATCCCCTATCCATTTCCATTTTTGGAAATCATTTCACCAAACACCCTCCTCAATCTCTTCCTCTCCCTCTCTCTCGGCTCACCCAAACCGCAATCACCACCATCATTTTCGGATTTCACCAAGGAGAAGGAAGCAAACGGGAACAACAACAAACATCATCACCATCGTCTTCACCATCGATTTCATCATCATCATCAAAACCGAACCCCATTTGATTTGTAAGGAATCCACCACTTTTCTTTCCATTTTTCGTGTTTATATTACTTAATATATCATGTATATACTTTGTATAAGCGGATTAGGCCCAAAAATTAAGTTAGAATCGGTTTAATTTTGTTGAAGTTCGAACAGACCTGCGTAGGCCCGGAATCCGGTCGGATTCAGCTGAATCCGGCGGATTCATCCGTAAACCAGCAACAGCGTCACTTGATAAGTGTCGCTAACTGCGTCACTAAGCCCTCTGCGTCACTTCCTAAGTGACGCTATATGCGTCACTAACCCTATAGCGACACTATTGAAGTGTCGCTAAAATGCTGAATTTTCCTAACTTTTGAGTCACTAGCCTAGTGACGCCCAAAATCAACCAGTGACGCATGAAGTGTCGCTATTATCAGTTTTTGAACTAAAAACTCACTTTTAAAATGTCAAACTTATCCGGAAACATATACGCAATTATATACGAACCAAAACGCGTTTAAACGAGGTTATTTATACGAAAAACACTATAATTATATTTTCAAAATATAATTCCAATACGCCGCGAACGAACCGAACTTTCTTACAAACTTTGAAACGTAAACGCGTGTCAAACACATTGAGTACGATTTAATCGATTAAGCAAACGAATTGGATAATTCTATGTCTATATACTTATACGGAACCTCACGTGTTTAGGACACTAGGAGGTCTTCATTTCACTCGCGCGTAACTTAGGATTGCTAGCTCTCCCAGGTGAGTTCATAGCCCCTCCTTTTTACTGTTTTCACTGATTTTGGGGGAGATACATACTTATGATTTACTTACTTTTCGTTGATAAATTAACTTACAACTGCTTTACAAATGTTTGCAAATGACATATTAGACTCCAACGCCCTTGAGACAACCGTACATACTATGCAAACTAAGTGTGCATTAGCAAGATAACAACTAGAATTATACAAGGAATAACATTTAAACACTTCGTCACATCGGCGATTCAGTATTACTAGATTTGGCTAGTTTACTCGTGAAACACAACCTAGAGACCACACTTACTAATCAAGTCACGATTTATAGAACCGACTGATAGTATCCATCATTTAAGTGCTGTAGGTACTTTTCGACAACTAAGTGACGTGGTGCTACATACTTAGGCATTATTTTCTATTCGGAATGGCTAGGTAACGTTTATACACATTTGGACTTGACATGCTACACCCATCACATAAGTGATGATTAGTCACACTTAGATGCATTGTGTACACTAAACTTTACTCATAGGTGTAGATTGTTAGATTACACCTTCAACATTACCGTAGGGTAATAAACACACATAAATTGAGTGTAGTGTTTATCTGTAGATAGCTTACACTAATTTATGCATACATAAACTGTTTAGCACGTTGTGCTACTACCGAGCCCGTGGGGCCATCACTGGGCGCGTTGCGCTACTTCCGGGCACGTTGTGCTACTTCCGGGTTTGTTGAACCACTACTTGGCACGTGGTGCTACTTCCGATTGCATGTACATGATGATGTACACAAGCTTACACTAACAAGCACGTGGTGCTTCGCTTATATATATATATATGTACATAACCTATTTACACCATTAAGCACGTAGTGCTTAATTAACGTTAAACAAGCATGTAATGCTTCATTTGATCACACAGTAGGCATGTTATGCTACTGCCGAGCCTGTAAGGCCATCACTGGGCGCGTTGCGCTACTTCCGGGCACGTTGTGCTACTTCCGGGTTCGCTGAACCACTACTTGGCACGTGGTGCTACTACCGATTACCTATACATGTTGATGTATACATTACTACATAGCTAAGCACGTGGTGCTTCATACATATGCATACCTATTACACACCTCAGGTACGGAGTACCTCGCTACTTTTGAACCTAAGCACGGGTTGCTTCATTTGTTTATCCAGTTTAAGCACGTGGTGCTCTTGAACATAAAGTATGCACGGAGTGCTACTTTCATTACTTATATACTTGCAGGATAATCCGATGGATTATTGGGACTCGGGATACTTATTAACCAATCAACATATGTTGTGGTTTCTATATGGGTGGATGACCTAATTCTAGGAACCCGCACCTCCATGTAAAGACTAGTAGACGATGCATACTAAACCCTTGTATCTAGCTAACCCTATGGTTAGGGTAACCTACACTCCGATATATATAACTTTTGTAATGTCTTTGCAAACTCATTAAATCTAAACACACGGTGGATAACCACTTTTTATAATACGGATGGTATTATCACACTATTTCATATTAAATACTCTGTGAACTCACCAGCTTTATAGCTGACCTGTTTTAGTATGTATTCTCAGGTGGCCCGAGGGATTAGGACCACTACAAGCTATGCTAGCTCGAGTCGCATGTTTTCAAACTTTGGGACAACTCTGCATTTACTTTTGTATTTCAATTTATGTAATTGAAAACCACTATCAACTTTGTAAACGTTTTATTTGGTAAATGTATAAATATCTTCAAACGTCTCATTTAGAGTCGTTCATTATGTATCTTATGCTGTGATATTTGATTTAGTAACACCCGACCCTACTGCTTCCGCGACCCGAAATTTGAGGGTGTTACAGATTGGTATCAGAGCCTAAGGTTATAGATAACTAGGTTGCATTTAGTGGGCCTAGACTATGACCGTTAGGCAGTATTCCTTGCTAGGTATGACTGGTTTAGGAATCACATCATACGAACTTAATTTAACATAGTCTGGCCAACTATGTACAATTAACGGAAGATGATGTGAAGTCTGAAAGGGGGTCATATTGAAACGAGGCTTACGATAGATGACTCTGATTGTTATTTGTTATTGCTAGACACTCTAGGCTATTATATGTACTGTAGGTATATATGAATAGGCTTTACGTGTATATTATTCCTACATATCTGTATACGTGTAGGTACGATTACATCTGACATGATTTCCGCTGTAGTACTGATATATACTTTCGAAGTGGCATATCGTCAGCTTCCCAACCTTTACGACTTGACCTCAAATTTTGACCAGGTTGGTCACAAACGATTAGTATTGCGAGGGATGATCGTAATGACTAAGTCCACGAATTACCTTCAAACTTACTGACGGCCCGAGGGCTATACTTGTGTAACACAACGGCACGTGATGCTACGATTTCACGGTATGTTGATACCACGATTTGAGCACGTTAGTGCAGCTTCCATTGTATGTCATTACTACAAATCATAGCATGTTGATGCTACACTCACAGTACATGAGTACTGCAATTACGGTGCTACGGGCACTTCATTACGGCACGTGGTGCTGCATTTCATAGTACTTCGGTACTACAATCACAATACATTAGTATTTCAATTACTGTGCTGATAGCACTGCATTATAGCACTAGGTGCTACTTCAATTTTACATGTAGACTTGTTATAGTTGCATGTACGACTTACATATATACATATACACTTACTTAACTGGGCACGAGGTGCCATACCTGACTTTTATTATGTACGTATACTTGTATAGTTACGTGTACACCATATATGTATATACGACCAATTAAGCATGTAATGCTGTAATCAATGAATACACACCCAGTTTAAACCTGGTGCTACGTATAGAAATCCCATGACTTATACACATACAGCCTTGGAGGCTACGTTCAAGAAATATACGATCCCTACCTACCTACAGTACTTTGAGTACTGCATTACAGTGCGTGGCACTACTTTTACGGCACAGGGTGCTACATTTACAATACGTAGTTTTGCAAGTACGGTGTTTCGGACACTGTACTCATGGTATGTTGACTTCGCATTTCAGTACAAATAGTACTGCATTTATGGTACGGTTAGTACTACACTTATAGCACATGGTGCTACACACACGGTAGGTTAGTACTGCATTATGATCTGTAGGATCATCACCATAGCATAGCCTTGAACGACTATTGCGAATAATACTACTTAGTCATGATTATGACTGCCAATCAAAACTACTTAACTAAATCCCATCATTGGGAATGTGAACAAATATACACAACGATTTGGATAATTCGATAAGAACGAAAACTGTCACATCAAAATCACGTAACGCGGGACGATGTCCGCCACACACAAAACTGGAAACCTCAACTCAGATACAGATATAGAATCCCATCTCATTCTTATATAATACTTGGGGAAATCAACAACTCATACACTTTTGCCTTTTCTTAAAGGAACATGTCTTCAAGACAACTAACTTTCAACGAAGCTGATCTCGCCCGATACATTGCTCAAGGAGTGACCGATGCGTTACTCTCACGAAACCTACGAACTGACGGCGATGCCGCACTGAACAACCCACTCCAAATGAGACCCTGCACTTATAAAGAATTTATGAGGTGCAAACCACTACACTTCTCGGGAACCGAAGGAGCTATTGGCTTAACTAGGTGGATTGAGAAAATGGAATCCATATTCTGTCTCTGCGAATGCCCTGACAACCGCAAGGTCAGACTCTCTACCTGCACTTTCGAGGAAGGTGCACTTACCTGGTGGAACACCCAAGTTCATTCCATGAGCACCGACGTTGCTTACAGGATGCACTGGGAGGAACTGAAACAAATGCTCAAGGAAGAGTACTGCCCTAACGAGGAAATACATCGGCTCGAGGTTGAACTCTGGAACCTCACTGTGAAAGGGAATGACATCACCTCGTACACCACTCGATTCCAACAATTGGCACCCTTATGCCCAAACATAGTAAACTCAGAGTCCACGCTTATCAGAAAATACATTCTAGGTCTTCCTAAGCCTATCCGAGGGAACGTCATCTCATCCGCACCTACAACCATCCGAAAAGCCATACGTTTGGCTCATGAACTAATGGCGATGAAAGCCGACTATGAGACACTCCCTCGATCTCCTAATCCCTATAGCAAGAGGAAATGGGATGGAAATCCCAGCAATAGCCACGAGCTAACCTTAAGACCTGAACCCGTACCACTCAATATAATCAAACCCGGAGAGAAGAAATACAAGGGAAACAAACCCTTCTGCCCCAGATGCGAAAGCCATCATACGGGGGCGTGTGGCACGCCATGCAATAGGTGCAAAAGCTATGGGCACCCAATTAAGAAATGCAGAGTCCCTACTACTATCTCAAACCCTAACGGCCCGAAGGTCTGTTTCGAATGCTGAGACCCTGGACACCTCAAAAGAGACTGCCTGAGACTCTACAATAACGCCTAGCGGGATCTCTAAGGTAGGAAGGTTACGTCCTTTCTCAACAACTTAATTCTTTAATTCTTTAAACATCTAGGTGTCATCCCTCACACCATTTTGAAAAATTCAAACGCTTAAGGCATCATCGGAAAGACACGACTAGGTCAAAGTTAAACTTAGAGTTTGCTTTCAGCAGACTAACTAATTTATTATCTGCTAGGTATTTGGTCCTGATAGGATTTTCCCGTAGACGATTACTTAGGGATATCTAATCTGAATGTAACTACAACGATAAACCGCAACACAGTCATGGATTGACTGCTTCCAAACTCGATAAAGATATTGTATGTCTACTACCTACGCGATACATTCCTCGTACGTACATTGCTCCCTATACTCTCTGCGACCACGACTCTATTCGAAATTTCGGGACGAAATTTTCATAACAGGGGGAGAATGTAACACCCGGTCAAAAAGGCCAAATTTCGCGCCTATTTTAAACCTTAAACAATCGCATTTAGTACGTATTACTTTTAAGTAATGTGTTATTATTTTTAATAAACGTTATTTACACGGGAAATATTAAACTATTTTAGAACATAAATCGTTTTGTTTAAAACGTATTTTAGTTGGACGAAACTTAAATACTTACGTATCATTTAAAAATGATATATTCGATAACTAAAAACGACTCGTACGATTTAAACTTAAACATTTTACTTTTATAAAATGTTCCAACTCGAAACCATTTTTAATTTTACCAATAAATATTACGAATTTAAAAACATTATTCATTTTACGAACGGGTACCAAAACACGGGTCAAAATACCACGAAACGGGACGAACCGGGGCCAACCACCTCCAATTATTGGAGATGGCCGGCCATCCCTTTTTATCCCCTATCCATTTCCATTTTTGGAAATCATTTCACCAAACACCCTCCTCAATCTCTTCCTCTCCCTCTCTCTCGGCTCACCCAAACCGCAATCACCACCATCATTTTCGGATTTCACCAAGGAGAAGGAAGCAAACGGGAACAACAACAAACATCATCACCATCGTCTTCACCATCGATTTCATCATCATCATCAAAACCGAACCCCATTTGATTTGTAAGGAATCCACCACTTTTCTTTCCATTTTTCGTGTTTATATTACTTAATATATCATGTATATACTTTGTATAAGCGGATTAGGCCCAAAAATTAAGTTAGAATCGGTTTAATTTTGTTGAAGTTCGAACAGACCTGCGTAGGCCCGGAATCCGGTCGGATTCAGCTGAATCCGGCGGATTCATCCGTAAACCAGCAACAGCGTCACTTGATAAGTGTCGCTAACTGCGTCACTAAGCCCTCTGCGTCACTTCCTAAGTGACGCTATATGCGTCACTAACCCTATAGCGACACTATTGAAGTGTCGCTAAAATGCTGAATTTTCCTAACTTTTGAGTCACTAGCCTAGTGACGCCCAAAATCAACCAGTGACGCATGAAGTGTCGCTATTATCAGTTTTTGAACTAAAAACTCACTTTTAAAATGTCAAACTTATCCGGAAACATATACGCAATTATATAAGAACCGAAACGCGTTTAAACGAGGTTATTTATACGAAAAACACTATAATTATATTTTCAAAATATAATTCCAATACGCCGCGAACGAACCGAACTTTCTTACAAACTTTGAAACGTAAACGCGTGTCAAACACATTGAGTACGATTTAATCGATTAAGCAAACGAATTGGATAATTCTATGTCTATATACTTATACGGAACCTCACGTGTTTAGGACACTAGGAGGTCTTCATTTCACTCGCGCGTAACTTAGGATTGCTAGCTCTCCCAGGTGAGTTCATAGCCCCTCCTTTTTACTGTTTTCACTGATTTTGGGGGAGATACATACTTATGATTTACTTACTTTTCGTTGATAAACGAACTTACAACTGCTTTACAAATGTTTGCAAATGACATATTAGACTCCAACGCCCTTGAGACAACCGTACATACTATGCAAACTAAGTGTGCATTAGCAAGATAACAACTAGAATTATACAAGGAATAACATTTAAACACTTCGTCACATCGGCGATTCAGTATTACTAGATTTGGCTAGTTTACTCGTGAAACACAACCTAGAGACCACACTTACTAATCAAGTCACGATTTATAGAACCGACTGATAGTATCCATCATTTAAGTGCTGTAGGTACTTTTCGACAACTAAGTGACGTGGTGCTACATACTTAGGCATTATTTTCTATTCGGAATGGCTAGGTAACGTTTATACACATTTGGACTTGACATGCTACACCCATCACATAAGTGATGATTAGTCACACTTAGATGCATTGTGTACACTAAACTTTACTTATAGGTGTAGATTGTTAGATTACACCTTCAACATTACCGTAGGGTAATAAACACACATAAATTGAGTGTGGTGTTTATCTGTAGATAGCTTACACTAATTTATGCATACATAAACTGTTTAGCATGTTATGCTACTACCGAGCCCGTGGGGCCATCACTGGGCGCGTTGCGCTACTTCCGGGCACGTTGTGCTACTTCCGGGTTCGTTGAACCACTACTTGGCACGTGGTGCTACTTCCGATTGCATGTACATGATGATGTACACACGCTTACACTAACAAGCACGTGGTGCTTCGCTTATATATATATATATATATGTACACAACCTATTTACACCATTAAGCACGTAGTGCTTAATTAACGTTAAACAAGCATGTAATGCTTCATTTGATCACACAGTAGGCATGTTATGCTACTGCCGAGCCTGTAAGGCCATCACTGGGCGCGTTGCGCTACTTCCGGGCACGTTGTGCTACTTCCGGGTTCACTAAACCACTACTTGGCACGTGGTGCTACTACCGATTACCTATACATGTTGATGTATACATTACTACATAGCTAAGCACGTGGTGCTTCATACATATGCATACCTATTACACACCTCAGGTACGGAGTACCTCGCTACTTTTAAACCTAAGCACGGGTTACTTCATTTGTTTATCCAGTTTAAGCACGTGGTGCTCTTGAACATAAAGTATGCACGGAGTGCTACTTTCATTACTTATATACTTGCAGGATAATCCGATGGATTATTGGGACTCGGGATACTTATTAACCAATCAACATATGTTGTGGTTTCTATATGGGTGGATGACCTAATTCTAGGAACCCGCACCTCCATGTAAAGACTAGTAGACGATGCATACTAAACCCTTGTATCTAGCTAACCCTATGGTTAGGGTAACCTACACTCCGATATATATAACTTTTGTAATGTCTTTGCAAACTCATTAAATCTAAACACACGGTGGATAACCACTTTTTATAATACGGGTGGTATTATCACACTATTTCATATTAAATACTCTGTGAACTCACCAGCTTTATAGCTTACCTGTTTTAGTATGTATTCTCAGGTGGCCCGCAGGATTAGGACCACTACAAGCTATGCTAGCTCGAGTCGCATGTTTTCAAACTTTGGGACAACTCTGCATTTACTTTTGTATTTCAATTTATGTAATTGAAAACCACTATCAACTTTGTAAACGTTTTATTTGGTAAATGTATAAATATCTTCAAACGTCTCATTTAGAGTCGTTCATTATGTATCTTATGCTGTGATATTTGATTTAGTAACACCCGACCCGACTGCTTCCGCGACCCAAAATTTGAGGGTGTTACAATCACCATCCGGGATCATTTGTTCGCCATGTAATCATGGAATAAGTACAGAATATATGGGATGTAAGCTAGAGATCTCTGCCGATAAGAACAATATAAAATTTATTTCATTAGTTTGTCGGAGCAGATCTCGGATGATATGGTCGTTGGATTCAGCACTCTCGGATCATCTAGAGCAGTTAGTCTACATCAGCCGCTCTTGATGATTAGAATCCTCGTCCATTATCTCCAACATAACGTGTATCTTGGTTGATCCTGCGTGTATTCGGAAGAAGACGTCACTTCAATTCACTTTCTACAATCTATCCTTTTTGTCTTAGTTATTTTCGTGAGAAAAGTTGGTGGAAAGATTGGATGAAGAGTATGCCATTATGAGCTCGAGTGCACTTCATGAAGACTGACTTTGATCCAGTAGACACTGCTGCCAAATCAGTATAACTTTTCAGATCCTCAGCTCACCAATATGCCGGCAAATGTGTGAGGTTGCAAATGAAATATTGAGCTAAGAGATGATGGACGTTCATGAAGAAACCGTATTCTTCAAGGAGCCAACTAAAGGAATTCCAACTATCAGCAGACTGCGGATTCTTTCTTCAAAACATCTCTTGCCTCTATCGTAGGGAAGTTCCTTTCTTTTCGGTTATGATTTTCTCCATTACCATACATCCTAATATGCCTAAATTCTAAGTGTGGGATTCATCCCACCATTTTTCAAAAACATTTAAAATTGTTTCACTCTTTCAAACCCTAAGTGTGGATTTTTCCCGAAGAAAATCCTATGTCTTAGCAATGAACATTGAGGACAATGTTGTTTTAAGTGTGGGATACACGGTATAAATACTGCAAGTTTATATTTGCCTGTCCAAAGTAATACCTCCGTTTTCACCATAATTTTTTCAAAAAATTTTCACAAAACCAACCTAAAAGGTTGAGATTTTAACTATCAAAACATTCGAAAACCCAACCTCGACGATGTTCGACATCCATTCGGTTGATTTCGAATATTTTTCAAAAGATTTTAGACTAAGAAGATTCTTTTAAAGAAATGAACTTTCTATCAAAATAAATAAGTTGCTTTGGAAAGTAAGATGAGGCAAAGATAAGAACGTATCGTAAACTGAAATTGAGAAGTCCTCTAGGCATCGCATGACTTGGTGCATATGACCCTTTGATTGTGAGGTACTTGGGCCTTTAATAAGCATTCATTTTTAATGCTTCACTTTCATTTATGAGTGTGCGCCGATGCATGTGTCTTTGAATTAGAACTTGCTCCTGTAATGCGTTTCGAGACCATACCAATGAGTGCCATACGCAGTATAGGTGCAATTAGAGGATCTTGGCATTTATTAGGATAAACCCCTATTCTTTCATATCTTTTCAAGCCAACCCTTCCAACTTTCTTTTCAAGATTGTTGACGATCCGATTAGAAAACCCTTTGCGCCTTAGCCTATTTCATTTCTAAAACCTCAAAACCTTAAGACTTCCCCACAACACAAACACTTTCCCACAAATACCATTCCAGCTCGTGAACTTCACAGGATATAAGTAAAGGATTGCTTGAGGAATCTTTCTATTGGTGTCTCATCTTCGGACATCTCTCCGTACCTTTCAAGAGCTTAAAGAAAAAAATTCAAAAAGAAGATATAGTACAAAAGCGAAGAGTACCCATCACGAAGATATTATACGCAAAAGACAGTACGAAAAAAATTTAATGCTTGTCAAAAGAGAAGTCAAAGATGTCTCACTATATGAAGGATCTCCAAGGTCATAAAAATAAGAAAAAGAAAAAAAAAAGAAGAAAAGAAAAAGAAAAAAAAAAGAAGAAAAGAAAAAGAAAAAAGAAAAAGAAAAGAAAAAAAAGAAGAAAAAGAAAAGCAGACCTTAGAGAACTCCTAGAAGAAGAAGACTACTCTCCAAAGAAGAAAAAACTATCAGAACTCAAAAGAAACATCAAGAGAAGAGATTATTCCTCTAGGAGATGAGTCTACTCTAGAAGTTATCTCAAGTGAAACTTGCTTTGATCTTTGAAAACTCCGAGTCTGAAGTTTCAAAACCCTCAACCCATTGCCGACCTACCCTTATCCTTACACACTTTACCCTCAATCACACAACCCGATCAAAATGCCTTGGGATAATTAGCACCGTTCTCAAAGGAGTAGTGGAGATCCGATTCTTGACAAAGCTTATGACGATAAGCACTGCATGACTGGCATTGAGCAATTTCGTTTCTATTAGACTATAGGTAACCCGATACACTTTTGAGTGAATTGAGTGACCCACTTGTGAGAATCGCCCAGTCATGTACATCTACGTTTCGAGAGTTGCAAAGTATGCCAAAAAGGGTTGATCAGTTTTATGTTTAAGTATAGTTAATTTTTGTTGATGCTTACTTTCTGAAAATATTTATCTAAATTGAAGAAAGTGACTTTCTGCAAGAGATACTCTAAGCATCCAAAACATTTTTCAAAATTATTTTTCAAATGAGGTTTGCTTGAGGACAAGCAAAAGCTTAAGTGTGGGATATTTGATGTAACGCAAAAAGTCACGTTTTTAGCTCTTTTCTAACAAATATATCCTAAAATCATCATTATCAAGTAACTTTTGTTAGAAAGGTATAAACTTGTCGGTCATTTGAAAATCATGCAAAAAGGTCAGAAAACTAACCGAAATACGCACCAAATTGAGCCAAACCCTAAATCTACTATAAACTCCATACCAAGACCTCACAATTATATTATTTTGTAGCTATGGAGATTACGAGAACGTGGATATAAGGATTGCTCAAAACGGATCAAGGACGAAAAAGTTATACAAGAAACAGTACTGCCGAAGACTACAAAATGTATTTTGGACACGCCTGGGCCCCACACATCCAATTCCTAACAAATTGGCATCATTAGAAGCGTAACGGAATTATGAAGTCATAGGCAAAATAATCAAGTCAAACGGACGCAAAACGAAGAAGATACGGCCTTCCGAAGCAACGCGAAAAGTCAGATAAATCACACGGCCAAGCACACGGCCACCACAGGGCCGTACACGGCCTCCATAGAGCCGTACACAGCCTGTGTGAAGCTGTACATGGCCTCTACAGGGCCGTACACGGCCTGTTTTGGTCTCACACGGCCTCGTTTCGGCTTCGTTTACTTGTAGGTATGCTTGTGGACTTGTTCTCTTGGATCCAAGGCTTGCCTATAAATAGAGGCCTCATTCACCTCATTCCACACACTAATTCTTCATAGAATTCTCACTTTCTCTCTCACACACTCTCTCTCTCTACTTTCTCTCTCTAGCACTATTCTTAGGAGTTAGAGGGGAATTAGAAAGGGTAGCTAGTTAGCGTAGCGGTAGTTGTAGCGTCTGCACGGAGTCACTCCGAGACTTTGGGTCACGAAGATTTGTCTGTAATACTTATTCAGGTTATATTTATATCTCTTTTCTTTATTTCGTAAATATGGTTTGTTTATGTTATGTTTGCGTTGTATTGCTTACTAGAGATGCCATGCTAGGCTAGACAAATATGTGTTTGCTATGATAATGGTTATGCTTAAGTAGTTATGATTTAATATGCAATTGGGATGACACCATTATGAAACAACGGAGGTAACGTTATACGTCTTTCATTTTTATAGCGCCAGAATCATCACGAATGTGTGTAGTACGGATCGTGGAAGCTATGAAAGTCGTGGGCACAATCCGTTGTGGAAATAATGATCCCAATTGTAACATGTTGTTACTCTGTCTGTGTGAATATAAGCTGTATCTGAATTTGTGAATTGAATCTCTATTGTTTACCTATCCAACTTATGCTGTGGTTAGAAACTTCCTGCTAAAACCTAGCTAATTATTAGTGGTACGTACTCTACCTATTCTATGTATGATGAAGCATTTGAACTCGACATGGCTGTATTCTCTAGATTGAAACTTTATCATAAGAGATGCGGAGCATAGGATTAGAGATAGGTAAGATTCAAGCTCATATATTAAATATCTTTGAGAGACCTTTCGGGATATTTATGATCCGATCAACTGGTTATGTGAAATGGTATGAAATAGGAATAGTTATCTGTGTGCCTTTCTATTGCATGTTCTTGTTTGATTGTTGCCTTAGGAATGTTGCATGCTAGAACTAAACCTCTGATTACTATATGTAATTGAATGATTAGGGTTTTCAGATATAAGTTAATGTTTATACAGTAGAGTGATGTGCATGTAATAGTTATGATGGTTTATATGATTGGTGATGAACAATTTAATTCACCATTAGACAAGTTAATCCAACCTATTCCGTAGGATAACTCCTGTTCACATTATTGTTTATTCAACAATTCGTGCGATGATACCGAGACACATTTGTCAGAGATTGGGGAATAGGATTAGAGAATAACTGTTAATTGAATTGATCAGTATATTTGGGAGAACTTCCGGTATATTGACACTATATAATTGCTATCCACGTGACGTATTACTTATCTGATTGTAGAGACCTTTACGTTAGATATTTGATAGGATCGTAATTATACTTCATTAATAATATAGGGTATCCAATGAGCAAACCGGCAGTTTGAATCAATGCTAAGGAAAAACCATAAAACGGCACAGTACTTCATATAACGTTTAAATACGTGGGATAAGCTAAGGAACTGTCGTAGATATAATACTTCGTGTTGATTTAGGTTTCCGGTTACTCAACGGATTAATCATCATAACTAGTGGCTTTAATACTCATAACTACTATCCAAAGCATTTACCGGCATCATAGTAAACACTCTCGTATCCACTGTTCTTTGGGCCTCCGTACAGACATCCTTTTCCTTTCCTGCATTTATTTTAGTAATTTAAATAGATAAATAGATAAAAACCAAAACAATCACCTTTAAATATGTCCAACCCTAGCTTAATTACTGATTTGTCAGAACTAGCTCTGCTTCAATTCTGCCATTGTGAGGAACGACCCTGGATCATCCTTACCACATACTTATATCAGGTATTCGTACCTAGTATTAGTAGGTAGTTCGGAGGATTAGGCTCTCCCCGACTTTTATAAAATTAAAACTACACCACCGGGGTGTCCCGTTGCGTGAAAGACCGTTTCGGGACGCATCAACATTCCAAAATGATCATTATTTACTAAAATTCACTAAAGAGGTCCAAATATAGGCGTTGCTGCAAAAAATCACTGAAAACGTCCAAATAACAAGCAAATCAAGACGAATAAACGTGCACAAAATCCTCCGGCCTCATTTACCTTGTGAAGATCACATACTAACTTCATCATATGATAAAACAGGTAAAATCGAGACGAGAAAATCAAGAATCATGCAAATCAGATAAAGAACGGAGAAGACTGAGCGGTATCAGACACCTATAAAGTCATTTCGGCTATGCTTAAGTTATACACATTCAATTTCAGGGAAATTAGCATCATTAGAAGCGTAACTAAATTACGAAACCACAGGCGAAAGAATCAGGTCAAACAGACGCATAATGAAGGAGATACGCGCGTTTTAAGCAACGAACAAATTTAGACGGAAGCCGTATACGGCCTACAGAACCGTATAAGGCCCTATAAAGACCATATACGGCTTTGTATAGACCATATACGGCCCTATACAAGCCGTATATGGCCCCCTTCCCAATTGTTGCTTCGTTCGCTTGTACGTGCTGTTTCGCGAGTTGTACGTGTGATTTTGAGCTTTGCCTATAAATAGGGATACCAACCTCCTCATTCTACACACCTCAACACACTAACACATTCTCAAATTTCTCTCATTTTCATTTCTCTTTCACTTTCCCTCTCTACTTTCTCTCTCTAGCACTACTCTTAGGAGTTGAGGAGAAAGGTTAGGGTTGAGCTTACGGTTCGAGTCTAGAGGAAGGTTTAGCTTGGTAATCTTGTTGTAACAAGTTTTTCAAGTTCAGACTATTAGTAATCCTTGGTATTACACTGCTGTATTCCCAGTGATATCTAAACTTTACTTACTGTTATAATGCTTGTGCTTTGTGTTATTTCAGTTTGTGCTTTACTTATTGCCATGTTTATAGAGTAGTTTAATATTGTGATTGTTGAAATGTAGATATTAGGAGTAGGGATGATGTTAAATTAATATTTCATTTGTACGATTGGAAATTGTTATGCTGTATATCTGGTTAAGCTTATCCTGAATATAGATCTAGTCTCTCATCACCCTTTCCAGACTTCCACGTGACTGTTGCCCTAGGATAGGATCTGATCAACCCTAATACTATGAATATACAGTTATCTCCAATTACAGTATGAAACTATGAACTTTCCTCATAAAGGCACGGTACTTCGTATAGCGTTGGAAACACCTCGTGTGGAATACAAATACGTGGAAGCTAAGGAAATGCCATGGACTGTTTCGTCGTTGATTACCTAGAAGTGACCCTTCTAAAACTGTGGTCTAGGAATCAAAGCTGTGGAAATGCTCGTTGCCCTGTACACCGTTAGTACACCTAAGATCAGGAACACTGTGGAAATGCCTAAATGCTCAGTACACTGTTAGTACATCTAGGATCTGGAACACTGTGGAAATGCCTAATTGCCCTGTACACCGTGATTATTCCTAGGGATGAACGCCTGAATGTAAAGGAGGGTCTATATTTATGATGGTTAAATGTGTGCTTCAACAGATACAATATAGGGTAGTGTCAATTATATACCTAGACATGCAAACCCCTAATCAGACCAATAGCTTAACATACACAGTATGCAATCAGTATTTGCCATGATAAAAGTAAATAGACGATTAGGTGTTAAGAAAGGTCAGTAAATACAATTGCGGTATGTTGCCTTTTGCCTGCTCCCTTGATAAATAAAGTGTGACTTTCTCTTATTCAAGCAAAAGTTCAGGGGGGTTTGAAAACAGCCTGATCTGATCAGAATCATGATAGCCTAGGATTCCAATGACATATGTTTCTAGGGTTTCACCTGAACGTAAGGTCCTAGTGTTTACACCGAAAGTATATCTGCTTTTTATCTGGTAAATCACCAATCAAATTTATAATGAACATCATCCCGAAACCCTAATTATCCAAGTTTCAGCAATCACATCTCTACATGTCTGCTTATTCCCTATCTCTTATCCCTGTTATGTATTTTACTGCACTTAGGAAAATTAGAAAAACAAACCTATCAAAAATCTATCTACCTACCCCCATCCTAATTGCGACCAAAATCTTAGGTGACCGGCTTTATTTCAATTCGCTCCGATAAAAGAACGACCTCGAGCGATACTTACTGCTTGCTCCCAAGGTAGGTAGTACTTGTAGTTTGAGCCCCAACTCATATAAATTTAAAACTCACTGTCCACCGCCTCTATTGCTGTTGGAACAACGACCGGAGTCAAATGCGACTGACCGATAGGAGCGCGACAAGTTTTTGGCGCCGTTGCCGGGGATCGAAGAGCGTTACGATTTGAAGCCGCCTTAGATATTTTAGCTTTTAGGAGATCCTTTCCAATTAGGTTTTCCCAAACTTAGTTGGTAGTTATTTGTTTTCCTTAGAATAATTTAGATAGTTAAATTTAGTTTAATTTTAAAAAAATGAAAAATACAAAAATATCTTTCTATGATTCACTTCCGTCTAGCCTCATTTCTCCACTCGCCCTCAAAACGTCCGAAGACATGACGGCCATGGATGACGCTGAGTTCTTCACCTTCTTAGAACAAGAGTTAGAATCTGACGTCTACTCTTCATCTTTATCCTCTTCTGAAGAAATCTTCGCTAATTCAGACAATGAATCTAGACCTTTAGGGAAATTCTTAGACCTTGACTTAGGAACCCATGATTCGCATTAGAAGATCTCAACTTCTGCGTTTAGCATTCTAAGCTATCAGGTTATACCTGCTCCTGAGATTTCATATTCCTTAGAAATTTTCTTTCAATTCCCTACCTCATCTGGTTTTGTTGAGAGTAACTCTAAACATCTTCAACCCTTTCGTTTTCCACCCGTTGAAGAACATCTTCCACCATGGGATAAAGAAGTTTACAAGAACCCTCCAAAATCACCTATCTTTTTGAACCTCGTACCAGAACCTGAGTATACCATCTATCGTGTTGTTGATAGGACTCTACCAATCAAACCTGAAGAAAATATCCGCTACGTAGGTAACTCTTTTGATCCTGATAGGAGATTGAATGTTTGTCGGGCATTTGCTTGGCAACTCAAAACATCCGACTTTCCTTTTTCAGTAGAACAGTGAGAAGTCACTCGTAGGATAAAGAAACAGGTTGGTATTCTCCCCCATCTTCCGAATCAAAAGGAGGAAGGTATCTTCACACACTATCGAGAGCAAGAACTAAAGCTTAAATCAGAAATAGACCTACTAATGGACCTATTAGCCTGCACCGATTATCAACCGGTTTCCCAAACTCTAATTAATCGTTATGTTGCGGCTATGATTTATGAGCTTGAGTTCTGGATCAGCAAAGATCCTGCTATATCTCTCATCATTTCTGATAAAATTCCATTCTTCGTTGACCCCGCTACCTACATGATCAACAAGTTGATGGAGATATTCCATGGAGCCACTGACGATAACATGGAAGCTGCTTTCTTTGCTGGAAGGAAGGATATTAACGTCTCACTCACTTTGTTATTCGCTCAGTCAAAATTTCCTTTCACAATTTCACAAATATCTTTTATCGAGGAAATCACGGAGTCAGTTCACACTACCACCGGAGATCCTGATTCAAGGGAAGAATGGGAATTTCAACAAACCCTAGGAATGCTTCTTCACGACTTAAACTATATAGATAACGGATCACAAAACGGAATTTCAAACCCTAAGAAAGTTAGAAAGGAATTTAACAAACTTATTGACAATCTCCTAGAATTAGGCAAAAAGGAACGTATGTTTCTCACTGAATACGAACGATTCTCGTTACATCCCGTAGACCTAGTTGACTCTGTCATTAAGATTCTCACTTGTGACTTTATTCCTCGCTACACTTTCCCTCAACCAAGAGCACCAAATTCACTCAAACAACTGCTATTGGGCAAAATTCAATAAATTTGTCCAAAAGTCGAGCTACCGACTTTAACCAAGCGCTTTTTGGGAGGCAACCCAAACTTTTGTTAATTTAGTATTATTTAAATATTTAGGATAATTAATATTAGTGGTTAATTGTTAAATTTAAAAGCTTTCATTTAAAAACACAAAAACGTTCTTTTAAAATTCAAATTCACGCAACACCGTAGCGAATTACAGACATTTTCAGGAAATATGAGAAAATTTTATTTTGAATTTGTCTTGGATTTTAAAGAACACAAAAATATTGTCTTGTTTTAAATAAAAACGTAGACGATTTCGTGTACGATTCGCAATATCATTTCAGACTGCGCGTGAAGATTCGGAAAATTACGGACATACTTTTTTAAAATTATTTTATTAAAAATTTTTGAACTTTGAATTTTTACTCATGTGTTTCGTATTTTTCACGAATTTTAACTACACGCGTTTGAAAAGGGTTTAAAAGGGACTTTTGGCCATACACAAAAGACAAAACAAAAAAAAACTCATCTTCTTCCTCCTTCCCCCTCCATAACCGTCGGCCACCATCACCAAACCCTCAAATCTTCATTACTTCACAATTTTGCATGATTCCAAGCTCAAAATTCATCATTTTATGATCTTTCTTGCATCCACAACATCATTACATCAAGTTTAAGGTAATTGATGAACACTAAAATGTGCTATTTTGTAGTACTAATTACCCCTTTATTTGATTAAATTCTTATACATTTTATTTGAATTCGATACTCATTTCGTTCATATTTGCATTTAGGAGTTAATTGGAGCTTGAATTGGAAAAGAAGCAGAAAACGAGTTATTTTTGAAGGAAAGAAGAGAAAAAGATGCAGTGTGAAGAATGGAGGTCGTGGAGCTGAAAAGTTGCAGTTTTCAATCCATATGGCGTATGGAATTCCATACGGAGTATAGATTGAGTGAGCCGGGCTGCCAGAATACACGGGTTTGATCCACGGGCTTTTCAATCCATACGGCGTATGGATTGATTCGGCAGAAACCCTAAATAGCTTATTTTCACTTCATTTTTGGGGTATCACTTCACAACTTCTTCCAGCCGATTTTCCCCTCAAAGAACATTATTTCCAGAGACTTTTGAAGGCAAAACATAAAAAAGAATCAAAGGCTTTCGTTCATTCATTCGTTATTTCAATATTTCGGTTCAAATACGTTTCTTCCTTTCATTTGATTATGATTATGGTTTCGTTTTCAGAGCTGACTTTTGGTTTTAATATGATTGGCTAACTTTTTATTACATTTGTTTAGATGATAATACTCAGATGATGATTTGATTATTGAATTGCGGATTTATATCGGTTTTTATGAATGTTTATAATGTTTACTTGATGATCCATGTTTAATTATTGATTGTTGATGATAACCTAGCGTGATGATCTGTTAATTTATGATTGAGTTCTCTATTGATTAGTCATTATTGATGATTGCTGGTTTTAATTAATGATTGTCACTAAATAGATTGAGTTTGATAGGCTAGGGTTACTTATGATCGATGATTGGTAATGAACATGATAACTATTTATTAGTTATAAACTTTGTTGATTCAAGTTGCAAAAGTAAATCATATAAACGGTGTAGTTTTAATCTATAACACAATTCAGTGGATAACTTTAAATTGAACTGTTAGCGGGTTGAAAACAACTTTATATCTTTCTGGATTGTGTTTAATCAGTTAATTTTGTAAGGATAATTGGTATACTTGTCATGTCACAATAAGATCCAAATGTTTGCAATTCAATAAAGTGATAATCAGAATCTGAGGAAAATAGTCTAAACAATTGTATTTCTTTTATCCATTGAATTAAATATTTTATTTAACTAAATCATTTTATCATTTCTTATTTTATAATTAAGTTTTATTTAATAAATCATTTTTCATAATTGTTTGTCAATTGTTCGATCGGAACTAAAACGTCCCCAATCTTTACTGCTTCAATTAATTGTAGCAATTTCCAATTTGTTAGAAATTGACATACGTTCCCTGTGTTCGATCCGGACTTATCATACTATACTATCATGCGATCATGTATTCTTGCCTGAGTTGTGTATTAGTAAGTAAGATATTTTCCATTTAAAAACTAGAGCCCCGTTTACACAGCATCAAGTTTTTGGCGCCGCTGCCGGGGAGCGGTTTGATTCAATTGAATAAATTGGAAATTGGTTTATGTTTTTTTGTTTGTGTCTTTTAGTTAGTTTATATTCCATTTAATACTTTGATTAGTTTATTCGTCCTTTTACAATTAGTCTAGAAGCTAGTGTGTTTAAGTATCTTGTTCTGCTGACTTGTAAAGTACACCGCAGGAGTATATGACCCGAACAACTGATCCTGCCCAACCGACCCTTTTGAAGAACCTGAACGTGTATTTCGTCAAAGAAGACGCGCTGCATCTGCACCGCCGAATTCGGCGTTAATCAACACTTTTCTTGGCGACGATTTCGAGATTTTTACTAATAATCTTTTTACCCCTCGTACCCGCAACTACCATTCGTATCTGGAAAGCGACTTCGGAGAGTATTTGCAATTCCTTTTTAGCGAGAGATCAGAACTAGATAACATAATGGCGGACGATATCACCACTATGACGCTCGAGGAGTATTCGAGTCGGATGCGTAATGACCGTGGCACTGGAGTAGTAAGGCCGGCAATTGCGCAAGATGTGGAGTTTGAAATCAAGGGACAGTTCCTCAAGGAGCTTAGGGAGAATCCCTTTCGTGGAGAAGAGAGGGACGATGCTAACGATCATGTGGAGAAGATCGTGGAGATAGCCGACATGTTTAACGTTCCTAACATCACGCGCGATCAAGTCATGCTCCAAGTATTCCCTATCACACTCAAAGGAGCTGCTAAAAGATGGATTCAAAACGAGCCAGCTGGATCCATAACTACATGGGAAGACCTTCGCGCGAAGTTTCTTAAGATGTATTGTCTTCCCTCCAAAACTTCAAAGATGATCGACGAAATAAGAAACTTCAAGCAAGAAATCGACGAATCATTACACCAAGCTTGAGAAAGATATAAGGATCTGATGCATAAGTGCCCGCAACATGACCTTAATGATCAGCAAATCGTGAGTATTTTCTACAAGGGAGTTGATCGTGCCACTAGACAGAAACTTGATGCATATGGGCCTATTCCCAGGAAGATTCCTCGGGATGCTTTAGCTGCCATTCGTGACCAAGAAAAGCACTCTTAGATGTGGGATTATGGTACGTCTAGAAGGAAGAGGTCAGTGGATACGGAAGATGGGCTTGCAGCCATCACTGCTAAGCTAGACAACATGGGTAGAGACATTAAGAGGGTCACTGAGACTGTTCATGCTATCCAAGTAGGATGTGATAACTGTGGAGGAACCCATTTAGTGAAAGATTGCCCCGAGATTAGAACGGGAGAAGCGACCGAAGAAGTTAATTATGGGGAAGCTCAAGCACCATATCGCCAGGGCGGTGGAAATTTATTCAGAAGACCATACCAAGATGGAGGTCGTCAGTTTCACCAAACTCAACCGGGGTATTACACCAAGGAGCAACAAATTGCACCCTCATCCAATAAACAAATTAACTTAGAAAAGATGATGGGAAGGTTTCTCGCTTCCAATGAGAAATTCATTGCCAGTTCTGGGCAAAGGATGGATGTTACCGACGCGGCATTGAGGAACCAAGCAATCAAACAAATCGAAGGATCGGTCTCCAGCATAGCTAAGGTGTTGCAAGAGAGATTTCCTGGGACTCTTCCGGGGTACACTGAAACCAATCCACGGGATCAGGCGAAGGCTGTGATAACCAGGAGTGGAAAGGATTTTGAAGATCCCATTCCTAAGAAGAAACCTATGTCTCAACCCCTACCTGAGAAAGAGAATGAAGTAGAAGTTGTGGAAGGTCTTAAGGTGGACACTGAGGCTGAGAGAATTGCTAAAGATAAGCAATATGCAAAAGATCATGCACCACCACCTCCTTATCCAGAAGCTTTGCGAAGAGGGAAGGATGATGCTCAATACCACCAGTTTTTAGAGAATCTGAAGCAACTCCACATTAACATCCCATTTGTAGAAGCCATTGCTCAGATGCCCAAGTATACAAAGTATTTGAAGGAGCTATTAACCAAGAAGAGCAAGCTGATGGAGGCAACCACGGTGACAATGAACGAGAGATGTTCAGCGGTGATGCAAAATAAACTTCCACCGAAGATGAAAGATCCTGGAAGTATTACCCTTCCTTGTCTGATTGGAAGTTTAGACCTTACTCATGCACTGGCTGACTTGGGGGCAAGCATATCGATAATGCCTTATACTATGTATGCTAGACTCAAGTTAGGGGAACCAAAGCCAATTAGAATGTGCATTGAGTTAGCTAATCATTTAGTTCAATATCCAAAGGGTATGATCGAGAATGTGTTGGTTAAAGTAGATAGGTTTGTTTTCCCTTGTGATTTCGTATTCTTGACATGGTAGAGGATTCAAAGGTACCTATCATTCTGGGAAGACCTTTTCTAGCAACCCCTTGCAAGTGAAGGAGATCCCAGGTGATATCATTGACTGACTTTGTGATGACTCCATTGGGATCAAAGATGAGGGTCCCATTGGATCTGATAACCTCACGCTCAGGACATTCTCCTCTTAAGGAATTCATGAAACCAAAGAAGCGCAGATGTATATCTTCATGAGCAGTTGTGCTGGCGTCTCTTCCTAGTGTATGGATGGATCCTTGGATACCCTGGCGAAGCTGTTTCTGATGGTCGGAATACGTGAGGTTGGAATTCTGGAAGATGTTCAAGATTCTGTAGTAAACCTCACGTAGACCATCATGGAATAGCTGCTTGGGTTCTTCTGAGGGAACAGTACCAAAGATTTCTAAGAGTAGTTCCGTGACAAAGTTCGCAGTGTTGATCATCGTGCCATCTGGTATGGAAGATGGGATAGCACGCGTCCTTTCGCTTGAACTCACGTACTCGAGCTTCTCGATAATTTTGTGGGCGTGGTGCTCAATGGTGCAGTCTATTTAAAACCTGTGTGGCGAGGTGTCATCAATGTGATCGTTATCGGCTATGGAATCCATCAATCCTTTGAGATCATTCATCATCTGAATGTCTACTTCCTCCTCAGGATTCCCAGATGCATAGTCCAAATTGTACCTGTAAGAATGCAAAAAACTCATTTGTTGGTTAGTATATGGAAATGCGGACCTGATGAGGGCTTCATAAACCTTGCCATATATGACTTTTTGTTCTTCAAAGAATTCAGACTCGTCAGCAGTTGGTTCTTCATTATCGGAGTTTTCATGCAGGAGCTGAGTTGCTAGATTTTCGGCGAAGGCATGAATGAGGTTTTGTAGGAATTATGGACTTCGAGAGTTATTAGCACGATAGACAGTGTATTCAGCCTCGATTTCTTCGATTAACTCTCTCTGCCGTTGAGTGTACTCATTGGTTGAGTCTCTGATGACAGTCATGATCATCCGATAATCATCCTCAAATCTTTCGAGAGCAGTAATCATCCCTTCATTAGTAGAGATGACCTGAACTTGGATGATCTCGAGAGGAGAGTCAGGAATGGCAGGGGATGCACGAAGGTGGATAGAGTGGACATCTATTGGAACATCTAAAAAGACGACGTTATCCTCATCACTGTCCATCACTAGAGTGTCAGCATTCTGAGAATCAGGGAACTCAACAGTATCGGATGGTGGCTGAGATGCGTCGGTGATTTGTGATACGGGCTGAGAAGAGTCCATTTCGATGTCTTTTTCTTCAGGGCAAGAGTCGTCATCTAACAGAGCGATTGGAATATACTCAAGTTGCATGATCTCTTCTGTCGGATGCTGAGAGTCAGGGAAGTACTCATGAGGTGGTGTAGATTGATATACGTCTTCCTCTTGTTCTTCTTCCGGCTCGTCCTCTTCTTGCTCTTCTTCGGATTCCTCCATTTCTTCTTCTGTCTCTGAGTCTTCCATCTCATCTCCATCTGAGTCTGATTCTTCAGTTGCAGAGATGAGATAGGTATGATCATCAGGTTCATATGTGTCTGAAGGTTCTGATTCGGATGTTTCATCATCAGAGATGATTCTGCTAGTAGAGATTGTGTATATCTCAGCATGTTCTAGTTGAGAACTTTCAGCATGGTCAATCTGGAAGGATATGGTCTCTCCCTGTGCTCGAAGGCTGATAGTCTGCGAGTATACATCAATGATAGCGCGAGCAGTGTTCATAAAAGGCCTGCCTAGGATGATTGGTATATTGATATCTTCCTGTATATCCATCACAACAAAGTCAGTGGGAAAATAGAATTTATCAACCTTAACCATTATGTTCTCGGTTATTCCTCGTGGATACCGGATTGATTGATCGGAAAGTTGCACGCTCATTTTTGTAGGCTTAAGGTTTCCTAACTCTAATCTGACATAGAGAGAATAAGGCATGAGATTGATGCTGGTTCCAAGATCGGCCAAGGAACGGATCATGCCTGACTGATAGATAGAACATGGCAAAGTAAAGAGACCAGTGTCTCCTAGTTTTTTAGGAAGGTTGCTTAAGACGGCTGAACATTCCGCGTTCAGAGAGATTTTAGATACATCGGGTATCTTATCTTAGGTGGCAAGCATTCGTCTAATGTACTTGGTGCTGGTAGGAATTCTAGACACGGTGTCTAAGAATTTTGAGTCGAGTTTGAAGGAATTGACCTTGTAATTTTGCTTTAGACGATTAGGGAATGGAATTCTGACTTCTCGAACAGGAGTGGGTGGTGTCTCGACTGTCTTCGAGACAGGAGATTCTTCCTTCACCGGATAAGGAGTAATAGGTTGACTTGGTGTCACCTGTGGGTTTTTAGAGGTTACTTGTTTGGCCTCTTCAACGTGTGGGTTGTGGATGGTGTTGCTTGGAAGGGTTCCTTGGGGTCTGGTATCAAGACGCTGAGCCAACTGACCGATTTGGTTCTCAAGGCTTTTAAGGACCGAGAGTTGGTTTCGAAGGAATAGGTCAGTCTGGTCTTGTCTGGCGGTGGTTTTCTGATTAAATTGTGTCTGACCCTCGATAAATTTAGTGAGATTATCGTCTTGACTAGTGATAGGCACAATGGTCTTTGTGGTATCACTAGGTGGGCTGACATCTGGTGCGGTTAAGGATAAGGGTTGGTTGTAGGTTGGGTATCTTGGTTGGTATTTGGGTTGAAAGGTTGGTTGGTTATTTGGTGGAGGGAATTAAGGGTTTCGAGTCCTAGGTGGAGAAGTTCGAGCGAAACCAGGTGGATTCTGCGGTCGAGCTGGGAATTGTGCGTAGTAGACCATACCGTCAACTGGATCTTCGTACTCAACTTGATATTCTTCCATGGGAAGGTGAGCACAGTTCTGGCAAGCCTGAACTTGGTGGATCTGCTGCGGTTGTTTCTTGAGCTCTCCCAACTGTTTCGTCAATGACTCAATCTGCTCGCTTAGGGACTTGATCGTCTCAGGTTGGATCTGGTTGTAAGAGGATAGAGGTAGTGATGAGGATTGCTCATCAGTCTTCCAGTCGTGATGGTGGATTGTCATATTCTCGATCAAGTTCCAAGCTTCTTCGTCTGTGAGTTGCATGAAGTTGCCTTGAGCAGCGGCATCAAGGGTGATGCGGTAGTTTGGAACAAGACCGTTGTAAAACGTGCACAACTGGGCAATCTTTTCGAGTTGGTGGTTCGGACATTTCTTCAGAAGGATCTTGAATCGTTCCCATGCCGTGTAGATAGACTCATCATAAGCTTGATGGAAGTTTGTGATGTCATTCTTGGACTTGGTTTGTTTGGACGGAGGAAAGTATTTAGTTAGGAATTTGGTAGCCATATCCGTCCATGAGGTGACTGAGCCGGTCTCGAGTCCCTCAAACCATGTCTGGGCATGAAGAGCGAGAGAATAGGGGAACAAGTATAGGCGGACTATATCCTGCTCAACCCCGTTCTGCTTGTAAGAGTTGGAAATCTGAATGAATTTGTCGATATGGGCGTTAGGGTCATCACGGGGTAAACCGTGGAATTGGCAGTTGTCTTTGATGAGTTGGACGATGTGATGTTTAAGTTCGAAAGAAGCGCCTTCGATTACCGGATAGCTGATGGGTCCTCCTCGTCCTTCGATAGACGGTTTGGTGTGATAGGCGAGAGTGATCCGTGCGGTCATCTGTTGGAAGCGAGTGCGTCTTTCTTTGCGGATTGTTCGTTCAATCGACTCAGGATCGGACGTGAAAATGAGTGGTTCAGTTCTGGATGATCTGGTCGAATGTCGTTGTGTGTTGTGGGAAGGAATTTTCGGTTGGAACAAGGAAAAGAAAAATACGGTTATTTACAGATGGTACTAAACAGAAAAGTTCGTCTATATAACTAAGAGTCTTACGATTGATTCCCCGGAAACGGCGCCAAACACCTGATCGCCTCCAAACGGTCGGTCGGATTTTACCCCGGTCGTCGGGCCAACCCTCCGGCTGCGATCAGCGGGTGGTTTTAAATTTATAAAGAGTTGGGGACCTAAGTATCACTTATAACTATGAATAGCGATAAGTAATGACTCAGGGTCGTTCTTAAGATCAACCGTATTGTGAAACCAAGCAATCAAGACGATCAATTCGATTTAGTAGGGTTTGTAAACAAGAGATTTGATTTTTGGTTTTTTTAATTACTTAGGTCCTAAAATTAAACTAAATAAACAGTAAATAAAATGTAATAGATAATCAGTATGGAGAGGAGTGTTTGTTGTGATTTCATTAGCCTAAAGGGGAGATGATGTTTTAGAGGTTTTGAAAACATTCTTTCTAAGTATTTGTGTTCTACTGTTTTAGATACTTTATGAAGCAAACACTAGCACCCTACTATTTGGTTCCCCAGATAGCATGTCACTGAGTACTAGGTTATCAGGATTCTGATCAGATCAAACTGTTCAACCCCCAACACTGTCTGTGAAGACAAGTGACCCATCTTGGAATTAACTCCGGGGTGCATGAATAGGGTAACAGTCCGATATTTAATTTATGATCTTTCTTTGATAACAAAAAGTATTCTAATTCAGAAAGAGTATTTAAGAACTTAATTCGGAAAGTGTCTGTTAACTTTTCATCGATGGTTTTAGTAGGTTCAAAGTTGGTGAATGACCCAGTGCTGCTTAGAATGTGTATATCGACTTTTGTTCCATAGTTTGGGTATATGGGAACCATTCTTAAAGAAAGGTCCCGACACTTGCACGATGCACCAAGACGTTTTATGATATTCCATTCCTTGCGCACTAATGCAAACTAGGGTGTATACACCGACGACCGTTTCGTAGATTCCATATATGTGTACTACTAAGTAATAGGTCGGTTCACGGCGTTCCACACATGTTGCACATTCAGGTCACTCTAAACCTGTTTTATCTAAGTTTGTATTAAAGTAAAACCCATCTTTGATATAAACCGAACCCTTCACTTATTATCCAATAAATCCCTGATTTATTCACATTGTTTTATACATTAGGTTTAACGGCATTACCAAGGCTTCCAAATCAGACCATGCACGATCAGCATAGATAATTAATTACCCTTAGAGCAAGGTTCGCGACGTCTTGTCTTTTAGGGTTTTAACCACGTTTATTGGAGGAAAGGCGATTATTTGATGAAAAGTTTATAATCATAGATGAAAGGTTAAGCAGACATAGTTTTCATATTATAACAATTGGGAATAATATTTCCACAACAGATTGTGCCCACGACTTTCATAGCTTTCACGTTCCGTACTCCACACATTCGTGATGTTTCCGGTGCTATACAAATGAAATCCGTATAACGTTACCTCCGTTGTTTGATATCATCCCAATTATATATTTAAATTAACATCATCCCCCATTATAACGGCTAACTTACGTCACAACAAACACAAAAGCTAACTACTCACTAATCATGGTAACGAATCCTAAATCTAGCATAATAACAATAGCATTCATTATAATAGATAAGGAAAGAGATAACCGTGATAAATGCGTACTTTTAATATAAGCTGAAAGATTACAACGAGCAGAGCCTCCGCTATTACAAAAGCAATTCCCAAAGTATCTTCAACCGATATTACAAAGCAACCCCTCGTTAGTCCCGTTAAGCGAGAACTAACTACTAATTACCTACTATTTCTCCTCTAACTCCTAAGAGTAGTGCTAGAGAGAGAAAGCTAAACTAACCTAGAGAGAGAAAGTAGTGAGAGAAGTGTTGTGTGAATGAATGAATGGTGTGAATGGTGTGTGAAATGAGGAGGTGAGGTCCTCTATTTATAGCCTAACCAATACACAAATTTACATTTAACACCCCTGACCCATATTCGACACCAAATAGGGCGTATTCGGTAGCAAATAGGGCGTATTCGGTAGCAAATAGGGCGTATCCGGCACCAAAAGGGGGGTATACCACCCCTAGAGTGGGGTATACGGCCCTGTAGAGGGGGTATACGGCCCCTACAAGGGCGTATACGGCCCCTAGAGGGTGGTATACGGCCCCTGTGGGGGTGGTGAGCCCTGGTCCGTGGTCTTGTGTGCTGGATCGTAAGTCTTGTGCACTGGTCGAGCTTCGTTTGGCCATATCTTCTTCGTTCTTGATCCGTTTTCAACGTTCTTTTTATCCACGCAATCGTCTTCTCCTGAAGATCATAATGATACAATCAAAGAGTATTTTCAGGGTATTATGCTCAGAAGTGCTTTTAGAACGTGACCGTATCGTTTATGCTCTATTTTGTACGTTATTTGATCGTTTTACTTGATTTTTGGAGCAATGCCTTATTTTTAGCCTTAGTAATGAATTATGGTGAAAAAGTATTGATATTGAATGTTTTCATCCATTTTGGGGCTAAAAAGGTGGGAATTATGTACGCAAAAACGTGACATTTTACGTCAAATCAAATATCCCACACTTAGACATTGCTTGTCCTCAAGCAATACTTCAAATATCCTCACTTAAAAAGATGATTTAAAGTCCGATTTTTGCGAATTAAAATATTTCTTAGAACAACTATTCTTCGTATGAGCAACCTGTTTCAGAAAATTGAAATAAATAAGATAATCGTTCCAGAAATAAGAAATGAATATCTTTGGGCATGCTTCTGATTCTCATGATCTTTCGCATACACATGACTTAGGCAATCTCACCGGTGGTCACTCAATTCACTCAAAGTGTATCGGGTTTCCTATCATTCTAAACAAACGAAATCGCTCAAAAGCCAGTCATGCAGCATTCATCGTCATAGGCTTGATCGAGAATCAAATCTCCACCACTTAGGTGAGGACGGTGCTAATTATCCCAAGACATTTATCAGGTTGTAGTGTTAAGTGAGGGTTAAAGGATAGTGGGTATTTTTAGGTTTAAGAGGGTTATGCCTATCTTAGAACTTTTAAATTTGAGAAAAATTTTATTTAGATACGCTTTTTAATGAAAACGGAAACAGATAACGGTAAGGAGGAAAAGATAGCTATTTTGACTTCTATCTTTTTGAAAACACTTGGAATATATATATTTTTTAGAGATCGGAGTTTTTGAGAGATTTGAAGCACTTAGCTTTTATTGACATATTTTTGGCTTAGAATTTCTTTGCCAAGGAATTTCTAAGGGATTTTTTTTCTGTTGCTTTATTCTTTCTTTCTTCCTTTTGAGATCCTTTCTTACTTTCATTTTTTTTAATCTTTTGATATTTCGAATTTTACTTGGTGTCAATTCTTCACACCTTTAGACTTTCTCGATCTTTTTGAGATTTTGATACTTGAAACGCACACGAGAAGTTTTTGAGTAAAACACGAGATTTATGATTTTTGAGTGAAAGCAAAAAGAATACCCAAATATCATTTTTAAAAAATCCAAAAATTCCAAGATAAGGTTTTGGTGGGTATGGAGGAGAGTGGGTTTGTAATAGAGGGGTTTTCAAGAAACGAAAAGGTTAAGGCTCAACAGGGTTTACTAGGCGGATCATCGACACTAAAAATGAGTATCGGTAGGGTTAGGCTTGAAGAGATATGAGAAAATGGGTTTATTTCCTAGGGAATGTCAAGATCATCTAATTGCACCTATACCGCGTACGATACTCACCAATATGGTCTCGAAATGCATACCAGGAGCAAGTTCTAATTCAGAAATGCATACATCGGCACACACAACAAATGAATAGTGAAGCATTTAAAATGAATGCTTAATAGGCTCAAGTATCCTCACTGCAATTAATATGGGTTGTATGTGCTTAGTCATGCGCTGCCCCTAAGATTATCATTTCTTAATTTGAGAAATTCCTACCTTATTTACACTATTTTCCAAAATAACTTACTCATATTCAAAATGATTCCTCTTAGAAATATTAAAATTCAAAGAGAAAGCAGAGCTAACTGAATGAGTAGCTATCTACTGTCGAAGTATAGCTCATGCTTTTCTTTGTTTTACGCAAAAAAATTTTGAAAAGTTTGATCAAATTTTTAAAGTGAGGAACATTTTCTGAGTTGCTATTTGGACACAAAAATCTATCTATGGTATTCTATACCATTATCCCACACTTAGAGGAACATTGTCCCTAATGTTCTCTTTAGTGGAGATTTTACTGGAAGCAAAATCCCACAGTTAGAGTTTGAACATGTAAGAAAATGTTTCTCAAGTGTTTGTTTTGGGCTGGAATCCCACACTTAGTGATAAGCTTAGGATATGGTATAGATTACTTTTAT
Source organism: Helichrysum umbraculigerum (assembly GCA_949592205.1). Lineage (NCBI taxonomy): Eukaryota > Viridiplantae > Streptophyta > Magnoliopsida > Asterales > Asteraceae > Helichrysum > Helichrysum umbraculigerum. Next base: position 7,402,635 of record CATIUR010000009.1, on the reverse strand, counting down.
TGATTAACAGTACTACGTAAAGCAAAAAGATAAAAACAGAGAAAGGATGAAGAAACTCCCCAAATAGCTGAAGATCTGAATATGTGCCGAGAAGAAAAGTCTTTGTCTTGCGGCAACTCCATGAGGATTATTCAGCTTTAGGGGGATTTGCCGAGCTTCGCCTTCCATTTCAACCATCATTTGTGAATCAATCACTTAAGTGTGAACACGTTGGATATACCTTTTGAATTCAACTCCATATTTTTGCAATGAGAGAGAATCACTGTCTCAGAATGAAAAGATGTTTTCTATTACAAATCATTTTGTAGAACATATGTTTTTAAACGAGTTCGAGCATAATGCATAAAAGTAGTATGCAAGTACCTCAAATGCTCGAAACATATGAACTAATTTTCTGAAAGTATTTTCCTATTTTTCTGAGACAAGTGATTTTGCAAAGGTGAGTTGTGATTTTTGAAATATTTTGAAAATATTTTTGAGATATATCCAAGTGTGAAGGATATTCAGAGACTTATCTTCACTTATTAAATTCACCAAACACACGTTTTATTCTAAGGGTTGCCTCCTGAGAAGCTCTGCTTTTAGAGTCGAGAGCTCGACTTTCCTTCCTTCAGAATCAGTGAGTGGCGGAACTTCCAGGTCCAATGGTGATGGAAGGTGGGAACCTGGAATAGAACCTTAGGAAATGGCGGGTGATAACCTCAGTGATGTTTGGGATTCTTTCCACATGAAGAGGGAAGCTTGCAAAGTGTTTTTCAGCAACCCCTTGCAAGTGAAGGAGATCCCATGTGATATCATTGACTGACTTTGTTATGACTCCATTGGGATCAAAGATGAGGGTCCCATTGGATCTGATAACCTCACGCTCAGGACGTTCTCCTCTTAAGGAATCCATGAAACCAAAGAAGCGCAGATGTATATCTTCATGAGCAGCTGTGCTGGCGTCTCTTCCTAGTGTATGGATGGATCCTTGAATACCCTGGAGAAGCTGTTTCTGATGGAAGGAATACGTGAGGTTGGAATTCTGGGAGATGTTCAAGATTCTGTAGTAAACCTCAAATAGACCATCATGGAATAGCTGCTTGGGTTCTTCTGAGGGAACAGTACCAAAGATTTCTAAGAGTCATTCCGTGACAAAGTTCGCAGTGTTGATCATCGTGCCATCTGGTATGGAAGATGGGATAGCACGCGTCCTTTCGCTTGAACTCACGTACTCGAGCTTCTCGATAATTTTGTGGGCGTGGTGCTCAATGGTGCAGTCTATTTAAAACCTGTGTGGCGAGGTGTCATCAATGTGATCGTTATCGGCTATGGAATCCATCAATCCTTTGAGATCATTCATCATCTGAATGTCTACTTCCTCCTCAGGATTCCCAGATGCATAGTCCAAATTGTACCTGTAAGAATGCAAAAAACTCATTTGTTGGTTAGTATATGGAAATGCGGACCTGATGAGGGCTTCATAAACCTTGCCATATATGACTTTTTGTTCTTCAAAGAATTCAGACTCGTCAGCAGTTGGTTCTTCATTATCGAAGTTTTCATGCAGGAGCTGAGTTGCTAGATTTTCGGCGAAGGCATGAATGCGGTTTTGTAGGAATTGTGGACTTCGAGAGTTATTAGCATGATAGACAGTGTATTCAGCCTCGATTTCTTCGATTAACTCTCTCTGCCGTGGAGTGTACTCATTGGTTGAGTCTCTGATGACAGTCATGATCATCCGATAATCATCCTCAAATCTTTCGAGAGCAGTAATCATCCCTTCATGAGTAGAGATGACCTGAACTTGGATGATCTCGAGATGAGGGTCAGGAATGGCAGGGGATGCACGAAGGTGGATAGAGTGGACATCTATTGGAACATCTAAAAAGACGACGTTATCCTCATCACTGTCCGTCACTGGAGTGTCAGCATTCTGAGAATCAGGGAACTCAACAGTATCGGATGGTGGCTGAGATGCGTCGGTGATTTGTGATACGGGCTGAGAAGAGTCCATTTCGATGTCTTTTTCTTCAGGGCAAGAGTCGTCATCTGACATAGCGATTGGAATATACTCAAGTTGCATGATCTCTTCTGACGGATGCTGAGAGTCAGGGAAGTACTCATGAGGTGGTGTAGATTGATATACGTCTTCCTCTTGTTCTTCTTCCGGCTCGTCCTCTTCTTGCTCTTCTTCGGATTCCTCCATTTCTTCTTCTGTCTCTGAGTCTTCCATCTCATCTCCGTCTGAGTCTGATTCTTCAGTTACAGATATGAGACAGGTATGATCATCAGGTTCATATGTGTCTGAAGGTTCTGATTCGGATGTTTCATCGTCAGAGATGATTCTGCTAGTAGAGATTGTGTATATCTCCGCATGTTCTAGTTGAGAACTTTCAGCCTTGTCAATCTGGAAGGATATGGTCTCTCCCTGTGCTAGAAGGCTGATAGTCTGCGAGTATACATCAATGATAGCGCGAGCAGTGTTCATAAAAGGCCTGCCTAGGATGATTGGTATATTGATATCTTCCTGTATATCCATCACAACAAAGTCAGTGGGAAAATAGAATTTATCAACCTTAACCATTATGTTCTCGGCTATTCCTCGTGGATACCGGATTGATTGATCGGCAAGTTGCACGCTCATTTTTGTAGGCTTAAGGTTTCCTAACTCTAATCTGACATAGAGAGAATAAGGCATGAGATTGATGCTGGCTCCAAGATCGGCCAAGGAGCGGATCATGCCTGACTGATAGATAGAACAGGGCAAAGTAAAGCGACCAGTGTCTCCTAGTTTTTCGGGCAGGTTGCTTAAGACGGCTGAACATTCCGCGTTCAGAGAGATTTTAGATACATCGGGTATCTTATCTTAGGTGGCAAGCATTCGTCTAATGTACTTGGTGCTGGTAGGAATTCTAGACACGGTGTCTAAGAATTTTGAGTCGAGTTTGAAGGAATTGACCTTGTAATTTTGCTTTAGACGATTAGGGAATGGAATTCTGACTTCTCGAACAGGAGTGGGTGGTGTCTCGACTGTCTTCGAGACAGGAGATTCTTCCTTCACCGGATAAGGAGTAATAGGTTGACTTGGTGTCACCTGTGGGTTTTTAGAGGTTACTTGTTTGGCCTCTTCAACGTGTGGGTTGTGGATGGTGTTGCTTGGAAGGGTTCCTTGGGGTCTGGTATCAAGACGCTGAGCCAACTGACCGATTTGGTTCTCAAGGCTTTTAAGGACCGAGAGTTGGTTTCGAAGGAATAGGTCAGTCTGGTCTTGTCTGGCGGTGGTTTTCTGATTAAATTGTGTCTGACCCTCGATAAATTTAGTGAGATTATCGTCCTGACTAGTGATAGGCACAATGGTCTTTGTGGTATCACTAGGTGGGCTGACATCTGGTGCGGTTAAGGATAAGGGTTGGTTGTAGGTGAGCTGGGGTTGTTGCGGGTAGGTTGGGTATCTTGGTTGGTATTTGGGTTGAAAGGTTGGTTGGTTATTTCGTGGAGGGAATTGAGGGTTTCGAGTCCTAGGTGGAGAAGTTCGAGCGAAACCAGGTGGATTCTGCGGTCGAGCTGGGAATTGTGCGTAGTAGACCATACCGTCAACTGGATCTTCGTACTCAACTTGATATTCTTTCGTGGGAAGGTGAGCACAGTTCTGGCAAGCCTGAACTTGGTGGATCTGCTGCGGTTGTTTCTTGAGCTCTCCCAACTGTTTCGTCAATGACTCAATCTGCTCACTTAGGGACTTGATCATCTCAGGTTGGATCTGGTTGTAAGAGGATAGAGGTAGTGATGAGGATTGCTCATTAGTCTTCCAGTCGTGATGGTGCATTGTCATATTCTCGATCAAGTTCCAAGCTTCTTCGTATGTGAGTTGCATGAAGTTGCCTTGAGCAGCGGCATCAAGGGTGATGCGGTAGTTTGGAACAAGACCGTTGTAAAACATGCACAACTGGGCAATCTTTTCGAGTTGGTGGTTCGGACATTTCTTCAGAAGGATCTTGAATCGTTCCCATGCCGTGTAGATAGACTCATCATAAGCTTGATGGAAGTTTGTGATGTCATTCTTGGACTTGGTTTGTTTGGACGGAGGAAAGTATTAGGTTAGAATTTGGTAGCCATATCCGTCCATGAGGTGACTGAGCCGGTCTCGAGTCCCTCAAACCATGTCTGGGCATGAAGAGCGAGAGAATAGGGGAACAAGTATAGGCGGACTATATCCTGCTCAACCCCGTTCTGCTTGTAAGAGTTGGAAATCTGAATGAATTTGTCGATATGGGCGTTAGGGTCATCACGGGGTAAACCGTGGAATTGGCAGTTGTCTTTGATGAGTTGGACGATGTGATGTTTAAGTTCGAAAGAAGCGCCTTCGATTACCGGATAACTGATGGGTCCTCCTCGTCCTTCGATAGACGGTTTGGTGTGATCGGCGAGAGTGATCCGTGCGGCCATCTGTTGGAAGCGAGTGCGTCTTTCTTTGCGGATTGTTCGTTCAATCGACTCAGGATCGGGCGTGAAAATGAGTGGTTCAGTTCTGGATGATCTGGTCGAATGTCGTTGTGTGTTGTGGGAAGGAATTTTCGGTTGGAACAAGGAAAAGAAAAATACGGTTATTTACAGATGGTACTAAACAGAAAAGTTCGTCTATATAACTAAGAGTCTTACGATTGATTCCCCGGAAACGGCGCCAAACACCTGATCGCCTCCAAACGGTCGGTCGGATTTTACCCCGGTCGTCGGGCCAACCCTCCGGCTGCGATCAGCGGGTGGTTTTAAATTTATAAAGAGCTGGGGACCTAAGTATCACTTATGTTAGTACATGTTTAGTGTCTGTCAGTTGGTCTAGCTCGTAGTTCGTAGTTAGTTTTGTATTTCTGACTCCTGCGACGTAGCGCACTACGTCGCAGGTGCGACGTCAGGTGTTGGGCCTGCGACGTAGCCAACGTCGCATGGGCTTGGGCCTGCGACGTAGCGTGCTACGTCGCAGGTGCCAGTGTTTGTATAAAAACGATTTGTGTTTTCTGTTTTAGGGTTGACGAAACCCTAAACGCAATTTGTCGAAATTCTCTGTAATCTGATCGAATATAAGCAATAATATTACGTTCGTTTGATATTGATTGTGTATTGATTGCTCGTGTGTTAAGTTAATAATCTAATCGTTGTTTCCGCCATCGATTGGATTGACTCGGTTCGTTCTAGATCTAAGTAAGGGACAAACAACTGGTATCAGAGCAGTGAAGCTCGTTTTTGGCGATTCGGATCGAGTTTGGTTTTTAAAAGGACGTGATATTCGTGAGTTTTCGTGTTTATTACGTTTGTTTTGTGTTTTTACAGGTTTTCGATCAGTATTATTGGGATTCTTGAAGGTTTCAGTCGTTCGACATTCGTGGTTTTGATTTTAGGGTTAAAAATTCGTTTTTAGGGTTTTTGGCCGCTACTCAGCACGTTTTGCGACGTAGCAAAGCGACGTAGGCTGCGACGTCGCGTGCGACGTAGTGTTTTTGAACTTTAATTAGTTCGTGCGACGTACCGTTGCGACGTACCTCTCTACGTCGCTATTTTGACTTTAATTAGTCTTCTGCGACGCTGCGTTGCGACGTAGCCTGATTCTGCGACGTACCTCTCTACGTCGCACTTTCTGATTCTTAATTGAATCATTTGCTTTTTGCGACGTACCTATCTACGTCGCATATCCTTTTTGCGACGTACCCATCTACGTCGCATATTCTTTGTGCGACGTACCCCTCTACGTCGCTTAGACCAGAAGTTTGATTTTTCGATTAAGTATTTACAATGGCAGCTGATAAAGAGGATATTAGGGGACTTCGGGAAATGATTAAACAAAGCAATGACATAGGTTCAAGTAATAAACCTCCACTTTTTACTGCGGACATGGATTACGTGTACTGGAGAGACCGAGTTGAGCAATATATTGATTTCCATTGTCCAGAATTATGGGGACCATTACGTGAGCGTTATGTAGCTCCATTAGCTGACGGAGAATACCGAGGTATTCGTCCTGCTAAGCCCTATAAAGCCATGTCTCCCGAGGAAAAGAAAGATTTTGATACTGAAAGAAAATCTTTCTCAATGATTAAAATGTGTTTAACGAAGGATGTGCTATGGCTTTTCAGAACTCATGAAACAGCATTTGATTTGTGGAAGGCTATTGAAACTCGTTGTGGAGGGAATGATAAGTACAAGGAAGCAAAGCTCGAACTGATTAAGAAACAGTACGATATCTTTGACATCCTTCCTGATGAAGACACGACTTCTTTATTTACTAGGTACTCACGGTTAGTTGGTGAGTTGTTTGAAGGGGGTTATACTTTTCCTTCAATTGAAGTAAATAAGAAGCTGCTGGATGTGTTGCCGAGTTCTTGGGATATTAAAGTTCAATTTTTAAAGGAAAATGAAGAACTTGCAAACATGTCTTTGGATGCGTTGATAGGGGATCTTCAAGCTCACGCGATGGAGATCAAGAAGAAAGAAACTAGGTCTGGTTCTGCTGTTCAGAATCCTAGTGTGTATGGTGTTCAGATCAACTCTGGAAAGACTTATGGATCTGGAGTTGCCTTTGTATCAAATACAAATGCTTCATCGAATTCTTCTTCTTCTGATGGGATTCATTCGGTTTTTATGACTGGACCTTCTTCAAATCAACAACAGGTTCAAGTCACACCTGCTATTCAGGAGCAAGCTGCAATCTACACAGCTTTCTTAAGCTCTTACAAGGATTTGGTTACTCAACCGAATCTAACTTTGGAGTTGACTAAGGAGGACTATGCTCAGCTTGATGAAGACGATCTGGAGCAAATGGATTTGACTTGGAATGTGGCAATGATCACCCGCAGAATTCAGAAGTTTTTGCAGAGGACAGGGCGTAAAAGCTTGGAGGGTGATGGAAAGACTGGCTTTGGATTTGACAAGAGTAAGGTCCGATGTTACAATTGTCAAAATTTGGGTCACTTCGCCAGGGAGTGCGAGAAACCCAAAATGCCAGCATCGGGATTTACAACACCGTCTACTCCTCCAAAGGCCAAAGAAACGGAAGTTACCAAGAGAGGGATTGCTGATAATGCCCTGATTGCTTTTGAGCCTACAAGTCAAGATTGGACGCCTGTCTCTCAGCATTACCAACAGTGTCTGATGGCTCACATTGTGAATGAGGTACATGATGAACCATTAAATTGTATTTCATGCATAAAGTTAACTGAATCTTTAAAGGCATTTCAGATAGAGACAGCTGAATTGAGGAAAAAGAATGAAAAACTAACCGACTCAAATAATTTTTTAAAAGCTAATGAGAAACTTTATGAAAATCATCTTGAGGCTCATCGGTTAGATACTCAGAAATATAAATCTAAGGTTTTTAGTCAAGAAGATGCCATTAAAAGCTATCTTGTTGAAATTGAACTTTTAAATAAAGAACTTACAGATTTAAAAGCTGAGTATGAGAATTATAAGAGTAAAATCTTAGGGTCAAATTCCTCAACAGTTGTCTTCAATGAAATCCTTAGCAAGCATGGTACTAAAGGGAAAAAGAATGAGGGATTGGGATACAACTCAGTTCCCCCTCCTACTACTTGTTGTCCCCTGCCTGTTAAGGAAAGCTTTGAAGAGATTCCAGTTGACTGGTCCAAGCTCTATGGTTTAAAAGCTAAAGATGCTAAAGAGACCAACCATAACAAACCGGCAAAGGAGAAAACCATGCGGCCAGAGTACCCCTTGCCAAAGTTTGTTAAGTCTGTGCATGAATCTCCGGTTAGTGTTAAGGAGAATGTTGAAGTAAAAAATGAATCTCCTGTTAGTGTTGTGGAGATAGTTGAGATTGAGGATATTACGGATCAGGAGTATCCGGAGGTTAAGAAGGTTGCATTTAAACCTGAAAAAGTGATTTCAAAGGTTGAACCGGAAATTAAGGTTCAACCAAATAAGGGAAAAGCTAAGGTTTTAAATTCGAAACAACAAACTTTACAGTCACCTGTAAAGATTTTGCAAAGAAAATCAGTAAATGAAAATGTTTCGTATGATAAACCATCAACTTCAACCTCTCAACCAAGACAAACATTTTCTAAGACGTGTACTCAATGTTCATGCTCTAGAAATGTTTCTCCACCTCCTGTGGTAATACCTCAGCCTCAACCGTTTGTTGAGACTCGTTCTTGTTTCTACTGCAAGAAACAAGGACATTTAATCCGTGATTGTCCAAAGCTGTCAAATCAGCGATATGGGAGAGAGATGCCTAGGACATCTGTTTATAAAAACTCTTTTTCTAAATCTCCACCTAGGCGTTACTCTACCTCTCCCAAGCCTGTTTCGAAACCAAGTAATGTTGAGCAAAAATCTTTGCCAATTCAAAAGCCCAACATTACTTCTATTACCATTTCCGAATCTTCAAAAGTTTGGAAACGTAAAGAGTCTGATGTTGACTCTTCAGTCGTCAACAATAACACATCAGATAAAAATTCTAATTTGTTTAAAGATAAAATTCTATCTGACGTGATTATTGTTGATGACCACGGTCGACCTAAGTCTGTAAAGGCTTGGGTCACCGTTTCTCACTAATCTCCTTTGTTTGTGTGTTGCAGCAGTCAGAACGCGTTAAAGATAGCGAATGGTATTTGGATAGCGGCTGCTCGCGACATATGACGGGCGATGTATCTCTTCTTGTGGATATTAAACCACATGCAGGAGGTTATGTTGCCTTTGCTGGAGATTCTGGGGGAACTATTTCTGGAAGAGGAACCTTAACTAACGGCAATGTTAGTTTTGAAAATGTGAACTACGTGGAACAGCTTACGCACAACTTGCTAAGTGTTTCACAGGTCTGTGATAAGGATTATACAACTGTGTTCACAAAGACTGAGTGTGTGATACTGAAGCCTGGGTATGTCATTCCGGAAGAATGGGTGTTACTGAGAGCGCCAAGAAAGGATGACACCTACATTTTGAATATGAGAACTGTTGAGACATCGAACGAGTATACGTGTCTCTTGTCTAAGGCTTCTGAAAAGGATTCACTGCTTTGGCACAGACGAATGGGACACATTCATTTCCGAAAAATGAATTTCTTGACTAAAAATGACCTAGTGCTAGGAGTTCCAAAACAGTCATTTGCTCTAAAGGATGACTGTATCTCCTGCCAAAAAGGAAAGTTACGTAAGAAGTCCCATAAGTCTAAGCAGGTGAATTCCATAAATGCTCCATTGGAATTGCTGCATATGGATCTTTTCGGTCCAGTGTCTACGAAAAGCATTGGTGGTCGGTCTTACTGCTTGGTAGTTACTGATGACTACTCAAGGTTTTCGTGGGTTTACTTTTTGACCACGAAAGGGGAAACTCCTGAGATACTGGTGTATTCGTTGGACAAGTTGGCAAATCTAAGCAACTTGAAGGTGAAAAGGATACGGAGTGACAATGGAACTGAGTTCAAGAACTCAACTCTCGAATTGTTTTGTGCTACAAGAGGTATTGAGCATCAATTTAGTGCTCCGAGGACTCCGCAACAGAATGGAGTCGCAGAAAGGAAGAATAGGACAATTATCGAGACAGCTCGGACTATGTTAGCTGACTCCAAGTTACCAATCATATTCTGGGCTGAGGCAGTTAATACTGCCTGTTATGTTCTCAATAGAGTACTCACGGTTAAGAAAAGGAACAAAACGTGCTATGAACTTTTTAATAACCGTAAGCCAAATCTACAGTTCCTAGAACCATTTGGGTGTCCATGCCTGATCATGATTACAAAAGATAAGGTCTCTAAGTTTGGTGATAAAGCTGTTGAAGGGATTTTTCTTGGATATGCAGTCAACTCTCCGAACAAAAGAGTCTTCAACAAATCAACGAATCAGATCGAAGAGCATTTTGAAGTGAAGTGTTTAAGGTATACGGAACCTCCTCAAGGAACGGGTCCGGATTGGTTTTTCAATTATGGAAACCTCTTCAACTCTTTCAACATTCCGGAAGAAGATGAAACGGAAGAGTTGGTTTCTATACTGCATGAGCTTGATATTTCTCAAGATACACCCGTTACTAATAAACCATCCGACCCATCTCCTAATGCAACACCCGCACCTCCACCGACTAATCCTACACCTCCACAACCTACACCTACTCCTTCACCAACACCCACACAACCGAAAACAACTACCAAATCACCACCATCAACACCATCTCCTACTCCACCATCTTCGGCAGCTCCTTCTAAAACAGTTTACAACTATACAAAGGAGCTTCCATATGATCCAAATATGCCTCCTTTAGAGGAACCTCAAGAAGAAGATGAAGTGGAAGAAACAATGAACTACTCTCACTTATTTTCTCATGAAGATGAAGGAGAAGAGGAAGAGATAGTCATTCCTGAGTCTGCTGCTACTCCTGAAACTGAGGGAGATTTGAACAATTTGGGTGTGGATCTTGTGCCAGGTGCCATACCAGCAACACGTATACATAAGGATCACCCCATTGATGATATCATTGGTGATCCTCATGCATCTGTTCAAACACGACAGCAAACAAAGCAGACTTCAGCTCAGCAGCTTTTGGGACTTATAGCTCATATTGATTCATGTCATTTGTCTCAAATTGAACCTAAAAAGGTTGATCAAGCCTTAAAGGATCCATCTTGGGTCGAGGCTATGCAGGAGGAACTACAGCAAATAAACAAGATGAATGTTTGGGAAATTGTTCCTCTACCCAAGGGTGCTCACTTGACGGGTACTCGTTGGGTTTTCCGTAACAAAATGGATGATCGTGGGGCTGTTATTCGAAACAAAGCCCGTCTGGTAGTTCAAGGATATAGTCAACTAGAGGGTATTGACTATGATGAAGTTTTCGCTCCTGTTGCTCGTTTGGAATCAATTCGGATTTTTCTAGCTTATGCTTCTTTCAAAGGATTCCGAGTGTATCAACTTGACGTGAAGTGTGCTTTTCTCTATGGAGATGTTGACGCAGTGATCTATGTGTGTCAGCCTCCCGGTTTTGAAGACCCAAAGCATCCTAATCATGTTTGCAAGCTGAAGAAAGCTTTGTATGGTCTTCATCAATCTCCTCGACTTTGGTATGAGCGACTTGCCACGTACTTACTGAAGAATGGTTTTGATAGAGGACAGATTGATAGCACGCTTTTCATCAAAAAGGAAGGAGCGGATTTGTTACTTGTGCAGGTCTATGTGGACGACATAATCTTTGGATCAACTAATGATCAGTTGTGCAAGGATTTTGAAAGATTGATGAAATCTGAGTTTGAAATGAGTGCTATGGGGGAACTCACGTTCTTTCTGGGACTACAGGTTGAGCAATCTGACAATGGAATTTATATCCATCAGTCAAAATATGTCATTGACATGTTAAAACGGTATGAATTGCTCAACTGTAAACACTACGGCACTCCAATTGAAGCAAGACACAATCTTGGACCTAATGAGGACGATGAAGACTGCAAGGAGAAAGACTATCGATCAATGATAGGCTCTCTCATGTACCTGACTGCCTCAAGACCAGATATCGTGTTTGCCGTTTCTCTCTGCTCACGATTTCAAGCAAATCCGAAGGTGTCTCATATGAAGGCAGTAAAACGCATTTTTGGATATCTCGCTTTTAGGCCATCTCTGGGTCTATGGTATTCAAACGAGAAGAACTTTGAGTTAACTGCCTATTCGGATTCGGATCTTGGTGGCTGCAAGATAGATATGAAGTCAACTACTGGAGGATGTCAGTTCCTTGGATCGCGCTTAGTTTCTTGGCAGTGCAAAAAGCAGACTGCGGTTGCTATTTCCACAGCTGAAGCCGAGTATGTTGCTGCTGCAAGTTGCTGTTCTCAGGTTCTCTGGATTCAGCATCAACTGCGTGATTACGGGTTCAATCTCTCTATGACTCCTATTTATATTGATAATACAGCTGCTATATCTATCACCCACAATCCCGTACAGCACTCTAAGACCAAACATATTGAACTTAGGTTCCACTTTATACGGGATTGCTTTGAGAAACACCTTATAGATGTCGTACATATAGAGACCCTTAAGCAGTGTGCGGACCTTTTCACAAAAGCCTTTTTGCGATCACGTTTCATTGAACTGGTCAATCTAATAGGTTTAAGGTTCTTTCAGTCAAAGAAATGATTTGTGACTTGGATTTTTTTTAGATTTTTAAATTCAATTTAAAAAAAAAAAAAATAATAAAAAAAATAAAAAAAATAAAAATTCGCAACAGCCACTCTTTATGCTCTTTAGTATTAAAGAAAACGCAAGGTTGCTACATTTTTAAAAATAAGACGTTGAAGTTGTGTCTGTAAACAACTTGGGATATGATAGTACATCGGGTGATATGCACAAAATGGAATTTTAAGGTTTATCTTGGATGTGTCAGTAGGTTTATCTGACACACTTAAAACAGTTTTTATCTAAATTATCTTCATCATACGATGTATTGGTAGGCATGCTACACACCGGTTTGTGAGTGAGTAAGAAGTAATGATAAAACTTGTCTATTACTTTGTGAAAAATGTTATATGATGTATGACATAAGTCTTAATTGATAAATGGAAGTACTATCATACACTGTCATAATTATGTAAATATAAAATGGGCATATAGTAATAATATGATTATTCGCCTAACTAATGGTGACTATTGTTGTACTCACGTACAGACCTGAATCCATTAGTTATGCAAATAGTCTCAAACTTGTTATGTTCATACTAAGGGACCCTCTGTTGTACTTTGTACAGATCTGGGGCCACTAGTATCTTCATAATCAGTTTGATGTATGCCTACATATAAATATCAAGTGTATGTTACGAGAAAACCGAGATAAACTTGGTCTTGTAATCTCTACCTTGTATGAATATGCGGTGTTTGTTTTACTAAAGTTTATCGGTATATCATATAATAGGTTTCACAAAATTAATATTCATTCTAACAATAAAGGTTAGCTCACAAATACGGATGTAACATGTTTAGGTGGACAAACAATACCAATAATTGTCTTGAAATAATTTTTATAACAGGTGTTTTAAATGTGCCACGTAAATTTAAAGTGGACAAATATACTGATGATCGAAATAACACTTACTATTCCTAATAAATGCATGTTATTCCGATATGATCCCTAAGCAGACAAAACAACTCCGTCACCAAAAATAGAGTGTTAGTTATTTCTATTTTTTGTAAAATTAAAGAAAATACCAAAAAAGATTTTATAGTTTATTTTATTTTGTTTTATTTTTATTTTTATTCTAGGTTATTTTCCCAAGTCACGAGTTATTTGGAAATTATTTGCTAAAAATAACGAGTACACGGTTTGAAAATTTCGAAATTGGATCAAAACTGTTGTATGCGACGTTCGGCTCTACGTCGCCTGCGACGTCCCAGCCTACGTCGCACATAGGGTTAGACTTTAAATAGTATCCACTGCGACGTAACTCGTCACAGTATTCACTATTCAAGAGCGACGTAGCCTGCGACGTACCAACCGGCGATTTGCGACGTAGCAATTCTTCGACTTTTTTCGTGATCTGTAGCTGTTTTCGTTCCGATTCACTCACGTAGTTTTCATATACTCGTTATTCCGCACACTTAGGTACCATATTTACTTGTTTTCACCGTGTATTATATGTTTAATCGCTATATATGTGTTACGGGTAAATAGGGTTTTGGTTTTGGTTTGAATTCGATGGTCAATTGGATGTTAAAATGGTTATAACTTATGTTTTTGCCATCACCATCGTAGGGCGTACCTTATTGTGTGATCAATTTTGAAAACCCCTAAATTTGACAATTAGGTTTTCTGGGTTGGGGATGAATGTTCGTCAGTGCGACGTACGATGCGACGTAGTCGCCTACGTCGCACTAATTAGCAATTAATTAATTCCTACGTCGCCCTTCCCTACGTCGCCTTTTATGCGACGTCCGATGCGACGTAGCACTCTACGTCGCTATTTTAATTAATGTGATTAAATTCACAATAAATTGCAAAATGCGACGTCCCCCTTTACGTCCCTCGATTTTTATGCGACGTACGGTCTTACGTCGCTTTTCAATTTATTTTGATTTTAGGCGACGTACAGTTCTACGTCGCTCAGTGTTCATGCGACGTACGGTGCTACGTCGCTATTTCCAGGGATTTTGAAAAAGGTTTTTCCAAAAATGTCAAATTTTTTGCTAACCCTTTTCGAGTTGCACTATGTTTCGGTTTTTGCAGATATGGCTTTGACTTTTGAAGCTCGTCACAATACGACTGCTTTTCTGGTTGACACTTCTGACAAAGCTGCACCGTATCGTCAGATGATTGCATTTTTGAGACGTTCTAGGGTATCTCACGTCATTTCCGACACCACGGCGGTTTTTGGAAATCTGATCAACCCATTTTGGAGGAACGCAACTGTCGTTACTGAAAACGACGTTCGACGATTGGTCTCTACTGTTCTGGGTACGGAGATCACTATTACAGAACAGAGCATTCGGGAACTTTTCCAGCTCAACGATCAGCCGGATATGCCTATCGGTTTTGATCATATTTTTGTTACTGGAGCTATGCAACGAATAGGATATCCAGGAATTCCCTCCGATCAGTACAGGAAAGCGAATCTCACGCGTGTTTGGAGATATCTGATGCACGTGATTATCGTTTGTTTGGGGAATAGGAAAGGTGGAACGGATGGTATGAGCCGAAGTCTGGCTTCTGCTATGTTAGCGTTGGTATACAACAAGCCGTTCAACTTCTCAGGATTTATTTTCAAGGCTATGGTTGATAATGCGAACGCTGGGGATCAGAAATGGATTTTATATCCACGTTTTGTTCAGTTGCACATTAATCGTCATCATCCAGATCTTCAGGCACAGGGTGATCCTGATCAGCTATTAAAGATTTCACCGATGATGAGTCGGATTTTCACTATTTGTGCAAGTTTTGAGAAAGGGGTTGCGGCAGCAACGGATGTTCCTTTATTCGGTGCTATTATTGATGAGAATTATGTACCGCCCCCAGATCCTCAGTATATGGATGTTCTAGCACCTCAGCAACCGCAGCAACCGTTTGTGAACATTCCAGTTCAAGCTGCGGGGGAGAACATTCCTGCTCAAGCTGCGGGGGAGAACGTGGATGCTCTTCTGGAAAACATTGAGCAGTTCGGGCACGTTGACTCGGACAACCCAGCATCGCATGATACGATTGAGAGTTCTGATTCTGAAGAACCGGTCACTGCAGGTCCTCAGGATGGGGGTCTGACGCCTGAGCATTCTGATGGTACTGTTCCACATCCATCTGAAATGGAACGTATCAGGCTCTCAGATTCATTTAGATATCTACGTATTCAGCGTCGGATCAGACAAGGACGCAAGTATGTGCCTCCACGAGATACGGGAAAGCGTACACGTGATGGTGATGATCCTGCTGATGAGACTTATCAACCGCCTCGTCGTGTTCGTCGCTCTTCGTCTACACGCGTTCCGGTCAATCAACAGCAGCAGGATACTTTTGAGATTCAACCGACTCCAGCTTTCATGCAAAAGATCATGGAAGATATGCAGAAGATGAAACAAAAGCTGGAGGCTCAGGATGAGAAGATTGCTGAACAAGCTGCTTTGATCGAGGTTCAATCTAAAGAGCTTGAGGAAACGAAGAATAGGGTTAACATTTTGGAAGGCAGGTTACTTGCCTCGGGGGAGTCTGGGTCTGGGATACCCACTTTAGAGTCAAGTCAACCTGAGTCTGTAAATCCCAACCCTGTAATTGAAAATATTAATGAAAATATTTCTGTTTTGGATTACTTTTCTGTTGATGATATTCCAGGGCAACCGAGACCACTGGCAGTTGATTACTCATTTGCTGACTTATCATTTATTCAAAGGATGGCCAGTGGAGTTGGCTCTGAGGAAGAAACAGAGAATGTGTTTGAGATGAACGAGGATGTCTCGATTGAAGAGGAACAGTTGAATGCAGATGAAACGTATGATGATGCACAATCTGGGGAAACTTATGATGATGCACCTATTATTGAATCTGATTCAAGTGAAGACGAGAGTCCTGATAAAGCGCAACATGGAGAATCTAGTTCTGCTGCAACTCCAGCTCCAGAGACACAGGCACCGGACTCAGCAGCAAAGAAACTAACTGCTGAAGAAAAGAGAGAGAGAAACAAGAAATGGTGGCCTAAGGGACGAAATCCAGTCCCTATTCCAGTGAAATGTCAAGTGTACCGGGTTAGTCGGAATTATACCGGTGTTATTAAAAGCTGGAAGTGTCAAAGGAATCTGTTTATGATAAAGAGAGAAGATGGAGTTCAGTATTTTAGAATGCGCTTTGATAGATTGAGCACGTTGCCAAAAGGAGAGATTAATCGATTAGCTCAGCTGAAGTTGATTAATCCTTTCGAGAATGACTATGCTGAGTTCATTCAAAGATGTCTACGTCGGGAAGTATTAACGAAGACTTATTCGAAATTGAAGCCGACATTGGGAACTCGGTATACGTGGAAGAAAAAGATTGATCCAGTCACCAGGAAGCCTTTGGTTAAAATTCACTATTCGCCGGCTAAATGTTTGACTGAGATACCTCTGGAATCAGTTCCTTATTATTTTCTGAGAAGACTTGTGAAATGGGAACTTGATCCACAGACTGGCGAAGCGGTTATTACTTTCGTTCCAGATTCTGAACCGTGGCCAGAAGTTGGAGGTATATGGAATTTGAAGCAAGCGACGTTTAGGCTGTATGATCCGATGAGTTTAATTAATTTTCATGAAAAAGATTTAAGAAAACTCTATGATAATCGGATTCGAGTTGGTCAGAAGAATGAATTCAACAGACGATTAGCACAGCAGTTCTACAATGTTGTTACTGTTTGCGTAGCTAATGGAATTCATGCCGACGGCCAGTTTCCTGCGGGCTGGGTTTAATGAAGATTTTTGAAGACCAAGCTGAAGACACGGGGGAGTTTGTTAGTACATGTTTAGTGTCTGTCAGTTGGTCTAGCTCGTAGTTCGTAGTTAGTTTTGTATTTCTGACTCCTGCGACGTAGCGCACTACGTCGCAGGTGCGACGTCAGGTGTTGGGCCTGCGACGTAGCCAACGTCGCATGGGCTTGGGCCTGCGACGTAGCGTGCTACGTCGCAGGTGCCAGTGTTTGTATAAAAACGATTTGTGTTTTCTGTTTTAGGGTTGACGAAACCCTAAACGCAATTTGTCGAAATTCTCTGTAATCTGATCGAATATAAGCAATAATATTACGTTCGTTTGATATTGATTGTGTATTGATTGCTCGTGTGTTAAGTTAATAATCTAATCGTTGTTTCCGCCATCGATTGGATTGACTCGGTTCGTTCTAGATCTAAGTAAGGGACAAACAACTTATAACTATGAATAGCGATAAGTAATGACTCAGGGTCGTTCTTAAGATCAACCGTATTGTGAAACCAAGCAATCAAGACGATCCATTCGATTTAGTAGGGTTTGTAAACAAGAGATTTGATTTTTGGTTTTTTTAATTACTTAGGTCCTAAAATTAAACTAAATAAACAGTAAATAAAATGTAATAGATAATCAGTATGGAGAGGAGTGTTTGTTGTGATTTCATTAGCCTAAAGGGGAGATGATGTTTTAGAGGTTTTGAAAACATTCTTTCTAAGTATTTGTGTTCTACTGTTTTAGATACTTTATGAAGCAAACACTAGCACCCTACTATTTGGTTCCCCAGATAGCATGTCACTGAGTACTAGGTTATCAGGATTCTGATCAGATCAGACTGTTCAACCCCCAACACTGTCTGTGAAGACATGTGACCCATCTTGGAATTAACTCCGGGGTGCATGAATAGGGTAACAGTCCGATATTTAATTTATGATCTTTCTTTGATAACAAAAAGTATTCTAATTCAGAAAGAGCATTTAAGAACTTAATTCGGAAAGTGTCTGTTAACTTTTCATCGATGGTTTTAGTAGGTTCAAAGTTGGTGAATGACCCAGTGCTGCTTAGAATGTGTATATCGACGTCTGTTCCATAGTTTGGGTATATGGGAACCATTCTTAAAGAAAGGTCCCGACACTTGCACGATGCACCAAGACGTTTTATGATATTCCATTCCTTGCGCACTAATGCAAACTAGGGTGTATACACCGGCGACCGTTTCGTAGATTCCATATGTGTGTACTACTAAGTAATAGGTCGGTTCACGGCGTTCCACACATGTTGCACATTCAGGTCACTCTAAACCTGTTTTATCTAAGTTTGTATTAAAGTAAAACCCATCTATCATATAAACCCAACCCTTCACTTATTATCCAATAAATCCCTGATTTATTCACATTGTTTTATACATTAGGTTTAACGGCATTACCAAGGCTTCCAAATCAGACCATGCACGATAAGCATAGATAATTAATTACCCTTAGAGCAAGGTTTGCGACGTCTTGTCTTTTAGGGTTTTAACCACGTTTACTGGAGGAAAGGCGATAATTTGGTGAAAAGTTTATAATCATAGATGAAAGGTTAAGCAGACATAGTTTTCATATTATAACAATTGGGAATAATATTTCCACAACAGATTGTGCCCACGACTTTCATAGCTTCCACGTTCCGTACTCCACACATTCGTGATGTTTCCGACGTTATACAAATGAAAGCCGTATAACGTTACCTCCGTTGTTTGATATCATCCCAATTATATATTTAAATTAACATCATCCCCCATTATAACGGCTAACTTACATCACAACAAACACAAAAGCTAACTACTCACTAATCATGGTAACGAATCCTAAATCTAGCATAATAACAATAGCATTCATTATAATAGATAAGAAAAGAGATAACCGTGATAAATGCGTAGTTTTAATATAAGCTGAAAGATTACAACGAGCAGAGCCTCCGCTATTACAAAAGCAATTCCCAAAGTATCTTCAACCGATATTACAAAGCAACCCCTCGTTAGTCCCGTTAAGCGAGAACTAACTACTAATTACCTACTATTTCTCCTCTAACTCCTAAGAGTAGTGCTAGAGAGAGAAAGCTAAACTAATCTAGAGAGAGAAAGTAGTGAGAGAAGTGTTGTGTGAATGAATGAATGGTGTGAATGGTGTGTGAAATGAGGAGGTGAGGTCCTCTATATATAGCCTAACCAATACACAAATTTACATTTAACACCCCTGACTCATATTCGACACCAAATAGGGCGTATTCGGTAGCAAATAGGGCGTATTCGGTAGGAAATAGGGCGTATCCGGCACCAAAAGGCGTATACGGCCCCTAGAGGGTGGTATACGGCCCCTGTGGGGGTGGTGAGCCCTGGTCCATGGTCTTGTGTGCTGGATCGTAAGTCTTGTTCACTGGTCGAGCTTCGTTTGGCCATATCTTCTTCGTTCTTGATCCGTTTTCAACGCTCTTTATATGCACGTGATCGTCTTCTCCTGAAGATCGTAATGATACAATCAAAGAGTATTTTCAGGGAATTATGCTCAAAAGTGCTTTTAGAACGTGACCGTATCGTTTATGCTCTATTTTGTACGTTATTTGATCGTTTTACTTGATTTTTGGAGCAATGCCTTATTTTTAGCCTTAGTAATGAATTATGGTGAAAAGGTATTGATATTGAATGTTTTCATCCATTTTGGGGCTAAAAAGGTGGGAATTATGTACGCAAAAACGTGACTTTTTACGTCAAATCACGGAGAACGAAGAGTCAGTTGAGGTTGATGGTATTTTGATTAAGAAAGAAACTCGCATCACTATGCATGGGATTCCTTGTTCGAGAGAAGAGGTGTTGGCTGTGAAATCCTCGTTTGAAGAACCACCAAAGTTAGAATTAAAGGATTTACCGACCCATTTGGAATATGCATACTTGCAAGGAGAGTCGGACCTGCCGGTTATTATTTCGTCTCAGCTATCAGCAAACGAGAAAGAGAGTTTACTGAAGGTTCTGAAGGAACATAAACATGCTATAGCTTGGATAATTAGAAACATCAAAGGAATAAGCCCCTCGTATTGCACGCTCAAAATTCTCATGGAATCTGATTTCAAACCAGTTGTGCAACCATTGAGATGGCTGAATCCTAAGGTAGTTGATGTGGTTAGGAAGGAGATCATAAAGTTGCTTGATTCTGGATTAATATACCCCATTTCGGATAGTCCATAGGTTAGCCCTATTCATGTTATGCCCAAGAAAGGGGGTATGACAGTGGTTGCGAATGAGAAGAATGAGTTAATCCCCACGAGAACTGTCACCGGGTGGAGGGTCTGTATCGATTATAGGAAGTTGAACGATGCTACACGCAAGGATCATTTTCCTTTGCCGTTCATCGATCAGATGCTAGAACGTCTAACTGGAAAAGAGTACTACTGTTTTTTAGACGGTTTTTCCGGGTATTTCCAGATTCCGATTGATGCAAATGATCAAGACAAGACTACTTTCACATGCCCATTCGGAACTTTCGCATATCGGAGGATGCCTTTCGGTTTGTGCAATGCACCCGCAACATTTCAGCGGTGCATGATGGTAATTTTTGATGATATTGTGGAAGATAGTATGGAAATATTCATGGATGACTTTTCAGTCTTCAGTGATTCTTTTCAAAAATGTTTGGCAAATCTGACGAAGATGTTGCAAAGGTGTGAGAGTCCAAATCTTGTTTTGAACTAAAAAAAGTGTCATTTCATGGTACGTGAAGGAATTGTTTTGGGGCATAAAATTTCAAGTGTTGGTATTGAAGTAGATCAAGCTAAAATTGAAGCCATAGCAAAGCTACCTCATCCAACAAATGTTAAAGGAATACGAAGTTTCCTAGGACATGCTGGGTTTTATAGACGATTCATCAAGGATTTTTCGAAGATAGCGCATCCGATGAATAAGTTTCTGGAGAAAGAGGCTAAGCTTGAGTTTTCAAAGGAATGTCAAAATGCATTCAATATCTTAAAGGAAAAGTTGGTATCTGCACCAATTATGATTAGTCCAAATTGGGATCTCCCATTTGAGTTGATGTGCGACGCCAGTGACTATGCTGTTGGAGCAGTTTTAGGCCAGAGGGTTGATAAGAAGTTTCAACCTATTTATTACGCGAGCAAGACTTTGACGAGTGCGCAAGAGAATTACACGACGACTGAGAAGGAATTGCTCGCTGTGGTTTTTGCGTTCGATAAATTTCGATCTTACTTGGTTTTGTCAAAGAAGGTAGTGTTTACCGACCATTCGGCATTACGATATTTGTTTAACAAGCAAGATGCAAAGCCGAGGTTGTTGCGATGAATTTTGTTGTTGCAAGAGTTTGACATAGAGATTCGAGACAAGAAGGGAGCTGAAAATCTGGCTGCTGACCACTTATCACGATTAGAAAATCCAGAGCTAGAGAAGTTGGATGAATCGGAAATTCGAGATTTTCTGATGAAAGCTTGTTGAAGGCAATTCTGACAGAGTCACCATGGTTTGCTGATTACGCAAACTTTTTGGTTACAAAAATTCTGCCTTCTGGATTGGACTTCAACCAAAGGAAGAGGTTTTTCTCATCTGTACGATATTACTTCTGGGAAGACCCGTACTTGTTTCGACAATGTGCTGATGGAATTGTTCGAAGGTGTGTAGCTGGAGAGGAATGCGATATAATTCTGGAGCATTGTCATGATGGTCCTGCTGGAGGACATCATGGTCCAAATTATACTGCAAGGAAGGTATTTGAGGCAGGTTTTTACTGGCCAACAGTCTATAAGGATGCATTCAAGTATGTGAAGGAGTGTGATGCCTGTCAACGCACTGGGAGAATTTCAAAGAAAGATGAAATGTTGCAAAGTCCAATTATGGTAAGTGAGATTTTTGATGTCTGGGGGATAGACTTTATGGGCCCGTTTCCACCTAGCAATGGAAATAAATACATCATTGTGGCTGTGGATTATGTTTCTAAGTGGGCTGAAGCATAAGCGTTACCCACAAATGATGCGAGAGTTGTGGTGAATTTTCTTAAGAAGTTGTTTTCACGGTTTGGAACACCTAAAGCGTTAATTAGTGATCGAGGAACGCATTTCACGAATGCTCAATTGGAAAAAGTGCTGCGAAAGTATGGAGTAAATCATAAGTTTTCAACTGCTTATCTTCCACAGACGAGCGGTCAAGTGGAAGTGACAAATAGAGGGTTGAAGCGTATTTTAGAACGTTCAGTTGAGGGAAACCCTAAAAATTGGTCGTATAAGTTGGATGATGCATTATGGGCAGCACGAACAGCGTTTAAGTCATCAATTGGAACAACACCTTATCATCTTGTCTATGGGAAGGCGTCTCATTTGCCTTTTGAATTGGAGCATAAGGCGTACTGGGCTTTAAAGCAGTGCAATCTTGATGAGCATTTAGCTGGAAAAGAGAGAATGGCACAGCTAAACGAGTTGGATGAGTTACGAATAAATGCCTATGATAATTCTAGACTGTTCAAGGAGCGAACAAAGAAATGGCATGACGCTCGTCTTAAGCCAAATCGTACGTTTGAAAAAGGTGATAAAGTTCTGTTGTATAGTTCTAGATTACATCTGTTTCCAGGTAAGTTGAAGACACGTTGGACTGGACCTTTTGTGGTCGGCAAAGTTTACCCTTTTGGTGCTGTTGATCTACAAGGTCATTCTGGAAAGGTATTCAAGGTTAATGGAAGTAGGTTAAAGAAGTACTATGGTGATATAAGGGATTCTAAGCGTGATTAGGAGATGGATTTGAATTAATTTATGAAGTAAGAGGTCGATCTTACCGACGCGATAAACAAAAGCGCTTTCGGGAGACAACCCGTTATTTTGTTATTTTGTTTTCTTGTTTTTATTTGTAGGTTTGAACTTTGTGGGTGTGTTCTCTGGAAACCCTCACGAGACTACAACTCGTCCACTCAGGATACTGAGAGGTTTAAAAGCTTGTTGCATGCGCTAAATGCAACCGTGATGCCTAAGGAAGTGTGCTGTTGTATTTTATTTCTGAACGAATTCCTTCAAGAGTTTTCTGCCAAATCTGGGGAGTATTTCTGTTCACTTCTTTTCTATTCCCTTTATTTTTGTTTTCTTTTGCAATGAGGACATTGCATACTTTTAAGGGGGGGTGGGGGAAAAGAAGTCTGTTTGTCCTTAAGATATGAATGGTAGATATTGGCAATATTTTAAAGTTGAAGGGCATTCTACGTGTTAGTCATTTTGCAGCCCAAATTTTTCTCTTAAAATGGATTTCTATTTAAGGTTTGGTACATCTTGTAACATATTTTGGGAATACAATGGATGTAATGAATTTAAAGTTAAATATTAGATAGTTCATCTTGTGATTTATCGATAGGCAATCTAGATGAAGGTTGTTGAGCTATTAAGAAATTTAATGAATAAAGTAGGTAGTTGCCTAAGAAAATCTTTAGCAAGGTATAACTGTGGTTTTAATTCTTATATGATAACTTGTCATAGTTCTCATTCTGAAAAATCTAGTGATCTTCATTTGGGAATATACTGGGTGATGTCTCCTCTGTTGTACGAAAGTACAGACCTGGTTTCCGTCAGTATATTTTTATATACTTTTAAAAAAATTATAATACGAATAATGTATATATATCTACCAAAGCCAAGTTATGTCGCTCTGTTGTACTAAGGTACAGACCTGTCACCAATGTCTTGGTTTGAAAAATGATGGATTTATTTAGATTTCTTTATGAGGAATGCTATGGTTTGTTAATTGTATAAGAGTATTTTGCTATTGAGATTCAAGGGTAAAAGCTTGCTAGAATAATAATAAGTTGAGCTCAATTTCTGAAATTTAGATTGTTTAAAGTGGACCACAATATCGGTAATCTAAGTGAGTTATCTTTTATGCATAATAATAATGAATAAGAAGTTGTTTTCCCTAGAGAGTTTCTTGATTGCTATGCTTTAAGGTGGGACCAATTTTAAGTTAGGAATTAGCTTTGCCGAATGCTGTGTAGTATGTAAGTCCTTTTGCACTTTTGTTGCCGTTCATATTTAAAAGTTTTGAATTTTCAATTGATGATCTACTTGAGGACAAGTAGGATTCAAGTGGGGGATGTTTGATGAACGCCAAAATGTGCTATTTTATAGTACTAATTACCCCTTTATTTGATTAAATTCTTATGCATTTTATTTGACTTCGATACTCATTCCGTTCATATTTTAATTTAGGAGTTAATTGGAGCTTGAATTGGAAAAGAAGCAGAAAACGAGTTATTTTTGAAGGAAAGAAGAGAAAAAGATGAAGTGTGAAGAATGGAGGTCGTGGAGCTGAAAAGTTGCAGTTTTCAATCCATACGGCGTATGGGATTCCATACGGCGTATGGATTGAGTGAGCCGGGCTGCCAGAATACGTGGGTTTGATCCACGGGCTTTTCAATCCATACGGCGTATGGAATCCCATACGGCGTATGGATTGATTCGGCAGAAACCCTAAATAGCTTATTTTCACCTCATTTTTGGGGTATCACTTCACAACTTCTTCCAGCCGATTTTCCCCTCAAAGAACATTATTTCCAGAGACTTTTGAAGGAAAAACATCAAAAAGAATCAAAGGCTTTCGTTCATTCATTCGTTATTTCAATATTTCGGTTCGAATACGTTTCTTCCTTTCATTTGATTATGATTATGGTTTCGTTTTCAGAGCTGACTTTCTGTTTTAATATGATTGGCTAAGTTTTTATTACAATTGTTTAGATGATAATACTCAGATGATGATTTTATTATTGAATTGCGGATTTATATCGGTTTTTATGAATGTTTATAATGTTTACTTGATGATCCATGTTTAATTATTGATTGTTGATGATAACCTAGCGTGATGATCTGTTAATTTATGATTGAGTTCTCTATTGATTGGTCATTATTGATGATTGTTGGTTTTAATTAATGATTGTTACTAAATAGATTGAGTTTGATAGGCTAGGGTTACTTATGATCGATGATTGGTAATGAACATGATAACTATTTATTAGTTATAAACTTTGTTGATTCAAGTTGCAAAAGTAAATCATATAAACGGTGTAGTTTTAATCTATAACACAATTCGCTGGATAACGTTAAATTGAACTCTTAGCGGGTTGAAAACAACTTTATATCTTTCTGGATTGTGTTGAATCAGTTAATCTTGTAAGGATAATTGGTATACTTGTCATGTCACAATAAGATCCAAATGTTTGCAATTCAATAAACTGATAATCAGAATCTGAGGAAAATAGTTTAAACAATTGTATTTCTTTTATCCATTGAATTAAATCTTTTATTTAATTAAATCATTTTATCATTTCTTATTTTATAATTAAGTTTTATTTAATAAATCATTTTTCATAATTGTTTGTCAATTGTTCGATCGGAACTAAAACGTCCCCAATCTTTACTGCTTCAATTAATTGTAGCAATTTCCAATTTGTTAGAAATTGACATCCGTTCCCTGTGTTCGATCCGGACTTATCATACTATACTATCATGCGATCAGGTATTCTTGCCTGAGTTGTGTATTAGTAAGTAAGATATTTTCCATTTAAAAACTAGAGCCCCGTTTACACAGCATCAGTAATTCTTAACCTAATTTTGTGATTTTCATGAAACTTTAAAAATTAGGGCTTGAAACTTGATTTCATAGATTTCATGGTTAAAAGTTGCAATCTTTAGTGTTATTCCATGCTTATCTTGATGCTTAACATGATTTCAAACATAATCTAGTGATTTGTTGGTTTAATTGCAAGTTTGAAGATTAAAGTGTTGACTTTTTGATGAACTATGACTAGTTTGACTTTTTGGTTGATTAATTGCTTATGTTGACTTTTATTGATTGAATTATGCTTATATGTGATAGGTTAACATGCTTTGATTAATCATTTGCAATTAGAAAATGGCTAAGCTAGTTTTTGGTAATTAAAGTAAGCTAATTTTTAATAAAACCATCATAAACATCATTTTCACCTAAACTTCTTATTTAAAAACCATGTTTATGACTTTTATAAAACTCAAAAGCTTACAAAATTATCAAAACGAGTTCCGGTTCATTTGATCATTTCTAAAAGTTCGACACTTTAATTAATAAAGTGTATAACATTTCGAAGTAGAACCAACAAGAACGCCATTCTTCTAAATTACCATTTTGTAAAATAAGTCTACTTCAATTCTCGAAACCATGTAATTTGGTGTTATGTCTTTTGGAAATTGCGGAAAGTTGGATTGCATATTAACTTGGTAATATGTCATTTTGTGATTAATGGATTCACTTGAGGTAATTATATGACCTTGGATTTATTCAAAGTATTAAGCTCATTTGAATTGATTAACCATGAACATAAAGTGTTTAAGTTTTTAGTGCTTGGGATAATTAAGTTAGGTACTTTGTTGGCTTGCTTTGATTATGCTAGAAACTTGAAGCTTTGTGCCACGTTCCCTTATTTAGACATAAGATAATAAAAGATTTTGGAATTGTGATTGGTTGCGGTTAGATTTAGCAAGTTTAAATTTCTGGATATGCCCATTTCTAAAGCCTACATTTCCAATTTTTTTTAAAAAAATCTGGGGACACTTTAGCATATCCATTAATACACCGCTATTATGGTTTAATCTTTTCTTGTCTTTTGTCACAGATGGATACCTGCCCACCTTCACTCAGCTACTTGGCCAAATCTTCAAAGAATAGGTCACTTATTCGCTAGTGGTTGCAACGACCGATAGGCAGTAATCGTTTTGTGGTTTGGAAAGATATGATTAAGCTTGGGATTAGGGATGAGTTGAAGAATTTGCTGATTTATGAGACCGAGGGTCAAATGAACAATGTCCTTCTCCGTCTTTTTGATATAGATGAGGATGCATACCGAGAAGTAGTGACAGAGTTCATGATGACTTACCAATTGAATCCAAAAATGAGCATCTCCGACAAAAGAAATATTTCCTTTAAGTTTCCGGAACAGATTCATCACATCTCAGTTGCCGACTTGGGAGTATATCTTGGTCTATATACAGAGTCTCAGGTCAACTCTGCATGGTTCAGAAACAGTGTTCAAGACATCTCCAGCCTACCAAACAGGAACCACAAGGATATTTGGATGGATTTAGTAGGGTCACACTTCAGGAGCCGTGTTAAGTCATCCACTTTCATCAAGCCGGTTCATCACATCCTTCACAAGTTGCTAGCATCTTCTATATTTAGGAAGAAGGAAGGTGGAGCTGTGAGTGCCGAGGAGTTGAAGTTCATGGAAGCAATCATAGGAGGAAAAAATCAAAATGTTGCTTTCTTGATCGCTGAGAGACTTTGGATTGAGACGGACTTGGATAGGCACATGTTCATGGGGTCGATTATTACCAGATTACTATATAGTATGGGATTACTGACCGATGTTCACACTGAGGAGTTCACTGTCTGCTGTAGTTCTTTGCCATTCAACTTGGAGTACTGCAAGTTGATCCATCTTATTGAAGTAGATAAGCAGAAGCAGTGCCTGTGGAAGAACACCAAGCAGATCATTCCAGGATGTCACCTCCCTGGTAAGCGAGTTAGAGGACCTTCACCGGTTGCAGATACTGAGGATGACCCATCTGATAGAGCGCGAGCACATACTACAGATACTAGTGTCTCGCATGGAGGAGTTGAGACAGCCGAGCCACAAGCTCAGGCTACTAAAACAGTATTATCTTTTGCATGCTCTTCAGGTTAGCCGTTCCCACTAGCTGTTGATTTCCAGGAGACTTGGTATTCCTGACCCTGAGCCTTATATGTATCGATGCGGTCCACCACCACCAGCCATGACACCACCACATACATCCATCCCATCACATACCACTCATCCACCATCACCCGCTGCCCGAACCACACCAGTACCAGAGCAGGTCCAGTCAGTTGAGACCGAGATACCGGTAGTACAGCCAGTGATTCATGCGCCTGTGATCTCTCATCCTACTGCTGCCCAGCTAGTTGCCAGCGGATCTTTTCGAGCTGACACAGTTTATTTGGGATCAGATGCGTTGTCATTTGACACTTCTGGGATGTTGCTAAACTTGGGCCCGATCTCTTCCTCAGCTGTACCTACAGTGAGCATGCTGTGTCAGGCTTACATGACATTGCTTGAGCAAGCAGGGATTACCTCGACTATTTTGCTAGAGTGGGGCTACACTGATCCGATGAGACTGCCAGCTGCTACCCTCATAGACATATTGATTCAGCTCAAACTGATCAATGCTGAAGAACAAAGACAGAGAGTATCTAGTGGCCAGCAGTATGTCGTAGGACCATCTACAGCACCAGCTCCTACTCAGCATACTGATGTACCAGATCAGAGATCCCCAGTTTCATAGACCTGCCCCAGCTATATCATTTGACTTTGGTTTCAGACATTATTACTACTGTTATCTTATGTTTGTTTAGCTACTGTTGAACCTTACTTTTGGAACTTATTTGTATCGACCACTAGTTGGTTGATCACTCTATCCCTATTTACATTATGCTATTACTTATTATGTTTCATTTTCTTTCTGTTAAATAAATAGAAATGTTGTGATGAATGAACGTGAAAGTAGGCGAGATGACGCACCTTCAAGAAGAAAAATCCGTGAAGTCAAAGGCAACTAGAACCAGTTTTCCATATTTGCATACTGCGGAGCATTCAAACATCTCATGGAGAGGTCTCGTCTTTCTCAAAACTTCCTTGTATCCAAGCACTGCAAAGAAATAAGTATGAGATCACTACCCACACTACAAACACTTATCAAAATCACTCCAACTTCTTCAAAACCTAAAGTATGAGATTCTGCACCAAAAGAATCCCTACTTAAAAGAATTGAAGTTGATTTCTGATAACGTTGGATACATCACACCGGATAACTCCATTTGAAGCTAATCGACCCTCAAGAAGAATGTAGAAGAAGGCTCGCCTCGACTCCTTCTTTCCTGCAGCCTTTCATAAGCTTCAAAACGTCAAAACGTTATCTGGGGAGTTTCTTAACCCTCTATCCATTTCATAATCGCATATATTTTGTCTTGTTAGTTTGTTATAATCTATACCCTATCCTGAGCTTATCACTAAGTGTGGGATTCATACCCAAATTTAAACACTTAAGAAACATTTTCTTACATCTTCAAACTCTAAGTGTGGGATTTTACCACCAGTAAAATCTCAACTCAAGAGAACATTAGGGACAATGTTCCTCTAAGTGTGGGATACCTAGGTATAGAATACCTTGGATAATTTTAGGCGATCTTTATGTCCAAAATAGCACTACTCAGAAAATGTTTCTCCAAAACGAACTTTTTCAAATAATTTTTCCGAAAATTTTTCAAATATTTAAAATTATGAGTTAAATTATGAGACTAACTCTAAGTTTTTGAGTTTAAATACTTCCTAAAGGAATCATTCTCAAAATATGAGTAAGTTATTTTGGAATATAGGGAAAATAAGGTAGAAATTTCTCGAGCAAGAAACGATAATCTAAAAGAAGCATGGCTAGGCACATACAACCCTACTTTGTAGTGAGGTATCTTGAGCCTAAAAGCATTCATCTTTAATGCTTCACTTTCATTTCTTGTGGGTGCCGATGCTTGCATCTCAGAATTAGAACTTGCTCCAGACATACGTTTCGAGACCACATTTATAACACCCCTCGTTTCATTATAAACAATAATATAATAATTGTGACTCGGAAGCGTATATTTAAAACATACTATCAAAGTACTCAAAATCTCAATAAACTTTTTCAAACTTATTACATAACATTTCAACAAACTCGGTGTTATATAATTTAAAACTTAGTTATCATAATAACATCATAGTAAAAGCCTGTCAAACATTCCATCCAGTCAAAACACTTCCTGCCCTGCCCAATCTGTCCCATCTATTTCAACCTGCAGGAAGAACTGTGGTGGGGTTAGCATAAAGCTAAGTGAATGAAACTATAAACAACAGTCCAACCTAGCATAACAATCTGTTTACATCAAATAACAATAAACAGAAAATTAATCGATCACTAGACATCCAATCAATGTCATACAGGCAACATCATGAGGATCGGTGGCCCCTGAGACACCCTAATACCGGTTTGGTACTCAAGGAACTCTTATCAATCATCTGTATTGGCCCATACAGAACTACCGATAACTTGTTGTCAATCACACACGACCTAGATCTCTAAACTGACATTTCAAGTTTCCGAGATCTCCTGTCGTCTACAACAACAACAAGTCCAACCATCAAATCAAGTTGACCTCAAAGTCTTACATACTAGCACAATCAGCCAAGTAAACAACTAGTTAAACTATCATGGCAAGATATCTCAACAGATGCATCATATAAAAGTAATGCTATAAATTACTTGTTGTAAATCAAATCATTACAACTAAATCACACTGAGGTTACAGATCTACTCACCGACTACCTCAGGCCTCCACTCAGTAGTCTAATATCACTGAGTCTTCTCCACATCTGAGAATCAACAAATCAAATATAAGTTAGTAATCATGATCATCAATACTAAACTTATATCAATCTTTAACATTTAGGAACTTAACATAATTTACTTTTCAATTACTAGTTCTTAATCACATTTTATGGATTTCAATATAACTCTTATCATATGTTAATATATAGTAATTATCAATCACATTACTTATTAACAAACAAACAAGAAATGTTGCACAAGCCCTTCAAGCCGCCGGCTTCCTCTTAGAAGCCGCCGGCTTCTGGACTCCACCCGCCGGCTTTACCACTCTAACCACCGGGTAAATTACTAAATGTGGTAACAGAATAAAACCACATTTTAAAACCTATACCAACAGCCGGGTCCATGTATAAACCCCCGGTTTCATACTACACCACACAAGCCGCCGGCTTCGGCTATGAAGCCGCCGGCTTCCACAGACTAACTACAAGCCGCCGGCTTGAATAAGAAGCCGCCGGCTTCCTCCTTCGTTCCAGACCTGCACGAACTGTTCAAACCCTAACTCACGGATTTAATACCCAAATCCTCAAAACTCAGTTTGCAACAGCTTTAAACAGTTTATAACATCACATAAACATCATGTACTAGTTATAACATGATTCTTAACACCAAATTCACTCAAATCATCAAATTCCCATTTCAATCAAAATTTAAAATCAAACTTACAATTAAGATGGAGATTGAATGATGATTATGATGATGATTACGAAATCAGTCTACAATCACAGCTTCAAATCTTAGATTTCAATTTCTGATTTGGATTTCTTAGAGTCTTTGGGTAATTTAGAAAGTTTCATATGAAACTTTCCTATTTAGGAAAGTACATATATAGTCGGCATCACTTAAACCGCCTTCAATATACGGGTATAATTTAATACCCCATCTCAATCTATTGCCTGGAACCCGGAAACCATTTGCGAGTCCAAACATTTTATTGTACCGTCAACTATATTAATTTACAACAATTAATAATTCACTTATCACATTGGAATATTCGACTCCTATTCCAATTATTTCAACTAATTCAAGCAATATTATTTCCAAACACATTTAAATACATATTTAAATCAAGAATTAATATATAAACAACTAGGTCCATTTCGAGGATGTTACAACTCTCTCCCCCTTAAAGAGATTTCGTCCCCGAAATCTAACCTCACTCAATCAGTCTAATTAATGTGATATACTCACATACCTCTTAACATACATTTGTCCTCAATAGCAACTTACAACAATACTTAGACTGTTTGAATTCTTTCCACATGCACATGTCCCCATGAACATGCTTCTATCCTTTCCTACGCACACATACAGTGTGCATTTAATCAATATCATCAATCAGATATATTTTATAGGCAACCACTTACTTCAACAAGTGAAATCTACAATCACTTAAACCACAAGTGAAACCTAACATCACTTAATAGGTCTATGTAACCAGAAATTAGAAATGTGCTAAAATCTTTAACCTATTACCACTATTCATCTCTGTTAACAACAAAACAGAAACAATAACAATAACAGTGGTTATAGAACCATAACACACTTAACAACATTGAACGTTAATTTCAGTTCACGACTAACAACCAGTCTAGTATACAGATAACAATTTCAAATCTTTACTATCAAAGATTTAAAATTCAACTCTAGGTCAATTTTTCATCCAAAAGTTTCATACCTACTCTCTTGAACAACCTATCATATTCACATATCACTATTACTATCATATGAAATCCTTTACTTAGAAGTAATCCAGATTCATATCACTTTAATAAGCAAAGCAGAGGTCACACTTAGCAGGTAAAACTACAATTAACAAGTACTTTGCTCAGTCAACAAAAGTACCAAAATCAACTATTACCTACATTCAAACAACCTCTACATTGACTTATTTCCACTTGTAATTCCTTTCATTACAACCTATCAATTATCAACAACAACAATTACATAAACAATAATCACAATACCAGTGATTATACATTTCAGTACGTCTATCAATACTTAATATTTGCCTTCAAACTCTAACTAACCATCAAGTTAGAATTTATATACTATTTAAACTGGTAAGACATCCAGAATCTTATCTTAGCAACCAGTTAATTTCTTTAAAATCTTAAACTACTAATCACAAGCAATTAGAATTTATACGACTTTAATCACCCAATCACTTAGTACTAAATTTCATCAATCTAGTAGCTAAGTCAACATTAATCAATATTGTGATATTACAGGTCAAGCATCACAATATCACAAGGTGCTACTTTTCAACACATTACTAACAAAATCTACATCAAGTTATTCACAATTAACTAACTCCACACAACTTATGGCATATTTTAATTCATTCTATTAAAACTTATCATGTATACCACACATACATATCTACACAATTTCAGGTACTCTCTAAAATGGACACATCCCTATCAATTCCATTTAATTTTACATAATAGGCCATTCAGACTGTTAAAGTCTTTATCAAGCCTTCTCATTACTACTAGTCATCACATATCCATACTACAGGACATGGAATAATTAAAATCAACAACCCTATGTTTCACTTATATACATACCCATTCGTATATAACTTATATAATTCAATCTAAACTTCCAATAAAGTTTGGTAAATACCATCATCACCTATCAATTTCAAGGTTTCCCTTAATTTCTATCATCCACAATTATACACATCAGGTTTTCAACTCCAAATTTCAAACAATCATTATTCTTAAATTATCAAAATAATGATCATTACACTTAATTACATATCTGATTTCTTAAAATATGAACAACTATTCAATTCATATTTCATCAATTTATTAACAAAGATCAACTAAATCTTTAATACAATTCAACTTCCAGATATCCTTTCATACCTTTTCTTACTTGAATCTAATCCCAATTTACTACTTTATCACTTACTTCATTTGTATACTATCAACAATTAACTAAAGAATCCATTCAATTCTTTCAATACCTTGGTAACTCGCCATGAGGTACCAAATCAACTTATACAACTATTAATAATAACTTTCAATTATTCCTTATCTCACATTCTTACCCAATCATGGCTGTCATCACAAGCCTCATACCCTGGTAAGATTTTCTTATCACAATCCTAATCAATGTGATTCAATTTATACCTTTTAACAAGTTATAACTGTCATATCATATAATGACTTCACATCTGTATAATTCCTTAACATATATTCAGTTCAAATATCATTTATTACTTAACTGAATACTCAATTACACTTAACAATATTTCAATTACTTAATACTAGCTTTAAGTAATAACTCAAGTTGTACAAACTTAGGCAATTCATTTATCTCCTTTGGATCTTACACGACCCATTTCAACATAATTTGACTAATCTAGGAATTCAATCATATTCCACACAATCATAACATATCAATCTATGTTAGATTAATTTAACACCCACAGTTGACTATATGTCAACTTAGATTTCAATCAACCAATCAATAAAATCCTCTAATTGCTTTTCTCAAGTTTGACCTACCCTCAAACCAATCACAAGCAATTAATTTTATACACAATTCTCTATTCATGGTTTGACCTTCAAGGTTAACATACCATCAATATTAACTCACAACAAACCATTTCATCTTATATGTCCACTTTCAAACATATATTTTAAATTATTACTTTCAATAATCTTATCAATCCTTCACAAGGACAAGTTCAACCTACATCAATATTGGCTCCATACAAGCCATTTCATATTATATGTTTACTTTCAAACATTGACTTCTAATTATTACATTCAATAATTACTAGGAATTCCTTAAGCCATACAATACTAACATGTATCAACCTTGGCTTCATACAAGCCAGATACAAAATAGTGATTCATTTAAACACTATCAAATCCACCTATAGAAATCTAACACAATCAGTCACAATTACTTATTCAACAAAATCAAATTAATCACTTAGGTTTATCATCAAAACCTCTATCAATGACAATTATCAATTTACACTGACACCTTTACATCCTTAAAGTCTATCTGTCACAGTTTTATCAACTGCTTGTTTTCTTATCAAAACAACTATTAAACCACTTAGCATACCATCATGCTCCATTTCCAAAATCACACTACATTTCTTTTATACCAAGTAGCCTCAACAAGTTCATGTGGCACAACATAATATAACAACGGTGATCAGGCGTTGCAAGATTATGTTCTTCACAATCCATTCTCAGGCTACTCTACATTATAATTATCCATGTGATTTACTCTTATCTCATATATATTAAATACTACATGATTTCAAATCAATCAACATCTATTTAATAATTTCTAACAGCTGATACATACTCAAAATCAGCTTACTACTTACATATTCGATCTTACATATGCAAGCCATTTCACATACACACAATGTTCTAATTTTTCAACAACTGAATCACTTAGTATATCACTTATCTGAAATCTCAAACATATGATAACCTATCATCATAGTTTCGATACTTAACATTAATCAATGTCCCTATTTTTCCTCAAAATTCAGGACACATCTTAATTAATTATCATCACTTTGACATATGCTATACTATCAAGCATCAATGTCCCAACAAGTCTACCCAATCATGTTACTATAAAACATTTCATTTCTTAATTCACAATTGACCAGAAAGATCTATCACTTCCCAAATCAATTTCACCTTATCTTATTCTACATTTCTCATAAACCTGTCAATCTCGGTTTAGATCAATTGCGTAACTACAATCAAAACATATCATGTGGTCACATAAACACATATTTTCTCAAATAACAGTCATTATCAATTCAAATGACACCACTTTCGTTAACAGGGATTTAAATCATATCCTGTATCAATCTACTAATATAATACTATCAATTATTTTGTCTCACCAATAAAGATACTCCTTAGGTTCCAACATCAATCCTGTTAAAACCTTAATCTACTCTTTGTCTACTTATTTAAACACATTTCCGCATTTTCAATTCAATCAGAAATAATCACAACAATGAACATTTCATTTAATACTTCTATCCTCATGTCAACCTACAACAATCATTAGTTGACTCAAACTGGGGAATCATATCAGTCTGACTCAATTAACTTTATAACAAGGCTTACTCAACATAACAGAGTAAACAATTCAAGTTAATTTAAATTAACACAGGCTTATCGAAGATTACCTGACAATCTTAAGCCCACGAGTGTTGAGGAATCAATGAGAATACCCATCAGATTCTCATATTCCTCCATCTCTGCAATCAAACAACAACTTCACAACTTGTTAAGGGTTAGTACATATTCAACTAATCACTTTCTCACACATTCACTAATCCACTAAACTCACACCCACTGGAATGTTTGACTCAACTCAATCAAAGTTTAGGATTGAACATTCTATCAAGTCCAATTCGCCCAAACTATTGCTCTGATACCAACTTATAACACCCCTCGTTTCATTATGAACAATAATATAATAATTGCGACTCGGAAGCGTATATTTAAAACATACTATCAAAGTACTCAAAATCTCAATAAACTTTTTCAAACTTATTACATAACATTTCAACAAACTCGGTGTTATATAATTTAAAACTTAGTTATCTTAATAACATCAGAGTAAAAGCCTGTTAAACATTCCATCCAGTCAAAACACTTCCTGCCCTGCCCAATCTGTCCCATCTATTTCAACCTGCAGGAAGAACTGTGGTGGGGTTAGCATAAAGCTAAGTGAATGAAACTATAAACAACAGTCCAACCTAGCATAACAATCTGTTTACATCAAATAACAATAAACAGAAAATCAATCGATCACTAGACATCCAATCAATGTCATACAGGCAACATCATGAGGATCGGTGGCCCCTGAGACACCCTAATACCGGTTTGGTACTCAAGGAACTCTTATCAATCATCTGTATTGGCCCATACAGAACTACCGATAACTTGTTGTCAATCACACACGACCTAGATCTCTAAACCGACATTTCAAGTTTCCGAGATCTCCAGTCGTCTACAACAACAACAAGTCCAACCATCAAATCAAGTTGACCTCAAAGTCTTACATACTAGCACAATCAGCCAAGTAAACAGCTAGTTAAACTATCATGGCAAGATATCTCAACAGATGCATCATATAAAAGTAATGCTATAAATTACTTGTTGTAAATCAAATCATTACAACTAAATCACACTGAGGTTACAGATCCACTCACCGACTACCTCAGGCCTCCACTCAGTAGTCTAATATCACTGAGTCTTCTCCACATCTGAGAATCAACAAATCAAATATAAGTTAGTAATCATGATCATCAATACTAAACTTATATCAATCTTTAACATTTAGGAACTTAACATAATTTACTTTTCAATTACTAGTTCCTAATCACATTTTATGGATTTCAATATAACTCTTATCATATATTAATATATAGTAATTATCAATCACATTACTTATTAACAAACAAACAAGAAATGTTGCACCAGCCCTTCAAGCCGTCGGCTTCCTCTTAGAAGCCGCCGGCTTCTGGACTCCACCCGCCGGCTTTTCCACTCTAACCACCGGGTAAATTACTAAATGTGGTAACAGAATAAAACCACATTTTAAAACCTATACCAACCGCCGGGTCCATGTATAAACCCCCGGTTTCATACTACACCACACAAGCCGCCGGCTTCGGCTATGAAGCCGCCGGCTTCCACAAAATTTAAAATCAAACTTACAATTAAGATGGAGATTGAATGATGATCATGATGATGATTACGAAATCAGTCTACAATCACAGCTTCAAATCTTAGATTTCAATTTCTGATTTGGAATTCTTAGAGTCTTTGGGTAATTTAGAAAGTTTCATATGAAACTTTCCTATTTAGGAAAGTACATATATAGTCGGCATCACTTAAACCGCCTTCAATATACGGGTATAATTTAATACCCCATCTCAATCTATTGCCTGGAACCCGAAAACCATTTGCGAGTCCAAACATTTTATTGTACCGTCAACTATATTAATTTACAACAATTAATAATTCACTTATCACATTGGAATATTCGACTCCTATTCCAATTATTTCAACTAATTCAAGCAATATTATTTCCAAACACATTTAAATACATATTTAAATCAAGAATTAATATATAAACAACTAGGTCCATTTCGAGGATGTTACAACATTGGTGTGTACCGTACGCGGTATAGGTGCAACTAGATGACTTGACATTCCTTAGGATAAAAACCCGATTCTTACATATCTCTTCAAACCCAAAACCCTTCCGATACTTATTTTAAGTATCGATGATCCGCCTAGTAATCCCTGTTGAGCCTAAACCTTTCGTTTCTATAAAAACCCTCATACTCAACCCCTACTCACCCAAAATTCCTAAAACCTTATCTTGGAATTTCTAAGGTCATGAAGAACATCTTTTGTAATATCCTCTTCAATTATGCTCCAAAGTCTTCCTCTTTTGTGTACTCCAAAGTCGAAAGTGCGAAAAATTGGCACGATAAAAAGAAATTGAAGTTCAAGATCAAAGATCATAATTCCGAAAAGGATTTCTGAAGGAATCAACATAAAATATCCTTGGAAATTCTCTTGCAAAGAAGTTCTGAAGAAGAAAAGAAAAAATAAAAAGTAGAAAATCAAGAAAAGAAAAAGAAATAGTTCCATCAAATAAAGCTGAATACTTCAAGTATCACCTTCTCAAGAAATATTCGATAGAAGACGAGCAGCTACAGAATCCTCCGTTCCGTTCTGAAATAAAGTTTTTCACTATCTTTGAGTTTTAAGATGAGTCAAACCCTTACAACCAAAGATATACCACTATCCATACCCTTAAACCTCACCAAAACACTACAACCCGTTGAATGTCTTGGGATAGTTAGCACCGTCCTCACCTAAGTGGTGGAGATCCGATTCTCGACCAAGCTTATGACGATGAGTGCTGCATGACTGGCTTATTTGAGCGATTTTATTTGTTCTAGATTGATAGGGAACCCGATAAACTTTGAGTGAATTGAGTGACCACCTTTAGTGAGATCACCAAGTCATGTGTACTCCAAGATCACGAGAATTGGTAGTATGCTTGATGATAATTGCTTCTTGCTTCTTGCTTCAGAAAGGATCATCTTATCTTTCCTCTTATTCTTAAACAGTCTTAGTCATATTAAAAGTGATATCTTTTGAAATCATTTTGACTCGCCCTTAAAAACCAATTTTTAAAATGTTTTTACTGACTAAGTGTTGCTTGAGAACAAACAACGTCTAAGTGTGGGATAACTTGATGTGACTCAAATAGTCATGTTTTAAAGGGCAATATTCCACACTTTTTGGGAACATCTTTAGTGAAAACATTCCAAAATGATCATTATTTACTAAAATTCACTAAAGAGGTCCAAATAGAGGCGTTGCTGCAAAAATAACTGAAAACGTCCAAATAACAAGCAAATCAAGACGAATAAACGTGCACAAAATCCTCCGGCCTCATTTACCTTGTGAAGATCACATACTAACTTCATCATATGATAAAACAGGTAAAATCGAGACGATAAAATCAAGAATCATGCAAATCGGATAAAGAACGGAGAAGACTAAGCGGTATCAGACACCTATAAAGTCATTTCGACTATTCTTAAGCTATACACATCCAATTTCAGTGAAATTGGCATCATTATAAGCGTAACGAAATTACGAAACCACAGGCAAAAGAATCAGGTCAAACTGACGCATAACGAAGGAGATACGTGCGTTTTAAGCAACGAACGAATTCAGACGGAAGCCGTATACGGCCTAGGGAACTGTATACGGCCCTATAGAGACCATATACGGCCTTGTATAGACCGTATACGGCCCTATACAAGCTGTATATGGCCCCCCTTCCCCAATTGTTGCTTCGTTCGCTTGTACGTGCTGTTTCACGAGTTGTACGTGTGATTTTGAGCTTTGCCTATAAATAGGGATACCAACCTCCTCATTCTACACACCTCAACACACTAACACATTCTCACATTTCTCTCATTTTCATTTCTCTTTCACTTACTCTCTCTACTTTCTCTCTCTAGCACTACTCTTAGGAGTTAGAGGAGAAAGGTTAGGGTTAAGCTTACGGTTTGAGTCTAGAGGAAGGTTTAGCTTGGTAATCTTGCTGTAATGAGTTCTTCAAGTTCAGACTGTTTGTAATCCTCAGTATTACACTGCTGTATTCCCGGTGATATCTAAACTTTACTTACTGTTATAATGCTTATGCTTTGTGTTATTTCAATTTGTGGTTTACTTATTGCCATGTTTATAGAGTAGTTTAATATTGTGATTGTTGAAATGTAGATATTAGGATTAGGGATGATGTTAAATTAATATTTCATTTATACAATTGGAAATTGCTATGCTGTATATCTGGTTAAGCTTATCCTGAATATAGATCTAGTCTCTCATCACCCTTTCTAGACTTTCACGTGACTGTTGCCCTAGGATAGGATCTGATCAACCCTAATACTATGAATATACAGTTAACTTTCCTCATAAAGGCACGGTACTTCATATAGCGTTGGAAACACCTCGTGTGGAGTACAAATACGTGGAAGCTAAGGAAATGCCATGGACTGTTTCATCGTGGATTACCTAGAAGTGACCCTTCTAGAACTGTGGTCTAGGAATCAAAGCTGTGGAAATGCTCGTTGCCCTGTACACCATTAGTATACCTAAGATCAGGAACACTGTGGAAATGCCTAAATGCTCAGTGCACCGTTAGTACATCTAGGATTTGGAACACTATGGAAATGCCTAATTGCCCTATACACCGTGATTATTCCTAGGGATGAACGCCTGAATGTAAAGGAGGGTCTATATTTACGATGGTTAAATGTGTACTTCAACAGATACAATACAGGGTAGTGTCAATTATATACCTAGACATGCAAAACCCTAATCAGACCAATAGCTTAACATACATAGTATGCAATCAGTATTTGCCATGATAAAAGTAAATAGACAATTAGGTGTTAAGAAAGGTCAGTAAATACAATTGCGGTCTGTTGCCTTATGCCTGCTCCCTTGATAAATCAATGGTGACTTTGTCTTATTCAAGCAAAAGTTCAGGGGGGTTTGAAAACAACCTGATCTGATCAGAATCATGATAGCCTAGGATTCCAGTGACATATGTTTCTAGGGTTTCACCTGAACGTAGGGTCCTAGTGTTTACACCGAAAGTATATCTGCTTTTTATCTGGTAAATCTCCAATCAAATTTATAATGAACATCATCCCGAAACCCTAATTATCCAAGTTTCAGCAATCACATCTCTACCTGTCTGCTTATTCCCTATCTCTTATCTCTGTTATTTATTTTACTGCACTTAGGAAAATTAGAAAAACAAACCTATCAAAAATCTATCTACCTACCCCCATCCTAATTGCAACCAAAATATTAGGTGACCCGCTTTATTTCAATTCACTCCGATAAAAGAACGACCTCGAGTTATACTTACTGCTTGCTCCCAAGGTAGGTAGCACTTGTAGTTTGAGCCCCTGCTCATATAAATTTAAAACTCACTTTCCGCCGCCTCTATTGCTGTTGGAACAACGACCGGAGTCAAATCCGACTGACCGATAGGAGCGCAACAACGATCACCCAAATGGTATTGCAACCGCTCGACGACTTGGGTAGTTTGGTTATGAAATCCATGGCGATTTGTTCCCATTTCCATTTAGGGATGTCGGGTTGTTGGAGTAAGCCGAAAGGTTTTTGATATTCGGCTTTGACTTTCAAACTAGTAAGACACTTGCTGACGTATGTGGCGATTTCAGCTTTCATGTTCGGCCACCAATAAAATTCCTTGATGCCATGATACATTTTGTCGGATCCCGGATGGATAGAATATTTGGACTTGTGAGCCTCGTCCATTACCAAGTCTCGAAGATTTCCAAAATTTGGCAACCAGATTCGGTTTGAGAAATACCTAACCCCGTTAGGTTTGAGTTAGAATTGTTTATCCATGCCTCGCAAGGATTCGTTTTTGATGTTTTCGGGTTTGAGGGCTTCGAGTTGAGCAGTAAGAATTTGGGTGTTCAGGTTGTTGTGAATTGTCATACTGAGGGCTAGGACTCGAAGTGGTTTGGATCATTCCTTTTGACTGAGGGCATTGACAACAACATTTGCCTTCCCGGGATGGTATTTGATTTCGCAGTCGTAATCGGTAAGCAGCTCGACCCATCGACGTTGCCTCATATTGAGATCTTTTTGATCGAATATATGTTGGAGACTTTTGTGGTCGGTGAATATAGTACTTCGGGTACCATAAAGATAATGTCTCCAGATTTTGAGAGCGAAAACGACAGCTCCAAGCTCGAGATCGTGAGTGGTGTAGTTCTTTTCATGAATTTTAAGTTGTCGGGAGGCGTAAGCAATAACCTTGTCTCTTTGCATCAACACGCAACCGAGACCTTGGTGAGAAGCATCGCAGTATACCACAAAGTCGTCGGTGCCTTCGGGTATTGATAGGATAGGAGCACTGCAAAGCTTTTGTTTCATGAGTTGGAAAGCTAACTCTTGCTTATCAGTCCAATTAAACTTCTTTTCCTTCTGAGTCAGTGCTGTGAGTGGTTGAGCTATTTTGGAGAAGTTTTCAATAAATCGTCGATAATACCCCGCCAATCCCAAGAATTGGCGTACTTCGGTTGGAGTAGTTGGCGCCTCCCAGCCTTTGATAGCCTCGATTTTGGATGGATCTACATGGATTCCTTGACTATCAATCACATGTCCAAGGAATTGAACGTTTTGCATTCAGAACTCACACTTATAGAATTTGGCTTAAAGCTCCTCGTGCTTAAGTAGTTCTAGGATGGTTTTGAGGTGCTGCGCATGTTCTTGCTTGTTGCGCGAGTAAATGAGAATGTCGTCGATAAAAACAATGACGAACTTATCGAGGTAGGGTTTGCACACCCGATTCATAAGATCCATGAATATAGCCGGTGCGTTGGTTAATCTAAAGGGCATCACTTGGAACTCGTAGTGTCCATATCGGGTTCTGAAGGCAGTTTTCGGTATATCTGCGTCGCGAACATGTAGTTGATGATAACCCGATCGAAGATCGATCTTTGAATAAAAACTCGACCCTTGAAGCTGGTCAAACAGGTCATCAATGCGAGGAAGTGGATATCGGTTTTTGACGGTCAACTTGTTCAACTCTCGGTAGTCGATGCACATCCTGAATGAACCGCCTTTCTTTTTAACAAACAAGACCGGAGCTCCCCAAAGTGAAGAACTCGGTCGGATGAATACTCTGTCCAGGAGTTCCTGTAATTGGGCGGATAGCTCCTGAAGTTCAGATGGGGCTAAGCGATACGGTGCTCGGGCTACCGGTGCAGCACCCGGTATAAGGTCGATTGAAAACTTAACCTGTCTAGGTGGAGGTAGACCAGGTAGTTCTTCCGGAAAGACTTCAGGAAAGTCTTTGACGATTGGCACATCTTCAAGTCGTTTCTCCTCTGATTTTTTCTCCGTGATGTGCGCAAGAACTGCAGGATAACCTTTTCTCAGAAATTTTCGGGTTTTCAAACAGGTGATGAGGTTTAGTCTCGTCCTATCGGTCTCCCCCTGTATGATCAAGGTTCTACCGACGGCGAGCGGGATGCGGACCCTACCTCATCTTTTTAAGTCTGAAAGTAAACTTCCTGTAATTGTTGAGGAAGAAGTTGAGATAGAGGATATTATCGAACAGGAATATCCTACTCTTAAAAAGGTGGAAGTGAAAACAGAAAAAGCTGTTTTAAAAAGATGAACCTTTAAAGGTTGTTTTAAGTGATGAGTCTGAATTTCAGACTCAAAACAAAAAGGGGAAAGAAAAGGTTTTAAACGAGAAAACAAAATCTTTACAAACACCTGTTAAGATTTTAAAGCGTAATGATAAAATTGAAAACTTTTCTTGTAACAAACCCTCTACTTCATCCACTCCACCACAACAGGCACCTTCTAAAACGTGTACTCACTGTGCATGTTCAAGAAGTGTGTCTCCACCTCCTGTGGTACATCCTCAGTCTCAACCATCAGTTGAGAAGCGTTCCTGCTTCTACTGTAAGAAGCAGGGACATTTAATTCGAGAGTGTCCGAAGCTTTCACATCAGCGCTTTGGAAGAATTATGCCTAGGAATTCTGCTTACCGAAACTCTTTTTCTCATTCACCACCTAGGCGTAACTATATTTCTCCCAAGCCTGTTGTGAAGCCGAATAACGTTGGGCAAAAACCTTTGTCAATTGAAAAGCCTGACCTTACTCCCAAACCAACTTCCGAAACACAAAAGTTTTGGAAAAGAAAAGAGTCTACTGTTGACTCCTCTGTCGTCAACAATAGCACATCCGAGGAGAAAGCAAATGTGTTTAAAGATAAAGTCCTGACTGATGTGCTGATTGTTGATGACACCGGACGACCTAAGTCTGTAAAGGCTTGGGTCACCGTTTCTCACTAATCTTCTTCATTTTTGTGTGTTGCAGCAGTCTGAGCGAGTAAAAGACAGCGAATGGTACATGGATAGTGGTTGCTCGCGACACATGACAGGCGATGTGTCTCTTCTAGTGGATATCAAACCTTACTCTGGAGGATACGTTGCATTTGCAGGAGATTCAGGAGGAACGATAACCGGTCGTGGAACGCTAACTAACGGAAAAGTTAGTTTTGAAAACGTGAACTATGTGGAACAGCTGACTCACAACTTGCTGAGTGTTTCACAAGTATGTGATAAAGATTATACGACCACGTTCACGAAGACAGAGTGTGTGATTCTGAAGCCCGGATATGTCATTCCTGAAGAATGGGTGTTGATGCATGCACCAAGGAGGAATGATACATATGTGATGAATATGAGAACTGTGGAGACTACTAATGAATACACGTGTCTCCTTTCGAAGGCTTCTGAAAAGGAATCTCTCCTATGGCACAGAAGAATGGGACATATTCATTTTCGCAAGATGAATTTTTTGATCAAAAACGATTTGGTCAATGGAGTTCCGAAGCAGTCGTTTGCACTTAAAGATGACTGTATCTCTTGCCACAAGGGAAAACTCCATAAGAAGTCCCACAAGTCTAAGGTTGTGAATTCTATTGCTGCTCCATTGGAACTCTTGCATATGGATCTCTTCGGTCCAGTTTCAACGAAGAGCATTGGTGGAAGACA
The DNA here is from genome assembly GCA_949592205.1 of Helichrysum umbraculigerum. NCBI lineage: Eukaryota > Viridiplantae > Streptophyta > Magnoliopsida > Asterales > Asteraceae > Helichrysum > Helichrysum umbraculigerum. The sequence continues at coordinate 7,358,090 of CATIUR010000009.1, read as the reverse complement.
ATACTGCTTGGTAGTTACGGATGACTACTCAAGATTTTCGTGGGTATACTTTCTGGCGTCAAAGGGGGAGACGCCTGATATCTTGGTGTATTTGTTGGATAAGTTGGCAAATCTGTCCAACTTAAAGGTGAAGAGAATTCGAAGTGATAATGGAACGGAATTCAAGAACTTAACTCTCGAACTATTCTGTGCTTCAAGAGGTATTGAGCATCAATTCAGTGCTCCTAGAACTCCACAACAGAATGGAGTCACCGAAAGAAAGAATAGGACTATTATCGAGATAGCTCGGACTATGTTGGCTGATTCTAAATTACCGATCATCTTCTGGGCTGAGGCAGTCAACACTGCCTGTTATGTTTTGAATCACGTGCTCACGGTAAAGAAGAAGAACAAAACTTGTTATGAACTTTTTAATAACCGTAAGCCGAATTTGCAGTTTCTTGAACCGTTTGGGTGTCCGTGTTTAATCATGATCACGAAGGATCGTGTTCCTAAGTTTGGTGCTAAGGCCACTGAAGGAATTTTTCTTGGCTATTCTGTTAATTCTCCAAACAAAAGGATCTTTTACAAAGAGACTCATCAGATTGAGGAACACTTTGAGGTAAAGTGTTTGCGTTATTTGGAGCCTCCTCAAGGTACGGGTCCTGATTGGTTCTTCAATTATGAGGGCGTATTTACCTCTTTCAATATACCAGAAGAAGAAGAAACGACTGCAGATGATCTGGTCACCTTATTGCATGGAATACATCTTGACACATCTGCAACTCCTCATCAACCAACTGAACCTACTCAAACTACAACCTCTACACCCAATCCATCGCCCACTCCAACTACAACCACTCCAAACCCGGCAACCACGACTACACCTACTCCACCTCCTACACAACCTTCGACGGACGATCCTTCTACTCCTAAGAGTATCTATACAAAGGAACTTCCGTATGATCCAAACATGCCAGCTTTGGAAGAGATTCACGTGATTGAGGAAGAGGACGAGGAAGAGGAATTGAATTATTCTCATTTTTATTCCCATGAAGATGAGGATGAGACTACTGAAAAATCTCCCGCTTCTGAGTCTGCAGCTTCTCCCGCGACTGATGGAGATTTGAATAATCTGGGTGTGGATGTTGTGCCGACTGCCATACCAGAGACGCAAATACATAAGGATCACCCCATTGGCAATATCATTGGTGACCCTAATGCTTCTGTTCAAACGCGTAATCAGACAAAAGGTCAGCAAGTTTTGGGCCTTCTGGCTACAATGGAGTCGTGTTATCTATCACAAGTTCAGCCGAAAAAGGTAGATGAAGCCTTAAAAGATCCATCATGGGTCGAGGCTATGCAGGAGGAACTACAACAAATAAAAAAGATGAACGTTTGGGAGATAGTTCCTCTACCCAAGGGTGCTCACCTGACTGGTACTCGTTGGGTTTATCGGAATAAGATGGATGATCGCGGGGTGGTTATTCGCAACAAAGCACGTATGGTTGTACAGGGATATAGTCAATAAGAGGGAATTGACTATGATGAAGTATTTGCTCCAGTTGCTCGTTTGGAATCCATCCGAATTTTCTTAGCCTACGCTTCATATAAAGGATTTCGTGTGTATCAACTCGATGTGTAGTGTTGTTTTCTATATGGAGAAGTCGACGCAGTGATCTACGTGTGTCAGCCTCCTGGTTTTGAAGACCCAAAGCATCCTAACCATGTTTGCAAACTGAAGAAAGCATTGTACGGTCTTCATCAATCTCCTCGGCTATGGTATGAACGACTTGCCAAGTATTTGTTGGCAAATGGTTTTGACAGAGGACAGATCGATAGCACGCTTTTTATCTAAAGAGATGGAGCAGATTTGCTACTAGTGCAAGTTTATGTGGACGACATTATCTTTGGCTCAACTAATGAACAGTTGTGCAAGGATTTTGAGATGTTGATGAAATCTGAGTTTGAAATGAGTGCTATGGGAGAACTTACATTCTTCTTGGGGTTACAAGTCGAGCAGTCCAACAAAGGTATCTACATTCATCAGTCAAAGTATGTCAAGGACATGTTGACTCGTTATGACCTGCTCGACTATAAACATTATGGGACTCCTCTTGATGTCAAACACAATCTTGGACCGAATGAGGAAGATGAAGACTGCAAGGAGAAAGATTATCGCTCAATGATAGGCTCTCTCATGTACCTGACCGCCTCAAGACCAAATATCGTGTTTGCAGTATCTCTCTGTTCGAGATTTCAAGCAAACCCCAAAGTGTCTCATATGAAGGCAGTAAAGCGCATATTTGGATATCTCGCTTATAGGCCATCTCTTGGTCTATGGTATTCAAATGAGAAGAAGTTCGAGTTAACTGCCTACTCAGATTCAGATCATGGTGGATGCAAAGTGGATAAGAAGTCAACTTCAGGAGGATGCCAATTTCTAGGATCACGTTTGGTCTCGTTGCAGTGTAAAAAACAGACTGCGATTGCCACTTCTACAGCGGAAGCCGAATATGTTGCTGCTGCAAGTTGCTGCTCTCAAGTTCTCTGGATTCAGCACCAACTACGTGATTACGGGTTCAATCTTTCTTTGACTCCGATTTTCATTGATAATACTGCTGCTATATCTATTACTCACAATCCCGTACAGCATTCTAAGACTAAACATATCGAACTTAGGTTCCACTTTATACGGGATTGTTATGAGAAACAATTAATAGATGTTGTCCACATAGAGACCCTTAAGCAGTGTGCGGACCTTTTCACAAAAGCCTTTTTAAGATCCCGATTTGATGAACTGGTCAACATGATCGGTTTAAGGTTCTTTCAAAGTAAACAGTGATTTGTGACTTGGATTTTTGTTTTTTTTTTTATTATTATTATTATTATTTATTATTATTGTTTAAAAAAAAAATCACAATGGCCACTCTTTATACTCTTTAGTATTAAAGAAAACGCGAGGTTGCTACATTTTTAAAATATACGTTGAAGTTGTGTCTGTAAACAACTTGGGATATGATAGTACATTAGGTAACATGCGCAAAATGGAAATTTTAAGGCTTGATGTATCAGTAGGTTTATCTAACATACTTAATACAGCTTTTATAAACATTAGCTTCATCATATGATGTATTGGTAGGCACGTTACTGAAATTCCGAGTGATCTATTGATTCTAGCCTCTTATCAAGTCTGTTATTGTTCATGAGTTACCAATAGAACTTTACGAATCTTGCTAACGGGCCAAGGAAAGATTGGTTACTAGGAATTGATTTTCTAAATCAATCATCCCTCTTGCTTACATATAGAGATTTATCTTTAAAAGCAACCTCATTCGGTGAATTGTATGACTAGCACACTTGTAGCCCCACTTCAAACTGTGAGAAAATTACACCTTTATGAAAAGAACACTTCCTTTAGTGTTTATATAGGTTAGTGCTATGAGTGTGCCGGTGATTGTATTTAGTTCTAGAACTTGCCTTAGCGATGCATTTCGAGACCGCTGTGAGATTGCAGAGATGTGATATAGGTGAACTCGTATGATGAGGAGGTATTCTATAGGAATTGGAGCTTAATCCAAGCAATTTAGTATTTCTAACCAATTAACGAGACTGTGATTGATCATGTATTTGATCAATACGATTCTCAATAATCGGTCAAGGAATCTTGATTATCCTGGATATTATTTTCTTTTAAAACCATTTATCTCTAGTCCACCCAGGTCGTAGCACTTATACTTAGTGCTAGAAACCCTTAGAAACTTCCACATTCATACCATCCAAATATTACACCATTTTTGTGTAGTCAAAATCCCAACTCCTTTTATAAATGTTATCTGGTTTGGATTTTATCAATTTTTCAAAAGAATGTGACATCGATCATTTTATAAAGGATTTTGATGTTAAAATCTATAATCTCAGCTGTCGTTGAACGACATTTGTTTATCTTGTGAAAGTTACATAATTTGATATTGTGCATCAACAAAAATTATGGAAATTAACATCATCAGTTTTAAAATAGCAATTGGTTAATTGTAGTCAACTAAATGGCCTTTGAATTCCTGAACAAGTAGTTCCCGAGGGGTGTTTTACACCTAGCCACTGAAGGCCTTTATCCGGTCTAGGATGGTTGGTCCGAAAGTTCGTTACACAGGGTTCATAGAAAGCCATAGAATGCAATTCATCCAATTTATTGTGAATTAATGTAAATTTGTGTTATATATGCGAAACGTAAATCTTTTGATTTAACACATGAATCCTATGTCTTTTATTGTCACATTATGGAACTACTTCATAACATTACCATCTTTTAATGGGATTTTGATTACCATTTTACACCAATTTGAGAGTCTGACATACCTGTTCCATCTACACCTACATTATTGGATACCACTGAATTAGAATACCTTATCTGAGAATTCACTTGGTGCTCACGCCTAAGTCGGTGGAGATTTGATCCTCTGGCAAGCCTATGGTAACAATTCATCATGACTTGGCTTTACTGAGTGATTATATCATTTATTCCCTTACCCTGTAGTTTTATAGGTTGAGAGTGAGTGATTGAAACACTTATCCTAAATGTGAGGTGCTAGTTCATAAATTCGGGCTTGACAATCTCTTAATTTTAGGTATCCAAAGTTTATTTTTCATACAAAGCAATCTGGGATCTATTTCTACAACTGAAAGCTCCGTAATACGAGCGTAATGTGCTTAGGTGGTCAAACAATACCAATAATCGTCTTGAACTAATTTTTGTACACGCTGCTTAAAATATGTTAAGTAAATTTTAAGGAGACTGACAATCTCTGGTGGACAATTATACTGATAATCGAGATAACACTTACAACTTCCTAATAATTGTATGTTAGTCTAATATGATCCCTCACCAGACTTAAGCAACTTCGTCACCAAAATAGAGTGTTAGTAATTTTATTTAATTTTTACTTTTTGTGTTATTAATAGAAAATACCAAAAAGAATTTTATTTTATTTTATTTAAGATTTATTTTTCTTCTATGTTATTTTCCCAAGTCACTCGTCATTTGTATATAATTTTCTAAACCGAGCTTAAAAACTTAAGCTTTTGTGAATCAAAATCGACTCATTTTAAATCATAACTGATTTATGCGACGACAAAACTGACGTCGCTAGCGACGTTGACAGCGACGTTTCTCGCTACGTCGCATCTTAGGGTTCGGCTATATATACTCTTTACGCGACGTCACAGGTCACTATTCCAAAAATTACCTGCGACGCCGCGCTTTCGTACCCTATTCGTTTTTGAGCCGATCTTGATCTTGGAAAGGATTTCGTTGTGATACGCTTGCATATTCTCGTTCTCCTTGTTACTACGCACACTTAGGTACAAAACTTAACCTTTTTCACCGTATATTTTGGCTTTAATCGTTACGTTTATATTACGGTTTTAGGGGTTTCGTGTTTTGGCTAAATTGAATGGGTAATCATGTGTTTAAAATGGAATTACCTACGTTTTCTTGATCCCCTATGCTACCTGCCCCCTGTCATATGTTTGTTTGTGGAAAACCCCAAAAATTTGGGATTATGGGTTTCTGCGTTTTCTGGGTTGGGGATGATGTTCATCAGTGCGACGTCTGCTGCGACGTCGAAGCCTACGTCGCATTATAAAGTAATTCTATTTACGTCGCATTCTGAGCGACGTCATACACGACGTCCCCCTATACGTCGCATTTGTGATTAATTTCACATTTTAATGTAATCTGCGACATCACTTTTAACGTCGCCCTAGTATTATGCGACAACAAGATCTACGTCGCTTTCGGTTTTCTTCCGATTAAAAGGCGACGTCCTTATCTACGTCGCTATCTGACTTGCGACGTCATTCATAACGTCGCGCTTTCCAGGGAGTGTTATATTTGTTTAGAAATTATTATGCGTTGTATTTTCCTAAATGTCGAATTCTATCCAGTGATGGCGAGCGATTTCTTTCGGTCATTCACTGATTGTTCAACCCTGTGTTCACTGCTTCTGCCCAAAGAGTGTCACAACTCGCCCCTCTGCGGCTAGAAGGATTCTCTTCGAATCGCGGATTCTTTTGCGGAATTCTCTCCTTGTCCTGGATCTTAGCTTCATGGTCTGGAGGAATTCCTTCACTGTCTTGGATTTTGGCCTTATGGTCTGGTGGGATCCCGTCCTTATCCTGGATCTTCACCTAACCTTGTCTTGAACTATGGCCACTTTTGTATAACTTAGGGTACCGCTCTAGGTTGGGTTTAAGGTTTAGGGTTTAGGATTTGATATGTATAATCGTCTCTTTGTAATTATTTAACATATCAATGAAAATCCCCATTTTGTGAAATTGTTTCTGTGATGTTTATTTGTCTGCGACGCCCCTCTTCTACGTCGCACTTTTTGCGACGTCTTCCGCGACGTCGCTCACTACGTCGCATCTATTCCGAAAAGTGATTAAATTCACAATTAATTGCAAAATGCGACGTCCCTTTTAACGTCGCTCCAATTTAGTGCGACGTCACGCCTAACGTCGTTCCTGATTTTATTCTAATTGAATGCGACGTCCTTCCCTACATCGCTACTTGATCTGCGACGTCGCGTGCAACGTCGCTAAAAATAGGAAGTGTTAGACATTTTTTTAAATTATAATATGTTTATGCTAATCCTTTTCGAGCTGCATTTTGATTCTGTTTTGTAGATATGGCTTTGGCATTTGAAGCTCGTCATAACACAGCTGCTTTCTTGGATGGTACCTTGGATAAGGCGGAACTGTTCCGCCCAATGATTGCGTTTTTCAGACGTTCAAGGGTTTTTCATGCGATTTCTGATAACGCAGTCGCTTTTGGGAATTTGATCAATCCTTTCTGGCGAAATGTCGTCGTTGTTACTGAAAACAACGTTCAACGGTTGGTCTCTACGGTTCTGAATACTGAGATCACAATTACGGAACAAAGCATTCGGGAACTACTACAGCTCAACGATCAAACGAACATGCCTACTATCTTTGATCCCACTTTTATTGCCGGAGCTATGCAACGGATTGGTTATCCGGGCGTTCCCACTTATCAGTATCGAAAAGCGAATCTGACGTGCGTTTGGAGATACTTGATGCACATTGTTATTGTCTGTTTGGGGAATCGGAAAGCCGGTACAGATGGTATGAGCAGGAACTTGGCTTCTGCTATGTTAGCTTTGGTCTACAACAAGCCTTTCAACTTTTCAGGTCTTATCTTCAAGGCTATGGTAGACAACGCGAATGCTGGGGATCAGAAATGGTTGTTATATCCAAGGTTTGTTCAGCTTCACATCAACCGTCATCACCCAGCGCTCACAGCTCAAGGTGATCTTGATCAGAGGTTGAAGATTTCACCGATGATGAACCGTATCTTCACGGTTTGTTCAAATTACGAGAAAGGGGTTGCGGCACCAGCCGATGTGGCTTTGTTTGGTGCGATTATCGATGAAAATTACGTACCGCCACCGGAACCACAGTATATGGATATTCCGGCGCCCCAGCAACCGCAACAACCCTTAGTGAATATACCTGTTCACGCTGCGGGGGAGCATGTTGCGAACATTTTGGAGGATATTGAGCAGTTTGGTCATGTTGATGACACAGGCTCTCGTCAGACAACTGAGGGCTCGGATTCTGAGGAAAGAGCTCCTACAGGTCCTGAAGATGGTGGATCGACACCGGAGCATTCAGATGAGACTGTTCCTCATCCGTCAGAAATGGAGGAAATCAGGAAACGAGATTCCAGACGTTTCCTGAGAATTCGTCGCCGTCAAGCGGCAGGACTTCAGTATGTTCCTCCTCGGGATACTGGCAAACATATTCGAGATGGAGATGATCCTGAAGATGAAACATATCAACCTCTCGCTCGCCGTCCTCCTCGTTCTTCGACCGCCAGAGCTCGAGTAACCTCAGCTGCTCAGGATGAGTTTGCTATTCAACCGACTCCAGCATTTCTGCAACAAATGATGACAAATATGCAGCAGATGCAGCAGCAGCTGAAAGATCAAGCTACGCAGATTACCGAGCTGCAGGAGAAGGTCAAGCTTTTGGAGGCTAGGTCTAGTGCCTCGGGGGAGATTGGGTCTGGGGAACCACATGTAGAGTCACTAGGACCTGAGTCTGTAACCCCAACCCCTGTAATTGAATCTGATGTTAATGAAAATGTTCCTGTTTTGGATTATTTTTCTGTTGATGATATTCCAGGGCAATCGAGACCGCTGGCTGTTGATTACACATTTGCTGACTTAGCATTTATTCAAAGGATGGTCAACGGAGATGGTGATGAAACGGAGACAGAAAATGTTTTTGATAATGATGAAGACGTATCAGTTGAGGAAGAGCATCTAGAACCAGGAGAAGAATATGATGATGCTCCGTTCATTGAGACTGATTCGAGTGAAGATGAGGCAGATCCTGCAAAAGTTTCCGGTTCATCTCTTGCAGGACCTTCTCAGGGATCTACTTCCGTACCGCCAGATCAAGAGGCGCCAGAACCTGAATCTGCAGTTCCAGAAAAACTAACTGCTGAACAAAGAGCTGAAATGCATAAACTGTGGTGGCCAAATGGTAGACCTGCAAAACCTGCCACACCAGTGAAATGCAAAATGTACAAGGTTCAAGGAAATTATACGGGAGTTATCAAGAGTTGGAAAGTGCAAAGACGATTGATAATGATTAAAAGATTGGACGGCGTTCAGTATTGCAAGCTTCGTTTTGATAGACTGAGCACGTTGCCAAAAGGAGAAATCAATCGATTGGCTCAGTTGAACTTGATCAATCCTCTGAAAGACGGTTATGCTGAATTCTTCGAGAAAACTTCGCGTCAAGAGGTTAAGAGCAAAAAGTATTTCAAACTGAAGCCGAGACTTGGAATGAAATACACTTTCAAGAAAAAGCTAGATCCGACGACACGTCAGCCGATAGTTAAAATGCATTATCCGCCGGCTAACTGTCTGACTGAGATTCCGCTGGAACCAGTTCCTTACAAGTTTCTGAATCGTTTTGTAAAATGGGAAATTGATCCTCAAACAGGTGAAGCTGTAATCGTGTTTGTTCCTGATTCAGAACCAAGATTAGAATATGGAGGAATTTGGAATCTGAAACAAGCTGCATTTAGAGTTTTTGATCCTATGAGTTTGATAAATCTTCACGAAAAAGATTTACGAAAACTCTTCGACAATAGGATTCGGGTTGGCGCAAGAAATGAGTTCAACAAGAAGCTTGCCGAGAAATTTCATAAAATCGTTGAAGTTTGCGTCACGTATGGAATACATGCAGATGGGAAGTTTCCAGCTGAATGGATTTTGAGTTGAAGATTTTTGAAGACCAAGCTGAAGACACGGGGGAGTTTGTTGATACATGTTAGTGTGTCTGTCAGTTGGTCTAAGTTAGTTTCGTTAATTGTTTTGAGTTTCCTGATTCCTGCGACGTTGTCTGTAACGTCGCAGGTGCGACATCGGGTTTTGGGCCTGCGACGTTGTCTACGTCGCATGGGCTTAGGCCTGCGACGTCGTGTGCGACGTCGTGTGCGACGTCGCAGGTGCCAGATTATGTATAAAAACGTTTTTGCGTTTTCTGTTTAGGGTTGACGAAACCCTAAACGCCATTTGTCGAAATCCCTGTATGCTAGTCGTTCAGAATCTATAAACAATCGTTTTACTTGATATTCATTGTGTTTGTTGATTATTTGTGTTCGTGTGATAATCTAATCGTTGTTTCCGCCATCGATTGGAGTGACTCGTTCCGGTTAGATCCTAGGTTAGGGACAAACATACCCGAATTTGTTCGGTTAGCCATTGCCTGAACCACGCTCTGGGCTATGAGTTGAGCAATCTCGGGTTCGCTGAAGGTGTATCGTCTCGGAGGCATCTTGCTGAACAAGAAAAGACAAATGAGACGTTTGCATGAAATCACGACATATCACAGGCGTATATGATGAAATACACAATGACAGCACGAAGTGATATTCATAATTCATTTAGATAACTAGGTTGGATACAAGGTACGAGTTCTAAAAGGTTACATAATATAAGGAGTACAAAAGGTGCCGGGAATTGTTACATCCGGTCGAATTACAAGAGTCCTATAGAGATAGATATAGATTACAAGCTAGCAATCACACTAGTTCTAACGCAAATTTATTTGTTCCATTAGTGTGACAAGTCGATCCACAGTGTTTGTAAGTCTGCTGGCCTGTCTGGCATTGTCTTCAGCCAAGACCAGTCGTTGCACGAGTTCATGAGCGTACTCTTCAGCTTCCCGTGAGCGTTGTTCATATTCTTCCAGTCTGAGTCGCAAGAGGGTGGTATCTGCACTTACTTCCACCACTTTGTCTCGAAGGACGTTCATGTTGTTAACCGTGCTTTCATGGTCTTCAGCAACCATATTAATGCATTCCAGTGCCGTGAGCCTCCATTGCTCGCGGGTTTCGTGAAGTTCCATGTAACACCCCCAAATTTAATGATTTGCGGAAGCTTGATTTGGGTGTTACTAATCAATAACAAAGCACAAAGATATATAGTAAACGACTCTATATGCGTCGTTTTAACAAAATATATTGATAACTGAAATGTTTACAACATTTAAAGCTTTACATAGCTCGAGTTTAAATAAAATGAGATTTCAGTACATAAGTACTTGAACAAAATATACTAATGCAAGAAAATCTCGATCGTCTGTATGCTGACTCGAGCTAAAATCCTGAAGCAGAAACATCCTACTGCTTGGTACCTGCGATATATGCTAAAAGGTCAGCTAGAAAGCTGGTGAGCTCACAGGTTTGAAATCAGTTAATATAGTATGAACCGCAAGATTTAAATAATGAATTGCATCCAGCAATTAAATAATGAATTGCATCCAGCAATTAAATGATAGTCATCGGGTATACAGCCATGAGCACATAGTTGAGCTTAACTCGAGGGCCGGGTCCCCTATAGAGAATTCCGGGCGAGGTTGCCTCCACGAATGCCTAATCCACATTCGTCTTCCCAAATATTAGTACGTCCGTTTACCCGGTTAGTGCTTGCTAACCCGGACGAGGTGGGTCAATCCTATATGGTACCATATACTAATATTCACGCTACAACGTATTAACAACTATGCTGACGGAGGACTTTAAATGATTAGTTTCGAAAAACTCATGTAGTATATGAAATGGTTGTACTTGCGTTCACATGTTAAAAGTTGAGCAATATATCACACCCCTGAGTAAAACAGTAAAAGAGGGGCTATGAGACTCACCTGAGTCGTTGAGTTTATGGAAATAAACTGAGAATGATTAGCCGAGAATCGAAGTCCAAAGACTTGTAACCTGAGGGTGTCCACGACACGCGATGGTTATAATCATGATTGGGTATCTCAACAGATCACCCTTGTAGTTGTTCGTTCAACTAGAATGTCCAAATTACATTTGGTTGATTGATTCAAATGTTTGAAAATATGTACGGCCCGTTGGTGACGAATTTGTAATAATAATCTCAACTATTATTATTTTGATTTCGTGTCGTTTTACTTGAAAAATGTGTTTTGATTGTGTTTAAGAAGCCGTTACGGAATCTAAGTACGGGGGTCCGGGGGCAGCGCCCCTGGTAGCGGGGTCCAAGGGGCGGCAGCCCCTGGCGGGGGTCGAGCTGCCAGGTCAGCTTGGAAAATTTTTATTTCTACTATATTGCTTTGACGAAAAACGCATCTGGAACCGAATTTTGGTAAAATCGAGTGATAAATTTCGAGTCTCGACACTTAGTAAAAATCTATGTTTTTGAGGTTCTGATTTGTGCGACGTTGGGTGCGACGTCGCAGGTGGGTTTGCGACGTTGAGCATGACGTCGCTAAAGGCGACGTTTCGCAATTTAATGCGACGTTGTACGTGGCGTCGCTATATGCGACGTTGTTGATTTCTGCGACGTAGGGGCTTGCGTCGCTAAGTGCGACGTGGTGAGGTATTGGCGACGTTAAGGCTGATGTCGCTATATGCGACGTCGCAATTTAATGCGACGTTGTGACTGACGTCGCACCATGCGACGTCACGAGGGGTTTTGCGACGTTGAAGCTGACGTCGCATAAATTCTGGGTCAACTGCGACGTAGCGGTCTGTTGGCCGGAAAATGTGTCGAAAACGAGTTTTTCGGTTTCCGTTCGGTCCAAAACTTTTACCCAACCCATATTTGGACATTATAAGTTGATCCAAACCACTAACAAGTAAAAACACTTAAAAACGAGAGATTTCGGGATTTGTCGGAAACTTACAAAGTGTCGGATGAGAAATCCGAAAAGATAGGATGATAGATCGGGATGCGGTGGTCGTTTTTCTCCAAAGTGGTGATAAGATCCAAGGCCGTTTGATAGTAGTATTTTGTGATTTTGAGAGATTATGGAGGTGGTTTGATTTAGAGAGAAAATAGAGAGGAGAGAGGAAGAGAGAGAGTGAGTGGAATGAAATGAGAAAGAAAAGGTGGGGAATGGGAGGTTATCCTCCCATTTTTCGCCCCGCGTTTCCGCTCCGTGCGGTGTTCGTTCGCTCCGTCGTTTAAACGTTAAATAATAATTTTATGTATTAAATGGTATGTTTTAAAATGTAAATTAATACGCAATATTTCATTTAAATATTTTACAAATAACTTTATATTTGAATTATAAAATATAAGTTTGTTTATTTAGTTTGCGTGTCGTAATATTTCAAATTGTGTAAGTTCGGTTGGTATGATACGAATGAATACGAAATATTATCAAAATAATATTTTTGATATAACAACGTTATTTGATAAAATTGGTCACCAACGTCCGTATAAAATTGAATCGAAATACATTCGATTTAAATTGCGTACGATTTAACCAAATCGCATTTTCGTATATATTCAACAATATATAATTCGATACATTAATTAGCCTAACACAGAACTAATTACATGTATTAACATCTGGTTAGGCACTAATTACTAGTCCTAATTTGGCGGGTGTTACATTCTCCCCCCGTTAGAAGAATTTCGTCCCGAAATTTAGCTCGAGGTCGTGTTTGATGTAGAATCAGTGAATAGTTGAGGATATTTGAGTCGCATTTGGTCTTCCCGTTCCCAGGTGAATTCCGGACCACGCCGCGAATTCCATCTGACCTTGACGATGGGAATACGACTTTGTTTCAGTTGTTTGACCTCACGGTCCATAATTTCAGCGGGTTCCTCAAGGAAGTGAAGTTTATCGTCAACACGAATTTCATCTAGTGGGATAATAAGTGTCTCATCAGACAGACACTTCTTCAAATTGGAAATATGAAAAGTAGGGTGCACGCTGCTGAGTTCGGATGGCAGCTGCAATCGATAAGCTACGGGGCCAATCCGTTCGAGGATCTCAAAAGGCCCGATGTACCTGGGATTTAACTTCTCGCGTTTGCCAAAACGGATGACGCCTTTCCAAGGCGATACTTTTAAGAGTACTCGATCCCCAACTTGGAACTCGAGTGGTTTGCGTCTCACGTCAGCGTAACTTTTCTGACGATCACGTGCGGCTTTGAGTCAGTTTTGGATTTCCACAATTTTCTCAGTGGTGGCGTGTATGAGTTCAGGACCAGTGAGTTGACTGTCTCCCACTTCAGTCCAACAGATCGGTGATCGGCACTTACGACCGTACAGTGCCTCAAAAGGTGCAGCCTTAATGCTGGCATGATAGCTGTTATTGTACGAGAATTCGCACAACGGTAGATGTCTTTCCCAGTTTGTACCGAAATCAACTACGCACAACGGCATATCTTCCAGTGTCTGAATGGTTCGTTCACTTTGGCCGTCGGTTTGAGGATGGTATGCGGTACTCATATCGAGACGAGTACCCAAAGCTTTTTGAAGTGACTGCCAAAAGTGAGAGGTGAAACGGGCATCCCTGTCAGAGATGATCGAGATTGGAACACCGTGATGAGAAACGATTTCCTTGATGTAGATTTGTGTAAGGCGTTCCATTTTATCGTTTTCCTTGATTGCCAGGAAGTGAGCAGATTTGGTGAGACGATCGACGATCACCCAAATGGTATCGCAACCGCTCGCCGATTTGGGTAGTTTGGTTATGAAATCCATGGCAATTTGTTCCCATTTCCATTCAGGGATTTCAGGTTGTTGGAGTAAACCAGAAGGTTTCTGATGTTCGGTTTTTACTTTCGAGCAAGTAAGGCACTTGCTGACGTAAGTGGCGATTTCGGCTTTCATGTTCGGCCACCAATAAAATTCTTTGATGCCGTGGTACATCTTATCGGATCCCGGATGGATAGAGTATTTGGACTTGTGAGCTTCATCCATCACCAAGTCTCGTAGGTTCCCGAAATTAGGCAACCAGATTCGGTTTTAAAAATACCTAATCCCGTTAGATTTGACTTCAAATTGTTTGTCAATACCCCGCAAGGCTTCATTTTTGATGTTTTCAGGTTTCAGGGCTCCGATCTGAGCGGTATGAATTTGAACGGTAAGGTCGTTGTGAATGGTCATACTGAGGGCTCGGACTCGAAGTGGTTTTGGTCGTTCCTTTCGACTGAGGGCGTCGGCTACAACATTCGCCTTCCCTGGATGGTACTTGATCTCGCAATCGTAATCGGTAAGCAACTCGACCCATCGACGTTGCCTCATATTGAGATCCTTCTGATCGAATATATGTTGGAGACTTTTATGATCGGTAAAGATGGTGCACTTAGTGCCGTAGAGATAATGTCTCCAGATTTTGAGAGCAAAAACGACAGCTCCAAGTTCGAGATCATGAGTAGTGTAGTTCTTTTCGTGAATTTTCAGCTGTCGTGAGGCATAGGCAATAACTTTATCTCGTTGCATCAATACGCAACCGAGGCCTTGGTGAGAAGCATCACAGTATACCACGAAGTCATCGGTGCCTTCGGGTAAGGATAGAATTGGAGCACTGCAAAGCTTTTGTTTCAGAAGTTGGAAAGCTGACTCTTGTTTATCGGTCCAATCGAACCTCTTGTCCTTCTGAGTCAGTATCGTGAGTGGTTGAGCTATTTTGGAGAAATTTTCGATAAATCGCCGATAGTACCCAGCAAGACCCAAGAATTGTCGTACTTCAGTTGCAGAGGTGGGTGCTTGCCAGTCTTTGATAGCCTCGATCTTTGATGGGTCCACGTGAATTCCCTGACTGTCGATCACGTGACCAAGAAATTGAACAGTTTGAATCCAAAACTCACACTTAGAAAATTTTGCATAAAGCTCCTCGTGTCTAAGTAGTTCAAGGATGGTCTTAAGGTGTTGCGCATGTTCTGGCTCGTTGCGCGAGTAAATGAGTATGTCATCGATAAAGACAATGACAAACTTATCGAGGTAAGGTTTGCACACCCGGTTCATGAGGTCCATGAATACAGCCGGTGCGTTGGTTAGACCGAAGGGCATCACTTGGAATTCTTAGTGCCCGTAACGAGTTCTGAAAGCAGTTTTCGGAATATCGGTGTCGCGAACTCGTAACTGATGATAGCCTGATCGCAGGTCGATTTTTGAGTAGAAACTTGAACCCTGAAGTTGGTCGAATAAATCATCAATGCGAGGAAGTGGATAACGGTTCTTGACGGTCAATTTGTTCAACTCTCGATAGTCGATGCACATTCTGAATGAACCGTCCTTCTTTTTAACAAATAAGACCGGAGCTCCCCAAGGCGAAGAACTCGGCCTAATGAATCCTCTATCCAGAAGTTCCTGTAACTGAGTGGACAACTCCTGAAGTTCGGATGGGGCTAAACGGTACGGTGCACGGGCCACCGGTGCGGCACCCGGCACGAGATCAATTGAGAACTCAACCTGTCTAGGTGGAGGTAAACCAGGTAGTTCTTCCGGAAAGACTTCGGGAAAGTCTCTAACAATCGGCACATCCTCAAGTCGCTTCTCCTCCGACTTCTTCTCTGTGATGTGTGCGAGTATTGCAGGGTAACCCTTTCTCAGAAATTTTCAGGTTTTTAAGCAAGAGATGATATTGAGTCCTGTCCCACCGGTCTCCCCCTGTATGATCAAGGTTCCACCGGCAGCGAGTGGAATGCGGACGATCTTATCGTAACAAATGATTTCAGCTCGGTGTTTGGACAACCAGTCCATTCCTATGATGACGTCGAAACTTCCGATTTCAACGGGTACAAGATCGATTGAAAAGGTTTCATCAGCTAGGTTTAAAGTGCAATTAGGTATCACACTATCGGTTTCTATAAGTTCCCCATTTGCTAGCTCTACAGTGTACTTAACATCTAAGGCAACAGGAGTGATGTCAAGTAATGGGCAAAAGTCATCGGAGATAAAGCTTCTATCAGCACCAGTATCAAATAGAACAGAAGCAGTTAAGTTGTTGAGGAGGAACATACCCGAGACCACATTCGGGTCTTGGCGGGCGTCCCCGGATTTGATGACGAAGGCTCTGCTTCGGGTGTTGTTGTTGTTGTTGCTGTTGCGGTTGTTGTTGTTGTTGTTGTTGTTATTCTTCAGCTTGGGGCACGTGTCCCTGAAGTGCCCGGGTTTCCCACACTCAAAGCAGACTTTGGGTGGTCTAGTGTTGTTGTTGGAATTGTTGTTGGCAGGAGAATTGCAGTCTTTGGTGAGATGGCCGTACCTCTTGCAATTGTTGCAAAAGGGACCACAGGAGCCTTCATGGTGACGGCTGCACTTGGAACAATAGGGTTTGTTCCCAATGTAGCCCCGTGTGATGTCAGTGGTGGTGTTGTAGGCTTTGATGGTGTCGGGTTTCTTGTTTTGTTGGTTGGAGTGGTTGTTGTGGTAGTCAGACCACTTTCGCTTGTTGTTTTGGGAGGATGAAGTGGGTGGTTCAGAATCTTGGCTCATGGACATCAGGTCTTGGGCCAATAGAATTGCACCGTCAATGGTGGTTTGGTTGGAAGAGGCAACATGCCCCCGAACAGGCTCAAGAAGGCCAAGGATGTACTTCCTGATTTTATCAGGTTCTGTGCTTACCATGGCTGGGCGGAGGGCAGCGAGTTGCTGGAATCTGGTGGTATAACCATCGATATCACCACCCTGAACCTTTAGGTTCCAGAACTCCTCGTCCAGCTTTTGGAGTTTGGCGATTGAGCAGTATTTGGCAGTGAGTTTTGCTTTCAAGTCCTCCCAAGAGAGTTGGTAGGCAGTGTCAGCACCCACTGATTGGGTATATGAATTCCACCAAGAGTGGGCATCATCTTCAAGAGAGCAGGTGGCGAAGTTTACTTTGTCGTTCTCCGCGCATTTGCTGACACGGAAAACAGTTTCCATTTTCTCGAACCATCTGATAAGTCCGATGGCTCCTTCAGAACCCTTGAAGCTAGAGGGTTTGCAGCTTTGAAAGTCCTTGTAAGAACAAGGTTTAGCAGTAGTGGTTTCAGCGGCATCGCTGTTTCTGGTGGAGTTTTGTGGTGTATTCCGAGCCAAGGCTTCAGTAACAGCCTGGGTTATAAGCGATGTGAGCTGAGCATCGGTGTATGGTCTTGACTTTGGCGGCATGATTCTTCAATAAAAGAAATGAAGATACATGAGATTTTGTAAGAAAAAATTGTATTTGTCTCAGATGTACATGTATAAAGGCGGTAATACATAACATCAATATGAAAAAGAATTATATCAATTGGTATAAGTAGAAACAACAAGGAACATTTGATAGATAATACGAGTTCAAAGGTTACATCCTACGGATGTATTACAAAAGGTGTCAGGAATTGTTACATCCGACTAATTATAGAGTAGCGCTTAGATAGTTACTAGATTACAGGATAGATTTCAAGACAAAGACTACACTAGTCTTAACGTAGATTAATTTGTTCCATCATAGTGACAAGATGGTCCACAGTGTTTGCAAGTCTGCTAGCTTGTCGGGCGTTATCTTCTGCCAGGGCTAGTCGTTGTGTTAGTCCACGGGCATACTCTTCTGCTTCATGTGAACGTTGTTCACATTCTTCCATCCTTTGACGTAGGAGGGCATTTTCCACGCTTATCGCTATTACTTGGTTGCGAAGGACATCCATGTTGTTGTTTGTGGTTTCCAGGTCGTCGGAGACTTGTTCGATGCGTTCAAGGGATGTAAGTCTCCACTTTTCGTTTGTTTCTTGCAACACGACATCCATGGTGCGAAGTCGTTGCTCGCGTTGGTTCACCCTAGCGGCTAAGGCCGGAAAGGTGAAGTGAGTGGGGTACGGGCCAGCTCGAGGCAACCTGGCGTTCCTCCTAGCTACCCTTGGGTTCTGCGACCCGGATTGAGAGCGAGATGAGTTTGATGGTGTGTTTGCCATTTCTGAGACAAAACGTTAGTAAGTTTGAGGCCTATATTCATATAGCTCCTATATAATATAGCCTATTGAGTGTCTAGCACAAACATGTTTAAGTCTTGGTTCTCTCGAGGTCAGAGTCTTCTATTGTACCCTGTTCAGCCATAACCCCTTTCAGATCTTACATCATCTTTGCTTAATTGTACATAGTTGATCAGGCTATGTTAAATTAAACTCGTATGATGTAATCACTGAACCAGTTATACCTAATAAGGGATACTGCCTAATGGTCATAGTCTAGGCTCACTAAATGCAACCTAGTTCACTATAACCTTAGGCTCTGATACCAATCTGTAACACCCCCAAATTTAATGATTTGCGGAAGCTTGATTTGGGTGTTACTAATCAATAACAAAGCACAAAGATATATAGTAAACGACTCTATATGCGTCGTTTTAACAAAATATATTGATAACTGAAATGTTTACAACATTTAAAGCTTTACATAGCTCGAGTTTAAATAAAATGAGATTTCAGTACATAAGTACTTGAACAAAATATACTAATGCAAGAAAATCTCGATCGTCTGTATGCTGACTCGAGCTAAAATCCTGAAGCAGAAACATCCTACTGCTTGGTACCTGCGATATATGCTAAAAGGTCAGCTAGAAAGCTGGTGAGCTCACAGGTTTGAAATCAGTTAATATAGTATGAACCGCAAGATTTAAATAATGAATTGCATCCAGCAATTAAATAATGAATTGCATCCAGCAATTAAATGATAGTCATCGGGTATACAGCCATGAGCACATAGTTGAGCTTAACTCGAGGGCCGGGTCCCCTATAGAGAATTCCGGGCGAGGTTGCCTCCACGAATGCCTAATCCACATTCGTCTTCCCAAATATTAGTACGTCCGTTTACCCGGTTAGTGCTTGCTAACCCGGACGAGGTGGGTCAATCCTATATGGTACCATATACTAATATTCACGCTACAACGTATTAACAACTATGCTGACGGAGGACTTTAAATGATTAGTTTCGAAAAACTCATGTAGTATATGAAATGGTTGTACTTGCGTTCACATGTTAAAAGTTGAGCAATATATCACACCCCTGAGTAAAACAGTAAAAGAGGGGCTATGAGACTCACCTGAGTCGTTGAGTTTATGGAAATAAACTGAGAATGATTAGCCGAGAATCGAAGTCCAAAGACTTGTAACCTGAGGGTGTCCACGACACGCGATGGTTATAATCATGATTGGGTATCTCAACAGATCACCCTTGTAGTTGTTCGTTCAACTAGAATGTCCAAATTACATTTGGTTGATTGATTCAAATGTTTGAAAATATGTACGGCCCGTTGGTGACGGATTTGTAATAATAATCTCAACTATTATTATTTTGATTTCGTGTCGTTTTACTTGAAAAATGTGTTTTGATTGTGTTTTAGAAGCCGTTACGGAATCTAAGTACGGGGGTCCGGGGGCAGCGCCCCTTGTAACACCCCCAAATTTAATGATTTGCGGAAGCTTGATTTGGGTGTTACTAATCAATAACAAAGCACAAAGATAAATAGCAAACGACTCTATATGCGTCGTTTTAACAAAATATATTGATAACTGAAATGTTTACAACATTTAAAGCTTTACATAACTCGAGTTAAATAAAATGAGATTTCAGTACATAAGTACTTGTACAAAATATACTAATGCAAGAAAATCTCAATCGTCTGTATGCTGACTCGAGCTAAACATCCTACTGCTGGGTACCTGCGATATATGCTAAAAGGTCAGCTATAAAGCTGGTGAGCTCACAGGTTTGAAATCAAGTAATATCGTATGAACCGCAAGATTTAAATAATGAATTGCATCCAGCAATTAAATAATGAATTGCATCCAGCAATTAAATAATGAATTGCATCCAGCAATTAAATGATAATCATCGTGTATACAGCCATGAGCACATAGTTGAGCTTAACTCGAGGGCCGGGTCCCCTATAGAGAATTCCGGGCGAGGTGCCTCCACGAATGCCTAATCAACATTCGTCTTCCCAAATATTAGTACGTCAGTTTACCCGGTTAGTGCTTGCTAACCCGGACGAGGAGGGTCAATCCTATATGGTACCATATACTAATATTCACGCTACAACGTATTAACAACTATGCTGACGGAGGACTTTAAAATGATTAGTTTCGAAAAACTCATGTAGTATATGAAAAGTTGGTACTTGCGTTCACATGTTAAAAGTTGAGCAGTATATCACACCCCTGAGTAAAACAGTAAAAGAGGGGCTATGAGACTCACCTGAGTCTTATGAGTTTAACTTAATAAACTTGAGTTGATTAGCCGAGTATGAAGTCCAAAGACTTGTAACCTGAGGGTGTCCACGACACGCGATGGTTATAAATATGATTGGGTATCTCAAAAGATCACCCCAGTAGTTGTTCATCCAACTATAATGTCCAAATCTCCACTATTTGGTTGATAAGTTTAAGTATTTGAAAAGTGTACAGCCCGTTGGTGACGGATTTGTAATAATAATCTCAACTATTATTATTTTGATTTCGTGGCGTTTTACTTGAAAAATGTGTTTTGATTGTGTTTTAGAAGCCGTTACGGAATCTAAGTACGGGGGTCCGGGGGCAGCGCCCCTGGCTGGGGTCGAGCTGCCAGGTCAGCTTGGAAAATTTTTATTTCTACTATATTCCTTTGATGAAAAACGCATCTGGATCTGAATTTGGGTAAAATCGAGTGATAAATTTCGAGTCTCGACACTTAGTAAAAATCTGTGTTTTTGAGGTTCTGGTTTGTGCGACGTTGGGTGCGACGTCGCAGGTAGGATTGCGACGTTGAGCATGACGTCGCTAAAGGCGACGTTTCGCAATTTAATGCGACGTAGGGTGCTGCGTCGCTAATGCGACGTAGGTGATTTCTGCGACGTAGGGGCTTGCGTCGCTAAGTGCGACGTGGCGAGGTATTGGCGACGTTAAGGCTGACGTCGCTATATGCGACGTCGCAATTTAATGCGACGTTGTGTCTGACGTCGCACTATGCGACGTCACGAGGGGTTTTGCGACGTAGAAGCTGACGTCGCATAAATTCTGGGCCAAATGCGACGTAGCGGTCTGTTGGCCGGAAAATGTGTCGAAAAAGAGTTTTTCGGTTTCCGTTCGGTCCAAAACTTTTACCCAACCCTTATAGGGACATTATAAGTTGTTACAAACTACTAGAAAGTGAAAACACTTAAAAACGAGAGATTTCGGGATTTGTCGGAAACTTACAAAGTGTCGGATGAGAAATCCGAAAAGATAGGATGATAGATCGTGTCGCGGTGGTCGTGAATCTCTAAAAATCTTGAAGATCCGAAGTCGTTTGATATGTTTATTTTGCGTTTTTGATAGAATTTTGGAGGTGGAGGTGGTTGGTGTAGTTGAAAGAAAAAGTGAAAGAGGGAGAGAGAAAGGGAAAAGAGAAATGAGGGAAAGATGGTGGGGAATGGGAGGTTATCCTCCCATTTTTCGCCCCGCGTTCCCGCTCCGTGCGGTGTTCGTTTGTTCCGTCGTTTATACGTTAAATAATTATTTTAAATATTACATGTGCGTTTTAAAATACAATTTATTGCGCGATATTTTATTTAAATATTTTACAGTTTAATTTATATTTGAGTTAATAAATGTTCGTTATTTCATTTAGTATGCGCGTTTTAATGTTTTAAATTGTGTAGGTTCAGTTTGTACGATACTAATAATTACGAAATATTATTATAATAATATTTTTGACATAACAACGTTATTTAATAAAATTTGTCACCAACGTCCAATTTAAATAGAATCGAAATACATTCGATTTAAATTGCGTACGATTTAACCAAATCGCATTTTCGTATATATTCAACAATATATATATAATTCGATACATTAATTAGCCTAACAAGGAACTAATTACATGTATTAACATATGATTAGGCACTAATTACTAGTCCTAATTTGGCGGGTGTTACATTCTCCCCCTGTTAGAAGAATTTCGTCCCGAAATTTAGTTCGAAGTCGTGTTTGATGTAGAATCAGTGAAAAGTTGAGGATATTTGAGTCGCATTTGGTCTTCCCGTTCCCAGGTGAATTCCGGACCACGCCGCGAATTCCATCTGACCTTGACGATGGGAATACGACTTTGTTTCAGTTGTTTGACCTCACGGTCCATAATTTCAGCGGGTTCCTCAACGAAATGAAGTTTATCGTCAACACGAATTTCATCTAATGGAATAATAAGTGTCTCATCAGACAGACACTTCTTCAAGTTTGAGATATGAAAAGTGGGGTGCACGCTGCTGAGTTCGGATGGCAGCTGCAATCGATAAGCTACGGGGCCAATCCGTTCGAGGATCTCAAAAGGCCCGATGTATCTGGGATTTAACTTCCCGCGTTTGCCAAAACGGATGACGCCCTTCCAAGGCGATACTTTCAAGAGTACTCGATCCCCAACTTGGAACTCGAGTGGTTTGCGTCTCACGTCAGCATAACTTTTCTGACGATCACGTGCAGCTTTGAGTCTGTTTTGGATTTCCACAATTTTCTCAGTGGTGGCGTGAATGAGTTCAGGACCAGTGAGTTGACTATCTCCTACCTCAGTCCAACAGATCGGTGATCGGCACTTACGACCGTACAGTGCCTCAAAAGGTGCAGCCTTAATGCTGGCGTGATAACTGTTATTGTACGAAAATTCGCACAACGGTAGATGTCTTTCCCAGTTTGTACCGAAATCAACTACGCAGGCTCGTAGCATGTCTTCCAGTGTTTGAATGGTTCGCTCACTTTGGCCATCGGTTTGAGGATGATACGCGGTACTCATATCGAGACGGGTACCCAATGCTTTCTGAAGTGATTGCCAAAAGTGAGAGGTGAAACGGGCATCCCTGTCAGAGATGATCGAGATTGGAACACCGTGATGAGAAACGATTTCCTTGATGTAGATTTGTGTAAGGCGTTCCATTTTATCGTTTTCTTTAATTGCCAGGAAATGAGCAGATTTGGTGAGACGATCGACGATCACCCAAATGGTATCGCAACCGCTCGACGACTTGGGTAGTTTGGTTATGAAATCCATGGCAATTTGATCCCATTTCCATTCAGGGATTTCAGGTTGTTGGAGTAGCCCAGGAGGTTTTTGATGTTCGGTTTTGACTTTCGAGCAAGTAAGACACTTGCTGACATAAGTGGCGATTTCGGCTTTCATGTTTGGCCACCAATAGAATTCCTTGATGCCGTGGTACATCTTATCGGATCCGGGATGAATAGAATATTTAGACTTGTGAGCCTCGTCCATCACCAAGTCTCTTAGGTTCCCAAAACTGGGCAACCAGATTCGGTTTGAGAAATACCTAATCCCATTAGGTTTGATTTCAAATTGTTTGTCAATGCCCCGCAAGGCTTCATTTTTGATGTTTTCAGGTTTCAAGGCTTCGATCTGAGCGGTATGAATTTGAATGGTAAGATCGTTATGAATGGTCATACTGAGGGCTCGGACTCGAAGTGGTTTAGGTCATTCCTTTCGACTGAGGGCATCAGCTACAACATTAGCCTTCCCTGGATGGTACTTGATCTCACAATCGTAATCGGTAAGCAACTCGACCCAACGACGTTGCCTCATATTGAGATCCTTCTGATCGAAGATGTGTTGGAGACTTTTGTGGTCGGTAAAGATAGTGCACTTAGTGCCGTAGAGATAATGTCTCCAGATTTTGAGAGCAAAAACGACAGCTCCAAGCTCGAGATCATGAGTGGTGTAGTTCTTTTCGTGAATTTTTAGCTGTCGTGAGGCATAAGCAATGACCTTGTCTCGTTGCATCAGCACGCAACCAAGACCTTGGTGAGAAGCATCGCAGTATACCACGAAGTCATCGGTGCCTTCGGGTAGTGAAAGAATTGGAGCACTGCAAAGCTTTTGTTTCAGAAGTTGGAACACTGACTCTTGTTTCTCGGTCCAATTGAACCTTTTGTCCTTCTGAGTCAGTACCGTGAGTGATTGAGCTATTTTGGAGAAGTTTTCGATAAATCGTCGATAATACCCAGCAAGACCCAAAAATTGTCGTACTTCAGTTGCAGAGGTGGGTGCTTGCCAGTCTTTGATAGCCTCGATCTTTGATGGGTCCACGTGAATTCCCTGACTGTCGATCACGTGACCAAGAAATTGAACAGTTTGAATCCAAAACTCACACTTAGAAAATTTTGCATAAAGCTCCTCGTGTCTAAGTAGTTCAAGGATGGTCTTAAGGTGTTGCGCATGTTCTTGCTCGTTGCGCGAGTAAATGAGTATGTCATCGATAAAGACAATGACAAACTTATCGAGGTAAGGTTTGCACACCCGGTTCATGAGGTCCATGAATACAGCCGGTGCGTTGGTTAGACCGAAGGGCATCACTTGGAATTCGTAGTGCCCGTAACGAGTTCTGAAAGCAGTTTTCGGAATATCGGTGTCGCGAACTCGTAACTGATGATAGCCTGATCGCAGGTCGATTTTTGAGTAGAAACTTGAACCCTGAAGTTGGTCGAATAAATCATCAATGCGAGGAAGTGGATAACGGTTCTTGACGGTCAATTTGTTCAACTCTCGATAGTCGATGCACATTCGGAATGAACCGTCCTTCTTTTTGACAAATAAGACAGGAGCTCCCCAAGGTGACGAACTCGGTCTAATGAATCCTCGATCCAGAAGTTCCTGTAACTGAGAGGACAACTCCTGAAGTTCAGATGGGGCTAAACGGTATGGTGCGCGGGCCACCGGTGCGGCACCCGGCACGAGATCGATTGAGAACTCAACCTGTCTAGGCGGAGGTAGACCAGGTAGTTCTTCCGGAAAGACTTCGGGAAAGTCTCTAACAATCGGCACATCCTCAAGTCGCTTCTCCTCCGACTTCTTCTCGGTGATGTGTGCAAGTATGGCAGGGTAACCCTTTCTCAGAAATTTTCGGGTTTTTAAGCAGGAGATTATATTGAGTCCCGTCCCACCGGTCTCCCCCTGTATGATCAAGGTTCCACCGACGGCGAGTGGGATACGGACGATCTTATCGTGACAAATGATTTCAGCTTGATGTTTGGACAACCAGTCCATTCCAATAATGACGTCGAAACTTCCGATTTCAATGGGTATAAGGTCGATCGAAAAGATTTCGTCAGCTAGGTTTAAAGTGCAATTAGGTATCACACTGGTGGTTTCTACAAGTTTTCCATTGGCTAGCTCTACAGTGTACTTAACATCTAAGGCAACAGGAGTGATGTCAAGTAATGGGAAAAAATCATCGGAGATAAAGCTTCTATCAGCACCAGTATCAAATAGAACAGAAGCAGTTAAGTTGTTGAGGAGGAACATACCCGAGACCACATTCGGGTCCTGGCGGGCGTCCCCAGATTTGATGACGAAAGCTCTGCTGCGAGTGTTGTTGTTGTTGTTGTTGCGGTTGTTGTTGTTGTTGTTCTTCAGTTTTGGGCATGAGTCCCTGAAATGCCCAGGTTTCCCACACTCAAAGCATACCTTGGGTGGTCTGGTGTTGTTGTTGGAATTGTTGTTGGCAGGTGAGCGGCAATCTTTGGTGAGGTGGCCGTACCTCTTGCAGTTGTTGCAAAAGGGACCACAGGAACCCTCATGGTGACGGCTGCACTTGGGACAATATGGTTTGCTCCCCGTGTAACCCCGGATGATGTCAGTGGTGGTGTTGTAAGCTTTGATGGTGTCGGGTTTCTTGTTTTGTTGGTTGGAGTGGTTGTTGTGGTAGTCAGACCACTTGCGTTTGTTGTTTTGGGAGGATGAAGTGGGTGGTTCAGAATCTTGGCTCATAGACATCAGGTCTTGGGCCAATGAGATTGCACCGTCAATGGTGGTTGGTTTGGAAGAGATGACGTGTCCCCGAACAAAATCAGGGAGACCCAGGGCGTACTTCCTGATTTTATCAGGTTCAGTGCTTACCATAGCTGGGCGGAGAGCAGCTAGTTGTTGAAACTTGGTGGTATAACCATCGATGTCACCACCCTGAACCTTTAAGTTCCAGAACTCCTCATCCAGCTTTTGGAGTTTGGCGATAGAGCAGTACTTGGCAGTGAGTTTGGCTTTCAATTCCTCCCAAGTGATTTGGTAGGCAATGTCAGCACCCACTGATTGGGTATATGAATTCCACCAAGAGTGGGCATCATCTTCAAGAGAGCAGGTGGCGAAGTTTACTTTGTCGTTCTCCGCGCATTTGCTGACACGGAAAACAGTTTCCATTTTCTCGAACCATCTGATTAGTCCGATGGCTCCTTCAGAACCCTTGAAACTCGAGGGTTTGCAGCTTTGAAAGTCCTTGTAAGAACAAGGTTTGGTGGTAGAGGTTCCAGCGGTATCGCTGTTTCTTGTGGAGTTTGGTGGGGTATTCCGAGCTAAGGCTTCAGTAACAGCCTGGGTTATGAGTGACGTAATCTGAGCATCAGTGTAAGGTCTGGTCTTTGGCGGCATGATTCTTCAATAAAAGAAATGAAGATACATGAGATTTTGCAAGAAAGTTGTATTTATCTCAGATGTACATGTATAAAAGCAGTAATACATAACATCAACAGGAATAATGGCAATTAATATGAGTCGAAAACAGCAAGAATACTTGATAGATGATACGAGTTCAAAGGTTACATCCTACAGATGTATTACAAAAGATGTCGGGAATTGTTACATCCGACTGAATTATAGAGTAGCGCGTAGATAGTTACTAGATTACCGGATAGATTACAAGACAAAGACTACACTAGTCTTGACGTAGATTAATTTGTTCCATCATCGTGACAAGACGGTCCACAGTGTTTGCAAGCCTGCTAGCTTGTCGGGCGTTGTCTTCTGCTAGTGCAAGTCGTTGTGTTAGTCCACGCGCATATTCTTCTGCCTCAAGTGAGCGTTGCACACATTCATCCATCCTTTGTTGCAGAAGGGCATTTTCCACCCTTATTTCTATTATTTGATTACGAAGGATATCCATGTTGTTGTTAGTGGTTTCAAGATTGTCGGAGACTTGTTCTATGCGTTCGAGGGATGTAAGTCTCCAGTTTTCGTTTGTTTCCTGCAACACGACATCCATGGTGCGAAGTCGTTGCTCGTGTTGATTCACCCTAGCGGCTAGAGCCGGCAAGGTGGAGTGAGTGGAGTACGGGCCAGCTCGAGGCAACCTGGAGTTCCTCCTTGCTACCCTTGGGTTCTGCGACCCGGATTGAGAACGAGATGAATTTGATGGGATGTTTGCCATTTCTGAGACAAAGCGTTAGTAAGATTGAGGCCTATATTCATATAGCTCCTATATAATATAGCCTATTGAGTGTCTAGCATAAACATGTTTGAGTCTCGGTTCTCTCGAGGTCAGAGTCTTCTATTGTATCCTGTTCAGCCATAACTACTTTCAGATCTTACATCATCTTTGCTTAATTGTACATAGTTGATCAGGCTATGTTAAATTAAACTCGTATGCTGTAATCCCTGAACCAGTCATACCTAATAAGGAATACTGCCTAATGGTCATAGTCTAGGCTCACTAAATGCAACCTAGTTCACTATAACCTTAGGCTCTGATACCAATCTGTAACACCCCCAAATTTAATGATTTGCGGAAGCTTGATTTGGGTGTAACTAATCAATAACAAAGCACAAAGATAAATAGCAAACGACTCTATATGCGTCGTTTTAACAAAATATATTGATAACTGAAATGTTTACAACATTTAAAGCTTTACATAACTCGAGTTAAATAAAATGAGATTTCAGTACATAAGTACTTGTACAAAATATACTAATGCAAGAAAATCTCAATCGTCTGTATGCTGACTCGAGCTAAATCCTGAAGCAGAAACATCCTACTGCTGGGTACCTGCGATATATGCTAAAAGGTCAGCTATAAAGCTGGTGAGCTCACAGGTTTGAAATCAAGTAATATCGTATGAACCGCAAGATTTAAATAATGAATTGCATCCAGCAATTAAATAATGAATTGCATCCAGCAATTAAATAATGAATTGCATCCAGCAATTAAATGATAATCATCGTGTATACAGCCATGAGCACATAGTTGAGCTTAACTCGAGGGCCGGGTCCCCTATAGAGAATTCCGGGCGAGGTGCCTCCACGAATGCCTAATCAACATTCGTCTTCCCAAATATTAGTACGTCCGTTTACCCGGTTAGTGCTTGCTAACCCGGACGAGGAGGGTCAATCCTATATGGTACCATATACTAATATTCACGCTACAACGTATTAACAACTATGCTGACGGAGGACTTTAAAATGATTAGTTTCGAAAAACTCATGTAGTATATGAAAAGTTGGTACTTGCGTTCACATGTTAAAAGTTGAGCAGTATATCACACCCCTGAGTAAAACAGTAAAAGAGGGGCTATGAGACTCACCTGAGTCTTATGAGTTTAACTTAATAAACTTGAGTTGATTAGCCGAGTATGAAGTCCAAAGACTTGTAACCTGAGGGTGTCCACGACACGCGATGGTTATAAATATGATTGGGTATCTCAAAAGATCACCCCAGTAGTTGTTCATCCAACTATAATGTCCAAATCTCCACTATTTGGTTGATAAGTTTAAGTATTTGAAAAGTGTACAGCCCGTTGGTGACGGATTTGTAATAATAATCTCAACTATTATTATTTTGATTTCGTGGCGTTTTACTTGAAAAATGTGTTTTGATTGTGTTTTAGAAGCCGTTACGGAATCTAAGTACGGGGGTCCGGGGGCAGCGCCCCTGGCTGGGGTCGAGCTGCCAGGTCAGCTTGGAAAATTTTTATTTCTACTATATTCCTTTGATGAAAAACGCATCTGGATCTGAATTTGGGTAAAATCGAGTGATAAATTTCGAGTCTCGACACTTAGTAAAAATCTGTGTTTTTGAGGTTCTGGTTTGTGCGACGTTGGGTGCGACGTCGCAGGTAGGATTGCGACGTTGAGCATGACGTCGCTAAAGGCGACGTTTCGCAATTTAATGCGACGTAGGGTGCTGCGTCGCTAATGCGACGTAGGTGATTTCTGCGACGTAGGGGCTTGCGTCGCTAAGTGCGACGTGGCGAGGTATTGGCGACGTTAAGGCTGACGTCGCTATATGCGACGTCGCAATTTAATGCGACGTTGTGTCTGACGTCGCACTATGCGACGTCACGAGGGGTTTTGCGACGTAGAAGCTGACGTCGCATAAATTCTGGGCCAAATGCAAAGTAGCGGTCTGTTGGCCGGAAAATGTGTCGAAAAAGAGTTTTTCGGTTTCCGTTCGGTCCAAAACTTTTACCCAACCCTTATAGGGACATTATAAGTTGTTACAAACTACTAGAAAGTGAAAACACTTAAAAACGAGAGATTTCGGGATTTGTCGGAAACTTACAAAGTGTCGGATGAGAAATCCGAAAAGATAGGATGATAGATCGTGTCGCGGTGGTCGTGAATCTCTAAAAATCTTGAAGATCCGAAGTCGTTTGATATGTTTATTTTGCGTTTTTGATAGAATTTTGGAGGTGGAGGTGGTTGGTGTAGTTGAAAGAAAAAGTGAAAGAGGGAGAGAGAAAGGGAAAAGAGAAATGAGGGAAAGATGGTGGGGAATGGGAGGTTATCCTCCCATTTTTCGCCCCGCGTTCCCGCTCCGTGCGGTGTTCGTTTGTTCCGTCGTTTATACGTTAAATAATTATTTTAAATATTACATGTGCGTTTTAAAATACAATTTATTGCGCGATATTTTATTTAAATATTTTACAGTTTAATTTATATTTGAGTTAATAAATGTTCGTTATTTCATTTAGTATGCGCGTTTTAATGTTTTAAATTGTGTAGGTTCAGTTTGTACGATACTAATAATTACGAAATATTATTATAATAATATTTTTGACATAACAACGTTATTTAATAAAATTTGTCACCAACGTCCAATTTAAATAGAATCGAAATACATTCGATTTAAATTGCGTACGATTTAACCAAATCGCATTTTCGTATATATTCAACAATATATATATAATTCGATACATTAATTAGCCTAACAAGGAACTAATTACATGTATTAACATATGATTAGGCACTAATTACTAGTCCTAATTTGGCGGGTGTTACACCCCTGGTAGCGGGGTCCAAGGGGCGGCAGCCCCTGGCGGGGGTCGAGCTGCCAGGTCAGCTTGGAAAATTTTTATTTCTACTATATTGCTTTGACGAAAAACGCATCTGGAACCGAATTTTGGTAAAATCGAGTGATAAATTTCGAGTCTCGACACTTAGTAAAAATCTATGTTTTTGAGGTTCTGATTTGTGCGACGTTGGGTGCGACGTCGCAGGTGGGTTTGCGACGTTGAGCATGACGTCGCTAAAGGCGACGTTTCGCAATTTAATGGGACGTTGTACGTGGCGTCGCTATATGCGACGTTGTTGATTTCTGCGACGTAGGGGCTTGCGTCGCTAAGTGCGACGTGGTGAGGTATTGGCGACGTTAAGGCTGATGTCGCTATATGCGACGTCGCAATTTAATGCGACGTTGTGACTGACGTCGCACCATGCGACGTCACGAGGGGTTTTGCGACGTTGAAGCTGACGTCGCATAAATTCTGGGTCAACTGCGACGTAGCGGTCTGTTGGCCGGAAAATGTGTCGAAAACGAGTTTTTCGGTTTCCGTTCGGTCCAAAACTTTTACCCAACCCATATTTGGACATTATAAGTTGATCCAAACCACTAACAAGTAAAAACACTTAAAAACGAGAGATTTCGGGATTTGTCGGAAACTTACAAAGTGTCGGATGAGAAATCCGAAAAGATAGGATGATAGATCGGGATGCGGTGGTCGTTTTTCTCCAAAGTGGTGATAAGATCCAAGGCCGTTTGATAGTAGTATTTTGTGATTTTGAGAGATTATGGAGGTGGTTTGATTTAGAGAGAAAATAGAGAGGAGAGAGGAAGAGAGAGAGTGAGTGGAATGAAATGAGAAAGAAAAGGTGGGGAATGGGAGGTTATCCTCCCATTTTTCGCCCCGCGTTTCCGCTCCGTGCGGTGTTCGTTCGCTCCGTCGTTTAAACGTTAAATAATAATTTTATGTATTAAATGGTATGTTTTAAAATGTAAATTAATACGCAATATTTCATTTAAATATTTTACAAATAACTTTATATTTGAATTATAAAATATAAGTTTGTTTATTTAGTTTGCGTGTCGTAATATTTCAAATTGTGTAAGTTCGGTTGGTATGATACGAATGAATACGAAATATTATCAAAATAATATTTTTGATATAACAACGTTATTTGATAAAATTGGTCACCAACGTCCGTATAAAATTGAATCGGAATACATTCGATTTAAAATGCGTACGATTTAACCAAATCGCATTTTCGTATATATTCAACAATATATAATTCGATACATTAATTAGCCTAACACAGAACTAATTACATGTATTAACATCTGGTTAGGCACTAATTACTAGTCCTAATTTGGCGGGTGTTACATTCCAGATCCATGTCATGCAATTGTCTCTCGTGACGATTCACTCTAGCTGATAAATCCGGAATAGAAAGGTGTGTTGGTTCCCGAGTGTTAGGAGTGGGGTAGGGGCTAGCTCGAGGTGGTCTATTGGTCCTCCTGGCTACCCTCGGATTTCGTGGTTCGGATTGAGAGCGTGAAGAACTGGGCGGTGTGTTTGCCATTTCTAAGACAAATCGTTTAGAAGGAATGAGGCTTATATTCATATAATACGTATATAATATAGCCTAGGGTATCTAGCACAAACATATTTGAGTCCCGATTCTTTCGAGGTCAGAGTCAACTAGTGTGTCCTGTTTGGTCATAACCCATTTCAGATCTCGCATCATATTCATTTAATTGTACATAGTTGATCAGGCTATGTTAAATTAAACTAGTATGATGAAATTTCTGAGCCGATTACACCTAGTAAGGAATACTGCCTAACGGTCATAATCTAGGCCCACTAAATGCAACCTAGTTCACTATAATCCTTAGGCTCTGATACCAATATGTAACACCCCCAAATTTATTGATTTGCGGAAACACAATTTGGGTGTTATTAATCAATCTTCAAAGCACAAAGATATATAGTAAACAACTCTATATGCGTCGTTTTAACAAAATATATTGATATAAGAAATGTTTACAACATTTGAAGCTGTACATAGCTCGTGTTCGATTAAATGAGAGATTTCAGTACATAAGTACTTGTACAAAATATACTAATGCAAAAAAATCTTTAATGTCTGCATGCTGAATCGAGCTATAGAAATCCTGAGGCAGTCCAATCTACTGCTTAGTACCTGCGATACATGCTAAAACGGGTCAGCTAAAAGCTGGTGAGCTCACAGGTTTGAAATCATATAATATCGTATGAACTGCAAGATTTAAATAATGATTTGCATCCAGCAAATAAAGACACTGATAAAGTATACAGCCATGAGCACATAGTCTGAGCTTAACTCGAGGGTCGGGTCCCATATAGAGAATTTCGGGCGAGGTGCCTCCACGAGTGCCTAATCAACACTCGTCTTCCCAAATATTAGTACATCCGTTTACCCAGTTAGTGCTTGCTAACCCGGACGAGGAGGGTCAATCCTATATGGTACCATATACTAATATTCATGCTACAAATGTATTACTAGACTATGCCAACGGAGGACTTTGAAATGATTAGTTGTGTGTAACTCATGTAGTATATGTAAAAAGTTGTACTTGCGTTCACATGTTAAAAATGAGCAATGTATCACACCCCTGAGTAAAACAGTAAAAAGAGGGGCTATGAGACTCACCTGAGTCTTGAGAGTTTATCTTAATAAACTTGGATTGATTAGTCGATAAGTGATGGTCCGCAGACTCGTAACCTGAGGGTGTCCATGACACGCGATGGTTATAAACATGATTGGGCATCTCAAAAGATCACCCTTATAGTTGTTCGTCCAACTAGAATGTCCAATTTCCCATTATTTGGTTGATTGATTTGAGTTTCGAAAATGTGTACGGCCCGTTGGTGATTGGTTGAAATAAAGATCTTTAAGTATTATCATTATTTTATTGATGTATCGTACTTAAGAGGGTGTCCCAAAGTGCTTTTGAAGTCATATCGTATAAGGGTTTGAAGTTATTTAAGTCGACACTTAGTGTGAAAAGGGTTTCCAAACTGTCTATTTTATGCAACACTTGATGCGTCACTTACATATTTTATGCGACACTTAGGAAGGGTCGGTCACTAGTGTCGGTATCAGGTCATGCGTCACTAAGGCAGTGTCGGACGAATTGCCATCTGATTTTATAGTTACACTTAAGAAGTGTCGGATAAGGATATTAGGCGTCACTGGGCAAGTGACGGTAAAGTGTCATGTAAGATTCTAGGTGTCACTAGATAAGTGTCGGATTGAAATCAGAAATCAGGTATAGGCGTCACTTAGGAAGTGTCGCTAGTAGTGTCGGTCAGAGGATATGCGACACTTAAGAAGTGTCGGTAAATTAGGGCTTTATGCGACACTAATCTACAAGAGACGGGAAATCATGGTTTTATGCGTCACTCTATGCGACACTTAAGTGTCGCACGAAGTGACGCTATACTGGTTCGACCTATGCGACACTTACGTCTGTTTGACGGATATTGAGCCAAAAACGTGTATCCGGCGACCATTTGGTCTGATCTTTTACCCAACCCTTCTAGAGACATTACAAGCTTGGAGAAACAACTAGAAGTTAAAAACACTTGAAATCGAAGAGTTGCGGGTTTTGTCGGAAACTTACAAATTAACGCGCGAAGAATCCGAAAAGATAGAAATGTAGATCGTAGCGCCGTTGTTCTTTTCTTCCGAACAAGCTAGACGATTTGAGTCGTTTTGTGGTGTTATTTGTGGATTTTAGGTGGTGGTGGTGTTGGTTGTTTGAGAGAAAAAGAAAGAAAGCGAGAGAAAGGGTGTGTGGTGGAAATTAGGAAGAAAGAAGGTGAGGGGGTGATGTCCCCTCCCTTGGCTGGTTTTGGTGGGCGCCCACCGAGGCGTGGGTCTCCACTTTTTACTCCTGTGCAATCGTGTTCCGTCCGTTGTTCGTTTTTCGATTGTTTTAGACGTTTAAATAATTTTATTTACGTTTAATTATAAGTTTTAAAATGCGAATCTTTATTAAATATTTTATTTGGAGTATTTCATCAATTTCTTAATAATTGAGTTATAAAAATGTAACTTTGATTTGTTTTGCTTTATTTGCGCGTTTAATGCTTTTAATCGCGTAGACGTTTACGATACGAAATATAATTGAAATATTATCAAAATAATATTTTGGGTACAATAGCGTTATTAAATAACTTTGTAATATTTAATAAAATTGACCACCAACTTCCGTATTTGTTGAACCGAATTACATTCGATTTTAATTACGTACGATTTAATCAAACCGCATAATTATATATATTCATCAATATATATTTCGATACACTAATTAGCCTAACACAGAACTAATTACATGTATTAACAATTGATTAGACACTAAACACTAGTCCTAATTTGACGGGTGTCACATATTATAAGAACACATTTTACAATTATATGCATTATGAACCGTACACAATTTATTTTTTCAAAATTTACACGTCACTGTTTACTTTACTTCAAAACGGGGCGTTACATAAAACCGAAACAAGGTTTATATGAAATATTATCAGAGTAGCATAGTTCTTCAAACATTCCCTGCTCAAAAGCATCCCTTCCTGCTACCCACATATCTATCAAAAACCTGCAGGAAGTAACAACGAAGGATTAGCACGAAGCTAAGTGAATGAATTCATCACACACAATTCAACTTAGCTGAACTATTTGTTTACATCAAACATCCGTAAACACAACTCAACTAGCCAACAAATCAACAATTCAACAATGAGGATCGGTGGGTCTGGGGATTACCATAATACCCGGGAGGCTCCCCAAGAACACTTACCCAACCATATCCGTATGGCCATAACGGACGAGACCGATAGCTAGTGGTTATCATACTCAAACACAGGTTCTATACACACAACAAATGAAGTAAGCCCATGTGAAATTCACACAATAACCAATTAGCCCAACCAACTGAAACAACCTGTTGACCTCATTAACAACTGATGCCCGAGGGCCACACATAGCACATAGATTCACAGACAACAATGTACCATCAATAAAACAACTACATATTTATGTTCACCTATTGTAACCAAACAGTTACAACTAAATTAAATGGTAAGTTCTAAATCTACTCACCGATACCTTTGTCTTCACAAACTCAGAATCTAGTAATCACTTAGTCTTTGGAGGATCTGAGAATCAACAATCAGATATAAGTCAGTAATCATGATCATCAATACTTAACTTATATCAATTCATAACACTAGGAACTTATCACAATCAACATCATCATTGTAAGCTCCTAATTATGTATTATTAAACATCCACATACATATTATCATGTACTAATACTGATTTATCAATATTATAACATGTAACAATCATTGAAAGTAAAATTAACAACAAAACTAAAAATCTATTCAGAGACCCAGGAGCCGCCGGCTGGGGAACTAGATCCGCCGAGTCAACCTAATGACCCGCTGGCTGATACCCATAACCCGCCGGGTGAATTAGATTTTGAGGTAACAGAACCTAATTGAGTATTAAAGCCTGTGGGTGCAGCCGGTTAAGGCTTTGGACACGCCGGGTCATGGCAAGAACCCGCCGGCTAAGTCACTTGACCCGCCGGTTCCCTTAATATGCACAGAACCCGCCGGCTTGTTCTTCAAATTCAGCAGCAGCAGCTGCTGCTCTTATTTCCTGCACGAACCAAACACACAAATTTCTCAATTTTCACATATCAATTCACTTAAGCAACGTTTCTAACATCTCATAAACCTCATATTACAACTACTAACTTCAAACCACTTCAAATAACATCTATTTCATGTCAAATCATACAACTCATTTGGTTTACCACTCAAGAACATGAACACACTAATTCAAGCTATGTAGTTTATTTCCTATAATCATATAGTAATTCAAGCTATGTAGTTTATTTCCTATAATCATATAGTAGCAGCAATCATCAAAAAGACTCAAAAATCAATCCATTTCATAATTTCACATTCTTGACCTAAAAACTTGAGTTCATGGAGTATCACTACTTACACTTTGATAGGGAGAGTGATGACAAGAAGAAGATGAACTTATAATCCCACAATCACAGCCTTAATCCTTTGATAAATTTAGATGTATGATTTTGATTTAATAGGGTTTGGTTAGGGTTTGTGTTTTGTTCTTGAAAAGAAATGAGAATTGGGAAAGTAACAAATAAAAAGGGGTCGGCCCTTATTAAACCGACTTCAATTATACGGGTATTTTATATCCGTTTTAAATCTATTGCCTGGCATTCAAATACTAACTGCGAGAAACTTATTTTATTGCACCGTCAACTATAGTAAATTAAAAGGGACCACAATTTACTATTGACAATAAGTCCTGGAACTTATTTATCTAAGTTTTCGCAATTAAACAATTAATCTCAATAATTTATAAAACAATTAAATAATCAATTTAAAATAGAAAAAATACCAGGCCACTGGAGAGGATGTTACAACGTACATCTCGTCATCCGTTGCAGTATAGGAGAAACACATTATGTATGCTATATGGGAATAAATCCCATACAAAATCTGTTATCAGACATCTTGAACAAAACCTTTATTAAAACCGAACCCCAGATATTAAACAGGGAAATCGCGGTTGTCCGGGAGATTTAAACAGAGAAATCGCGGTGACGACGGACAGTGGCGGATCTAGAAATCTGGATTAGGATATGCACTTTTTAGTAGAAATTTTTTTCCATACAATAATCAGATCAATATTCGAGTTTTGGTTGGGCTTTTATACGTCGGATTGACTTTTATAATATGCATTTGATGCATAAAGTATGTGTCACTGAAGAATTTTTTTGTGTTTTTGGGTTTACGGCGATACAACATTGTCTATTTTAGCGTGGATTTGATAGTGTTAACTTTAGGTTATTGGTTCTTTAACCAATAAAAAAAATCTTAGATTATAATCATTAAATTACCATTACCAATAATCTTAATATTCAAGTATAAAAACACAATTAATCGTGGAAGAATAGAACAACTAAGCTTAAACATGATCATTTATATAGTAAACAGGCTTTTTTAGATAAATCATAGTAAAATTTTAAGACCCAATGACAATGATAAAAGGAGAAAAAAAATTGTGGTAATATAAGACGAAACACACATAGATAAATCATATTCTAGTTCTAAAAATAAATACAAATAAAATATACGTCTGAACAAATTAACCTAATTATTACTGTATGTAAAAATGATATTCCAAATGTTGGTATCATTAATTATTCCCCTCAAAGGCTTCTTTTTTCTTCCTCTTCTTCTACAACATGATATTTATATTTACTCTTCTCTCTGAAATCTTTCAACTACACAAGCTATGCACTTTAAATTTTTAGGGTATGCAATCTATGTATATTGATTAACAATTTTCTGTTAAATATATATTTATTTTTTTTGCACTACAAGGAGGGCTTAAAGGGTATGCAAGTGTGAATGTAGGTCCGTCACTGACGACGGAGTGTTATTACTAATTGTGTTGTGAATGTGATCACGACGAGAAGGGAATTTGATTATCAACCCTAAATTGAAACCCTAATCGCCAATTTATACAAAACCATTCTGACCCTTGCGACACTAGCCAACTGCCTTATTGCGACACTAGACTAGTGTCGCAATTGCGACACTTGCCAAGTGTTGTAGGATCACATTTAGACAATTCTAACATTTACAAATTATCAAAACAAATCAAAACGTTACAGACTCTGACCAACTGACTGACATACATTATGCATTGGAAGGCCATACAATCACCAGGAAGGTGATTGCTACTATTCATGTAATAGTAGCAATTAAATTTGCATTTTACAGCCTTTAAGTTTTAACATTTTTTCATTTTATACCGTTTATGTTTCAACGGCTTTTTATTTTCAACCCTTTCACTTTTAGTATTTTTCCATTTTCGACCCTTTAGTTTTTTAGTTTCTCCCCCTTAAGTTTTGGTGCTTTTTCAATTTTTACCCTTTAACTTTTAGCTGTTTTTCACTTTCTTCGTCTCAACTTTTAACACTCTTCCATTTTCTACCTTTAGGTTTTAACATTTTCCACTTTTCCCCTTTATATTTTAGCTTTATTTTTTTTTCCTTTTTTTTACTAATAGGTTATACATTTTTTTCCCTTTGCTTACAACAAAGTTTTATATTGATTTTATTACGACAAAATTATACAAATAATTCAGACGATAATTTAACTTAACATTTTTATGTGGTATTCTATAAAATTTGTATTAATTTACATTTTTTTCAATTATACATGCATATTAGTATACTAAAAAAACAACCATAAAGAGATCATACCTAGGTCAACTTAAATTTTTTTATGAAATTCATATATGAGTTTAAAATGTATTTTTTATCCCACCGTAAAAAAGGTTTTCAAAAATTTTTTTATCAACAAAATTATTTTAATAATAAATTGTGTTATCTTATAATATTTTTTTTAGAACAACAAAATCGTACAAAATTTTACTACTTTAAATTTTTTTAACTGTACACATACATATTTGTATAATAATAAAAAATGATATTTTATATTGGAGTTTTAAAAAGTTAAGTTTTAACCCCGTCGCAACGCACGGGGCAATAAATACTTTTAAAGTATAGTATTCACCAGGAGTGGTGAAACTTTACTATTGAATGAATAGTTACTTATTTTATATGTTTATATACTTATCTTATAAAAACATAACAAATCCATTTGAATGATTTGTTGGTAAAGTAAGATAAGAGTTGAACGGATAGACCTGAGTTCAAATCTTAATCTTGCATTTTTTTTATTTTTTTTAAAGGTTATATAATATAAAATTTATATTAACTTTACCTAAAATTTTTGGATGTGTTATTCTACCATTCAAAATCAAAATCATAGCTTACTACTATATTTTATTTGTGATGTTAAATTGTATGTTTTGTAAATTATATATACTTTACCTAATCGAATGCCCGTTTGATCATTGTATTGTCTTTTAACTAATCATTTAACTTGATATAACAAAAAAAAATATGTTTTCTTAAACGTAAGTGTAATTTGTTTCATCGTTATTTACAAAAATTATAATAAAATAGAAACCCTTACTCTATTACTTTTATATAAATGAGTCACGAAGACAAAAACAATACTTATTATGTCATGGGACGAATTAACAAAAATAAAATGTGATAATAAGAATAATAATTTAAAAAAAAAATTTGTTCGGGTTC
Organism: Helichrysum umbraculigerum; assembly: GCA_949592205.1. NCBI lineage: Eukaryota > Viridiplantae > Streptophyta > Magnoliopsida > Asterales > Asteraceae > Helichrysum > Helichrysum umbraculigerum. The sequence continues at coordinate 7,318,526 of CATIUR010000009.1, read as the reverse complement.
AATTTGAAAGTGGCCAACATATATGATTATGATATATTTTATACAAAGCTTAGAAATTACATATAATGGTATTGATAATTGGATATATTCAGATGTAAGTATATATATATATATATATTGATATGTTATTCTTAATATTAACACGCACATATAACTTAGCAACCTAAAAGTTATAATTTTTTCCGCTCCACCGCAACGCGCGGGTTAAAACAGCTCGTTAACATACATTTACAAGTTCCATACACACAATAGACTAAATAAAATACGTTCAATACAATAAAATAAGAGACAAAGTGTAATACACTGTGAAACAATAAACCCTTAATTCAAATAGCATATCGCTAATCTCTAACTGAATATAAAGCATCTTCACTAACATCTCAAAATTAGAACACAAGTAAATACCTAAATTACACTTAATTCATTGTAACATTAACATTAATAAACAATATTCCTTAATAGTAAATATAAAAATCTTTCTATTAGTATATACAGACACGTATGTATAGAGTGAAGATCCGATGAGAACTAAATAGCGGTGAGAACCATGAGAACCACTTAAAAATAGCGGCCAATTAGTTACAAGAATTGGGGCAGGGGCAATTTCATAAATTAACATTCTAATTAAGGATAACACTATGATAATTGATTCACGCGCAATTTTTTTAAACCCGTCATTTTCTAAAAAACCCCAGACCTTCAATTCAAATTACTTTTATATAAATAACATTTAAATCAAATAAATCATATCATCGAATTCAGTTTTTCGTTCTCGTTGAGTTGTTGTATATCAAACTTTAAAAAGGTAGAAAAAAAAGTATGCATCTGGTGTTGCATCTATTGCATCTCCACATGCATCTCCAGATACATCTAAACTTACATCTTGACAATTAAATTAGTTTGTCCGAACAAAGCATATACACTATATAAATGATAGTCGGTATATGTTAGTATCTAAATAGTAATACTAACTGTATTTGAACTTGCATCTCCACATGCATCATAGCATTCATGTGTTATACTGAATGTTTTATGTATGCATCTTTGCTTGCATCTTCTGTATTATGATTCACACGATAATAATAATGATGTATTATATAATAAAAATAAAAATATTTAACGTCAAAGTTGAAAAAAATATATATTTTAGAAAGTCAAAACTGTTTGAGACGGAGGTAATAGTATTTAGCATTTATCAGGCGTCGTTTGAGTCATTGCAGCAGAGCAGTTTTCAAGTATATTGCCTGAAGTTCATCTGTCTCCTTGAGTAAATTCATTAGAGCACACGGAGTGGTGACGGCCTAAACACAGTGTTCTGAGTGAGAATTTTGTGGTGAGGATTTTGTGGAGTGGTAACAGTGTTCTGGACAGTGTTCTGGGATTTATTTTTATTTTTTTATACACACACATTTGTTACCCAAAACCAAAAAAAAATTGATTAAATAATGAAGACACCGTGCGAAACAGCGTCGGGGAGAAGAAATTGACGCAAGAACGCCGTCCAGAACGCCGTCGAGAACGCCGTCACGGAGTGGCAGAACGCCGTTTTACGGCGTTCTCGACGAAAAATTTTGACGAAAACAGCACCACTCCGTGTGCTCTTATATAGTGGATTATTCATATTAAACGAAGGCCCATGCTTTCCATACCATTTTTTAATTTTAAATTAACTTTTCTGTACCTTTTCTGTACTTTATTCCATCATTTATTCTTACATTTTGTACTTATTCTGTACTCTTTCGTATCTTTTTGTATTTTTTTAATATAAAAATGGTATGGTAATTAATAAATAATGGTATGGATAGATATTCCTTTTTTTTTTTTGAACGACCAACAAAAAGCGATTCCCATTATGTGTGGTGCCAACAAAACGTTAGGCACCATTAAGTTGAAAATCGACTTAATTGGTTAGAGGGTTATGGTTAAAGCATGATCGGGTTGAGATGGAACGAGTCTATGATTGGAATAAATTGGTTCCAAAGAAGGTGAATGTATTTGGATGGAGGCTCTGGTTGGATAGATTACCTACCAAAAAAGCTTTAGGAAATCGGAACATAGTTTTGGATAATAATTGTTGTGTTTGGTGCGAAGAGTTTGAAGAGGATACATTACATATATTCAACGGTTGCATAGTGGCAAATAAGTTGTGGGATGAAATCGCAAACTGGTGTAAACTTCCTCCAGTGTATGCATTTTCGGTTGGTGATTTATTAAGCTTCCATGAATCGATACAAGGGACGAAGAACAAAAAAACAATAGTACAGGCAATAATCTTAATCTCTTGTTGGGTTCTTTGGAAATCTCGGAATAAGTTCCTTTTTGACAAACACAGGGTTTCGATTGAAGAAATGGTGCGAGATGTGAAGGGTTTTAGTCTCCTGTGGATTATGAACAGAGCACCTGCTAAACTTGAAATCGATAGAAATTGGAAGGAATTTGATTTTGGGGTTAATAGTTCTGAGGATAATGTTGTAATAGACTAAAAGAGTCAGTTGCGTTTGGGTGTTTTCTCGATATGGTCTAGTTCTAAATTCTCTCGGGGTTCTATCAAAAACGAATTAGGGTGAAAACCGGTGGCTCGGCCCCTATTTTCGGGGATTTTTTCCTGATCATGTCAGGTTTTTTTCATCCCTTTTAGATCCCTCACAGTCCGAATTTAGTTCTAGTCATATCCTTTGTATGGGTTGTAACTTTGGTGTATTATTGGTGCTTGTACTTCTTTGTCTATCTAGCATCTTGCTAATAGACTTTTATAATATATCTAGCCTTCAAAAAAAAAAAAAAAAAATTGAAAATCGACATACACCAGTACTTAGAGCATCTCCAATGTACATTTTTATAAAGCTTTACTTGAATTTTTTTCTAGAAATTGTGTCATAGCTTTTTTAAAAAAGCTTTGTAAAAAGTTATTGCTCCAATGTAGAAAAGCTTTTAATCATCTCAAAACAATTAAATAGTAGCATATATTAAAGAGAGAGAATGCAAAGACTTGATAAATCTCAAGTCTTTGTACCCTTTTTACTTGTAATTATATTATATTTTAATAATTTAAAGGTATGAAAAGCTTTTCTACATTGGAGCAATAGCTTTTTACAAAACTTTTTTAAAAAACCTATGACACAATTTCTAGAAAAAAATTCAAGTAAAGCTTTACAAAAATGTACATTGGAGATGCTCTTATAGATGATATCAGAATATTACATCGCGCTAAACGAAGTATTTATTACATACTTGGTAGTAGTATTATGCACTGAATACTACAGTGAACCAAATTTCGAGATTGGGTAATGATTTTTTTACGGATGAAATGATCAAAGACTATGACGTTATCTACATGCTAATACTAATACATATTTAATATATTATATTTTTTATATTTAATTAAGGTAGTATTTCATTTTTTTAATAACTTTTTACATACAATATTCAAAATAATTCTGAATATATATATTCATAATCACTGAAATTTTATCCATATTTCAATATAAATTTTATCGTCATACGCTATGTACTTAACGAAAGTATTTTTTAGCCTCGAAATCAACATTTTTTACATCAAAATGTAAATGAAAATAAACTGATCATAGTGATATATTTAAATTAATATTATAACATATGTAAAAAAATTTATTAGCCAAAAACAGAATAATATGATAATAAAACAAATTGAATTTAATATTATATATAAACCTTTCTTTTTCTTCCCATTTTAATGGTCCGGTATTTCATTTTGTGATGTCTCAAAATTATTGTCCACTTTTGATTTTAACAAATTAAAAAATGTTTTAGTTTATATATATTAAATCATATTAATTGATGCAATAATCTATTTGTTTTTCAAAAACTGTGTGCATTTGATTACTCAATAATTAATTTAGTACTCATGATATACAAAAGGATCTTCTACAAATTGTAAACTGCCCAGGATCTTCAAGAGCTACCACCGTCGTCCACCGCTGCTAATTGCTCGGATTTTATATATATATATATATATATATAGGGTAAAGTTCCAATGAGAACACTTCAAAAATAAGAACGGTAAGAATATATATATATGATCTAGAGGGAAGTGCTTTTTTTGAGGGAAGGGGGAAGTGTTGATCTAACCATTCATTTTATCTAATCAAATTAAGGTGCATCATATTATTGTGGTATGCACTTCATGAGAATTTAGTGACAACATGGAAGTACCAATGAGAATATGACACGTGTACAAAGAAAACTCATTTACCCCTAAAACAAATTATCTCACAAACGACAAGTCGAAAAATTATGAAAATTGCATCATAAAATTCAGCGTTTTATCATTTTCGATTTAAGATTACTCAAGGTATGTTTTCAACAACTTTATTTTTTTCAATTTTTGATAGGTTTTACAAATTAATATGCATCAAAATGCATAATACTTGTGAAGAGATGTTAACGTAGAGAGTTCTAATACTTTTTACAATATCAATCATTTCAATACGTCAAAGTCTCAGTCAAAGTCTCAGTGGGAAATTTCAATCATTTCAATACGTGTAAATAATTACTTTTTCGCTTTTAAATGGATTTCCACGGTGAGTCTAAAGTATTGGAAATGCGTGCAGAGTTCTAATCAATCCTTGCATTATTGGTTTTGTTTGTCTAGCTGTACCCAACTTTGTTTTGCTGATGGGTCATCTTTTATTTTGAAGGAATTGATGATGTTTCTTGATTGGGTCATGCAACTTTGATTCACGTGGGATGTTGGCTTTTTAATGGTCATGAGTGTCATTATTTTATTACTGTATTAACTTGTCTTATATTGATTCTTGTAGTCAATGAATGGATGTATGCCTCTATGGGTGTTTGAGGTGTCTAGTTTTGCTTTACTGTATTGGTAAAAAGAGATGCCGAATAAAATTAAGATACACACAAATAGCTACATCAGCTATTTTTTTTCTTTTTTAAAAAACTTAGTCTATAACTACTTTAAAACCAAGTACCGAGTATAAGTTTCAAGATTTTCATTTACATACTGTAGCGACTAAAAAATGCTTTCGTTAAATATATAACATATGACGATAAAATTTATGTCAAAATGTAGATAAAATTACACCGATCATGAATATACATTCGGAATTATTTTATACATTATTATATATAAAAAATTATCAAAGAAAAATAAAATACCACACTAATTAAATATGAATAATATAAAATATTAATTTTTTTTTTCTTTCATTCACTCTTCACTCGCGCCTTACCCATTTCCTTTTTCAGTCTGGCGCCGCCCCACACACATACAAGCCGAGCCCACGAAATAATCACCCTTTTGGTTTGTCTTATTGTACGCGTGCCTTTCACGTCACATGTGGCGCGATAAGGTGGATTATTTTGTTAAAAATAGTAGTCAATGGATTATATTGTTAAATGAGGTTGGTTAACGGATCAAATTTGTGATTTTCCCCAACATTAAATATGCTCTCAGCAAACTAATCTAGCAAGGTAGCAGCGAGCTATTTAGACTGAGTAGTTAGTCTAAATAAATTTCAAGCATGTTAAACGATTCGCAATAGCAATACTAGAACGTCCAACTTTCAAGCGTCACATCCTCGTAACATTAAATACTCCCTCCGTCCCAATTTTATTGTCCCTCGACAAAAAACACGCAGTTTAAGAAAAACATCACCATCTCTCTTACTTTTTGATAAGATGACAGTTTTACCCTCTACTTTTTACCTACTTTTTGTTGTCTTATATATATATAGACCAAGGGTAAAAAAGAACTTTATTTCTTTAATCTTTTCTATTTATGAAAGTGGACAATTAATTTGGTACTCCGTACTATAATTTAATTTCTCTAAAAACTTCATGTGGGCCCCTCCACTAAAACATGAAAAAGGGCGTTTATCTCATCACTACAAAAGAAAACAGGGAAAAAAAATTTGGCCCCACCACAACGCCCATTTATCTCCAGTTTATTCCTATACAACGCCTCACCACAATGCCACCATTCTGATGTTCGGAGCAGGGATTTAGAAACTTTATCCAGAGGTAGCAAAAATTAATGCTCTAACTCTTGACGCATGGTAACAGAGATTGATTTAAATTTGAGAGTTAATGTCAAAACCCATAACCCCTTAGAGCACGGGGTGTGGTAACACTGTGTTTACAGTGTTTTTGGTGTTGTGTTGTGAGTTAAAATTCTGAGGTGTGGTAACAGTATTGTGGACAGTATTATGGATAGTGTTTTGGAATATTTTATTATTTGTTAAAAAAAAATTTGTTTTTTTTTCCCAACCACCAAGTGGTCCACTGCCCAACTAATGCAACAAAAAAAAATATTAAAAAAACTAAAACGCTCATCTTCCCCAACGTGTTCTTTCGCACGGTGCATCAAAAACGTCATCAAAACGCCGAGAAAAACGTTGGACAGGGGCGGAAAAACGCCGGTCGACGGCGTTTTTCATGAAAAACGTTGACGATTTTGTGCCGACACCGAGTGCTCTTACTACTAAGTTGTTGAATTGAAAAAAAAAAAAAAAAAAAAAACCTAGGAAGTTTGAGATCCTAAACATTCCAAAAAATGAAATCCATAAGTAGAGGGAACCAAATGTGTAGTAAAAAAAGGCTAAAATATGAGAAAATACAGCCTTGATGTCTTGACGCATGACATCTCATTTAAAATGCAAAGCATTCCACCAACTGGATTGCAAACAAGTTCACGGTCTAGATTGCTCAATGATATTTTGCTTTAATTATATAGATAGATAGATAGATAGATAGAGATTGTTATTATTATTATTATTATTATTATTATTATTATTATTATTTATTTTTTTTAATAAGAAAATCATAGGATTTACAAGAAATTAGTGGGAAACCTGGATACTATCTGGGCCCCCACTCCTCTAGCTATAGCAAAACTAATCCTATTAAAGATATGAGCTGTAGCACGCACTCCAATGTCTTGAGTCATAGAGAACTTCCGGATCCGTTTTAGTAAGGTCACTGCATCCTTCTCAAGCTCTCCAAAGGAAGAGATTGAGAAGGGAAGAAACCCATATCCAATAGCTGAACACTTATCCCTGTATTTTACATGTTTACGTCTTGCAGCCTCAATCACCGCCCTACCAGGCACAAAGTCAACCATACCAGTTTGCGACAGGGGCGATGACCCTGTCAAGTCAACACACACATCACGCCCTCCATCCCACGAGTAGAGCAACACATCAGCTGGACGTAACGGGTTTTCGTTTCCCCCAACAAGCCCGATATCAACTTCCTTACGAGCTAAAACCCCAGACCGAGAACAGATGTCAACCAAAGTGTCTCGTACCACATTATGCCGATGTTTTAATGCCAATAATACCAGCGCATGAGACATCATGATCCCCATAAATATCCCCTACGGATACCCTGGAACAAGCCGAGCACGGTATCTGAACAGAGAATAATGGAACACCTAAACGATAACATAGAACACACCGGTAAGTCCTGGCATTCATAGTCTGTCCTAGGCCCGAGATCGGAACCACCCTAAGCCAGTCCGAAGTGTGGTCTTCCATTTGAGATTTCCACAACGCCATCTGTCGAGTAGATAAGGAAAAGGTGGATTCAGCCATTTGGGTAACACGTGTGAAATATATATCTGCCAGTTTCTTCATGAGTTTGGGGGCAGCGATCTCACTTAGATTACTCAAAAGATCAACCTCCATTTTTGTATTGAAAGCACACAAGGAATTTTTGTATTATTATTATTATTATTATTATTATTATTATTATATTTTTTATTTTTTATTTTTACAAGAAATTAGTGGGGAGTCTAGATACCATCTGAGCCCCACTCCTCTAGCAATAGAAAAACTATCAATATAGATTAGTGGTGAGTCTAGATATTATTATTATTATTATTATTATTATTATTATTATTATTGTAGTACTTATTTGTGATTGAATTTTATTTTGAAGTTCTCCTTGATTGATGTATTACAACATTATATACTTTTAGCCGTGCATCACACAGGTTCAACCCTAGTTATCCATATAATCTACGTATATACTAAGCGGGTATTAAAGATGACTCTAGAATTTGCCACGTAGGTAACAATAACATGTGGTAACTTCTTATCATTACAATTAACAAATTATTATTAACAATACTAAATATTATTATTATTATTATTATTATTAATTATTATTACAACTACAACTACAACTACAACTTATAATCCAACGTATTTGCATCATATTCTAACTTATTTGTATCAAATTTGATTATTAATCAAATAAATATATATATAGATATGAATTATTATTATTTTTAAATTATTTAAAAGGGTATTCCCGTTTGTGACGGGTTCCCCGGGTTGGCCAAGCTTTGCTTGTGATGTACGCGATCTAACCGTTTCCGTGACCGTTTCCGTACATTCTCGTGGCCACCCCAAGATTTATATGCTTCTAGTGAGGTTCGAACCTAAGACCTCTTTTGAGGATAACAGAACGTCAATAGCTAAGCTATCTTGTGATGGTTATATATAGACATAAATATTATGATTTAAATAACAAACAGCAACATGATAGGGATAAAAGAGTATGCATTACTACGATGTTGATATGGAGTAAAATCCAACGACTCTACGCTTATTAGTCTCAAAAAGCAACAAAAAAAAAAAATTATATTTTGTGGGGTTCCAACCTTATTATCACTTTTGTGCCAATAATAATTCATCCAACGTATCCTATGCTTATTAGTCTCAAAAGCAAAAGATGCATTTATATTTTGTGGGGTTCCAACCTTATTATCACTTTTTTATGCCAATAATTCCCAAAGATATTTCTGAGGACAGTTAATATATCTATAGGGTAAGGTTCAAATGAGACTAAAAATTTTTGTGAGAATAGAGCAACTAATGATATGGTGCCATGTGTACAAAGAGAATACAAAACTCATTTACCCCTTAAGTTAAATATCTCACAAACGACAAATCGAAAAATTATGAAAATTGCACCATTAGATTCAGCGTTTGATCCTCTTCGATTTGCCGTATATTAAGGCATACTTTCGACGAGTTTTTTTTTCCATTATTTTTAGTGGGTTTCACATTACTAACACGTGTGTTACAGTGTTGCGTTTAGGGTTTAGGGTTTGGGGGTTAGGGTTTAGGGTTTAGGGTTGGGAGTTTGGGGTTTCGTCCTGAAACCCCAAACTCCCAACCCTAAACCCTAAACCCCAAACCCTAAACCCTAAACGCTTTATAAAACTCTAAACCCTAAATCATACTAAAACCTAAACCCTGCTAAACCCTAACACTAAACCCTGCTAAACCCTAACTCTAAACCCTAACTCTAAACGCTGAAAAATATGGTGCAGTTTTCATGATTTTTCGACTTGTCGTTTGTGAGATATTTAATTTTTAAAAACGTGGATGAGAGAGAAAAAAGTGACACATGGCATATTGTGGTTGGTTCCCCCATTCTCACACAAAATAAATGGTCTCAATTGAACTCTTCTCTATATCTATAATGTCTACGTACAGCTTAAAACAACTAGATGTTTATATTACGGTTTAAGTGGTTTTTATTACTTTTGCTTTATCTTATTTATTAGGTGATTTATTAGGTGAAGGAGTCGGAACAACGATGGTTACTACAATTTATTCTATAACTTTATTGTGTATTATATTATTATTCATTAAATATTAAATATTGTGTATTATATTATTATTACTTATAAGTTAAAAATAATATTGCCCAAAGAGCTTTGGCCTTAACAAACTATATTGTATCAGATGTGAAGTTAGAACCAAGAGAATTGTCCATAAACTTTTGGCGTAAATTTAAGCTTTTTTCATATAATTGAACAACATAAGCTGTATTTCTGATGTATATTTCATTAAATGGAGTACATATTATTCTCTTAATATGGCCACCAAAGTACCAGATCATACCCCCTTTTAGAGCACATGTTTCTAACAAACACTAACAAATATTAAACAATAAACAATTTTAAACAAAAAACATAATGTGAAAGATTACTAAATCCAAATTACTAAATACTTGTGTACTAAAACAAAATTTACTACAACGCTAGTCCCCTCATCATACCATAGACTACTTTATGGAAATTGGTATCAACACTCCCAATATTTAATGCTTGCATTTTCGACCAATTTACTCGGGTTATGTTTAATCTCTAATGGAAGAAGGGGCAAAATAAGAAGAGAAAAAAGCTGAAATAGAACTGGCCAAATGCTTTGAACGTCCCCAAAAGTAAATTTCTACTCACATAGTCTCTAAATCACTTTATTATGTAATCAAATTGTCCACCCAAGCTGATCCATTACAGCCTGCATATAGAAGAGGAGGATACTGCGAGTAAACACACAATATACTTTTGCAGCTAAATGCTTGACTGATATGAAACTCTGTCTGGTCGAACCCATAACCCACAATTTCAGGGAATATTTACAAATCTGGAATCCCACTTTCTAAGTTGCATTGGTATATGGTTTTGGGAGTAAGAAATTGATACTAAATCTTGGTGCTCGTTTGATTTTTTTTTTATTTAAATTGAAATCGAAAGATAGAAATTTAGAAAAAGTTAATCGATTATTTTACATTACAAAATAAACAGTAGAGTTTAATAGATTAAAAAAGTTTGTTACATTTACATAGTTCCGTGTGGCACCTAGGTGGCAAACAATGTGGACGTAAGTGGGTTAACCTGTGCCACATAAACAAAATTCCAGTTTCAGGTTAACACTACATATAATATGAGTGATTAGTAATTTTGAGACACACAATAGAATATTTTGAACATGAATGCATACAAAAGGATTTCTCAACTTCGACACATTACGGATAATAAACCCTTTTTTATATGATTTGGAGGTATCCAAATGAGATGTTTTTGAAAAAGAACGTTGAGGTGGTCCCGGATATATTCAAGGATATACAAATTCGAACATTTGGATGGTTTACAGCAAGGGTAAAAGTAACAAAAATATTGTGATCTCAATGGAAAAGCTTGGCGGGAGGCATCAGTTAATATTTTAATTTGCATCTTTTATGGATCTTTGGTTGACCTGTTATGGTCATGCTTTGATGCTCATTCCGTTTCTTTTTATTTATGTTTGGACTGTATGTTTGTGGGCATTTAGCTTATGTTTTTTTTTTTTTTTTCTAACGGCAGAATTTCATTAAAAAAAAAAAAGGCTTTCACTGCCATTTCTACTTTTATGAAGACTATAAATAAATGGTTGACCTTATCGTCTTGCTCAGAAGACTCCGAAAAAGGCATGAGCAAAACAAAATGTGCAATTGTCTTTAAGTGGTCCTAAATGATCAATATTAAAATACAGTTGACGTGTTACATCGCGAGAACCTTTCAATGTTATATATATATATATATACTATGCTTTGAGCCCGTGCGATGCACGATCGTTTGTCAAACATATTAATATTGTTAACTAAAAGGTGTTGTAAATCATGATTATTAATCAGTATGTTTTTCCTTTCAATTATTGAAAAAAATTATATATTGACCCTTATTAATGGTAATTGCGAACTATAGTGTCAATGAAAATAAGGTTGAAAGTTGCTATATAATGGGGATAAAAGGATTGGTATAATTCTCATCAAATATCTATCTATCTATACTTATAAAACAAAGATTTTTCTTTGCATATTAGAGAATGTTATTTTACTAAATGATGACAAAAGTTTTGAATTAATCTCAATTTTAAACATGATACATGGACTTTTCATATATTAAAAATTAATTCATAATTAATTTCTATTTAATATATATTTATATAAAATAATATAATATAAATAAAAATATTTAAGGTCAAAGTTGATAAAATTACTTAAAAAGGTTAGAACTGGACAATTATTTTAGGACAGATATAGTAAATTATTAGCATGAAACAACGGATTTAAATAGAGGTGTGAGAACATGTAATGTTATGCAACACTTTGAAATGAAGATATTATTATTAAATTATGAATTTGGTTAATATTCAAATAAAATGTAACTATGTTAGAAATCAAATTAATAACAAAGTGGTTGATCAACTTTACATTTTTAAGGAGATGTCTTCATCAAAACGTGATTTGGTTAAATCAAAAAAAGAATTGGCATGGCAAAAAATATGTAGTATAAATAAGAATGAATTGAAAATTTTAGAAAAATATTTTTATGACACATATGATTTGTAAGAAAATGAAAGACAAATAAACGTGTCGCATAAGTTACAAAAAACTTTGTTTTTAAGCGCTTGCGAAGTACTTCAAATGTTAATATTGTTGTTTTGCAGTTGTAAATTTATTTCTAATAATTAAAAAAATATTATTATTAATATTATTACAATTATTATTATTATTATTATTATTATTATTATTATTATTACAATAATAATAATAATAATAATAATAATAATAATAATAATAATAATAATAATAATAATTTTTATTTTTATTATTATAATAATAATAATTAATAATAATTATTATAATTATTATAATAATAATAATAATAATAATTTTTATTTTTATTATTATAATAATTATAATAATTATTATTAATTATTATTATTATAATAATAAAAATAAAAATAAAAATTATTATTATTATTATTATTATTATTATTATTATTATTATTATTATTATAGACTAAAACATATATAAAACATATATAAAACAATGAATTTTAAAGTTTTATACATACAAATATATCATAGAAATGTTAAAATCATAAATGTTGCAAAATTTATTTATAAACTATCCCGACAATCAAATGTATTAATAGAAGGCGATTATTAATATTGCGAGTCAATGCATTTGAATATATTGATTTATTATTATTATTATTATTATTATTATTATTATTATTATTACTATTACTATTACTATTACTATTACTATTACTATTACTATTACTATTACTATTACTATTACTATTACTATTATTATTATTATTAAAATCACATTAAAATCACTTTCAATCCAATCCAACCGATCTCCAACCCACCCGATCTCTATCCCAACCGATCTCCTTTCACTCCAAATAACTCCTTCAATTCAATTCAGTCGATCTCTCCCGTAGTACAGAGCACGATTGGGCAGGTTTATGAGTTTTTAATTTGTTTCGTTCTTCATGGCACCTTCTTTTTGCAGTAATGCAGATCATACTCGTTCGATCTCCAAGTCCATATTTGTCACTAATTTTCCCGATTCCACTTCTTCCAAATATCTGTGGAAACTTTGTCAATCTTACGGGACGGTTGTAGATGTTTATATTCCTAATAGAAAGTCGAAAGGGGGGAAACGGTTTGGGTTTGTTCGTTTCATAAGGGTTGACAATATCGATAGGCTGATTAGGAACTTATGTACCTTATGGATTGGTCGTATTCACCTACACGCTGTAACATCCTCGAAATGGACCTAGTTGTTTTAGTTTATTTCTTGATTTAAATCATTATTTAAATGTGTTTGGAAATAATATTGTCTGAACTAGTTGAAATAATTGGAATAGGAGTTAAATATTCCAATGTGACAAGTAAATTATTAATTGTTGTAAATTAATAAAGTTGACGGTAAAATAAAATGTTTGGACTCGCAAATGGTTTTCGGGTTCCAGACAATAGATTGAGATGGGGTATTAAATTATACCCGTATAATTGAAGGCGGTTTGTGGACCGACCTATTTATAACTTTCCTAATAAGGAAAGTTCATTTCCTTTGAAATTCAAAAACCAAAACCTAGAAAACCTAAAGATTTAAACTGAATTTGTAAGCTGTGATCTTGATTCTAGTCTCATCATCATCAGATTACACCATCATCATCATGATCTTAATCAAGTTGTAAGTGTTCTTGAGTATTTAAGAATTTGATTTTGATTGAAATTGGGTTAATTGATGAATTGTAAGAACTTGATGTTATAAACTTGTTATAACTGTTACATGGTGATTATGTGAAGTTATTTGTAGATTAAAACTGTTAGAAATTGAGTTTTGATTTTTTTTTAATGAATTTGGTGCGGGTTAGGGTTTTGAGCAGATCGCACAGGGCTAGGACGACGAGGGAATCTGGCGGATTCAATTGAATCCGACGGATTCAGGTGAAATTAGGGAATCCGGGTGGATTCAATGGAATCCGGCGGATTCAGATGACTATGTGGGGATCCGGCGGATCCTATGCTAAAAGTTGGGTTGTAAATTTTAAAAGTGCGTAAGTCTTTCAGGGTCGCGACTGAGTGACAAATTTATTAACTCGGATTGGGCTGAAATTTACATGGTCACTCGAAAACGGCCCCCTGATCAAAGCTCTATTTTAAGAGTCTAGGTGGTTTTTGGCCATTCGGGGTCATTTAGGGGTCGAAAATGGCATTTTACAGTTTTTGAACCTTATTTCGGGACTTTTTGATTTTGTTCCGAATTGAACTTTTGTTTTCTGTGATCTTAGGGATCACCTGATCCATGTAATTATGTTATGATTGTGTAACGATATTAATTACCTAAGTGTTATCAGTTGAGACAAAATTACTAACTTGTGTTAATCTGTGATGTTTTCAGATACATAGAAGACTCAGTGATATTAGACTACTGAGTGGACGACTGAGGTATTCGGTGAGTGGATCTGTAACCCCAGTGTGATTTAGTTGTAATGATTTGATTACAACAAGTAATTATAGTATTACCTTGATAGAATGTTTTGATTTGAGATATCTTGCCATGTTAGTTTGGTTGATTTCTTACTGGGCTGTTTGAGCTATAGTATAAGATTCTGAGGTCAACTTGAATGGATGGTTGGACTTGATTGTTGTTATAGACGACAGGAGATCTGGAAACTTGAAATGTTGGTTTAAAGATCTAGGTCACGTGTGGTTAACAACAAGTCATCGGTAACACTGTATAGGCCAATACAGATGATTGATAAGTGTTCCTTGAGTACCATACCGGTATAGAGGTATTACAGGAACCACCGATCCTTATGATGATTGATTGTTTATTGTTATTTGATGTAAACAGATTGTTGTGCTAAGTTGGACTGTTGCTTATAGTTTCATTCACTTAGCTTTATGCTAACCCCACCACAGTCCTTCCTGCAGGTTATGATTGATGGGACATATTGGGCGGGGCAGGAAGTTATTGGAATTAAAGAAATGTTTGACAGGCTTTTACTCTGATGTTAGTTTAATAACTAAAGATTTGTTTTGAATTATATAACACCTAGTTTGTTGTAATATCATGTAAGAAGTTTGAAAAAGTTTACCTACATTTTTGGGAAATGTAAAGCTTGAAATATGTTTGAAATATACGCTTCCGAGTCGCAATTATTATTATAATCGTTGTTTGAAACGAGGGGTGTTATAAGTTGGTATCAGAGCAATAGTTTGGGTGAATTGGACATGATAGAATGTTCAATCCTAAACTTTAATTGTGTTGAGTCAAACATTCCAGAGGGTGTGGGTTTAGTTGATGTATGAGAAAGTAGTTAGTTGGATATGTACTAACCCTTAACAAGTTGTGAAGTTGTTGTGTAATTGCAGAGATAGAGGAATATGAGAATTTGATGGATATTCTCATTGATTCCTCAACCTTTGTTGGCTTAAGATTGCCAGGTAATCTTCGATAAGCCTATGTTAATTTAAGCTAACTTGAATTGTTTACTTTGTTATGATAAGTAAGCATTACTGTGAAGTTAATTGAGTCAGACTGATCTGATTCCCCAGTTTTGAGTCAACTAATGATTGCTATATGTTGATATAAAGATTGAATTATTAAGTGAGATGTTCATTGTTGTGATTATTTCTGATTGAATTGAGAATGTAGAAATGTGTTTAAATAAGTAAACAAAGAGTGGATTTAGGTTTTAACAGGATTGATGTTGGAACTTAGAAATGTCTATATTGGTGAGACAAAATATTGATAGTATTATATTATTAAGGTGAGATTTAAATCCTTGTTAGTAAAGGTGGTGTCATTTGAATTGATAATGACTGCTATTTGAGAAAATATGTGTTTATGTGACTACATGATATGTTTTGGTTGTAGTTAAACATTTGATCTAAACCAAGATGGATAGGTTTATGAGAAACATAATAGTAAATTGATTGAGGAAATGATAGATCTTTCTGGTTAATTGTGAATTAATAAATGAAATGTTTATAGTAACATGACTGAGTAGTTTTGTTGTGACATTGATGCTTGATAGTATAGCATATGTCAAAGTGAGGATAATTAATTAATTAATTAAGTAAGATATGTCCTGAATTTTAGAGTAAATAGGGACATTGACTGGTTTAAATGATTGAGTAGAAATTCAATACGAATAAATACATACTAGAAAAGATTTGTATGTATGTGAAATGGCTTGCATATGTAAGGTTGAATATGTAAGTAGTGCGCTGATTTTAGTATGTATCAGCTGTTAGAAACTATTAAATGGATTTTAATTGATTTAAAATCATGATATATTTAATATATATGAGATGAAAGTAAATCACATTGATAATTATAATATAGGGTAGCCTGAGAATGGAGTGTGAAGGACATAATCTTGCAACGCCTGATCACCGTTGTTATATTATGTTGTGCCACATGAACTTGTTGAGGCTACTAGGTATAAAAGAAATGTGATTATGAAAATTGAGTATGAAAGTGTACTAAACTGTTTAATTGTTGTTTTATTGAGAAAACAAGCAGTTGATAGGACTGTAACATTTAGACTTTAAATGTACAAGTATAAATAAAACTGTCGTTGATAGATGTTTTGATGATAAACATAAATGACGAATTTGATTTTGTTGAATATGTTAAATTGTGAGTAATTACTTAAATGGGTTGGATTACCCATATGTGGATTTGATAGTGTTTAAATGAATCACTATTTTGTATCTGGCTTGTATGGAGCCAAGATTGAGATATTTTGATATTGTCTTGCATAAAGAATTATTAGTATTATTGAATGTAATAATTTGAAATGTATGTTTGACAGTAAACATATAAACTGGAAATGGTTTGTTGGAGTTAATATTGATAGTATGTTAACTTTGAAGGTCAAACCATGAATAGAGAATTGTATGAATATATGTACAGAAAGAGTATAAAATTAATTGCTTGTGATTGGTTTGAGGATAGGTCAAACTTGAGAAAAGCAGCTAGAGAATTTTATTGATTGGTTGATTGAAATTGAAGTTGACAAATAGTCAACTGTGTGTGTTGAAATAGTCTAACATAGATTGAAATGTTATGATTGTGTGGAATGTGATTGAATTCCTAGATTGGTCAAAGTTTGTGAAACTTGATAAATTACTTAAAGCTAGTATTAAGTAATTGAAATATTGTTAAGTATAATTGAATATTCAGTTATGTAATATGTGATATTTGAACTGAATACATGAAAAGGAAATTATACAGAGGGGAAGTCATTATATGATATGACAGCTATAATTTATTGAAAGGTGTAAAGAATAATTAAATCACATTGATTAGGATTGTGATAGGAAAGTCTTACCAGTGTATGAGGTTAGTGATAATTAGCCTTGATTGGGTAAGAATGTGAGAAAAGAATTAATTGAAAGTGGTTAATAATATCTGTATAGATTGATTGGTACCTCATGGCGAGTTACTAAAGTATTGAAAGAATTGAATGGATTCTTTTGTTATTTGTTGCTTGTATGCAAATAAAGTAGGTAATAAAGTGGTAAATTGGGATTAGATCCAAATAAGATAAGATATGATATGATTATCTTAAATTTGATTGTGCTGGAGGTCTAGTTTGACCTTGTGCAATAAACTGAGAAAATATGAATTGGAAAGTTGTTCATATTTTAAGAAATTATATATGTGTCTAATTGTATTGATCATTATTTAGATAGTTTAAGAATAATGATTATTTGAAATTCGGTTTGAAAACCTGATGTGTGTATAACTGTATGTGTTAGAGAGTAAGGGAAACCTTGAAATCAGTAGATGATGATGATTGTTTTCATCAAACTTTTCTTGTAAATTTAAATTGAATTGTTTCAGTTATATACGAATTGGTATGTATATAAGTGAAACATAGAATTGTTAGAATTGTAATTGTTCCATGTCCTGTGATATGAATATGTAATGATTAGTAGTAATGTGAAGGCTTTGTTAAGACTTTAACAGTCTGAATGGCCTATTTTATAAAATTAAATGGAATTGATTGTGCATATGTCCATTTTAGAAAACTATTTAAATTTAGGTATGTATGGTATACATAATAACAGATGGTATGATAAATTTTAATTGAATGAATTAAAATGTGCTATAGGTTATGTAGAGATCAGTTAATTGGGATTAAATTGATGTAGATATTGTTGGAAATGTGCTGGAAAGTAGCACATGGTGATATTGTGATATTGTGATGCTTGAATTATAGTATCATAATATTGATTTATGCCAACTTAGCTGCTATATTGATAGGATTTAGTGCTAAGTGATTATGCGGTTATAGTTATATAATTTTAAATTACTTGTAATTAAGAAGTTTGATATAATCAAGTAGTGGTTTGAAATTTTAAGGTTGAATTGAATTAACTGGTTGTTAAGAAAGATTTTTGATGTCTTACCAGTTTAAGTAATATATAAATGCTAGCATGGTGGCTAGTTAGAATTTGAATGTAAATACTACGTATTGATAGGTATACTGTAGTGTATAATCATTAGTGTTGTGATTATTGCTTGTACTATAGTTGGTGTTGATAACTGTTAGGTTGTAATGAAAGGAGTTACAAATTGAAATAAGTCAATGTAGAGGTTGGTTGAAATGTAGGTAAGATGATATTGTAGTACTTTTGTTGATTGAGCAAAGTACTCGTTGATTGTGGTTTTACCTACTGAGTTTGGCCCCTACTTTGCTTATTAAAGTGATATAAATCCAGATTACTCCTAAGTAAAGGATTTCATATAGTTGTATTAATATATGAACATTATAGATTGTTCAAGAGAGTAAGGTATGAAACTTTTGAATGAAAAGTTGACCTAGATTTGAATTAAACCAATTTCTATGATATGAATAAAATAGAAATTTAATAGGGGTTTGAATCTTTGACAGTAGAGATGTGAGATTGTTATCTGAATACTAGACTGGTTGTTAGTCATAAACTGAAAGTGTGGATACGTGAATTATGATTGTATACCACTGTTGTTGTGGTATTGTTGCTGCTATTTTGTTGTTAATAGAGATAAATAGTGATAATAGGTTAAAGATTTTAGCACATTGCTAATTTCTGGTTGCACAGACCTATTAAGTGATGTTAGGTTTCACTTATTGTTGTTTGTGAAAGTGATTGTGTGTTCTAAATTTATATCTGATTGGTGATAAAGGATTTAGTTAAATAGTTGTTTCATATGAAATATTGGATGGATGCACTGTATATGTGCGTAGGTAAAGATAGAAGCATGTTCATGGGAACATGTGAATGTGGAAAGAATTGAAACAGTCTAAGTATAGTTGTAAGTTGCTATTGAGGACAAAAGTATGTTAGGATATATATGTTTATATCACACTAGACAGATAGGTGTGGTTAGATTTCGGGGACGAAATCTCTTTAAGGGGGAGAGAGTTGTAACACCCTCGAAATGGACCTAGTTGTTTTATATTATTTCTTGATTTAAATCATTATTAAATGTGTTTGGAAATAATATTGTCTGAACTAGTTGAAATAATTGGAATAGGAGTTAAATATTCCAATGTGACAAGTAAATTATTAGTTGTTGTAAATTAATAAAGTTGACGGTAAAATAAAATGTTTGGACTCGCAAATGGTTTTCGGGTTCCAGACAATAGATTGAGATGGGGTATTAAATTATACCCGTATAATTGAAGGCGGTTTGTGGACCGACCTATTTATAGCTTTCCTAATAAGGAAAGTTCATTTCCTTTGAAATTCAAAAACCAAAACCTAGAAAACCTAAAGATTTAAACTGAATTTGTAAGCTGTGATCTTGATTCTAGTCTCATCATCATCAGATTACACCATCATCATCATGATCTTAATTAAGTTGTAAAAGTTCTTGAGTATTTAAGAATTTGATTTTGATTGAAATTGGGTTAATTGATGAATTGTAAGAACTTGATGTTATAAACTTGTTATAATTGTTACATGGTGATTATGTGAAGTTATTTGTAGTTTAAAACTGTTAGAAATTGAGTTTTGATTTTTTTAATGAATTTGGTGCGGGTTAGGGTTTGAGCAGATCGCACAGGGCTGGGATGACGAGGGAATCCGACGGATTCAGGTGAAATTAGGGAATCCGGTCGGATTCAATGGAATCCGGCGGATTCAGATGACTATGTGGGGATCCGGCGGATCCTATGCTAAAAGTTGGGTTGTAAATTTTAAAAGTGCGTAAGTCTTTCAGGGTCGCGACTGAGTGACAAATTTATTAACTCGGATTGGGCTGAAATTTACATGGTCACTCGAAAACGGCCCCCTGATCAAAGCTCTATTTTAAGAGTCTAGGTGGTTTTTGGCCATTCGGGGTCATTTAGGGGTCGAAAATGGCATTTTACAGTTTTTGAACCTTATTTCGGGACTTTTTGATTTTGTTCCGAATTGAACTTTTGTTTTCTGTGATCTTAGGGATCACCTGATCCATGTAATTATGTTATGATTGTGTAATGATATTAATTACCTAAGTGTTATCAGTTGAGACAAAATTACTAACTTGTGTTAATCTGTGATGTTTTCAGATACATAGAAGACTCAGTGATATTAGACTACTGAGTGGACGACTGAGGTATTCGGTGAGTGGATCTGTAACCTGATTTGACGTAAATGGACATGTTTTTCAGGCATCTTTTACCCCACATTTAGCACTTAAATTAACAAAAACATGCCAAAATAATCCATATTCATCATATTTTGTTAATAAGGTCTAAACTTTATAAATATTTCGAAAACAACGGTAATTGGACGAAAAACACACTTAAAATGGCATAATTCGTTCGACACGCTATTTTATTGTAAAACTCCGATCTGGGACTTAATAAGTATCTTAAAATGTAGGTCTGGAGATTACGAACGCGTGGATATAAAGATCGTCGAAAACAGATCAAGAACGAAGAAGTTAGGGCCAAACGAGTACGATCTAGTAACCAAGACTTACGATCCAGTGCACAAGACCACGACCAGGGCTACACCACCCCCTCAGGGGCCGTATACCCCCTCATAGGGGGCTTATACGCCCTCTATAGGGCCGTATACCCCCTCTACAGGGCCGTATACCCCCCTGTTAGGGTGGTATACCCCCTTTGCGAGGCCGTATACCCCCTTTGCGAGGCCATATACCCCCTTTGTGGTGTTGTTTCATGCCTTGCAAGGGGGTGTTGTGACAAGTTCGAAAGTACGAGGGTGCTGGATGAAAATTATATTTGGAATCCTATAAATAGTGCCACAACCTCCTCATTTCAAACATTATTTTTCATAAATCCACTCTCACTCATCACACACTTCATTCTCTTGTATTTTCTAGTTAGTTTCTCTCTCTAATTTCTTTCTCTAGCACTAATCTTAGGAGTTAGGGGAGAAATTAGAGGGTAGCTTATAGTATAGAGTAGAGATTAGCTGTTGTAATCAAGGAGTATTGGTGTTCAAGCTTTTATTCAAGGATTGCAATTTCTTTTCTCTTGTTACGCTGCCCTTTTATCCGGTGACATCTATTCCTTCATACTATTATTATGTCTGAATTATCTATGCATGATATTATGGTATGTGCTCTATTTGTTGCTATGTTTATTGAGTAGTGTAATGTTGTGATCGTTGAAATGTAGATATTTAGGAATAGGGATGATGTTAAATTAATCTTTAATTAAATATATGATTGGAAATTGTTATGTTATGTATCGGGTTAAGCTTTTCAAGCGATAGATCTAAACCAAACCAATTCCACCCTTTCCAAACTTTCACGTGGCTGTCACTTTAGTATTAGGACTTGATCAACCCTAGTATCGGTAGATAGTTATCTGTGTTTTTGTCTGAAGCTGTGGATATGCTGTAAAACGGCCCAGTACCTAGTATAGCGCTGGAAACACCGCTGGTGGAGTACAAATGCGTGGAAGCTACGGACCGGTCGTAAGTATACGACACGGTAGATACCTGGAAGTCATCCTTCCTGAACATGGTCTAGGTAAACATAAAAGCTGTGGAACTGCTGAAAAAACGTAGTATACACTGTGAAATAAACCCAGGGATGAACGTTTGATCGCAAAGGAGGGTCTATACCTTGACAGAAGTATTAGTGCTCTTTAATTAGAATTTAATGGATCTTGGAAGGGAAGCAAACATTCAGCTGTAGTGTAGGATGCTTAAACCTCTTGATCCAACATAACTGATAGTTTAACATACATTAGCAAGCAATAGTACAACCCTTAATAAAATCAATTAGACTTAGGTGTTAAGAAAGGTCAGAAATTACTTATCGGTCTGTTGCCTTATTCATGCGCCCAGGAGTTAACGATGGGTCACTTGTCCTCATCGGGCAGTGTTGGGGGTCTGAGCAGCCTGATTCTGATCAGACTCATGATAACCTAGTGTTCAGTGACATACGACTTAGGGTTTTTACTTAAATCGTAGGATGCTAGTGTTGACACCAAACCTCTATTAATTTTATTAAAGGGAAGTCTCCAATCATCTTTAAAATGAACGTCATCCCGAAACCTGAATATTGAAACTTCAGCAATCACAACCTCTGTCTATTTGCTTACCCTATCTGTAGTTTAGGATTTACTTTTCTGCTTTGTAGTTTAATTTAGATAAAACCAAAACAAACCCTACCTGCTCCTTTAAAAATCATCCTATTAGCTTCTATCCTGTTAGGTATTTATTTCATTTCGATTCGCTCCGATTTTAAGAACGACACCTGAGTCAGACTTACCACTTGCTACCCTAAATACCCTTAGAGCAGTAGGTAGTAATAAAACTTAGGCTTCCCAGCACTTATAAATTTAAAACCTTCTGATCGCGCGGCTCCGGCTGGAAGGTCGGCAACGACAGGGAAGCGATTCCCTGACTGTCCGTTGGAGCCCGATCAGGTTTTTGACGCTGCTGCCGGGGATCGCAGAGCGTTGTGATTTGATAAATATACCTTAGAATTAGAAGCCCTTAGGAGAACCTTCCGTTTAAGCCTATCTTTTTCGGAAGTTACTGCTTTCTTAGAATAATTTAGTCTAGTTATAAAATACAAAAAAACATAAAAATATGAAAAACTAAAAACCATCTGATTCCATTTCTTGCCCAGTTTCTCTGTTCTCTCCCAAGACAGTAGAAGAGATGATGGCAATGGATGATTCAGAATTCTTTGATTGCTCGGATAGAGAGTTAGAGGATAACTCCTCTGGTTCTTCATTCCCGGAAGTCAAAGAGGTCTCAACCGTCCAAGAAACAGATATCAGGCAAAAACACTTTGACCTAGAAGTAGAGGAATCCCAGCAGAAGATACCAACTTCTGTTACTTTAAGTAGTCAACTTACTCTTGACCCTGAGATTTCTTCACTTCTGGCCAAATACCCACACTATGTTAGGCCACCTGACTTTCCCAAAGAAGTACCATTCGGCACTGAGGTTTACTTTTATCCACCCATGTTAGGATTAGATAGAAATGAACGTCTTCACTGCTTGGATGAATACTTTGAATATGAACTTCCTGACATTTTGAGAACCCATCTCTCATGTTCGGATGATCATACATTCAACTCAGGAGCCACCTACATAGTTGAACCATTTCAGAGATGTCCAGTCCAACCTAGGTACACCATAGCTAAAACTGTACTAGAAGGACCACCCACCGACATCGTTGAAATCACAGATATTCCACCCGAGATTGAAACCGAGCGTCATGTCGGAAATTCTTTTAAACCAGATAGGAGAATAGATATATGTGCTAAATTTCTTGAATATCTTAAAATATCTGATTTCCCTTTTTCGGTTGACCAAAGAAAGACCTTCGTGATTATTGAACACACAATTTTAGGACTCCGCGCTAACTACTCTAGAAAAGATGAGATATTACTAAAATCAGACCTAGACCTGTTAATGAACTTACTTGCTAATACAGATTATCACCCTGTTTCATCAACACGGATTAATCGGTATATTGGGTATCTGGTTAGTGAACTCGATTTTGGATAGAGCGTGACCCTATAATTCCAATCTTACTTCCTGGGAAAATACCATTCTTTGTTGATCCTGCCGTCTATTTAATCAATAAACTGATAGAAATTTTTCCAAATGCAACTGAAGAAGCTATTGAGAAATCTTTCTGTGCTAAACGGAAAGAAATCCACATCAAGCTAACTCAGTTATTTCAAAAATCAAAGTTTCCTTTCACGCTTCAACAAAAATTACTTTTTAAAGAATTATCGGTAGCAGTTCACGCTACTACCGGGAATCCTGATTCAAAAGAAGAAAAGGAATTTTTGAAAATACTGGATAAATTACTTCATGATCTTAACTTTGTAGACGACGGACCACGAGATGGCATTTCAAATCACAAGAAAGTTAAACGGGAATTTAATAATTTCGTTGATGCACTGATAGATTTAGGATACGAGGAGAGAAGATTTTTAAACGAATTTGAATTATTTTTCTTAAACTCCGCCGACCTAATTTATCATATCACCAAAGTGCTCCGATTTTCATTTATTCCTCGTTACACTTTTCCTCAGCCTCGGGCCCCAAATTAAACTTTTTGGAAAAGTCGAGCCGTTGACTTTAAAACAAAGCGCTTTTTGGGAGGCAACCCAATTTTAATAAATTAAGTAGTTAATTAATCGCGTAGTAGTTTAAATTTCAAGTTTAATTGTCTTCTGCGTAAAATTTAGGATTTTAATTTTTTTTTATTTTAAATGTTTTAATATTATCTTTAAAAATGTTCTTTAAAATTTTATCTCATTAATTATCATGCAAAGTTTAAATTTTGTTTAATTAATTAACTTCAATTAAACAATTTGCAAAATTTAACAACTTTTAAATGGGATTTAATTTTTGAGAACACAAAAATATTTTAAGTTTTTAATAAACTATTTTTGACCTAATTACCATTTCTTGCTAATTACTTTCTCAAAATTACCACAAGGGAGTAAAAGGGTAAAAAGTAAAAATGGAGAGGAGGTTAAAAAGCAAAAATTCAAAATCATTTTCACTTCTCTCCCTCCTCCTCTCCCTTTTTCAGCCGAACCTCACCAACACCACCACTCCATCATCAAATTTCCACCATTTTTGAAGATCTTGAGCTCTACATTCTCCATTTTCTTTGCTTATATGCTTCACTAATCATTCTTGCATCATTTCTAAGGTAAGATTCTAACTTAAAATCTCTAGTTCATGATTTTCCCCAAAAATTAGGGTTTCAAATTGAAACTTGAAAATTAGGGCTAAAGATTAGGGCTTTTGGTGTTAATCTTGCTATAGAATGAGTGTATGATGATTATTGATAGTTATCTAGTGATTACATGTGAGATTTATGAACTTTGATTTTCAAAGTGATGAGCATTGACTTTGTGTTGACTTTTTAGCTAGGATTGCTCTTGTTTGACTTTTGTTGATGAAATGTGCTTATAATAATATGTTGAACATAAGTAAACTAGTTTGAATTAGTTAAAAATTTGTTTTAATGACTTTCAAGAATTAAAGTAAGCATTTTTTGTGAATAAATGTGAAGTATCATTATTTTAAATTTAAATCTTTTGAAAACAAATGATACTTGTGCAAATATTAGCATAATAAGCTTACTTGAATTTTTGAAATTTGCTCTTAAAGGATCAAAATGACTAGTTGCAATATGGAAAGTGGCATCATCTTAATTAATAAGGTTTTTGAAACTTTCAAGTAACAAGTCATGCTTTTGATTGAAGCCAATTTACTAATTGTGCAAATAAAGATGGAATGTTAAGTTGTTAGTCAATTACATATCACTAATTCTCAAAATTTTGACTTACACTTGATATTAATATCTTTAAATGCATAATTTAGTCAAAGTTCTATCACTAGTTGTGCAAG
Source organism: Helichrysum umbraculigerum (assembly GCA_949592205.1). NCBI lineage: Eukaryota > Viridiplantae > Streptophyta > Magnoliopsida > Asterales > Asteraceae > Helichrysum > Helichrysum umbraculigerum. The sequence goes on along the minus strand of CATIUR010000009.1, from coordinate 7,292,525 downwards.
TTTATGGTAAATTCAAATTTTTGATTAAAGTAAGGTAATTACAAGGTTTCTTTAAAATCTTAATGCTTACTTAGTTAAATACCATTGCATTTTTATATATTTAAAGACTTTTCTAGGAGTCATTCATAAAACTAAATCTTTTACCCTAGATTTATGCTTGAGACATTTACCATAGCTTAAGAAATTTATTAGTGATAAATTTGAGGTTTGGTGATTGCGGTTTGGTTGAATATGTATCTTTCTAGGCTATGGATTATTCAATTTTCAAAGCCTACATTTCGAATTTTTGTTAAAAATTTGAATGACTTAGTAAAATCCATAGGTCTATGAATATGATGCACACTAATCTCCTTTTGTCTTGACAGATGAAGTCTACTTCTGAAGCCATCCATCCTACTTTGGAGTATTTGGCTACTTCCGCCAAACAGAAGAAATTGATTAGGGATTGGATGAGCCGACCGTTCGGAAAGAACAGATTCATTGTCTGGAGGGATGTAAAGGCGATTGGGTATAAAAAGGAGTTGAAAAAGTTGCTGAGATATAAGATCAACAATGAGAAAATTGATGCTTGGTACAGAATGTTTGCTCTAAATGAAGATATATATCGCGAGTTGGTTATTGAATTTATGCTGACTTATGAGTTCAACCCCTGCATTAGCAATGTCACTGACAAAAGAATGATTAGCTTCAACTACAGAGGGGTGAAACAACAACTGTCATTAGCCGAGTTAGCAGTATATCTTGGATTCTACACTGAGGAACAAGCATATTCTCAGTTGTTCTTTGATAGTTCGAGAAGTATTTCACATGATGAAGACCATGGGATAATCTGGGACAATCTGACTGGTACCAGTTTTCACTCAAATGTGAAAGCTTCTGCATTCATCAAAATTGAGCATCGACTTCTGCATAAACTGTTGGCTGTTTCATTACATGGAAAGAAAGAGACAGCAGGAGCTGTGGGAGCTGACGATCTATTTGTAATGAATATCATGATGAAAAAGAAGAACGTGAATGTTGCATACTTAGTGGCTGAGAGGATCGAAAGGGAGAAAAATTTCTAGATGACTAAGTATGTCTATATGGGAGCCTTTATCACTAGGATTTGTGGTCGCATGGGATTGCTCACAGAGGATCACATGAGTGAGTATACTAGCTCACCTTATGTTCGATCCCTGCCCTTTGATCTAGAGTACTTCCGTACCATATGGTTGATCTCTACTGATGCAAGTGGGCAGGCATTCTGGAGAGCTACCAAGCACCCAATTCCTGGTTGTATTCTGAAGAGGAAAAACAGGAAGAGAGATAGGGGATTTGAGGATGATGAGCCTATCGAGATACCAGATGATGATAGGGATACTAGAGCACCACATGAAGACACTGGAGCATTGGGTTCTACATCAAGGGTGCAGAGTATAGTTGACTGGACTACCCCAGTTACACCACTCACTCAGTATTGGCATCTTCATGCGCTGCAGGTCAGACACGCCCATGATATAAATATGGCACGCAAGTTTGGATTGCCGATACCAGAGCCATTGATGTACAGATGTGCTACACCACCCGCCACATTCCCACTTGCTACTACCACCTTCACCCCAGCCACCACCACAGCTCCACCATCTACCATACCCACCACATCTCGCTATGAGCCAGTGTACTCCTATCACTCCCTAGTTGCTCCTTCCACTTCACGACAATCACCTCCACCTGCCCATATCCAACCTCCAACCCATGGAATTCCAGCGCCTGACGACCAGAACGTTTATCGACCAGACATGACGGCAGTTAATGCTAGCGGTCCTACACTTTCAGGATTCTCTGGGATGCTCAACATGGCTGCTATTCCAGATAATGAGCTACCAAATGCAGAGGACATCAGAAGAGGATACTTGATATTACTTGAGGAGGCACACTTGACACAGCAGTGTTTGCGGGAGTGGGGTTTTGATACAGTGGATGACCTACCGATCAATGTCATGAGAGATGTTTTGAGACAGCACAGGCTTATTACTTCAGAGACCATCACTAGTGGAGAGCTGTCTGCTGCAGGAAACAACCCCTCCACTTCAGCATTTCATTCTTGGCTCTCTCTTCCTGGTTTCGATCAAATGATCACGTCCACCTGGAACTCCCTCATTCTTGTTGATAGCAACGGGATGATAAGATTTAAAAAGAAGCTTCAATTGTTAAAGAAGGAGATCCGTAAATGGGTGGGTGATTACAAAAGTATATAGTCGGGTAATATTAGAGATGTCAAGAATAAGCTCAGTGACATTGATAAGTTGTTGGACCAAGGTGGAGTTACTGATGATGTTTTGTTATCTCGAATGGAAGCTATGAAATAGTTACATGATTTAAAATCCTAGGAAAATTGCGATTTTGTTCAAAAGGCGAAAGTTAGATGGGCTATAGAGGAGACGAGAACTCTAAGTTCTTTCATGGTATCATTAATAAAAACGTGCCAATCTTTCTGTTAAGGGTATTATGATAGAAGGAGAATGGGTGGACGAGCCCAATTCTATTAAAGACGAATTCCGTAATCACTTTGCGGATAGATTTAAAGACCCAGGTACGCATCATGACATAATCAACTTTCGTTTTCCTAATCGGTTAACTCTTGAGCAGGTTTCTGATTTGGAAACTTCAATTTCGGACGAAGAAATTCGTCGAGCTGTTTGGGGATGTGGAGAGAACAAATCCCCAGGTCCAGATGGATTTACTTTCGAATTCTTCCGCAAATTTTGGGCAGTTGTTGGGCCGGATTTTTGCATAGCTATTAAATGGTTTTTCGAACATGGGTTTTTTGCAACTGGATGTAACTTTTCATTTGTTACTCTCATTCCAAAAACATTAGACCCGAAAGTGGTTAGTGACTTTAGGCCTATTAGCCTAATTGGGAGTCTGTATAAAGTTGTTACCAAAATCCTTGCCACACGTTTGTCATTAGTCATCTCCGATCTAATATCAAATGTTCAGACAGCTTTCCTTCCTGACCGTCAAATTCTTGACGGTCCCTTTATTATTAATGAGATTTTGGCTAGGTGTAAATTTAAAAAGCAGCAGGCGATGTTTTTTAAGGTGAACTTTGCTAAAGCGTATGATTCTGTTAGATGGGACTACCTTGATGATGTTCTTAATGCGTTTGGGTTTGGGTTAAGATGGAGGTCCAGGATTCAAGGTAGTCTAAAATCGGGTAAGGCTTCTGTTTTAGTGAATGGAAGTCCTACCTCGGAGTTTCAGTTTCACCGAGGATTGAAGCAAGGAGACCCCTTGGCTCCTTTTCTGTTCATTCTTATTATGGAGTCTTTTCATCTTTCTTTTAATCGTGCCGTTGAAGCAGGTATTTTCACAGGTTTATGAATTGACGATGCCCTCACGGTCTCTCACCTTTTTTATGCGGATGATGCGATTTTTATTGGCGATTGGTCTAAAGAGAATATAAAAGGTATTTTAAACATTCTCAATTGCTTTTCCCTACTTTCAGGGATGTCGATTAACCTCAAAAAAAGTCAAATTCTCGGGTTGGGAATCAGTGGATCGAATGTTTCCGAAACTGCCGCAAACCTTGGATGTTCGGTGATGAAGACTCCGTTTAATAACTTGGGCATTATGGTAGGTGGGAATATGTCTTTGGTTAAAGCTTGGGATGAGACGGTTCACAAGCTCACGAAAAGGCTCTCCAAATGGAAGCTTAAAACGCTTTCTATAGGAGGCCGTCTCACTCTCCTTAAGTCGGTTCTTGGCTCTACTCCGATCTATAACATGTAGGTTCCGAAGACGGTTCTTAACAAGATGGAAAACCTTCGTAGTAATTTTTTCAATGGTATTCAAGAAGGAGATAGAAAGATTGCTTGGGTTAAGTGGCATACTGTTCTCGCAGCTTAGAAATTCGGAGGCTTAGGGGTTTCTAGTTTTTTTGCGCTTAATAGAGGTCTTCTCGCGAAGTGGGTTTGGCGCTTCCTATCTCAAGATAATTCTTTATGGTATCAGATTATTTGCGCCATTCACGGACCAAGTACTACAGCTCTTTCTACTGCGTATTCGTCGACATGGAATTCTATTATCAAAGAGTTTAATTCCCTCAAGGTCCAAGGCGTTGATATTTTCTCCCACTGTAAGATTAGGATTGGCAATGGGATGCTCACTCGGTTTTGGAAGGATCTTTGAATCGAAGATTACATCTTATCAGGTCTGTTTCCTCGTTTGTTTGCTTTGGAATCAATGAAAGATATATCTGTCGTAGACAAACTTCATTCTCCTATAGTTTCTTCTTTACGTCGCACTGTTAGAGGAGGAATTGAAGAACATCAGTTAGAGCATCTTGTAGCATTACTTGATTCTGTTATTTTGTCTAACACGAATGACAGGTGGATTAGTGATTTGAATGGAGATGGGGTTTTTAGGGTTAAAGATGTGAGGAATATGCTAGATGAATTCTTTCTTCCTAGAGCAGATATCCCTACTAGGTGGGTCAAAAATGTTCCGATTAAAATTAATATTTTTGCCTGGAAACTGGCCCTTGACCGATTGCCTACTCGCGCGAATCTCATCAAAAGGAATGTTGTTACAGTGTCTGATGTGACCCAAAAAGTCATGTTCTCAAGAGTATATTTCCACACTTTTTGGACTATTCTTTGGTGAAAACATTTCAAAACCATCATTATTTACCAAAAATCACCAAGGTAGTCTAAATATAGACGTTACTGCAAAAATTGGTTAAAACGTCCATTTTACACGCAAACCGAGGAAAAATAATCACCATAAATATTCCGCTCTCAATTTTCTTATAGAATCAAATCTTAATTCATACTTTATAATTCTATAGGAAAAACCAAGACCGGAGGTGAAAGAATCAGAAGAAACGGAAAAGATATGATGCTCGGAAGCTCTCCGATCGTCAACCGGAACGCGTAAAAGTCAACCACCTCCATATTTGGCAAAATTAGTGTCACTAGAAGCGTAACGGAAAAACGAATCCAACGGCGCAAGAATCAAGCAAAACGGAGCCCGAACGAAGAAGATACGGACGAACCAAGCAACCAAAGAATCAGCGGAGGGCAAACGGGACACCCCCCCTGGGGAACCCCCTACTGTATATGGCCCCTAGGGTACCGTATACGGCCCCTAGGGTACCGTATACGGCCCTAAGGGTGCCGTATACGGGGGCTGTGTGCTTGGAAGGTGCCGTTTGACCCCCTTGGTCCGATACCCCCGTATGCGCTTTGGTGCTTGTTCTTCATGCTTTGTGACTTGTACCAAGCTTCATACTCTTTCCCTATAAAATAGAGGACCTCCTCATTCATTTTCCACACACCTCACACACCAACACACCTTACATTTCACACTTTCTCTCTCTAGATTTAGGTTAGCATTCTCTCTCTAGTACTACTCTTAGGAGTTAGAGGAGAATTAGTAGGTTAGCGTAGAAGCTCTTAGTAGCTTTTGTACGGAGTTACTCTGAGACTTCAGATTTGTGAAGATTTGTCTGTATTACTCTCGTATTCAGGTTTAATACAATATCTCGTATTTATTCTTTTAATTATGCTTTCTTATTATGCATGCTTAGGAATGAATGCTAGAATTATGCTAGGCTAGACAAATCAATGTTTGTTGTGATGTATGCAATGTTAGGATAGTTATGATATAATTGGATTGAATCATTATGAAACAATGGAGGTAACGTTATACGGCTTTCATTTGTATAGCTCCGGAATCATCACGAATGTGTGTAGTACGGAAAGTGAAAGCTATGAAAGTCGTGGGCACAATCCGTTGTGGAAATAATGATTCCCAATTGTAAACATGATGTTACCTTGTCTGTATAAGGTTAAACTGTTTGTTAACTTATGAACTGAACCTCTGCCCGTTTATCTATCCAACTTATGCTGTGGTTTGTATCCTCCTCCCTAGAACCTGGCCAATTGCTAGAAGTAGGATTGCTAACTATTCTGTGTATGATGATCAATGAACTCAACATGGTCGCTGTTCCCTCGATTGAAACATATCCGACGGACACGAAGCATAGGATTAGAGATAGATTAGGTTCATGCTTGTTTGTTGTGTATCTTTGGGACAACTTCCGGGATACCCATGATTTAATTATTAGGTCAGTAAATGTAATGGCTAGTGTTCCGTCCTATTGCATGTTCTTGTTTGATTGTTGCTTAGGTACTGCATGCTAGACATTTATAAACATTATCGCTTCCCTGCTAATTAGGTTTTCATGAACACAATAAACGTAATACAGATAGGTTAACATGCATGTAATAGTTGTGTTGACTGTATAATTAATGTTGAACAATTCAGCAGACCGCTAGACAGATTATCCCAACCAGTTCCGCGGGTTAAACCCTGTTCATGTTATTGTTCAATCAACAATTCATGCCATGATGCTAACATCCTCTGGATGACTGTAAATGGGGACCTGGATTAGAGGATAGTTGTCAGCTGAATTGGTCTGTGCATTTGGGAGAACTTCCGGTGTACTGGACACTCTATAACTGCTATCCATGTGACATATTATGTATCTGATTGCGGACAACTCTACGTTAGGTATGTAATAGGATCGTAGCTGTAACTCATTAAGAAATATAGGAATATCTAGTAAGTAATCAGGAATCTTAATTGGTATAACGGAAAAGCTGTAAAACGTCCGAGTATCCGGGATAGCGTTGAAATCATCACTGGTGTAAAATACGTGGGAGCCGAGTAAAGGCCGTAGGCATAATACTTTATTACCAATTAAGCTTCTATGACCTCACCGGATTAGTCATCACACCTAGTAGCCTTATCCCTCATAACTATCCATCCAAATAACATTACCGAAGTCACAGCAAACATATTCCTTATCTTGATTTCTCTGCGTTCTCCGTACAAACCCCCGTCTTTAATTTAGTTTTTTTAATTTTAGTAGTTAGATTAGTAAACCAAACAACCTATCAAAAGTTTTAAAATCCCAGCTAAATTGCAAAAGATAATTAATTCTCCTAGATTCCCATGCCCGTTGTAGTTTGAAGAACGACACCTGAGTCATACGTACCGCTTACTGCCCTTTAGGTCTTTAAGTTGTATCAAAACTTAGGATACCCAGCATAATAAATATAAAACACACTGCCGTGAGCCCTTGCCGGAAGGTTCAACGACCGGAGTAAAACCCGACCGACCGCTGGGGCCGCGACAAGTTTTTGGCGCCACTGCCGGGGACTACAACGACCGACTTTGGGAATTTAGTTATCTTAGTTATTTAGCGATCCTTTCGGAAGATCAATATCATCCGGAAGTTACCTGCTTTTTCCTTAAGTTAATTAGATTAATTAGATTAATTAGTTTAGTTTAGATTAGTTTTCCTTTCCGTAACCCTAATTTCTACCCTACGAGTTATGACGAACCGCATCACGCTCGCCTCATCAATCAAACCACTGCTAGAGGGACGAGGAGGACCGATTGCAGCACCAACCGACGAAACCCTTGAAATCAAGCCTCACTACATTAAAATGATTAAATCCGAGTGTCAGTTTCATGGTCTTTTGGTTGAAAATCCAAACGCCCATCTTAACAAATTCATCAACCTTACCGACTCCTTCGATCTAGTAGGAACCAATAGAGACACCCTTCGTCTCCATCTGTTTCCATATTCTCTATCTTCTCGAGCCTTAACCTGGTTTTATGATTTCGAACCCAATTCGATTCATACCTGGGAGGAGATGGCTACTAAGTTTCTAGCTAAGTACTATCCCCCTTCCCTTCAAACCAAGCTTAAGACCGACATTGCTAACTTCCGTCAGGAAACTAACGAATCACTAAGCAAGGCTTGGGAACGATTTAAGAATCTTATCGGAAGATGTCAAAACCATCAGTTGGCTGAAACGAATCTGGTCTGCACGTTCTACAACAGCTTAAATCCTCAGCACCAGCAAACCCTCGATGCTGCTTCATCCGGAAACTTCATGCAACATACTTCAGACGAAGCCTGGAAGTTGATTGAGACGATAACGATGCATCATCATGACTTGGAGCCAGATGAATCCACTTCAGAAAACCGGAGTACTTCAAATCAATCCTTGGACACCTTGAAAACTTAACTCGAATCCGTATCTAAAGTTGTCAAGGACTTGCAAGAATCTTCTAAACCCATGCAAAAGAAGAAACCCCCAAAGTTCTTCCCAAACATACGGGCCAACGAAGAAATTCTTAATACCACTGGTAGAAACCCTGACCAATCCTTTCACTCTAAACCATTCGTTCAGCGGTTAACCACTCTACCCCCTTCTCAATCTTTAGTTCTCTCTAATCCTACCCAATTGACTTCTCATCTAAACAATACGATTTTCAATAACTTCATGGTTGAGCAAAATAATACAAACAAACGAATTCTCGATTTTCAAAATCAAAATGATTATTTGCTCAGGATTTCAAATGATTTAATTAAAAACATGGAGGATAATGTTAAAAGATTGTTTTTAAAAGTTGAGGAGAAGCAAAAGGAGGAAGCGATTTACAACTCTGTCTTTCACTCATCCTATGAGCATGATGACATTCTTGTGGTCACTAGAGGAGGAAAAGAGACTAAGAATGAGAAATCCATAGATATTCCTTCAAATGAACCTTCTACATCTCTACCTACCGTCTCGGTACAAGTTGACACCCTTGTCGCTTCTCCTGAGCCAGAACATTCTAAAGCCCCAGAAGTCTCTAAACCCGTTCGAATACCTTTCCCTGGTAGGCTTAAGAAAGAGAAACAAGAAGCTCAATTTGGAAAATATCTAGAAATGTTCAAAAGCCTACACTTAAACCTTAGATTATTAGATGCTTTAGTAGAAATGCCCAGTTGTGCTAAATTCTTTAGGGAACTGATATCCAACAAAGAAAAACTTAGACAGATAGTTAACTTGCCCTTAGATGCCGAGTGTTCGTTAATTATGCAACAAGGACTACCCCCTAAGCTTGGAGATACTGGCCGTTTCACTATTCCTTGTTATCTTCAGGATGTTCAAATAAGTAACGCCTTAGCTGACCTAGGAGCTAGTGTAAACCTCATGCCATTCTCGCTTTATAAGAAACTAGGATTAAATGAACTCTTGCCTACCCGTATGACCATCCAATTAGCAGATAGATCAGTTAAACTCCCCCGAGGAATTGCTGAAGATATTATGGTCTGTGTTGACAAATTCGTCTTCCCAGTTGACTTCGTTGTTATGGATATTGAAGAGGACACCCAGGTTCCACTCATCCTTGGCAGACCTTTCCTAAACACTGCCAAGGCCGTCATTGACGTAAATGAAAAATCTTTAAAACTCCGAGTTGGAACTGAAGAGGTCACCTTTAATGTTGATAAACTAATGAAACAACCTGTGGGAGAAGATCTTGGTTTTGTAGATTCTATGCAGGAATTAATTGAAGAACATTTGGAAGAGATCCTCACAGTAAGCAGCATTAACCCCCTTCCCAATACTGTCATCACTTCAAGAATACTTTGTGAAGAAGGTGCGGGTCTATGCTCGGCTATCTCGGATTCTTCCGACACATCTGGAGAGTTACTATTCCCTTTAAAGAATTCTAAGCCGCAGTACAACTCCATCACGACTGCTCCGCTTGGAAATGGCACTCCTGTCACTCTGCTTCGAAGGAACCCAACTTCTGAAGTAGATCATTCATCTCTCTCAAGGGAAGAAATTCTCAAGACTCTTGAAGACATGGAGTCAATACTGAAAACACCTGCTTCGCAACTATCTGAAAGTTGTGAAAAACCAGAAATCAGCATCAGCACATCTTCATCTGCTCAATTCCAGAGATTTGTAACAACCGACAAAGGAAAAGAAATAATCACCGAAGAAAGTGCAATCTCTCAATCTTCCCAAGTAAAATATGAGCTAAGAAGAGATGAGCTGTCCAACAATACATAATGGGTTGAGATAGCATCAGCCGACATTCTGGAATCACCTGCGATGGAGTCAGATTATCAAACAACATATGACGAGCTTTAAAGAGACGAAATTGCTAGGATGAAACCATCTACTGAAGAACCACCCGAATTGGAGCTGAAGGAACTTCCCCCACACCTTGAATATGTTTTTCTTGAAGGAACTTCGCACTTACCGGTTATCATATCTAAAGAATTGAAGCCCGAAGAGAAAGCAAGACTGGTACAGGTTCTAAAGACACACAAGAAGGCGATTGCTTGAAAAATCTCTGACATCCAAGGGATTAGTCCAAATTACTGCACGCACAAGATCTTAATGGAAAATGACTTTAGACCGTCAGTTCAGAGGCAAAGGAGAGTCAACCCAAAGATTCAAGACGTGGTGAAAAAGGAGGTTATCAAACTCCTAGATGCTGGTCTGATTTACCCTATCTCAGATTCCCCATGGGTTAGCCCAGTTCAAGTCGTCCCAAAGAAAGGAGGCATGACGGTCATCGCTAACGAAAACAACTAGTTAATTCTAACACGAACCGTCAATGGTTGGAGGGTATGTATCGACTATCGGAAACTGAATGAAGCTACACGCAAAGATCACTTCCCTCTACCATTCATTGATCAGATGCTCGAAAGACTGTCGGGAAACGAATTCTATTGCTTCCTTGATGGCTTCTCAGGCTATTTTCAGATACCTCTCGATCCGAAGGACCAAGAAAAGACGACGTTCACTTGTCCTTATGGAACATTTGCTTACCGACGTATGCCTTTTGGCTTATGTAATGCACCTGCGACCTTTCAAAGATGCATGGTGGCGATATTCCACGACATGATTGAACAATGCATGGAAGTGTTCATGGACGATTTCTCAGTCTTTGGGGACTCGTTCAGCACTTGTCTTTCTAACTTGGATAGGATGCTTGCTCGATGTGAAGAATTAAACCTAGTTCTGAATTGGGAGAAATGTCACTTCATGGTGAAAGAGGGCATAGTTCTTGGACACCGCATTTCAAAGTTTTGAATTGAAGTTGACAAAGCAAAAGTTGAAACTATCTCGAAGCTTCCACCCCCTACTTCTGTGAAAGCCATCCGAAGTTTTCTAGGTCACGCCGGATTCTACCGTCACTTTATTAAGGATTTCTCTAAGATCTCTCGACCTATGACTCATCTTCTCGAAAAAGATACTCCGTTTGACTTTACAGATGAATGTCTCAAGGCTTTCAACTACCTAAAAGATCTGCTTGTACATGCACCGATCATGATTGCCCCCGATTGGAGTCTCCCATTTGAAGTCATGTGCGACGCTAGTGATTTCGTTGTTGGAGCTGTACTGGGACAGCGGAAGGAGAAACATTTTCAACCAATATACTACGCTAGCAAAACGCTCACAGACGCTCAAGAGAATTTCACCACTACAGAAAAGGAGCTGCTTGCGGTAGTATTTGCTTTTGATAAATTTCATTATTATCTAATCTTGTCCAAAACTATTGTCTATACAGATCACTCCGCTTTGAAATACCTTTTTAAGAAGCAAGATGCTAAACCACGCCTTCTAAGATGGATTCTACTCCTACAAGAATTTGATATTGAGATTAAAGATAAGAAAGGAGCAGAAAACGTTGCGGCCGATCATCTTAGCCGATTGGAAAATCCATCAATGGAGAAGTTGCACGAGAAAGATATTCTAGATCAGTTCCCTGAAGAACAACTCATGACTATAGGAGGCTACCAACAAGGATCACAATTCACACACAACCCTTGGTATGCCGACTTCGCCAATTATCTGGTAGGAAACATCATACCAAAAGGAATGCCGACCTCTCAGAAACGAAAATTCTTCCGCGATGTCAAGAACTATTTTTGGGACGATCCTTATCTATTTAAGGTTTGCCCCGATCAAATTATTCGAAGATGCATCGATGGGAAGGAGGCAGAACAAATTCTACACCAGAGCCACTACGGACCTACTGGAGGACACCATGGCAACAAAATGACTGCACGAAAGGTTTACGATGCCGGCTTTTATTGGCCAACCATATTCCGAGATGCTTGCGACCTGGTAAAGCGCTGTGATATTTGCCAAAGGCAAGGCAATATCTCAGCCCGAAATGAAATGCCACTTATATATTCAGGCCGTGGAGATCTTTGATATCTGGGGATTATATTTTTATGGGACCATTCCCTAAGTCTAACGGTAAAGAGTACATCTTAGTCGCAGTGGATTACGTCTCCAGGTGGCCCGAAGCTCAAGCTTTTCCGACCAACGATTCAAAAGTAGTAACCCAGTTCCTCAAAAAGCTGTTCAGTCTATTTGGAACTCCAAGAGCTATAATCAGTGACCGTGGCACGCATTTCTGCAATACTCAATTCATGCGAGTGCTGCAGCAGTATGGTGTCACTCACAAAACTTCGACGGCTTATCATCCACAAACAAATGGGCAAGCTGAAGCGACAAATCGGGCTTTGAAAAGGATATTGGAACGAACTGTCGGAAATCACGGGCACAGGTGGGCTGAAAAATTAGACGATGCGTTGTTGACATTCAGAACTGCCTACAAAACACCATTAGGAACCACACCGTATCGGCTAGTCTACGGCAAGGAGTGTCACCTTCCAATTGAGTTGGAATATCGGGCATACTGGGCATTAAAACATTGCAACTTGGATATTTCAGCAGCTGGAGAGCAACGCAGGATGCAATTGAATGAGTTAGCAGAGCTAAGGGACCAGGCGTACGATAGTTCTCTAAACTTCAAAGAAAGAACCAAAAGGGTCCACGATGCTAAACTGAAGCCTTCTCGGTTCAAACTAGGAGACAAAGTGCTACTCTTCAATTCACGCTTCAAGAAATTCTCTGGTAAATTCAAAAGTAGGTGGAGCGGACCATTCATAATCTCAAAGGTATTTCCCTATGGCGGTATCGAACTCGAAGCTCCAGAAGGTAATTTTAAGGTTAATGGTCATCGCTTAAAGCATTATGTTGAGGACTTTCCCATCCGGGAAGATTTCTTCATCTTTGAACCTCCATGAGTCTTCAAGAAAGGTACAAAGAGTCAAGCTAGAGACTCGTAAAACAAGCGCTCTTGGGAGGCACCCCAAGCTTATCTTTACTTTTCCTGTCAAATTTTTACTTAGTTTATTTTTGTTAAGTATGATTATCTCTAACAAAATTGCAGATTTGCTACTGATGTGACCCAAAAAGTCACATCTTTAAGGTCATATTTCCGCGCTTTTTGGACTATTCTCTGGTGAAAACACTTTAAAATAATCATTTATCACTAAAAATCACCAAGGTAGTCTAAATATAGACGTTGCTACAAAAATAAGTGAAAACGTCCAATTTACACGCAAACCGAGGCAAAATAATCACCTTAAATATTCCGTTCTCAATTCGCTTATAGAATCAAATATTAATTCATATTTTATAATTCTATAGGGAAAATCGAGACCGGAGGTGAAAGAATCAAGGAAAACGGACGAGAGACGAAGAAGATATGAAGCTCGGAAGCTCGCCGATCGTCAACTGGAACGCGTAAAAGTCAACCACCTCCAAATATGGCAAACTTAGTGTCACTAGAAGCGTAACGGAAAAACGAATCCAACGGCGCAAGAATCAAGCAAAACGGAGCCCGAACGAAGAAGATACGGACGAACCAAGCAACCGAAGAAACAGCGGAAGGCAAACGGGACACCAACCCCCCCTGGGCACCCCCCTACCGTATACGGCCCATAGGGTACCGTATACGGCCCTAAGGGTACCGTATACGGCCCTATGGGTGCCGTATACGGGACTGTTTGCCTTGGAAGGTGCCGTATGCCCCCTTGGTCCGATACCCCCCGTATGCGCTTTGGTGCTTGTGCTTCATGCTTTGTGACTTTTACCAAGCTTCCTACTCTTTCCCTATAAATAGAGGACCTCCTCATTCATTTCAAACACACCAAAAAACACACCTCTCACCTTACATTTCACACTTTCTCTCTCTAAACTTTCTCTCTCTAGATTTAGGTTAGCATTCTCTCTCTAGCACTACTCTTAGGAGTTAGAGGAGAATTAGTAGGATAATATCTCTCTAGTTTCTCTCTCTAGGAGGCTAGAGAGATATAATTTAGTGGTTAGAGCTAGAGGAAACGTTGTAATTGGGTAATCAAGCTGTAGCAAGGTTATTCAAGTCAGACTGTTGTAATCCTCAGTATTACTCTTCTAATCCGGTGATATCATCTTACTTTCTTACTGTTATAATGTTTACTTTGCATGTTATTTCAGTACGATCTATGATTATTACCATGCTGATTAGCTAGATTAATATGTGATTGTTGAAATGTAGATGTTAGGATTAGGAATAATGTTTAATTAATATCTTATATATGATTGGTAGTTGTTATGCTATGTATATGTTAGACTTATCCTGGATATAGACCTAATTAATCACCCTTTCCGGTCTCTCACGTAGCTGTTGCCTTAGGATAGGATCTGATCAACCCTAAATACGAATACACAGTTATCTCCTGTTTGTACGAAACTGTGAGACCACCGTAATACGGCAGAATACTTAGTATAGCGTTGGAAATACCACTGGTAGAGTACAAATACGTGGAAGCTAAGAAAATGCCGATGGTCCGTCTCACCGTGGATTACCTGAAAGCAAACCTTTCAGACACGGGTCTAGGTCTTGACTAAGCCGTGAAAATGCCGTAATACACCGTTAAACTACCTCTGGTTATAAAGCTGTGTAAAGATAATAAAGTCTTTAAAACACCGTAAATATACCTAGGGTTAGAGTACTGTGGAACATAAGGACACTATTCACTGTATGCATACCTAGGGATGAACGACCGATGGCAAATGAGAGTCTAATCCACGACGGAAGCAATTGAGCTTAACTAGATTAAACACATGAGTTAGGACATGAAAGCAAGGATGCCGGCTATGTTCCCAGATGCTTAAAACCCCTAATCTCTATTAAACCGATAGCTTAACTTATTCAGCATACAACCTGTATTACTCTGTTAAAATTGGATAGACATAGGTGTTAAGAAAGGTTAGTGTAGTGGATTGTTGCCTTATTCCTTAACTCCATTTAGAGAGTCTCTTGGTCTCCGAAAGAGACGGTGAGGTGGGTCTGAAGACAATCCCATCTAATCAGAATCACGATAACCTAGGGTTCAGTGACATACGCTTTAGGATTTCACCTTAGACGTAGGGTCCTAGTGTTCACACCGACCGTTTAGAAGATTCTTAACTAGAGTAATCACCTATCATCTATATAATATCATCCCGAAAACCTAATCGTCGAAGTTTCAGCAATCACTCTCTACCTGCTGCTTATAATCTCATTTACTTTTCTGCACTTTACTTTCTGTCAGTAGATTAATAAACCAAAACAAACCTACCTTGTTTTAAAACCTATCCTAATTGCGAAATTATCTTTGGTAGTCAAAATTTAGTTCAATTCGTTCCGATTTTGGACGACACTCGAGTTATACTTGCTGCTTTACCCACAAGGTAGGCGGCTAGGACAATTTGAGCCCTGCAAAATATAAATTTTAAAACTTACAAATGTCGCGCGTCTCGGTGGCCGTCGGAGCAACGATTCGGGACTCAAAAACCCGACCGACCGCTGGGATCGCGACAAGTTTTTGGCGCTTGTTGGGGCCCGATCAGGTCGGTGTCGTCGGACGATTGCTAACCGGGCGCGCAACTGGTGATAGTTTTAAATTTGTATTTGCGGGGTCTAAGTATGACTTACTATTACTGAACCAAATGGGCTAGTAGGTGGTAATTTTGACCTAGAGTCGTTCTTAAAGAGAAACTGAATTGAAACAGAGGTGATCCAATCAATCTTTCTTTCTAGTAAAGGGGGTTTTTAAAAGAGTGTTTTGGTTCAGTTAAACTAAATAAAGCGAATAAAATGTAATAAGATGACAGATATGCAAAGTAGTATTTGTTGTGAGTTCGTT
The DNA here is from genome assembly GCA_949592205.1 of Helichrysum umbraculigerum. Taxonomy (NCBI): domain Eukaryota; kingdom Viridiplantae; phylum Streptophyta; class Magnoliopsida; order Asterales; family Asteraceae; genus Helichrysum; species Helichrysum umbraculigerum. The sequence goes on along the minus strand of CATIUR010000009.1, from coordinate 7,276,651 downwards.
AGCTAATAATCATGGGATGATGACTTTTATGGGAAAATGAATATCTAAATTGGGTTGTTTACCAGATTCGTTAACTTGTGGTATGACCAAAAGATTCCTTATTAGTTGGTTATCAACTAATATGTCACGAGGAACTAAGGTGTCGTGATTCTGACCAGACAGACGATGCTCAACTCTCCACACTCTCCTGTGAGGGAGTCAGTGGCCCATATTATTGAACGTATTTGCTCGTGGGCGAAGGAACAGAGTAGCAGGTCTATAACAAGTCTTGCCGTTCTTAATACCACAACAATTATGAATCCATTAAACAACTAACTTAGAACTTGTGTCCGGACTTATTTAATTAACTCCTTTTAATGGAACTTAAGCGTGATAAACGAGGGAAAGCATTTAGGTTTCTTGCTTACCGTGCTTTAGGTTTCATGGTTTTAGGAAAACATATTATTATAAATAGGATTTCAAACTTGCCTTTCTCGATATAATTAACAAATCCCTAGGTTTTCATAAATGTTCATTTAGCCTATAGCTTACCTAATCTAATCTAATCTAAAAACAACTAATTAAAATGCTGACGGCTTTTTACAGAAAGTTAAACCCAGACCATGTCGGAAAATGCTATGTTAACTCACAATGTATTAGATCGTTTACCGATATTTTCATAGCAAGTTCAATTGCTTCATGATGTTCACATGATAAGTACATTGTGGTCAGAAGTGTACAATACTCATGGCAAGTCCACGTAACCACATTGCATTTCATAATGCTTGCATGACGTTACAATTGAAAACATAGTTTTTACACAGATAACTATTGACCGAGTATTGAGGTTCGCGACTCCTCTTTACAAGGTTACAATCACGTTTGTTAATCGAAAGGAGAATGTAAGTTTTAGGTTTGAAATCACAAGATAAGTCCGTTCACAAAGTTTCCAATCTTAATAACGTCGATCCATAATACAACTACCTTCGGTCGTTACTGGCTTCCATATATTAGTACTATGCTCAAGAAGCATTTCCAATACTATACCGAGTAAACAGTCGAATAGGGGCCGTCATATTATTTCACGACGTATTCAAAGTCATCCCATAATTATATATGCTAACTACATCACAACAAATACAATAGTAATCTACCCGCTAATCATGGCACAAACTAATTCTAGCATAATTAAAGTATACATATTTAATTAAGATAGAATAAGGAAAGAGAGAACCGGGATTAAGATGCGAGAAGGAATAGACTTGAATTAATACTCGTAACTCCAAGCGTACACCAAAGATTACAACAACGTTCCTAGCTTTCTTTCTACTCTAAACAAAATGCTAAACTAATCTAATGCTAAATTTAAAGTAAGATAGTAAAGTGAGAAAGTAAGAAAGTAATTTTGCTAGTGCATTTGGATGTGTTTTACAAATGAACCTAGGCAACCTATTTATAAGTGAGCTTTGGCTCACATTTGCACCATGAGGTGCATGTTAGAAAGCTTGCCAAAAGTGGTGTGTACAACACGAAAAGTAGGCGCACCGGATACCGTACAACACGAAAAGTAGGCGCACCAGGTACCAAAAGTTACCAAAAACGGAAACCGGGATGGGTGAGAGATGTCCGGCGCCGCCACCTGTGTGGCCGGCGGCGGTGGTGGTGCTGCCGGCGGCGGTGGGCCCACCCCCGCCCCGTTGCGTGATCTCGTGCTTCGTTTGCTGATTCGTGCGTGTTTTCTTCGTTATACGTCCGTTTTCATCGATTCTTTTTTTGTTGGATTCGTAATTCAAAAACGAAGATTTTGACATAAGATTGGCCCTGAATTGAGGTCCCTAGCTCCAGATATTGCGTACTGATCATTTGGATCTTCCGGCGGGCGCGAAATCTTCATTTTTCACCCGTTTCAGTTGATTCTTCTTTCGTTGGATTCGTATTTTGAAAACGAACATCTTGGAAATAATGGATGTTGGTGGAGGGCACTTTAGTCTTGAAATCCCGTTTTTATGCCTTGAATCTTCAAACGTGTGTGGAATTTTCATTCTACATCCGTTTTGCTTGATTTTTGTCGTGCCACCTTGTTTTGACCACCTTGGCATAATGTTACTGATTTAAACCATATTTGAGTTCAAAATGCCAAGAATCGTTCTAGAATGAGAGAGATATCGGTAGTAAAAACATGACTTTTTACGCGATATCAAGTATCCAACACTTAGAACTTTGCTTGTCCTCAAGCAAACTAACGTTCAACATGGTTAAAAATAAGCAGATAATGAAAAATTTATGGCGGAACTTTTTACTGAGGGGGTTTTGGAAAGATAAAATATGTTCTTTGAGAAAGCAGGGTTGTAATCTTTAGGAGCATGCTTTTGATCTTTGATCTTTGATACATGACTAGGCGATCCTCTCACGGTGGTCACTCCAATCACTCAAAGTGTTTAGGGTTTCCTATTCTAGCATTATCAATCACTCAGAACGCCAGTCATGTATCGTTTATCGTCATAGGCTTGATCGACAATAAAATCGTTACCTTTTTGGTGAGCGTGAAGTTGATCTAGCCACAATCATTCTAAGGGGAGTGATATAGGGTTCTGGAGTGAGGTGTTGGTGATATGAGAGGGGGTTTTGTTGGATTTTCTTTTTGGTGAAGTTGGAAAGTTTGAAGTTTTTGACTTCTTGGGACGATTGACGCCTTTTGGTTCTTCTGGTTCTTGAAGTCTTTCCTCTATTTGACTTTCTTTTCTTCGATTTTTTCTTGGATATTTTTGACTTCGTATCCTTGTAGCTTTTCTTCATTCATTCATCTTTGAAACTTATAAAGTTTGAGGGATGTTTTTGAGTAGGTACGGGATGAAGTGTTTATTTTGGGGTGTATGGAAGGGTATGGAAGGGTTTAAGAATGATGTGATTCGATCTCCTTTTACTCACTAGTTTGGTTTCGAAATAAATTACAGGAGCAAGTTCTGATTCTAAACGCATACATCGGCACACTCAAGAATCGAAAAAGTGAAGCATTAAAAGTGAATGCTTTTCATATGGCTCAAGATACCTCACGAATCGAAAGTTGGTTTGTTGTGTGCTTAGTCATGCGATGCTCTTTATGGGATTATCAAACTTGTTTTTCAAAAGAATTTATATTTTATTCGTCCTTTTTCCCAAAGTAAATCATTTCTCGTTTAAAAATTTTTCATTTTCAACATATTTTTAACTTATTTTTGAAAATTTTGTTTAGTTTTTGAAGAAAGGCGGTCTTAAAGAGCAACGACTTTAGAATCAAGAGTATATACCATTATCCATTTTATAGTAGTGCAACTACTGCTATCCCACACTTAAAGGAACATCGTCCTCGATGTTATCTGAGTCAATTAGGGTAAAATCCCAAACTTAGAATTTTAAACATCCAAGAGACATTCTTTTAGCGGTGTGTTTTTGGGCTTGAATCCCACACTTAGTGATAAGCATAGTGGATATGGCGTATTCAAAACGAATGAAAAAGAACGGAATAGAAGTACTTCCCGGTGGTTGAAGCGTTCCTTTGGTTGCATTTGCCGGACTTTGTCTTCTTTGGTGCATTCTTGATCAAGTCTTCTTGTGATTGGTCTCGTGAGTGTGAACACGTCGGATATACTATTCTTTGGTTGTTGATGCTTTCTTGCAGGCTGTAGCATCCTTTGTATGATCCGAGTGTGAAAGATAGTCGGAGATTTCATCACTTCTTGGAAAGTAAAATTGCAGAAATGTAAAAAACGGGTTGCCTCCCGAGAAGCGCTCTTTTAAAGTCGAGAGCTCGACTTAGTCCTTTGTTCCTTAGAAGATGCTTGTGGCATCAGTGGTGGTAGCATGGTCACTGTGGTTCCTTGGTAGAGCGTATCTTGGTGGAAAGTATTGCAGGAATTGCTCTATCATGTCGGCAATGAGTGTTAGTACATGTTTAGTGTCTGTCAGTTGGTCTAGCTCGTAGTTTGTAATTAGAATTAGTGTTCCTGACTCCTGCGACGTAGCGTGCAACGTCGCAGGTGCGACGTCAGGTTTTGGGCCTGCGACGTAGTCTACGTCGCATGGGCTTGGGCCTGCGACGTAGCGTGCGACGTCGCATGTGCCAGATTTCATATAAATTCGTTTTATGTTTTCTGTTTTAGGGTTGACGAAACCCAAAACGCAATTAGTCGAAATCTCTGTAATCTGACCGATTATAATACAATATAATACGTTTCGTTTGATATTCATTGCGTATTGATTGTTCGTGTGTTTAGTGTATAACTTAATCGTTGATTCCGCAAACGATTGAGTGACTCGGTTCGTACTAGATCCTAAGTAAGGGACAAACAACTGGTATCAAAGCAGAAAGTGCTCGTTTTGGCGATTCAGATCGAGTTTGGTTTTTAAAAGGAAGTGATATTCGCGTGTTTTTGTGTTTATCACATTTGTTTTGTGTTTTTACAGGTTTTCGATCAGTATTACTGGGATAATTGAAGGTTTCTGTCGTTCGGCATTCGTGGTTTTGGTTTTTAGGGTTAAAAATTCGTTTTTAGGGTTTTTGGCCGCAGGATTTCGCGTTTTGCGACGTACCATTGCGACGTAAGCTGCGACGTCGCGTGCGACGTAGTGATTTGGACTTTAATTAGTCTGTGCGACGTCGTGTTGCGACGTAGTGTGATTCTGCGACGTCCTCTGCGACGTCATCTGCGACGTACCTCTCAACGTCGCATAGTGTGATTCTGCGACGTCCACTGCGACGTCATCTGCGACGTACCTCTCAACGTCGCATATTTCTGATTCTTAATTGAATCCTTTGCTTTTGCGACGTACCTATCAACATCGCATAATCTTGGTGCGACGTACTCACCTACGTCGCTAAGATCAGAAGTTTGTTTTTCGATTAAGTAATTACAATGGCAGCTGATAAAGAGGATATTAGAGGTCTAAGAGAAATGATTAAACAAAGTAATGACATAGGTTCAAGTAATAAACCTCCATTATTTACTGCGGACATGGATTATGTATACTGGAGAGACCGAGTTGAACAATACATTGATTTTCATTGTCCAGAATTATGGGGACCATTACGCGAACGTTATGTACCTCCATTAGCTGAAGGAGAATACCGTAATATTCGTCCTGCTAAGACCTATAAAGCGATGTCTCCCGAGGAGAAGAAAGATTTTGATACTGAAAGAAAATCTTTTTCAATGATTAAAATGTGTCTAACTAAGGATGTTCTTTGGCTTTTCAGAACTCATGAAACAGCCTTTGATTTATGGAAGGCAATTGAAACTCGTTGTGGAGGAAACGATAAGTACAAGGAAGCCAAGCTTGAACTGATTAAGAAACAGTACGATATCTTTGACATCCTTCCAAATGAAGACACGACTTCGTTATTCACTAGGTACTCACGGTTAGTTGGTGAGTTGTTTGAAGGGGGTTATACTTTTCCTTCAATTGAAGTAAATAAGAAGCTACTGGATGTGTTGCCAAGTTCTTGGGATGTTAAAGTTCAATTTTTAAAGGAAAATGAAGAACTTGCAAACATGTCGTTGGATACGCTGATCGGGGATCTTCAAGCTCACGCGATGGAGATTAAGAAGAAAGAAACTAGGTCTGGTGCTGCTGTTCAGAATCCTAGTGTGTATGGTGTTCAGATCAACTCTGGGAAGACTTATGGATCTGGAGTCGCTTTTGTAACAAATACAAATGCTTCATCGACTTCTTCTTCTTCCGATGGGATTCATTCTGTTTTCATGACTGGACCTTCTTCAATCAACAACAGGTTCAGGTCTCACCTGCTATTCAGGAACAAGCTGCAATTTATACAGCTTTCTTAAGCTCATACAAGGATTTGGTTACTCAACCAAATCTTACTTTGGAGCTGACTAAGGAAGACTATGCTCAGCTTGATGAAGATGATCTGGAACAAATGGATTTAACTTGGAATGTGGCGATGATCACCCGAAGAATTCAAAAGTTCTTGCAGAGGACAAGGCGTAAAAGCTTGGAAGGTGATGGAAAGACTGGCTTCGGATTTGACAAGAGTAAGGTCCGATGTTACAATTGTCAAAATTTGGGTCACTTCGCCAGGGAGTGCGAGAAACCCAAAATGCCAGCATCGGGATTCACAACACCATCTACTCCTCCAAAGGCCAAAGAAATGGAAGTTTCTAAGAAAGGGCTTGCTGATAATGCCCTGATTGCCTTTGAGCCTACAAGTCAAGATTGGACGCCAGTCTCCCAGCATTACCAACAGTGTTTGATGGCTCACATCGTGAATGAGGTACCTGATGAACCATTAAATTGTATCTCATGTATTAAGTTAACTGAATCTCTAAAGGCATTTCAGAACGAAACTGTAGAGTTGAGGAAAAAGAATGAAAAACTAACCGAGTCAAATAATTTCTTAAAAGCTAATGAGAAACTTTATGAAAAACATCTTGAGGCTCATCGGTTAGATACTCAGAAATATAAATCTAAGGTTTTTAGTCAAGAAGATGCCATTAAAAGCTATCTTGTTGAAATTGAATTACTAAATAAAGAACTTACAGATTTAAAAGCTGAGTATGAGAATTATAAGAGTAAAATCTTAGGTTCAAATTCCTCAACGGTTGTTTTTAATGAAATTCTTAGCAAGCATGGTACTAAAGGGAAGAAGAATGAGGGATTGGGATACAACTCAGTCCCTCCTCCTACTACTCACTGTCCCCTGCCTGTTAAGGAAGGCTTTGAAGAGATTCCAGTTGATTGGTCCAAGCTTTATGGTTTAAAAGCTAAAGATGCTAAAGAGACCAAACATAACAAACCGGCAAAGGAGAAAACCAAGCGGCCAGAGTACCCCTTGCCAACGTTTGTTAAGTCTGTGCATGAATCTCCTGTTAGTGTTGAGGAGAGTGTTGAGTTAAAGAATGAATCTCCTGTTATTATTGAGGAGATTGTTGAGATTGAGGACATTACGGATCAGGAGTATCCTGAGGTTAAGAAGGTTGTGGTTAAACCTGAAAAAGTGATTTCAAAGATTGAGCCTGAAATTAAGGTTCAACCAAATAAGGGAAAAGCCAAGGTTTTTAATTCGAAACAACAAACTTTACAGTCACCTGTAAAGATTTTGCAAAATAAAATAGTAAATGAAAGAGTTTCGTATGATAAACCTTCAACTTCAACCTCTCAACCAAAACAAACACTTTCTAAAACATGTACGCATTGTTCATGTTCTAGAAATGTTTCTCCACCTCCTGTGGTAATTCCTCAGCCTCAACCGTTTGTTGAGACTCGTTCTTGTTTCTACTGCAAGAAACAAGGACATTTAATTCGTGAATGTCCAAAGCTGTCAAATCAGCGCTATGGGAGAGAGATGCCTAGGACATCTGTTTATAGAAATTCTTTTTCAAAATCTCCACCTAGGCGTTACTCTACCTCTCCCAAGCCTGTTTTGAAGCCTGTTTCGAAACCAAGTAATGTTGAGCAAAAACCTTTGCCAATTCAAAAGCCCAACATTATTTCGATTACCAATTCCGAATCTTCAAAAGTTTGGAAACGTAAAGAGTCTGATGTTGACTCTTCAGTCGTCAACAATAACACATCAGATAAAAATTCTAATTTGTTTAAAGATAAAATCCTATCTGACGTGATTATTGTTGATGACCACGGTCGACCTAAGTCTGTAAAGGCTTGGGTCACCGTTTCTCACTAATCTCCTTCGTTTGTGTGTTCCAGCAGTCAGAACGTGTTAAAGATAGTGAATGGTATTTGGATAGCGGCTGCTCGCGACATATGACAGGCGATGTATCTCTTCTTGTGGATATTAAACCATACGCAAGAGGATATGTTGCCTTTGCTGGAGATACTGGGGGAACCATTTCTGGAAGAGGAACGTTAACTAACGGCAATGTTAGTTTTGAAAATGTGAACTACGTGGAACAGCTTACGCACAACTTGCTAAGTGTTTCACAGGTCTGTGATAAAGATTATACCACTGCGTTCACAAAGACAGAGTGTGTGATACTGAAGCCTGGGTATGTCATTCCAGAAGAATGGGTGTTACTGAGAGCACCAAGAAAGAATGACACATACATTTTGAACATGAGAACTGTTGAGACCTCGAACGAATATACGTGTCTCTTGTCTAAGGCTTCTGAAAAGGAATCACTGCTTTGGCACAGACGAATGGGACATATTCATTTCCGAAAAATGAATTTCTTGACTAAAAATGACCTAGTGCTAGGAGTTCCGAAACAGTTATTTGCTCTAAAGGATGACTGTATCTCCTGCCAAAAAGGAAAGCTACGTAAGAAGTCCCATAAGTCTAAGCAGGTGAATTCCATAAATGCTCCATTGGAACTACTGCATATGGATCTTTTTGGTCCAGTCTCTACAAAGAGCATTGGTGGTCGGTCTTACTGCTTGGTAGTTACTGATGACTACTCAAGGTTTTCGTGGGTTTACTTTTTGACCATAAAAGGGGAAACTCCTGAGATTTTGGTGTATTTGTTGGACAAGTTGGCAAATCTGTGCAACTTGAAGGTGAAAAGGATACGAAGCGACAATGGAACTGAATTCAAGAACTCAACTCTCGAATTGTTTTGTGCTACAAGAGGTATTGAGCATCAATTTAGTGCTCCGAGGACTCCACAACAGAATGGAGTTGCAGAAAGAAAGAACAGGACAATCATCGAGACAGCTCGGACTATGTTAGCTGACTCCAAGTTACCAATTATCTTCTGGGCTGAGGCAGTTAATACTGCCTGTTATGTTCTCAACAGAGTACTCACGGTTAAGAAAAGGAACAAAACGTGTTATGAACTTTTCAATAACCGTAAGCCAAATCTGCAGTTCCTAGAACCATTTGGGTGTCCATGCCTGATCATGATAACAAAAGATAAGGTCTCTAAGTTTGGTGATAAGGCTGTTGAAGGGATTTTTCTTGGATATTCAGTCAACTCTCCGAACAAAAGAGTCTTTAACAAATCATCGAATCAGATAGAGGAGCATTTTGAAGTGAAATGTTTAAGGTATACGGAACCTCCTCAAGGAACAGGTCCGGATTGGTTTTTCAACTATGGAAACCTCTTCAACTCTTTCAATATTCCGGAAGAAGATGAAACGGAAGAATTGGTTTCTATACTTCATGAGCTTGATCTTACTCAAGATACACCTGTTAATAATAAACCATCCAACCCAAATCCCAATGCAACACCCGCACCTCCACCGACTAATCCTACACCTCCACAAACTACACCTACACCCACACAACCACCCACACAACCACAAACAACTACCAAATCACCACCATCAACACCATCTCCTACTCCATCATCTTCGGCTGCTCCTTCTAAAACAGTTTATACCTACACAAAGGAGCTTCCATATGATCCAAACATGCCTCCTTTAGAGGAACCTCAAGAAGAAGATGAAATGGAGGAAACAATGGCCTACTCTCACTTATTTTCTCGTGAAGATGAAGGAGAAGAAGAAGAGTTAGCCTCTCCTGAGTCTGCTGCTACTCCTGAAACTGAGGGAGATTTGAACAATCTGGGTGTGGATCTTGTGCCAGGTGCCATACCAGAAACTCGTATACATAAGGATCACCCCATTGATAATATCATTGGTGATCCTCATGCATCTGTTCAAACACGACAGCAAGCAAAGCAGACTTCAGCTCAGCAGCTTTTGGGACTTATTGCTCATATCGATTCATGTCATTTGTCTCAAATTGAACCTAAAAAGGTTGAACAAGCCTTAAAAGATCCATCTTGGGTCGAGGCTGTGCAGGAGGAACTACAACAAATAAACAAGATGAATGTTTGGGAAATTGTTCCTCTACCCAAGGGTGCTCACTTGACGGGTACTCGTTGGGTTTTCCGTAACAAAATGGATGATCGTGGGGCTGTTATTCGAAATAAAGCCCGTCTAGTAGTTCAAGGATAAAGTCAATTAGAAGGTATTGACTATGATGAAGTTTTCACTCCTGTTGCTCGTTTGGAATCTATTCGGATTTTTCTAGCCTATGCTTCATTTAAAGGATTCCGCGTGTATCAACTTGACGTAAAGTGTGCTTTTCTATACGGAGATGTCGACGCAGTGATTTATGTGTGTCAGCCTCCTGGTTTTGAAGACCCAAAGCATCCTAATCATGTTTGCAAACTGAAGAAAGCTTTGTATGGTCTTCATCAATCTCCTCGACTTTGGTATGAGCGACTTGCCAAGTACTTGCTGAAAAATGGTTTTGACAGAGGACAGATTGATAGCACGCTTTTCATCAAACGGGAAGGAGCGGATTTGTTACTTGTGCAGGTCTATGTGGACGACATAATCTTTGGATCAACTAATGATCAGTTGTGCAAGGATTTTGAAAGACTGATGAAATCTGAGTTTGAAATGAGTGCTATGGGGGAACTTACGTTCTTTCTGGGACTATAGGTTGAGCAATCTGACAATGGAATTTATATCCACCAGTCAAAATATGTCACTGACATGTTAAAGCGATATGAATTGCTCAACTGTAAACACTACGGCACTCCAATTGAAGCAAGACACAATCTTGGACCTAATGAGGACGATGAAGATTGCAAGGAGAAAGACTATCGCTCAATGATAGGCTCTCTCATGTACCTGACTGCCTCAAGACCAGATATAGTGTTTGCTGTTTCTCTCTGCTCACGATTTCAAGCAAATCCGAAGGTGTCTCCTATGAAGGCAGTAAAACGTATTTTTGGATATCTCGCTTTTAGGCCATCTCTGGGTCTATGGTATTCAAACGAGAAAAACTTCGAGTTAACTGCCTATTCGGATTCGGATCTTGGTGGCTGCAAGATAGATATGAAATCAACTACTGGAGGATGTCAGTTCCTTGGATCGCGCTTAGTTTCTTGGCAGTGCAAAAAGCAGACTGCGGTTGCTATTTCAACAGCTGAAGCCGAGTATGTTGCTGCTGCAAGTTGCTGTTCTCAAGTTCTCTGGATTCAGCATCAGCTGCGTGATTACGGGTTCAATCTCTCTATGACTCCTATTTATATTGATAATACAGCTGCTATATCTATAACACACAATCCCGTACAGCACTCTAAGACCAAACATATTGAACTTAGGTTCCACTTCATACGGGATTGCTTTGAGAAACACCTTATAGATGTCGTACATATAGATACCCTTAAGCAGTGTGCGGACCTTTTCACAAAAGCCTTTTTGCGATCACGTTTTATAGAACTGGTCAATCTGATAGGTTTAAGGTTCTTTCAGTCAAAGAAATGATTTGTGACTTGGATTTTTAAGTTTTTAAAGTCAATTTAAAAAAAAAAAAAAAAAAAAAAAAAAAAAAATAATTCGCAACAGCCACTCTTTATACTCTTTAGTATTAAAGAAAACGCAAGGTTGCTACATTTTTAAAATAGACGTTGAAGTTGTGTCTGTAAACAACTTGGGATATGATAGTACATCGGGTGACATGCACAAAATGGAATTTTAAATTTATCTTGGATGTGTCAGTAGGTTTATCTGACACACTTAAAACAGTTTTTATCTAAATTATCTTCATCATACGATGTATTGGTAGGCATGGTACACACCGGTCTCTGAGATATTAAGAAGTCATTTAAATACATGTCTATGATCATGTGGTAAACACCTTGTGATGTACGACGCTAAGTCTTAATTCCTTAGCATAGCTTGACATACTTCTATTTTTGGATCGTATATCTGAGATCTTTTGGGGGAGTATGCTGATTGTTTCCTCTGTTGTACGTAAGTGCAGACCTGGTCTCAATTCAGCTTACTCTCAAAACTAAGCAAACGTGAGTCAAAGTACTTGCAACGTCTTAAATTTAAGGTACTAAACAAGGTCGCCACTCAATTTTGGTTTGACTGCGTTTGGTTTTGCTTACACCTGAATCAAGTTATGTTGCTCTGTTGTACGCAAGTACAGACCTGTCACCGCTGGCTTGATTCTTAAAATTGATTCTCTTATATGCTTTCTAAATTTAGAAACTATGTTCATGTCTAAGTTATAGGGGTATATCTATGGTGGGGACCACGGAGAAATATTCATATTAACAATAAAATGTTAATTCACAGACATGGATGTAACGTGTTTAGGTGGACAAACAATACCAATAATCGTTTTGAAATAATTTTTATAACATGTGTTTTAAATGTGCCACGTAAATTTAAAGTGGACAAATATACTGATGATCGAAATAACACTTACTATTCCTAATAAATGCATGTTATTCCGATATGATCCCTAATCAGACAACTCAACTCCGTCACCAAAAATAGAGTGTTAGTATTTTTATTTTGTTCATTTTTACTTTTTGTAAAATTAAAGAAAATACCAAAAAGATTTTTTTGTTTTATGCTTTATTTTTATTCTGAGTTATTTTTCCCAAGTCACGAGTTATTTGGAAATTATTTGCTAAAATAACGAGTTAACGGTTTTTTGAAACATTCGAAATCGAATCAAAACTGCTCAATGCGACGTCCCACTCTACGTCGCCTGCGACGTCCTAGTCTACGTCGCATATAGGGTTAGACTATATATAGTCTCAACTGCGACGTAACATGTCACACTATTCACTATTCACGTGCGACGTAGCCTGCGACGTAGCATTGGCGATTTGCGACGTAGCAATTTTCGAGCATTTTTCATGATTCGTAGCCGTTTTCATTCCGATTCACTTACGTAGTTTTGATCTACTCGTTATTCCGCACACTTAGGTACCATATTCACCTTTTTTCACCGTGTATATTACGTTTAATTGCTATATATGTGATACGGGTTTAAAGGGTTTCGGTTTTGGGTTAAATTCGATGGTTAATTGGATGTTGTAACTATTATAACTTATATTTTCGTAATCACCATCTTAGGCCGCACCTTATTGTGTGATTGATTTTGAAAACCCCTAAAATCGAAGGTTAGGGTTTCTGGGTTGGGGACGCCTGTTCGTCAGTGCGACGTACGCTGCGACGTCGTAGCCTACGTCGCTTTAATTAATTATTATTAATTTCCTACGTCGCCCTTCCCTACGTCGCTTTCACTGCGACGTCCGATGCGACGTACTCCTCTACGTCGCTATTTTAAATAAAGTGATTAAATTCACAATAAATTGCAAAATGCGACGTCCCTCTTGACGTCGCTCGAATTTTCTGCGACGTCAAGCCTTACGTCGCTTTTCAATTTATTATGATTTTAGGCGACGTACAGTTCTACGTCGCTCTGTGTTTATGCGACGTAAGTGGCTACGTCGCTAGTTCCAGGAAGTTTACAAAGGTTTTTCTTAAAAATGTAACATTTTTGCTAACCTTTTTCGAGTTGCAATCTGTTTCTGTTCTTGCAGATATGGCTTTGATTTTCGAAGCTCGTCACAATACGGCTGCGTACCTTACTGACACTTCTGATAAAGCTGCACCGTATCGTCAGATGATCGCGTTTTTGAGACGTTCAAGGGTATTCCACGCCATTTCCGATAACACTATGGCGTTTGGAAATCTGATCAACCCTTTTTGGAGAAATGCGACTGTTGTTACTGATAACGACGTTAGACGATTGGTCTCTACCGTTCTGGGTACGGAGATCACTATTACAGAACAGAGTATTCGGGAACTTTTACAGCTGAATGATCAACCGGATATGCCTGTCGGTTTTGATCATATTTTCGTTACCGGAGCTATGCAACGGATAGGATATCCCGGGATTCCCTCTGATCAGTATCGAAAAGTGAATCTCACACGCGTCTGGAGATATTTGATGCATGTGATTATTGTTTGCTTGGGGAATAGGAAAGGTGGAACGGATGGGATGAGCCGAAGTCTGGCTTCTGCTATGTTAGCGTTGGTATACAACAAGCCGTTCAACTTCTCGGGATTTATCTTCAAGGCTATGGTTGATAATGCGAATGCCGGGGATCAGAAATGGATTTTATATCCGAGATTTGTACAGTTGCACATCAATCGTCATCATCCGGATCTTCAGGCACAGGGTGATATCGATCAGCCGCTCAAGATTTCCCCGATGATGAGTCGGATTTTCACTATTTGTGCAGGGTATGAGAAAGGGGTCGAGGCACCAAGGGATGTTCCCTTATTCGGTGCTATTGTGGATGAAAATTATGTACCGCCTCCAGATCCTCAGTATATGGATATTCCAGTACCTCAGCAGCAGCAGCAACCGCTTGTGAACATTCCAGTTCAACCTGTGGGGGAGAATGTAGATGCTCTATTGGAGAACATCGAGCAGTTCGGGCATGTGGATTCGGACAATCCAGCATCTCACGACACGGTCGAGAGTTCTGATTCCGAAGAACCGGCCAATGTAGGTCCTCAGGATGGGGGTCCGACGCCTGAGCATTCGGATGGTACTGTTCCGCATCCCTCTGAGATGGAACGTATCAGGCTTTCCGATTCATTCAGATATCTAAGAATTCAGCGTCGGATCCGGGCAGGACGCAAGTATGTACCTCCAAGGGATACTGGGAAACGTACACGAGACGGTGATGATTCTGCTGATGAAACTTATCGTCCTCGTCGTCGTGTTCGTCGCTCTTCGTCAACACGAGCTCCAGTCAATCCTCAGCGACAACCTGATTTTGAGATTCAACCGACTCCAGCTTTCATGCAAAAGATTATGGAAGATATGCAGCAGATGAAACAAAAGCTGGAGGCTCAGGACGAGAAGATTGCTGAACAAGCTGCGTTGATCGAGGTTCAATCTAAGGAGCTTGAGGATACGAAGCTTAGGGTTAATGTTTTGGAAGGCAGGTTACTTGCCTCGGGGGAGTATGGGTCTGGGATACCCACTTTAGAGTCAAGTGAACCTGCGTCTGTAAATCCCAACCCTGTAATTGAAAATGTTACTGAAAATATTTCTAGTTTGGATTATTTTTGTGTTGATGATATTCCAGGGCAACCGAGACCGCTAGCAGTTGACTACTCATTCACTGACTTATCATTTATTCAGAGGATGGCCAGTGGAGTTGGCTCTGAGGAAGAAACAGAGAATGTTTTTGAGATGAATGAGGATGTTTCGATTGAAGAAGAGCAGTTGAATGCAGATGAAACGTATGATGATGCACAATCTGGGGAAGCTTATGATGGTGCACCAATTATTGAATCTGATTCAAGTGAAGACGAGAGTCCTGATAAAGCTCAACATGGAGAATCAAGTTTTGCTGCAACTCCAGCTTCAGAGACACAGGCACCGGACTCAGCAGCGAAGAAATTAACTGCTGAAGAAAAGAGAGAGAGAAACAAGAAATGGTGGCCTAAGGGACGAAATCCAGTTCCTATTCCAGTTAAATGTCAAGTGTACCGGGTTAATCGAAATTATACCGGTGTTATTAAAAGCTGGAAGTGTCAGAGGAATCTGTTTATGATTAAGAGAGAAGATGGAGTTCAGTACTTCAGAATGCGTTTTGATAGATTGAGCACGTTGCCAAAAGGAGAGATTAATCGATTAGCTCAGCTTAAATTGATTAATCCTTTCGAGAATGATTATGCTGAGTTCATTCAGAGAAGTCTACGTCGGGAAGTATTATCGAAGACTTATTCGAAATTGAAACCGACGTTGGGAACTCGGTATACGTGGAAAAGGAAGATTGATCCAGTCACCAGGAAGCCTTTGGTTAAAGTTCACTATTCGCCTGCTAACTGTTTGACTGAGATACCTCTGGAATCAGTTCCTTATTTTTTTCTGAGAAGACTTGTAAAATGGGAACTTGATCCACAGACTGGCGAAGCGGTTATTACTTTCGTTCCAGATTCTGAACCGTGGCCAGAAGTTGGAGGTATATGGAATTTGAAGCAAGCAACGTTTAGACTGTATGATCCGATGAGTTTGATTAATTTTCATGAAAAAGATTTAAGAAAACTCTATGATAATCGGATTCGTGTTGGTCAGAAGAATGAATTCAACAGACGTTTAGCGCAGCAGTTTTACAATGTTGTTACTGTTTGCGTAGCTAATGGAATTCATGCCGATGGTCAATTTCCTGTGGGCTGGGTTTAAAGAAGATTTTTGAAGACCAAGCTGAAGACACGGGGGAGTTTGTTAGTACATGTTTAGTGTCTGTCAGTTGGTCTAGCTCGTAGTTTGTAATTAGAATTAGTGTTCCTGACTCCTGCGACGTAGCGTGCAACGTCGCAGGTGCGACGTCAGGTTTTGGGCCTGCGACGTAGTCTACGTCGCATGGGCTTGGGCCTGCGACGTAGCGTGCGACGTCGCAGGTGCCAGATTTTGTATAAATTCGTTTTATGTTTTCTGTTTTAGGGTTGACGAAACCCAAAACGCAATTAGTCGAAATCTCTGTAATCTGACCGATTATAATACAATATAATACGTTTCGTTTGATATTCATTGCGTATTGATTGTTCGTGTGTTTAGTGTATAACTTAATCGTTGATTCCGCAAACGATTGAGTGACTCGGTTCGTACTAGATCCTAAGTAAGGGACAAACAATGAGAGTAGGTGGAGTGGTTGATTCCATTCTGAAGCTTTTGAAATGATCAGTGGCGAGTCGGTCAAGGATCGCCATTCCATAGCAGATGTATCGAACTGCCCTAGTGACTGGTCCATTTGGGTCAATTCGAGTGCAGGTGTGAGTTTGAACAACTTCACGCTGTGGGTGGTTTCTTCCTATTGAGGCAATCAGAGCCATGAATTCGGTTTTTACTTCTTCAAAATCATTTGCCAAAGGGTCTCCTCCAAAGGATCTTGTTGCTTGGCATACTTGTCTGATGATTTGATGTTGCTCGCGGTTGAAGGGGAAATCGGAGTCGGTGAAGATGCAAATCAATTTGCTGAATATCTCGCGATATCCATTGCGGTAGACGTCAAGTTTTACATCATCTTCCTGGTACATTCCACGCAGTCGGGTCGTCACGTAGGTAGCTAAGTTGATTTGCGACATGTGTGGAATGAATCTTGGAACATCACGAGTTTCTTCTTCATAGACTGGTTCGTTTAGCTCATCAATTATTAGCTCTACGTGATGCCCAATGGTAGAGTGGATGACGATTCTGCAGTTCTCTGAAGCCGTGAGATGCTCTCCAACTTCGATGAGATCTAGAAGGGTTCTGAGATCTCCCACCATTCTGATGTCGGCGTAACTCCTTGGGTTCCCAGTAGCTCTTTCAAGATTGGTCCTCATCGATGCGAGTATAGGTTTTTGAGCTGACGAGTATGGAAAAGCTGATCCGGCTAAGGCGCAATATACTTTTTGGTATATTTGCCTTTGGTTGCTGTAGAATTCGATTTGTCCAATCGGATAGTTGGGTCTTTCTCGCTGTCGAGCTTCTCTAGTAAGTTGTGCTTGAAGGGAATCAGAGAATTCTTGAATATGTCTTCGGAGAGAGCGGGGTTCTTGTTCTCCAGAGTTGGCGAGGTATGACTCGTATTCTCGCAGGATAGCCTCAATCAGATGTCTTTGCGCAATATTGTATTCGTTAGTTAACTCTTTGATTGCTTCTACGATTATTCGTACATCGTCATATTCGTCAATCATCTTGATCATTTCTTGATGTGTATCTATCAGCGGGATTGCTAATCTTTCAGTTGTGACGATAGGGGAATTGGGTGGAGCAAGAGGGGTTTGTGGAATAGAGCGTTCATCAAGGGTAATATTGACGTAATCGTCGTCACATTCACTGCTGTAGTCGGAGTCCTTGTCGCATGAATCCGGGAATTGATGGAATTCTTCGTCTGAGGGTGCGTTGTCGAACGGTTGAGAACTGTCGATTTCGATGGTTCGGACTTCAGTTGCGATGTTTTGAAGGTCTTCTTCAGCAAAGTTCCCTGGTTGACGTGCCTTATATGCTGAAATTCTTTGTAAGAGTTTAGCATATTGGCCTGGATGTGGTGATGATCAGAGTCCTTCTTCAAAAGTGTCTATGTCTCTGAGTCGGGTTCGACTGAAGGGTTTCGAGGGATCGAGATAGGAATTAAGTATGTTTTCCATTCTCTTAAGATGAGAAGATCTTAGCTCCTAGCGGATGATTCCATAATCAACAGATTCGTCTGATGAAGAACAGTCGTCAAAATTTTGAATCCTTTTAACTTCGGCCATTTGTGGTGAATCAGTGCGATCTTCATCTTCTTCCATTTCTTCCTCCTCTGGTTCTTCCTCTTCTTCTTCCGATTCTGATTCGTCCTCTTCTTCTTCCTCCTCTGCGTCTTGATAATCTTCGTCCTTATAGTGGTCAGATTCAGTTTCATAGATCAAGGTTGTTGGTCGAGTGAATTGTGGTTCCTCCTCTGGTTCTGATTCGTCATCGGAACAGATTCTTCCTGTGGATATAGCATAACATTCTTCCTCTTCTGGGGTACATTCCGGTTGATCGATTTTGTAAGTGATACTTTCACCATGCGATCGTAAGACAATCGTGTGATTATACACATCAATTACGGCTCTAGCTGTGTTCATGAATGGTCGTCCAAGGATAATCGGGATATGTATGTCCTCGTGGATATCCATTACCACGAAATCTGTTGGGAAGAAAAATTTGTCAACTTGAACTAAGACATTCTCAGCTATTCCTTTGGGGTATCTAACAGATTGGTCGGCTAGCTGGACGGTCATTTTGGTAGGTTTCAAGTTTT
Source organism: Helichrysum umbraculigerum (assembly GCA_949592205.1). Classification (NCBI taxonomy): domain Eukaryota; kingdom Viridiplantae; phylum Streptophyta; class Magnoliopsida; order Asterales; family Asteraceae; genus Helichrysum; species Helichrysum umbraculigerum. The sequence goes on along the minus strand of CATIUR010000009.1, from coordinate 7,258,100 downwards.
CAAGTTCTAATCTCTTAAACAGGGAGTAGGGCATCAGGTTAATGCTAGCTCCTAAGTCGGCTAAAGCACTCATGTTTCCAGAATTGTAAATAAAACAAGGGAGTGTAAATCTACCAGTGTCTCCTACTTTTTCGGGAAGGCTATTCTTAAGTAGGGTTGAGGTTTCAGAACTAAGGGGAATGTTGTTCACTTCAGGCAATTTATCCTTAGTGGATATCAATTTCCTAATATACTTATTACGACCAGGAACTCTAGACATGATATCGAGAAATTTTCCATCTAACTTAAAGGATGATAGTTTCCTAGGTTGAACTTTTAGTCTAGCGGGGTAAGGGATTCTAACCTCTTCGTTCATGGTTGGAGTGGTTTCCACAGCTGGTATCTTGGACTTTGGTTCTTCCTCTTTTACTGGAACAGCAACAGGTGGGGTAGTAGCTGCTTCCTTGGGTGTTGTAAGTTGCTTTGCTTCCTCAATGTGCGGATTTTGAACCGTGTTGCTTGGCAAACTTCCTCGGGGTCTATTCTCAAGACGTTGTGCCAATTGTCCAATCTGAGCTTCCAAATTCTTTAGCACAGCCAATTGATTTCTCATAAAGAGGTCGGCTTGATCTTGTCTAGCGGACGTCTTTTGGTTGAGCAGGTGTTGACCTTGCATGAATTGGGTGAAGGCGTCATCTGAACTTGAAGCTAGGGCATTTGTCTTGGTAGGTTGTTCAGCGGTTTGGTTTGTATCGGCAGTGGGTGCAGGAAGTGCGAGGGGTTGGTTGTAAGAAAGTTGTGATTGTTGTTGGTAGGGTGGATATCTAGGTGGGTATCGAGGCTGGTATGGTTGTTGGTTGTTTCTTGGCGGAAAGGGAGGTCCTCTAGGTTGGTTGGTATTTTGGTTGAAACCAGGTGGTCGAGCGGGAAACTGAGCATAGTAGACGGTGCCATCTGCTTCTTCATATTCAACTTGGTATTCACCAGATGGTTGAAGGTTGGTGCAATGTTGGCAGACTTGTACTTGGTGTACTTGGTGCTGTTGTTTCTTCAGTTCTCCAAACTGTTTGACGAGCGAGTCCATTTTCTCTGTTAGTGCCTTAATTGCTTCGACTGGAATCGGGTTTTTAGCAGCGATAGGTGTGGAAGATGTTGAATGATCTCCAGAATTCCAATCGTGGTGATGCATGGTCATGTTCTCGATAAGGTTCCATCCTTCTTCATCGGTCTTCACCATGAAGCTTCCTTGTGCGGCAGCATCGAGGGTGGTTCGGTGGTTAGGATCTAAACCATTGTAGAAAGTGCACAACTGTGCGGACTTGTCGAGTCGGTGATTAGGGCATTTCCTCAAAGCTCATTTGAATCGTTCCCATGCGGTGTATAATGACTCATCAAAAGCTTGCCGGAAGTTCATGATGTCATTACGGAGTTTGGTTTGTTTAGAAGGCGGAAAGTACTTGGTTAGAAACTTTGTCGCCATTACAGTCCATGAAGGGATAGAGCCGGTTTCTAAACCTTCGAACCATGTTTGCGCATGATGGGTGAGCGAATAAGGGAAAAGGTATAAACAAATTGTATCTTGGGCAATTCCGTTTTGCTTGTAGGAGTTTGAAAGAGATATGAACTTGTCGAGGTGAGAGTTTGGATCATCACTTGGCAACCCATGGAATTGACAGTGATTTTGGATTAGTTGGATGATGTTGTGTTTGAGCTCGAATGATTGACCAGGGGTTTCAGGGTAAAGAATTGGTCCTCCTCGTCCTTCGATCGAGGGTTTACTGTTGTCAGCGAGAGTGATGCGTTCAGCCATTACTTGCTTAAGTGCGGATTGCTTCTTTTCTCGTCGGATAGTACGGATTATAAGTTCTGGATCTGGAAAGTTAAACAGTGGTGCAGATCTAGGGGAACAGGTCATACACTAAAAAGAAAGATAATAAAGGAAATAGACAATAAAGTAAATATTTTTGTGTTTTTTTAGAAGGTTTTATCCTAAGGGTTTACTAGAATTGGGATTGGTTGGGCCTCTGTATCGGACAGTTAGTCTCCCCGGCAGCGGCGCCAAAAACTTGTTGGGGCCCGATCAGGTCGGTGTCGTCGAACAATTGCTAACCGGGCGCGCAACTGGTGATAGTTTTAAATTTGTATTTGCGGGGTCTAAGTATGACTTACTATTACTGAACCAAATGGGCTAGTAGGTGGTAAGTTTGACCTAGAGTCGTTCTTAAAGAGAAACTGAATTGAAACGGAGGTGATCCAATCAATCTTTCTTTCTAGTAAAGGGGGGTTTTTAAAAGAGTGTTTTGGTTCAGTTAAACTAAATAAAGCGAATAAAATGTAATAAGATGACAAATATGCAAAGTAGTATTTGTTGTGAGTTCGTTAGCTAATAATCATGGGATGATGACTTTTTATGGGAAAATGAATATCTAAATTGGGTTGTTTACCAGATTCGTTAACTTGTGGTATGACCAAAAAATTCCTTATTAGTTGGTTATCAACTAATATGTCACGAGGAACTAAGGTGTCGTGATTCTGACCAGACAGACGATGCTCAACTCTCCACACTCTCCTGTGAGGGAGTCAGTGGCCCATATTATTGAACGTATTTGCTCGTGGGCGAAGGAACAAAGTAGCAGGTCTATAACAAGTCTAGCCGTTCTTAATACCACAACAATTATGAATCCATTAAACAACTAACTTAGAACTTGTGTCCGGACTTATTTAATTAACTCCTTTTAATGGAACTTAAGCGTGATAAACGAGGGAAAGCATTTAGGTTTCTTGCTTACCGTGCTTTAGGTTTCATGGTTTTAGGAAAACATATTATTATAAATAGGATTTCAAACTTGCCTTTCTCGATATAATTAACAAATCCCTAGGTTTTCATAAATGTTCATTTAGCCTATAGCTTACCTAATCTAATCTAATCTAAAAACAACTAATTAAAATGCTGACGGCTTTTTACAGAAAGTTAAACCCAGACCATGTCGGAAAATGCTATGTTAACTCACAATGTATTAGATCGTTTACCGATATTTTCATGGCAAGTTCAATTGCTTCATGATGTTCACATGATAAGTACATTGTGGTCAGAAGTGTACAATACTCATGGCAAGTCCACGTAACCACATTGCATTTCATAATGCTTGCATGACGTTACAATTGAAAACATAGTTTTTACACAGATAACTATTGACCGAGTATTGAGGTTCGCGACTCCTCTTTACAAGGTTACAATCACGTTTGTTAATCGAAAGGCGAATGTAAGTTTTAGGTTTGAAATCACAAGATAAGTCCGTTCACAAAGTTTCCAATCTTAATAACTTCGATCCATAATACAACTACCTTCGGTCGTTACTGGCTTCCATATATTTGTACTATGCTCAAGAAGCATTTCCAATACTATATCGAGTAAACAGTCGAATAGGGGCCGTCATATTATTTCACGACGTATTCAAAGTCATCCCATAATTATATATGCTAACTACATCACAACAAATACAATAGTAATCTACTCGCTAATCATGGCACAAACTAATTCTAGCATAATTAAAGTATACATATTTAATTAAGATAGAATAAGGAAAGAGAGAACCGGGATTAAGATGAAAGAAGGAATAGACTTGAATTAATACTCGTAACTCCAAGCGTACACCAAAGATTACAACAACGTTCCTAGCTTTCTTTCTACTCTAAACAAAATGCTAAACTAATCTAATGCTAAATTTAAAGTAAGAAAGTAAAGTGAGAAAGTAAGAAAGTAATTATGCTAGTGCATATGGATGTGTTTTACAAATGAACCTAGGCAACCTATTTATAGGTGAGCTTTGGCTCACATTAGCACCATGAGGTGCATGTTAAAAAGCTTGCAAAAGTGGTGTGTACAACACGAAAAGTAGGCGTACCTGGTACCGTACAACACGAAAAGTAGGCGCACCAGGTACCAAAAGTTACCAAAAATGGAAACCGGGACGGGTGCGAGGTGGCCGGCGCCGCCACCTGTGTGGCCGGTGGCGGTGGGCCCACCCCCGCCCCGTTGCGCGATCTCGTGCTTCGTTTGCTGATTAGTACGTGTTTTCTTTGTTATACGTCCGTTTTCGTCGATTCTTTTTTTGTTGGATTCGGGATTCAAAAACGAAGATTTTGACATAAGATAGGCCCTGAATTGAGGTCCCTAGCTCCAGATATTGCGTACGGATCATTTGGATCTTCGGGCGGGCGCGAAATCTTCATTTTTCACCCGTTTCAGTTGATTCTTCTTTCGTTGGATTCGTATTTTGAAAACGAACATCTTGGAAATAATGGATGTTGGTGGAGGGCACTTTAGTCTTGAAATCCCATTTTTATGCCTTGAATCTTCAAACGTGTGTGGAATCTTCATTCTACATCCGTTTTGCTTGATTTTTGTCGTGCGACCTTGTTTTGACCACCTTGGCATAATGTTACTGATTTGAACCATATTTGAGTTCAAAATGCCAAGAATCGTTCTAGAATGAGAGAGATATCGGTAGTAAAAACATGACTTTTTACACGATATCAGCGCCGCTGCCGGGGATCGGTTTCGTCACGAACTGAATTTACCTTAGATAATTAGCTTTTAGGAGATCCTTCCCTAAGATTATCATCACTTAGGAAGTTAACTGCTTTAGTAAACCTTAAAATACAAAAAAATTAGAAAATAGAAAACCCTAATTCTGCTTCGAACCTTATCTCTCCTCTCAATTTGATGATGACGGATGAGGTGACGGATATGGAAGATGCGGAATTCTTCTATTGTTCTGAGTATGAGTCAAACTCCTCTGACGTCAAAGGAATCTGTGTTAACCATGAAATTGAGAGCCCAAAAATATCGAGCTTAGGTTTACGTTTTGATGAATCTCAACAGAAGATTCCAGCTTCTGTTACTATTGCTTTAAGTGGTCAACCCACACTTGACCCTGAGATTTTGTCAATCTTATCTAAGTATCCACACTATATTAGACCTGCTACTTTACCTGATAATGAACCATTTGGAATCGAAGTGTTCTTCTATCCGCCTATGCCTTGGTTGGATTTGAATGAACGTTTTCACTGTTTAGATGAATACTTTGAGTACGATCTCCCAGATATTCTATGAGCCCACCCCACTACTCTTTATTCAAGTGTAGCTGAGGACGCGTGTCTCCAATATCAGGTTGAGAATGAACTTAGGATAGAAACACCAACCCAGTTAAACACTGAATTTAGGAACCATCTACCTGAACAAAAGACCGACCTTCACTTAGGAAACTCTAATCAGCCCAAAAGAAAGATAGATATCCACGCCAACTTTATGAGATACCTTAAGATATATGACTTCCCATTTTCCACTGAGCAGAGAAAAACCTTTGTTGAAGTTGATAGGATAATAAGACTTCTCCGTGCTAACCATAGTAGAAAAGACGAGCTTCTGCTAAAATTAGAGTTAGATCTTTTAATGGATTTACTTGCCAGCACCGATTATCCCTCTGTTTCACAACCTATGATTAATTGTTATGTTGCAGCCCTGATTAACGAGCTTGAATTTTGGATAGATAGAAGCCCTATCAAACCTGTCTTAGTTTTTGCAGATATTCCATTCTTTTTTGATCCTGCTGCTTATTTAATTAACGAACTTAGAGCCATTTTTCCCGAATCAACCGAGGAAGCCATGGACGCTGCTTTCTTTGCAAAAAGGAAATAGATCCACGTCCAGCTAATCCAGTTATTCCAAAAAACCAAATTCCCGTTTACCCATCAACAGAAGATCTGCATCAGAGACCTTTCGCGGGCAGTTCACGCTACTTACGGAAACCCTGATTCTTCTGAGGAGATGAAATTTGTGGATTTACTTTCAAAACTGCTCTTTGATCTTTCTTACATAGATACAGGATTAAGGGATGGCATTTCAAACCAGAAAAAGGTGAAACGAGAATTTAATCGTCTAGTCGATGCGTTGTTGCAACTCAGTCAGGAGGAGCGAGAATTCTTAACAGAATTTGAACGGCATTACATAAACCCTGCTGAATTAGTTCATCATGTCATTCGAGCTCTCCAAGGTACGTTTATTACTCGCTATACCTTGTCTCTATCTGAAGCTTCAGCCGTACCCAAAAGTGTCGTCTCGGACACTATCCGGTGAAGAAAGTAAGTCTAATATGGACGAGCTATCGTCTTTAAACAAAGCGCTCTTGGGAGGAACCCCAAGCCTATCTAGGTTGATTAATAAATATTAGTGTTAATTTTAGTTTAGATTAATTTTTCATTTTAAATCTTTCTATTAAAAATCGCGAAAACGTTCGTTAAACTTAAACTCGCGCAATTCTCGTAAGTTTAAACTTTTCAGAAAAAGTTTTACAAAATTTTTATTTAAAATTTTGGTAAATTAATTTTGAAATGTTTTCAAGTTTAAAGAACACAAAAATATTATCTCAGTTTTTAAACAAACTCGTTTCATTTAAACGCAAAAGACTTTTCGCGCAATTCAAAACGCAGTTTTTAATTCCCGAAAGTTTTTATAAAGTTTCGTATTTTCTTTTGGTAACTTTATTTAAAATCTTAAAACCATTTGAAAACCCAATCGTACATACGTATCTTTCGCGTTTTAAATCGAAATGTATTTAAACCAAGAAGAGGGGACACATTACAAAACAAAAAGTCAAATTTTAGTCAAATCTCTTCCCCCCTTCTTCCCCAAAACCGTCGGCCTACAACCCCCATCACCAAACCCTCATTTTTCCACCATTTTTGATGATTTTAAGCTTCAAGTTCTTCATTTAATCATCTTTCTTGCATACATAACATCATTCCAGCACTTGCAAGGTAATTCCTAACTCAAATCTCTAAATTTCATAAACTTTTATAAAGTTAGGGTTTCAAACTTAGATCTATGAATTACATGGTGAAAACTTGTGTTTTATAGTTCAAAAGTGTTCTTGCATAGTTGATTAACATGATTCCATGCTTGATTGAGTAGATTACTTGCTAATTTGTGACTTTGATCTTCAAGTGTTAACTTTATTTTGACTTTTGGAGTCAAACTTGCTTGAATTGTTGACTTTTGATAACTAGTAGCTTGTATTCAATTGTTTTGATTAATTCATGCTTAGTATAATTTGATGAACATGATTACAAGATTACTAGCTTATTTTGAATGATCCTTGGGTTATTGGAAGATTAAGCATGTTATGATTTAAGATTTAACCAAGTATTATACTTTATTTCAGAAATCATTAATTTTAAATTAATACTTGTGTTTGCTTGAATTGTGACAAGTTTCTTAGATTTCTAATACATCCTTAGTTAGCTTTTGGTCCTTAAAAATATTTTAAATTTTCACCACTTTAATTAATAAAGTGTTGGATATTTTTAATATAACCATCACACGTAAGCTATCGTCATTCAAGTCTTCAAAACCTTGCAAATAAATTGACACGTGTCTTTAATCATATGGTATTTCATAAATACTTGTTTATGCTCTTTATTGGTCTACTTGATATACTTGAGGTAATTATGGTTTTTAATAAACCTCATGCTCACTTAGATTAAGTTGCCATTAAAGAAAGTAAGAATAGTTGCTAGTTGCTTAAAATGATGAGTTTGCTTGGATTAAGTGATAGTATTATTGTTGCTTTGATACCTTGGAATAGGTTATAGACACTTATGTTGTGAAAATTGCGGATTGAGGATTGGTTAGGCCTAGGTTTGATGCAAAATAAATTGCGGAAATATCCATGTTTTAAAGCCCACATTTCCAATTTTTATTTAAAATCTGGAAATGTACTTAGCAATTTGTTATTACTTATGCTTCTTATTTCTTGTCACAGATGGATCTATCAAACCCGTCACTCAAGAAGCTTGCTTCCATCCCTGAAAATAGAGACGGTATCGAGAGATGGATGGGACGATATTTAGGGTCAAACAGAGTCATCATATGGCCAGACATGAGGCGTTTAGGTATTAAGGAGGCATTAGAGAAGTTGATCAAGTATGAAGTTGATGGTGATGAGCACGCCGCATTTTATCATCTTTTCTCTATCGATGAGGCCATTTACCGAGAGGTCGTCACTGAGTTCATGATGACCTACGAGTTTCGAGAGGGGTTAGACATTGCTGATAAGAAGATCATCTTTCGTTTCCGTGGGAAGAAGCAGCGGATTACAGTTGGTGATTTTGGGGTATATCTGGGCCTCTACTCACGATCTCAGGCCAGCTCTGGTTGGTTTCTTAGCAGTTTTCAGTCACTCGCCAGCATACCGACACGGGACCATAAGGACATATGGAGAGGATTGACAGGGACGAGCTTTAGGAGTAGAGTAAAGTCTTCACTCATGACCCAGCCGATTCACCATGTGCTTCACAAGCTCTTGTGCTGTTCCATCTTCAGGAAGAGAGACGCGGGACCTGCTACCTCCGAGGAGCTTAGATTCATGGATGCGATCATAAGGAAGCAGAACCTGAATGTCGCGTACATTTTAGCAGACAGATTGTGGAGAGAGAAGAGGGACGAGAAGCGTCATGTGTTCATGGGATCTATCATCACAAAGCTATTAGTTGGCATGGGACTTCTCACGGACCACCATAGGGAGGAGTACACATTTTATGCTAGTTCACAGCCGCTCGATCTCGAATACTGTAAACTAATCAGGATGATCGATGAGGGTCCTGATAGACAGTGCATGTGGCATCACACGAAGCGACTGATTCCAGGATGTTATCTGAGCAGGAGGCATGAGACTGCAGGGGATAGAGACGTTGATCCCCAGCCCGAGAGACCTAGAGCAGCAGAGATACCTGAGATATCTCGAGGAGTTGACACATCATTACTACCACCTCAGGCCGTTGTTCACTATACTGATCCGGTTAATCCTATCACTCAGTACTATTTATTGCATGCTTTACAGGTGCTCCGTGACCAGCAGGTTCTGGCAGCTAGAGGACAGAGTACACCTGAGCCCGAGCGGTTCCTGTACAGATGTGGACCACCACCATCATCCACCCATACCACCACTCGCCCCCATACTACCATCCCACCATCACATCCATTCACCACCACACAGCCTACATATCCATACCAACACCCACGCACACCCACTACATATTCCGCCCCACTACCCACTCACAGGTCTATGTCTGATACAGCGAGAGTTTTCTCGGTGCACACTCAGCCATCAGCTCGCCAGCAGGCATCATTACCTCGCCCTACTGCACCTACTCCCAGCTATGACCATCAGCCTGGACCTAGCACATCATACAGACCCAACCTACTCTATATTGGTACAGATGCATTATTCCCTGGTAGTGTCGGCCCTGTTCTTGACTTAGGACCTCTCTACTCTGGCCAGTTGTCTACCGAGACCTCTCTCCGTCAAGTATTTCTAGGTCTGCTTGAGTCAGCAGGCGTCACTACAGAGAGTTTGCTAGCTGAGGGTTATGATAATGTGATGGCTCTTCCTGCGATTACTCTCAGACAGATATTGATACAGCGAGGTATTCTACCTCCAGATGAGCAGAGAGTATCCAGTGGTCAGCAGTCAGTATGTGGACCACCACCACCTCCACCTGATGACTTCTTTCCAGATGATCTTCCATTCTGATTATATTTTGTGATTCATACTTTTGACTACTATTATCTGTATTGATATTGTGATCTCTCTTGCACTTGGCTATCTTTTGGGATATTGCTTGACCTTTATGGTTAAGTCCTTTATTATCATTATCAGTATTTAGTTTATTTAGTTTACTTATCATGTTTGTTTCTTTATTTAGAATAAGTGATTATGTGTGATGAATGGGTGAGTGAATGACACGAGATGACGCGTTTTTCAATGAAAGAAACCCGTAAAGTCGAAGGTAGCCACTGCAAGATTCACACCACTACAAGACTACGGAGCTTACACACATCTCAAGAGGAGAACCCTGGAGAATCTTCTTCAAAGAAACTCGCGCGTGCTAGCACTTCAAAGCTCTAAGTGTGGGATCGCAAACCCACACTACAAAAATGTTTAATTGAACAGCACGGTGCACCCGATCAAGGAATACGAAGCTGAGCCGCCCTTCATGAAAATCGTCAATCTTCAGCTTTCGTCTCTAAACGTTTACACGTTATCTGGAGAGTTTTTTGCCTTTCACTCCGTTTTCAAATTAATTCATTCTATTTCGCTTAGGAATGCAAGTACTCTATACTCTATCCAAACTTATCACTAAATGTGGGATTCCAGCCCAAACAAAACACTTGAGTAACATTTTCTATATGTTCAAACTCTAAGTGTGGGATTACACTTTTCAAGTATAGTCTCAACTCAAGAGAACATTAGGGACAATGTTCCTCTAAGTGTGGGATAGTAGGTATAGAATACCTTGAATTGGACATCCACTGATTTTAATGTCCAACATAGCTCAACTTAGAAAATGTTCCTCAAAATTTTCAAAATTTTTCAAAAACAAATAAAGTAGGAGCGAAATCATCCGATTAGCTCTACTATTTTGAGTTACGATATCTTTCAAAGAGGATTCATTTCTAATGTGAGTTAGTTATTTAAGAATACTAGGAAATTAAGATAGGAATTTCTAAAACAAGTATTAATAATCTAAGGAGCATGGCTAGGTACATACAACCCAAATTTGCAGTGAGGTTTTGAGCCTTAAAAGCATTCATTTTTAATGCTACATTGTTCATTTCTTATGTGCACCGATGCTAGTATCTCTAAATTAGAACTTGCTCCTGACATACGCTTCTAGACCACATTGGAGAGTACCGTACGCGGTATAGGTGCAATTAAATGATCTCGACATTCCTTAGGATTTAGCCCCTTTCTACATATCTTTTCAAAACCCAAAACCCTTCCGATACTCATTTTTAGTATCGATGATCTGCTTAGTAAACCCTGTTGAGCCTAAACCTTTCGTTTCTTCAAAACCCTGATTTTGAACCACTTATCCAAAATTCCCAACAACTTATCTTGGAATTTCTAAGGATTATGAAAAACACCTTGAAGAATCTTCTTCTGAATTGATCTACTCCTTCGTGTTCACCAAAATTGAAGAAAATCAAAGGTGCGGAAAATTGGCACCAGAAGAAAAGACTCGAAGAAGTCCGTGATAAGAAAGAAAAGATTTCCGAAAGAAAAGCAAAGAAAAATGTCCTTGGAAATTCTCTGACAAAGAAGTTCTGAAGAGAGAAAAAGAAAATAAAAAGAAGAAAAAGAAAGAAAAGAAAAAGAAAAGAAAATAAAGCTAAGTGCTTCAAAGTATCAATCGTTCAAAGAAAGATCCAATAGAAGACGAGTTGCTATCTCCTCCATTCTACAATAAGTTTTTCATGATTCTTAGGATGCCTAAGATAAGCACCCCTTTTTCAACCAAAAAAAGTCACCACTATCCATACCCCTTAACCCTCACAAAATGTTACAACCCGTTCGAATGTCTTGTGATAATTAGCACCGTCCTCTTCCTAAGTGGTAGAGATCCGATTCTCGACCAAGCTTATGATGATGAGTGCTACATGACTGGCTATTTTGAGCGATTTCGATTGTGCTAGAATGATAGGAAACCCGATACACTTTGAGTGAATTGAGTGACCACCTTAAGTGAGATCGCCTAGTCATGTATACTCCAAGATCACGAGATTTGGACAGTATGCCTGGAAAGTTAATACTTGCTTATGAAAGGATCATCTTAACTTTCTCTGTATTCTATGGATAGCTTGCCCATGCGACAAAATGGTGAATTTTTGGATATGTTTTAACTCGCCTAAAAATGTTTTCACAACTAAGTTGTTGCTTGAGGACAAACAACGTCTAAGTGTGGGATACTTGATGTGACCTAAAAAGTCACATCTTTAAGGCATTATTTCCGCGCTTTTTGGACTATTCTCTGGTGAAAACACTTTAAAATAATCATTTATCTCTAAAAATCACCGAGGTAGTCTAAATCTAGACGTTGCTACAAAAATCAGTGAAAACGTCCAATTTACACGCAAACCGAGGCAAAATAATCACCTTAAATATTCCGTTCTCAATTCGGTTATAGAATCAAATCTTAATTCATATTTTATAATTCTATAGGAAAAATCGAGACCGGAGGTGAAAGAATCAAGGAAAACGGACGAGAGACGAAGAAGATATGAAGCTCGGAAGCTCGCCGATCGTCAACCGGAACGCGTAAAAGTCAACCACCTCCAAGTATGGCAAACTTAGTGTCACTAGAAGCGTAACGGAAAAACGAATCCAACGGCTCAAGAATCAAGCAAAATGGAGCCCGAACGAAGAAGATACGGACGAACTAAGCAACCGAAGAAACAGCGGAAGGCAAACGGGGACCCCAACCCCCCCCCCCCCCCTGGGCACCCCCCTACCGTATACGGCCCATGGGGTACCGTATACGGCCCTAAGGGTACCGTATACGGCCCTATGGGTGCCGTATACGGGACTGTTTGCCTTGGAAGGTGCCGTATGCCCCCTTGGTCCGATACCCCCCGTATGCGCTTTGGTGCTTGTGCTTCATGCTTTGTGACTTGTACCAAGCTTCCTACTCTTTCCCTATAAATAGAGGACCTCCTCATTCATTTCAAACACACCAAAAAACACACCTCTCACCTTACATTTCACACTTTCTCTCTCTAAACTTTCTCTCTCTAGATTTAGGTTAGCATTCTCTCTCTAGCACTACTCTTAGGAGTTAGAAGAGAATTAGTAGGATTGTATCTCTCTAGTTTCTCTCTCTAGGAGGCTAGAGAGATATAAGTTAGTGGTTAGAGCTAGAGGAAACGTTGTAATTGGGTAATCAAGCTATAGCAAGGTTATTCAAGTCAGACTGTTGTAATCCTCAGTATTACTCTTCTAATCCGGTGATATTATCTTACTTTCTTACTGTTATAATTTTTACTATGCATGTTATTTCAGTACGATCTATGATTGTTGCCATGCTGATTAGCTAGATTAATATGTGATTGTTGAAATGTAGATGTTAGGATTAGGGATGATGTTTAATTAATATCTTCTATATGATTGGTAGTTGTTATGCTGTGTATATGTTTGACTTATCCTGGATATAGACCTAATTAATCACCCTTTCCGGTCTCTCACGTAGCTGTTGCCTTAGGATAGGATCTGATCAACCCTAACTACGAATACACAGTTATCTCCTGTTTGTAGGAAACTGTGAGACCACCGTAATACGGCAGAATACTTAGTATAGCGTTGGAAATACCACTGGTAGAGTACAAATACGTGGAAGCTAAGAAAATGCCGATGGTCCGTCTCACCGTGGATAACCTGAAAGCAAACCTTTCAGACACGGGTCTAGGTCTTGACTAAGCCGTGAAAATGCCGTAATACACCGTTAAACTACCTCTGGTTATAAAGCTGTGCAAAGATAATAAAGTCTTTAAAACACCGTAAATATACCTAGGGTTAGAGTACTGTGGAACATAAGGACACTATACACTGTACACATACCTAGGGATGAAAGACCGATGGCAAAGGAGAGTCTAATCCACGACGGAAGTAATTGATCTTAACTAGATTAAACAAATGAGTTAGGATATGAAAGCAAGGATGCCGACTGTGTTCCCAGATGCTTAAAACCCCTAATCTCTATTAAACCGATAGCTTAACTTATTCAGCATACAACCTGTATTACTCTGTTAAAATTGGATAGACATAGGTGTTAAGAAAGGTTAGTGTAGTGGATTGTCGCCTTATTCCTTAACTCCATTTAGAGAGTCGCTTGGTCTCCGAAAGAGACGGTGAGGTGGGTCTGAAGACAATCCCATCTAATCAGAATCACGATAACCTAGGTTTCAGTAACATACGCTTTAGGGTTTCACCTTAGACGTAGGGTCCTAGTGTTCACACCGACCGTTTAGAAGATTCTTAACTAGAGTAATCAGCTATCATCTATATAATATCATCCCGAAACCCTAATCGTCGAAGTTTCCTCAATCACTCTCTGCCTGCTGCTTATAATCTCATTTACTTTTCTGCACTTTACTTTCTGTCAGTAGATTAATAAACCAAAACAAACCTACCTTGTTTAAAAACCCATCCTAATTGCGAAATTATCTTTGGTAGTCAAAATTTAGTTCAATTCGTTCCGATTTTGGACGACACTCGAGTTATACTTGCTGCTTTACCCACAAGGTAGGTGGCTAGGACAATTTGAGCCCAGCAAAATATAAATTTTAAAACTTACAAACGTCGCGCGTCTTGGTGGCCGTCGGAGCAACGATTCGGGACTCAAAAACCCGACCGATCGCTGGGATCGCGACAGCTATTTATCAGACTACAAACTTCAAATTTTTACAAAACCAGAGATAAGTTTTAAAAATGCAAATGCCAGAGCTCTGATAACAGAAATCTTTATAAAACATCTTCACACTGTCATCAGACCTCTGTGCATTTGTATTCATCATTTTATGCATTACCTGTTTATTTTGTTTCAGGATGGATAGCTCCAGTGACACCAGGGAGATCATAGCTGAGATACCACCGAGGCGTTGCAGATCTCGCCGACGTAGAGCACGCAGACAGGAGAGACCCATGCCCACTATTCCTGAGGAGGACCTTACTGATGTCCCGATCACTCATGAGGAGCCATCCGCTGAGAGACCCCCATCCCCTGTTCACCAGTCAGCTCTCATACCCACCCTTGAGTACGGGATTACACTAGCTGACCCGGTTGCAGCCTGAGCCCTCTTTCGGACACTCCACCTTCAGCATGACATCATGTCTGCCCTCTATGAGCATGCAGGACTTCCGAGGCCTTCTAACCGTCCGTTCCATCTTGGTCCGGACCTAGGACCGTCTCGCCCGCCCTGGTCATTCTTCCCTCCTGCTGGACCATTCGCTGCTGGACCTTCCACTGCTCCACCATCTGCTGCTGAGCCTGCCATGTCATCAGGGAGTGCACCAGCAGAGCCTCCACTTACTGAGCAGTTGATGGCTATGTTGGATGTGCCTAGCCCACCTCACGCTCATGTTTTTCCTGGCACTGCTGTTGAGCAGTTTTGGGATGAGATGGAGGAGTCTACTCTATCACCCACCTCACTCCTTGCTGCTGCTGTTGCTGAATTTGATCCTGACAGCGATGATCTACTTGATGACTTTTAGTTTATTTCTTTTATTTTATTTTAGTACTTAGATTTTATAACTCTTTGTTATTTTTGAGATGTGACGATGTGTTGATGTTTATTGCAGAACTTAGCTTTTTGTGGAATGGCTGATCTTACACAAGGTTGGTCCTCAAATCCAGCAAATCACACGCACCATTTCTACACTAATCTGGTCCTATCCAGTAAACAGAATGGGGAGTACTTTAAACCTTTCTCCATTTTTAATGATTCTAAGTTTACTTAAGTTTATGCATTATAATCTGTGCCACATCCTAACTTATCACTAAGTGTGAGATTCCAGCCCAATTCAACACTTAGGAAATATTTTCTTACATGTTCAAATTCTCAGTGTGGGATTTGAGTCGTAAAATCTCAACCCAAGAGAACATTAGGGACAATGTTCCTCTAAGTGTGGGATGGTAGGTATGGAATACCCGGGATAAACGATTTTTATGTCTACATGGCATATCTC
The DNA here is from genome assembly GCA_949592205.1 of Helichrysum umbraculigerum. Taxonomy (NCBI): domain Eukaryota; kingdom Viridiplantae; phylum Streptophyta; class Magnoliopsida; order Asterales; family Asteraceae; genus Helichrysum; species Helichrysum umbraculigerum. The sequence continues at coordinate 7,242,540 of CATIUR010000009.1, read as the reverse complement.
AGAAAATGTTCCCTAAAATTTTTCAAATTTTTCAAAAAAATATATTTTTCAATAAAACTAAAATATGAGCTAAATCTTGCGATTAACTCTAAAATTTTTGAGTTTTGGTATACCTGAAAGAAATCATTTTCAAAATATGAGGAAAATATTTCAAAAACTTAAGGAAATTAAGGTAGAAATTTCCTAAACAAGAAGCGACAATCTAAAAGGAGCATGACTAGGCACATACAACCCAAATTTGCAGTGAGGTTTGAGCCTTAAAAGCACTCATTTTTAGTGCTACATTGTTCATTTCTTGTGTGTGCCGATGCATGTATCTCTGAATTAGAATTTGCTCTTGACATACGTTTCAAGACCACATTGGTGTGTACCGTATGCGGTATAGGTGCAATTAGATGACCTTGACATTCCTTAGGATTTAAACCCCTTTTTAGCCATCTCTTTCAAGCCCAAAACCCTTCCGATACTCATTTTTAGTATCGATGATCCGCCTAGAAAAACCTGTTGAGCCTAAACCCTTCATTTCTTCAAAACCCTAATCACAAAACCCACTTTTCCAAATTCCCAAAATCTTATCTTAGAATTTCTGAGGTTATGAAAAACATCTTGAAGAAAATCCAACTCGATTATCCTACTCATTCGTGTTCTCCAAAAAGAACCAAACCTCTCTAAAGTGCGGGAAAATTAGCACGCAAGAGAGACAAGCAACACAAAAAGTGCGAAAAAATTAGCACCTGAAGAAAAGACTCGAATCGATAAAAGTTCAGAGGTTCTCAGAGGTTCTCTATCAAAGGAATTCTCTAAAAAAAAAAAAAAGAAAGTAAAAGTTCAAAAGGCTTCAAAGTATCAACCAATCAAAAGGGAGATCCGATAGAAGACGAGTAGCTACCTCATCCGTTCTACAAATAAATTTTTCATGATTCTTGGAAAGCCTAAGATAAGCAAACACCCCTACAAAACCAAAAATTCCCTTAACCATACCCCTTAACCCTCACAAAACATTACAACCCCCGAATGTCTTGGGATAATTAGTGCCGTTTTCACCTAAGTGGTGGAGATCCGATTCTCGATCAAGCCTATGACGATGAGTACTGCATGACTGGCTTTATGAGCGATTTCGTTTGAACTAGATTGATAGGAAACCCGATACACTACTGAGTGAATTGAGTGACCACCTTATGTGAGATCGCCTAGTCATGTATACTCCAAGATCACGTGAGTTGGAAGTATGCCTATGAGAATCGCTTCTTGTTTCCGAGAGGATCATCTTATTTTTTTTCCTTAGTTTTCTGAAACTATCTACTCATATGAGAAAGCGGTGACCGACAGAAATGCCATCACTCCCCTTAAAAACCCATTTTAAAAATGTTTTCAGAAGGGATATTGATGAGTGTTGCTTGAGGACAAGCAACGTCTAAGTGTGGGATACTTGATGTGACCCAAAAAGTCATGTTTTCAAGAGTATATTTCCACACTTTTTGGACTATTCTTTGGTGAAAACATTTCAAAACCATCATTATTTACCAAAAATCACCAAGGTAGTCTAAATATAGACGTTACTGCAAAAATCGGTTAAAACGTCCATTTTACACGCAAACCGAGGCAAAATAATCACCTTAAATATTTCGCTCTCAATTTTCTGATAGAATCAAATCATAATTCATACTTTATAATTCTATAGGAAAAACCAAGACCGGAGGTGAAAGAATCAGAAGAAACGGAAAAGATATGAAGCTCGGCAGCTCGCCGATCGTCAACCGGAACGCGTAAAAGTCAACCGCTTCCATATTTGGAAAAATTAGTGTCACTAGAAGCGTAACGGAAAAATGAATCCAACGGCGCAAGAATCAAGCAAAACGGAGCCCGAACGAAGAAGATACGGACGAACCAAGCAACCGAAGAATCAGTGGAGGGCAAACGGGACACCACCCCCCCTGGGCAACCCCCTACCGTATACGGCCCCTAGGGTACTGTATACGGCCCTAAGGGTGCCGTATACGGGGGCTGTGTGCTTGGAAGGTGCCGTTTGACCCCCCTTGGTCCGATACCCCCCGTATGCGCTTTGGTGCTTGTTCTTCATGCTTTGTGACTTGTACCAAGCTTCCTACTCTTTCCCTATAAATAGAGGACCTCCTCATTCATTTTCCACACACCTCACACACCAACACACTTTACATTTCACACTTTCTCTCTCTAGATTTAGGTTAGCATTCTCTCTCTAGCACTACTCTTAGGAGTTAGAGGAGAATTAGTAGGTTAGCGTAGAAGCTCTTAGTAGCTTTTGTACGGAGTTACTCCGAGACTTCAGATTTGTGAAGATTTGTCTGTATTACTCTCGTATTCAGGTTTAATACAATCTCTCGCATTTATTCTTTTAATTATGCTTTCTTATTATGCATGCTTAGGAATGAATGCTAGAATTATGCTAGGCTAGACAAATCAATGTTTGTTGTGATGTATGCAATGTTAGGATAGTTATGATATAATTGGATTGAATCATTATGAAACAACGGAGGTAACGTTATACGGCTTTCATTTGTATTGCGCCGTAATCATCACGAATGTGTGTAGTACGGAACGTGGAAGCTATGAAAGTCGTGGGCGCAATCCGTTGTGGAAATAATGATTCCCAATTGTAAACATGCTGTTACCTTGTCTGTATAAGTTTAAACTTTTTGTGAACTTATGAACTGAACCTCTGCCCGTTTATCATTCCAACTTATGCTGTGGTTTGTATCCTTCTCCCTAGAACCTGGCCAATTACTAGAAGTAGGATTGCCAACTATTCTGTGTATGATGATTAATGAACTCAACATGGTCGTTGTTCCCTCGATTGAAACATATCTGACGGACACGAAGCATAGGATTAGAGATAGATTAGGTTCATGCTTGTTTGTTGTGTATCTTTGGGACAACTTCCGGGATACCCATGATTTAATTATTAGGTCAGTAAATGTAATGGCTAGTGTTCCGTCCTATTGCATGTTCTTGTTTGATTGTTGCTTAGGTACTGCATGCTAGACATTTATAAACATTATCGCTGCCCTGCTAATTAGGTTTTCATGAACACAATAAACGTAATACAGATAGGTTAACATGCATGTAATAGTTGTGATGACTGTATAATTAATGTTGAACAATTCAGCAGACCGCTAGACAGATTATCCCAACCGGTTCCGCGGGTTAAACCCTGTTCATGTTATTGTTCAATCAACAATTCATGCCATGATGCTAACATCCTCTGGATGACTGTAAATGGGGACCTGGATTAGAGGATAGTTGTCAGCTGAATTGGTCTGTGCATTTGGGAGAACTTCCGGTGTACTGGACACTCTATAACTGCTATCCATGTGACATATTATGTATCTAATTGCGGACAACTCTACGTTAGGTATGTAATAGGATCATAGCTGTAGCTCATTAAGAAATATAGGAATATCTAGTAAGTAATCTGGAATCTTAATTGGTATAACGGAAAAGCCGTAAAACGTCCGAGTATCCGGGATAGCGTTGAAACCATCACTGGTGTAAAATACGTGGGACCCGAGTAAAGGCCGTAGGCATAATACTTTATTACCAATTAAGCTTCTATGACCTCACCGGATTAGTCATCACACCTAGTAGCCTTATCCCTCATAACTTTCCATCCAAATAACATTGCCGAAGTCACAGCAAACATATTCCTTATCTTGATTTCTCTGCGTTCTCCGTACAAACCCCCGTCTTTAATTTAGTTTTTTTAATTTTAGTAATTAGATTAATAAACCAAACAACCTATCAAAAGTTTTAAAAATCCCATCTAAATTGCAAAAGATAATTAATTCTCCTAGATTCCCATGCCCGTTGTAGTTTGAAGAACGACACCTGAGTCATACGTACTGCTTACTGCCCTTTAGGTCTTTAAGCTGTATCAAAACTTAGGATACCCAGCATAATAAATATAAAACACACTGCCGTGAGCCCTTGCCGGAAGGTTCAACGACCGGAATAAAACCCGACCGACCGCTGGGGCCGCGACAGTGTCGCAGTCGTGCCCCTTGTGTGACGTGATTCTTGAAAATACTTCACACTTATTCTTCAATTGTTCGTTGGCTAGAGATGTGATTAGATTAATATGTCGTTGGTGAAATTTGGGAGTGCAAATGTTTTCGTCGTATGCAGAATGGCTAGTCTGGTTCAATTCGGTTCGTCTTGGATATAATCTAAAGATAATTTTGGAGGGCGTCTTTTATGTTACGTGGTGGAGCTTGTGGAATTTCCGGAATCAATTACTTTTCGAGAGTAAAAAGCCTCGTAAAGAGTCAATTTTTGATGATATTGTTTTTCGTTCCTATTGTTGGTGTAATGGTAGATGTAGTTCCAAGTTAAGATGGGATAGTTGGATTCAACACCCTTATTTGATTTCTTTGTAATTGGCTAGCTCCTTGCTAGTTGTCTCTAATAAAGTTGTCGTTCAAAAAAAAAAATAGAATAATACCACGTATACTATGAACATTAGCTTTTTAATATAGATTATTATATTATTATTTTATATAAATAGATATTAAATAGAAATTAATTATAAATTAATTTTTAATATATGGAAAGTCCATGTATCATGTTTAAAAATTTGAGATTAATTCAAAACTTTATAAACTAATGACATGTCATCATTTACATAAATAATATTCTTTAATATGCAAGGAAAAATCTTTGTTTTATAAGTATAGATAGATATATATTTGAATGATCCAGAGGGAATTGCATTTTATGGGGAAGGATAACACCCCTCATTTTATACTCATTTAAATGTAGTACACCTCGGAAGCGTACGTCCAATTTAAACATGGGTGACATATAATGTTGACATATCTAAAATATGTCATTTTAAAACCTTAGTCATAATAGTTTTATAAATTGAAATCAAAGTATATTAAACTGGATGTTATAGAACTTCACAAAAACATTTCTGATTTAACTAATCAGATATTAGAGTACACGCCCTGTTGTCAAACATTCCTTCTAATCCAGCTTCTTGCCCAACTATTCTTAAATCTATATCCTGCAAGAAGTAATGTGGAGGATTAGCACGAAGCTAAGTGAGTGAACAAATAGTCAACAGCACAACTTAGCATAACAACTCTGTTTACACCAAATAACCGTAAACACATAAATCAACTTTTAACTTTCAACTGGCAACTTGAAACTTTCAACTTTAAATAATGAGGATCGGTAGCTATTGAGAAACCCTACTGCCGCGATGGTTCTCAAGAACATTTACCCAACAATCTGTAAGGCCAATACAGAATAGACCGATAGCTAATGGTTATTATACTCAAACACAGGTTCTACACACAACGAATGAAGCAAACCCTATGTAATTCACACAACAACCATACTTAGCCCAACCACGTGTTGACCCCAATAACAAATGGTGCCCGAAGGCCAACTATATCATGTGATCAACTTTCAACATACTCATCATATCACATATCAACTACTCAGTATATCAACAGTATTATTACTAACAACCATAATCATCATGGCAAATAAAACAGTAATAATACGATACCCGTTGTAACCAAACCTGTTACAACTAAATCACACTGAGAGTACAAGTCCACTCACCGATACCCCAGTGTCCACTCAGAAGTCTAATATTACTGAGTCTTCTGCTGATCTGAGAATACACCAAATAATGAGTTAGTAACTCATTTCACAAGTATAGAACTTATTTTAAATACATAACCAGCAATATTACAGCATGTCTCGCAACCCAAATAACGTCATATTACTATTCATCGTCACTATTTATTTTTCACTATTCACTATTTGGTGTTTACTATTTAGTATACCGTATTTATTATTCAGTATTTCACTATTTGTATTTCACTATTCGTATTTCACATTTTGTATTTCACTATTCGTATTTCACTATTTGTATTTCACTATGCACTATTTACTATTCACTGGCACTATTCAACTTCTTCATCAGTCGAACGAAAAAAACTTATAAAAATACTATGCACTTATTTTTAAGCCTTCTAACAAGCTTATTGGTATATACTAACTTCAAATAAGCATATATAACAACTTTTTAAACTATAATTTCATAACTAATCAAAAATCTATATAACTTATATAAAAATCAAAACTTTTAGTAATAATAACTTACAGAAATCATACCTACAAGTAGAGAAGAAGTTGCTGATAATAATACTGAATCAATATCACCTGATCCTTTTCTTTCTCTTTTCTTTTCTTCTTTTCTTTCTTCTCTCTTTATTTTTTTCTTTTGTTTATGTGTTTTTTTTCTAGTGAATGATTGATTAAGATAAAACATATATATATATATATATATCTATATATGTGTACTATAATTGGTACTCGTAAATTTATTGCCTGAAACCAAAAAATTATTTGCGAGGCCAAACTTTTTATTGTTCCGTCAACTATATTAATTTAAATCAATTAATATTTTACTAGTCACAATATTTCCTGTGACTCTTTTACCTATTTATATTTAACAAATCAAATCAAAACCATTTCCTAACTTTTAAATAATCATTTAAAGTAAAGAAATAATATAAAACAACTAGGCCCAATTTGCGGATGTTACAGTTAGTATGCTAGTGATCAAGAGGGAAGTGCCTTTTTGGGGGGAAGGGGGAAGCGTTAGTATGCATCAAGAAGCATATTACAATTATCGATCAAAACGTCAACAAAAAATTATTTTTATCCGTAAATAGTAATCAAAATCGATGCTATAAAGAATATTTTAACGAATAAATTTCATTTTTAATTCATAACATTAATCGATGAAAATTTATTTAATAAATTGTTAATATGCAGTGTGATGCATATTAACTAATATGTATCGCAATGCATATTAAAACTTCACATTATTTGAAATATATTTTTATTGTTAATATGCATCACAATGCATATTAACTAATATGCACCGTAATGTATATTAACGGTTTTGAATCAAATATTCATAAATCGATGCTATAACTTGAAGAAAGAATTTATCAAGGAAGTTTAACATTCTTTACAAAGAATTTATCAAGGAAGTTTAACATTCATTACATCGATTCTGATTAACTTTTACTAAACTTCAGCTTCCTTTTTTTGAGATTTGTATGGGTGAAGGTAATATCATTCCAATATATATATATATATATATATATATATATATATATATATATATATATATATATATATATATATATATATAAGGTAGGGTTTGTCAAATAAAGATCATCTCATTTACTATTTGTTACATTTTATAGAAGTATCTATCCCAACATAAATATTCCGCCGATTTAGGGAAGGTAATCTGACGAAACTGCCCCACCGCCGTTGGACAACAGCCCCACTGCCGTTGGACAACAGCCCCACCGCCACCTACGACACACGCCGCCTAACATCGCCGTGTTGGACCGCCGGATTTATGAAGTTTACATTTCTCTGCTTCCTTTTGTCTTTATTCTTTTGCAGGGATTATGGTCACCTTTGTCGCAGGAGAGTACACACAACTCATACCAGTCGAGAAGACCAGAATTTTCTTTTCCGGCTGATCTTCGTCTACGATCGGCGACCGGAGCAACGTTCCAGGATGAACGAAGCAACGTTCCACCGTCACCCACCGCTGCTGGCTAACCGGGGTGGAGGTGTATTGGTGGTTGATTGTGTCCCTCAGTAACACGAATACGTTTTAGCAATACTCCGGCCACTTGCTGCTATTTGACTAGAAGTAATCCGGCCACTTAGCAGCGATCTTTTGCTTTCGCAACGGTGCATCGGGAGGAACTTCCAATTCTTTATACTTTGCATTACCATATTTAAACATTCATATATAAGGTAATGAAAAACCAAGGGTCGGAATATTTCACGTCAAGGTCGGCTATTTGGTTTAAAGATTACTACAAAGAATTATTAGTTGTGGTGATGCCCGTTGTTAGCCAAATTTAAGGTAAGTCAGGGCTTTTTCCTTCCAAATGAATTGATTCTTTAATAAATCTTTAAAACTAGAGAAGCTGTAAATAAAGTCCTTTGAAGATGATTGAGCTTCCGTAAATAGAATCCGTTTGGTTAAAATACCTTTTGTTAATAATATTGTACTTTGGGTTATATGTTAAGGTTTGGTTCAAAATAGATAAATTATCAAATTAATCCTTAATATAATCTCATAATCTTGCCGGAGGTCTTTATGGAAGCAGCCTCTCTACCTTAGGGTAGGGGAAAGGCTGTCTACATTTTACCTTCCCCATAGCCCGCTTTTAGCAGGATTGGGTAAACTTGATGATGATATATATATGAGGTAGATTCTTTTATGAATGCAAAAAAAGTAGAGAATAGAATTACAAATAGGATTGCTCCATTTCCCTACAAAACTCACTTCCATTATTTACCCCCATGGTTAATTATATCACAAACCGTAAGTCCATAAATTATAAAAATTACATATTCGGAATCAGCGTCTTTTTCTCTTCGATTAGAGATGTCATAAGCTATACTTTCGACAAAAAAAATTTCTTCATTTTATTTAACCGAATTTTACAATATAATCACATGTGATTTATGATAAAAGATTAAAATTTGTTCACGATTATTTATTCATGGTATATGTTATTTAATACCTGATTACAACTTAATATTTATCCATATTAATAGTTATAAATAAAAAATAAAAAATAAAAAATTGCATTAATTTTCATTAAAAATCACATGTGATTGTTATTTGTACATTTAATCACAATTGATTCGTTATATAATCACATATGATTTTATATATAATCACTTATGATTTTCATCTAAAAATTGATATTTGATGAGAAATTTACTGATAAGATTAAATAATTATTACACTTTAATATAAATCAAAGTGTTTATTTATACTTATTTATGAAGAATGATAAATTTAGAGATTGACTTGGACCACTCCCAACCATATTCTCATCACTTTCTCATCACTTCTGCCACCTCAGCTGTAACACCCCAAATGTAATTGTAAGTTCATTTAAATTAACTTTTGAGTTAGAATTCTAGTATCTTATGACTTTGTGAATGTTAAGTTAAAATAAGTATTTAATTGAAAAGTTAAGGGTTAAAAATGTAAGGAATAGAACTTGAGGGCAGAAAATGAAAAGTTCCTATTAAAACCCCATCTCTTTTTCATTTAGTGTAAAAATCAAAAAACTTGGGTCAAGGGGGTTTTGGTGGGTGACGATTTTAACAAGGAGAAAGGGGGAAGAGAGATTTAGCAAATTGAAGCTCAAATTGTAGGATTCAAGGCTTATAATCACTTAATACATCATCCCTAAGGTAAGATACACCTTCTATATTCTTCAATTTCATAGTTTAAAGAATTGGGTTTATGACCCCTAAGTTGAAAATTAAAGCTAAAAATTAAAGCTTGTTATATGTTATGTAGGTGATAACTATCACAATTATGTAAGTTTTTAAGTAAAATCAGAAAGTTTGAATAAAATTAGGGTTATGATGATTCTAGCTAAATTGAGAAAGTTCATGGATGATGATATGTTTAAGTGAGTAAGTTGTTGATAAGTTGTAAGTATTATTCTTAGCAATTGCATGCTAAATTACAAGAAATATAAGGAAGTAATGTTAAGTTGTATGAAGAAATTGATAAGAAGACGTAAATAAGTTTAATGTAAGCATATTCAAGATCCAAAGTGTCTTGGATATTAGTAATTAGTTAGCGATGAGAATTCTTTGTAAAGGAGGTTGCCACTCTAAGTAGTGTATGACCTTATTTGTGTGTTATGTGTATAGGTGAACTTTGACTAGAAATGGAAGGCTTGTGAATTGTAGATTTCAACTTCAACATTATACAAGTTAAGTTATGGGGGATGGGATGGGGAAAATGTAAGGCTTATGCCTTTAGGAAAGCAAGGCTTATGCCTTGAATGGAATGAGAGGCTTATGCCTTGAATGGAATGTGTGGCAATTATGCCCAAATGTAAGTTAAAGTAATGGATCCTTACTTGTAAGATTAGTGCTTCATTTCTTAAACACTAAGAAATGTTGAAAGTTTTGTAAAGTTAATACACTCCCTATTACTTACTAAGTATTTTATGCTTACTGATAAGCATCAAATATATAGTATATTTATAGTAATTTATTCCTGTATTTTTATACATTTTAGTGCATTTCTATTGTTTTAGATACTTAATTGGTTTATATTTGCAGAAATGTATTTTAATTGAAGAAAGAAGAAAAAGGAACGAGAAAAGGACCAAAACTGAAGAAAAAGAAGCATTTGAAGACAAGAAGCCTTAAACTATGAAGAATTGAGAACTAAAAGTGAAAATATGAAGAACGGGCCAAGAAAATAAGCTAAAGCCGGATAGGAGAAGACAAAGGTCCAAAAAGAAGCCCGAGCCCATATTTGGAATATTCTGGAAAATCGATCCAACCGGCGGTTGGTATGTCCAGCCGGCGGTTGAGTCTAGGGTTTCAAGAAGCGGTGGACTGACGCGGCTAACTTGGAGAAAAAGCAACTCCAACCGGCGGTTGGGATGTCCAACCGGCGGTTGGGAGGTCGGCCAGCAAAACTATAAATAGAGGCTTAGTTTAGGTTATTTGATATACGATTCAAAGAATAAAATTACGATTATTAGGGTTTAAGGTCGACTTTGGAGTGCGAATTTGGAGGTTAAGAAGCTAGGGTTTGAGGTTTTTAACCCTAGGAAACGCTGGTTCAACGATTGGTTAGGTTTCTTTATCTTTGTAACTCTACTGATCTGATAAGTTATTTAAGATATTGTTTATTTGATTTAATTGTTAACTAGATGCTTTCGTTATGAATATTTAAATGAATGATTGATTGAATTTATTATATGCATTATATGTTTATGTTGGAACTATATTATTGAATGTTTATTATTACAAGAATTGTCTATATTATATTATATTAATGAAAGTTCTTGACATGATTAGACTGATTTATATGAAACTAGGATGACCATAAACTGTTTTTATAAATTAAGTGATTATGTTTATGTCTTGATCTTAATCTTCTGCGATAGACTAAGAATATTAATTAATGTTTAGTAATATTGTGATTCAAGCCTCGCCGTAGAATTGTATTAATAAACTGCTGAGATCTTAATGGAATAGTGATACTTTACGTAGCCTGACGACTGTATTACTATCATGAGGGTTAAGACTTAATCATAAGCGATCTTCTACAACATAAAATCACCAATAATAATAGCCAACAAAGCAACTAGACATAAGTGAATATAATAAGTTTAATCAATAATAGTTTTAATAGTCATAATCTTCTATCCATCTGAGTAATCTGAGTTGTACCTAAACTTATCTATTAGAATCTGTATCAATTATAAATATGTTCGTTCGGAACTAAAACGTCCCCCTTATCCTGTATATTATTTGTAAATTGGATCTTTATTTGTATAATATTGTAATAAATTGTAAATAGTTGTAATTAGGAATAAATAATTAGTTATAGATTAAATCACGTTCCCTGTGTTCGAACTTGGAGTTACTTAAATAGCTATATTATACGAACGTGTTAATCTTGCCTGAATTGTGTGATAGTATTTATTTAGTATTTCCTTATTTAAAACTTGTGATTATAATTGCCTATACTTTCACCACATCAAGTTTTTGGCGCCGCTGCCGGGGAACGGTGCATTTTTATTAAAACTAATTATTTTTCCCTGTATAATTTTTAATTCCTATACTTTGCAAAATCAATAAGAAATATCGGCTAACCTATTGAGAATACTGACAAAAACAAAGTTATAAGGAGAGTTCAGCCCTACTTCATTGTTTTATCATATAAGAAGTAAGGTGCTTCTCGAAAGAGATAGGTTTTTAATAAGCTTCGCGCTGACCTATTTCTCCGCTTTTGTGTATTATCAATGGAGCTACCGAGATCTATTGACTAGCAATATTTGCAAAGAAGTAAAAATAACTTGTATCAATATGTATAAAAAGTAACTTTAGATTAAAATAGGTTTGGTACAGATAGAAAACTAAATTTTGTGCTATCTTTTGTGCACAGATAATTTGACTATTATTAAGATGGAATCAATGCAAATGAACTTTGGAAATGAGAATAGAGAATTCAAAGACATAGAGATAGATGACCATTCCTTTGAACCAAACAAGAAACTCAAGTTAACCAATGAAGAAGAATACATTGATCATCCTCCCGTGGTTTCAATCAAGGAAGATATGTTGCATTATTTAGAATATCATGGTAGTGAACTTAGGTTTGTAATGGAGCTTATACATAAGACTGCTTTAGAGTTCACTGGCTATCAGAAAGACTTGATTAAGAAGATGGAAGAAGAATTCGTTGCTTGGGTTATATCTAATGAAACTAGAGGAATAAATGATTTCATAAACTATGTGCATCAGCTAAAAAGTGATATGGAGAGTGATGAAACAGTGGATTCAGATTTTTGTGAAGAGCAAATGTTGAAATATGCTTATGTTCTGAAGATATTTGAGAAATCTTTGTTTCCTTATTCTGAAAAACAAAGAGAGATGCTAGGAAAAATTAAGGAAACAATAGAATATGCTACTGGGAACTTAAATAATATGGCTGATTTATGCTTACTGGAAAATTTTCAAGACTTCTTAAATTCAGTGAAGGCAAGGGAGCATATAAGTTCTGGAAAATTCTACATTGATTGTACTGTTGATTTCTATGTTCAAGATATTATTGATGAATTTTATTATGGAGAGTCTGATGAAATAACACGAAGAATTCCTGAGTATTTTTCTGATGAACCGATGGCAAACTTGGTTACTTATGCTAAGAAAGAATTGCAGCTATCTTATATTGGAGTTCATTACAACCAAAGAAACAACCTTTTTCATTTAGGTTTATCTGAGGTTTATTATCAGTTAGTTGATACCTTTCGATATTCTGGATTGACAATGGAGCATCAAGAAGGATATTATAGGAGAATCCTTAAGGACATAGGAACGACAGTTAGATCCCACTACACTTATGATTATTATGATTTACATTTAGGATTTTATGGATTGATGGACTCTTTAAGACACAATCATGTGGAACGTGAGATGAAGATTGAAAATAATTACATGGTAACTAATGAAGATGGAGAAATAGCTAAAAAAGTGAAGAGAGTAGCAGCAATACTTATTGCAGTTGAAGATGCTGAAAGAATTCACCATGAGAGTTTTTCTGAATATGCTTCGCCAATACCTGAAATAACAAAGACATTATATGTGCATTTTCGGAGAATCTATCCGGAAAACTTTGGAAGACCTGTTAGGACTTGGGCTTGAATATCTATAGGCATTTCTGAAGATCAATTGCAACGTTTCCATTATTAATAATTAGTTATAATTTTCTGTTTGATTTAAGTTGCTAGGATTTAAATTTATTTGAACTTATTTGAATTTTTGGATTTATTGTTTTCAATGTATTGTTTGATTAATAGTAATTATCTGTTTAATATCTCATCTTTATTTGTATTAGCTAAACAAATATTAGAATTCTAAGTAAATTGATTTGGTTTTTATACGAGTTGCAATAAGTGGTAAAAATTGAAGTAAGTTTACTTGAAGAAATTAATTATGCCTAACCTTGATTACAAGTTTGCAGATATGTTTAAATGTTATTTTGGTGATAAAAGGATTGAAACAATACTTGGAATTTAATAGTCGACAAGTGAATTTCCAAACGGTGGATGAGTTCACGCAATCACTGATTGAAAAATCTATGTATACCAAGGTAAAGTTTAGAACATCCATTGCTTGTAAGAACTAACAGTGTGGCAGTAATTTCTGTTAATTCAAGGTATGAATTTTAAGATTTTTTTTTTATGTTGATAAAACGAAGATATTTCGTAATGATAATAATTACACTTTTGAAGATGGGCTAAATATAATTAATATCCCAATAAAAATGATTTTTGGGCCGAAAATGGCCTGGGCCCAAATTCAAACCAACCGGCGGTTAGAAATCCCAACCGGCGGTTGGATACTTTTTCGATCAAAAACCCAACAGACTCCATTTCTGGCGTATTACACCCAAAAAACACACACATTACGATCGGACCTACGCATTGCGACCGGAGATCATATTTTTGTTGCGTTTTAGTGATATTCATCATCAAAGGTATTACCTAAACTCGTTTTTATGTTTTTCTTTGTTTAAACCGAATTATATATGATTATTTGCGGTTTTTTGGATTAATCCGAAGTGTTTTGTTAGTTTAAATAGTTAGGATTGTTTATAAACTAGTTTAGGTTAGTTAGGTATTGATTTTTGTGATTCGAGGTTTGTTTGCGGATTGTTTGCGGGTCGGTTAGTTATTCGGTTCGGGTTTAATCGTATTTGACTACACTTATATCTAAATATTTTAAATAAAAATGAAGCCAAATTTTTGATTTAATAAAAAACTTTGAAATAAAATTTCATAATTGAAACACAAATATTATTATAATATTTTTGACTCGATATATTTTCGAAATAAACTCTTTTTAATAAAAGTATAAGCATAATCTCGTAATTATTATTCGATATTATGTTAAGGATTTTTCATTAAAATAAATTTATAATATTTAAAGAGTATAAAAGTGACTATATTTTAAAATTTTGAAATTAATAATAACATATCGTCATTATCAAGATTAATTTTGAAATAATAAATACGTATCATTATAAATTTAACTTTTAAGTTATGATTATAACATTTTTTGATTCGATATTATTTTCGAGATAAAGACATCTTAAGTAAGTTAGTTTTTCTGTTAAATTCGTCAGATATAATATTTAAAATTTCAACAGGTGGCTATCAAATATTGAGCAGAAATGCTGCCCAAATTTTTAATTTTCTTTATGTTTATATTAATAGTTTATAAGTTTATTTTGCAGCTATGGCTACTAGACGTCAGAGAGGACGTGCATTATTAGATAGAGATGATTTCCAGCTACATCCCTTTCTACGATTTGAGCATGAGACTATTACTGCTGAGCGTAGGGCAGAGTTTGCTAATGGTTTACTAGAGCTCGTTGCACAGCCAGTTGAGACACCAGATGTTTTGGATTGGTCTGTTATGGAGAGAGTGATAGATCCTCGTCGTGATGGAGAGACTGGAGATGCTACTCTGAGGAGACTGATGACTCAGAGCTATATGTTACAGTCAGGTGATGTTGATTTTGTTTCTATGGCTTGGTTTAGATTATTTTAGATTCGGGAGATTATTTATAGAGAGTTGGTTATAGAGTTTTACACTACTCTTAGGTTTGACTCCACCTCTAGACAGTTTGATCAGCATTCTATTAGTTTTTGCCTGGGAGGTCAGCCTAGGACTATGAGTTTGGTAGAGTTTGGCATTGCTGTGGGACTCTATACTATGGATGAGTTCCACAACCCTTCTTTTCTAGATCATTTGACTGCAGGTGTGGTTGAGCAGTATTCGTCTGTTGAGATAGCTGTGTTATGGAGAGAGTTAGCTATTGTTGATTATGGAGATAGAGCACCTTCTGATATACGTATGAGGAGCCCAGTTCATAGGCTTTTGCATAGGTTATTAGCCTATTCTATTTGAGGTAGACACACTGGACCTGAGAAGGTCTATCAGCCTGATTTCTTTTATTTGCATACTATGATTCAGGGGACACTGATCAATGTTCCCTGGAGATTAGTTCACCGGATGATGACCGGGGCGACTGGACATAGGATTACTAGTAGTTTATGTGGAGGGCAGTATGTGACTAGGATTGCCAGGTATTATGGGTTGACAGCAGCTGATTTCTTGACGTGCACACCAGTTACACTAGGGATGTCTTTGCTAGGCGAGGACAAGTTGATTGAGTTGGGTATTTTACAGCCGGGTGTACATGAGGGGATATTGTGGTGGACACCTGAGGTTGCACCTGGACAGCAGCTGGTACAGAGGGCTAGATTGAGAGGACCTCCAGTTCCACCTCCAGCAGTTGTACCACCACCTGATCAGCCTTTAGGTAGAGGTAGAGGCCGAGGCCGTGGACGTGGACGTGGTGAGATTCCTGAGGATATTTCTCAGAGATTTGAGAGGATGGAGTTGGAGCATGGTAGGAGATTTGATGAGATTGATAGGAGGTTTACGCAGTTAGATCGGAGGTTTTATCAGTTTGAGAGACAGAGTTATCATCGTTCAGATTATCAGCATCAGTTATTACAGCAGTTATTGAGGGACAGGTCTATTCCTTTCCAGCCATTTGTTCCTTTGATATCTGATGATGCTGGACCTTCGAGACAGCCAGGGCAGGAGGATGCTGATGATGATTAGATTATCTTTTTATTCTGTTTGATACATTTGATATTTATATTTTGGGATGACTATACTTATTGTCACTTTATCAGAGCTTATTATTATTATTATTATTATACTAATGTGGTTGTTTATTTTTGATAGCATTAGACTGGCAGTAAGTTCAGCACTTTATTTAATAAGTTTATCTTATTTATATATGAACTTTGTGGGTGTGTTCCCTGGAAACCCTCACGAGACTATAACTCGTCCACTCGGGATACCGAGGGGTTTAAAGGCTTATTGCATACGCTAAATGCAATCGTGATTAACTACGAAAGTGTGGATGTTGTATATTATTTTACGTGATGAAGAAACTGAACGTGAAGCAGATTCTTAGCCGATGATGAAATTCGAAATTTCAGTCAGGGGAGTTTTCTGTTCTATTTTTCTTTCCCTTACTCACTTTTATTTATCAATTGTTATACAATAAGGGCATTGTATAATTTAAGTGTGGGGATATGGGTTCATAAGAGAAAGAATTTCTTTAATTAAACACTTAAGTTTGTTTTATATAAATTTTTGAGAAAATTAAAATTTTTTAAGTGAATAACTAAGTATTTATTAGTTAGAATACTTTTGTTAAAAGTTTTGTTTTGTATTTAAAAGTTTAGACTTTAATGTGGATTAACTGTTTTGTATATATAACGTAAGCTACTTAAAGGAGTGATATATAGTTACATGATATGATGTACTAATAGGCAATCTATATGAAAAATTTCTGAAGTTTTAATAAATTAAATAAATAATTTGTATATTATTTTACGGTACATAAATATGATGTATGACATAAAAGTCTTAATTCTTAAATTTATCATGCGATAATTTTATATATCTTTTTACTTATATGAAAACATTTGGGGGTTTACTAATTGTTTCCTCTGTTGTACTAAGTACAGACCTGGTTTCTAATTAGTATTCTTAAATAAAGTAAAAGAAAAAGAAAGAAAAATCTTTCAAGAAAACAATAAATAAAAATCAAACTATGTCGCTTTGTTGTACGATTGTACAGACCTGTCACCGCTGGATTGATTAAAAAAAAATAGCTTTACCTGAATCAAGTTATGTCGCTCTGTTGCATGGATATGCAGACCTGTCACCAATGTCTTGATTCTTAAAAATGTATTTTATAAATTTATTTGGAATATAAAAGTAAGTTGCATGATTAAGTTTAAGAGTATATCATATATGGAAATCATAGGTAATATACAGACTAACAATAAAAATATATTCAGAAATATAAGTATAGATTGTTTAAAGTGGACAAATATATTAGTAATCATTAATGGATTATATATTACATAAATAATAATAATTTTTATTTGTACATTATAGTTATCCATGTTAATTAAATTGTTTAAATTTTTAATTTATGAAACATGTTTTTAGTATTGGTATTCTGATTCTTAAATATTAGTTTGATGCTTATTTAATTTTAAATTCAGTAATCTACTTGAGGACAAGCAGAACTTAAGTGTGGGGATATTTGATAAGCATCAAATATATAGTATATTTATAGTAATTTATCCCTGTATTTTTATACATTTTAGTGCATTTCTATTGTTTTAGATACTTAATTGGTTTATATTTGCATAAATGTATTTTAATTGAAGAAAGAAGAAAAAGGAACAAGAAAAGGACCAAAACTGAAGAAAAAGAAGCATTTGAAGACAAGAAGCCTTAAACTATGAAGAATTGAGAACTAAAAGTGAAAATATGAAGAACGGGCCAAGAAAATAAGCTAAAGCCGGATAAGAGAAGACAAAGGTCCAAAAAGAAGCCCGAGCCCGTATTTGAAATATTCTGGAAAATCGATCCAACCGGCGGTTGGTATGTCCAGTCGGCGGTTGAGTCTAGGGTTTCAAGAGGCGGTGGACTGACGCGGCTAACTTGGAAAAAAAGCAACTCCAACCGGCGGTTGGGATGTCCAACCGGCGGTTGGGAGGTCGGCCAGCAAAACTATAAATAGAGGCTTAGTTTAGGTTATTTGATATACGATTCAAAGAATAAAATTACGATTATTAGGGTTTAAGGTCGACTTTGGAGTGCGAATTTGGAGGTCAAGAAGCTAGGGTTTGAGGTTTTTAACCCTAGGAAACGCTGGTTCAACGATTGGTTAGGTTTCTTTATCTTTGTAACTCTACTGATCTGATAAGTTATTGAAGATATTGTTTATTTGATTTAATTGTTAACTAGATGCTTTCGTTATGAATATTTAAATGAATGATTGATTGAATTTATTATATGCATTATATGTTTATGTTGGAACTATATTATTGAATGTTTATTATTACAAGAATTGTCTATATTATATTATATTGATGAAAGTTCTTGACATGATTAGACTGATTTATATGAAACTAGGGTGACCATAAACTGTTTTTATAAATTAAGTGATTATGTTTATGTCTTGATCTTAATCTTCTGCGATAGACTAAGAATATTAATTAATGTTAAGTAATATTGTGATTCAAGCCTCGCCGTAGAATTGTATTAATAAACTGCTGAGATCTTAATGGAATAGTGATACTTTACGTAGCCTGACGACTGTATTACTATCATGAGGGTTAAGACTTAATCATAAGCGATCTTTTACAACAGAAAATCACCAATAATAATAGCCAACAAAGCAACTAGACATAAGTGAATATAATAAGTTTAATCAATAATAGTTTTAATAGTCATAATCTTCTATCCATCTGAGTAATCAGAGTTCTACCTAAACTTATCTATTAGAATCTGTATCAATTATAAATATGTTCGTTCGGAACTAAAACGTCCCCCTTATCCTGTATATTATTTGTAAATTTGATCCTTATTTGTATAATATTGTAATAAATTGTAAATAGTTGTAATTAGGAATAAATAATTAGTTATAGATTAAATCACGTTCCCTGTGTTCGAACTTGGACTTACTTAAATAGCTATATTATACGAACGGGTTAATCTTGCCTGAATTGTGTGATAGTATTTATTTAGTATTTCCTTATTTAAAACTTGTGATTATAATTGCCTATACTTTCACCACATCACTTACCCCATTTTGATGTTATATTGTAGATTGTCCAGGTGGCTCGAGGGGAAAATTTGGGTAAGGAACCAAGCTCAAGCTGGTGGTGGGACTTGCTCTCTTAGTAAGTCAATCCCTTTTTGTAAATCATGCTCTTGGTGAACTATGGAATGCCCCTTTTTGTAAAGAATGATGTTTAACCAAATTGTGTAAGCTTTTGAAAAGATAGAATGTATTGTAATGGTTATAACCTGTAAGTTTCGATGGTATATGTAATGAATGCACAGTTCGAATGTTAGCAATGTTCATGAGAGTGTGAATGGGTCGTAAAGTGTCAAAGTGGGTCGTAAAGTGTCAAAGTGGGTATGTAGACTCTCGGAATCAAATGTATGCATGGTCAAGTTGTCAGTCATGTTTGGTAATCGACTTCAAACCCAAATCTTCACAAGTGTGGGTAGAAATTAATAGTTTTAATGATAGTTGGTGATCGTATAAAATTTTGCTGTAAGACGTTGTTTTTAAACTACAAAACGCGATCCAGCCTAACTAACCAGGATCGCGTTCCCCTTTGTTTTTCGAATACAACATGTTTTCTTAATGTCAACGATATCCGGGTGTCCTTCTGGGATCGTGTTCCCATGTGTTTTTCGATAACACAACGTTTTTCCAATGTTTAACGCGATCCGGATGTTTTTGTGGGATCGCGTTCCCGTGTGATTTTCGATTACAGTATGATTTGCAAAGAGAAATGCGATCCGGCTGTGTTTCTGGGATCGCGTTCCTCTGTTATAAATGGGACCTAAATTATTTTGGTCAGGTTGTGTAACGAGTACAACATTGAATGAATTCTTTTAAATAAATGAATAATATTCATATTCATAACTTATGGGACCTTTAAAAAAAATCGGGGCGTTTCATCAGCGCAACGTTAACTTTTCACTAACTGATTCACAACTAATTAACAAGTGATTATTCCCTACTATCCTTTTTTTTTAAAGGCCAAGCATTGCGATAAAAGCTACCTCAAAATAAGGTGAGCTCAGAAAAGAATTACATCAGAGAAGACTCCAAGATGGAGATAAAAAAGAAAAAAGCCTCAGCACAATACAACATTCTACAACACCTTATGAAAATAAACCTCCTGGATCTAACACCCAACGAGACCAATCCATAATCTTAGGGGAGCATCTATTAGAAATCCATAGGCATGAAATCCTCTGTAAATTCATGAACATATCCAGTCTTTCATCTCTGATCTTTTGGACCTCTTCCGTGCTTGCAAACACTAGTTTGTTCCTCCATTTCCATATCAACCATAGAAGACAGAAACAGACTCCTTTGTAAGCTTTACTTAGCCGCTTATTAGTAATAATTGGTCCCGGGTTGGAGACTATACATTGAATTGATGTAGGAATCGAGGGACTCATTTTCCACCAACTTTGGATCAACGCCCAAACGGTTCTGATAGGAGAACATTCAAACATTAAATGGTTTATAGATTCTGGATACGAATTACATACCGGACAGAGCACAGTAGAAGCAGAAATACCACGCAATGTGTGACACCCGTCAAAATTAGGACTAGTTTTTAGCTCCTAATCATTTGGAATTACATGTAATTAGTGCTATGCGTTAGGCTAATTGTATGTATCAAAATATATATGGATGAATATATATATTAGTACTCGATTAGATTTAATCGTTCATTTTCAAATCGGCCGAATTTCCGATTCATATATACGGCGTTGGTGAAAAACAAATATTAAGTAATATGAAACTATTATTTAATAACTCATTATTTATTATATATTATTTACATAATATATAAAGTATTTCGTATCGTACAAATCAAATGGTCATGACAAAACTCATAAGTAATGTATTATTATTGGAAATAATAATTACTAATCACTTCGATTAAAATAAAACACATTTCGTTTTATATCATTTTACTCAAACGCGACGAAACCAATTAAATTATATCCGTCTCTCAAACATAAAACAAAGATATATTTTTATATCTCACAAAAAGTATTTTTATACAATACTTCAAATAAGAGTAAATACGATTCCTTTTCTAGAAATTTATCGAATTAAAACATTATACTACCTTTCGATCGGGTACAAAAACACGGGTATTTTGTACTTCGAGTTGGAGCCACCCAACTCCAATTATTGGAGCTGGGCATAAGCCGATCAAACTCCCTCCTTTCTCATTTCATTTTTCATTCTCAAACTCTCCCTCTCAATCTCTCGGCTCTCTCTCTCTCGGTTTCAAAGATCAAACAACAACAACAATTAACAACAACAACAATCAAGCAGAATCATCATCATCACCAAGCTCCATCTCCATTTTAGCTCCATTTTGATACGTAAGGATTTACTCACTTTTTCTTTAAAATTCCATGTTTAAATTACATATATTAGCATGCTTAGATGTTCTATGAACTGATTATGCCCAAAGATTAGGCTTAGAATTTGTTTTGCGGATTAATCTCACGAACAGACCCTGAAACTGGACCATGATCCGGCGGATCAACACCTGATCCGGCGGATCAAGTAGTGAAATGGCGGATCACTCAAATATGCCACGATCCGGCGGATCACTTTCTTGATCCGGAGGATCCTCCCCAAAATATCCCGATCCGGCGGATCAACACATGATCCGGCGGATCCCACACGAAATCACTCAATCC
Source organism: Helichrysum umbraculigerum (assembly GCA_949592205.1). NCBI lineage: Eukaryota > Viridiplantae > Streptophyta > Magnoliopsida > Asterales > Asteraceae > Helichrysum > Helichrysum umbraculigerum. The sequence continues at coordinate 7,220,523 of CATIUR010000009.1, read as the reverse complement.
GGCGGATCAACACATGATCCGGCGGATTCCCCCGTTATATTTCATGATCCGGTGGATCAACAAACGGATCCGGCGGATCCCAGCTAAAACAGAACAAATAAATTTTCGAAAACGTCGACAATTTCACAAGTATTACAAACGTGCTTCTCGATGAAAAATTTATTATAACGGATTGAGCTCAAATTCGCAAGGTCACTCGGAAACGACCCAATAATCAATGCTAAGTACCTTAGCCTTGTCAGTTTTAGGCCATCCGGGGTCGTTTAGGGGCCGAAAATGGCAGATTACTTTTTTCAGACTCGTACCAAATTTTGTAATTTATGAAATAAAGTGTAACGGATATAATGAACTTGATTAACAACTAAACCTATACGATACGACTTATATATGAAACACATACACTTTTATAAGCACAACAAATCATGTATAATAATAATAGTTTGAAATTATTATTACAAACCGTCACCAACGACCCGTATATATTTTCAAAACTCAAACATAATCGACAACCAAAGTATTTGGGCATAACTAGTTGAGGGAACAACTAGCATAGATGGTCCGTAGAGTCATCTAATCAATCAAAACCTTGCGCGTCTAAGACGCCCTGCAGGTTCAGTCGTTGTAACGACATCAAATCATTGTGAATCATTATAATTGTTGGCTAACAATTCATCATACTCAGGTGAGTCTCATAGCCCCTTTTTAAATGCTTTTACCTAGGGGTGAGATACATGCTCGTTTTGTTTTACATGTGAACGCAAGTATCAAATTATCATGTATGCTGCATGAGTTGTTTTCATCTAATCAATCAAAGTCCTCTGAAGCATAGTTCTGTTAATATGATTTAGCGTGAATGTTAGTGTATGGTACCATATGGGATTGACAATCCCCGTCCGAGTTAGCAAGCACTAACCTGTCAAACGGACGCATTATCATTTGTTCAAACGTATGTTGATTAGGCATACGCATAGAGGCACCCTCGATCAGGCACTTGATTGTGATCCTGACCCCTCACTTAAGCTCAGACTATGTGCTCATGTTAGTTGTATCAATCTTTACTTATTTGTTTAATTACAAATATTCATGTGATACTCATTATTCAATTATTTACATGCTTTGTAAATCAAATCATTAAATCTTGCGGTTCACAAATCATATATTATCATATCAAACCTGTGAGCTCACCAGCTTTATAGCTGACCTTTTAGCATGTTATCTCAGGTACTCAGCAGTAGGTTGGACTGCCCATCAGGATACTGTAGCTCGAGTCGCATGCAATCATATAAACATCAAGAGATTTCCCTGCATTTCTATATTTTGCTAAAATTAGATATCTATTAGAATCTCTCAAATATCTATGCGAACTCGTCTTTTGTAAAACATATGTAGACTTTTACGTTAATCAATGTATTTGTAAAACGACGCATGTAGTGGTCGTTCATTATGTATCTTATGTGCTTTGTGTATTGATTAGTCGCGCCCCGAACCGACCCGCTTCCGCATCATAATTTGGGGGTGCGACACAATGAAAGGTTTAAGAAAGTAGGCAACATGTCCAAAAATATCCTCCAAATGCACACATTAACTTTTATTGGAACCCAATTATTCCACATAACTGAATTGTCTATTCCCCGGGTGTCTAGCAATTTAGAATCAATAATGGCAGCAAGTTTACTTACCGAAAAACTGTTAGTCCCGTACACGTAGATCTGATCGGATCGGTTAATTGATTACAAATGCGGAAAACAAATAATCAATGATTGATTCACAAACACGAACGAATTCTATAACGTTTTCGTATATATTCACACTTGAAGTATAAACGTTACAAGATACAAACTCAATCTCGTTTCTCTCCTCTCTACTCTCTCAAAAACGGCTCACACACTATCTCACTAGTCCAACCCTAAAACCGAATAATAACTCGCTATTTATATCAACCCTAATGGACCTTGCGACATTGGGCTCAATGTCGCAGGCCCAGATCCTTGCGACGTCTGACCCAACGTCGTAGGCCCAATTACAATGTCACCATTCTATGTATATTCTATGATTATATTTCGTTTACAGACTCGAATATACATACTAAACATTATACATACGTAGACTAATTGACTTTGACAATTGCAATAGTTTGACCAACTGACTGACACACAAAATGCACCAACAAACTCCCCCTTGTCAGCAGCTTGGTCAAGTAAGTCTTCAATTAGTCTTCATCAACAAACTCTTCACTTCTTCAACAATCGGAATTTCTTCATGTCTTTAACAATCATAATCTCTTCATGTCTTTAACAATCACAAGCTCCCCCTTTGAGATAGCATGGTCTTCCAAGAAATCTTGATGTCCAAATTCATGTGACTGGCACAAATTTATCATACAATAAGATCTTCAAACTATGTGACCATCTCTCAATCATTAGCAGCTTCTCCAATAGAATTCATCTTCACAGTCTTTGGAGAATAACCGACATCCTTTACATCTTCAATATTTGACTTTAACAAGATATGTGATGTTTGAAGAAAATAACATAGAAATAAAATCTTTTTGTATTTTCTTTATAAAGGAAAAGCAAATAACAAAGATTAAAATAAATTTGGGGATCAGATTGTTTTAGGTCTGCTTAGGGATCATATCAGAACAACATGCAATTATTAGCTAATAGTAAGTGTTATCTCGATTACCAGTATAATTGTCCACTTTAAATTTACTTAGCATATTTAAAACACCTTTTATAAAAATTATTTCAAGACGATTACCGGTATTGTTTGTCCACTTAAACATGTTACATCCGTATCTGCGAGCTAAACTTTTATTATTAGTATGAATATTTCTCTGTGGTCCCTACCATAGACATACCCCTGTAACCCAGACATAAACATAGTTTCCAAATTTAGAAAGGATATAGGACGATCATTTTTAAGAAACAAGCTAATGTTACAGGTCTGTATGGAAGTACAACAGAGTAACATAGCCGGATTCAAGTGCAATCAAAACCAATCGCAGTCAAACTGAACTTGGAGTTTTACCAAGCAGCGACCTTGTTTGAGAATCGATTCAGGATTAAGCAAAACCAGTCGCAGTCAAACTGAACTTGAAGTTTACCAAGCAGCGACCTTGACCAGTATCTTAAGATTTAAGATTGTAAGTACATTGACTTGTATCTGCTTAACCCCAAGTTTACACAAACTGTTAACCAGTTCTGTACCGACGTACAACATAGGAGAACAATTAGCATAAACCCCCAAATGATTTCAGATAAAAGTTCCAAAGATAGAAATATGTCAAGCTATGCTAAGGAATTAAGACATAGAGTCGTACATCACAAGGTGTTAACCACGATATCATAGACACGTATTTAAGTTACTTCTTAATAACCCAGAGACCGGTGTGTATCATGCCTACCAATACATCGTATGATGAAGATAATTTAGATAAAAACTGCAGTAAGTATGCTAGATAAACCTACTGACACATCAAGGATAAACCTTAAAATTTCCATTTTGTGCATGTCACCTGATGTACTATCATATCCCAAGTTGTTTACAGACACAATCCAAAGTCTTTTCAAGAATTAAGAATCTTGTTGTTCACATTTATGATCCAAGTAATCAGACTTTTCAATATTTTAAAATTACTCCCCCTGAACAACAAATTCTTATATCCCCCTTAAACATTAAACATATTTTTTATATTTTTAATTTAACAAATTTCGCAACATTGCATTTCTTTGATACTAAGAAGTACAAAGAATGGCTGTTGCATTAACTAACAAATAAAAATAGATAAAATTTAAATAGAAGTTTCTAAATCACATATCAAGTCAAATCAAATCCATTTAACCACGTTATACCATCTCATAACTCATTAAATCCCATTCATCCAACCACAAATGATCATCGACAAAACAATCTTCCAATAACATCCACATCCTTGCAGTCACTAAAAGTATTAGCTACTAAAAAACTTTCTGCACCACCACAAACAATTAAACATTAGTACTTATGGGACACCCAAGCCTTAACAGACTTGGGTTGTCCATGGTCATCCATAATCATCACATCAATGAGTTTATGATATTTTAAAAACTCAGAAGATTTCATTGATGCGTTGTTTGTGGATTTGGGTTTCCAAACCTGTTTAGGTTCAGATGATTTGTTTTCAACAATGTTGTGCTGTTGAACTTGAGGTCTACTAGGCACAACTTTGTTTACTCTAGCCGTAGGTTTTGGAGAGTTTGATGCAAAACTAGATACAGGCGAATACGAACGATGCCTTGAAAAAGATTTAGAAAAAGAATTCCTGAAAGAGGAAGTTCATGGCATCCCTCTACCAAACCTATCTAGGGATAATAACTTACAATCCCTAATTACTTGTCCTTGTTGACCACAACGAAAACAAGAACGTCTCTCAACATAAGATTGATTCCAATGAGTTCCCTCAAATCATTTCGGTGGAGGGCAATACACAGAAGGTCTATTAGCAGGAACATTTGTTGAACATGCACCATTAGGTGGACATGTTGAAGTAGATGTTCCTGAGGTTGAGTTAGTTGATTTTGAAGGATTATTCTTTTAAGATTTATCAACAACAACTTTTGAGGATTCATTGTCAACCTTAGCTTTGCCTTTGCATTTAAACGATCATCATTTTCAGTTGTAATGATAAAATTTTCAGGTTTGACATTTATTTTCTCAACCTTAATGGTAGACTCTTCATGTATATCTTCTACCTCAACGACCTCCTCAACCCTAGTTGGAGGTGTACTATCAGATTTAACAAACTTAGGCAAGGGGTACTCTGGCCTCTTGGTTGTCCCCTTTGCCTGTTTGTTTTGCTTAGCCTCTTTAGATTTAATACCATAAAGCTTTGACCAATCGACTGGAATCTCTTCAAGGCCTTCCTTAACAGGCAGAGGACAGTGAGTAGTAGGAGGTGGAACTGAGTGATATCCCAATCCCACATGTTTCTTCCCACTTGTCCCTTGCTTGCTTAGAATTTCATTAAAAATAGCCGTTGAGGAGGTAGAACCTAAGATTTTGCTTTTATGATTGTCATACTCAGATTTTAAATCAGAAAGTTCCTTTCTTAACAGCTCAATTTCAGCAAGATAGCTTTTAATGGCATCTTCTTGACTAAAAACCTTTGACTTATATTTCTGAGTATCGAACGAATTCTATAACGTTTTCGTATATATTCATACTTGAAGTATAAACGTTACAAGATACAAACTCAATCTCGTTTCTCTCCTCTCTACTCTCTCAAAAACGGCTCACACACTATCTCACTAGTCCAACCCTAAAACCGAATAATAACTCGCTATTTATATCAACCCTAATGGACCTTGCGACATTGGGCTCAATGTCGCCGGCCCAGATCCTTGCGACGTCTGACCCAACGTCGCAGGCCCAATTACAATGTCACCATTCTATGTATATTCTATGATTATATTTCGTTTACAGACTCGAATATACATACTAAACATTATACATACGTAGACTAATTGACTTTGACAATTGCAATAGTTTGACCAACTGACTGACACACAAAATGCACCAACAATACATATTTCTTTTCATTGTCATTTAACACAATCAATTTCAAAGGTTCTCAAGAATAATCCATCATCAAGATGCAATATGTTTCAGGGTTTACAAGGGTTGAGCACAAAGGTTATCGATATTATATAGTTTTAGCACGCATGTGCAGATATAAAATAGTTGCTACAATCGATAACAGTTTTTAAGAACACAAGATGTAAACCAAACATATAATATATAGTCAAAAGTCACGGCGCTGATACATGAGTTTCGTACAAAACAAGATGGGATTTCTAATATACCCATCGATGGTTAGCGCTATACAAAAGAAGATGGGTTTCCTATACATATACCCACTCAAATACAGAGTTTCATCCAACATACAACTAGTAGACATCTAGTACATACATACATGTACATCAAAAGTAGTAGACTAATATAGTGCAGGCACAAGTCGCCAAGCACAAGCCTAACTGAACCAGGGTAAATACATCCTAACCGCAACCATCACTGCTGCAGTCATCACACAAACACCAGCTACGATCTCTGACACCCTAGCATGTCTCTCCAAAGCTGCGACGCATGCATGGGTGAATGCTAAACTCTGCCAGTCTGTCTGGCGGTGACTCTCCACAAAGTCTATCCTCTGGTGGAGCATCGTCATATCCATGTCAATACGGGAGGCATCACTCAGTTACTCTATCACATCTCTGCTCCGGCTAGAGGATCTCCTCAACAGTGTGTGGACCATAGCCACAAGAGTAGGCACAGTGAGCTCCAGAGGCTCACCAGTGAGAGGTGCAGATGGTGGTGAACTGGAGGACTCTCCAATCTCAAAGGTCGAGGGAATACCCTCTAGTGATCTCCACTCTCGCAGGACACGAGGCATCCAGTCCAGATGAGAAGGTCGGAGCCTCTTCTGTGGCGGCTCGACAACTGGAACCTCAGGCTCAGTCACTGGTGCCTTATCGCGTGGTGCGAGCGGTCCCCTGGGAAAATCCCGTACATAGATCCTAGCTGTCCTCCTAGGTATAGGCACGCGAGAGGTACTCGCGATAGGTAGTGCAGGGGTAGGAGTGACCACAGGTGCGGTCGGAGGTGGCACTAGATAAGCATCGCTAGTGTCGTCAGACATGTCTCTCAAGTGAGTGGGAGGACTCTCGATCCCTGACTCAGCCCAACTCTGATAGGTGTCCTCGCTGGGATCCTCCTCCGAACTCGTGATCACAATCGGAAATCGTCCAGCCATGCTGCAACACAGGAGTCGTAGGCGATGTGTCAGTCGTATGTTAGTCGAACACAAAGTATGTATATATGAATGCATGAATGTTTCTAGCCAAGGCTATAGTCTAGGTCTCTAAGGTTCCAAGTCACTTAAAGACTGCTAGTTCGCTATAACTAATGGCTCTGATACCAAGTCTGTCACACCCCACCAAACGGTAATTACAATTACGTAGAGTGGTTTGCGGAAGCTTAGTGACGTGGCGTGGCTGTGAGCAGTACAACACAACCAACAGATACATACATACTCAGAGCATATGGTTATCGCCAAACATAGTGTATAAGATGCCAATAGTTAATTTGTTTTACAAAAGGTTACAACTTAGAAAAGTTGTAACTACAGTAGTAGTGTATGAAACAGTATTTATCAAAATACATAATACCAAAAGAGATTTCATAAATATAACCACAAGGGGGTTGTAGTAATATAGAGGAAATTCGTGTGTCTCAAAAGTATGGCATCTTAATAAGTCCAGGGTAGTCCTTCCTGGCATGCATGCAGATCTTACCTAAGCTGCTAATTCCCTGAAAAATATAGAGAAATCGTCAACACGATTGTTGAGTGAATTCACAAGTTTGAGTATAGTGTAGGAAACACAAGTTAATCATTTAAGAATAACATTTCCAAACAAATAGTTGTTCACTTTGTAGGAAACACAAGTTATTAAATAAAATAACATTTCCCAGAATAGTAGCAGTTGTCGTAGAGGAAACACAAGTTTATTTATATAAAAATAAACATTTCCTAAATGTATAGTTTGTAGGAAACACATGTTATTTAAGTAAAATAACATTTCCAAAATCAGTTGTAGTGGTAGTAGGAAACACAGGTTATTTAAGCATAAATAACATTTCCAAAACAGTTGTAGTTGTCGTAGGAAACACAGGTTATTTCAATCAAGAGATAACATTTCCTAAATTAGTTATCAGTAGGAAACACAGGTTAACCTAATTAAAGATTAACATTTCCAAAATAGTATACGTAGGAAATCACTTCCTAAACAGTAGTTTTGTGGGAATATTTAGACGGTGATCCCTCGAAAGGTGAGCTAAACCTGACGAGTAAGGTAACCCGATCTAAACCTATAACCAAATCACGACCCTAAATCGTTGTCGTTTGCCAACTAGGACAGTTAAGTATACGCTCCCAATTCCGAAGGTGGTTCGTCACGGCGATAGTACTATCTGTATACTCAGTGGCTAGAGTCACCTAGCTAATGGTTATAGTCTGTAGCCATAAGGTCTTTTATGCACTACATCGTTCAGCCTAGATCCGTACCAAGATTCGTTGCCTAAATTCCCAAAAATAGTTATGAAAACATTTCATAAAACATAGTTCAAATAGTTGTGTGAAATACCCTTTCACAAATAGTTCAAGTATGAAATACCCTTTCATAAACAGTTTAAGTAATCGTATGAAATACCCTTTCATAAAACAGTCAAGCAAATACACACAGTATTTAATCAATCACAGCATGAAATCTCATTTCATCAATAGTTTTAAGTAAATAAATCAAGTATTTAAACAATTGTCGCATGCAATTATACATACGAATTCTATGTTTTCCACCCCGAGGTTTTAAAAGATTAAAACAGTGAAAAGGGATTTGAGAACTCACTGTGAGTGCTCGGATGTGAATGCTAGCGAGATAAGATAACGTAGCCCAAACGTAGTCAACCTATACCCAATATTGTATTTAAGTTTGCAAATATTTATAAGTTTGTCACTCATTGTATATACAAAATACAATTTACTTGTAACCTTGTTAACAAAACGTATACGTTGTATTTTGTTAAATATCAAAATAGTTTTTAAGTTCAAAACAAAAAGGTGCCGCCGGCACCTTTTATGGTGCCGCCGGATCCTCATGTTCGAACTCGGTCCATTACTCGTGTCTCGTACTCGTTCACAAGTCAAGTCGTTTGTGGGCTTGAGGTTTAGGTTCCGCCGGCACCCCATAATGGTGCCGCCGGCACTAAGTGTCCAACACTCGTTCATCGTAATTGTTTGGGTTTGTCCGTTACTCGGTCATCGTTTAAGGTCGTACACGGGTACGTAGCAAAGTTCCGCCGGCACTTAGCATGGTGCCGCCGGCACCTTTGTGTCTTTTAGTCATTCATCGTACTCAATCGGCCAGGGTGTGTGTGAGTCGAAAGGGAGTGCCGCCGGCACCTTGCATGGTGCCGCCGGCACCTGCACATTTGCAGGTTCTGTTCGAACAAACTTTTAAATAACCGAAAATTCTTGGTCCCAATCTTTTGTGTCTTGTTAATACTCATTTATATTATCATTTTAGTCACTTAATACATGGTTTTCACAAGTTTTCTTCCATAGATTTCGAGTTTATAATTTATGGTTTTTAAAACCATTTTAGTGTTCATCATCACAATCATCAATCTTTAAGTGTTATTTGTATAGATTATGTTTTGATTACATGTTATATAACGATTTAACACGAAATCAACAAGTAGAAATCAAAAGGAAGGAGTTTCCTTACAATGAGAAGAAAAAGGAAATGATGAACGATGATGGTGATGAAGATGATGTTGCTGGCCTTGTTCTACTTCCACTTCCTGCTGCTTGTTACTTCTGATCTTGTTAAAACTTAGAGGGAAAGGAAAGTGATGAATGATTGTGTGTGTGTGTTGTGCCCAATGAGATCACAGAGAGAAGGATGGAGTAAATAATTCAAACGGTATGGCTCGGCTCAATTATTGAAGGTTGGTGGTCGGTTTGTGGTACCTCAATTTCGAGTACGGGTCTAATTATTACAATTTAAAATATAACATTTTATATTTTTATTTTGCAGATGTTTTCCTGGTTCGTAATATATTTTCGAAATAATGAGATTATCATTATTTTTAGCCGTTGTACATTTTGTACATTATAAAAGTTCCGCGTGTTGGTTAGGTATCCAAAAAGCGATATAATTTCGTTCTGAAAATTTTCTCATATATTATTTTTGATAAATAATATTTAGATATAATTTGGGGACATTTTTGGAGACGTTTTTTGGACACGTTTTCGTTAGTGTTTCAGCTAATAGTTTTGTAATTTTATAAATTACAATTTATGTAATACTTCATGTATTATTGTTTTTGGGCTCGCTAGACTACCATCACATCAAAAAGTTTAGTTTAACACAATCGCAGGGAATTAGCGTAAGAAATGCATGTAATTAAGTATAATTATATACCTAATTTGGAGGAGTGTCACAAAATATATAACCTTTGGAGCAACAGTTCTTTTAATGTTACAGATGTAGAAGAACAGGGCAAGTCTGGTGGAATCATAAGTATTTGGGACCCATAAAAAATTCAAACATACAGACACGCTAAAACTCCACAATGCATTAATTATATCTGGACATCTTTCTGGGGCCTTGTCTACAATCAATATTGCTAACGTATACGCTCCTCAAGCCTTAAATGAGAAAAAGGTTCTGTGGGAACAATTAGGGCTCATCAAAGAATCTAGACCCGGTTTATGGATCATGTTGGGGTACTTCAATGAAGTCAGAGTTCTATCAGACAGAAAGAATTCGATCTTCAATAGACACGGTGCGATGGTGTTCAATAACTTTATTGACGAGGAAGAATTACTAGAATACAACATAGGTAGCCATAAGTTCACATACTCGCTAGAAAATGGATAAAAAATGAGTAAAATCGATCATATTTTGGTATGTCTCTCGTTTGCGAACAGATGGCCTAATGCAACACTGATGGCTTTACCAAAAAAATGGTCGGACCATCATCCCCTGGTGTTAAGTGTCTCAAAAAAGGATTTCGGACCAAAGCCCTTGATCGGGCTCCAACGGACGGTCAGGGAATTGCTTCCCTGTCGTTGCCGACCTTCCAGTCAGAGCTGCACGATCGAGTGGGTGGTTTTAAATTTATAAAGAGCTGGGGACCTAAGTATCACTTATAACTATGAATAGCGATAAGTAATGACTCAGGGTCGTTCTTAAGATCAACCGTATTGTGAAACTAAGCAGTCAAGACGATCAGTTCAATTTAGCGGGGTTCGTAAACAAGAGTTTTGATTTTGGGTTTGTTACTTAGGTCCTAAATTAAACAGTAAATGAACAACAAAATAAAATGATAGATAAGATCATAATGGAGAGGAGTGTTTGTTGTGATTTCATTAGCCTAATGGGGGAATGATGTATGGTTTTAATATTTGAAAACATTCTATCTAAGAGTTTGTGTTTTATTTGTTTCAGGTACTTTATGATTTAAACACCATCACCCTACTATCTGATTCCTCAGACGGCATGTCACTGAGTACTAGGTTTATCAGGATTCTGATAAGAACAGGCTGCTCAACCCCCAACACTGTCTATGAAGACGAGTGACCCATCTTGGAATTAACTCCTGGGCGCATGAACAAGGGAGCAGACCGATATTAACTCTGACCTTTCTTTGTTATCATAAAGCATCCTAATTCAAATAAAGCATTTAAGATCTAATTCGGAAAGCGTCAGTTAACTTTTCATTGATGGTTTGTTATTAAGTTCGGAGCTGGTGGATGACCTAATGCTGCTTAAGAGTGTATACACCGACATACGTTCCATAGCTTTTACACGATGTACTAGGATGTATTACGGCATTCCACTCGGAATGTGTATACTGAAATTCTTTCCATGGCTTAAGTGCAAACCACTTATACGATGTACTGGACTGTTTTACGGTATTCCATTCCTCGCGCATTTGTGCAGGTTAGAATGTATACATCGACAACCGTTCCGTAGCTTTCATACCTTAGTATTAGACTAGGTAGTAGGTTGTTTTACGGTGTTCCACTTTGTGTTGCACATTTCAGATCACTCCGAACCCTTATTAAAACTTAGTTTAAAGCATGCCCATCTATGATATAAACCCAGCCCTCACTTTTAATATTACCCGATAAATCCCTAATTTCATTCACGTTGTATTATACTTAGTTTAGATGGTATTTCCAAGGCTTCCGAAATCAGACCATGCGTAAATAGCACAGATAATTAACTTCCCTTAGAACAAGGTTCGCGACTCCTTGCCTAGTAATGTTTTAACCACGTTTATCGGAGGAAAGGCGATAGTTTAATGAGAAGTTTATAATCATAGATGAAAAGCTAAACAGACATAGTTTTCAGTTTATAACAATCGGGATTGATATTTCAACGACGGATTGTGCCCACGACTTTCATAGCTTCCACGTTCCATACTTCCCACATTCGTGAAGTTTCCGGCGCTATACAAATGAAAGCCGTATAACGTTACTTCCGTCATTTAGTACTATCCCAATTGTTTATTTAAATCAACATCATCCCCACATTATAACGACTAATTACATCACAACAAACACACAAGCAAACTAATCGCTAATCATGGTAAAGAATCCTAAATCTAGCATAATAACAATAGCATGCATCATAATAGATAAGGAAAGAATTAACCGTGAATAATGCGTAGATTGAATATAAGCTGAAAGAGTACAACGAGTAGAGCCTCCGCTATTACAAAAGCACCTCTCCGAGTCTCTTTGACTAATATTACAATAATGCCCCTCCTACAATCTCTCCTCTAACTCCTAAGAGTAGTGCAAGAGAGAGAGAGCTAACTAATCTATACTAAACTAGAGAAAGTAAAGTGTGTGAATTGTGAGTGATGAGTGAGAGTGGATTTGATGAATGGTGTTGGATGGATGAGAATGAGGAGGTTGTGGCTCTATTTATAGGCTTCCAAATATAATTTACATCTAGCACCCTCGTACTTTCAAACTTGTCAAAACACCTCCTCGCAAGGCATGAAACAACACCAAAAGGGGGGTATACCACCCTAAAAAGGGGGTATATGGCCTTGCAAAGGGGGTATATGGCCCTAAAAGGGGGGTATACCACCCATTAGAGGGGGTATACGGCCCTGGCAAGGGGGTATACGGCCCTGGCAAGGGCATATACGCCCCCTGTGAGGGGGTATTCGGCCCAGGCAAGGGTGGTGTAGCCCTGGTCGTGGTCTTGTGTACTGGATCGTAAGTCTTGGTCACTGGATCGTACTTCGTTTGGCCCTATCTTCTTCGTTCTAGCTCCGTTTTCAGCATTCTTTATATCCACGAGATTGTAATTACCTGAAGATCATAATGAGCTAATCAAAGTATAATTTCAAGGTTTTATACTTAAAAGTGCTCGTAGGACGTGAACGTATCGTTTATGCTCCATTTTGTACGTTATTTAGCTGTTTTACTTGATTTTTGGAGCAATGCCGTATTTTTAGCCTTAATGATGAATTATGGTGAAAAAGTATTGATATCGAATGTTTTCATCCATTTTGGGGCTAAAAAGGTGGGAATTATGTACTTAAAAACATGTCATTTTACGTCAAATCAAATATCCCACACTTAGACATTGCTTGTCCTCAAGCAATCCTTCAAATATCCTCACTTAGAAATAGGTTTTAAATTCCGATTTTTGCGAATTAGAATATTTCTTAGAACAACCATCTTTCATATGGGTAACCTGCTTTAGAAAATTGAAATAAATAAGATAATCGTTCCAGAAATAAGAAATGAATGTCTTTGGGCATGCTTCAGATGCTGTGATCTTCGGCATACACATGACTTAGGCATTCTCACAAGGTGGTCACTCAATTCACTCAAAGTGTATCGGGTTTCCTATCATTCTAAACAAATGAAATCGCTCAAAAGCCAGTCATGTAGCAATTCATCGTCATAGGCTTGATCGAGGATCAAATCTCCACCACTTGGGTGAGGACGGTGCTAATTATCCCAAGACATTCAGAGGGTTGTAATGTGAAGTGAGGGTTACGGGTATGGATAGTGGATATTTTTGGGTTTAAGAGGGGTATGCATATCTTAGAACTTTTAAATTCTTGAAAATTTTTATTTAGATATGCTTTTTAATGAAAATGGAAACGGATAACGGTAAGGAGGAAAGATAGCTATTTTGACTTCTATCTTTTGAAAACACACGTAATATATATGCTCTTTTGGAGATCAGAGTTTTCGGGAGATTTTGAAGCACTTACCTTTATTTTATTTTTGGTTTAGAATTTCTTTGCCAAGGAGATTCTAAGGGATTTTCTTTGCCTTTTTGAGATCCTTTTCTTTCTTTCATTCTTCAATCTTTTGATATTTCGAATTTTACTAGGTGTCAATTTTACACACCTTCAGACTTTCTCGATCTTTTAAGATTTTGAATTTTGAAACGCACACGAGATATTTAAGTAAAACACGAAATTTGTGATTTTTGAGTGAAAGCAAAAAGAATACATGAATAGCATTTTTCAAAAATTTAAAAATTCCAAGATAATATTTTGGTGGGTATGGAGTTGGATTGGGGCTGTAATAAAGGGTTTTCAAGAAACGAAAAGGTTAAGGCTCAACAGGGTTTACTAAGCGGATCATCGACACTAAAAATGAGTATCGGCAGGGTTAGGCTTGAAGAGATATGAGAAAATGGGGGTTGTTTTCCTAGGGAATGTCAAGATCATCTAATTGCACATACACCGCGTACGGTACTCACCAATATGGTCTCGAAATGCATACCAGGAGCAAGTTCTAATTCAGAAAAGCATACATCGGCACACACAACAAATGAATAGTGAAGCATTTAAAATGAATGCTTAATAGGCTCAAGTTACCTAACTGCAATTAATATGGGTTGTATGTGCTTAGTCATGCGCTGCCCCTAGGATTATCATTTCTTAATTTGAGAAATTCCGACCTTATTTACACCATTTTCCAAAACAAGCTACTCATATTCAAAATGGTCCTCATAGGAATATTGAAATTCAAAGAAAAAGCAGAGCTAGCTGAATGAGTAGCTATCTACTGTCGAAGACAAGCTCATGCTTTTCTTTGTTTGACGCAAAAATTTTGAAAAATTTTGATCAAATTTTTAAAGTGAGGAACATCTTCTGAGTTGCTTTTTGGACACAAAAATCTATCTATGGTATTCTATACCGCTATCCCACACTTAGAGGAACATTGTCCCTAATGTTCTCTTTAGTGGAGATTTTACTGGAGGTAAAATCCCACACTTAGAGTTTAAACATGTAAGAAAATGTTTCTCAAGTGTTAATTTGGGCTGGAATCCCACACTTAGCGATAAGCTTAGGATATGGTATAGATTACTTTTATTGATTAACAGTACTAAATAAAGCAAAAAGATAAAACAGAGAAAGGATGAAGAAACTCCCCAGATAGCTAAAAGCTGAAGATCTGAAAATGTGCCGAGTTCTGAACTTGAATTCTTTACTAGCGGCATCTCCATGAAGATTATTCGGCTTTTAGGGGGATGGACCTTTGAAGTGAGAACCTTTGCCTTCCATTTCAACCATTCATTTTGTGAATCAATCTCTTAAGTGTGAACACGTTGGATATACCTTTTAACTCCATATTTCTTTTTGCAATGAAAGAGAATCACTGTCTCAGAATGAAAAGATGTTTTTACTACAAATCATTTTTTGTAGAACATATGTTTTTAAACGAGTTCAAGCATAATGCATAAAAGTAGTATGCAAGTACCTCAAATGCTCGAAACATATGAACTACTTTTCGAAAATATTTTCCTATTTATCTGAGACAAATGATTTTGCAAAAGATGAGTTGTGATTTTGAAATATTTTGAAAATATTTTTGAGGTATATCCAAGTGTGAAGGATATTCGGAGATTTATCTTCACTTATTATCAACACAACCAACACACGTTTTATTACACGGGTTGCCTCCCGAGAAGCGCTGCTTTTAGAGTCGAGAGCTCGACTTTCCATCCTTCAGAATCAGAGAGTGGCGGAACTTCCAGGTCCCATGGTGCTGGTAGGTGGGAACCTGGAATAGAATCGCAAGAAGTGGCGAGTGATGACCTCAATGATGTTTGGGATCCTTTCCACATGAAGAGGGAAGCTTTCAAAGTTTTTTTCAGCAACTCTCTGCAAATAGAGGAGATCCCAGGTGATATCATCGACTGACTTTGTGTTGACTCCGTTGGGATCATAGGTGAGGGTCCCATTGGATCTGATGACTTCACGCTCTGGACGTTCTCTTCTTAAAGAATCCATGAAACCGAAGAAACGTAGATGTATATCTTCATGTCCGTCTGGGTTTCTTCTTAGTGCATGGATGGATTCTCGAACACCTTGGAGAAGCTGTTTCTGCTGATCGGAATACGTGAGGTCAGAATTCTGGAAGATGTTCAAGATTCTGAAGTAGACTTCACGTAGACCATCGTGGAATAGCTGCCTGGGTTCTTCTGAAGGAACAGTACCAAAGATCTCCGAGAGTCACTCCGTGATGAAATTTGCGGTGTTGACCATCGTTCCATTTGGTATGGAAGATGGGATGGCACGCGTCCTTTCGTTAGAACTCACGTACTCGAGCTTCTCGATAATCTTGTGGGCGTGATATTCAATGGTGCAGTCAATGTAAAACCTGTGTGGTGAGGTGTCATCAATATGGTCGTTATCGGCTATGGAGTCCATCAATCCTTTAAGATCATCCATCATCTGAATGTCTACAACGTCCTCAGGGTTTCCAGAAGCATAGTCCAAATTGTACCTGTAAGAATGCAACAAACTCATTTGTTGGTTAGTATATGGAAATGCGGACCTGATGAGGGCTTCATAAACGTTGCCATATATGACTTTTTGTCCTTTAAAGAATTCTGACTCGTCTACAGCAGGTATTTCATCAATACTAGCTTCTTGCAGGAGCTGTCTTGCTAGATCTTCGGCGAAGGCATGAATGCGGTTTTGTAGGAATTGAGGGCTCCGAGAGTTATTAGCACGATAGACTGTGATAGTCCCGTGCCGTGGGATCTGATCGGATCGATTAATCGATTGTTAGTGCGGAATCCAAACAAACGAAACACAAACGTTTACTATAATCTTGTATATATTCACAATTGAACGTATAAAGATTACAATCACCAATACAAACTCAAACTCGTTTTCTCTGTCTCTCTCACCACAAAACGGCTCACACACATACACAATGAACGAACTCTTACAAATGAAGCCCTAATTGACTATTTATACGTTGGACCATTGGACCCTGCGACATTGGGCTCAATGTCGCAGGCCCAAGCCCATTGAGACATTGACAGTGTCGCAGGCCCAAACACGTATAATTTCAATTACAAATTCAAGCTAAATATTCTATACAAGATATTGACAAACCATGTTGATTTTGCATCAACAAACTCCCCCTTGGCAATAGCTTGGATATGTCTTCAAATCTTCAACTTTAGCTTGAGTATCTGCTGGCACTTATCCTCTCTCTGATCAACAACTTCTCATTCGTAGACTAATTGACTTTGACAATTACAATAGTTTGACCAACTGACTGACACACAAAATGCACCAACAAACTCCTTCATGTCTTCAACAATCAGAAACTCCCCCTTAGAGATAGCATGGTCTTCCAAGAAATCTTGATGTCCAAATTCATGTGACTGACACAAATTTATCATACAATAAGATCTTCAAACTCAGTGACCATCTCTCAATCATCAGCAGCTTCTCCGATAGAATTATCTTCACAATCTTTGGAGAATAACCGACATCCTTTACATCTTCAATATTTGACTTTAACAAGATATGTGATGTTTGAAGAAAATAACATAGAAATAAAATCTTTTTGTATTTTCTTTTTAAAGGAAAAGTAAATAACAAAGATTAAAATAAATTTGGGGATCGGATTGTTTTAAGTCTGCTTAGGGATCATATCAGGCCAACATGCAATTATTAGCAAATAGTAAGTGTTATTTCGATCATCAGTATATTTGTCCACTTTAAATTTACTTGACATATTTAAAGCACTTTTTATAAAAATTAGTTCAAGACGATCGTCGGTATTGTTTGTCCACTTAAACATGTTACATCCGTATCTGTGAGCTAACCTTTATTGTTAGTATGAAGATTAATTTTGAGAAACCTATTATATGATATACTGATAAACTTCAGTAAAACAAACACTGCATATTCACACAAGGTAGAGATTACAAGACCAAGTTTATCTCGGTTTTCTCGTAACATACACTTGATATTTATATTTAGGCATACATCAAACCGACTATGAAGATACTAGTGGCCCCAGATCTGTACAAAGTACAACAGAGGGTCCCTTAGTATGAACATAACAAGTTTGAGACTATTTGCATAACTAATGGATTCAGGTCTGTACGTGAGTACAACAATAGTCACCATTAGTTAGGCGAATAATCATATTATCACTATATGCCCATTTTACATTTACATAATTATGACAGTGTATGATAGTACTTCCATTTATCAATTAAGACTTATGTCATACATCATATAACATTTTTCTCAAAGTAATAAACAAGTTTTATTATTACTTCTTACTCACTCACAAACCGGTGTGTACCATGCCTACCAATACATCATATGATGAAGCTAATGTTTATAAAAGATGTGTTAAATATACCAGATAAACCTACTGACACATCAAACATAAACCTTAAAATTTCCATTTTTATGCATGTCACCCGATGTACTATCATATCCCAAGTTGTTTTACAGACACACAATCCAACATCTTTTCAAGACTTAAGAATCTTGCTATTCACATTTCTGAATTAAATAATCAGAATTTTTAATATTCAGAATTACTCCCCCTGAACAGCAAATTCTTATATCCAATCCAAAAAATACTCCCCTTAAACATTAAACATATTTTTGTATTTTTTTAATTGAATAAATTTCGCAACATTGCATTTCTTTAATACTAAAAAGTATAAAGAATGGCTGTTGCACTTATAATAAAATTTAAAAGAAAAGTATCAAAATCACATATCAAGTCAAATCAAATGCCTGTTATCACTTTTACCACCTCGTAACATCGAAAATCTCATCCAATCACAATCATAAATAATCACACACAACCACCTTGAAAACAATCTTCCAACAAATATCCACATCCTTGCAGTCACAAAAATATTAGCTAATAACAACCTGACTGCACCACCACAAACAAGCAAATGTTAGTACTTATGGGACACCCAAGCCTTGATAGACTTGGGTTGTCCATGGTCATCCATAATCATCACATCAATGAGTTTATGATATTTTAAAAACTCAGAAGATTTCATTGATGCGTTGTCTGTGGATTTGGGTTTCCAAACCTTTGTAGGTTCAGATGAGTTGTTTTCAACAATGTTGTGCTGTTGAACTTGAGGTTTACTAGGCACAACTTTGTTTACTCTAGCCACGGGTTTTGGAGAAGAGGATGCATATCTTGATATAGGCGAATACGAAGCACGCCTAGAAAACGATTTTGAATAAGAATTCCTAAAGGAGGAAGTTCTTGGCATCCCTCTACCAAACCTATCTAGGGATAATAACCGACAATCCCTAATAATATGGCCCTGTTGACCACAACGAAAACAAGAACGTTTCTCAACATAAGATTGATTCCAATGAGTTCCCTCAAATCGTTTCGGTGGAGGACAATACACAGAAGGTCTATGACCAGGAACATTTGTTGAACATGCACTCTTAGGAGAACATGTTGAAGTAGATGTTCCTGAGGTTGAGTTAGTTGATTTTGAAGGTTTATTCTTTTCAGATTTATCAACTTCAACTTTTGAGGATTCATTGTCAACCTTAGCTTTGCCTTTGCATGTAAAACAATCATCATTTTCAGTTGTAATGATGAAATTTTCAGGTTTGACATTTATTTTCTCAACCTTAATGGTAGACTCTTCAGGTATATCTTCTACCTCAACGACCTCCTCAACACTAACTGAAGGTGAATTATCAGACTTAACAAAAGTGGGCAAAGGATACTCTGTCCGATTGGTTTTCTCCTTTCCCTGCCTCTTAGGCTTAGCTTCTTTATCTTTGGTAGCTGACCAAGACGAGTAGTCAGCTACTACCTCTTCGATCCCTTCCTTAACAGGCTTAGGATAATAGTTAGTGGGAGGTGGATACCCAAGTCCCGCTTTACTTTTATCTGTCCTCATCTTGTCAACCATTTCATCGAAGAGTTTATGAGAATTTGAGAAATTTGTGATCCCCTTTTTAAAATTGTCAGACTCAGACTTTAGCTCAGAAAGTTCTTTATTCAAAAGTTCAATTTCTTTAAGATAGCTATTAATAGCATCTTGTTGGCTAAAAACTTTAGACTTGTATTTTTCAGTGTCTAACTTATAAGCCTCAATTTGTTTTTCATAAAGAAATTCATTAGCTTTCAAAAACTTGTTTGACTCGGTGAGTTTAACAACTTTTTCTCGCAACTCTAAATTGTCATATTGATAATTCTTAAGAGATTCAGTCAATGTTAAACAAGAAACACAGTTTATGGGTACCTTAGGTTCATCATGTACCGCATGTATCTTTGCCAAAAGCGCACTGTGTTGAACCTCTCCTTCAAGTGCACTAAAATCAAACACTCCCTGAGAATACACCGTCATAGCCTGTGATGTTGTATTCTTCTCTGGAGTCGTTGGAGTTGTAGGAGTAGTGAATCCAGATGAAGGATATTTTACTTTCTCACACTCCTTAGCAAAGTGCCCATGAATCTGACAGTTCTTGCATTTCACTTTGCTTTTATTAAAACCAAGACCTGTATCACCATCATCATCCAGGTCTTTTCTACCCGTTCTCTGAAGAAACTTCTTGGTTCTTTGGGTTATCATGGCCATGCTCCATTTGATGTCCATTTGCTCGAGATCATCAGAATCGATCTGTTCAAAGTCTTCCTCAGTAAGCTGTAGAGTACTAGCCTTCTTTGAAAGGAAAGTCTCATAAGAGTTGAGGAAAGCTGCAAAGATTGTAGCATGATCCTCAGTAGCCTTTGAAGGAGTTGTATGATCTGTATGAGAAGTATAGGAAGTGCTACCAGAAGGAGATGTAGCTGACTTGGAATTAGATACGGAATTATCATTGAGACTAGGATTTTGAGTGGAAGCCGCTGACATCTTTTCTTTCTTCTTCATGTCAAGAGCATCAGCTTGTAACTTTCTGATGAGTTCATCCAAATCCATGATTTCAATTTTTGGATCTTGTTCCAAAATCTCCACATTGGTAGCCCAGTCCTTAGGTAATGCCCGTAATAGCTTCTTATTTACCTCTCCATTATTAAGTACTATTCCTCCATCAGCCACTTCATCTACGAGTTGGGAATATCTTTTGAAGAGTTCTTCTAAAGATTCATTTGATTGTAAATCAAATGTGTCAAACTGTTTCTTGACAAGTTCCACTCTATTTCTCCTATAATTTTCATATCCACCACATCGTTTCTCAATTGCATGCCAGAGGTCATATGCAATATCATAATGTTTGAACAATTGTTTAACTTCATTTGATAAACATTTTAATATTGCAGCATGGGTTTTCTTTTCAATATCCCAAGCTTTTCTCTCATCGAGAGTCATACCTCTGTGTGGTTTTTCATATCTTTCAACCAATGAGTTCCACATATCTGGATTTTTTAACGCTATGAATACTTCGAACTCAAATCTCCATGTAGCATAATCTGTATCAAATGTAAGCATGGGAGGTTCAATCTCATTAACAGCTCCACTATTGTAACGCGTAAGAGCTTTAGAAGACATTTTCCAATCAGAAGTCGATACGGCCTCTTGCGACTTTTCCCTCCAAAATCGAATTCAAAAATTTAAAAAAAATATCCGAGTACAGCGAAACTTTTCCGACACTAAAATGAAGCTATTCTAAGCCTAAAAACAAAATTTGAAATTACAAAAATTTTTGCGTTTTTCCCGCCAAAATTTCGTCCGAAAACGTCAAAAACTGGCCGGGTAAAATGAAACTTTTTCAAGACTAAAATCAAACACTTTTAAGACTATGGAAAAAATTTGAAAACGCAAAAAAAATTTTGGACTTTCCCGCCAAAAAAACTCTTTTTTTTTTTTTTTTTTTTTACGAAATTAGAACGAGGTTAATGTCGGAAAAAAAAAAAAATAGCAACGTCGCAGAAGTCCGATGACTCAATTAAGAATCGAAAATGCGACGTAGCGTCCTACGTCGCAGTCCAACGTCGCAGAGGCTAGCGACGTCGCAGCCTACGTCGCAATAACCACTTAAGGTCAAAATAACGACGTCGCAGGTAACGTCGCAACTCTACGTCGCAAAATCAGTTACGTCGCACGCGACGTCGCACGTGACGTCGCAGGTGACGTCGCACAGTCGGGCTGCTCGTTTTGGTATCAGAGCAGAAAGTGCTCGTTTTGGCGATTTGGATCGAGTTTGGGATATAAAAGAACGTGATATTCGTGAGTTTTCGTGTTTATTACGTTTGTTTTGTGTTTTTACAGGTTTTCGATCAGTATTATTGGGATTCTTGAAGGTTTCAGTCGTTCGACATTCGTGGTTTTGGTTTTAGGTTTAAAAATTCGTTTTTAGTGTTTTTGGCCGCTGCTCAGCACGTTTTGCGACGTAGCAAAGCGACGTAAGCTGCGACGTCGCGTGCGACGTAGTGTTTTTGAACTTTAATTAGTTCGTGCGACGTACCGTTGCGACGTACCTCTCTACGTCGCTATTTTGACTTTAATTAGTCTTCTGTGACGCTGCGTTGCGACGTAGCCTGATTCTGCGACGTACCTCTCTACGTCGCACTTTCTGATTCTTAATTGAATCATTTGCTTTTTGCGACGTACTCATCTACGTCGCATATTCTTTTTGCGACGTACCCGTCTACGTCGCATATTCTTTGTGCGACGTACCTCTCTACGTCGCTAAGATCAGAAGTTTGATTTTTCGTTTAAGTATTTACAATGGCAGCTGATAAAGAGGATATTAGAGGACTTAGGGAGATGATTAAACAAAGTAATGATATAGGTTCAAGTAATAAACCTCCACTATTTACTGTGGACATGGATTACGTATACTGGAGAGACCGAGTTGAGCAATATATTGACTTTCATTGTCCAGAATTATGGGGACCATTACGTGAGCGTTATGTAGCTCCTTTAGCTGATGGGGAATACCGTAATATTCGTCCTGCTAAGACCTATAAAGCTATGTCTCCCGAAGAGAAGAAAGATTTTGATACTGAAAGAAAGACTTTTTCAATGATCAAAATGTGTTTAACCAAGGATGTTCTATGGCTGTTCAGAACCCATGAAACAGCCTTTGATTTATGGAAGGCAATTGAAACTCGTTGTGGAGGAAATGACAAGTATAAGGAAGCCAAGCTCGAACTGATTAAGAAACAGTACGATATCTTTGACATCCTTCCTAATGAAGACATGACTTCTTTATTCACAAGGTACTCACGGTTAGTTGGTGAGCTGTTTGAAGGAGGTTATACTTTTCCTTCAATTGAAGTAAATAAGAAGCTGCTGGATGTGTTGCCGAGTTCTTGGGATGTTAAAGTTCAATTTTTAAAGGAAAATGAAGAACTTGGAAACATGTCTTTGGATACGTTGATAGGAGATCTTCAAGCTCACGCTATGGAGATTAAGAAGAAAGAAACTAGGTCTGGTTCTGCTGTTCAGAATCCTAGTGTGTATGGTGTTCAGATCAACTCTGGAAAGACTTATGGATCTGGAGTTGCCTTTGTATCAAATACAAATGCTTCATCGAATTCTTCTTCTTCTGATGGGATTCATTCGGTTTTTATGACTGGACCTTCTTCAAATCAACAACAGGTTCAAGTCTCACCTGCTATTCAGGAGCAAGCTGCCATCTACACAGCTTTCTTAAGCTCTTACAAGGATTTGGTTACTCAACCGAATCTAACTTTGGAGTTGACTAAGGAGGACTATGCTCAGCTTGATGAAGACGATCTGGAGCAAATGGATTTGACTTGGAATGTGGCAATGATCACCCGCAGAATTCAGAAGTTTTTGCAGAGGACAGGGCGTAAAAGCTTGGAGGGTGATGGAAAGACTGGCTTTGGATTTGACAAGAGTAAGGTCCGATGTTACAATTGTCAAAATTTGGGTCACTTCGCCAGGGAGTGCGAGAAACCCAAAATGCCAGCATCGGGATTTACAACACCGTCTACTCCTCCAAAGGCCAAAGAAACGGAAGTTACCAAGAGAGGGATTGCTGATAATGCCCTGATTGCTTTTGAGCCTACAAGTCAAGATTGGACGCCTGTCTCCCAGCATTACCAACAGTGTCTGATGGCTCACATTGTGAATGAGGTACATGATGAACCGTTAAATTGTATTTCATGCATAAAGTTAACTGAATCTTTAAAGGCATATCAGACAGAGACAGCTGAATTGAGGAAAAAGAATGAAAAACTAACCGACTCAAATAATTTTTTAAAAGCTAATGAGAAACTTTATGAAAATCATCTTGAGGCTCATCGGTTAGATACTCAGAAATATAAATCTAAGGTTTTTAGTCAAGAAGATGCCATTAAAAGCTATCTTGTTGAAATTGAACTTTTAAATAAAGAACTTACAGATTTAAAAGCTGAGTATGAGAATTATAAGAGTAAAATCTTAGGTTCAAATTCCTCAACAGTTGTCTTCAATGAAATCCTTAGCAAGCATGGTACTAAAGGGAAAAAGAATGAGGGATTGGGATACAACTCAGTTCCTCCTCCTACTACTTGTTGTCCCCTGCCTGTTAAGGAAGGCTTTGAAGAGATTCCAGTTGACTGGTCCAAGCTCTATGGTTTAAAAGCTAAAGATGCTAAAGAGACCAACCATAACAAACCGGCAAAGGAGAAAACCATGCGGACAGAGTACCCCTTGCCAAAGTTTGTTAAGTCTGTGCATGAATCTCCGGTTAGTGTTAAGGAGAATGTTGAAGTAAAGAATGAATCTCCTGTTAGTGTTGAGGAGATTGTTGAGATTGAGGACATTACGGATCAGGAGTATCCAGAGGTTAAGAAGGTTGCATTTAAACCTGAAAAAGTGATTTCAAAGGTTGAACCTGAAATTAAGGTTCAACCAAATAAAGGAAAAGCAAAGGTTTTAAACTCGAAACAACAAACTTTACAGTCACCTGTAAAGATTTTGCAAAGAAAATCAGTAAATGAAAATGTTTCGTATGATAAACCTTCAACTTCAACCTCTCATCCAAAACAAACATCTTCTAAGACGTGTACTCAATGTTCATGTTCTAGAAATGTTTCTCCACATCCTGTGGTAATTCCTCAGCCTCAACCGTTTATTGAGACTCGTTCTTGTTTCTACTGCAAGAAACAAGGACATTTAATCCGTGAATGTCCAAAGCTGTCAAATCAGCGATATGGGAGAGAGATGCCTAGGACATCTGTTTATAGAAACTCTTTTTCTAAATCTCCACCTAGGCGTTACTCAAACTCTCCCAAGCCTGTTTCGAAACCAAGTAATGTTGAGCAAAAACCTTTGCCAATTCAAAAGCCCAACATTACTTCTATTACCATTTCCGAATCTTCAAAAGTTTGGAAACGTAAAGAGTCTGATGTTGACTCTTTAGTCGTCAACAATAACACATCAGATAAAAATTCTAATTTGTTTAAAGATAAAATCCTATCTGACGTGATTATTGTTGATGCCCACGGTCGACCTAAGTCTGTAAAGGCTTGGGTCACCGTTTCTCACTAATCTCCTTTGTTTGTATGTTGCAGCAGTCAGAACGCGTTAAAGATAGCGAATGGTATTTGGATAGCGGCTGCTCGCGACATATGACGGGCGATGTATCTCTTCTTGTGGATATTAAACCACATGCAGGAGGTTATGTTGCCTTTGCTGGAGATTCTGGGGGAACTATTTCTGGAAGAGGAACGTTAACTAACGGCAATGTTAGTTTTGAAAATGTGAACTATGTGGAACAGCTTACGCACAACTTGCTAAGTGTTTCACAGGTTTGTGATAAGGATTATACAACTGCGTTCACAAAGACTGAGTGTGTGATACTGAAGCCTGGGTATGTCATTCCGGAAGAATGGGTGTTACTGAGAGCACCAAGAAAGGATGACACCTACATTTTGAATATGAGAACTGTTGAGACATCGAACGAGTATATGTGTCTCTTGTCTAAGGCTTCTGAAAAGGATTCACTGCTTTGGCACAGACGAATGGGACATATTCATTTCCGAAAAATGAATTTCTTGACCAAAAATGATCTAGTGCTAGGAGTTCCGAAACAGTCATTTGCTCTAAAGGATGACTGTATCTCCTGCCAAAAAGGAAAGTTACGTAAGAAGTCCCATAAGTCTAAGCAGGTGAATTCCATAAATGCTCCATTGGAACTACTGCATATGGATCTTTTCGGTCCAGTTTCTACAAAGAGCATTGGTGGTCGGTCTTACTGCTTGGTAGTTACTGATGACTACTCAAGGTTTTCGTGGGTTTATTTTTTGACCACGAAAGGGGAAACTCCTGAGATTCTGGTGTACTTGTTGGACAAGTTGGCAAATCTGTGCAACTTGAAGGTGAAAAGGATAAGAAGCGACAATGGAACTGAATTCAAGAACTCAACTCTCGAATTGTTTTGCGCTACAAGAGGTATTGAGCATCAATTTAGTGCTCCGAGGACTCCACAACAGAATGGAGTTGCAGAAAGGAAGAACAGGACAATAATCGAGACAGCTCGGACTATGTTAGCTGACTCCAAGTTACCAATCATATTCTGGGCTGAGGCAGTTAATACTGCCTGTTATGTTCTCAACAGAGTACTCACGGTTAAGAAAAGGAACAAAACGTGTTATGAACTTTTTAATAACCGTAAGCCAAATCTACAGTTCCTAGAACCATTTGGGTGTCCATGTCTGATCATGATAACGAAAGATAAGGTTTCTAAGTTTGGTGATAAAGCTGTTGAAGGGATTTTTCTTGGATATGCAGTCAACTCTCCGAACAAAAGAGTCTTTAACAAATCAACGAATCAGATCGAGGAGCATTTTGAAGTGAAATGTTTAAGGTATACGGAACCTCCTCAAGGAACGGGTCCGGATTGGTTTTTCAACTATGGAAACCTCTTTAACTCTTTCAATATTCCGGAAGAAGATGAAACGGAAGAGTTGGTTTCTATACTGCATGAGCTTGATATTTCTCAAGATACACCCGTTACTAATAAACCATCCGACCCATCTCCTAATGCAACACCCGCACCTCCACCGACTAATCCTACACCTCCACAACCTACACCTACTCCTTCACCAACACCCACACAACCGAAAACAACTACCAAATCACCACCATCTACACCATCTCCTACTCCACCATCTTCGGCAGCTCCTTCTAAAACAGTTTACAACTATACAAAGGAGCTTCCATATGATCCAAATATGCCTCCTTTAGAGGAACCTCAAGAAGAAGATGAAGTGGAAGAAACAATGAACTACTCTCACTTATTTTCTCATGAAGATGAAGGAGAAGAAGAAGAGATAGTCATTCCTGAGTCTGCTGCTACTCCTGAAACTGAGGGAGATTTGAACAATTTGGGTGTGGATCTTGTGCCAGGTGCCATACCAGAAACACGTATACATAAGGATCACCCCATTGATGATATCATTGGTGATCCTCATGCATCTGTTCAAACACGACAGCAAACAAAGCAGACTTCAGCTCAGCAGCTTTTGGGACTTATTGCTCATATTGATTCATGTCATTTGTCTCAAATTGAACCGAAAAAGGTTGATCAAGCCTTAAAGGATCCATCTTGGGTCGAGGCTATGCAGGAGGAACTACAGCAAATAAACAAGATGAATGTTTGGGAAATTGTTCCTCTACCCAAGGGTGCTCACTTGACGGGTACTCGTTGGGTTTTCCGTAACAAAATGGATGATCGTGGGGCTGTTATTCGAAACAAAGCCCGTCTGGTAGTTCAAGGATATAGTCAACTAGAGGGTATTGACTATGATGAAGTTTTCGCTCCTGTTGCTCGTTTGGAATCAATTCGGATCTTTCTAGCTTATGCTTCTTTCAAAGGATTCCGAGTGTATCAACTTGACGTGAAGTGTGCTTTTCTATATGGAGATGTTGACGCAGTGATCTATGTGTGTCAGCCTCCCGGTTTTGAAGACCCAAAGCATCCTAATCATGTTTGCAAGCTGAAGAAAGCTTTGTATGGTCTTCATCAATCTCCTCGACTTTGGTATGAGCGACTTGCCACGTACTTACTGAAGAATGGTTTTGATAGAGGACAGATTGATAGCACGCTTTTCATCAAAAGGGAAGGAGCGGATTTGTTACTTGTGCAGGTCTATGTGGACGACATAATCTTTGGATCAACTAATGATCAGTTGTGCAACGATTTTGAAAGATTGATGAAATCTGAGTTTGAAATGAGTGCTATGGGGGAACTCACGTTCTTTCTGGGGCTACAGGTTGAGCAATCTGATAGTGGAATATATATTCACCAGTCAAAATATGTCACTGACATGTTAAAGCGATATGAATTGCTCAACTGTAAACACTTCGGCACTCCAATTGAAGCAAGACACAATCTTGGACCTAATGAGGACGATGAAGACTGCAAGGAGAAAGACTATCGATCAATGATAGGCTCTCTCATGTACCTGACTGCCTCAAGACCAGATATCGTGTTTGCCGTTTCTCTCTGCTCACGATTTCAAGCAAATCCGAAGGTGTCTCATATGAAGGCAGTAAAACGCATTTTTGGATATCTCGCTTTTAGGCCATCTCTGGGTCTATGGTATTCAAACGAGAAAAACTTCGAGTTAACTGCCTATTCGGATTCGGATCTTGGTGGCTGCAAGATAGATATGAAGTCAACTACTGGAGGATGTCAGTTCCTTGGATCACGCTTAGTTTCTTGGCAGTGCAAAAAGCAGACTGCGGTTGCTATTTCTACAGCTGAAGCCGAGTATGTTGCTGCTGCAAGTTGCTGTTCTCAGGTTCTCTGGATTCAGCATCAACTGCGTGATTACGGGTTCAATCTCTCTATGACTCCTATTTATATAGATAATACAGCTGCTATATCTATAACCCACAATCCCGTACAGCACTCTAAGACCAAACATATTGAACTTAGGTTCCACTTCATACGGGATTGCTTTGAGAAACACCTTATAGATGTCGTACATATAGAGACCCTTAAGCAGTGTGCGGACCTTTTCACAAAAGCCTTTTTGCGATCACGTTTCATTGAACTGGTCAATCTAATAGGTTTAAGGTTCTTTCAGTCAAAGAAATGATTTGTGACTTGGATTTTTTTTTGATTTTTAAATTCATTTAAAAAAAAAAATAAAAAAAATAAAAAAAAAAAAAAATAAATAAAAAAAAAAAAAAAAAAAAAAAAAATCGCAACAGCCACTCTTTATGCTCTTTAGTATTAAAGAAAACGCAAGGTTGCTACAATTTTAAAATAGACGTTGAAGTTGTGTCTGTAAACAACTTGGGATATGATAGTACATCGGGTGACATGCACAAAATGGAATTTTAAGGTTTATCTTGGATGTGTCAGTAGATTTATCTGACACACTTAAAACAGTTTTTATTTAAATTATCTTCATCATACGATGTATTGGTAGGCATGCTACACACCGGTTTGTGAGTGAGTAAGAAGTAATGATAAAACTTGTCTATTACTTTGTGAAAAATGTTATATGATGTATGACATAAGTCTTAATTGATAAATGGAAGTACTATCATACACTGTCATACTTATGTCAATGTAAAATGGGCATATAGTAATAATATGATTATTCGCCTAACTAATGGTGACTATTGTTGTACTCACGTACAGACCTGAATCCATTAGTTATGCAAATAGTCTCAAACTTGTTATGTTCATACTAAGGGACCCTCTGTTGTACTAAGTACAGATCTGGGGCCACTAGTATCTTCATAGTCGGTTTGATGTATGCCTAAATATAAATATCAAGTGTATGTTACGAGAAAACCGAGATAAACTTGGTCTTGTAATC
The DNA here is from genome assembly GCA_949592205.1 of Helichrysum umbraculigerum. Taxonomy (NCBI): domain Eukaryota; kingdom Viridiplantae; phylum Streptophyta; class Magnoliopsida; order Asterales; family Asteraceae; genus Helichrysum; species Helichrysum umbraculigerum. The sequence continues at coordinate 7,190,882 of CATIUR010000009.1, read as the reverse complement.
TCTACCTTGTGTGAATATGCAGTGTTTGTTTTACTAAAGTTTATCAGTATATCCTATAATAGGTTTCACAAAATTAATATTCATTCTAACAATAAAGGTTAGCTCACAAATACGGATGTAACATGTTTAGGTGGACAAACAATACTAATAATTGTCTTGATATAATTTTTATAAAAGGTGTTTTAAATGTGCCAAGTAAATTTAAAGTGGACAAATATACTGATGATCGAAATAACACTTACTATTCCTAATAAATGCATGTTATTCCGATATGATCCCTAAGCAGACAAAACAACTCCGTCACCAAAAATAGAGTGTTAGTTATTTTTATTTTTTGTAAAATTAAAGAAAATACCAAAAAGATTTTTTAGTTTAGTTATTTTATTTTATTTTTATTCTATGTTATTTTCCCAAGTCACGAGTTATTTGGAAATTATTTGCTAAAAATAACGAGTAAACGGTTTGAAAAATTCAAATTTGGATCACAACTGTTTTATGCGACGTTCGGCTCTACGTCGCCTGCGACGTTCGGCTCTACGTCGCCTGCGACGTCCCAGCCTACGTCGCACATAGGGTTAGATTTAAATAGTATCCACTGCGACGTATCTCGTCACAGTATTCACTATTCAAGTGCGACGTAGCCTGCGACGTACCAACCGGCGATTTGCGACGTAGCAATTCTTCGAGTTTTTTCGTGATTTGTAGCTGTTTTCGTTCCGATTCACTCACGTAGTTTTCATATACTCGTTATTCCGCACACTTAGGTACCATATTTACCTGTTTTCACCGTGTATTATATGTTTAATCGCTATATATGTGTTACGGGTTAATAGGGTTTTGGTTTTGGTAAGAATTCGATGGTCAATTGGATGTTAAAATGGTTATAACTTATGTTTTCGCAATCCACATCGTAGGGCGCACCTTATTGTGTGATCAATTTTGATAACCCCTAAATTCGACAAATAGGTTTTCTGGGTTGGGGATGAATGTTCGTTAGTGCGACGTACGATGCGACGTAGTCGCCTACGTCGCTCTAATTAGCAATTAATTAATTCCTACGTCGCCCTTCCCTACGTCGCCTTTTATGCGACGTCCGATGCGACGTAGCACTCTACGTCGCTATTTTAATTAATGTGATTAAATTCACAATAAATTGCAAAATGCGACGTCCCCCTTTACGTCGCTCGACTTTTATGCGACGTACGGGCTTACGTCGCTTTTCAATTTATTTTGATTTTAGGCGACGTACAGTTCTACGTCGCTCTGTGTTATGCGACGTACGGTGCTACGTCGCTAGTTCCAGGAATTTTGATAAAGGTTTTTCCAAAAAATGTAAATTTTTTTTGCTAACCCTTTTCGAGTTGCAATATGTTTCGGTTTTTGCAGATATGGCTTTGACTTTTGAAGCTCGTCACAATACGACTGCTTATCTGGTTGACACTTCTGATAAAGCTGCACCGTATCGTCAGATGATTGCATTTTTGAGACGTTCTAGGGTATCTCACGTCATTTCCGATACCACGGTGGTTTTTGGAAATCTGATCAATCCATTTTGGAGGAACGCAACTGTCGTTACTGAAAACGACGTTAGGCGATTGGTCTCTACTGTTCTGGGTACGGAGATCACTATTACAGAACAGAGCATTCGGGAACTTTTACAGCTCAACGATCAGCCGGATATGCCTATCGGTTTTGATCATATTTTTGTTACTGGAGCTATGCAACGAATAGGATATCCAGGAATTCCCTCTGATCAGTACAGGAAAGCGAATCTCACGCGTGTTTGGAGATATCTGATGCACGTGATTATCGTTTGTTTGGGGAATAGGAAAGGTGGAACGGATGGTATGAGCCGAAGTCTGGCTTCTGCTATGTTAGCATTGGTATACAACAAGCCGTTCAACTTCTCAGGATTTATCTTCAAGGCTATGGTTGATAATGCGAACGCTGGGGATCAGAAATGGATTTTATATCCACGTTTTGTTCAGTTGCACATTAATCGTCATCATCCAGATCTTCAGGCACAGGGTGATCCCGATCAGCTATTAAAGATTTCACCGATGATGAGTCGGATTTTCACTATTTGTGCAAGTTTTGAGAAAGGGGTTGCGGCAGCAACGGATGTTCCCTTATTTGGTGCAATTGTGGACGAGAATTATGTACCGCCCCCAGATCCTCAGTATATGGATGTTCCAGCACCTCAGCAACCGCAGCAACTGTTTGTGAACATTCCAGTTCAAGCTGCGGGGGAGCACATTCCTGCTCAAGCTGCGGGGGAGAACGTGGAAGCTCTTCTGGAAAACATTGAGCAGTTCGGCCACGTTGACTCGGACAATCCAGCATCGCATGATACGGTTGAGAATTCAGATTCTGATGATACTGCGAATGTAGGACCTCAGGATGGGGGTCCGACGCCTGAGCATTCTGATGGTACTGTTCCGCATCCCTCTGAGATGGAACGTATCAGGCTTTCTGATTCATTCAGATATCTGAGGATTAAGCGTCGAATCAGACAAGGACGCAAGTATGTACCTCCAAGGGATACTGGAAAACGTACACGCGACGGGGATGATCCTGCTGATGAGACTTATCAACCGCCTCGTCGTGTACGTCGCTCTTCGTCAACACGAGCTCCAGTCAATCCACAGCAACAGGAGGTTTTTGAGATTCAACCAACTCCAGCTTTCATGCAAAAGATAATGGAAGATATGCAGCTGATGAAGCAAAAGCTGGAGGCTCAGGACGAGAAGATTGCTGAACAAGCTGCTTTGATCGAGGTTCAATCTAAAGAGCTTGAGGAAACGAAGAATAGGGTAAACGTTTTGGAAGGCAGGTTACTTGCCTCGGGGGAGTCTGGGTCTGGGATACCCACTTTAGAGTCAAGTGAACCTGTGTCTGTAAATCCCAACCCTGTAATTGAAAACGTTAATGAAAATATTTCTCTTTTGGATTATTTCTCTGTTGATGATATTCCAGGTCAACCAAGACCGCTGGCAGTTGATTACTCATTCGCGGACTTATCGTTTATTCAAAGGATGGCTAGTGGAGTTGGCTCTGAGGAAGAGACAGAGAATGTTTTTGAGATGAACGAGGATGTCTCGATTGAAGAAGAGCAGTTGAATGAAGATGAAACATATGATGATGCACAATCTGGGGAAACTTATGATGATGCACCAATTATTGAATCTGATTCAAGTGAAGACGAGAGTCCTGATAAAGCGCGACATGGAGAATCTAGTTCTGCTGCAACTCCAGCTTCAGAGACACAGGCACCGGACTCAGCAGCAAAGAAGTTATCTGCTGAAGAAAAGAGAGAGAGAAACAAGAAATGGTGGCCTAAGGGACGAAATCCAGTTCCTATTCCAGTGAAATGTCAAGTGTACCGGGTTAGTCGGAATTATACCGGTGTTATTAAAAGCTGGAAGTGTCAAAGGAATTTGTTTATGATCAAGAGAGAAGATGGAGTTCAGTATTTTAGGATGCGTTTTGAGAGATTGAGAACGTTGCCAAAAGGAAAGATTAATCGATTAGCTCAGCTTAAATTGATTAATCCTTTCGAGAATGATTATGCTGAGTTCATTCAAAGATGTCTACGTCGGGAAGTATTATCGAAGACTTATTCGAAATTGAAGCCGACGTTGGGAACTCGGTATATGTGGAAGAAAAAGATTGATCCAGTCACCAGGAAGCCTTTGGTTAAAGTTCACTATTCGTCGGCTAAATGTTTGACTGAGATACCTCTGGAATCAGTTCCTTATTATTTTCTGAGAAGACTTGTGAAATGGGAACTTGATCCGCAGACTGGCGAAGCGGTTATTACTTTCGTTCCAGATTCTGAACCGTGGCCAGAAGTTGGAGGTATATGGAATTTGAAGCAAGCAACGTTTAGGCTGTATGATCCGATGAGTTTAATTAATTTTCATGAAAAAGATTTAAGAAAACTCTATGATAATCGGATTCGAGTTGGTCAGAAGAATGAATTTAACAGACGATTAGCACAGCAGTTCTACAATGTTGTTACTGTTTGCGTAGCTAATAGAATTCATGCCGACGGCCAGTTTCCTGCGGGCTGGGTTTAAAGAAGATTTTTGAAGACCAAGCTGAAGACACGGGGGAGTTTGTTAGTACATGTGTGGTGTCTGTCAGTTGGTCTAGCTCGTAGTTTGTATTTAGATTAGCATTTCTGACTCCTGCGACGTAGCGCACTACGTCGCAGGTGCGACGTCAGGTATTGGGCCTGCGACGTAGCAGACGTCGCATGGGCTTGGGCCTGCGACGTAGCGTGCTACGTCGCAGGTGCCAGTTTTTGTATAAAAACGATTTGTGTTTTCTGTTTTAGGGTTGACGAAATGAGTGTGTGTGTGAGCCGTTTTTGGTGAGATAGAGACTGAGAGAAACGAGTTTGAGTCTGTAATCGTATATTATCAATTGTGAATATATACGAAAGATTATAGAGAAAACGTTTGTTATTGATTGTTTGATTTCCGCGCTTACAATTAGTTATACGATCCGATCAGATCCCACGAGTACGGGACTATCAGACTGTATACTCAGCCTCGATTTCTTCTATTAATTCTCTCTGCCGTGGAGTGTATTCATTGGTTGAGTCTCTTATGACAGTCATGATCATCCGATAATCGTCCTCAAATCTTTCAAGGGCACTGATCATCTCTTCATGATTGGAGACGACCTGGACCTGGATGATCTCAAGAGGTGGATCAGGAAAAACTGGAGATGCATGAAGGTAGATAGAGCGGACATCTATTGGAACATCTATAAAGACGACGTCATCCTCATCACTATCCGTAACTGGAGTGTCAGTGGTCTGAGAATCAGGGAACTCAACAGTATCGGATGGTGGCTGAGTTGCGTCAGTGATTTGTGACATAGGTTGAGAAGAGTCCATTTCGATGTCTTTTTCCTCAGGGCAGGAGTCATCATCTGACAGACTGATTGGAATGTGCTCGAGTTGCATGAATTCATCTGTCAGATGCTGAGAGTCAGGGAAGTGCTCATGAGGTGGTGTGGATTGATAGATGTCTTCCTCTTGCTCTTCTTCTGGCTCATCCTCTTCTTGCTCTTCTTCTGGCTCATCCTCTTCTTGCTCTTCTTCAGATTCTTCCATTTCTTCTGGTTCTGAGTCTTCCATCTCATCTTCTTCTGAGTCAGATTCTTCGGTTGCAGAGATGAGACATGTATGATCATCAGGTTCATAAGAGTATGAGGGTTCTGACTCAGATGATTCATCATCAGAGATGATTATGCTAGTAGAGATCGTGTATATCTCGGCTTTCTCTAACAGAGAACTATCAGCCTGGTCAACATGAAAGGATACAGCCTCTCCATGCGCTCGAAGGCTTATAGTCTGCGAGTATACGTCAATGATAGCGCGAGCAGTGTTCATGAAAGGCCTGCCTAGGATGATAGGTATTTGGATATCTTCCTGTATATCCATCACAACGAAGTCAGTAGGAAAATAGAATTTGTCAACCTTAACCATTATGTTTTCGGCTATTCCTCGTGGATCGAATGGATTGATCAGCAAGTTGCACGCTCATCTTTGTAGGCTTAAGGTTTCCTAACTCCAATCTGACGTATAGAGAGTAAGGCATGAGATTGATACTAGCTCCAAGATCGGCCAAGGAGCGAATTATGCCTGACTGATAGATAGAACAGGGCAAGGTGAAACGACCGGTATCTCCTAGTTTTTCGGGCAGGTTACTTATGATGGCTGAACATTCCTTGTTCAGTGGGACAGTAGATACGTCGGGTATCTTGTCTTTGGTGGTAAGAATTCTCCTAATGGACTTAACACTGATGAGAATTCTAGACACGGTGTCTAAGAATTTAGAGTCGAGTTTAATCTTGTGCCTTTGCTTAAGACGATTAGGGAATGGGATTTTCACTTATGTAGCGGGAGTGGGTATGGATGGTGTCTCAACTGTCTTCGGAATAGGAGAATCATTCTTCACCGGAGAAGAAGAAATAGGTTGGCTCGGTGCCTCCTTTGGGTTTGTAGAGGTAACTTGCTTGGCCTCTTCTATGTGTGGGTTATGAATGGTATTGCTAGGAAGGGTTCCTTGGGGTCTAGTGTCAAGATGCTGAGCCAACTGACCGATTTGGTTCTCAAGGCTTTTAAGGACCGAGAGTTGGTTTCGAAGGAATAGGTCAGTCTGGTCTTGTCTAGCAGTGGTCTTTTGATTGAATAGTGTCTGACCCTCGATAAACTTTGTGAGATTATCGTCTTGGCTAGTGATAGGCACAATTGTCTTTGTGGTATCACTAGCTGGGCTGACATCTGGTGCAGTTAAGAATAAGGGTTGGTTGTAGGTGAGCTGTGGTTGTTGTGGGTAGGTTGGGTATCTTGATTGGTATTTGGGTTGAAAGGTTGGTTGGTTATTTCGTGGAGGGAATTGAGGGTTTTGAGTCCTAGGTGGAGAAGTTTGAGCGAAACCAGGTGGATTCTGTGGTCGAGCTGGGAATTGTGCGTAGTAGACCGTACCGTCAACTGGATCTTCGTACTCAACTTGATATTCTTCCGTGGGAAGGTGAGCACAGTTCTGGCAAGCCTGAACTTGGTGGATCTGTTGCGGTTGTTTCTTGAGCTCTCCCAACTGTTTTGTTAACGACTCAATCTGCTCACTTAGGGACTTGATCGTCTCAGGTAGGATTTGGTTGTAAGAAGATGGAGGTAATGATGAGGATTGCTCATCTGTCTTCCAGTCATGATGGTGCATCGTCATATTCTCGATCAAGTTCCAAGCTTCGTCGTCCGTGAGTTGCATGAAGTTGCCTTGAGCAGCGGCATCAAGGGTGATGCGGTGGTTTGGAACAAGACCGTTGTAAAATGTGCACAACTGGGCAATTTTCTCGAGTTGATGATTCGGACATTTCTTCAGAAGGCTCTTGAATCGTTCCTATGCCGTGTAGATAGACTCATCATAAGCTTGATGGAAGTTTGTGATGTCATTCTTGGACTTGGTTTGTTTAGATGGCGGAAAGTACTTGGTTAGGAATTTGGTAGCCATATCCGTCCATGAGGTGACTGAGCCGGTCTCGAGTCCCTCAAACCATGTCTGGGCATGAAGAGCGAGAGAATAGGGGAACAAATATAGTCGGACTATATCCTGCTCAACCCCGTTCTGCTTGTAAGAGTTCGAGATCTGAATAAATTTGTCGATATGGGCGTTAGGGTAATCACGGGGTAAACCGTGGAATTGACAGTTGTCCTTGATGAGTTGGACGATGTGGTGTTTAAGTTCGAAAGATGCGCCTTCGATTACCGGATAGCTGATAGGTCCTCCTCGTCCTTCGATAGACGGTTTGGTATGATCGGCGAGAGTGATCCGTGCGGCCATCTGTTGGAAGCGAGAGCGTCTTTCTTTGCGGATTGTTCGGACAATCGACTCCGGATCGGGCGTGAAAATGAGTGGTTCAGTTCTGGACGATCTGGTCGAATGTCGTTGTGTGTTGTGGGAAGGAATTTTCGGTTGGAACAAGGAAAAGAAAACTATGAGTATTTACAGGTGGTACTAAATAGAAAAGTTCGTCTAGATAACTAAGAGTCTTACGATTGATTCCCCGGCAGCGGCGCCAAAAACCTGATCGGGCTCCAACGGACGGTCAGGGAATTGCTTCCCTGTCGTTGCCAACCTTCCAGTCAGAGCCGCACGATAGAGTGGGTGGTTTTAAATTTATAAAGAGCTGGGGACCTAAGTATCACTTATAACTATGAATAGCGATAAGTAATGACTCAGGGTCGTTCTTAAGATCAACCGTATTGTGAAACTAAGCAGTCAAGACGATCAGTTTAATTTAGCGGGGTTTGTAAACATGAGTTTTGATTTTGGGTTTGTTACTTAGGTCCTAAATTAAACAGTAAATAAACAGCAAAATAAAATGATAGATAAGATCAGAATGGAGAGTAATGTTTGTTGCGATTTCATTAGCCTAATGGGGGAATGATGTATGGTTTTAATATTTGAAAACATTCTTTCTAAGAGTTTGTGTTTTATTTGTTTCAGGTACTTTATGATTTAAACGCCAGCACCCTACTATCTGATTCCTCAGACGGCATGTCACTGAGTACTAGGTTTATCAGGATTCTGATCAGAACAGGCTGCTCAACCCCCAACACTGTCTATGAAGACGAGTGACCCATCTTGGAATTAACTCCTGGGCGCATGAACAAGGGAGCAGACCGATATTAACTCTGACCTTTCTTTGTTATCATAAAGCATCCTAATTCAAATAAAGCATTTAAGATCTAATTCGGAAAGCGTCAGTTAACTTTTCATTGATGGTTTGTTATTAAGTTCGGAGCTGGTGGATGACCTAATGCTGCTTAAGAGTGTATACACCGACATACGTTCCATAGCTTTTACACGATGTACTAGGATGTATTACGGCATTCCACTCGGAATGTGTATACCGACATTCTTTACATGGCTTAAGTGCAAACCACTTATACGATGTACTGGACTGTTTTACGGTATTCCATTCCTCACGCATTTGTGCAGGTTAGAATGTATACATCGACAACCGTTCCGTAGCTTTCATACGTTAGTATTAGACTAGGTAGTAGGTTGTTTTACGGTGTTCCACTTTGTGTTGCACATTTCAGATCACTCCGAACCCTTATTAAAACTTAGTTTAAAGCATGCACATCTATGATATAAACCCAGCCCTCACTTTTAATATTACCCGATAAATCCCTAATTTCATTCACGTTGTATTATACTTAGTTTAGATGGTATTTCCAAGGCTTCCGAAATCAGACCATGCGTAAATAGCACAGATAATTAACTTCCCTTAGAACAAGGTTCGCGACTCCTTGCCTAGTAATGTTTTAACCACGTTTATCGGAGGAAAGGCGATAGTTTAATGAGAAGTTTATAATCATAGATGAAAAGCTAAACAGACATAGTTTTCAGTTTATAACAATCGGGATTGATATTTCAACGACGGATTGTGCCCACGACTTTCATAGCTTCCACGTTCCGTACTTCCCACATTCGTGAAGTTTCCGGCGCTATACAAATGAAAGCCGTATAACGTTACTTCCGTCATTTAGTACTATCCCAATTGTTTATTTAAATCAACATCATCCCCACATTATAACGACTAATTACATCACAACAAACACACAAGCAAACTAATCGCTAATCATGGTAAAGAATCCTAAATCTAGCATAATAACAATAGCATGCATCATAATAGATAAGGAAAGAATTAACCGTGAATAATGCGTAGATTGAATATAAGCTGAAAGAGTACAACGAGTAGAGCCTCCGCTATTACAAAAGCACCTCTCCGAGTCTCTTTGACTAATATTACAATAATGCCCCTCCTACAATCTCTCCTCTAACTCCTAAGAGTAGTGCAAGAGAGAGAGAGCTAACTAATCTATACTAAACTAGAGAAAGTAAAGTGTGTGAATTGTGAGTGATGAGTGAGAGTAGATTTGATGAATGGTGTTGGATGGATGAGAATGAGGAGGTTGTGGCTCTATTTATAGGCTTCCAAATATAATTTACATCTAGCACCCTCATACTTTCGAACTTGTCAAAACACCTCCTCGCAAGGCATGAAACAACACCAAAATGGGGGTATACCACCCTAAAAAGGGGGTATACGGCCTTGCAAAGGGGGTATACGGCCCTAAAAGGGGGGTATACCACCCATTAGAGGGGGTATACGGCCCTGGCAAGGGGGTATACGGCCCTGGCAAGGGCGTATACGCCCCCTGTGAGGGGGTATACGGCCCTGGAAAGGGTGGTTTAGCCCTGGTCGTGGTCTTGTGTACTGGATCGTAAGTCTTGGTCACTGGATCGTACTTCGTTTGGCCCTATCTTCTTCGTTCTAGCTCCGTTTTCAGCGTTCTTTATATCCACGAGATCGTAATTACCTGAAGATCATAATGAGCTAATCAAAGTATAATTTCAAGGTTTTATACTTAAAAGTGCTCGTAGGACGTGAACGTATCGTTTATGCTCTATTTTGTACGTTATTTAGCTGTTTTACTTGATGTTTGGAGCAATGCCGTATTTTTAGCCTTAATGATGAACTATGGTGAAAAAGTATTGATATCGAATGTTTTCATCCATTTTGGGGCTAAAAAGTTGGGAATTATGTACTTAAAAACATGTCGTTTTACGTCAAATCAGCCCTTCAAGTTCTTTTCTTCGTGGCTAACAAAAAATGGAATAGATGATGTAGTAAAGGGAGCGTTCAACGAACAGGTATCAGAGGGCAAACCAGATTTTAGACTACACACTAAACTTAAAAATATTAAAGTGGCAGTCAAAGAATGGATAGGTAACGAGAAAGAAGCTGCTGGAAGTTGAGTAATGGTTCTTGAAAAACTAGTGCATGATATTGAAAAGGTTGTCGAGACAAGAGACTTAACAGAGGCTGAGATCAAAGAGAAAATAAATGCAAAAAAATATATAATGATAATAGAAGAGGGTAAAAGACATGATCTAAAACAGAAAGCCAGAATCAAATGGGCAATTGATGGGGATGAAAACACTGCATTCTTTCATGGGTGTATTAATGCAAGAAACGTGACTAATAAAATCAACGGCATATGGGTGGATAATAATTGGTTAATTGATCCAAATGCAATCAAAGACGAAGTGGTGGCCTTTTTCACCAAAAATTCAGTGAACCAATGTTTAATAGGCCCAAAGTTACTTGTCATGGTATTAAAAAGCTTACAACTATAGAGGCTGAGGATCTTATAGCACCATTCATTAAAGATGAAATCAAAGCAGCAATTTGGGACTGTGGTAGCAATAAAGCTCCGGGCCCAGATGATTTCAACTTTGCCTTTATAAAACGGTATTGAGAACTACTGCAGGATGACATCAGGATAATGATGAATGTTTTTCACAGGGATGGCATTGTTAGTAATGCATGCAAGCAATCGTTCTTTACGCTTATTCCAAAAACAAGCGACCCCTTATATTTTGATGAGTTTAGGCTGATATCTTCGGTAGGGTGCCTTCTAAAAATGGTTTCAAAAATACTGGCAAACATACTAAGGAAAGTCATCGGTTCAGTGGTGTCTGCAACACATTTTGGGTTCTTGGAAAAGCGTAGTATCCTGGATGGCCCACTAGTTGTTAACGAAATCATCTCATGGACAAGGAAAGTCAAATATAAAGCCACTATGTTTAAAATTGATTTTAACCAAGCTTCTGACTCCATAAGGTGGTGTTTCATCGATTCAATTCTTGAGCAAATGAACTTCCCCCTCAAATGACAGTCATGGATTTCGGGTATCCTCTCATCTACCTCAGCGTGGGTCCTCATTAATGGATCACCTTCAAACAAATTTAATTGCTCTAGAGGTGTTAGGGAAGGGGACCCGTTATCCCCATTTCTTTTCATGATTGCAATGTAGGCACTTAATTGTATATTTGTGACGCGCACCCAGCGGTTGGTTCAGGAATTGCTTCCTGTCGTTGCAGACCTTTCCACTAGGCGTGGCGTCAGGTGGTAGTTTTAAATTTATAATAGTCGGGGGAGCCTAAACCTCCGTACTACCTACTGGTACTGGTACGAATACCTTGATACGAGTATGCGGTAAGGATGATCCAGGGTCGTTCCTCACGACGGTAGAATTGAAACAGAGCTCGTTCCGATAAACTAATTATCAAGCTAGGGTTTGAATAAGTGCATAGGTGATTGTTTTTGGTTTTTATCTAGTTAAACTACTAAAACTTATAAAGCATAAAAGTAAAGGGAGACTAGCATATGTAACACCTAAGGATAACAAAGACGTGGTTCACCATGATTTAGGATAGTGTATGTACAGAGATGATGATTATATGGGGGCACATTCAGTTGACAAACAAATAAACTTAGGTGTAAACACTAGGACCCTACTTATTTAGTTCCGGTTCTAAATTAGTATGTCACTGAGTACCTAGGCTATGGTGATTCTGATCAGAACAGGTTGCTCAACCCCCCAACACTGCCCTTGTGATGGTACAGTGACCCTTGCTCAACTACCCTGTTACGGAATAGTGAGTCTCTGGAGATAACTCCGGGGTGCATGCATGAGGTAACAAACTGCCATTAAGGATACTCTGACCTTTCTTAACACCTAAACCTAAATGTGTCATCTAAATGTGTACTGGTTATTTAACTATGTTATTCTAAACTATCGGTTATGAAGAGTTAAGGGGTTTAAGCATCTGTGAATACAGCCGACTCCTTGCTTTCTTTTCAAAACTCATGTTCTATTAGTTAAGCTCAAATACTTCCGTCTTGAATTAGACCTTCCTTTACAATCAGTCGTATATCCCTAGGTATACTTACGGTGTACACTGCATTAAGTATTTCCACAGCTTGTATATATCTAAGTATACTCACGGTGTACAGTACTTTTAAGGTTTAGCATTTCCACAGCTTTATGTATCCTAGACCATGTTCTAGAAGGGTGACTTCTAGGTAATCCACGATGAGATGATCCTACGGCATTTCCTTAGCTTCCACGTATTTGTACTCCACACGAGGTGTTTCCAACGCTATACGAAGTACAATGCCATTTAACAGAGTCTCATAGCTTCATACTGTAACACAGATAACTATGTTTACGTAGTATTCGGGTTTGCAAAGTCCTATCCTAAGAGCAATAGTCACGTAAAAGACTGGAAAGGGTGAACAATAAAGTCTAAATTCAGGATAAGTTTAGACTGATAACAAAGTATAACAACTCCCATTTATATAGATAAGGGTTTAATGTAACATCATCTATATACAGATAACAATTGGGAACATTATTCCACAACGGATTGTGCCCACGACTTTCATAGCTTCCACGTTCCGTACTCCACACATTAGTGATGTTTCCGGCGCTATACAAATGAAAGCCGTATAACGTTACCTCCGTTGTTTCATAACGATATTATCCCAATCATATATTCACTACTATCTAAATCATGGCGAACATACAAGCAACTACTCACAATGCATAGCAATAAAAATTTCTAAAATTAATAAATCACATACATCAAACAAGAACAATATGACAAATTAATAATAGAAAGGATAGATAATACCGATACGAATTGCGAGCAGAATAACACTTGTATTTCTTTATTAATATCCAAGCATTACATAAGCTAGCCTCTACTAATTAACTACATAACTAATCTCTCTCTAGTTCTCCTCTAACTCCTAAGAGTAGTGCTAGAGAGAGAAACTAGAGAGAGGAACTAACTACAAGAATAATTCTCCTCTAACTCCTAAGAGTAGTGCTACAGAGAGAATGTGTGAGAGAGAAAGTGAGAAATGAGAAATGAGAATGAAGTGAGGTGTGTTTGAAATGGTGGAGGAAGCCATCTATTTATAGGTGAAGATCAACTTGGAGCCAAAGTAATGAGCCATGGAGCCAATCTTGGAGCCAAAGTTGAAGCCAAACTTGGAGCCAAAGGAATTGATACGTACAAGCACCGAAACGCATCGTACAAGCAAACCAAGCATGAAGGAAGCCAACCAAGCCACCACTAGACCACCAAAAACCGTATATGGGGTATAGGGGGCCGTATACGGCTTGCCAAGGCCGTATACATGGTGTTTCGGCTTTTCTGCGTTGCTTAAAACGGCCATATCTCCTTCGTGACACGTCCATTTGACCCGATTCTTTCGCTCACGGTTTCGTAATTCCGTTACGCTTCTAATGGTACCAATTTCACAGAAATTGTATGAGTGTAGCTCAAGCATGTTTGGAATGACTTTTAACGATCTATAGAAGCCGTATCTCTTCCGTTCTTCACCCAATTTGCATGATTCTTGATTCTACCGTCTCGTTTTTACCTATTACAACATACCATAAGGTTAGAATGTGCTTATCATAAAGTAAATGAGGGTGTGAGAATTGGTTGTTGTTTATTCGCTCTGTTTTGCTCGTTATTTGGACGTTTTCGGTGATTTTTGTAGCAATGCCTATATTTGGAGTACTTTAGTGAATTTTAGTAAATAATGATTGTTTTGGAATGTTTTCACTAAAGATGTGTCCAAAAAGTGTGGAATATCATACTTAAAAACATGACTTTTTGCGTCACATCAAGTTATCCCACACTTAGACGTTGCTTGTCCTCAAGCAACACTCAGTTTTTGAAAACATTTTTAAAACATTTTAGAGGAGTCACAACATTTTTAAGAGTTACCACTTTCAGATGTAAGTAAGATAATTTCAAGAATACAGGGAAAGATTAGATGATCCTTCCTTAAACAAGAAAAGATTCTCTTAGGCATACTTCCAAATCTCATGATCTTGGAGTACACATGACTAGGCGATCTCACTAAAGGTGGTCACTCAATTCACTCAAAGTGTATCGGGTTTCCTATCAATCTAGAACAAACGAAATCGCTCAAATAGCCAGTTATGCAGCACTCATCGTCATAGGCTTGATCGAGAATCGGATCTCCACCACTTAGGTGAGGACGGTGCTAATTATCCCAAGACATTCATGAGGGTTGTAGTGTTTGGTGAGGGGTAAAGGGTATGGATAGTGGTATTTTTGGGTTGTAAGGGTTGCTTATCTTAAAACAACTGAGATCATGAACAACTTTATTTCAGAACGGAAAGAGAGGTAGCTTTTGGTCTTCTATCAGAATCTTCTTGTGAGGACGATACTTCAAAGGACTTTAAGCTTTATTCTTGCGGAACTATTTTTTTCTTTCTTTTCTTCTTTTTCTTCTTTTTATTTTCTTTTTCTGCTTCAGAATTTCTTTGCCAGAGAATTTCCAAGGATATTTTTTTTTCTTTTGATTCTTTCAGAAATCCCTTATCTTGAACGTTTCGAGTCTTTTCGCGGTGTCAATTTTACACACCAAGGATTCTTCAATCTTTTTGAGAGCACGAAAGGGGTAGGATAAGATATTCTAAAAGATGTTCTTCATAACCTCAGAAATTCTTAAGATAAGTTTGGGGGTATTTTGGGAAGTAGGGTTTATGAGGGTTTTATGAAACGAAAGGTTTAGGCTCAACAGGGTTTACTAGGTGGATCATCGATACTAAAAGTGAGTATCGGAAAGGGTTTTGGGCTTGAAGAGATATGTGAAAAGGGGTTTAAATCCTAGGGAATGTCAAGGTCATTTAATTGCACCTATACCGCGTACGGTACACACCAATGTGGTCTTGAAGCGTATGTCAAGAGCAAGTTCTAATTCAGAGATGCATGCATCGGCACACACAAGAAATGATTAGTGAAGCATTAAAGATGAATGCTATTAGGCTCAAGATACCTCACTGCAAATAGGGTTGTATGTGCTTCGTCATGCTTCCATCAGATTATTATTTCTTGTTTAAGCAATTTCTACCTTATTTTCCCTAGACTCCGAAATATATTACTCACATCTGAAAATAGCTCCTCTCAAAAGATATCTTGGCTCAAAATTAGCAGAGTTAATCAATAGATTTAGCTCATACTTTTAATTTTCTTGAAAAATTTTGAAAAATTTGAGGAACATTTTCTGAGTTTACTATTTCGGACATTAAAGATCAAAGAAAACTAACCAAGGTATTCTATACCTGCTATCCCACACTTAGAGGAACATTGTCCCTAATGTTCTCTTGAGTTGAGATTTACTGGAAGTAAAATCCCACACTTAGAGTTTGAACATGTCAGAAAATGTTTCTCAAGTGTTTGTTTTGGGCTGGAATCCCACACTTAGTGATAAGCTTAGGATAGAGTATAGACTACTTTAACAAACTAACAAAGCAAATAATAAACAGAATCATAAACAAAAGAGAGTAAAGGTTAAGACACTCCCCAGATAGCGAGCTGCACTTAAGCTGAGAGTCTGAATTTGCTGAAAAGAGACGTTGCCAAGATCTTTTTTTCTGCATCCATGAAGATCGGCTCGGCTTCAAGCATTTTGCTATTGCTTTATTCATTCATCATTCTCTTATGAATCAATCTCGTAGGTGTGAACACGTTGGACGTAGCCTTTTTCAAACTCAATTTTTATGCAAATGGAAAGAGAAATCACTGTCTCAGAATTTGAAAAGATGTTTTCTATTACAAATCAGTTTTATAAAACATGTGTTTTGTAAACGAGTTCGAGCATAATGCATAAAAGTAGTATGCAAGTACCTCAAATGCTCGAAACACATGAATTATCAGTTTTCAAAGTTATTTCCTATTTTCTGAGACAGTGATTTATTTGCAAATGAGTTGTAAATCTGCAGAAGTTTTCATAAAGTATTTCTGGTACGTCCAAGTGTGAAGGATAGTCGGAGATTTTCTTCACTTGTTGACACTTTCTCTCAACACGTCTTATTCCACGGGTTGCCTCCCGAGCAGCGCTGCTGTTATAGTCGAGAGCTCGACTTCCAAAACGATAGAAAATAATGTGAAGTGATGTCATTTTCCGGACACAAGCAGAGTCAACCTTGAAACACGAATGTTGGATAGAGATAACTGGATGAGGATCCTAATCATTAAGAGATGATGATGTAAATGACTCTCTAATGATCTGAAAGTGCTGAATCCAATGACCATAAATCTCTATCGCCCGAGATCTTTGCTGACAACTGATGCAATGAATCTGATTGTTGTTCTTATCAGCAGAGATCAATCCCATATCTAATCCTTTGATAGCCATTCCTACGTCAGCCTATATCTCTGAGATGTTTATGTGTATACTTGTAGGCGGTGACATTACTATAGCAGATGAATGGTTCCCGATGGTGGTGGTGATAAGTCTGAATGGGTGTATGGATGGGTGAATGTGGGTGGCTATTGTGATGACGGATGATGTTTTGGGGTTCCATACAAAACTATGCTAGCAATCAAGGATGTGCTAAGGTTTAGCTCTAGGATATGGGTACATGTTGTGAATGTTGAGCTGATCTACTTAATGAACTAGTTCATAGACAACTAGAAATCATTTATGTGTCTGAAAGAGGTATCTCTTCTCCCTTCAAAGCAATGCTCCAAAGATTTCCAAATTTAATGAACTACAAGATCCCCTTGTTGCCTTTCCATTATTCTCAAAGATTCTTTACCCATAGGCGGCAATCCCTGTTTGTTTAGCATTTGAACAAGTACAACAAATAAACGTGATCTTAACAAACAAGTGATTATTCTCCCAATCATAGATTCACTGGTTTGCGAATGACCTATCAAAGTGAATGCTTTGAAGATGAAACAAACCAGTGTATGACTTAGAGTCTAATCGCACACTACAAGTGTTAGTTGCCTATAATTTCACCGCAGCACAAACAGCAGATATGGATATACCAGTATTATCAGTTGAATCAGGTAGCCAAGTATAGAGATATCCAAAGAACACATTTTTAAACGAGTTCGAGCATAATACATATATTGACATACAAATCATGTTTATCAAATTAAGTATCAGTATTTCATGTATGTTCACACAAATATATGTAAGTACCTCAAATGCTCGAAACATGTCAGTGGGTGTGTAAGATGACTAAGGCTCCTAACTCTAATAGGTGTCCATGTTTGTGAGTGAAAGGGATACTAAGAATAAATTTCAAACAAGTAGGAGTAGGAAGTTTTAAGTTTTGACAAAAATTTCAATGAAGTAATTTCGCAAAACATCTTTTTTGTTCATAAAAATAGAGAAGACTTGGAACATTTATTTTAGGGATCATTCTCTACTTATTTGGGTTAGCTTACGACTTATCTTAAATTAACTACTATTACGACTACTAAAACTATGTTAGACACGGGTTGCCTCCCGAGAAGCGCTTGTTTTTGTTCGAGTCTCTAGCTTGACTCTAACACTATTTATCAGGCAATCCTGGCGGCTTCCTTGCATCCATTAGTAGACACAAGTGGTAATATTGGTACATACCTAACAGTTTAAGGAAAGTTAAGGTCACGGGATGTCCAATATGAGGAGATGATTCAAAGTAAGGGAATTGTTCTACCGGAGGTATAACAAATCTCTCAACTTCTAATACCTCCTGGGGTCGGGTTGTCAGAATGGGTTGGTCAGAGGTGTCCATATCACTCCATGACGTATACGTCATTATGTGGTGGAGAGATGGTTTGTAGGGCAACCCTGACGCAAAACCCTCCTTGCTTCCTATGGTCTTTTGGTCAATGATAATGTTGTACTCTAGGCATGGAGGTGGGACATTATCCGTTGACGTCTCCAATCTCGTAACAACATTCTCATCGACTACTTGGGTAACGGGTTCAATTAGATCACTGCTTGGAGTTGAGTGCAAGTCTATGTTGAGTGTATTAGATGTGGAGTGTAGGTTGACTTCGAATGATAAAGATTGAGATTGATGTTGAGTGGGGCTATAGGGGTTTGATTGAGAATCTAATTGTCCTATGGCTAACATCGTATGTCCCTCACATTCTCCGTCAAAGTGGGGAACACCGCATATCCTACATCCAATTTGAATTATTTGAGCAAGACTTTGCAATTGATCTATTATTGTTTCTACCCAAGTATTCAGTAAAGACGACATTTGAAGAAGGTTTAAGAATTATATTTGAGGTGAGAAGTGTTTTAAAGCTAAACTAAGCTAAACTAAGCTAAGCTAAGCTAAGCTAATCTAATCTAAATACGCTATTCTACGGGCAAAAAGTAAAGGGATAACTTAAAAACTAATTTATCTAAACAGGCTCCGAATCGTACTACCGTCCCCGGCAGCGGCGCCAAAAACTTGACGCGCACCCAGCGGTTGGTTCAGGAATTGCTTCCTGTCGTTGCAGACCTTTCCACTAGGCGCGGTGTCAGGTGGTAGTTTTAAATTTATAATAGTCGGGGGAGCCTAAACCTCCGTACTACCTACTGGTACTGGTACGAATACCTTGATACGAGTATGCGGTAAGGATGATCCAGGGTCGTTCCTCACGACGGTAGAATTGAAACAGAGCTCGTTCCGATAAACTAATTATCAAGCTAGGGTTTGAATAAGTGGATAGGTGATTGTTTTTGGTTTTTATCTAGTTAAACTACTAAAACTTATAAAGCATAAAAGTAAAGGGAGACTAGCATATGTAACACCTAAGGATAACAAAGACGTGGTTCACCATGATTTAGGATAGTGTATGTACAGAGATGATGATTATATGGGGGCACATTCAGTTGACAAACAAATAAACTTAGGTGTAAACACTAGGACCCTACTTATTTAGTTCCGGTTCTAAATTAGTATGTCACTGAGTACCTAGGCTATGGTGATTCTGATCAGAACAGGTTGCTCAACCCCCCAACACTGCCCTTGTGACGGTACAGTGACCCTTGCTCAACTACCCTGTTACGGAATAGTGAGTCTCTGGAGATAACTCCGGGGTGCATGCATGAGGTAACAAACTGCCATTAAGGATACTCTGACCTTTCTTAACACCTAAACCTAAATGTGTCATCTAAATGTGTACTGGTTATTTAACTATGTTATTCTAAACTATCGGTTATGAAGAGTTAAGGGGTTTAAGCATCTGTGAATACAGCCGACTCCTTGCTTTCTTTTCAAAACTCATGTTCTATTAGTTAAGCTCAAATACTTCCGTCTTGAATTAGACCTTCCTTTACAATCAGTCGTATATCCCTAGGTATACTTACGGTGTACACTGCATTAAGTATTTCCACAGCTTGTATATATCTAAGTATACTCACGGTGTACAGTACTTTTAAGGTTTAGCATTTCCACAGCTTTATGTATCCTAGACCATGTTCTAGAAGGGTGACTTCTAGGTAATCCACGATGAGATGATCCTACGGCATTTCCTTAGCTTCCACGTATTTGTACTCCACACGAGGTGTTTCCAACGCTATACGAAGTACAATGCCATTTAACAGAGTCTCATAGCTTCATACTGTAACACAGATAACTATGTTTACGTAGTATTCGGGTTTGCAAAGTCCTATCCTAAGAGCAATAGTCACGTAAAAGACTGGAAAGGGTGAACAATAAAGTCTAAATTCAGGATAAGTTTAGACTGATAACAAAGTATAACAACTCCCATTTATATAGATAAGGGTTTAATGTAACATCATCTATATACAGATAACAATTGGGAACATTATTCCACAACGGATTGTGCCCACGACTTTCATAGCTTCCACGTTCCGTACTCCACACATTAGTGATGTTTCCGGCGCAATACAAATGAAAGCCGTATAACGTTACCTCCGTTGTTTCATAACGATATTATCCCAATCATATATTCACTACTATCTAAATCATGGCGAACATACAAGCAACTACTCACAATGCATAGCAATAAAAATTTCTAAAATTAATAAATCACATACATCAAACAAGAACAATATGACAAATTAATAATAGAAAGGATAGATAATACCAATACGAATTGCGAGCAGAATAACACTTGTATTTCTTTATTAATATCCAAGCATTACATAAGCTAGCCTCTACTAATTAACTACATAACTAATCTCTCTCTAGTTCTCCTCTAACTCCTAAGAGTAGTGCTAGAGAGAGAAACTAGAGAGAGGAACTAACTACAAGAATAATTCTCCTCTAACTCCTAAGAGTAGTGCTAGAGAGAGAATGTGTGAGAGAGAAAGTGAGAAATGAGAAATGAGAATGAAGTGAGGTGTGTTTGAAATGGTGGAGGAGGCCATCTATTTATAGGTGAAGATCAACTTGGAGCCAAAGTAATGAGCCATGGAGCCAATCTTGGAGCCAAAGTTGAAGCCAAACTTGGAGCCAAAGGAATTGATACGTACAAGCACCGAAACGCATCGTACAAGCAAACCAAGCATGAAGGAAGCCAACCAAGCCACCACTAGACCACCAAAAACCGTATATGGGGTATAGGGGGCCGTATACGGCTTGCCAAGGCCGTATACGTGGTGTTTCGGCTTTTCTGCGTTGCTTAAAACGGCCATATCTCCTTCGTGACACGTCCGTTTGACCCGATTCTTTCGCTCATGGCTTCATAATTCCGTTACGCTTCTAATGGTACCAATTTAACAGAAATTGGATGAGTGTAGCTCAAGCATGTTTGGAATGACTTTTAACGATCTGTAGAAGCCGTATCTCTTCCGTTCTTCACCCAATTTGCATGATTCTTGATTCTACCGTCTCATTTTTACCTATTACAACATACCATAAGGTTAGAATGTGCTTATCATAAGGTAAATGAGGGTGTGAGAATTGGTTGTTGTTTATTCGCTCTGTTTTGCTCGTTATTTGGACGTTTTCGGTGATTTTTATAGCAACGCCTATATTTGGAGTACTTTAGTGAATTTTAGTAAATAATGATTGTTTTGGAATGTTTTCACTAAAGATGTGTCCAAAAAGTGTGGAATATCATACTTAAAAACATGACTTTTTGCGTCACATCAATTTGCTAAGGCCAGAGACTTGGGAATCTTAAGGGGCATTCGCCTCCCCAATCAGGGTCCTATTATCACCCATTTCTTGTTTGCGGATGATCTAATTGTGCTAGGTGAATTGTCTTTCACAAATGTATTAAATATCATGAGAATCATGAGGTGTTTTTCTCTGGCGTCGGGCCTTGAAATGAATACAACAAAAAGTAACATCTTCTCAATGTAGATCACTCCGTGGTCAGTACAATTGCTGATCAGATTGGTTGCAGAGTGGGACAAATGCCTTTTGATTATCTTGGACTTAAAATGGGGGCAAATATGAATCTTTGCAAAAATTGGTCAGAAGTAATCGACATTTTTAAGAGTCGGTTGTCATCCTGGAAAACACAGAGACTATCTATTGCTGGGCGGGAGACTCTTATCAAAGCTGTACTTGACAGTCTTCCTGTTTATTACTTCTCTACTTTTAAAGCTGCTACAAAAATAATTGGAAGTTTAGAAAAGATCCAGAGGAATTTCTTATGGGGAGGGACAGAAAAGAATTCCAAAATAAATTGGGTATGTTGGTCAAGGGTACTAGCACCAAAGAATGAGGGTGGACTTGGTATTTGGTCACTTAAACAGCTCAATATCAGCTTAATATTAAAATGGTGGTGGCGTTTTCATCAAGAAACAAATGCAGTATGGAGTCAAGCTATTAGATCTATCCATATGAATAAAGCTAATTCCTTACTGATCCCCATCAAAAAGGGCCTCTCGAGCACATGGGTGAATATTGGTAAGGTACAAAAGGATTTATTGGATTATAATTGAGAAAATTACTCCGTTGATCTCTGTGGTTATTTTGAAATCACTCATTCAGTCCTTTAAGTTTTTTAATTACTTGGATAGTCCTTTATTTCAAAACTTGTTCATTGTTTAGTCCTTTAGCTAACGATTGTTAAATATTCTGTTAAAAAGGACCATATATGATATTTTTTCCTTTCATTTATATGTTAACGATCGTTAAGTAGTCTGTTAAAAGATGCCATATTTGATATTTTCTTTTATTCTTTTAATTTAGTTTCATTTCAGTAAAATATAAATTATAAATACATTGTTTGATGCACGGAACATTATTTTTATTTTTCCATTTCACTTAACGAATTCAGTTACCTTTTCCACTAAAATATCAAATTTTAAAAAGAATTACTCAACAATTAATGAGTAATTCGTTTCCATTTTCAATTTCACTTAACAAATTTGATTTAATAGTGCTCAATAGTAACTTCTAAGATTTGAAATTTAAATATTTAAAGTCAAAGTTGAAAAAGAAAGAATTCAAAAAGTTAAAATATAACACTTATTTTGGGACGAGATAGTATATGGTATAGAAAAAGAGGATTCTTGCATTTTTTGCTCTCCTCTTGAGAAAGCAGGTTCCCTTTTCCATTTCACTTACCAAATTTAATTTTGAGGTGCTCAACAATGACTACTAAGTTTTGAAATTTATTTTTACTTGAAGAAATGTTTGGAGAAACCTCAATTAAGTTATACCTTAGTAGTTATTGTTGATCACTCTTAAATCAAATTTGTTAAGTGAAATAGAAAATGAAACTGAATTACTCATTATTTGTTGCACAAAAAATTTGATGTTTTATTAGAGAAAGTAACTGAATTTGTTAAGTGAAATGGAAAAATGAAAATGATATTTCGTGAGCCAAACAATGTATTTATAATTTATATTTTACTGAAAGAAAAATAAATGGAAAAAATAAAAGAAAATCATATATGGCTCTTTTTAACAGACTACTTCACGATCATTAATAAATAATGGAAAATAATAAAAAAAAAATTGTCAAATATGTTCCTTATTAACAGAATTTAACAACCGTTAGCTAAAGGACTAAACAAGGAACAAGTTTTGAAATAAAAGACTATTCAAGTAATTAAAAAACTTAAAGTACTGAATGACAATATAACCACAGGGACCAACAGAGTCATTTACTCATTATAATTTGGATGTATCACAGCTCATTACAAACAAAAACGGTCTTGGTCCTGGAAGGGGGACTCTTCAGGTCTCTTTTCTGTTACCTCAGCTAGACATATCATCATTAACTCCTTCCCTTGGGCAAAAGAGTTCCACTTTAAATGGAGTAAATGGGTCCCTAGTAAAGTTAATATATTCTTTTGAAGGGCGAAAATGGACCGGATTCCTACCAAATCTGTATTGGTCAAAAGAAACATATAGGTTACATCTTCTATTTGCTCCTTATGCAATCTGTTCGAAGAAACCATCGATCACCTCCTAATTTCATGTGAATCTACTAATATTTTATGGTGCTTTTTTAGTTCTTGGTGCAAAATAAACCCCATTTACGCCTTTTCAATTCGAGATCTGATATCGCGTAAAAAGTCATGTTTTTACTACCGATATCTTTCTCATTATGGAATGATTCTTGGCATTTTGAACTCAAATATGGTTCAAATCATTAACATTATGCCAAGGTGGTCGAAACAAGGTTGCACGATAAAAATCAAGCAAAACGGATGAAAAACGACGACTCCACACACGTTTGAAGATTCAAGCCATCAAAACAAGATTTCAAGACAAAAGTGCCCATCACCAACATCCATCTCTCCCAAGATGTTCATTTTCAAATTACTAATCCAACGTAAGAAGAATCAATGAAAACTGATAAAGAATGAATATTCTACGCACTCCGGAAGATCCAAACAATTCGTATGAGACATCCAAAGGTGGGAGACATATTTTTGGGATATTTTTTCATTAAAATCTTCGTTTTTGAATTACGAATCCAATGCAAAAAGAATCGACGCAATCGGACACAGAACGAAGAAGATATGCGCGAATTAAGAAACGCAACGAAAGACGACGAACCAGGGCGGTAGCCTGCCAGTCGCCGGCCACTGGCTGCCAGCCGCCGGCCACTACCACCTCCCCTTCCATTTCGCTCTTTATCGTCCTTACGCGTACCCGGTGCCACACCTTTACGCTACTTTATGTACTTGGTGCCACTCCTTTCCGCGAAAGTACGTACCTGGTGCAACTCCTTTTCCACCTTTTGTTAACCTGATCCTCAAGTTGCTAATGTGAGCCAAAACTCTCCTATAAATAGAGGGCTTGAGGTTCATTTTCAACACACACCATATGCACCTCCTTTTTGCATATTTCTCTTTCTCTCTCTAGAATTCTCTCTCTAGAACTACTCTTAGGAGTTAGAGGAGAATTATTCTTGTAGTTAGTTCTTCTCTCTAGTTTCTCTCTCTGGCACTACTCTTAGAAGTTAGAGGAGAACTAGAGAGATATAAGTTAGCGGTTAGAGCTAGAGGAAAGTTGTAATCAAGCTATCGCAAGGTTATTCAAGTCATACTGTTGTAATCCTCAGTATTACTCTTCTAATCCGGCTAGTGAGCTTGTTTAGAATAGAAAGTAAGGAGCATCTTGTAATCTTTGGTGTACGCTTGGAGTGTCAATTAATTCAAGTCTATTCTCTCTCGCATTTAATCCTGGTTCTTTCTATCCTTATCTATCTTAATTAATTACGTTTATATTGATTATGCTAGATTTAGTTATTGCCATGATTAGAGAGTAGTATACTTGTTGTGTTTGCTTGTAGTGTATTAAGTTGATTATGGGATGATTTATAATTAAATATTAAAGATCGGTAGTATTGCTTTGATTGTCTTATTGCATGTTTTTGTTTGATTGTTGCCTTAGGATCATCATAGTAATAAAACATAAACGGTCTTAATTATCGTAAAGTAATATGACGGCCCCTATTCGAATGTTATGTAGTATAGCGTTGGAAACACTTAAGGTGTAGTACAAATACGTGGAAGCTGTGTAACGACCGAAGGTAGTTATATTACGAACTAATTTATAAAATGAGAAACCTAGTTTAATTAACCTTTCTAAATAGACTTTTAAACTTCAAATTAATCTATCGCCTTTCCACTAATAAACGTGATTACAACACCTTTTTAACGACGTCCAATTAGAAGGTAGTCAATTATCTGTGTCAATATAATTTGTCAAAGGTATGAAACTATTGAACTGCAAGGCTACATGGGGAATTATCGTAGGACAAGACATGGCCAAGGTTTGAAGCGGTGGACCATTTAAAGTGATGAACGCTGTGAATAACTAGGGAGGTAGTCTTAAGCAGGTTTAAAGTCGTAAATGAACTTTTTATAAGTATACGAATCTGTTAGGATGACGAGGAATCGTTATATGGTTCAGTTATGTCTAGTACCTTAAGATTTTGTTCTTGTTCATATGAAAATATTATTAAACCATAATTAAGATTTTGCTTATTATTCTAAATACTTTGTAATGTTACCATAACCTAGCTCCCGGTGTGACATGCTAATGGGATTTTAATTAGTAGGGAATCTAGTGTTTACATACAAGTGTTCAAGAATGATAATTAACTAATATCTTTCAAAACAGTTTCTCCAAACATCATCCCATAACGTAATTAACGAAGTCTCAGCAAACACTATCTTTATTTATTTGCTTTATCTTTTATTTTATTTTCGCTTTTATTTATTTACGTGCCTAAGTTAGTTAATAGAAAAACCAAAACTCCTCCACTATTTTATAAACCCTCACTAGTTTGAAAGCTCTCATCTGCCATGCTTTAGTTTCAATTCAGTCGGTTTGAAGAACGACTCTAGGTCATACCTACCACTTGCTTACCCTTAGGATTAGCATTGTTAGGGAAAACTTAGGCCCCGCATTTACAAATTTAAAACACCCACTACTGGTGCCCGGTTAGTGATCGTTAACGACACCGACCTGAATGGACACCATCAAGTTTTTGGCGCCGTTGCCAGGGAACCTACTGTACGATCCTTAGCCGTTTAGACGAACTTACTTACTAGTGAACCTTTAGAATCCCTTAAACCCTTACGTCTTTCTTTGTTTTTCCTTTCTTTTACTACTTTTAGAAATTACCACCCCTCTCCATTCAACTAGTCAACCACCTGCCAACGAGATTATGACAACTGCACGTATCACTCTGGCTGATGACTCTAAACCTTTGATTGATTGAGAAGAGGACCAATCGTCTATCCGAAAACCGATAGAACTTCATTTGAATTAAAGCCCCACATTGTTTAGTTAGTCCAAAACCTCTGTCAATTCCGTAGCCTACCAAATGATGATCCCAACTCCCACCTTGACAAATTCATTTCATTATCTAATTCCTTTAAGCCGATTGGGGTTAATCAGGACATAGTCTATCTATACCTATTCCCCTACTCACTCACTCTTCATGCACAAACCTGGTTTGAGGAACTAGAAATCAACTCTATAACCTCTTGGGTAGAATTAGCAACAGAATCTTTGGCCAAATATTTCCCTCCATCAAAACAAGCCACGTTCAGGTCCAACATCATAAACTTCCGTCAAGTGCATGATGAATCAATCTACGATGCATGGGAGCGCTTTGAGAAATTGCTTAAGAAATGTCCAAATCATCGTTTTGAGCGCTCAGACTAGTTGCAAATTTTCTACAATGGTCTCTTCCCACATTACCGTCCTTTACTTGATACCGCCTCTCAAAGCAGTTTTATGAACTGTACGGCCGATGACGCTTGGAGCCTTATTGAGAAAATGACAATACACAACCATGACTGAAACAGTGAAAATCACCCCTCACTAGTGAATTCACCTACTACAATCTGGAATGAAGCTATCAAAACTCTCACTCAACAAGTGGCAGACCTCACCAAGGAGATTAAGGAATTGAAAAGTCAACAACAACAAGTCTGTCAAGTTCAAATATGCATTAATTGTGCCAATACGAACCATTTAGCCCAAAATCCTCAATCTCATCTAACTTCACCAAATACTAACCCTTCCTATAACCCACCTAGGAATAGCCCACTAACTTACCAACCTCAACCTGTGGAAACCTCTTCCTCACAAACCTCTGGTTTTGACGACACCCTGATACAAGTCATTCAAGGAATCTTGGTTAGACAAGACCAAGCTGATCTCATCTTAGGACAATTAGCACAGCATATTAATGCTAAACCTCAAGATAGTCCAACTAGTTGCCATAAGGAGGCTTCCCATGTTCAAGACTCTCAGGCAGTACATAGCCCACCTTCGATTTCTTCTCCGATGAAGGAACCACCTATTGTCCCATTGACAATGGATTTAGAGTCTACATCAAATAGGAAAATTCCATTTCCGGCTCGTCTTAAACAACGACCCGAGAAGCTTAAGTCTTTTAAACTTGATATAAAATTCCTAGATACCGTACCTGAAGTTAATTCTAAAAAGTACTTCAGAAAACTTCTTACAACCAAGGATAAGGTACCCGAAGTACCCAATATCCCGCTGAATGAGGAATGTTCAGCTATCTTGAAAAATACCATTCCAGAAAAACTCGAAGACACCGGACGTTTTACTCTCCCTATTTCCATTTACAATTCAGGCATAATATGTTCTCTTGCCGACTTAGGAGCTAGTATTAATCTTATACCATACTCGCTTTTCAAGATGCTTGAGTTAGAGAATCTTCGACCTACCAAAATGACCATACAGCTTGCTGACCACTCTGTTAAATACCCTAGGGGAATAGCTGAAAATGTCTTAGTTAGGATTGAAAAATTTCTTTATCCAGCAGATTTTGTAGTAATAGATATGTAGAAAGACGTACACATCCCAATCATACTAGGAAGACCTTTCATGAATACGGCCAAGGCAATCATCAACGTTTTTGCACAGACTATCTGCTTGCAGTCTCAAGGAGAACCCATCACTTTCCATATAGACAATCCTAACGCTGGAGACCAAGCTGATATGTACATGATCTCCATGAAGACCTCCAAAGACGAAGAAAATGCAAAGTCAACAAGTGAAAGTAAATATAGCAAGGAAATGGCAATCACGCCATATCTTCCGATTGACCTCCGACAGATAGGACAAAAGATGAAAAATGTATCTCCATCATCAAACAAACCAACGATGGAAGAAATAATCAGAAAGGGAAAGATTGAAGAAGAAAACAAAAGAAGCATACCGCCAACTAATCCGTTTACCGCTGAAAAAATGGCGGGAAGTAACCACAACCATCCCACGAGAAGAGAAACACTGGAGGAATATTCCAAACACACAAGATACCAACCACAAACCATCATAGATCGCAAAGTGCTCGAAGAATTGATCCAAAGATTTGACAAAGTAGTAGGAGGAATAGGTGACGTAGTCAACATGCTTGCTCTTTCCCCTGCTGAACTGCAATTCTGTCAACAACAGAAATGGACTTACTCTAGGATTTACAATGCCCTTAAAAAATCAACCATCCCATTCACCTCAACGCAATGGGAGATCTTAGGATCCATTAGAGTGCATATGAAAGAAACTACTGGACATCCGTGCAGTCATGCCGACATCTTGACGATGAATGACCTCACATCATTGCTTGACTTGCTAAATAGAGAAGATCACCTTAGTTCCAAAGAAAGCGGATATATGGTTATCAACTCCACTATTGAAAAACAAGTTGAGTTATTGATTAAAGAACTTAGTGAGCTTGTTTGGGAGGAATCATGGCGTGAACGACCTTTTAGGGCCACACATGAATCACCACTTGATATCGCTACTTTTGTTACAATCCATCTACGGGAGATTCAACATCGGAAAAGTAACTCCGGAAGAAAGTTCATATTCTTCTCAGGATGCAAGGAGATACTTCTTTAGATTACTCTAGTTTTCTCAGAATCCGATTTTCCATTCAACAACCATCAGCACCAGCAAAAAGAAGACCTGTGCACGTCCATTAGAAGATTCAACGGAGACCCCAAGACCGAGAGTTATTAACGCGCGCCCAACGGTCGGACTTTAGGAATCACTTCCTGTCGTTGCGGGTCCTCCCGCTAGGCGCGGCGGTCAGTGAGTTTTAAATTTATAAAGAGCTGGGGCTCAACTTATAAATACTACCTACTACACAGGGTAAGCAAGCAATAAGTATAACTCCAGGTCGTTCTTAAATCGGAGCGAATTGAAACGAAGTGATGCCAAAGACAGAGTTCGCAATTAGGATAGGGTTTGTGCAAGTAGGTAGGTTTTTGTGTTTTATTCTAACTAATTAACTAATTAACTAAATGCAGTAAAATAAAGATAGACGAGAATCGGTAGCTAGGTAGACTGATAGAGAATTGCGGCAGTTGAAACTTCAATAACCAGTTGTCGGGATGATGCTTAAGTTAATTGGGGACACTTTTAGTAAATAGACACATGCATTACGGGTGTAAACACTAGGACCCTACTTCTTCTTAATTGATTACCAGAATTAGCATGTCACTGAGTACCTAGGCTATCGTGATTCTGATCAGAACAGGCTGCTCAACCCCCCACACTGTCTTTGTGGACTAGTGACCCTCGAGGGGTGCAGGAATAAGGTAACAGACTGCCATATTGGTGATTCTGACCGTTCTTAACACCTAAATGTAAATGCCATCTCCTAAATATGTTTAGATTATTATCTTGTTATTCTAAACTATCAGTTTTGTAAAGTCTAGGGGTTTTAAGAATCTTGAACCACTTCTGGGCTTGACTTTCATCACTAGACTCATTCCTTACGTTTGATTAGCTTAAATACTTCTGTCATGATCTAGACTCTCCTTTGCAATCAGTCATTCAGCCCTAGGAACACTAACGGTGTACAATGCATACCCCTTCCACAGCGTACCACCCAAGGCACCGTTCACGATGTACTACGCTTAAACAGTTCCACAGACACTTGTAACCAGGGATATCTTTGCGGTGTACTATGATATTTTCACAGCTTTGATCCCTAGGTACGGGTACGGTGTACTACGTCGAAGTGTTTCCATAGCTTCAGTTCCAGGGTAGACAGACGGTGTACTGTAACATTTCCATAGCTATATTGGTTCCTAGGCCATATTCTAGGGTTTCTAGGTCTTTCACAGTGTTGGCACACATGGCTTTTTCCTGGGCTTCCACGTTGTACTCCACCAGTGGTGTTTTCAAAGCTATACCCAGTACTTCAGCCAGATTACAGTGACGGACATGGCTTCATACTATAACATAGATAACTTCCTACTGTACCTAAAGGTGATCAAGTTCTAAGCCTAAAGTAGCAGTCACGCGAAGGACCGGAAAGGGTGATCCATAACTAAATCTATATGCATGATAAGTTTAGACATAACAACAACTACAATCCCCAATTATATGATTTTAAAGATTAATTCAACATCATCCCTACGTCTAATTATCTGCATTTCAACAGCCGCAACAGCACACTACTCAATAAACATGGCAATAACAATAGCATACATTATCCAAACAGGCAGAATTAATTCGGACATAGTATAAGTATGAAAAGATAGATAGATATCACCAGAAATTTGAGCAGAGTAACAGCTGGAAAAGAAAGGCAGAGTCTTGCACCAAGAATGTTTTTATTACACCGTGATTACAATATCAGCTTCCTTCTCTCTCTACTGCTAACCAACTAACTATCTCTCTAGAGAGAGAAAGCTCTAGAGAGAGAAACTATCTAAAACTAACCTAGAGAGAGAGTAAAAGTAAAAACGATTGAAGTAAAGTGAGTATGAGTATGTGAGTATGTGGATGTTTCTTCAAATGAGAAAATGAGCCTTGTATATATAGAACTCGCACAACCGTATCCGTAGACCGTATCCAAACCTTCAAACGCACAACCGTATCGCAAACCCGAATAAAAATCTGATTTTTATTGCCTAAACGCACGATACGGTTGAGCTAGGGCAAATACGGGAGGACTGGAGCGAATACGGTTGTGCATAGGGTGAATACGGGAGAACACAAGCCGTATACGGCTGTGCTAGGCCGTATACGGTCTAGCTAGGCCGTATACGGTCTAGTTTGGCCGTATACGGTCTAGCTCTCCCGTATCCTGATTCCTCGGTTCTTCGTTTCTTCGTTCGGGCGTAATTTCTTCATCCGATGTCCGTTTTGAGCGATCTTTATATCCACGCGTTCGTCTCTTCCTGTCGAAGAAAATGACATAAGTTAGAGGTCCTATCTCGAAGCGTAGATTAAGATGTACTAAAATGAGTGAACAGAGGTACGGCGAAGCAGTTTTGCTTTGTTTCTCACGTTTTTCATGCCATTTTTAGTGATTTCACAAACATTGACTCCGTTTTGACTTAGTTAACAAAACTTTATGAATAATGTTCTTTTAAGTGCGTTTTTGTTAACTTTGTGCCTAAAATGTGGAAGATAATGTACGTGAAAACATGACTTTTTACGTGTTATCAAATATCCCACACTTAGACTTTTGCTTGTCCTCAAGCAAACTTTAAAATTCTCACTTGCTACAAGGTTTTGAAAAATAAGGTTTGGAAATTATGACAATAAATAACCGGAGATTAATCAATTTATCAAGAACTGAATAAACCTTTCTAGAAAGCAAGCATCATTAAGATAGTCCCCCCTTAAACCTGAAATGTTAACCTTGGCATACTTTCACAATTCTCGATGGATATTGTACATGACTAGGCGATCTCACAAATGTGGTCACTCAATTCACTCAAAGTGTATCGGGTTTCCTATCATTCTATTCAAACGAAATCGCTCATAAAGCCAGTCATGCATTGCTTCTTATCATAGGCTTGATTAAGAATCGGATCTCCACCACTTCAATGAGAACGTTGCTAATCATCCCAAGACATTTTTCGGGTTTTTGAGTGGGTGATGGAACAAAAAAAAGGGTACGGAGGATGGCGAATTTTTGGAAGTGAAAAACGGGGTATTTTCTTTAAACTTAGAAGTCCTAAAGTTATGAACCGAATTATCTAGACACTCTTTAAAATGGAGAACGCACACGAATGAATTTTTATTAAGAAAGGTAGCTTTGATGACTTTCTTCTCGAGAACGCACACGGAATTTTGACTGATTTTCTGAATAGGCATTCTTTCGAGAGTCTCAAGCACTAAGCTTTATTTTATTTTTGTGGGAATTTTTTGGAGATTTTTTTTTTCTATATTTGGATAGATCCTGGACACTTTGTCCTTTTGACATCTCATTTTGACTGAGCTTTTCAGAAAAAGTGCCAATTTTTCGCACCTGAATTTTTGCTTTCAATAGATATATTACTTTTTAACGCACGCAAGATTTCTGAGAGAACACAGAGAGAAACTGAGAGTGTGTGAGACAAGAGTGGCAAGGATGCCTAAATAACGCTTTTCATAACTCCAAAACGTCTAAGTTTAAAATTTTTGAAAAAGGTGAGGGTAGGTGGTGAATGGTGGTTTTGAAGAAATGAAAGGTTAAGGCTCAAAGGGTTTAACTAGTCAATCTTCAACACTCACGAATGAGAGTTGGACGGGTTAGGCTTTTAAGAAATGGGGTTTTAATCCTATGAAATGTCAAGGTCCTCTGACTGCACCTTCACCGCGTACGGTGCTCATTCGTGTGGTCTCGAAGCGTATACCAAGAGCAAGTTCTAATTTAAAGCACATGCATCGGCACACACATCAAACGAAGAAGTGAAGCATTAAAAATGAATGCTTTTATTGGCTCAAGTACCTCACTGCAAAAAGGGTTGTATGTGCCTAGCCGTGCGATGCTCTTCAATTAACATTTCATTTTCAAGGGATTTGTATCTTAACTTATCTTACTTTCCAAAGCAGTTTAATCAATTTTCGGGAAAATATATCTTTCTCAAAATTATTTAGCGTCAAAAATTTAAAAATTTAGCAAAAATGAGGTTTTGTAGAAAAATTTAAGCCAACTGAATGAGTGACGACTTCACTGTCGAAGTTAAGCTTAGTTTTAAGAAAGTTATACTTTGGACAAGCAATCAAAGTCAAAGAATACGGTATATCTACCGTGCATCCCACACTTAGAGGAACATTGTCCCTAATGTTCTCAAACTAAGTCTAAAATTCTTTCTTTTTAGGGAGGAATCCCACACTTAAAGTTTGAAAATATTTCGGAACCCTGTTTCTAAGTTGGTTTGATTCGTGTGGGATTTAGAATCCCACACTTTAGAATTTAAGCATGATGGGAAACACGGAGAATTATAGGCAATGAAAGAAAATCACTAAGAAAGTGGAACGAAAAACTCCCCTAGAAAAGACTGAGATGTGTGTTTGAAGATTCTAATTTGGTAGAGTAGTTCTATTGAGCTTGCATCAGGATCTTTGCATGATTTGTGCGTCATCTCGGGCTCTTCTCGGAGAATTCTCATACTATCTACTACTCTCTTTTATTCGCAAGTAATCTAAAAATTAACTAAGAAAAACATAAGTAAAATGATAGATAAACGATAAGATAAGATAGATAGGCGGGTCCAACCATATCACAGGTTGGGACCGTAACAAGTCTGCAGCAACAGTTAGTACAATTATCCCAAATATCAGTAATACTAGTAATAAAGTTATACAGTCATCCAACATAAATGATAATGAAATATGATGAGATCAAGGGTGAGAAGGATCCTGGTCGGATGGTGGTCCATGAGCTGGAGGTGGCATAGAGCCATAAGGTGCAGCACGTGAAGCAAAGTGCTGTCCACTCGAGGCTTTGCGGGAGACTGATGCTGAAGACGAACTGCGCTGTCTGCCGGATGCTGGTGGCTGGATCGGGTACAAATGGAAGTTGGGATCTAGTCCCATGTCTGCAATCTCATACGATCCTAAAGAGGCACCATGCATCTGATATGGTGGAAGCTCGGAGGAAAGCACTGGGTTGCTCTGAAGCATCCCGGTGAGTCCTGAAAAAGTGGGCATAGCAGCAGTAGTCATGTCTGGCACATAGTCAGTCTGAACCTGTACCTGATCGTCAACCTGCATGTGCTGTCTAAAACCTGACTGAGGTGAGTCTATCTCTGAAGATGTGTCTGATGTGGCTGACTCAGCTGGTCTCGGACAGGTCATGGCACGAGAAAATGGATGTCCAATATGTGGGATACGCGGCCTATGTGGTGTCACAGTGTGCACAAAGAAAACCGGCTCAGCCGTAGGAGTAGTCCTGGTACGGCGGGCTCGAGGAATCTCCATGTGCACAGTGTGGGTGGAAGATGTGGGTGGTATGGAAGTGTAGGGAACGGTGGTAGTGGATGGTGTCATGGAAAGCGGGTGTAATGGTATGGTGTGGTAGTTGGGTGGTCGTGGGCCGCATACCCATGTAGGAGGTGTAAGTTGTGGGAATCCAAACACAGTGGCTAAGTATGTGTCATGTACGTAGTGTGAGTGAAGCATGCCCAACATACTGTACATGAGCTCAGATGTTACCGGATCTCCCCAACCAAACTCTCGAGCAGGTGGTATAAGTGGACTATGTGCCTCAGCAGCTGTTGTCTCACCCTCCTCTCGCTCATGAGTAACAGTGGTCCTAGGCTGTCGGAGGACCGTGGTGTCATCGAACTCAAACCTAACACTCTTACTCCTCGGGGGTCTCATGTGAACTCCCGGAATGATCTCACCATTCTTCCATGTTATCTGCCCATCGGCATCCTTTTCCAGCAACCAAACCTTGACCATATAGTTGATGTTATATGGCTTAGATACCCTGTTCACTACCGGTGTCAAGTTACCGATCACCTCCTCAGTTAACAGCCCCATCCTCTTAACTAACTTAGTGATTACTGCCCCCATGTAAGCAGACTCTGACTCGGTGTATCCTGACTCAGTGAGGATCCTATCAGCAACCAAATAAGCAACATTGACGTGTTCTTGCTCTACAATGCTCTTGATAATCAGCAAGTCTTTTACCCCAACAGCTCCTTTAGTCTTTCTCTTTCCTCGAATGCTGCATGCAAGGAGGTTGTGGAGAACCTGATGGTGCTTATCAAGAAAACTGGTGGCCTTGACATTAGACTGAAACTGATTTCCAGTTAATTCTTGCCAGATAGCAGTGTGGTCTCGCTGTTTCACCTCTCTATTTGCCTTCAAGAAGAAAGAAGTAGTGACTTGATACTTAGTGTATAACTCAAGGTGGCTGGCGAAAGTGGCCAATGACATTTGTTGAGGGTTGCCCATAAAGTTGAATCTGATCATTCGGTCATCATTTAGTTTACTGGTTGTCTTGTCGAACTGGAAGGTAACCATGAACTCAGCAATTAATTCCCGATAAACATTTTCCCTAATCTCAAATAGATTCTTCCAGGCACGCAGATTTCGCTTCGCTTCCTTGAACACAATCAAGTTTTCAAACCCTTGCTTTAAACCGATTTGATCCAAGTCCTCCCACACAATGTACCTATTTTCCCCCAAATCATGAGTTAACCATGTCTGAAACTTTTCCCGTATCTCTGGGTCCTTGATGGATTTCCTAATATAGCGGGGAATCTCAGTCATCTGAAAATAAGAGAAAACAAGAAACATAGTGAATTACCAAGAATAATTAAAAGTTCATGGACTGGGTCATATTCTAGATTTTTAACGAAAATTCGAAATGTGGGTTTTAGGATATGAGCAGTCCCAAAAAACTGTAATAACTAGTAATACTACCAAATTCCAATTCCAATCACCACAAGAAACTTTGGTTCACAATAATTGGCTATTAAGTCTTTAATAATTTCTAAAAGACAAGTCAAAAGACTACTTAACCATCATAAGCATGTATGATATAGATTTAAGTCTTCATCATGTAATTACCTTATCATGGAAAGCATAACCTATTATCGCATACAAATGCAAACTAACATGATTATTTAAGCAAGTATTTAGCATTTATAACCATATCATGCAAGTAATGCACAAAGCTTCCTTAATTGACAATCGAGTTGTTAGATTGGATCTTCAAAAGTACCCATGGCATTTTTATAAATGCTACTTTAAAATTTTTGAAAGTAGTTTTAAGAAAACCGTAGCATCGTTTCAAGACTTGCCATAATACTCTCAAAGATTAAATCTTGCAACACAATCTTGATTCTTATGAACTAGAATAGTCATTAGATTACTAGAGATTAGGACGTTTTGACTTTTTAAAGTCAACTTTACCAAGGTAAGGTTTCCTTTAGTCAATTTCCCAATCCATAGTAATACTAACTTATATTAGCAAATCAAAGTGAGGCATTAGTATCAACTTAAGTAAAACATCATTTAACCAAGAGTTTTATTTCAAAATGGAGACGTTTTAACAATAGTCAACGTTTCATGCTTACTTTAATTCACTAACTTGACCATAATACACATTTAACCACAAATGAAGCAAATGAATAAGTTATACTAATCATTTTAAGCATCAAGCAATCAATAAACAACTTATCATAAGCAATTTAATCATCAATTGGTCAAATTGGACTAACTAGCCATAAAAGTCAAAGAAAGTCAATTTGTCAAAGTCAAACATCAAATTACTTCAATCAAACTAGTAATGCTAGTTCCTACATCATCATATATCATCACTAAGCAAGAATCAAAGCTCAATTTTGCAATGTAAGGCATAAATCATCAAAACCCAATTTGAAACCCTAAGTTAACAAAGTTAGAGGATTTTGGTATTTTAAGCTTGAATCATACCTTAATGAAGATGCAATGATGTTAAAGCACCTAAAAATGACCTAGAGATGAAGGAATGAAGCTTGATTTGAGCAACAATGGTGGAAAATGGTGGATTTGGTGTGGGGATGGGGGAGGCCGGCGCAAGGGAGAGAGGGAGGGGAAGAGAAAAAGAATTTTTTTATGGTTTTGACCTAGGTTGACTCTTTTCCCATCTTTTTATCTCCCTCCTTTTTCCTTTTATAGTAAATGACCATTTAAAATGCAATTACAAGATAATTTGGGTAATTTAAAAACTTAGCCAAATGTTTTTAGCAAAAGTTCAAAAATCTTGGTATTTAACTATGCGCAACAAAAAGATTACTTTTATTTAAAGACGAAAAGGAAAACTACTAAATTTTAATAAAACAAACAATATTTTTGGTTAAAATCTTGACCCTTTAAAAATCCAAACAATTTTAAAACTTTATAGAAATATTTTAATTTGAGATTTTCAAGTTTTTAGAAATTGCGCAGAATTTGCGGAGACAAAGATTTTTAAAGCTTTTTTGACTTTTTCTTAAGAAACAAATTTAACTACTAATTAAACTAACTTATTTTTAATTTATCTTGAAGACCTAATTTAAAAAAAATTGGGTTGCCTCCCAAAAAGCACTTGGTTTAAGTCTGTAGCTCGACTATCGTTCCAAAACCTTTTAAGGGGGATTGCCTGAATGCAATCCTAATCCCATTGAGAAAGTATAGCGAGGAATAAAATCAGATTTTAATATGTTAATGACATAATCAACTAGCTTGGCAGGATGTGATGAAAGATTTTCAAATTCGCTAAGAATCCTATATTCTTCCTTACCTAGTTTTAGCAGATTATTAACAAACTTTTTAAATTCCTTCCTAAGTTTCTTTTCACTTGAAATTCCCATTCGTATACCGCGGTCTATATTATTAAGGTCGTGAAGAAGATTTCCTAAAATTCTCTGAAACCTAAGTTCCTCCGTTGAATTGGGATCACCATTTGTAGTTTGCACAGCAATGGTAGTGTCCAAAATTAGAGATCTTTGAGAAACGGTGAAAGGGAATTTGGATTGATCGAACAACAAAGCGAGTTTAACGTGAATATCTTTTCTTTCAGCATAGAAAGCGGCTTCTATCTTGTTGTCGTCTGCTCCAGGAAATATTTCTTGCAACTTGGCGATTATGTAAGCGGCGGGATCTACGAAAAATGGAATTTTTTCAAAAATGACGAGAGTGATCGCGGGATCTTTAGAATTTAATAGCTTAAGCTTGTTTATCATAGCTGCAACATAATGATTAATCAGGTTTTGAGAAACCGGTTGATAATCGGTGCAAGCAAATAGATCCATGAGGTGATCTATTTCTGATAAAAGCTTTCGCTCTTGCTCTCGATATCGTGTGAAGACACCATCCTCCTTTTGGGTTGGAAGACAGCGGAGAATACCTACGAGTATGTTAATCCTCAAGATGTTTCTTTTTGCTCGACTGAGAAGGGAAAATCAGATTTATTTAAATGTAGGGTGAATGCTTTGTATACATTCAACCTTTTCTCAGGTTCAAAAGAGTAACCAACGTAGCGGACTTCATCACCATCTGAATCTCTCGGTATTTCCTTATCTACAACACGATAAATGGTGTACGAAGGTTCTGGTACGAGGTATACAAAAATTGGTGATTTTGGAATATGTTCATGAATATCCTCATTCCTTATGGGATTTCGTTCTTTATTGGA
Organism: Helichrysum umbraculigerum; assembly: GCA_949592205.1. NCBI lineage: Eukaryota > Viridiplantae > Streptophyta > Magnoliopsida > Asterales > Asteraceae > Helichrysum > Helichrysum umbraculigerum. Next base: position 7,152,351 of record CATIUR010000009.1, on the reverse strand, counting down.
TGAAGAATGAAAGGGGTGAGGGTTTCCATAAACATTATCGACAAAATCGGGGAATCTATGGATATTTTCTAAGGAATGTTTAATCTCAGGTGCAGGCAAAACCTGATAGCTTGGAATGCTAGAAGCAGAAGTTGAGATTTTCTGTTGAGATTTATGATTTCCTAAGTCAAGATCTAAGAGTTTCCCTAAAGTTCTAGAATCGTCGTCTGGTCCAGCGGAGGCTTCTTCCGGTGATGAGTGAAAATTGGATTTCAACTCTGGTTCCAAGTGGTTGAAGTTCTCAGCATTGTCCATAGTCGTCATTTCTTTAATCGTCTTGATGGCGGATGGAGAAATGGGATAGGAAGGCGGCGAATCGTAGAAAGATATTTTTGGATTTTTTTTTTCTATTTTAATTTTATTCAAAATTAAGCTAATTTATTATAAAGAAAGTACCTTTCGGATAAGTTGAAGACAACCAATACGAAAAGGATCTCCTAAAGGCTTATTTTATCTAAGGCGACTTCAGAATCGTAACGCTTCACGATCCCCAGCAACGGCGCCAAAAACTTGACGCGCGCCCAACGGTCGGACTTTAGGAATCACTTCCTGTAAGTCCCCTAGTTTTAGGATCGATAACTTCGTTATCTGTAGTATTAAGGTGCGGAATCCCTCAATACGGTGTTATCTTACTAACAACGAATATGTTCGTATTGCGTTTTAATAAAGCTTAACTTTAAACGATGAATCGTCAAAGTCCAGCCGTAGGTTATGTTTTCTCTGGTTTTTCTTGAATCGCAGATCAGAATAGTATGTTAAAAGTGTTAAAGATGTTAAGGTTTTTCACGATTGAAACAACCTTTTATATTTTGTCTCGACTCGGCTCGCATGGGCCAGCGAGTTCAGCCCAACTCGCCTTGCAGCCCAAGCCCATTACCAAGCTCGACTCGCTACTGACTTCCACGAATTCAGTTCTCATCTCGGCTCGCAAAGTTCGCGACCTGAGAACTCGACTCGCACATAATGTATTTATTTCGTATTTAACATTCGTCCAACTTAACACCATAATATGTTTAACGAATATTACTAACAAAACAAATATTTATTTACAAATCTAAACCAATATACAAACATAATAATAATTACACCAGTCCTATTTCAAGCTAGATCTGTTGTCACAATCTATGTTCCAACAGACTCCCCCTTGACAATAGCTCTAGCGTCTTTATCTTCACGCTTGTCTTTGGTCTTCATTTGTAAATCTTACTGCCTGCGTAAATCTTCATCTTGATACAAGTTTTAACCATCAACTGATAATCTCTTGCTAAATCAGCCCATTCAATAGTCGTCAAAATTCTGTTCTCATTCAACTTTAACAGATCTTTTCTCGACATATTCATCAGGTGTCGATGATCATAAACTCTAAAGATTTCTCTTTCACCACCTTCAACCTCATTATCAGCTTCAACCATAACAGCTTCTCCAGTTCCTGAATCCACGTGCCAACTCTTCATATTTCCCAAAATATCCTGTGGCATTGTCTTCAGTGGAATCTGCTGTATGCATCTAACAGCTGGGTAAACTTTCTTCCTTCTTCTTCTTCCTGTTCTTTGACTTCTCTCTTGTAATTTCACAGTCTTTCCCTTTCTTGGCTTAATCTGAACAAACTTATTCGTACCAACCTCATGTCTAATGATTCTTTCAACACGATCAGCATAATCATCACGACTTGGGTTGTTAATCTCTAATCTAGCCAAATCACGTATTTCATAACGTGGTAGAGAACTAAAAACTGCAAGCTTTCTTTCAAAATATTGAACTCCGTCAAACCTTTTGATCGCAAAAAGCTTTAGTTCTGAGTCAAAGTACCAACCAATAATCCCTTTACGTGGTACACGCTTTTTCGTAACATCAACTTCAGAAATTCCAATCTTCTTCTTCTTTGGAAGTTTCCTAAGTACAACAGCAGGATTCTTGGTTTGAACAAGAACTTCTTCTTCTTCATCAGAGGTTGAATCATCAATATCTTCATCTATATCGACAATTGTTGGACCTTGTTCATTTTCAATAACAACTTCTGTCCTAGATGGGCTCACATGGTGTTCATCAATGTTTGCATCTAGATCTACACCCATGTCTTGCACATTCTCAGGTACAGCAGTCCAATCTGTAGGTGGTAGGAATTCTCCATCCTCAAGATCAAAATCAATGTCTTCATCTATCTCATCAAAAATATCATCTTCCGATTCAGATAGATCAAGCATCTCCAATCCTAAGAGAAAAACATAAATACAAATATATTAATAATTCAAATTCTTCATTGATTTCCCTGAACCAATCTAAGAATTTCTTTATTAATTCTTTTGTATATTTTAACCTAACATATAAACGCAATTTACATACAACTTATAAAATCTTTTATTGATTACCCTGAATCAATCCAAAATTTCTTAAGTCTACTTAACAAATATTAATTAATTTTAAATTCTAATGCATTTTGAATAATCACCAAACATTTAAATTTACTATTAATTACCTTATATAATTTCCAAGTGTTAATTGATCTCATTCATTATCAATTTAACCTTTAAATTATATATCATTTGTCTAGTTAATACGAATACATTTTTAACTTGTTAATTACTTATATACCTTACGGTCTTAAGTCCATAATCAAATCTAAAATGCATATGTTATCATAAAATTTTGACCGCCGAAATTAATCGGAACACGCCGCTCGACTACTCAATGAGTCAGAAGACTTTCGATCACTATTTTATCTTGACATAATTATATAAACTTAAATTACATAAAACATATTTTACTTAAAATAATAATAACTTTAAGCCAAATATATTTACACAATAATATTAAGTTTTACAATTGTTCACAAATACTAACTACAGTCTATACTAAAGTCAAGCTAATGTCTCACCAGCTTCATCTTCAGTCTGACCTGTACCAGTACCAGAACCACTTGCACCAGCATTACCACCAGACTCCCCCTGAATAGTAGCTTGCTCACCAGTCTTTGAAGGACCAGTCTGCTCACCACTCGGTGCATTGGGATCATCGTCCTTGTCTGAATCTCTCTTCCTCTTCAACTCATTTTCTCTGCAAGACTCCAGATATACCAATATCTCCCCCTGAACAGACTGTCCTGAATGCGATCTCAAGACCAGACTCTCTAAAGAAGATAACTTCAGTCTCTGTACGTTGAAGTCCGCAAGCAAAGTATCATGAGTCTTCATCAACAGATTGTATGATTCACTCTGCTTGAGAATCTGCTGTGAAAGAAGAAGATTGCTCGACACCAGCTCTGGAATCTGAGAAGTAAGCTTCTCTAAATCCTTTACCCTCGACTCTAAGGATGTAATCCTTTCAGCATCAGTCGTTGGAGTAACAAGTATCGTTCTTGGTCCAGGCGGTGTGAGAGACTCAATATGCCAGTCTCTGGTAAGCGGTGTATGAGGTTGAGACAAAGCTTGCGTAAGCAAACTTGTCGCAAATCTAGCTGTTTTGTTCGTCGGAAAATTAGCTCCACGAACTAGATCAGCAACCTCATGCTGTAAAGTTAAACACAATTATAATCAGTTATTGTTACAGATTACTCTGTCTCAAACTCTAATTAATTGCATAACACTCATAGTTATAGAACTTATATCTCTTACCTGTAGCTGTAAAGACATCGATTCAGTAACCACCGGTGCATCCATCTCTACCTGTGGTGTATCCTGAGCAACTGTATACAGAATTAACTGTCTCAGTTCAACTCCTGATAAACAACAAGTTAAGATTATTTAACTTTTATAATCAATACTAACCTTCTCGAATAGCAAGCGTTCTCGGACGCTTCATCAAAGGAATATCAACTTCCTTAGTACCTTCCTCCATAACACTCTTACCTTTTCTCTTCCTTTCAGAAACAGATGGAGGAGGATACAGAACCTCGGGTAGATCATAAATCTAGATCTAACAGAACCCGATATCTGTCTTACCATCTCGCCAAAAATATAATCACAAAAACTGTATGGTTTATTGTAAACCAGTGACAGTACCGCCGATACAAGAGCAGGGCTCAACTCATCAAAACCGCCCTTCTTCGGTCCAAAAACTGTGACTATAACGTGCCATAAGAATCTCCATTGCCCAATAACAAGTGCCTTGAGGAATTGACGTCCTCTTCTCTCACCAGTATAACCCATGCGACCTAACGCACCCTCGATAAAATCACTGGAGTACTCAGTAGGACCATCTTCTTGGTCTACTGTACCCAGATGTAAAATCTGACGAAGGTCAGAAGCAGCAAAAATAATCGGTTGTTGATTTACCGATGCGCGAATAACCGGTGGGTTAACCGATTCATCATACTGAATGTCCGTCCAAAAATCGTTCAGTATAGTCTGAGAGATCTGTGGAGACTTTGTAAGCGTATATCTAATACGTGAACGTGCAAAGAAGGTCAGCACTTGAGCTACTTTGCTAGCTCCCTTTGCTGATAGATCAAGATCCACAAGAATATTGTGACCCTTATCGAATTGTCTCGCCATATCTGTACAAGAAACACAAATGACAAAAACAGTTAATGCACGTTAGTAAGTTATAAACTATAATGTTTATGAATCAAAATGATCATCTAACATCTTAGTTCTTAACATATTAAACACATATATAACTTATAACTAATAAGTCGTAAGTCCAATATGTAAAATCCGTTAATTACTTGTTAATAAGAAATCCTCAAGTCGTTAACGTTTTATAAAACCAATATATATATTATACCGCTAATAAAATTAGGACACGCCACTCGATTACATTGTGAATCGGTAGACTTTCGATATATATATATATACATACATTGTCATAGGAATCCAAAATATACTAGTTATTACTTAAAAAGTCTTAACTCTTAAAAAAAAATTTGCTAAGTTCGGGACTCGCATAAGACACCTATGCGAAGCGAGTTCAACTCGTTTCGCTTATCAACTCGCGATTGGATATGCAGTCAAGTGGACTCGCTGGTCGATCCGCTAGTCAACTCGCTGCGAGTTGAATCGAAGTTTCAACTCGTTCGATGAACAGCCATCGCAAGTTTAAACTTAAAATCGATGATTTTGTTAGTTTTAACACGATCAAACGATACATTCACGTCTATTACGGTTCGTTTAACATTAATCCTAAGGATTCGTGTTCTAACAATCCATTAATCGTCGTGAATCGTTCAAATTATAAACCGAAACCCTAAGTTTTTTTTAAAACCTTCGATTTCGAGTAATTTAAACGGTAAAATCCGTTGGTTTATACCTCAAAATGTTCGCAAAGACGTCTTGAATATAATCTACGGATTCAAAAACTCGTTCCCGTACTCGTAAAATCGAAATCAAACGAAAATAACTTTTTCGCCTCGTTTCGCCTGTAAGTGGATCCGCACAGAGTAAGTGAATTCGCGAGTAATGTGAATTCGGAGATCTGTTGACTCGTTTGACCTTCCGTTTTATATCCTTTACCCGATTCGCGAGATTTCAAGTGGATCCGCAAGTTGATGTCAACTCGCAGAAACAATTAAAAACGCGAATTTAATGCTAAGTATAAATGAAAACCCGATATTTTACAAGTCTAAAATAAAATTATTTTTCACTTGTATTTGTCACGTTTGTTCAACTCAAAAATATTCAGTATAATTTAATTCCGAAGGGTAAAACCTAATAAACACAAAAACTTAAATTAAACATAAACTAAAATAAGATAAAAACACAATTATATAAACATTGATACCATTTTATTAATCACTTGAGCAAAACAAAGTACATAAACAAAATGAATAAGAATTTATCTGCTTAGGGATCATATTAGAAAGAATAAGCAATTAAGTATTTATTAAAAAGTCTAAGTAGATTGGTAGTATACATACCTCATGAAATTTAAATAAATTACTATAAAATTACAACTAAATTTATCATTTATGCATTTATATTTATAAAACTATATCTTAGGTACCTTTATCCACATAGCATAATTAATAAATGCATTACTCACATAAAGTGAATATTTAATTATAGATAGTTCAAGACGATTACCGGTATTATGATCCACATAAACAAATTAGACTCAATTTTCTAAGCAAACTCTTTATTGTTAGTATGAGTATTATCAAGTGCTTCCTATTATATGATATACTGAAGAATTCAAGTAAAACACATAACACTGCATCATTAAATTTTCAAGGTAGCGGTTACTAAATGATGTATCTTTTCGAAACATATAACATACACTTGAATTTTTAAGGTTAGACAAATATCAAACATACTTTGAATATGCTATGTTATCTAAGTCTGTACGTAGTACAACAGAAGATCCCTTCTAGCATAATTCAAAATATATTTGAGAATATTAATTTAATTAAAGGTTTCAGTTCTGTACTTAGTACAACAAAGTTACCAGTAATTAAGTTAATACCCATATTGCTACTATTTGTCAATTCAAATTAATATGTATAATAACAGTGTATGGCAATACCATCATTCAACAATTAAGACTTAATGTCATACATCATAGAATAGTAACACAAAATAATAAACAAGTAATTAATTAACTTCTTAAGGCTTAGAAACTTTCATATAAGTTGCCTACCAGTACATCATATGATGAAGCCATCTAAAGATTTAATAAAAATAGACAAATTATAACTTGTGGATATAGGTGTATAATCAAATAAATATAAACACATACCTGATAGAACCGCTGTAGTTCTAAAGCAACTTTATTTGAACCTACTACCATATCATATTTAGGACTTAAGCTTATTATTGGGAAGCTTATTCTCCTAATGTACTATCATTTCCCTTAGTTTTTGCAAATAAAAACTTAAATGAAGGCGATTCCCCTTAGGTAACAAGCAAATGAATGCCATACGCCTTTTTTTTTTTTTTTTTTTTTTAATGAACACATGAATACTAACTATTACAAAAATACCCTTGGAAGACTAATCACTCTGGATTTCTCATTCCGTTTAGTTGAACCAACGTCTCAAATCTTGCTCTGTCGAACGCCTTTGTGTATAAGTCTGCTAAGTTATCCAATGATGGAACCTTAACTAACTTTATCAATTTCTTCTCAGCACAATCTCTAATAAAATGATGTCGAATATCAATATGCTTAGTTTTACTGTGCTTCACCGGATTATTAGTGATCGACATAGTAGATTCGTTATCAATCATCATAGGAGTATTGGTTATATTTAACCCGTAATCCCGCAGTTGCTGTTGAATCCAAAGTACTTGCGAGCAACAGCTGCCAGCTGCAACATACTCAGCTTCACATGTAGAAATGGCTACCGAGGTTTGCTTCTTGCACTGCCAGGATACTAATCTACCTCCTAGGAATTGACATCCTCCGGTCGTAGATTTCCTATTTTGATTGCATCCTCCATAATCCGAATCAGTATAAGCTACGAGATCTAAGTCTCCATCAATCGGATACCAAAGACCCAGCTTAAGTTTCCCTTTGAGGTAACGAAAGATTCGTTTAACAGCTTGCATGTGTGACTCTTTCGGATTAGCCTGATATCTTGCGCATAAACAAACAGCAAACATTATGTCAGGCCTAGAGGCTGTAAGGTACATTAGTGATCCGATCATGGCTCTATAAAGAGTTGGATCCACATCGCTATCACTTGATGTATCTGGACCTAGTCCATGATTGACTGGAATTGGAGTATTGTAGACCTTACTTTCATCCATCTTAAAGCGTTCTAATAGCTCATATGTATATTTAGATTGATGAATAAAGAATCCATCCTTCTTTTGATCAACTTGTAATCCTAAGAAGAAGTTCAACTCTCCCATTGCAGACATTTCAAACCTTTTTCTCATGACTTTCTCAAATTCTTGACACATCTTTTCATCAGATGATCCAAAGATAATGTCATCAACATAAACTTGCACGAGAAGAAAATCTTTCTTTTTCCATTTCACAAACAGTGTACTATCAATCGATCCTCTTGTAAATCCATTCTCAAGTAGATACGTTGATAGTGTTCCATACCATGCCCTAGGTGCTTGATGTAATCCATATAGAGCCTTATTCAATCGATATACTCTATCTGGATACTCAGGATCAGCAAACCCTGGCGGTTGTGAAACATACACCAATTCTTCCACTTTGCCATACAAAAAGGCACTCTTAACATCCAACTGATAAACTTTTATACCAAAATAAGATGCGAATGCTAAGAACACTCTAATTGCTTCTAGCCTAGCAACTGGTGCAAACACTTCATTGTAGTCAATACCTTCTTGTTGATTAAAACCTTGAACCACTAGACGAGCTTTATTGCGAGTAACGATTCCCTTATCATCTCTCTTGCACTTAAATACCCATCTAGTACCAATTGGATATTCTCCCTTCGGTAGGTCAACCAACTCCCATACTTGTAATTTAGAGAACTGAGATAGTTCTTCTTGCATTGCTTCTACCCACGAGCTTTCTTTTAAAGCCATTTGAACATTTTTAGGCTCGACTTGTGAGATAAAGCATGAATATAGACATTGATTAGGAATCCCTGTCTCTTTCATTGCAGTATACAAGCTTTGGTATTCAGAATTCTCAGACGTACTAGTTCTGGATTGATGCCTGGTTTGAACCGGAGTATTAATATCACCGATGATGTTTTCAACGGGATGATTCTTACTCGTTCTAGTTGTAGTAACTGGTTCAACCGGTATATCATCTTCTAAATTAGTACCAATCTCTTCCAATTCAGGTACATCTTCCGTACGTGCTGAAGATATTCTTAAATGTTTCAAAGGAGTAAGTATCTCATCAAACTTTGTAGAAAGATCATCAGGATCTACTGTTTCTTGAGACTTATCCTCTTAAGGTTGTTGTGACTCACTTGTGGAAGCTTTATCTGAGTCAACATTAGTCTTAATTCCAGACTGCTTAACACTTGATGTTGAAGCGGGACCAATATTCTCATCTTCAAACAATAAATGTTCAGCTATCTCTGAATCACTGACATAGTCACTAATTGGAACTTTAAATGATGCAAAAAGATCAGAATAATCAAATTGCCAATCTAAGCCCTTATGAACATCAGGTGAGTAGCTCGTAACCTCAATATTATAAACTACCTCCAAACGTCCGGTGACTTTATTAAAGACTCTCTTGTTTGGCGAATTGGGCATATAACCTAGGAAAAATCCTTCGTCAGCCTTCTCACCAAATTTTGCTTGATGTCCAGTCTTTAATATGGTGCATGAAACTCCAAAGGGTTCAAACCCTTTTAAGTTAGGTTTCTTATTGTTCAAAAGCTCATAACAAGTCTTGTTATGTCTCTTAACCGTAAGAACTCTATTAAGAACATAACATGCTGTATTCACTGCTTCTGCCCAAAAGATGACCGGAAGCTTTGAATCAGCAAGCATTGTTCTAGCAGCTTCAATCAACGTTCTATTTTTCCTTTCAGCAACACCATTCTGTTGAGGTTCATAAGGTGCACTGAATTGATGTAATATCCCTTTGCTTAAGCAATATATATTCAACGTTGAATTCTTAAATTCTGTTCCATTGTCACTACGAATACGCTTAACTCTCCTTTTATAGACATTCTCTACTAGATCAAAGAACTCAATTAGAATTCCAGGAGTCTCATCCTTTGATCCCAAAAAGAATACCCAAGAAAATCTAGAATAATCATCTGTGACAACCAAACAATACCATTTGCCACCTAGACTTCTTTTGCTTATAGGGCCGAAGAGGTCCATATGTAGCAATTCAAATGGCGAGGAGATAGAGTTTTCAGTCTTAGGTCTGTGTGGTTTCTTGTGCTGCTTTCCTTTCATGCAAGGAACACACTTATCCTCAGACTCGAAACGTTTTTGTGGTACACCTAGAACCAAACCATTTTTGGTTATATAATTCATCTTTCTCCAGTTCAGATGTGCCATCCTCCTATGCCATAACAATGCGTCTGTTTCCGAAGCCTTGGATAATAAACATGTAGACACCATTGAAGAGTTAGGAACACCCATGTTGAGAGCATAGATGTCCTTCTTCCTTGGCGCCCTCATCAATATCCATTTATCAGGAATTGTGAAACCAGGCTTCAGGACTAAGGCCTCCTTTTCATTAAAATAAACTGGGTGACCTTTATCACAGACTTGGGAAACACTCACTAGGTTGTGAGTAAGTTCTTCAACATAGTTCACATCCTCAAGAGTCAAAGTTCCATTTGAAACTTTTCCTTTTCCCGAAATTACTCCTCCTTTATCTCCTGCAAAATTTACTTTTTGCTTGAGACTTTCCCTAAAGTCCTTCAGTAGACTTCTTTCTCCAGTCATGTGTCTTGAGCATCCACTGTCTACATACCACCAGCTGTCCTTATTCACAGCATGCTCCTGCACATAACACAAGATACGATCAGTTATCAAGAGGGACCCAAGCCATTACGGTCTTGGTTTGTCCCTTATCATCAACAAACTTAAGCTCTTTAAAATAACCATCCTTCCCATCAGGAGCTTTGGTCACTTTCGAAGTAGCTTGAGTTTGTGGACGATCAGCCTTAAGAGGTGAATTTGAGGAGAACCTCTTAGGCACATAATTATGAGCTCTATTATAATAATTATAATTAAACTCATGTGATCGTGAAGTAGTACCACTCTCATAATGACTATGGCCTCTACTTGTAGTTCTAAACCTCGACGGTGTCACATCCCTAGACTTATGGACAGAATTATCACTTTGAGTATATGGCCGTTTAGGTTTAGGTGGGGAGACACTATGCTTACCATCTCTTTTAAGAATGTTAACAGGTTTATTACCTAACTTAGGTTTGGCATCTAACCCATCTACAGTCATACTAGAGTCGGTCTGTGTCTTTTCATCCATCACAAGCTTATGTGGTGTTTCAGGCTTTTTGTTAGGACAACACGAAGCCACGTGTCCCTTTTGATGACACTTGAAACATGACATCTGCTTGCGCGATTTACTCACTTTTGCTTTCTCATCCGGAGTCTTAGGCACTAAAGGTTTAAGCTGTTCCTTATTAACTTTATCATCAGTCTTAGCATCGTTAATCACTCCACCCGATACAAATTGTATTTTGGTGAACTGAGAAGCCTTGCTATTATCTAATGATATGTTCTTAATAACATCTTTCTGTGCCTCTGACTGTTCAGGTTTATCAGCTACTGAAATCTCAGGACTAACTTCAGTCATCTCAGAATCTTCAGGAATAGGAGTGTAATTGGCATTAAAAGGCGGGGATACATCATTGTAACCTAACCCAGTCTTGTCCTTTACACTACGTTGAGCATCTAACATTTTATCCATTTGAGATGTCCTATAGTTCTCAAGTTTACGGTTTTGCTCAATTAACCTTAAGTTAAGGTTCACTATTTCCTGATCCTTACTAGCAATCGTCTCATTTAAGTCTTTAATATTCATATAGAGACCATCTATGACAACAGATTTTTCACTTATGGTATCTCTAAGTTTTGTTCTATCCGACGCATCAGACTTAATTTTATCTTTTAAGACCTTTTTATCATCACTTAATCTACGAATATCCATAATAGCTTGATCAAGTTCAGATCTAACAGCCTTATAGGATTCCTTATCCATATTTAATTGTGATGACAAATTGCTATTTGACACAGTTAAGACACTATTCTGAGATTGTAAATCAGTAACTAAGTAACAAACATCAGCAAGATTAAGAATATCTAAACATACCTTCTTCTTGTCAGTTTGTAATTCAGCCATACGTGCCACTAATTCATCAGGACTCATATCTGGAGCTGAATCCATATATAGCACGTCATCATCACTTGCCTTCACTTCAGACTTAGGCACCTCTACTCTCTGTTCCAAATCAGTTGGCATGTAGGAAACTGATCCAGCAGTTGTTTCTTCGATCTCGGCCATCAAGGCTTCCTCAGATTGAGCTTGCCAATCATAAGAGCCATCCAACTGCTTCACCACTAAGGCTTTGGAAGCAAGAGTACTTCCCGAACCTTGTTTTCCTTGTGCTTCTACTTTAGGTCTTTGACATTCTCTAGCAAAATGACCAATACCCTGACAGTTAAAGCATCTGACCTTGGTTTTATCAAACCCTGATCTATTGCCCAACACCTTTCTACCAGTTCTCTTGAGGAAATTCTTCACCTTTCTAGAAATCAACGCAAGTTGATCTTGAAGCTCCAATTCCTCAAGATAATCAGAATCTATCTGCTCATAATCCTCATCAAACAGAATAGGATCATTGATCTTTCCCTCTATATAGTTTTCATATGATGCCACAAAGGAAGCAAGAACAGACAATTGCTGTTCAGCAGATTTCACACTCATCGGCATCTTCTGATGCTCTTGAGGTGACTTCTCAGAATTCTTTCCCTTTGTCTCATCACCAGAGGAAGAAATAAAGCACAGATCTTCAGAAATTAGTTCTCCATTTTCATTAGTATCACCAACTAACAGTGCAGTGGTCGAACTAGATGACGCAGTCGAAAGACTTGACTTTCCATGATACAACCCAGGGTTCTGAACCTGATCAGAATCACTATCTCTTGACTTCTTGGAGAAATCATAACCTTTCAGCTTGTCAATGACTTGCTCTAAGGTCATAGTAGAATACCTAGTTTCGTTATCCTTAATCATAACGCCATACATTTCCCATTTAGAAGGCAAACCCTCAAGAAACTTGTCGGTTTTTGTGACAACCGTCAATTTAGGACTATAGTTAGTGCCTAACCAAGTGTAATACATGTAATTAGTTCTGTGTTAGGCTAATTAATGTATCAATTATTATATATATATTGTTGAATATATATCTACAATTATGCGATTTGTTTAAATCGTACAAGCTTCAAATCGAATGAAATCCGATTACAATGAATACGGACATTGGTGAACAATTTTATTAAGTAATACAAATATTATTTAATAACTCAATTTATTCAAAAATATTATTTATAATAATATTTCGTATCCAAGTTTTATTACACAATTTATATAACGCGAATAAAATGTAATTGCGCAAACAAAACGAGACAATTCACCATTTATAATGTAATTATTAAATGTTTAGTCAAAGGCTTTAACAAAAATACTGAGTAATTATTCGTATTTTAAAACGTATATTAAAACATAGAAAATAAATATTTAACGTTTAAACGACGGAGTAAACGAACACCGCACGGAGCGCGGGGGTTCAGGCTGAGAGTGGAACTCCCAACCAAAACCCCCTCCTTTTCTTCATTTTCTTTCATTTCTCACCTTCCATCTCTCTCTCTCCTCTTATTTTTCTCTCAACTAAACCACAAACCAAATTCAACAAAAATCGCAAAATAAACATACTAAACGACCTCGGATCTTCAAGCCCCTTTGGAAATAAACGACCCCCTCGCGACGATCTACACTTCTACCTTTCCGGAATTTCATTTCGGCGATTTGTAAGTTTCCGACACAACTCCGAAAACTCTCGTTTTTAAGTTTTATAACTTGCTAGTTGTTTGTATAACCTTGTAATGTCCTAAAATGGGTTGGGTAAAAATATTAGGCCGATCGATGGCCGGAAAATGCGTTTTTGAAGTTGAAATTCCGATCAGACCCCGTACGTCGCATTTGGCCTGGAGCAAATGCGACGCAGCGACCTACGTCGCACTATATCCCCAACGTCGCATATAGCGACGCAGCGACCTACGTCGCACTATATCCCAAACGTCGCATATAGCGACGCAGACCCGTACGTCGCAGAAATCAACTACGTCGCCTATAGCGACGCCACGTACAACGTCGCATTAAATTGCGAAAGTCGCACATAGCGACGCCGTGCCCAACGTCGCAATCCGGATCTGCGACGTCGCACCCAACGTCGCAGGCTACGTCGCACAAAACAGAATCTTCAAACATCAAAATTTTCAAAGTCAAATTTTACTGTAGCAATTCACTGTAGCAATTTACTGTAGCAATTCACTGTAGCAACAATATAATAACATTTTAGAACTATCGTTACAACCGTCACCAACGGGCCGTACACATTTTCAAATACACAATTAAATCAACTAAGTCATAGTAACTTAGACAATTTATTCAAACAAGTCGTTGTAACTTGTATCAACTTATTCAAACAAGTCGTTGTAACTTGTATCAACTTATTCAAACAAGTCGTAGTAACTCGTAATAAAACAATCAACCAAATCGGGGTAATTTGGACATTAAGTTAGACAAACAATTCAAATGGTAGTCTTTCGGGATACCAATACAATTAATGACAATTTAAGTGTCGTGGACACATTCAGGTTTCAAGCCTTTGGACACCAACTCACAGCTAATTACTTCAAGTTTATTAAGTTAAACACTTCAAGAACCAGGTGAGTTTCATAGCCCCATTTTCACTGCTTTACAACTAGGGGTGTGATATTACTACTCGATTTTGTTTTACAAGTAGAACGCAAGTGACAAACTTCAAATACTACATGAGTTTCAAGCTAATCAATTTAAAGTCCTCCATAAGCATAGTCTCTAGTATTTTATAGCGTGAATGTTAGTATATGATATCATATGGGATTGACAATCCTCATCCGGGTTAGCACGCACTAACCGGTCAAACGGATGTATTAGCATTTGGGAAGACGAGTGTTGATTAGGCACTCGTAGGAGGCATTTCAAGTTAGGTTTCCTTAATTGGGCCTGACAAATCAAGTTAAGCTCAGACTATGTGCTCATGGACAGTATAACTTTTATTTTGCTTAATTGCATTTTAAATTCAATATAAATCTTGCGGTTCTTACAACTATACATTGACATACAAACCTGTGAGCTCACCAGCGTTTTCGCCGACCCATTTTAGTATTTATCACAGGTACCCAGCAGTAGGTTGGCTGCACAAGCAGGGAATATTAGCTCGAGTCATCATTCATACAACTAGAGATTTGATTGCATTATTATATTTTGTAAAAGTAATTATGCTATGTAATCTCTCAATTTCAGGAATCGAGCTAATGTAACTATATTTTGATGTAAACATTTACTTTATCTATGCAAGTTTAAAACGACGCATATAGTGGTCGTTCATTATATCTTATGTGCTTTGTATATTGATTAGTGACACCCAAATCAAGCTTCCGCAAATCATTAAATTTGGGGGTGTCACAGATTGGTATCAGAGCCTAAGGTTATAGTGAACTAGGTTGCATTTAGTGGGCCTAGACTATGACCGTTAGGCAGTATTCCTTATTAGGTATGACTAGTTCAGGGATTACATCATACGACTTTAATTTAACATAGCCTGATCAACTATGTACAATTAGAGAAAGATGATGTGAAATCTGAAAGAGTTATGTTGAACAGGAATGCATTAGTTGACTCTGACCTCGAGAGAAACGGGACTCAAAACACGTCTGTGCTAGACACTCAATAGGTTATTATGTGATGTACATATATATATATATATACATAAGTAGACCTCATTACAACTTTAGGCTATATTATATTATATGAATATAGGCCTCTTTCTCTCTAACGCTTTGTCTCGAAATGACAAACACACCACTAGTTCATCATACTCGGACTAGTATCTTATTTCATTTCCTTGTTCTTTCTTACTCAGCATCATGCCTCCTCCTCGTCAAATTACCCTTAGCGAAGCTGAAATCGCGGGAATAATTGCCAGCAGTGTGACCGAAGCCTTGGCTACCCGAACACCACCCGGCAGCGAGGACACAGCAACCAATACTCCACCACCCAAACCCTGCTCCTATAAGGACTTTCTCAGCTGTAAACCGCTATATTTCAAGGGCACGGAAGGTGCCATTGGCTTAATCCGTTGGATTGAGCGCATGGAATCTGTTTTCAGTCTCTGCGACTGTACTGAGAACAACAAAGTCAAATTCGCTGCTTACACCTTTCAGGAAGGTGCACTCACGTGGTGGAAAACCCACGCAAACTCTGTAGGCCTTGAGGTTGCAAATCGACTTCCTTGGGCCGAACTGAAGAAGAAGCTGACAGAAAAGTATTGTCCTGAAGAGGAAGTACACAGGCTGGAGGAAGAATTCTGGCATCTGGAGGTGCAGGGAAATGATGTTGCTGAATATACCACCAAGTTTCAGCAGTTTGCCTTATTATGCCCGGGTTTGGTCGAACCAGAAAGTAAGGGCATTAAGAAATACATTCGTGGACTTCCCGAGAACATCCAGGGCAACGTCGCCTCATCCAAACCAACTACTACTGAGAGTGCCATTCGATTGGCCCACGAACTCATGGCTCTAGTTGTCAGCCGTGAGACTTCCAACACCTCATCCTCTAACAACAACAAACGCAAATCCACTGAGCACCACCACAACTCAAACAAGAAAAACCACGCCATCCAAGTCTACAACACCAACTCTGAATCCAACCGCAGCTACACCGGGGACAGACCTTATTGTCCCAAGTGCAACTACCACCACTTTGGTCAGTGCAACCCCCCTTGCAACAACTGCAGAAGGTACGGGCATTTGACTAAGGATTGCCGAGCCCCCAAATCCAACAACCACCCCTCTGACAAAAATACCCGACAACCTAAGTCCTGCTACGAATGTGGAAACCCAGGACACTTTAGGGATTCTTGCCCAAAATTGAAGAACAAGGGCAACAACAACAACCACCGCAACAACAACAACGCCAAAAGTAGCGCCTTCGTGATCAACTCAGGGGACGCCCGTCAGGACCCGAATGTGGTCACGGGTATGTTCCTCCTCAACAATTTAACTGCTTCCATACTGTTTGATACTGGTGCCGATAGGAGTTTTATTTCCGATGAATTTTGCCTTCTACTTGACATTACACCTGTTGCTTTAGACGTTAAGTACTCCGTAGAGCTAGCAAATGGCAAACTGATAGAAACCGATAGTGTGATACCCAATTGCACTTTAAATCTAGCCAACGAAATCTTCTCCATAGATCTTATGCCTATTGAGATAGGAAGTTTCGATGTCATCGTAGGCATGGACTGGTTATCCAAACATCGCGCCGAAATCATCTGCTATGACAAAATTGTTCGCATACCTCTCACTGTCGGTAGAACCCTAGTCATACAGGGGGAGACCGGAGGGACGAGGCTTAACATCATATCTTGTCTTAAAACCCGAAAATTTCTGAGAAAGGGTTATCCAGCAATCCTCGCGCACATCATGGAGAAAAAGTCGGAGGAGAAGTGACTTGAGGATGTTCCAATTGTTCGAGACTTTCCAGAAGTCTTTCCTGAAGAACTACCTGGTCTACCACCATCAAGACAGGTTGAGTTCTCAATCGATCTTGTACCAGGTGCTGCGCCTGTGGCTCGAGCACCATACCGTTTAGCTCCATCCGAACTTCAGGAGCTGTCCACCCAGTTACAGGAACTCCTGGAACGAGGGTTTATCAGGCCGAGTTCTTCACCTTGGGGAGCTCCGGTCCTATTTGTTAAGAAGAAAGATGGTTCTTTTCGAATGTGTATCGACTATCGAGAGTTGAACAAGTTGACTGTCAAGAACCGGTATCCACTTCCTCGAATCGATGACCTGTTCGACCAACTTCAAGGGTCGAGTTGTTATTCAAAGATTGATCTCCGATCCGGTTATCACCAATTGCGTGTTCGCGATGCCGATATTCCAAAAACCGCTTTCAGAACCCGTTACGGGCATTACGAATTCTAAGTGATGCCATTCGGCCTAACCAATGCACCGGCTGTATTCATGGACCTTATGAATCGGGTGTGTAAACCTTACCTTGATAAGTTTGTCATTGTCTTCATCGATGACATTCTCATATATTCACGAAGCAAAGAAGAGCATGCGCAACACCTCAGAACCATCCTTGAACTACTTAAACACGAGGAGCTCTATGCCAAGTTCTCTAAGTGTGAGTTCTGGATCAAAACCGTTCAATTCCTTGGTCACGTGATTGACAGTCAGGGGATTCACGTCGACCCGTCAAAAATCGAGGCTATCAAAGACTGGCAATCGCCAACCACTCCGACCGAAGTACGGCAGTTTCTAGGACTGGCCGGATACTATCGACGATTCATTGAAAATTTCTCCAAGATAGCCATGCCACTTACAACGCTGACCCAGAAAGACAAAAAGTTTGACTGGACTGATAAACAAGAGTCGGCATTCCAACTCTTAAAACAAAAGCTTTGCAGTGCTCCTATCCTCTCTTTACCCGAAGGCACCGATGACTTCGTGGTATACTGCGATGCTTCACATCAAGGTCTCGGTTGTGTGCTTATGCAACAAGACAAAGTCATAGCTTATGCTTCCCGACAGCTCAAGATTCATGAAAAGAATTACACCACCCACGACCTCGAGCTAGGAGCTGTCGTTTTTGCCCTCAAAATCTGGAGACATTACCTTTATGGTACCAGATGTACAATCTTTACCGACCATAAAAGCCTTCAACACATATTCGATCAGAAGGATCTCAACATGAGGCAACGTCGATGGGTCGAGTTACTTACCGATTACGACTGCGAACTCAAATATCATCCAGGCAAAGCAAATGTTGTTGCTGACGCCCTCAGTCGAAAAGAGCGAGTGAAACCACTTCGGGTTCGAGCCCTTAGTATGACCATTCACAACAATTTAAACATTCAAATCCTCACTGCTCAACTCGAAGCCTTAAAACCCGAAAATGTCAAAGATGAAGCCTTGCGAGGCATGGATAAACAATTCGAAATCAAACCTAACGGGATTAGGTATTTCTCAAACCGAATCTGGCTGCCTAGATTTGGAAGCCTACGAGACTTGGTGATGGATGAAGCTCACAAGTCCAAATATTCTATCCATCCGGGATCCGATAAAATGTACCACGGTATCAAGGACTTCTACTGGTGGCCGAACATGAAAGCTGAAATCGCCACCTATGTCAGCAAGTGCCTTACTTGCTCCAAAGTCAAAATCGAATATCAAAAACCTTCTGGTTTACTTCAACAACCCAGTCTTCCTGAATGGAAATGGGAACAAATTGCCATGGACTTCATAACCAAGCTACCCAAATCCTCGAACGGTTGCGATTCCATTTGGGTGATCGTGGATCGTCTCACAAAATCTGCTCACTTCCTGGCAATCAAGGAATCTGACAAAATGGAACGCCTCACCAACATTTATCTGAAGGAAATCGTGACCAAACACGGTGTTCCAATCTCAATTATCTCCGATAGGGATAGTCGTTTCACTTCACAATTTTGGCAATCACTTCAAAAATCCCTGGGTACTCGACTGGATATGAGTACCGCATACCATCCTCAAACCGACGGTCAAAGTGAACGAACCATTCAAACACTTGAAGACATGCTACGGGCCTGCGTAGTAGACTTCGGTGTAAACTGGGAAAAACATCTACCATTGTGCGAGTTCTCGTACAACAACAGTTATCATACCAGCATCAAAGCTGCACCCTTCGAGGCACTGTACGGTCGTAAGTGCCGGTCACCTATCTGTTGGACCGAAGTTGGGGATAGCCAACTCACGGGTCCAGAAATCATTCACGAGACGACCGAGAGAATCGTAGAAATTCAAAACAAACTCAAAGCCGCGCGTGATCGTCGGAAAAGTTATGCTGATGTGAGACGCAAGCCACTCGAGATCCAGGTTGGGGATCGAGTTCTACTCAAAGTATCGCCTTGGAAAGGCGTAATCCGATTTGGCAAACGAGGAAAGTTGAATCCCAGATACATTGGACCATTCGAGATCCTCGAAAGGATTGGTCCAGTGGCATATCGATTGCAGCTGCCATCCGAACTCAGCAGTGTGCATCCCACATTTCATGTTTCAAATCTGAAAAAGTGTCTGTCTGATGAGACACTTATCATTCCACTCGATGAAATTCGAGTTGACGAAAAACTTCACTTTGTTGAGGAACCCGCTGAAATCATGGACCGTGAGGTCAAACAACTTAAACAAAGTCGTATTCCTATCGTCAAAGTTAGGTGGAATTCGCGGCGCGGTCCGGAATTCACTTGGGAACGGGAAGACCAAATGCGACTCAAGTATCCTCAACTCTTCACCGATTCAACGTCAAACACAACTTCAACATAAATTTCGGGACGAAATTCTTCTAACAGGGGGAGAATGTGACAACCGTCAATTTAGGACTATAGTTAGTGCCTAACCAAGTGTAATACATGTAATTAGTTCTGTGTTAGGCTAATTAATGTATCAATTATTATATATATATTGTTGAATATATATCTACAATTATGCGATTTGTTTAAATCGTACAAGCTTCAAATCGAATGAAATCCGATTACAATGAATACGGACGTTGGTGAACAATTTTATTAAGTAATACAAATATTATTTAATAACTCAATTTATTCAAAAATATTATTTATAATAATATTTCGTATCCAAGTTTTATTACACAATTTATATAACGCGAATAAAATGTAATTGCGCAAACAAAACGAGACAATTCACCATTTATAATGTAATTATTAAATGTTTAGTCAAAGGCTTTAACAAAAATACTGAGTAATTATTCGTATTTTAAAACGTATATTAAAACATAGAAAATAAATATTTAACGTTTAAACGACGGAGTAAACGAACACCGCACGGAGCGCGGGGGTTCAGGCTGAGAGTGGAACTCCCAACCAAAACCCCCTCCTTTTCTTCATTTTCTTTCATTTCTCACCTTCCATCTCTCTCTCTCCTCTTATTTTTCTCTCAACTAAACCACAAACCAAATTCAACAAAAATCGCAAAATAAACATACTAAACGACCTCGGATCTTCAAGCCCCTTTGGAAATAAACGACCCCCTCGCGACGATCTACACTTCTACCTTTCCGGAATTTCATTTTGGCGATTTGTAAGTTTCCGACACAACTCCGAAAACTCTCGTTTTTAAGTTTTATAACTTGCTAGTTGTTTGTATAACCTTGTAATGTCCTAAAATGGGTTGGGTAAAAATATTAGGCCGATCGATGGCCGGAAAATGCGTTTTTGAAGTTGAAATTCCGATCAGACCCCGTACGTCGCATTTGGCCTGGAGCAAATGCGACGCAGCGACCTACGTCGCACTATATCCCCAACGTCGCATATAGCGACGCAGCGACCTACGTCGCACTATATCCCAAACGTCGCATATAGCGACGCAGACCCGTACGTCGCAGAAATCAACTACGTCGCCTATAGCGACGCCACGTACAACGTCGCATTAAATTGCGAAAGTCGCACATAGCGACGCCGTGCCCAACGTCGCAATCCGGATCTGCGACGTCACACCCAACGTCGCAGGCTACGTCGCACAAAACAGAATCTTCAAACATCAAAATTTTCAAAGTCAAATTTTACTGTAGCAATTCACTGTAGCAATTCACTGTAGCAATTCACTGTAGCAACAATATAATAACATTTTAGAACTATCGTTACAACCGTCACCAACGGGCCGTACACATTTTCAAATACACAATTAAATCAACTAAGTCATAGTAACTTAGACAATTTATTCAAACAAGTCGTTGTAACTTGTATCAACTTATTCAAACAAGTCGTTGTAACTTGTATCAACTTATTCAAACAAGTCGTAGTAACTCGTAATAAAACAATCAACCAAATCGGGGTAATTTGGACATTAAGTTAGACAAACAATTCAAATGGTAGTCTTTCGGGATACCAATACAATTAATGACAATTTAAGTGTCGTGGACACATTCAGGTTTCAAGCCTTTGGACACCAACTCACAGCTAATTACTTCAAGTTTATTAAGTTAAACACTTCAAGAACCAGGTGAGTTTCATAGCTCCATTTTCACTGCTTTACAACTAGGGGTGTGATATTACTACTCGATTTTGTTTTACAAGTAGAACGCAAGTGACAAACTTCAAATACTACATGAGTTTCAAGCTAATCAATTTAAAGTCCTCCATAAGCATAGTCTCTAGTATTTTATAGCGTGAATGTTAGTATATGATATCATATGGGATTGACAATCCTCATCCGGGTTAGCACGCACTAACCGGTCAAACGGATGTATTAGCATTTGGGAAGACGAGTGTTGATTAGGCACTCGTAGGAGGCATTTCAAGTTAGGTTTCCTTAATTGGGCCTGACAAATCAAGTTAAGCTCAGACTATGTGCTCATGGACAGTATAACTTTTATTTTGCTTAATTGCATTTTAAATTCAATATAAATCTTGCGGTTCTTACAACTATACATTGACATACAAACCTGTGAGCTCACCAGCGTTTTCGCTGACCCATTTTAGTATTTATCACAGGTACCCAGCAGTAGGTTGGCTGCACAAGCAGGGAATATTAGCTCGAGTCAGCATTCATACAACTAGAGATTTGATTGCATTATTATATTTTGTAAAAGTAATTATGCTATGTAATCTCTCAATTTCAGGAATCGAGCTAATGTAACTATATTTTGATGTAAACATTTACTTTATCTATGCAAGTTTAAAACGACGCATATAGTGGTCGTTCATTATATCTTATGTGCTTTGTATATTGATTAGTGACACCCAAATCAAGCTTCCGCAAATCATTAAATTTGGGGGTGTCACAGTTTTGGATACTTCTTCTTCAACAATTTCATGGTATTCTAATTCACTTAGCAGATGGTAGAATCGTGTGACATATGCATCAAGATCTTCTCCTTTTAAAGCTTTAAACATAGTAAACTGCTTTTTAAGAAGACTCCTCTTGCCAGCTCTCACCTGTGGACTTCCCTCACCTCTTTTCTCTAGAGCTTCCCAGAGCGTTCTAGCAGTATGAAAAGACTTGAGTTGATGAGCAATCTCTTTAGGAAGACACATCTTTATGCATGAATGTGATTTATTCTCATTTCTGTAAGCTTCCTTCTCTTGATCACTCATGTTCGCATAGGTAAGAACTACAGTAGCATTTTGAACAGTTTGAGTAGGTGGGGTGTATCCACTCTTGATACACATCCAGATAGACAGGTCATGGAATCTACAGTAAGATTCGAATCTGTCCTTCCAATTGTAGTAATCCTCGATTCTTAACAACTTAGGTGGAACGTTTGACTTTCCCACCTCGTGGTCCATTTCGATCATTCTACTTAAGTCAGACATCTTAAAAATGTAAAATTAAACTGTTTCAGCGAATTCAGAAAACTCAACTCGCAAGACTCAGCTCAACTCGCAATCTCAGCTCGACTCGCAGAATTCGTCGATTCGCAAGCCTCAGTTCGGATTGCTAAAAGATGTCGATTCGCAAGTGATGTCGATTCGCGAAGGATCTCGGTTCGACTCTCAAGCCTCAGTTCGACTCGCTAGTTCAACTCGGTTCGCAGGCGACGCTGGAACCCTAATCTCGACTCGCGAAACGGCTGTTAAACCCGAAAAACGAAAATTTAAGGTATTTTTATGAACGAAACAGAGAATTTCGACTGTAAACTAACCCTAAAACTTCCAGAGAAAGATTTTGATCGTTAGTATTGCAAGTATGCACG
Organism: Helichrysum umbraculigerum; assembly: GCA_949592205.1. Classification (NCBI taxonomy): domain Eukaryota; kingdom Viridiplantae; phylum Streptophyta; class Magnoliopsida; order Asterales; family Asteraceae; genus Helichrysum; species Helichrysum umbraculigerum. Next base: position 7,128,927 of record CATIUR010000009.1, on the reverse strand, counting down.
TAAAAACGACCCGAATCAAAAACGCAATATCACTAAAACTTATGAACACACTCGTATTTAGCCCGAAAGCTCTGATACCAGATGTAAGTCCCCTAGTTTTAGGATCGATAACTTCGTTATCTGTAGTATTAAGGTGCGGAATCCCTCAATACGGTGTTATCTTACTAACAACGAATATGTTCGTATTGCGTTTTAATAAAGCTTAACTTTAAACGATGAATCGTCAAAGTCTAGCCGTAGGTTATGTTTTCTCTAGTTTTTCTGGAATCGCAGATCAGAATAGTATGTTAAAAGTGTTAAAGATGTTAAGGTTTTTCACGATTGAAACAACCTTTTATATTTTGTCTCGACTCGGCTCGCATGGGCCAGCGAGTTCAGCCCAACTCGCCTTGCAGCCCAAGCCCATTACCAAGCTCGACTCGCTACTGACTTCCACGAATTCAGTTCTCATCTCGGCTCGCAAAGTTCGCGACCTGAGAACTCGACTCGCACATAATGTATTTATTTCGTATTTAACATTCGTCCAACTTAACACCATAATATGTTTAACGAATATTACTAACAAAACAAATATTTATTTACAAATCTAAACCAATATACAAACATAATAATAATTACACCAGTCCTATTTCAAGCTAGATCTGTTGTCACAATCTATGTTCCAACACTTCCTGTCATTGCGGGTCCTTCCGCTAGGCGCGGCGGTCAGTGAGTTTTAAATTTATAAAGAGCTGGGGCTCAACTTATAAATACTACCTACTACACAGGGTAAGCAAGCAATAAGTATAACTCGAGGTCGTTCTTAAATCGGAGCGAATTGAAACGAAGCGATGCCAAAGACAGAGTTCGCAATTAGGATAGGGTTTGTGCAAGTAGGTAGGTTTTTGTGTTTTATTTTAACTAATTAACTAAATGCAGTAAAATAAAGAGAGACAAGAATCGGTAGCTAGGTAGACAGATAGAGAATTGCGGCAGTTGAAACTTCAATAACCAGTTGTCGGGATGATGCTTAAGTTAATTGGGGACACTTTTAGCAAATAGACACATGCATTACGGGTGTAAACACTAGGACCCTACTTCTTCTTAGTTGATTACCAGAATTAGCATGTCACTGAGTACCTAGGCTATCGTGATTCTGATCAGAACATGCTGCTCAACCCCCCACACTGTCTTTGTGGACTAGTGACCCTCGAGGGGTGCAGGAATAAGGTAACAGACTGCCATATTGGTGATTCTGACAGTTCTTAACACCTAAATGTAAATGTCATCTTCTAAATATGTTCAGATTATTATCTTGTTATTCTAAACTATCAGTTTTGTAGAGTCTAGGGGTTTTAAGAATCTTGAACCACTGCTGGGCTTGACTTTCATCACTAGACTCATTCCTTACGTTTGATTAGCTTAAATACTTCTGTCATGATCTAGACTCTCCTTTGCAATCAGTCATTCAGCCCTAGGAACACTAACGGTGTACAATGCATACCCCTTCCACAGTGTACCACCCAAGGCACCGTTCACGATGTACTACGCTTAAACAGTTCCACAGACCCTTGTAACCAGGGATATCTTTGCGGTGTACTATGATGTTTTCACAGCTTTGATCCCTAGGTACGGGTACGGTGTACTACGTCGAAGTGTTTCCATAGCTTCAGTTCCAGGGGGTAGACAGACGGTGTACTGTAACATTTCCACAGCTATATTGGTTCCTAGGCCATATTCTAGGGTTTCTAAGTCTTCCACAGTGTTGGCACACACGGCTTTTTCCGGGGCTTCCACGTTGTACTCCACCAGTGGTGTTTTCAAAGCTATACCCAGTACTTCAGCCAGATTACAGTGACGGACACGGCTTCATACTATAACATAGATAACTTCCTACTGTACCTAGAGGTGATCAAGTTCTAAGCCTAAAGTAGCAGTCACGCGAAGGACCGGAAAGGGTGATCCATAACTAAATCTAGATGCATGATAAGTTTAGACATAACAACAACTACAATCCCCAATTATATGATTTTAAAGATTAATTCAACATCATCCCTACGTCTAATTATCTACATTTCAACAGCCGCAATAGCACATTACTCAATAAACATGGCAATAACAATAGCATACATTATCCAAACAGGCAGAATTAATTCGGACATAGTATAAGTATGAAAAGATAGATAGATATCACCAGAAATTTGAGCAGAGTAACAGCTGGAAAAGAAAGGCAGAGTCTTGCACCAAGAATGTTTTTACTACACCGTGATTACAATATCAGCTTCCTTCTCTCTCTACTGCTAACCAACTAACTATCTCTCTAGAGAGAGAAACTATCTAAAACTAACCTAGAGAGAGAGTAAAAGTAAAAACGATTGAAGTAAAGTGAGTATGAGTATGTGAGTATGTGGATGTTTCTTCAAATGAGAAAATGAGCCTTGTATATATAGAACTCACACAACCGTATCCGTAGACCGTATCCAAACCTTCAAACGCACAACCGTATCGCAAACCCGAATAAAAATCTGATTTTTATTGCCTAAACGCACGATACGGTTGAGCTAGGGCAAATACGGGAGGACTGGAGCGAATACGGTTGTGCATAGGGTGAATACGGGAGAACACAAGCCGTATACGGCTGTGCTAGGCCGTATACGGTCTAGCTAGGCCATATACGGTCTAGTTTGGCCGTATACGGTCTAGCTCTCCCGTATCCTGATTCCTCGGTTCTTTGTTTCTTCGTTCGGGCGTAATTTCTTCATCCGATGTCCGTTTTGAGCGATCTTTATATCCACGCGTTCGTCTCTTCCTGACGAAGAAAATGACATAAGTTAGAGGTCCTATCTCGAAGCGTAGATTAAGATGTGCTAAAATGAGTGAACAGAGGTACGGCGAAGCAGTTTTGCTTTGTTTCTCACTTTTTACATGCCATTTTTAGTGATTTCACAAACATTGACTCCGTTTTGACTTAGTTAACAAAACTTTATGAATAATGTTCTTTTAAGTGCATTTTTGTTAACTTTGTGCCTAAAATGTGGAAGATAACGTACGTGAAAACATGACTTTTTACGTGTTATCAGTTATGAGGGCATAAAACTGCAATTCTTTGCGTTTGTATGCTCTCTCTGGCAGAACCCACCGCTAAGAGAAATTTGCAAGATAGACATAACCACCATGACCAACCCTAGTGGACATGTCACTAAAGTAGTTGACTATATCACCTTCGGACTTCTCGGACTTGCGAGGACAACTTCAGAGCATCTTCTGAACTATAAGGAAACATCGAGAGATAGTCCACTCGAATTGATTATTACAATAATCAATCACTTTAGGAGAATCTATCCACCTCGATACACTTTTCTGCAACCTAGGGCCCATAACATCAACAAAGGGGATCCAATTAAAGCATCCATCTCTATCTAGCTAGAAGAGAAGAAGTCAAGCTCTCGACTTTAAAAGAGCGCTTCTCGGGAGGCAACCCATGTTTTTACATTTCAGCAATTTTACTTTCCAAGAAGTGATGAAATCTCCGACTATCTTTCACACCCGGATCATACAAAGCATGCTCCAGCCTGCAAGGAAGTATCAACACCTGAAGAATAGTATATCCGACGTGTTCACATCTACAAGACCAATCACAAGAAGACTTGATCAAGAATGCACCTAGCAAGACGAAATCCGGAATATGCAACCCAAGGAACACTGCAACCACCGGGGAGTACTTCTATACCGTCTCTTTCATTTGTTTAAATATACCATATCCATTATGCTTATCACTAAGTGTGGGATTCAAACCCAAGCCACACCGCTAATAGAATGAGTCTTAAATGTTTAAATTCCTAAGTGTGGTATCTTCACCCCATTCAGAGCTTAGATAAACATCGAGGACGATGTTCCTTTAAGTGTGGGATAGCAGTAGTTACACTACTGTAAAATGGATAATGGTATATGCTTGATTCTAAGTCGTTGCTCTTTAAGACCTTGCTTCTCCAAAAAGTAAACAAAATTTTCAAAAATTGAGTTAAAAGTATGTTGAAAATGAAAATTTTAGAAGAAGAATGATTCACTTTGGGGAAGAAGGATGAATAAAATACAAATTCCTTTGAAAAATCAGTTTAGTAATCCCATAAAGAGCATCACATGACTAGGCACACAACAACCCAACTTTCAATTCGTGAGGTATCTTGAGCCATATGAAAAGCATTCACTTTTAATGCTTCACTTTTTCGATTATTAAGTGTGCCGATGTATGCGTTTATAATAAGAACTTGCTCCTGTAATGCATTACGAATCCAGATTGGTCAGTGAAAAGGAGATTGAATCACATCATTCTAAAACCCATCCATACTACCGTACACCCATACACCCAAGAAAATTACGTTACCCCAACTTTCTCAAAAGCATTCCCTGAGCCTCATAGAGAAAATCAAAAGATGAAAGAAGAGAAATTACAAGGAGATGACGTCAAAAAAAAAAAAGGAAGAAGAAAAGAAATCCAAGAAAGAAAATCTGAAGAAAAGAAAGTCAACTGGAGACAAAGACTCCTTCCGCAAATACCAAAAGAAAAGGGCGTCAATCCTCTCAAGAATTCCAACTTCAACAAAAAGAAACCCATCAAAAACCAACCAAAACCCCTCTCATATCACAAACACCTCACTCCAAAAACCCTACATCACCTCCAGCTAGAATGATTGTGGCTAGATCGACTTCGCGTTCACCAAACAGGTAACGATTTGATTCTCGATCAAGCCTATGACGATAAAAGATACATGACTGGCGTTCTGAGTGATTGACAATATTAGAATAGGAAACAATAAACACTTTGAGTGATTGGAGTGACCACCTGGAGAGGATCGCCTAGTCATGTATCCAAGATCAAAGATCAAAAGCATGCTCCTAAAGATTACAACCCTGCTTTTTTAAAGAACAAATATTTTATTTATCCAAAACCCCCTTAGTAAAAATTTCTTCCTTAAAATATTTCATTATCTGCTTATCTTTAACCATGTTGAAATACTAGTTTGCTTGAGGAGAAGCAAAGTTCTAATTGTGGGATACTTGATATCGCGTAAAAAGTCATGTTTTTACTACCGATATCTCTCTCATTCTGGAATGATTTTTGACATTTTGAACTTAAATATGGTTCAAATAATTAACATTATGCCAAGGTGGTCAAAACAAGGTTGCACGACAAAAATCAAGCAAAACGGATGAAAAATGACGATTCCACACACGTTTGAAGATTCAAGGCATCCAAACAAGATTTTAAGACAAAAGTGCCCATCACCAACATCCATCTCACCCAAAATGTTCATTTTCAAATTACGAATCCAACGGAAGAAGAATCAATGAAAACCGATAAAGAATGAAGATTCTACGCACTTCGGAAGATCCAAACAATTCGTACGAGACATCCAAAGGTGGGAGACATATTTTTGGGATATCTTTACATCAAAATCTTTATTTTTGAATTACGAATTCAATGCAAAAAGATTCGACACAAACGGACGTAGAACGAATAAGATACACGCGAATTAAGAAACGCAATGAAAGACGGCGAATCAGGGTGGCAGCCTGCCAGTCGCAGTGATGGAAGAAACACAGTGATGAAAGAAACGCAGTGATGAAAGAATCGCAGTGATGAAAGAAATGATGATGTGAAATCAAGGATAGTTGGAGATGGCTTATGGATCATAGTGAAGGTTTTTGTTGGTGCATTTTGTGTGTCAGTCAGTTGGTCAAACTATTGCAATTGTCAAAGTCAATTAGTCTACGTATGTATAATGTTTAGTATGTATATTCGAGTCTGTAAACGAAATATAATCATAGAATATACATAGAATGGTGACATTGTAATTAGGCCTGCGACGTGGGTCAGACGTCGCAAGGATCTGGGCCTGCGACATTGAGCCCAATGTCGCAAGGTCCATTAGGGTTAATATAAATAGCGAGTTATTATTCGGTTTTAGGGTTGGACTAGTGAGATAGTGTGTGAGCCGTTTTTGAGAGAGTAGAGAGGAGAGAAACGAGATTGAGTTTGTATCTTGTAACGTTTATACTTCAAGTGTGAATATATACGAAAACGTTATAGAATTCGTTCGTGTTTGTGAATCAATCATTGATTATTTGTTTTCCGCACTTGTAATCAATTAAGCGATCCTATCAGATCTACGTGTAGGGGACTAACAACTGGTATCAGAGCCTTAGAATCAAGGATTCGACGGTTTCGGATCGTGTTTAGAACGTTTTTGGTTTGATTCGCGAATGTTTTAATGATTAATCTTCGTTTCTGGGTTAGGTTGCTTGAAGATTTCGATTTCTGAAGGTGTTTTCTGGGTTTGTTCGTCGTTCGGTTTTCGAAATTCGTTAGGGTTTCGAAAATTTTCGATTTTAGGGTTTTTGGAGATGTCAGTCGCGTTTTTGCGACGTTAGCTGCGACGTCGCTAAGTTCTGCGACGTTACTAGAGACGTTAGTTGCGACGTTACTAGCGACGTCTCACTTTTGACCTAAATTGGTTATTGCGACGTCATCAGCGACGTCACCTGCGACGTCGCCTGCGACGTTATTAATTTTGACCTTGACTGGTCTTTGCGACTTCGTTAGCGACGTCGGTATTTTGACCTTAAGTGGTTACTGCGACGTAGGTTGCGACGTCACTATCTTCTGCGACGTTGAGTGCGACGTCACTTCCTGCTAGATTCAAAAAAAAAAAGTTTTTTGGCGGGAAACTCTGAAAAAATTTTGCGTTTTCAAAATTTTCCTACAGGCTTAAAACAGATCAATTTTAGTCTGGAAAAAGTTTCATTTTACCTGGTCAGTTTTTGACGTTTTCGGACGAAATTTTGCCGGGAAAAACGCGAAAAATTTTGTAATTTCAAATTTTGTTTTTGTTAGTACATGTTTAGTGTCTGTCAGTTGGTCTAGCTCGTAGTTTGTATTTAGATTAGCATTTCTGACTCCTGCGACATAGCGCACTACGTCGCAGGTGCGACGTCAGGTATTGGGCCTGCGACGTAGCAGACGTCGCATGGGCTTGGGCCTGCGACGTAGCGTGCTACGTCGCAGGTGCCAGATTTTGTATAAAATCGTTTTGTGTTTTCTGTTTTAGGGTTGACGAAACCCTAAACGCAATTTGTCGAAATTCTCTGTAATCTGATCGACTATAAGCAATAATATTATGTTCGTTTGATATTGATTGCGTATTGATTGTCCGTGTGATTATTCGTGATCTAATTGTTATTTCCGCTAGCAATTAGAGTGACTCGGTTCGTTCTAGATCCTAAGTAAGGGACAAACAACTGGTATCAGAGCAGTGAGGCTCGTTTTTGGCGATTCGGATCGAGTTTGGGTTTTAAAAGGACGTGATATTCGTGAGTTTTCGTGTTTATTACGTTTGTTTTGTGTTTTTACAGGTTTTCGATCAGTATTATTGGGATTCTTGAAGGTTTCAGTCGTTCGACATTCGTGGTTTAGATTTTAGGGTTAAAAATTCGTTTTTAGGGTTTTTGGCCGCTGCTCAGCGCGTTTTGCGACGTAGCATAGCGACGTAAGCTGCGACGTCGCGTGCGACGTAGTGTTTTTGAACTTTAATTAGTTCGTGCGACGTACCGTTGCGACGTACCTCTCTACGTCGCTATTTTGACTTTAATTAGTCTTCTGCGACGCTGCGTTGCGACGTAGCCTGATTCTGCGACGTCCTCTGCGACGTCATCTGCGACGTACCTCTCAACGTCGCATTTTCTGATTCTTAATTGAATCCTTTGCTTTTTGCGACGTACCCATCTACGTCGCATATTCTTTGTGCGACGTACCCCTCTACGTCGCTAAGATCAGAAGTTTGATTTTTTCGTTTAAGTAATTAAAATGGCAGCTGATAAAGAGGATATTAGAGGACTTCGGGAGATGATTAAACAAAGCAATGACATAGGTTCAAGTAATAAACCTCCACTTTTTACTGCGGACATGGATTACGTGTACTGGAGAGACCGAGTTGAGCAATATATTGATTTCCATTGTCCAGAATTATGGGGACCATTACGTGAGCGTTATGTAGCTCCATTAGCTGAAGGAGAATACCGGGGTATTCGTCCTGCTAAGCCCTATAAAGCCATGTCTCTCGAGGAAAAGAAAGATTTTGATACTGAAAGAAAATCTTTTTCAATGATTAAAATGTGTTTAACGAAGGATGTTCTATGGCTTTTCAGAACTCATGAAACAGCCTTTGATTTGTGGAAGGCTATTGAAACGCGTTGTGGAGGGAATGATAAGTACAAGGAAGCAAAGCTCGAACTGATTAAGAAACAGTACGATATCTTTGACATCCTTCCTGATGAAGACACGACTTCTTTATTCACTAGGTACTCACGGTTAGTTGGTGAGTTGTTTGAAGGGGGTTATACTTTCCCTTCAATTGAAGTAAATAAGAAGCTGCTGGATGTGTTGCCGAGTTCTTGGGATATCAAAGTTCAATTTTTAAAGGAAAATGAAGAACTTGCAAACATGTCTTTGGATGCGTTGATAGGGGATCTTCAAGCTCACGCGATGGAGATTAAGAAGAAAGAAACTAGGTCTGGTTCTGCTGTTCAGAATCCTAGTGTGTATGGTGTTAAGATCAACTCTGGAAAGACTTATGGATCAGGAGTTGCCTTTGTATCAAATACAAATGCTTCATCGACTTCTTCTTCTTCTGATGGTATTCATTCTGTTTTCATGACTGGACCTTCTTCAAATCAACAACAGGTTCAAGTCTCACCTGCTATTCAGGAGCAAGCTGCCATCTACACAGCTTTCTTAAGCTCTTACAAGGATTTGGTTACTCAACCGAATCTAACTTTGGAGTTGACTAAGGAGGACTATGCTCAGCTTGATGAAGACGATTTGGAGCAAATGGATTTAACTTGGAATGTGGCAATGATTACCCGCAGAATTCAAAAGTTCTTGCAGAGGACAGGGCGTAAAAGCTTGGAGGGTGATGGAAAGACTGGCTTCGGATTTGACAAAAGTAAGGTCCGTTGTTACAATTGTCAAAATTTGGGTCACTTCGCCAGGGAGTGCGAGAAACCCAAAATGCCAGCTTCGGGATTCACAACACCTTCTACTCCTCCAAAGGCGAAAGAAACGGAAGTTACTAAGAAAGGGATTGCTGATAATGCCCTGATTGCTTTTGAGCCTACAAGTCAAGATTGGACGCCTGTCTCCCAGCATTACCAACAGTGTCTGATGGCTCACATTGTGAATGAGGTACATGATGAACCGTTAAATTGTATTTCATGCATTAAGTTAACTGAATCTCTAAAGGCATATCAGACGGAGACCGCTGAGTTGAGGAAAAAGAATGAAAAACTAACCGACTCAAATAATTTTTTAAAAGCTAATGAGAAACTTTATGAAAAACATCTTGAGGCTCATCGGTTAGATACTCAAAAATATAAGTCTAAAGTTTTCAGTCAAGAAGATGCTATTAAAAGCTATCTGATTGAAATTGAACTTTTAAATAAAGAACTTACAGATTTAAAAGCTGAGTATGAAAATTATAAGAGTAAAATCTTAGGTTCAAATTCCTCAACGGTTGTCTTTAATGAAATTCTTAGCAAGCACGGTACTAAAGGGAAGAAGAATGAGGGATTGGGATACAACTCAGTTCCTCCTCCTACTACTCACTGTCCCCTGCCTGTTAAGGAAGGCTTTGAAGAGATTCCAGTTGACTGGTCCAAGCTTTATGGTTTAAAAGCTATAGATGCTAAAGAGACCAAACATAACAAACCGGCAAAGGAGAAAACCAAGCGGCCCGAGTACCCCTTGCCAAAGTTTGTTAAGTCAGTGCATGAATCTCCAGTTAGTGTTAAGGAGAATGTTGAAGTAAAGAATGAATCTCCTGTTAGTGTTGAGGAGATAGTTGAGATTGAGGATATTACGGATCAGGAGTATCCGGAGGTTAAGAAGGTTGCATTTAAACCTGAAAAAGTGATTTCAAAGGTTGAACCTGAAATTAAGGTTCAACCAAATAAGGGAAAAGCTAAGGTTTTAAACTCGAAACAACAAACTTTACAGTCACCTGTAAAGATTTTGCAAAGAAAATTAGTAAATGAAAATGTTTCGTATGATAAACCATCAACTTCAACCTCTCAACCAAGACAAACATTTTCTAAGACGTGTACTCAATGTTCATGTTCTAGAAATGTTTCTCCACCTCCTGTGGTAATTTCTCAGCCTCAACCGTCTGTTGAGACTCGTTCTTGTTTCTACTGCAAGAAACAAGGACATTTAATCCGTGAATGTCCAAAGCTGTCAAATCAGCGATATGGGAGAGAGATGCCTAGGACATCTGTTTATAGAAATTCTTTTTCTAAATCTCCACCTAGGCGTCACTCAAACTCTCCCAAGCCTGTTTCGAAACCAAGTAATGTTGAGCAAAAACCTTTGCCAATTCAAAAGCCCAACATTACTTCTATTACCATTTCCGAATCTTCAAAAGTTTGGAAACGTAAAGAGTCTGATGTTGACTCTTCAGTTGTCAACAATAACACATCAGATAAAAATTCTAATTTGTTTAAAGATAAAATCCTATCTGACGTGATTATTGTTGATGACCACGGTCGACCTAAGTCTGTAAAGGCTTGGGTCACCGTTTCTCACTAATCTCCTTTCGTTTGTGTGTTGCAGCAGTCAGAACGTGTTAAAGATAGTGAATGGTATTTGGACAGTGGCTGCTCGCGACATATGACAGGCGATGTATCCTTGCTTGTGGATATTAAACCACATGCAGGAGGTTATGTTGCCTTTGCTGGAGATTCTGGGGGAACTATTTCTGGAAGAGGAACGTTAACTAACGGCAATGTTAGTTTCGAAAATGTGAACTACGTGGAACAGCTTACGCACAACTTGCTAAGTGTTTCACAGGTCTGTGATAAGGATTATACAACTGCGTTCACAAAGACAGAGTGTGTGATATTGAAGCCTGGTTATGTCATTCCGGAAGAATGGGTGTTACTGAGAGCACCAAGAAAGGATGACACATACATTTTGAATATGAGAACTGTTGAGACATCGAACGAGTATACGTGTCTCTTGTCTAAGGCTTCTGAAAAGGATTCACTGCTTTGGCACAGACGAATGGGACACATTCATTTTCGAAAAATGAATTTCTTGACTAAAAATGACCTAGTGCTAGGAGTTCCAAAACAGTCATTTGCTCTAAAGGATGATTGTATCTCCTGCCAAAAAGGAAAGTTACGTAAGAAGTCCCATAAGTCTAAGCAGGTGAATTCCATAAATGCTCCATTGGAACTACTGCATATGGATCTTTTCGGTCCAGTTTCTACAAAGAGCATTGGTGGTCGGTCTTACAGCTTGGTAGTTACTGATGACTACTCAAGGTTTTCGTGGGTTTATTTTTTGACCACAAAAGGGGAAACTCCTGAGATTCTGGTGTATTTGTTGGACAAGTTGGCAAATCTGTGCAACTTGAAGGTGAAAAGGATAAGAAGCGACAATGGAACTGAATTCAAGAACTCAACTCTCGAATTGTTTTGTGCTACAAGAGGTATTGAGCATCAATTTAGTGCTCCGAGGACTCCACAACAGAATGGAGTTGCAGAAAGAAAGAACAGGACAATCATCGAGACAGCTCGGACTATGTTAGCTGACTCCAAGTTACCAATTATCTTCTGGGCTGAGGCAGTTAATACTGCCTGTTATGTTCTCAACAGAGTACTCACGGTTAAGAAAAGGAACAAAACGTGTTATGAACTTTTTAATAACCGTAAGCCAAATCTACAGTTCCTAGAACCATTTGGGTGTCCATGTCTGATCATGATAACGAAAGATAAGGTTTCTAAGTTTGGTGATAAAGCTGTTGAAGGGATTTTTCTTGGATATGCAGTCAACTCTCCGAACAAAAGAGTCTTTAACAAATCAACGAATCAGATCGAGGAGCATTTTGAAGTGAAATGTTTAAGGTATACGGAACCTCCTCAAGGAACGGGTCCGGATTGGTTTTTCAACTATGGAAACCTCTTCAATTCTTTCAATATTCCGGAAGAAGATGAAACGGAAGAATTGGTTTCTATACTTCATGAGCTTGATCTTAATCAAGATACACCTGTTACTAATAAACCATCCGACCCATCTCCCAATGCAACACCCGCACCTCCACCAACTAATCCTACACCTCCACAACCTACACCACCACCCACACAACCACAAACGACTACCAAATCACCACCATCAACACCATCTCCTACTCCATCATCTTCGGCTCCTCCTTCTAAAACAGTTTATACCTACACAAAGGAGCTTCCATATGATCCAAATATGCCTCCTTTAGAGGAACCTCAAGAAGAAGATGAAATGGAGGAAACAATGGCCTACTCTCACTTATTTTCTCATGAAGATGAAGTAGAAGAAGAAGAGATAGCCATTCCTGAGTCTGCTGCTACTCCCGAAACTGAGGGAGATTTGAACAATCTAGGTGTGAATCTTGTGCCAGGTGCCATACCAGAAACTCGTATACATAAGGATCACCCCATTGATAATATCATTGGTGATCCTCATGCATCTGTTCAAACACGACAGCAACCAAAGCAGACTTCAGCTCAGCAACTTTTGGGACTTATTGCACATATCGATTCATGTCATTTGTCTCAAATTGAACCTAAAAAGGTTGATCAAGCCTTAAAGGATCCATCTTGGGTCGAGGCTATGCAGGAGGAACTACAGCAAATAAACAAGATGAATGTTTGGGAAATTGTTCCTCTACCCAAGGGTGCTCACTTGACGGGTACTCGTTGGGTTTTTCGTAACAAAATGGATGATCGTGGGGCTGTTATTCGAAACAAAGCCCGTCTGGTAGTTCAAGGATATAGTCAATTAGAAGGTATTGACTATGATGAAGTTTTCGCTCCTGTTGCTCGTTTGGAATCAATTCGGATTTTTCTAGCTTATGCTTCTTTTAAAGGATTCCGCGTGTATCAACTTGATGTGAAGTGTGCCTTTCTTTATGGAGATGTCGACGCAGTGATTTATGTGTGTCAACCTCCAGGTTTTGAAGACCCAAAGCATCCTAATCATGTTTGCAAACTGAAGAAAGCTTTGTATGGTCTTCATCAATCTCCTCGACTTTGGTATGAGCGACTTGCCAAGTATTTGCTGAAGAATGGTTTTGACAGAGGACAGATTGATAGCACGCTTTTCATCAAAAGGGAAGGAGCGGATTTGTTACTTGTACAGGTCTATGTGGACGACATTATTTTTGGATCAACTAATGATCAATTGTGCAAAGATTTTGAAGGACTGATGAAATCTGAGTTTGAAATGAGTGCTATGGGGGAACTCACGTTCTTTCTGGGGCTACAGGTTGAGCAATCTGACAATGGCATTTATATCCACCAGTCAAAATATGTCACTGACATGTTAAAGCGATATGAATTGCTCAACTGTAAACACTACGGCACTCCAATTGAAGCAAGACACAATCTTGGACCTAATGAGGACGATGAAGACTGCAAGGAGAAAGACTATCGCTCAATGATAGGCTCTCTCATGTACCTGACTGCCTCAAGACCAGATATAGTGTTTGCCGTTTCTCTCTGCTCACGATTTCAAGCAAATCCGAAGGTGTCTCATATGAAGGCAGTAAAACGCATTTTTGGATATCTCGCTTTTAGGCCATCTCTGGGTCTATGGTATTCAAAAGAGAAAAACTTCGAGTTAACTGCCTATTCGGATTCGGATCTTGGTGGCTGCAAGATAGATATGAAGTCAACAACTGGAGGATGTCAGTTCCTTGGATCGCGCTTAGTTTCTTGGCAGTGCAAAAAGCAGACTGCGGTTGCTATTTCCACAGCTGAAGCCGAGTATGTTGCTGCTGCAAGTTGCTGTTCTCAAGTTCTCTGGATTCAGCATCAGCTGCGTGATTACGGGTTCAATCTCTCTATGACTCCTATTTATATAGATAATACAGCTGCTATATCTATAACTCACAATCCCGTACAGCACTCTAAGACCAAACATATTGAACTTAGGTTCCACTTTATACGGGATTGCTTTGAGAAACACTTTATAGATGTCGTACATATAGAGACCCTTAAGCAGTGTGCGGACCTTTTCACAAAAGCCTTTTTGCGATCACGTTTTATTGAACTGGTCAATCTGATAGGTTTAAGGTTCTTTCAGTCAAAGAAATGATTTGAGACTTGGATTTTTAAGTTTTTAAATTCAATTTAAAAAAAAAAAAAAAAAAAAAAAAAAATCGCAACAGCCACTCTTTATACTCTTTAGTATTAAAGAAAACGCAAGGTTGCTACATTTTTAAAATAGACGTTGAAGTTGTGTCTGTAAACAACTTGGGATATGGTAGTACATCGGGTGACATGCACAAAATGGAATTTTAAGGTTTATCTTGGATGTGTAAGTAGGTTTATCTGACACACTTACAACGGTTTTTATCTAAATTATATTCATCATACGATGTATTGGTAGGCATGCTACACACCGGCTTGTGAGTGAGTAAGAAGTAATGATAAAACTTGTCTATTACTTTGTGAAAAATGTTATCTGATGTATGACATAAGTCTTAATTGATAAATGGAAGTACTATCATACACTGTCATAATTATGTAAATGTAAAATGGGCATATAGTAATAATATGATTATTCGCCTAACTAATGGTGACTATTGTTGTACTCACGTACAGACCTGAATCCATTAGTTATGCAAATAGTCTCAAACTTGTTATGTTCATACTAAGGGACCCTCTGTTGTACTAAGTACAGATCTGGGGCCACTAGTATCTTCATAATCAGTTTGATGTATGCCTACATATAAATATCAAGTGTATATTACGAGAAAACCGAGATAAACTTGGTCTTGTAATCTCTACCTTGTGTGAATATGCAGTGTTTGTTTTACTAAAGTTTATCAGTATATCATATAATAGGTTTCACAAAATTAATATTCATTCTAACAATAAAGGTTAGCTCACAAATACGGATGTAACATGTTTAGGTGGACAAACAATACCAATAATTGTCTTGAAATAATTTTTATAAAAGGTGTTTTAAATGTGCCACGTAAATTTAAAGTGGACAAATATACTGATGATCGAAATAACACTTACTATTCCTAATAAATGCATGTTATTCCGATATGATCCCTAATCAGACAACGCAACTCCGTCACCAAAAATAGAGTGTTAGTAATTTTTATTTTTGTAAAATTTAAGAAAATACCAAAAAGAATTTTTAGTTTTATGTTTTATTTTTATTCTAATTTATTTTTCCCGAGTCACGAGTTATTTGATTTTATTTGCTAAAATAACGAGTAAACGGTTTAAAACTTCAAATTTGGATCACAACTGTCTTATGCGACGTCCGGCTCTACGTCGCCTGCGACGTTCCAGCCTACGTCGCACATAGGGTTAGACTTTAAATAGTATCCAATGCGACGTAACTCGTCACACTATTCACTATTCACGTGCGACGTAGCCTGCGACGTACGAGAGGCGATTTGCGACGTAGCATTTTTACGAGCATATTTGTGATTTGTTGCTGTTTTCTTTCCGATCTATTCACGTAGTTTTGATCTACTCGTTATTCCGCACACTTAGGTACCGATTTTACCCATTTTCACCGTGTATATTGTGTTTAATTGCTATGTATATATTACGGGTTAAAGGGGTTTCGTTTTTGGGATAAATTTGATGGTATATCGTGTAAATCACTGGTTATAAATTATGTTTTCGTGATCACCATCGTTAGCCGCACGTTGTAGTGCCTTTGATTTTGAAAACCCCTAAATTCGAGGGTTAGGGTTTCTGGGTTGGGGATGAATGTTCGTCAGTGCGACGTACGATGCGACGTAGTGGCCTACGTCGCTTTTATTATTTATTATTCATTTCCTACGTCGCCCTTCCCTACGTCGCTTTTTCTGTGACGTCCGATGCGACGTACCACGCTACGTCGCTCTTTTAATTAAAGTGATTAAATTCACAATAAATTGCAAAATGCGACGTCCCCCTTGACGTCGCTCGAATTTTATGCGACGTCAGGCCTTACGTCGCTTTTCAATTTATTTTGAATTTTAGCGACGTACATTTCTACGTCGCTCTGTGTTCATGCGACGTACGTGGCTACGTCGCTAGTTCCAGGGAATTTGAAAGGTTTTGTTTAAAAAAATACAACATTTTTCTAACCTTTTTCGAGTTGCAATCTGTTTCTGTTTGTGCAGATATGGCTTTAATTTTTGAAGCTCGTCACAATACGGCTGCTTTCCTTACTGACACTTCTGACAAAGCTGCACCGTATCGTCAGATGATCGCGTTTTTGAGACGCTCAAGGGTATTTCACGCCATTTCTGATAACACTATGGCGTTTGGGAATCTGATCAACCCTTTTTGGAGAAATGCAACTGTCGTTACTGAAAACGACGTTACACGATTGGTCTCTACTGTTCTGGGTACGGAGATCACTATTACAGAACAGAGCATTCGGGAACTATTACAGCTGAATGATCAACCGGATATGCCTGTCGGTTTTGATAATATTTTTGTTACCGGAGCTATGCAACGGATAGGATATCCCGGGATCCCCTCTGATCAGTATAGAAAAGCGAATCTCACACGCGTCTGGCGTTATTTGATGCATGTGATCATTGTTTGCTTGGGGAATAGGAAAGGTGGAACGGATGGGATGAGCCGCAGTCTGGCTTCTGCTATGTTAGCATTGATTTACAACAAGCCGTTCAACTTCTCGGGATTTATCTTCAGGGCTATGGTTGATAATGCGAATGCTGGGGATCAGAAATGGATTTTATATCCAAGATTTGTACAGTTGCACATCAATCGTCATCATCCGGACCTTCAGGCACAGGGTGATATCGATCATCCGCTAAAGATTTCACCGATGATGAGTCGGATTTTTACTATCTGTGCAGGGTTTGAGAAAGGGGTCGAGGCACCAAGGGATGTTCCTTTATTCGGTGCTATTATTGATGAAAATTATGTTCCGCCCCCAGATCCTCAGTATATGGATGTTCCAGCACCTCAGCAACCGCAGCAACCGTTTTTGAACATTCCAGTTCAAGCTGCGGGGGAGAACATACCTGCTCAAGCTGCGGGGGAGAACGTGGATGCTCTTTTGGAGAACATTGAGCAGTTCGGGCATGTGGATTCGGACAATCCAGCATCGCATGATACGGTTGAGAATTCCGATTCTGAAGATACTGTGAATGTAGGACCTCAGGATGGGGGTCCGACGCCTGAGCATTCTGATGGTACTGTTCCGCATCCCTCTGAGATGGAACGTATCAGGCTTTCCGATTCATTCAGATATCTGAGGATTAAGCGTCGAATCAGACAAGGACGCAAGTATGTGCCTCCACGAGATACGGGAAAGCGTACACGCGACGGTGATGATCCTGCTGATGAGACTTATCAACCGAGACGTCGTGTTCGTCGTTCTTCGTCTACACGAGCTCCAGTTAATCCACAGCAGCAGGATACTTTTGAGATTCAACCGACTCCAGCTTTCATGCAAAAGATAATGGAAGATATGCAGCTGATGAAGCAAAAGCTGGAGGCTCAGGATGAGAAGATTGCTGAACAAGCTGCTTTGATCGAGGTTCAATCTAAAGAGCTTGAGGAAACGAAGAATAGGGTTAACGTTTTGGAAGGCAGGTTACTTGCCTCGGGGGAGTATGGGTCTGGGATACCCACTTTAGAGTCAAGTGAACCTGAGTCTGTAAATCCCAACCCTGTAATTGAAAATATTAATGAAAATATTTCTCTTTTGGATTATTTCTCTGTTGATGATATTCCAGGGCAACCAAGATCGCTGGCAGTTGATTACTCATTCGCTGACTTATCATTTATTCAGAGGATGGCCAGTGGAGTTGGCTCTGAGGAGGAAACAGAAAATGTGTTTGAGATGAACGAGGATGTCTCGATTGAAGAAGAACAGTTGGATGCAGATGAAAAGTATGATGATGCACAATCTGGGGAAACTTATGATGATGCACCAATTATTGAATCTGATTCAAGTGAAGACGAGAGTCCTGATAAAGCTCAACATGGAGAATCAAGTTCTGCTGCAACTCCAGGTTCAGAGACACAGGCACCGGACTCAGCAGCAAAGAAGTTATCTGCTGAAGAAAAGAGAGAGAGAAACAAGAAATGGTGGCCTAAGGGACGAAATCCAGTTCCTATTCCAGTGAAATGTCAAGTGTACCGGGTTAGTCGGAATTATACCGGTGTTATTAAAAGCTGGAAGTGTCAAAGGAATCTGTTTATGATAAAGAGAGAAGATGGAGTTCAGTATTTTAGAATGCGTTTTGATAGATTGAGCACGTTGCCAAAAGGAGAGATTAATCGATTAGCTCAGCTTAAATTGATTAATCCTTTCGAGAATGATTATGCTGAGTTCATTCAAAGATGTCTACGTCGGGAAGTATTATCGAAGACTTATTCGAAATTGAAGCCGACGTTGGGAACTCGGTATACGTGGAAGAAAAAGATTGATCCAGTCACCAGGAAGCCTTTGGTTAAAGTTCACTATTCGCCGGCTAAATGTTTGACTGAGATACCTCTGGAGTCAGTTCCTTATTATTTTCTGAGAAGACTTGTAAAATGGGAACTTGATCCACAGACTGGCGAAGCGGTTATTACTTTCGTTCCAGATTCTGAACCGTGGCCAGAAGTTGGAGGTATATGGAATCTGAGGCAAGCAACGTTTAGGCTGTATGATCCGATGAGTTTAATTAATTTTCATGAAAAAGATTTATGAAAACTCTATGATAATCGGATTCAAGTTGGTCAGAAGAATGAATTCAACAGACGATTAGCACAACAGTTTTACAATGTTGTTACTGTTTGCGTAGCTAATGGAATTCATGCCGACGGCCAGTTTCCTGCGGGCTGGGTTTAAAGAAGATTTTTGAAGACCAAGCTGAAGACACGGGGGAGTTTGTTAGTACATGTTTAGTGTCTGTCAGTTGGTCTAGCTCGTAGTTTGTATTTAGATTAGCATTTCTGACTCCTGCGACGTAGCGCACTACGTCGCAGGTGCGACGTCAGGTATTGGGCCTGCGACGTAGCAGACGTCGCATGGGCTTGGGCCTGCGACGTAGCGTGCTATGTCGCAGGTGCCAGATTTTGTATAAAATCGTTTTGTGTTTTCTGTTTTAGGGTTGACGAAACCCTAAACGCAATTTGTCGAAATTCTCTGTAATCTGATCGACTATAAGCAATAATATTATGTTCGTTTGATATTGATTGCGTATTGATTGTTCGTGTGATTATTCGTGATCTAATTGTTATTTCCGCTAGCAATTAGAGTGACTCGGTTCGTTCTAGATCCTAAGTAAGGGACAAACAGTTTTTAGGCTTAGCATAGTTTCATTTTAGTGTCGGAAAAGTTTCGCTACACTCTGTCGGTTTTTGAAATTTTCGAATTCAATTTTGGAGGGAAAATTCGGATATAGCTTTTGGTGCGAAAATGCCTCCTTCTACATCTTTGTTCTATAGTGATTTTACGAGTTGGAAGATTAAGTTATGCAATTTCATTGAATACAAAGATCCAAATCTGTGGAATTGGTTTAACACCATTGATCGATATGAGCAACCAAGACTCGATGGGGTGCTTAAGTCAAGAGCACAAATGTCAGTCAAGGAACGAGCAGAGTTTGATAAAGACAATAGAGCGTATGAGATGATTACCAAGTGCTTGCCAGAAGTTGTGATTGATAAATTTAAAGATCAAGCAACTTCTATATGTTTATGGGATGCCCTTTTGGCGGCTTACGATCAAAAGGAAAAGAAGTCAGAGGCTAATATTCAAATTCCTAGTCTAAATGATACTTCCAGATCTACTTCCAACTCAGCAGCATCTACTTCTACTAGCACTTCATATGCTTCCTATACTTCTCGTACAGCTCATACAGCTCCTTCTAAGGCTACTGAGGACCATGCTAAAATCTTTACAGCTTTCCTCAATTCTTATGAGAATTTTCTTTCCAATAAGGCTAGTACTTTGCAGCTCACTGAGGAAGACTTTGAACAGATTGATTCTGATGATTTGGAGTATATGGACATCAAATGGAGCATGGCCATGATAACCCAAAGGACAAAGAAATTTCTTCATAGAACGGGCAAAAAGGACCTGGATGATGATGGTGATACAGGTCTTGGCTTTAATAAAAGCAAAGTGAAATGTAAGAACTGTCAGATTCATGGGCATTTTGCTAAGGAGTGCGAGAAAGAAAAATATCCTTCATCTGGATTCACTACACCTTCAGCTCCAAAGACTCCAGAGAAAAACACAACATCACAGGCGATGAAGGTGTATTCTCAAGGAATGTTCGATTCAAGTGCGTCTCAAGAAAAGGTTCAACATAGTGCGTTCTTGGCAAAGATACATGAGGTAGAAACAGAACCTGAAAAACCCTATACTTGCATATCGTGTATTCAATTGACTGAATCTCAAAAGGCCTATCAAAATGCAATTTCAGACCTAAATAAAAAGGTTGAAAAACTTACTGAGTCTAATAAGTATTTAAAAGCTAATGAAACACTTTATGAAAAACATCTAGAGGCTCATAGGTTCGATACTCAGAAATATAAGTCAAAGGTTTTTAGTCAAGAAGATGCCATTAAAAGCTATCTTGCTGAAATTGAGCTGTTAAGAAAGGAACTTTCTGATTTAAAATCTGAGTATGACAATCATAAAAGCAAAATCTTAGGTTCTACCTCCTCAACGGCTATTTTTAATGAAATTCTAAGCAAGCAAGGGACAAGTGGGAAGAAACATGTGGGATTGGGATATCACTCAGTTCCACCTCCTACTACTCACTGTCCTCTGCCTATTAAGGAAGGCCTTGAAGAGATTCCAGTCGATTGGTCAAAGCTTTATGGTATTAAATCTAAAGAGGCTAAGCAAAACAAACAGGCAAAGGGGACAACCAAGAGGCCAGAGTACCCCTTGCCTAAGTTTGTTAAATCTGATAGTACACCTCCAACTAGGGTTGAGGAGGTCGTTGAGGTAGAAGATATACCTGAAGAGTCTACCATTAAGGTTGAGAAAATAAATGTCAAACCTGAAAATTTCATCATTACAACTGAAAATGATGATCGTTTTAAATGCAAAGGCAAAGCTAAGGTTGACAATGAATCCTCAAAAGTTGTTGTTGATAAATCTGAAAAGAATAATCCTTCAAAATCAACTAACTCAACCTCGGGAACATCTACTTCAACATGTGCACCTAATGGTGCATGTTCAACAAATGTTCCTGCTAATAGACCTTCTGTGTATTGCCCTCCATCGAAACGATTTGAGGGAACTCATTGGAATCAATCTTATGTTGAGAGACGTTCTTGTTTTCGTTGTGGTCAACAAGGACATGTAATTAGGGATTGTAAGTTATTATCCCTAGATAGGTTTGGTAGAGGGATGCCACGAACTTTCTCTTTCAGGAATTCTTTTTCAAAATCTTTTTCAAGGCGTCGTTCGTATTCGCCTATATCTAGTTGTGCATCAAACTCTCCAAAACCTACGGCTAGAGTAAACAAAGTTGTGCCTAGTAGACCTCAAGTTCAACAGCACAACATTGTTGAAAACAAATCATCTGAACCTAAACAGGTTTGGAAACCCAAATCCACAAACAACGCATCAATGAAATCTTCTGAGTTTTTAAAATATCATAAACTCATTGATGTGATGATTATGGATGACCATGGACAACCCAAGTCTGTTAAGGCTTGGGTGTCCCATAAGTACTAACGTTTAATTGTTTGTGGTGGTGCAGTCAGTTTTTTAGTAGCTAATACTTTTAGTGACTGCAAGGATGTGGATGTTATTGGAAGATTGTTTTGTCGATGATCATTCGTGGTTGAATGAATGGGATTTCATGAGTTATGAGATGGTATAACGTGGTTAAATAGATTTGATTTGACTTGATATGTGATTTAGAAACTTCTATTTAAATTTTATCTATTTTTATTTGTTAGTTAATGCAACTGCCATTCTTTGTACTTCTTAGTATCAAAGAAATGCAATGTTGCGAAATTTGTTAAATTAAAAATATAAAAAATATGTTTAATGTTTAAGGGGGATATAAGAATTTGTTGTTCAGGGGGAGTAATTTTAAAATATTAAAAAGTCTGATTACTTGGATCAGAAATGTGAACAACAAGATTCTTAATTCTTGAAAAGACTTTGGACTGTGTCTGTAAACAACTTGGGATATGATAGTACATCAGGTGACATGCACAAAATGGAAATTTTAAGGTTTATCCTTGATGTGTCAGTAGGTTTATCTAGCATACTTACTACAGTTTTTATCTAAATTATCTTCATCATACGATGTATTGGTAGGCATGATACACACCGGTCTCTGGGTTATTAAGAAGTAACTTAAATACGTGTCTATGATCTCGTGGTTAACACCTTGTGATGTACGACTCTATGTCTTAATTCCTTAGCGTAGCTTGACATATTTCTATCTTTGGAACTTTTATCTGAAATCATTTGGGGGTTTATGCTAATTGTTCTCCTATGTTGTACGTTGGTACAGAACTGGTTAACAGTTTGTGTAAACTTGGGGTTAAGCAGATACAAGTCAATGTACTTACAATCTTAAATCTTATGGTCAAGGTCGATGCTTGGTAAACTTCAAGTTCAGTTTGACTGCGACTGGTTTTGCTTAATCCTGAATCGATTCTCAAACAAGGTCGCTGCTTGGTAAAACTCCAAGTTCAGTTTGACTGCGATTGGTTTTGATTGCACTTGAATCCGGCTATGTTACTCTGTTGTACTTTCGTACAGACCTGTAACATTAGCTTGTTTCTTAAAAATGATCGTCCTATATCCTTTCTAAATTTGGAAACTATGTTTATGTCTGGGTTACAGGGGTATGTCTATGGTAGGGACCACAGAGAAATATTCATACTAATAATAAAAGTTTAGCTCGCAGACACGGATGTAATATGTTTAAGTGGACAAACAATACCGGTAATCGTCTTGAAATAATTTTTATAAAAGGTGTTTTAAATATGCTAAGTAAATTTAAAGTGGACAATTATACTGGTAATCGAGATAACACTTACTATTTACTAATAATTGCATGTTGTTCTGATATGATCCCTAAGCAGACCTAAAACAATCCGATCCCCAAATTTATTTTAATCTTTGTTATTTGCTTTTCCTTTATAAAGAAAATACAAAAAGATTTTATTTCTATGTTATTTTCTTCAAACATCACATATCTTGTTAAAGTCAAATATTGAAGATGTAAAGGATGTCGGTTATTCTCCAAAGACTGTGAAGATGAATTCTATTGGAGAAGCTGCTAATGATTGAGAGATGGTCACATAGTTTGAAGATCTTATTGTATGATAAATTTGTGCCAGTCACATGAATTTGGACATCAAGATTTCTTGGAAGACCATGCTATCTCAAAGGGGGAGCTTGTGATTGTTAAAGACATGAAGAGATTCTGATTGTTTAAGACATGAAGAAATTCCGATTGTTGAAGAAGTGAAAAGTTTGTTGATGAAGACTAATTGAAGACTTACTTGACCAAGCTGCTGACAAGGGGGAGTTTGTTGGTGCATTTTGTGTGTCAGTCAGTTGGTCAAACTATTGCAATTGTCAAAGTCAATTAGTCTACGTATGTATAATGTTTAGTATTTATATTCGAGTCTGTAAACGAAATATAATCATAGAATATACATAGAATGGTGACATTGTAATTGGGCCTGCGACGTTGGGTCAGACGTCGCAAGGATCTGGGCCTACGACATTGAGCCCAATGTCGCAAGGTCCATTAGGGTTGATATAAATAGCGAGTTATTATTCGGTTTTAGGGTTGGACTAGTGAGATAGTGTGTGAGCCGTTTTTGAGAGAGTAGAGAGGAGAGAAACGAGATTGAGTTTGTATCTTGTAACGTTTATACTTCAAGTGTGAATATATACGAAAACGTTATAGAATTCGTTCGTGTTTGTGAATCAATCATTGATTATTTGTTTTCAGCACTTGTAATCAATTAAGCGATCCGATCAGATCTACGTGTATGGGACTAACATGTATTTGACATTATATAATGACGCCTGGTCAACGTGATTATCTTATGATAGATACATGTGGGTGTTTCAAAGTTGTGAGACACGTGTTATAAACCCTTGTTCTGCAATCTTCAAGCTATCATTTTCTATTAGATGTGAATTCTTGATCTATTCACATTCACTACCTCGACATTAACACTCTGCATTTTTATTCATCGCAGAGCTTAATCATGCCTCCCAGACGACGAACCACTAGGAATAGTCGAAGAGCGACTACGCCTCCACCTCCATTCGCTGAAACCACAGAACAAATGATCGCGCGACGGATAGCTGAAGGCATTACTGAGTATGAGGCAAGCCGAAATCGTGATCATGTGGTGAATAATAGTGGATCTACTCCTGTTTACACTGAGACACATGTGAATGACTGCCGAGGATGTTCATACAAAACTTTTCAGGCTTGTAAGCCGATTACTTTTCGAGGCACTGAGGGTGCAACTGGTTTTATACATTGGGTGGAAAAGACAGAGTCGGTATTGGACATTAGTGACTGTTCACCTGATTGCATGGTAAAATATGCGACTTGCACTTTGGCTGACAAGGCGCTCACTTGGTGGAACAGTCTGGTTCAATCCCTTAGCCGACCAGCTGCTTATTCAATGTCATGGGAAACATTGAAAAACATGATGTTGGAGGAATTTTGTCCTCGCATCGAGATGCAGAAGATAGAAACCGAACTGTGGAACATCACCATGACGGGTGCTGATGTTACTGGATACACCACTAAGTTCCAAGAGCTAGCACGGTTAGTGCCACACATGGTGACACCAGAGTATAAGCGTATCGAACGCTACATATACGGTCTAGCACCACAAATCCGTAGCCTGGTGACATCGTCCAAACCGGACACTTTCAGGAGTGCTGTTACTATAGCACAGAGTCTGGCCGATGAGGCGGTCAGGATGGGAACAATGACTAAGAAAGCTGTGTCGGGAAAAGGTGAACCGAACAGTACAGATGGCAGTTCTGGAAAGGGAAAACGGAAATGGAATGACCATCAGGGTCAATCAAACAAGAAGCGTTCTGGAAACTCTAAGGCGTACGTTGCCACTGTCACTGAGACTAAACCTTATTTGGGTAACAAACCCAAATGTGATAAGTGTAACCG
Organism: Helichrysum umbraculigerum; assembly: GCA_949592205.1. Lineage (NCBI taxonomy): Eukaryota > Viridiplantae > Streptophyta > Magnoliopsida > Asterales > Asteraceae > Helichrysum > Helichrysum umbraculigerum. Next base: position 7,103,728 of record CATIUR010000009.1, on the reverse strand, counting down.
ACACCACGAGGGCGGGTGTGGTTATTGTGGAAATTGCAAAGCATGGGGAGATAAGACCCGAGACTGTAGAACTAACCCTCCCCCACGGGCAAACAATGAGCTTCAAAACCAAGGGTGTTTTGAATGTGGAGAGTTAGGACACTATCACAACCGATGTCCTAAGCTCAACAACAACAACAAAAACCGCAACAACAACAACAACAACAACAACAACAACAACAACAACAACAACAACAACAACAACAACAACCGCGGTAACAACAATAACCGAGCCAACAACATCATCAATCAACCGGCTCAAGGGAAGGCATTCGTAATCGGAGCATAGGAGGCACGCCAGGACCCTAACACCGTCACTGGTACATTCCTCGTAAACAACCATTATGCCTGTGTGTTAATTGATTCGGGTGCTGATTTAAGTTTTGTGTCTACTGAGTTTAGACCACTATTAGAACTTGAATCAGGTAAGCTAGATAACAAGTATACTATAGAACTAGCCGATGGTGAGTTGATCGAATCAGGAGAAATAGTACCGGGATGTACCTTGGAGTTAGAAGGTCATCTCTTCGAAATAGACTTGCTACCGGTTAAGTTGGGAAGTTTTGACATTGTAGTCGGTATGGATTGGTTGTCTAAGAACCGCGCTGAGATCATATGTCACGAGAAATTGGTACGGTTACCACTATCAACAGGAGAAACACTCGTGGTACAAGGTGAGAAACGAAAGGGTACCGCTAAGATGATTTCATGTTTGAAAGCCAGTAAGTATCTCCGAAAGGGGTACCAAGCATTTCTGACACACGTTGTTGAAAAGAAACCCGAGGAGCGACGCATAGACGATGTGCCCATTGTTCGCGACTATCCAGGAGTATTTCCTGATGAGTTGTCGGGGTTGCCACCCCCACGATAAGTTGAGTTTCACATTGATCTGGTGCCAGGAGCCGCACCTATCGCCCGTGCACCTTATCGTCTAGTTCCTTCGGAAATGCAGGAGCTGTCTACATAATTGCAAGAGCTCCTAGACTTGGGATTCATCCGACCGAGCTTTTCACCTTGGGGAGCTCCAGTTTTGTTTGTTAAGAAAAAGGATGGATCTATGCGGATGTGCATCGATTACTGAGAACTGAACAAGGTAACTATCAAGAACCGATACCCGTTACCACGCATTGATGATCTGTTTGATCAACTGCAAGGGTCAAGTTATTATTCAAAAATTGACCTACGATCTGGTTACCACCAACTTAAGGTACGAGAAGAGGATGTACCGAAAACTGCTTTTAGGACTCGTTACGATCACTACGAGTTCCTAGTCATGCCTTTTGGGCAGACCAACGCACCAGCAGTATTCATGGACTTGATGAATAGAGTATGCAAACCCTATCTGGATAAATTCGTCATCGTGTTTATTGACGACATCTTAGTATACTCACGAACGAAAGAGGATCATGAACAACATTTGAAACTTATCCTCAAACTACTACAAAAAGAGAAACTTTATGCAAAGTTCTCTAAGTGCGAATTTTGGATACGAGAGGTTCAATTCCTTGGTCATGTGATAAATGACAAAGGAATTCACATAGACCCATCCAAAATTGAGGCAATTAACAACTGGGAAGCACCAAAAACCCCAACTGAAGTAAGACAATTTCTTGCTCTAGCTGGCTATTACAGACGATTCATCGCAAACTTTTCAAAGATAGCCCAACCACTTACCACATTAACTCAAAAAGACAAGAAATTTGAGTGGAATGAGAAACAAGAGAATGCATTCCAACTACTGAAACAGAAACTTAGCAGCGCACCCATACTATCACTACCAGAAGGAGTAGATAACTTTGTTGTTTACTGTGATGCGTCACATCAGGGATTGGGTTGCGTATTGATGCAAAATGAAAAAGTCATTGCTTATGCATCACGACAACTAAAAGTGCATGAGAAAAACTATACGACTCATGACTTGGAGTTAGGAGCCGTTGTTTTTGCACTGAAGATCTGGAGACACTACCTGTACGGTACAAAGTGTACGATCTTCACCGATCATAAGAGCCTACAACATATATTCGACCAGAAAGAACTTAACATGAGACATCGACGTTGGGTCGAATTACTTAACGATTACGACTGTGAAATAAAGTATCACCCGGGCAAGGCTAACGTTGTAGCGGATGCCCTGAGTCGTAAGGAACGAATCAAACCTCGAAGAGTTCGAGCCTTGGGATTGACAATCCACTCGAATCTCATTACTCAAATTCGCGAAGCACAAGAACTTGCTTTCACTCCCGAATGCCTTAAGGATGAATCCTTAAAGGGAATGGAAAAATAACTCGAGACAAAAGACAACGGAGTGTTGTACTTTATGAATCGAATTTGGGTACCATGCGTAGATGTGTTGCGCAAACTGATTTTGGATGAGGCTCATAAATCCAACTATTCGATACATCCTGGTGCAGACAAGATGTACCATGACTTGAAAGGTTCCTACTGGTGGCCTGGAATGAAACGTGACATTGCCACCTACGTGAGCAAATGCCTGACTTGCTCGAAAGTCAAAGTCGAATACCAAAAGCAGTCTGGTATTTTGCAACAACCTGAGTTACCCAAGTGGAAATGGGAGCAAATAACGATGGACTTTATTACAAAGTTACCTAGAACGGCATCCGGAGCGAATGCCATATGGGTGATTGTCGATCGATTGACGAAATCAGCCCACTTTCTTGCTATTAAGGAAACGGATGGAATGGAGAAACTAGCAAAAATCTATGTGAAAGAGATTATTTCTCGGCACGGTTCCTACTGGTGGCCTGGAATGAAATGTGACATTGCCACTATCCATCATCTCTGACAGAGATGCACGATTCACTTCTCGCTTTTGGCAAACACTACAACAGGCACTGGGTAATTGACTTGATATGAGTACTGCCTACCACCCGCAGACTGACGGCCAAAGTGAGCGAACGATACAGACGCTCGAAGACTTGTTGCGAGCATGTGTGATAGAGTTTGGGGGTAATTGGGATACCCATCTACCCCTAGCTGAATTCTCTTACAACAATAGTTATCACACGAGTATACAAATAGCACCATTTGAGGCATTATATGGCCGCAAGTGCCGATCACCACTCTGTTGGGCAGAGTTGGATGACAGACAACTATCTGGACCTGAACTTGTCTAGGAAACCACTGACAAGATAACTCAAGTATTGAGCCGACTGAAAGCGGCACGAGACCGACAAAAGAGCTACACTGATAACCGTCGTAAACCACTTGAGTTTCAAGTAGGAGATAAAGTCCTACTCAAAGTATCGCCCTGGAAGGGGATATCACGATTTGGTAAACGAGGAAAGCTGAACCCACGATACATAGGACCATTTGAAATCCTTGCTAGGATTGGTCCTGTCGCTTACAAGCTCAAACTACCGCAAGAGCTTAGTAGCATACACGATACTTTCCACGTTAGCAACCTCAAAAAGTTTCTTTCTGATGAAACACTTATCTTTCCTCCTGAAGAAGTCTTCATTGACACAAAACTTAACTTTGTGGAGGAACCTGTTGAAGTTATGGACTCAAAAACGCAGAAACTTCAACACAAACGAATCAAACTGGTTAAAGTTCGTTGGAACTCGAAACATGGCCCAGAGTTTACCTGGGAACGAGATGATGAAATACGGAAGAAATACCCCAACCTATTTGAGAGCGTGACCAAGACTCACGGTTCGACTTAAATCTCGGGATGAGATTTCACTAACGGGGGGAGAATGTGACACTCCTCCAAATTAGGTATATAATTATACTTAATTACATGCATTTCTTACGCTAATTCTCTGCGATTGTGTTAAACTAAACTTTTTGATGTGATGGTAGTCTAGCGAGCCCAAAAACAATAATACATGAAGTATTACATAAATTGTAATTTATAAAATTACAAAACTATTAGCTGAAACACTAACGAAAACGTGTCCGAAAAACGTCTCCAAAAATGTCCCCAAATTATATCGAAATATTATTTATCAAAAATAATATATGAGAAAAATTTCAGAACGAAATTATATCGCGTTTTGGATACCTAACCAACGCGCAGAATTTTTATAATGTACAAAATGTACAACGGCTAAAAATAATGATAATCTCATTATTTCGAAAATATATTACGAACCAGGAAAACATCTGCAAAATAAAAATATAAAATGTTATATTTTATATTGTAATAATTAGACCCGTACTCGAAATTGAGGTATCACAAACCGACCACCAACCTTCAATAATTGAGCCGAGCCATACCGTTTGAATTATTTACTCCCTCCTTCTCTCTGTGATCTCATTCGGCACAACACACACACACAATCATTCATCACTTTCCTTTCCCTCTAAGTTTTAACAAGATCAGAAGTAACAAGCAGCAGGAAGTGGAAGTAGAACAAGGCCAGCAACATCATCTTCATCACCATCATCGTTCATCATTTTCTTTTGCTTCTCATTGTAAGGAAACTCCTTCCTTTTGATTTCTACTTGTTGATTTCCTGTTAAATCATTATATAACATGTAATCAAAACATAATCTATACAAATAACACTTAAAGATTGATGATTGTGATGATGAACACTAAAATGGTTTTAAAAACCATAAATTATAAACTCGAAATCTATGGAAGAAAACTTGTGAAAACCATGTATTAAGTGACTAAAATGATGATATAAATGAGTATTAACAAGACACAAAAGATTGGGACCAAGATTTTTCGGTTATTTAAAAGTTTGTTCGAACAGAACCTGCAAATGTGCAGGTGCCGGCGGCACCATGCAAGGTGCCGGTGGCACTCCCTTTCGACTCACACACACCCTAGCCGATTGAGTACGATGAATGACTAAAAGACACATAGGTGCCGGCGGCACCATGCTAAGTGCCGGCGGAACTTTGCTACGTACCCGTGTACGACCTTAAACGATGACCGAGTAACGGACAAACCCAAACAATTACGATGAACGAGTGTTGGACACTTAGTGCCGGCGGCACCATTATGGGGTGCCGGCGGAACCTAAACCTCGAGCCCGCAAACGACTTGACTTGTGAACGAGTACGACACACGAGTAATGGACCGAGTTCGAACATGAGGATCCGGCAGCACCATAAAAGGTGCCGGCGGCACCTTTTTGTTTTGAACACAAAAACTATTTTGATATTTAACAAAATACAGTGTATACGTTTTGTTAACAAGGTTACAAGTAAAATGTATTTTGTATATACAACGAGTGACAAACTTATAAATATATGCAAACTTAAATACAATATTGTGTATAGGTTGACTACGTTTGGGCTACGTTATCTTATCTCGCTAGCATTCACATCCGAGCACTCACAGTGAGTTCACAAACCCCTTTTCACTGTTTTAATGTTTTAAAACCTCGGGGTGGAAAACATAGAATTCGTATGTATAATTGCATGCGACAACTGTTTAAATACTTGATGTATTTACTTAAAACTATTGATGAAATGAGATTTCATGCTGTGATTGATTAAATACTGTGTGTATTTGCTTGACTGTTTTATGAAAGGGTATTTCATACGATTACTTAAACTGTTTATGAAAGGGTATTTCATACTTGAACTATTTGTGAAAGGGTATTTCACACAACTATTTGAACTATGTTTTATGAAATGTTTTCATAACTATTTTTGGGAATTTAGGCAACGAATCTTGGTACGGATCTAGGCTGAACGATGTAGTGCATAAAAGACCTTATGGCTATAGACTATAACCATTAGCTAGGTGACTCTAGCCACTGAGTATACGGATAGTACTATCGCCGTGACGACCCTCCTGCGGAATTGGGAGCGTATATTTAATTGTCCTATTTGGCAAAGGATAAATGACAAAAATCAGCAACGTACTGCCACAAATTTTTCCAAGTATGCAACCTACATAAATTATTGTCTAAGTATGCAACAAACCGGATAATTATGTGTTACGATCTTTCAAAGTTTATATTAACCGTTTGAAATTTGTAACAGATGACTAGGCGTACACATTAGGTGCCACGTCGATTTTTTTTGCCACATCACACATACATGTGTCATCCACGTCAGATATGTTTATAATGTTTACATTATGTAAATAATAAATTATTAACCTCCTAAGTCATACCATTATCTTCTTCATCACTCAAAAAAATAAATACCTCGCCACCATCATCATCAATTCAACTCGCCACCATCACCATCATTTCAACCCTATACCAAATCCACATCAATTTTTTTTTGCTGTCACTTGGTCCCTTCCGTCACCCCACCACTATTGGTAAATGGTAAATCGGTTTCGATTCAATCTCCACCACAACCAATTTCAACATAGACCAGCGAGAACACCATCACTCTACTGAAACCATTAGCGTGTTGTTGATGGCAACATAGATTCACAACGAAACGAATTCGACGGTTCAGAGGATGTGTTTCGAACCCAGATTCCGGCGGATTCAACCCAAATTCCGGCAACTAAACCGGTCAAATTCCACCGTTTTCGTTTCATCTCCACCATCGCTGGTCGCCGTTCGAAAATCATAGTTAGTCACCGTTCGAAAACCAGAGCTTTTGGCCGCTTGTCTCCCAACAAATTAGAAAACATTTCATTCGTGTGTAATTTAGTTTACAAATCTAAACTTTTAATGGGTATTATTTGATTTTTATGATTTATGTATTAATTGAGTTTTAATGAATTGGAATGTTGATCGTAAAGTTAACATACAGCTAGATATGAACAAAGATCACCATGATTAAATCCAAAACCATTGATTGATCTTTCCCCCGTTGGCTAGCTGTTTGTGCTGCAAATTAAAAAATAATATAAAAATGAAAATGTGCATTTCCATGTGGGCTTACACGTCATATTTTTTTTATAAAAAAATGCCAAATAATTGATTTTACCGGTTTTTCAGGTAACCGGTTACCATATTACTCACATCAGTACAAGTTCTTACGGTTCGATACATACCTAAACAATAAAATTAGTAGGTTGCATACTTGGAATAATTTGTGACAGTTCGTAGCCGATTTTTGTTATTTATCCTTTGGCAAACGACAACGATTTAGGGTCGTGGTTTTGTTATAGGGTTAGATCGGGTTACCTTACTCGTCAGGTTTAGCTCACCTTTCGAGGGATCATCGTCTAAATATTCCCACAAAACTACTGTTTAGGAAGTGATTTCCTACGTATACTATTTTGGAAATGTTAATCTTTAATTAGGTTAACCTGTGTTTCCTACTGATAACTGATTTAGGAAATGTTATCTCTTGATTGAAATAACCTGTGTTTCCTACGACAACTACAACTGTTTTGGAAATGTTATTTATGCTTAAATAACCTGTGTTTCCTACTACCGCTACAACTAATTTTGGAAATGTTATTTTACTTAAATAACCTGTGTTTCCTACAAACTATACATTTAGGAAATGTTTATTTTTATATAAATAAACTTGTGTTTCCTCTACGACAACTGCTACTATTCTGGGAAATGTTATTTTATTTAATAACTTGTGTTTCCAACTAAGTGAACAAATATTTGTTTGGAAATGTTATTCTTAAATGATTAACTTGTGTTTCCTACACTATACGCAAACTTGTGAATTCACTCAACAATCGTGTTGACGATTTCTCTATGTTTTTCAGGGAATTAGCAGTTTAGGTAAGATCTGCATGCATGCCAGGAAGGACTACCATGGACTTATTAAGAGGCCATACTTTTGAGACACACGGATTTCCTCTATATTACTACAACCCCCTTGTGGTTATATTTATGAAATCTCTTTTGGTATGATGTATTTTGATAAATACAGTTTCAAACACTACTACTGTAGTTACAACTTTTCTAAGTTGTAACCTTTTGTAAAACAAATTAACTATTGGCATCTTATACACTATGTTTGGCGATAACTATATGCTCTGAGTATGTATGTATCTGTTGGTTGTGTTGTACTGCTCACAGCCCTGCCACGTCACTAAGCTTCCGCAAAACACTCTACGTAATTGTAATTACCGTTTGGCGGGGTGTGACATATTTGTATATGAGAAATATGGCCATGATGTGTTTCCTACATACAAAGGAAATCGATTCGGTTAGTTGATAACAGCTTGTTGATCCACTCTACTTTCTTAGAGTCACTTACCCCCTTATATTTATAGACAGAAAATCTATTATAAACCCTTGTACACACCTTCACCATTGATCATTATTCTGACATTACCATCAAAACCTGTCATATTGACGCCAACACAATCCCCTATTTCCATTGTAGACTCTACTTCTTTTTCAAATTCTAACAACATAAGCGATCCATTGTCGAGTTCAGTTGTTTGTTCTTCATTTTCCTCCTGTAGTCTAAGATTGTCTTTTGGAGCCCTATTTAGATCTACACTCTCAATTCTTGAGGTTTCCAGATCAGATAATTCTTTCTCCTGTTCTAGATCCTCACTACTTGTGACTTGCTAAGATCCTACGTCTGCTACCTTTTGGTAGTCTTTCTCTTGATCTAGATCCTCGTTACTTGTGTCTTGCTGAGATGTTGCATCCGCTACCTCCTGGAGATTAAGAGAGAATGTGACAATGGCTTTGTTTCTTTTAACAGACATTGATCCATCTTCATTCAATACCCTGGAGTATTCTTTTAATCCTATTCCCAGATTTGCCTTTAGGGGGGATCGACCCTGCATTTTCCTCTTTTTCTTATTTTCCTTGCCCAAGATAAATATTAGGTCATGCAATCCAAAAGGATAAGATTCTTCTGAGATCCTTTGGGTTGCATTGTCTGAAAATAAAACATTATGCCTCGGATTTAGATTAACTTGTGCAAGAGGGCTACAAGAATAAGAATAACCCTTAGAAGGTGTATTGGTTTACGTGCAGGTGTTGTTCAAAGAGAGATCACAACCATGAGAGGGAAGGCCAGGGTCATTTAAAGAATTTAAATCGTTCGCATCATGTAGATCAAATGGGTCAGACTCTTCATGTTAATTCAAATCGTTATGGGAATTCCCCTCCAACTTCGAATCATCCTTGGACATACGCTCATTTTGAATTTCCATCTGAATGTTTTCCTTTTCCCCTTCCCAATATGTAGATCTTTGAATTTTCTGGCGAGATAACTGAGAAAGATCGAGCCTGTTGATTTTCTGGTTTCTAGAAGTCCGATAACCATTCTTCATTACTTTCAGAAACATGAACATTGAACGAGGATCCTTTCCAACGGATCTTACATAATGATACAATTTTTTGTCCAGTCGGTAAAATGATCAGAAGGAGAAGTGATTGGAAAGTGATTATAAACTGATTGAACCAATATTACCAAACTTACCAATCAGTTGAAGTGATTAGAAACTGATTACTCCCAATGGGAGTGCCCTTATGCGACCCCTTTGATACAAAATTGACATGTTAACTGAAAGTGACATGATCAGATAAATAGGTTACGTGGGTCGGGTCCATGTAATTAAAATATTAAATCAATTTTGGGTCGACTAGTTATAAACTGCTAAACCGAGCGGGTCACCTGACTCGACTTAAAAATCAAAATGTCACCCGGGATTTCTATACCCACCCTTAGGGTGTGTTTATCAGAAAATTTCTCAATTTTTTAAGAGAATTTATTAGAAAAACTAAAAAAATTATAAAACATGTTCAAATTGTGATTTTCTATAGAAGTTTTTTAAGAAAATAAATCTAATGATTTATGGTTTTCTACATTTACTATTTTGAAAAATAAAATTTCATTCCTTAAATTTGAACGTGTTTTCTAAGCTCCTTTAATTTTTCAAGGGACACAAAACTCTAAAAAAATAAAAATAAAAAAAAGAGAGATAATTTCCGTAATTAAAAGCGCCTTTAGTTTTCTTGTCCCCTACCCCATGTCACATATTTTGTCCCTTTCAAGTTTTTTTTAATTGTTTTTATACACAAAAAAATTAAAATGTACTAAAATTCGTAAACATAAACTTTAGTCATAAAACGTATATTTTATAGAAAAAATATAATCTTTGAAAATATAACTAGTTGAACGAATTTTGATAAAATAGACTCTTACGAATATTTTATACAATAGACAAAATAAATGTTTTATCCGTTTTATTTTTTTTATATATAAAAAAGTTGTTTTACTTTCTTTTTTTTTATATAACAAAACGTTTTTTATTTTAAATTATTTTTATTTTTAATATAAAGTAGGGGGACAAGAATAGATAGGTAAGAGGGTAGGGATAGCAATCAACATCCGATCTAGTGGATATCTATCCACCCGATCCACCAGTGATGGATATGAACGATCTAAATGGATATATACCGGATATTGATATGGATGTAGATGATTAGTGGATTGGATGTGGATGACCAATTCTCATCCATGGATGCACCCATTATCATCCGAAATACATATATACGCATACATGTACTTACACTTTGAACTAATAAATTGTATAATATAATCATTATTTAAGAGGATTGTTCTTATATCTTTAGATCCCCCAAATATATTTACCTTTTTATCGTAATTTATCATCATTTATTTTTAGTAAATCAAAATTCTTACATATCCATTTAAAGGTAAACAACATGTGGATAAAATTTAATTCCTACAATATTTCGGAGGTCACTAATAGATTAAAAACAATAAAAAAAGTGATTCGTACCTTTAGAAACTATGTTTTACCTATCTTCTGTATCAAATTATGTCAAGATTATCACAATATTTAACAATTTTTTTAATATCCAGTGGATATCCATAAACCCGCTCCATCTATTGGATATGGATGTGAATGGATGATTTGTCATTTTAATGGATATGGATATAGATACGGATGAAGAAAAATAAATGGATATGAATATGGATATAGCGTCATCCGATCTATATCCGATCCATTGCCATCTATATAAGAGAGATAAGAATTAAAAAGGATCCTTATAAACCAACCCCCTTTTTCCCCTTTTTCCCATCTCCCACCCCCTCTTACCCATTAAATCAATCACATCATGCTTTACTTTTTACTTTTACGGGTATACCCTCTCTTTTTCTAATTCATACCCCTTGTTTTGTCTAAAACTGAAACAGATTATGTATTGAACTTGACCGATCTTAGATAAAACTGGACTGGAAAAGGACTGGACGGGGACTGAAAGTGTGTCAGGGGTATCCCTATCAATTTTGGGGGTGTCTTTATATTTTCCCATTAAAAATGAAGTAAGGGATAGAAAGTAAAAAGTAAAATTAAAATGTGTGAACTGTGCAGTAGAGATGAGCAAGGACAAGATAAAAACTGGTTTTCAGTCCAGTTTTTTAACAGAAAATTAATAACCGGTTTTTTTTAGGACTGGTCCCGTTTCAATCTAGTTTTCTGCTTAAAAAGCCGGCAATTATTAAGTATTAACCGTACTCATAATAATAACCGGTCCCAGTCCGACAAATGAGTCCTGTTAATACTTAATAATACAGTAAATTAGCTACGGAGCTGTAATTTTGACGCCTTATTATATACAAATAATAAAATAATTATAATTAGTTATTAACGAGTAAAAATAGCATTTTCTTGGAAGATGTAAGAAATTAACGAAAATGCATGCATGGGTTGTGGGCATGTGCTTGTATAAATACTAGCAGCTATCTAATGCACTTTGAATAAAAACACTATACATAAATCAGCCATGAAAATTGTTATTCTAACATTGGCAATACTTGTAATGCTCGCTTTTACAACATCTGATACCAACATCAAAAACAATCCTCCTGCAGAAACTTACAACCTTATTAACGCTACTACCAGCAACTTGAGAATATCAAAGCCAGGTTGCTCAAGCCGGTGCGGAGATTTAATTGTTCCTTACCCTTTCGGCATTATTGGCATCAACTCGAGTTGTTCTTTTGGAGAAGGGTTTGATGTCTACTGCAACAATTCTGTACACCCTCCAAAAGCCTCTTTGAAAAATAATACTCACGCCGTCTCAATCAAACTAATATCTGATTCTACAATCCGGACATCCAATCAGGTGGAAAGCAAATGCTATAAACCTAATAATGAAGTTTCTAGTTCTGGTGGTTTTTGGATGTCCTATGGGTCACGAAAAGGGCCCTACACTTTTTCAACACTAAATGTGTTCACAGTCATCGGTTGCAATGACTATGCTTTGCTGACCTCAAGAACAGAGTCTAGGTACGTGGTTACCGGTTGTGTAGTGTCTTGTTCGGATGATTACTCGCAAGATACACTAAGTGATGACTGTGAAGGCAATGGTTGCTGTCAATCACCGGTACCCAAAGACGTTAACTACTATTGGATCGACCTCAGTCTCTTCAATAATAATACTGAGAGAAACTCTTATTCAGTGACAAACTCTTCTTCAGAGACAAACTCTTCTTCAGAACGTTGTACATATGCATTTATCAGTGAGGATAAGAAGGCATTTAAGCTCAAAGATACAACGAATATGTTAAATGATGCTCTTTTCCGCGAAAAGATCGAAACTAATGCCCCTGTAGTGCTTGACTGGGCTATTGGTAATATGAGTTGTAAGGAGGCCACAAAAGCCGATGATTATGTGTGCCAAGAAAATAGCATTTGTGTTAGCTCTAATAGGACAAAGGGAGGGTACCGCTGTGAATGTAATCAAGGCTATGAAGGAAGCCCTTATTTGTCTCCTGGCTGCCGAGGTAAGATTTGAGTTACCGAGTTTTCATAATTTATTTGTCCCCTTACTAACGAGTTTTCTTAAATTAAACTGGTAAAAGAAATCTTACAATTGAATCGCTAGATATACAAAGAACGAAAACACTAACCACCTGTAACACCCCCAAATTTAATGGTTTGCGGAAGCGAGTTTTGGGTGTTACTAATCAATAATCACAAGCACAAAGGATACAGTGAACGACTCTAAATGAGACGTTCGAAAAGTTATTACATTAATACATAAGTAGTTCAAAATACAAGCTCGAGTTTCGTATAAATTCCTAGAGATTCTAATACATAACAACTAGTACAAAAGTAATGTAATAAAATCTCCAAGCTTGTAAATGCATGCGACTCGAGCTAAATGAGCTTATCCTGCTGGGCATCCCTACTGATGCTGTGTACCTGAGAAGCATTACTAAAACGGTCAACCAAAAGGTTGGTGAATCTCACAGGTTTATAAGTAAACAGTTTGAACACACAAGTAGTAGTTGTAAATCATTTGCTAGCCATTATGTATGTGGTGGTTGCAGGTCTTGCTAACCGTTAATAAGTGGGTGGTTGCAGGTCATGCTAACCGTTTGATACCCTTGCCATGAGCCACCATAGTTGAAGCTTAACGTACAGTAAATATAGTACCCCCGTGAATGTTAATCCAAAACATCCGAAACGAGTAAGAAACGCCCGTTTATACAGTACGGTTCGTGGTAGTGCGTGCTACCCCGGGCGGGGATTGTCAGTCCCATATGGATCCATATACTAAAACTCGCGCTTATCCCATAACTAACAACTATGATTAGGAGGCTTTCAGTGGATTAGTCGAAACTCATGCAATTGGCGTATCCGTAATTCAGTAAAGTTTGTAAATCAGTGGCAGCAAGTAAGTATGTGTTCATGTAAAACAAGTAATGCATCTCCCCCGATGTAAAAGCAGTAAAATGGGGCCGTGAGACTCACCTGAGTCTAGCAGATGATGCAGTAAGTCAAGCAAGTGTAGTACTCTGTACTAGCAACCCTTGGCGTCCTAACACGCACAAGGTTCAGTAAGTAATAAGTAGGTTGGTGTCCCGAAGGATCACCCATGCTAGTTGTCCACTCAACTAGGAAATGTCCAAGTATTTGTTTGTACGTTTGTAATTGTTTTGTAAATAAGTGTGGCCCGTTGGTGACGGAGGTGTAATAATAATCCAACTATTATTATTATGTAATTCATCGCGTTTGTATACCTTGTAAGTATATACATAAGTTGAGTATTTGTAATGCGACGTGTAAACATTGTTCGAGTGTAAGCTCGTGTGAGTGTGATCTCGTAATGTTTTCAAGTGTCGTTGTATGAGTGAAGTAGTTCATGTATACATTACTATGTATATGTATTGTATAAGTACCATTGTATAATGTTCGGTTGTTGTATGTATTCAATACTTAGTGTAAAAGTATTTTCCAAGGTTCTGTTTCATGCGTCACTCCATGCGACACTTCACAGTTTAGGCGACACTTAGGTAGTGCCGCATAGTTCAGTAAGTATCGTGATATTAGCGTCACTAGATGCGTCACTTGCATTAAGGTAGCGTCACTGAGGTCAGTGACGGTATAAGTGTCGGTATAAGTGACGGTTTAAATTGTATGGCGACACTTGTCAAGTGTCGGTTGTTTAAGCGTCACTAAAGTATGCGTCACTCAGCTAGTGTCGGGTATTAGATTTAGTGCGTCACTAAGGGCAAGTGTCGGGTGACGTCAATCAGTAGTAACTATGCGTCACTTGTTTAGTGTCGCTATAGGATTTGGTCCTCTAGCGACACTAGCAATCTGTTTGAATTCAAGGCTCGGGTTTGTGGTCAAACGACTCCGGTTTGACCCGAAACTTTTAGGGAAGCCCTAACTATGTTAAATAAGCCTTATAAAATTGTCGTTACGTTTTGTGGTCGTCTCGAAGGGTCGGTTTTATAAATATACCAAAACAGTCCCCGGGTTAAGGTTTTCCAGTTTTTGGTCTCAACGAAACCCTCGTTTTCTCTAACGGTTATTCCGAATAAAGTCCCGCAAAAATTACCAACTGTTCTCCTATGTCTCTAGATCATTTCTTTATTTTCCCGAGAACTTTAGTGTCCATCTACTATTTTTAACAAAAATTATGAAATGATATATGCAAATTCCGGCCAAAACAGTGATATGTCCGAAGATCAAGTAATAGCCGATAATGGGTGTATTTCTGGAGGTAGCTAAAGAAGAACTTTTTGTTCACGACGAAAATACCAAACTTTTCCAAGTGGTCTCACCCGTTTATTTAGTCTACAACTCGAGTTATGGTTGTTTTCGTGAGGTCGTTTTTCTGGGCAGAAAACTGTGTACATATATATGTTTACAAAAACGTGTTTCAAGTTTAGATTTGGACATCTCTTTGTTAAGCAAGCAACTAAACATGTTAATAAACATTATAAAACATAACTAAGAAAAGTTTTAGGTTCTTACAATAGTCGGTTTCAAAAACCGAGAAGATAGAAACGTAGAGGCTCGTGAGGTGGTCGTTTTCTTCCAAACGGGTCTAGCAATCCAAGCTATTCTTGAGGGTGTTTTTGGGGATGAAAGTGGTGGATTTTGGGTTGTTCTTGGGCTGCCAAAAACGCAGCAACACAAGAGAGAGAGAGAGTTGAGAGGGAGTTGGAGTGTAACAATGAAATGGATGAAGAGGTATGGTGGTGGTAAACTTGTGTAAGTAATCAAGAGAAGTCAAGGGCATGGGAGGCCATACTCCCTCCCTTGGCCGGTTTTCTGTGGGTCCCACCCACTAGGTGGGTGTGTTTAAACATTTCTCAAGTTTGCGTATTGACCCGCGTTCGTTTACCCGATCGTTTCGCGGTTTTATTAATCGTATAACGTTTTATATAATACGTTTTGTTAATGATTTAAAATCCAATGTTATAAGTACAAGTTTTACTCAAATAACATATTATAAGTTACTAAAATAATATTCGAGATTTCGTTTGGTCGTCGGTCGCGAATCGTGCGTTTATTCGTATCGTGTAACATTTTTAAACGTGTTAACCGTACGCGTGTAATCGCGATATTTTTAACCGAAGTATTTAATCAAAATACTTATTATGATGTTATAAAAATATAACTTAAGTTTATTTCACATGTCGGGCGCGTTTCGTGTACTTTCGTCGCGTAAAGTTACGTTTTAACAAAACGTATAATCGTGTAATATATTTTCGTAATATATTAAAGTAAATAATGTTTGTTTGGATAAATCCACATTATTCTAAAAGTTTGTCACCAACGTCCATATTTTGTACCGAATCGTATACGTGTATATATATATATCACTCATATATATAGTAAGTAAGTAATGTATTTAATCCTATTTCATAATAAATACAAGTAGTAAACACGTAATTAGGAAAATTTTAAATTTACCCAAATTTTGGGGTTGTTACATTCTCCCATTGTTATGAAAATTTCGTCCCGAAATTTGTTTGAAGTCCTAATTGGTCTCGGTTGGGATGTTGGGAAAAGTATTGACCATTTGTCCACAGGACATGGTCAGTTTGAGATTCGAATGAAAAAAAGGTGCGTGTTCCCGGTTTCAACCAGTGTGAGGTGTCTGGGAAGGAAGTTTGTTTATCGTAAATAAAGTGCAATACGAGCTGCGTCGTCGGGATTCAAGTAGTCGGTAGTTTCCTAACCCTATTGTGTACTTAGGATCTAGGAGAGTACATAGAACGTAAAGCAATGTGCATAAGTTGTTAAACAGTTTCGGGTAATCTAACAATGTGCGTACCCGGGTTGAGTAAGTCGCATAGTCTCGGGTTCGGGTCATCCTCCCTAGCGTTAATCACATAAGCTCTTCCTTTTGCGAAGTTGGTTCCCGCTTTTACCTTTGGGCAGTCCTTCCTGAAGTGCCCGGTACCGTTGCACTCATAGCAGGTCCTGGGTGCAGCAATATCGGTACTAGCAGGGTTGTTTCGGCAGTCTTTGGCTAGATGCCCGAATTTCTTGCAGTTGGTGCAGGGACAGGAGCCATGATGATGCATACTGCATTTGGAACAGTAAGGCTTCTTTCCCTTGTAAGCCTTCGAGTCGTTGGTATCGACTGTTGTAGGCTTTTTGTCAGAAATCAGGTTGGAGGAGTTTGAAGTTGCTTCCCATTTGCGTTTGGCTGCAGACGGGGTAGGAGTTGGGCCACGGCGAACAGAGTTTGCCGTCAGTTCATGTGCCATGCGAATGGCGTTCTGAATGGTACCCGGTTTGGATGAAGTCACCAGGTCTTGTAGACGTTCAGGGAGTCCATCGACGTATTTCTCGATCCTCTTGTACTCAGGATCGACCATTGATGGGCACAGGAGTGCCAGTTGGTGAAAGCGGTTGGTGTAACCGGTGATGTCATCACCCTGCATCTTGTGATTGTAGAATTCTAACTCCAGCTTTTTCAATTCGTCCCTGGGGCAGTACTCGCCTCTCAACATCTCCTTCAACTCCACCCATGGGAGTTTGTAAGCATTTTCAATACCCACTGTCTGGGCATAAGTGTTCCACCATGTGAGAACGGTGTCAGAAAAAGTGCTGACGGAGAATTTAACCTTGTCTCCCTCCGCACAGTTGCAAGTGAGAAATACGGATTCGGCTTTCTCGATCCAGCGGATTAGACCGATAGCTCCTTCAGTACCTGCAAAGTTCAGAGGTTTGCAGTTGTGAAAGTCCTTGTAGGTACAAGGCTTGGCAGTGGGAGGGGTATTGGCAGTATCACTATGCCTTTCGGGGGTCGATGACGAATGTCGCGCCAAGGCTTCAGTCACAGCCTGAGAGATGATAGATGCCATCTGGGCATCAGTGTAAGTCCTTGACTTTGGCGGCATGATTTTCCTGAGATTAGAAGGATAAGGTTCATGAGAGATTGTCCATAAATGATGATTATCAGAGATGTACATATACAAATGCGGTAATATACAACATCACAAAATGACAATCAACATTATAGAACAATCAAGAGGGGTTGAATAACCATCTCTACTGACTAGCAACTACGTGCTAACTAGCCTGGTTATTTGAATTGTTTTGAGTTAGGTAAGGTCTCGCTCGAAGTGACTCGGTGGTCCTCCTAGCTACCTATGAGTTTCGTGATCCCAAAAGAAATTGTCGAGAGTGGGATGAATTAGAAGATGTTTCGGAGGTTGTGTTTGCCATTTCCATGACAAAGTGTTTGAATATGTGAGTGCCTATATATATATATAATATATAATAGACTAGCGTACAGTGCTTGAGCGATGACTATCTATGTATACATACATATATCACATAATAGTCTTATGAGTGTCTAGCACAACAATTATGAGTCCCGGTTTCTCTCGAGGTCAGAGTCAACTAATGTATTCCTATTCCAGCATAACCATTTCAAGCCTTACATCATCTTTATTTAATTGTACATAGTTGATCAAGCTATGTTAAATTAAACTTGTATGACGTAACTCTTGAACCAATCACACTTAACAGAAAATACTGCCTAACGGTCATAGTCTAGGCCCACTAATGCAACCTAGTTCACTATAACCTTAGGCTCTGATACCAATCTGTAACACCCCCAAATTTAATGGTTTGCGGAAGCGAGTTTTGGGTGTTACTAATCAATAATCACAAGCACAAAGGATACAGTGAACGACTCTAAATGAGACGTTCGAAAAGTTATTACATTAATACATAAGTAGTTCAAAATACAAGCTCGAGTTTCGTATAAATTCCTAGAGATTCTAATACATAACAACTAGTACAAAAGTAATGTAATAAAATCTCCAAGCTTGTAAATGCATGCGACTCGAGCTAAATGAGCTTATCCTGCTGGGCATCCCTACTGATGCTGTGTACCTGAGAAGCATTACTAAAACGGTCAACCAAAAGGTTGGTGAATCTCACAGGTTTATAAGTAAACAGTTTGAACACATAAGTAGTAGTTGTAAATCATTTGCTAGCCATTATGTATGTGGTGGTTGCAGGTCTTGCTAACCGTTAATAAGTGGGTGGTTGCAGGTCATGCTAACCGTTTGATACCCTTGCCATGAGCCACCATAGTTGAAGCTTAACGTACAGTAAATATAGTACCCCCGTGAATGTTAATCCAAAACATCCGAAACGAGTAAGAAACGCCCGTTTATACAGTACGGTTCGTGGTAGTGCGTGCTACCCCGGGCGGGGATTGTCAGTCCCATATGGATCCATATACTAAAACTCGCGCTTATCCCATAACTAACAACTATGATTAGGAGGCTTTCAGTGGATTAGTCGAAACTCATGCAATTGGCGTATCCGTAATTCAGTAAAGTTTGTAAATCAGTGGCAGCAAGTAAGTATGTGTTCATGTAAAACAAGTAATGCATCTCCCCCGATGTAAAAGCAGTAAAATGGGGCCGTGAGACTCACCTGAGTCTAGCAGATGATGCAGTAAGTCAAGCAAGTGTAGTACTCTGTACTAGCAACCCTTGGCGTCCTAACACGCACAAGGTTCAGTAAGTAATAAGTAGGTTGGTGTCCCGAAGGATCACCCATGCTAGTTGTCCACTCAACTAGGAAATGTCCAAGTATTTGTTTGTACGTTTGTAATTGTTTTGTAAATAAGTGTGGCCCGTTGGTGACGGAGGTGTAATAATAATCCAACTATTATTATTATGTAATTCATCGCGTTTGTATACCTTGTAAGTATATACATAAGTTGAGTATTTGTAATGCGACGTGTAAACATTGTTCGAGTGTAAGCTCGTGTGAGTGTGATCTCGTAATGTTTTCAAGTGTCGTTGTATGAGTGAAGTAGTTCATGTATACATTACTATGTATATGTATTGTATAAGTACCATTGTATAATGTTCGGTTGTTGTATGTATTCAATACTTAGTGTAAAAGTATTTTCCAAGGTTCTGTTTCATGCGTCACTCCATGCGACACTTCACAGTTTAGGCGACACTTAGGTAGTGCCGCATAGTTCAGTAAGTATCGTGATATTAGCGTCACTAGATGCGTCACTTGCATTAAGGTAGCGTCACTGAGGTCAGTGACGGTATAAGTGTCGGTATAAGTGACGGTTTAAATTGTATGGCGACACTTGTCAAGTGTCGGTTGTTTAAGCGTCACTAAAGTATGCGTCACTCAGCTAGTGTCGGGTATTAGATTTAGTGCGTCACTAAGGGCAAGTGTCGGGTGACGTCAATCAGTAGTAACTATGCGTCACTTGTTTAGTGTCGCTATAGGATTTGGTCCTCTAGCGACACTAGCAATCTGTTTGAATTCAAGGCTCGGGTTTGTGGTCAAACGACTCCGGTTTGACCCGAAACTTTTAGGGAAGCCCTAACTATGTTAAATAAGCCTTATAAAATTGTCGTTACGTTTTGTGGTCGTCTCGAAGGGTCGGTTTTATAAATATACCAAAACAGTCCCCGGGTTAAGGTTTTCCAGTTTTTGGTCTCAACGAAACCCTCGTTTTCTCTAACGGTTATTCCGAATAAAGTCCCGCAAAAATTACCAACTGTTCTCCTATGTCTCTAGATCATTTCTTTATTTTCCCGAGAACTTTAGTGTCCATCTACTATTTTTAACAAAAATTATGAAATGATATATGCAAATTCCGGCCAAAACAGTGATATGTCCGAAGATCAAGTAATAGCCGATAATGGGTGTATTTCTGGAGGTAGCTAAAGAAGAACTTTTTGTTCACGACGAAAATACCAAACTTTTCCAAGTGGTCTCACCCGTTTATTTAGTCTACAACTCGAGTTATGGTTGTTTTCGTGAGGTCGTTTTTCTGGGCAGAAAACTGTGTACATATATATGTTTACAAAAACGTGTTTCAAGTTTAGATTTGGACATCTCTTTGTTAAGCAAGCAACTAAACATGTTAATAAACATTATAAAACATAACTAAGAAAAGTTTTAGGTTCTTACAATAGTCGGTTTCAAAAACCGAGAAGATAGAAACGTAGAGGCTCGTGAGGTGGTCGTTTTCTTCCAAACGGGTCTAGCAATCCAAGCTATTCTTGAGGGTGTTTTTGGGGATGAAAGTGGTGGATTTTGGGTTGTTCTTGGGCTGCCAAAAACGCAGCAACACAAGAGAGAGAGAGAGTTGAGAGGGAGTTGGAGTGTAACAATGAAATGGATGAAGAGGTATGGTGGTGGTAAACTTGTGTAAGTAATCAAGAGAAGTCAAGGGCATGGGAGGCCATACTCCCTCCCTTGGCCGGTTTTCTGTGGGTCCCACCCACTAGGTGGGTGTGTTTAAACATTTCTCAAGTTTGCGTATTGACCCGCGTTCGTTTACCCGATCGTTTCGCGGTTTTATTAATCGTATAACGTTTTATATAATACGTTTTGTTAATGATTTAAAATCCAATGTTATAAGTACAAGTTTTACTCAAATAACATATTATAAGTTACTAAAATAATATTCGAGATTTCGTTTGGTCGTCGGTCGCGAATCGTGCGTTTATTCGTATCGTGTAACATTTTTAAACGTGTTAACCGTACGCGTGTAATCGCGATATTTTTAACCGAAGTATTTAATCAAAATACTTATTATGATGTTATAAAAATATAACTTAAGTTTATTTCACATGTCGGGCGCGTTTCGTGTACTTTCGTCGCGTAAAGTTACGTTTTAACAAAACGTATAATCGTGTAATATATTTTCGTAATATATTAAAGTAAATAATGTTTGTTTGGATAAATCCACATTATTCTAAAAGTTTGTCACCAACGTCCATATTTTGTACCGAATCGTATACGTGTATATATATATATCACTCATATATATAGTAAGTAAGTAATGTATTTAATCCTATTTCATAATAAATACAAGTAGTAAACACGTAATTAGGAAAATTTTAAATTTACCCAAATTTTGGGGTTGTTACACCACCTAACGTTTTATTTACACAAGCCTCGTTTCATGACAAGTATGCCGGTTTTATGAATTTCGATGGCCCTGTTCCATGATCACAAATAGGCTGCTTGAAAACAATTTTTTGACAAGTTATACGTACTTAATTATTTTGTAGTGTATACCTTTTCCTTTTATATACGTGGTACTATATTTAGACGTGTATACTCTATCCCTTTTTGCATCAAAATATCGTAAGCTGGTTACAAAAAAATCATGTATCAAGAAGTCATGTTCCTGCAAATATTCAGTTATTTCATCACAGAAATCGTAGATATGTTAGCTATACTGAATAAATATAGATAAATCATAAATATTGTAAGAGTAAACTAGATATGCAGATGAAATGTTGAATACATTAGTATGGATTTAATGCTTACAGTCATGAAAAACTCCAATTTGCTTACTCGTGTTAACAGTTTGTTGATATTTCTATATTTCTAGATATCGACGAGTGTAAGGATTCTGGGAAATTTCCATGTAACGGAACTTGTTTGAATACTCAAGGCAATTATACATGCACATGTAAAAAAGGGTATTTTGGTGATGCCAAGAGTAAAGATGGCTGTCAACGTGATAAACCTTCCCAAAGGCTCCTGTTTCTCTCTTTAGGTAACCCCGTATCGATGACTTTCTGTCTGAGTCTTACCAAAAGTTTTTGAATATATATCTGCCTAGATGAACCTAAAGTTGCTCTGTTTTTTTTTAATCATTATATATAGTAGTCTTGGAATTGCATAAGCGTTAAATTTCATTTCATTTTATGTAACTTTAAACATGAATTATTATCATTTAAAAGACGTATAAAAAGAAAAGAGATATATTTATCCAATAAAATAAAAGAGAACACATTTTTCAAGACTGTTTTCGCTAGTCATGTTTAACCATCACACGAATGAAGATATTGGCATACAGAGTCTTCGTAACCATCTTCATTTTCTTTATGCCAAATCACATTCATTCATGCCGCATCAATTATATGCACTTGCTTTACGGGGATTACCTAAGATACGTCTAGTCCAATTTATCACGACTTCAAGTAATTCTGCATTCCTTGATGGTTTTAAGAATTACTTATAGTGCTTCATGAAACTAACATTTAAACCAAATGTATATTTATTCAAGTAATAATCGTAAGTGCCCATTATCACATATAGGTATCGGATTTGCATTACTCCTACTACTGATTATTGGATTATCCATGTTGTACGTCATGTACAAGGAAAGAAAGCTAGTTAAGCTAAGACAAAATTTGTTCGAGCAAAATGGGGGAGCACTATTACTAGATAAGCTAAAAACCAAGGGTGGCGTTGGTATGGGTTCTGTTAAAATTTATGGAATTAAAGAGCTAGAAGAAGCTACAGATAATTTTGCTGAGAGTATGATCCTGGGTAAGGGAGGTCACGGCACTGTATACAAAGGAACTCTACCAGATAAGCGTGTTGTGGCAATCAAGAAGTCCCAAAAAGTTGATGAATTACAAAGGGAAGACTTTATAAATGAAATGGTAATTCTCACACAGATTAATCACACAAATGTGGTGCAAATTTTGGGGCTATGTTTGGAAAATGATGTCCCGTTGCTAGCTTATGAATATGTCTCAAACAACACTCTTTATCACCACATTCATCTTAAAAAAAGTGGTGCAGGGAGATTGTCATGGGATTTTCGTTTAAGGATAGCATGTGAGTCAGCTGGTGCACTTGCTTATCTTCATACAGATGCTAGAATGCCCATCATACATAGAGATGTTAAGTCCACTAACATTTTATTGGACGAAAAATACACTGCAAAAATTGCAGATTTTGGTGCCTCAAGGATAGTTCCCTTAGGTGATATTGAAGTCACCACACTAGTTCAAGGAACACTCGGATACTTAGATCCTGAATACTTCCATACAGGCCAATTAACAGATAAGAGTGATGTGTATAGCTTTGGAGTTGTTCTTGCAGAACTCTTAACAGGACAACAACCGCTCAACACGAAAAGAGATTCAAAGGAAAGAAAACTCGGAACATATTTTGTTAAGGCAATGGAGGAAAATCGATTTCTTGATATTCTGGAAGACGGAGTGGTACATGAGGCAACTTATGAGCAACTTAAAGAAATAAGTGGCCTAGTATGTAGGTGTGTTAACCTAGTAGCGGGTGAAAGACCAAGCATGAAAGAAGTGACAAGGGAGCTTGAAAGTTTGAGAGGGTCTCACAAACGTTCTTCAGTTAGTGTAGACAGCTACAATGAAACCAGTTGTTCAGTGATTGAAATGGAACCAACCGATCTTGATATTGTTCCTCCTATGGCGACAACTGATACATTTGGAGATAGTTCCATCACTACTGAAATGCAAGATATGATGTCCCCGTAACAAGGTGCCCGTTAAAAATATATATACAAATAACATTTCATGTTTGTGAGTCAAATATTTATGTATATTGTTTATAGCTATATGTTTCAAGTGTAATATTTGTATCATTGTTATGCTTAATGCACTTATATTCCGTTGTTAATAAAAACATATATATTGGCTATATTTGATTCAAAAAAGTTTTTAAAGTGTAATTGTGATTAAAAGTTGAAAAGGTTGATTTGTGCAGACAAGTCACATGACATTTCATGAGTGTTAGGGCCTAAATTCTTTGGACTCACTTGTATAGTGGACTAGCTACGCACATTATTAAGCCTAAACTTTTAATTGTGGGGAAAAGTACTCCGAAATGTTACTAACTTTGACCAAAAAGCTATTGTGTGTAACCAACTAATTAACACATGGGTGTAAGAATGCAACTAACTTTTGAAAATGGGTGTTTTAATGTAATTTGTTCACGTGTCGCTCGTTGAAAGTGACACGTGGCGTACGCATGTGCCACGTGGCTTCCGGAGAATTTGACAATTCATCGACACGTCAGCAAATTACATTAAAACACCCTTTTTGAAAGTTGGTTGCATTCTTATACCCATGTGTTAGTTGGTTACGCACAATAGCATTTTGGCCAAAGTTAGTAGCATTTCGGTAGACTTATCCCTAAATTGTATCTATGACCTCAATGGGTCACCGAATCCATCTTGCCTTACATGGCAAATACTCAAATATAACTACATCTTGCCTTCAGATTTTACTTGCTTTCAAAACCATTTGTTTATTTCACTCCCGCTTGGGTTTTGTAAATATGAACTATAATGTATAGTAGTATATAGAAGTTAGTTTTGGTCTGTAGAAGTAATGTCCTTTTTTTTATTCAAAACTAGGATCCTGATTTCAAGTTAATTTTAAATTGAAAATCAAATTAAGTACGTACCTAGACATGATATGTAAAAAAAGATCACGTAAAACCTAATGGATTTATATAATTAAGATCACGTAAAACCTAAGATTTAATTTGAACTCTCAAAATGTAGTTAGAGGAACACGTACCACGAATAGTTTTAGATTTTAATAGAAAAATACCTTTAGATAAGATTAAAGCTACGCAAGTTGACGTGTAAAACATGTTCGTTGTTTTTTACGAGTAACTTTTTTCGCTTTTAAGTCATTGTCTACTTTAAAAGTTTACGCACTTCAGAATTGTACAAATATAATTTTTTTGGAAACGGCAAATAGATATATAAATAAAAACCGTAACTTAGCAAGAAACTAAGAGCGGAAAAGAAATACAGATAAGGAATTACACAAAAGTTAAAAAGGGACAACGGTCCCAATCCACCCTATTACAAGAATTTTTCCATCTATTATTAATCCATAAGTAAGATGAAGAAATAATGTCCCCTGTAATTGAAAAAGATGATCTCCGAGTGTCATTGAAAATCCAATCTGTTTCTTGC
Organism: Helichrysum umbraculigerum; assembly: GCA_949592205.1. NCBI lineage: Eukaryota > Viridiplantae > Streptophyta > Magnoliopsida > Asterales > Asteraceae > Helichrysum > Helichrysum umbraculigerum. Next base: position 7,078,304 of record CATIUR010000009.1, on the reverse strand, counting down.
TTTCCAAGTGAACCAAAGCATACAATGGATTATGGCCGCTAGCAGCTTACATTTCTTTGTACAATTGCTCCATTTACTACTGAAAATCAATAAATCATTCACAGAGCGAACGCTTGAGACTTGAACATCACACCATGAAAATACCCGATTGATTATATCCGAAGCCCTTGGACATAAAATAAGAGCATGGTCAGCACATTCATCCACTATTCCACACACTTTGCATAGACTTGAACCGATATTGATGCCTCTATCCATAAGACTTTTAGCCACCGGGATTTTACCCAAGCTTGCTCTCCAAACAAAACAATTAATCTTTGATGGAATCCAATTATTCCACTGCATGACTAAGGGAGATGAGATAGTGAGCTTTTCGTCGAAGAAACTTCTCAACGAATTAACACAGAACGAACCATCGTGAGAAGACTTGCACCTTAAACCATCGCTTGACGTTGTGGGGTAAATTGAAGAGATTTCTTGTAACATGGATCTGAAATCTTCGAAGCAATCATGATTATTGAAAGCTTGTAACCAGTTCCATGAGAAATTAGAGCCACCAATACGATCCGAAACACGACAATCTTTGAGCTTTTCTATTGAATATAACGATGAATATTTGATTTGCAACGGACATTCTCCAATCCAATGATCTTTCCAAAAGCGAATAGATTTCCCATCTCCGATAACGACAGAAAATAGATCGTTGAAATGTAAACCAAGACCAGAAATATCCTTTAGGACCCTGCAAATGTTATTCCAAACCCCAGAGATACAAGAGTGTTTGTTATCCCTTAACCTCCAACACCATTTGAGTAAAAGAGCATAATTATAGGATTTTAATGATCCTACACCAAGACCGCCGTTCAGTTTAGAAGCCATGACCTTTTCCCAGGCGACCCAATTTATCTTCTTGGCGTTTGCTTTGCCTCCCCATAGAAATCTCCTTTTGATTTGATCAAGCCGATTGATTACACCTGTTGGAACTTTAAAGAGCGAAAAAAAATACAAAGGAAGACTGTTAAGCACGGATTTAACAAGTGTCAATCGGCCCCCGAATGAGAGGTGGCTTGCTTTCCACTCGGATAGCTTCCTGTTGAGTCTGTCTTCAATGGCCACCCAATGCTTTTTAAGATTCATGTTTGCGCCTACGGGAACGCCTAGGTATGTAAATGGAAGTGATCCGATGCTACAACCAAGGCATGAAGCTAAATCCAACGTATGGGAATCGGAAATGCCCACACCAAAAAGCCTTGATTTGTGGAAGTTAACCTTTAGTCCTGAAGATGCATTGAAGCATCTTAGAATTCTGGCTAGATTCATTATGTTCGGCTTAGAAGCCTCACCCACGAAGATAGCATCGTCGGCATAAAACAGATGTGATATCGATGGGCCATTTTCACCAATTTTCATGCCGTGGAAAATCCCTTTGATGCAAGCGGTTTTTAGAGCCATATTGAGACCTTCCATTGCCAATATGAAAAGAAATGGAGATAAGGGGTCGCCTTGTCTCAACCCCTTAGAAATTTGGAATTCTTTTGTGGGCGACCCATTGATTAATACTGAGGCAAAAGACGAGTAAAAGCATCCTTGAATCCATTTGCGCCACTTATCCCCGAACTTCATTTGTTTCATGATAGAATCTAAGTAATTCCAGTTGACGGAGTCGAAGGCCTTTTCAAAGTCGACTTTGAACAAGAAGAATTGATGTTTCGATTTTTTGGACCAGGAAATGAGCTCGTTAACAATGAGAGGACCCTCCAAAATATTCCTGTCACTCACAAAAGCCGACTGGATACCATCTATCACGCTACCAATGACACTTTTCAACCGAATTGATAGTGCCTTAGCGAGAATTTTGTACAAACATCCGATGAGTGAAATCGGTCTATAATCGCCTAGATTAAGAGGATCCTTAATTTTGGGGAGAAGCGCGATAAAAGATGAATTGCACCCTTTAGATATGGAACCGGTTAATTCGAAGTGTTTTATGAATCTCATGATATCCGGACCAACAATATCAAAGTGGGATTTTAAGAACTTAAAGGTAAAACTGTCGGGTCCAGGGGATTTGTCACTGCCACATTCCCATATCGAATCCTTTATTTCAGTAATTGAAAATGGTCGTTCAATGAAAGAACATTGAGAATCAGAGATGGTGCGAAATAAGTTGCTTACAAAAGGGGGTCTGATTTTCCATTTTTCGTGAAATTTTTGCGAAAAAAAGCGAAAAGCTTCACCTTTAATTAGCATTGGCTCTGTAACCCATGAACCATCAATCGATAAACCGTTAATCCTGCTGCTTCTGTTCTTGTTCTTAATGATCCCATGAAAGTACGAAGTATTCTCGTCCCCATCTACGGCCCAGTTTAAACGAGAACGTTGAAATAAATCAAGGTTTCTCATGTGATTTATTTCAATCAGCCTAGCTTTGCCTCCATTTAAAACCTCCGATTCGTTTGAAGAAAGATTTCTGGATTCTGCTAACAACTCAAGCTCGTTGACTTTGTCTTGCAAGGCAATCCGCTCTTTATTTTCTTTTTCGAATTCCGATGCTCTCCACAATTTAATTTGACTTTTCACAAATTTCAGCTTAGCGACGAGGATTTGATCGGGAAGACCAAACCCTTGAAACACAGCCCAAGCCAACTTAACGGTTGATTCAAAACCATCGATGTTCAACCATGAATTGTATAGTCGGAATGGTGGTGGACCAAAATCGACCACCGAATTACAAAGAGTCACAGGAGAGTGATCCGAATGGAGACGAGGGTGAGCAATAACGATCGAATTAGGTTGAAATGCCAAGAAGTTTTGACATACAAGAATTCGATCAAGTTTGCTAAGTTTATTCTCAGCCACACTATGAAAAGTAAACCTTCTCCCACCCATTTTCAGTTCTTTTAAGTCACACAAACTAATAAAATTATTGAAATCATTAGCGGAATTACGGCAGAAAACGGAATTGAATCTTTCGTCTGTATGTCTCACCACGTTAAAATCTCCGAACACGATCCAAGAACCTTGATGTTGACTTTTTAATGCCTTAAGATCATCCCATAGATTGCGTTTTTCGACAACGGATTGTGGAGCATAGACATTAACAAAGAAAACATTACCATTTAAGCCCTTCCATTGCCCGCCAATCAGCAAAAAATAGCGAGCTTTAATGCACAGAGAGCATGAAAAAATCGAAGAATTCCAGATGCTAATTATGCCTCCAGATCTACCATATGCATTCACAGATTCAAATCCGAAATCATTGTTGCCCCAACACCCTGAAACATCAATTTTATTTGAAATAGAAAAGTGAGTCTCTTGCAAACCAATTAAATCAATTCGGTGTTTTGCTTTTAAACCCTTAACCCATTCGACTTTATGAGCTTCGCTCAATCCCCTTATATTTAAAGACATCAAATTCATTGGGAAACATTAATAACTCCATCACCTGCTAGGACTTCCTTCAGAACGGCATTGTTACAGTCAACTTGAAAGCCAATTTCGTTACCCACCATGATTGTCTTCTCCACCTCCTGAGAAGCAGATACATGAGAGACCTCACTTGAACCATTAGTCGACTCTGCTTGATTATTAGATCTATTGAGATCAATCGATGGGATGAAAGCCGAATGAGCAGGCGATGAGACATTGGAAGAAACCCTAATTGGTGATACCTGACGTCGTCTTTTTTTAGATCGCCCAATGAATTCAACAGGCTGGGCCTTAGCCAAGGAAAACGGCCCAATACGATTTTTACCACAAAGTGGTTTGGGTGGGGCAGAAAAGGTAAATGGGCCAAAATGAGTGCCAGGCCCAAAAGACTTTGCATGGGATTCATTTTGCATTACAGGAGCCGAAACGTTAATCCCAGAGGAAAATTCTGATAGGGAGGCCACGTTTACCTTGGGGCAATCTCCAACATTTCCCTCGGTTGAATCCATCACGCTTACCTTGGGACAATCTCCAACGTCATTGCCATCATTAAAAGTTCCCTCGGAATTATCATGAGCATGCCCGTCGACTACTTTCGCCGGTGAACCATTGTTTGCGACGGCCACCGGAGGAATCTCGCCTTCTTCCAAGGCATGTTGGATATCATTGAAGGAATTAATGCTGAAAGTGTCCGAAATCCCATCATCATCACTACCATCACAACTGTCTTCATGATCAACCTCCATGTGCTCATCTAGACCATTCCAGTTTGAATCAACAATAGGATTAAAAAAGCATGCATCTTCTACCACTCCGATTGACAAGTGTTTGCCGTCATCTAGTTCAATAATTAATTCCTCATTGATTTTGCTTTTGGATTCAGTGAGAAGACAAACATTTACGTATGAGAGATCCTCAAATTTCCATACATTGTCGTCACCCATATCCAAGATCTTTCCGAGATGAGAGAGGCCGGATCTTTTGAAGGTTTTCCAAAGTTTGAAATTGTAGGGGTAAACCCACAATTTTTTCATCGATCATTCTTTCGAACTTCCAATTGATAATGGAGTCACCCTTTTTTAACCATGCGAACCATTGTTTCCAAGACTTATTGTTACGTAAGAAACCAGAAGCAGCGTCTTCATCATCGAAACCAATTAGTGTACAGAGACCGCCATAATAAAATACCTTGCCGACCATTATTCCTGCATCTTTTAATAAGCTGGGCAAAACTTTCAGTGTATCGTAGTCGACGGCCTCACCGAAAAGAAATGAACTGAATAAAGTGTTGTCAATTTCAGGAGACGGTTTAAGTTTGATATGCAAAAGGGATGGTTTAGCCTGAGCTTTGGGAGCAGAAACAACATTTGCATATGACTTAGAACCTTTGATGTTCCATACCGATGGAGGAGGAGGAGGAGGAGGAATACGAACAGGTTGCCTAGAGTTATGATTATGAGGCTGGTTAATCGGCTTTCTCCTTTGAAAACGAGCAATGTTGATTGTGAGCACATTATTCTTTAGAAAGATCTTACCAAACGAATTTTCAAGTTTCTTTGCATCATTGATACCGATGAACTTTACGAAGCCAAAGTTCGAGCCACCTTTGTCTTTCTTAAAAGCAATGTATGCATCAGCCACCTTACCAAATTTGATGAATAGGTTCTTCAAATCCTGCGTAGAAACACCTTCGGGTAGATTACCAACAAAATAGGTAGTTAAATCTGAGCCACGATTGTGTTTTTTCCTTGTCACTGTTTTCCAGATGTTATCCATGTTGGGCGAGAGATAAATCAGTATGATTCAAAGAGTTCATCAATTTTCAGTGAGACTAGAATAATTAATCTCAACTATTTTATTTTTATTAAATATTCATCCTTACATTTTTGAAACGCAAATATCCTCACAAACGGTAAATCGATTTGCCCTCCCTCAATACATATTTTTGACAACTTTTTCCTTTTTATTTTTTTTTGGGTTTTACAAATTAGAAATACATTTGTTAGTGATTGGTTGTACATTTGATGGTGTGGTTACACTACAAAATAAATGACATTTAGTGACTTACTCTTTTCCCGACTGAAAACATAGACAGGCAGTATAGCCATTTTTTAGAGTCGTTTTTGACGGATTGGTAATAAGAGTATTTAAAAGTCAATATTAAAATGTAGTACAGAATACGTAAACACGGAGAATAATAATACGGAGTTACGGATTATACACTGCCACAATTAAAACCCTAACATCGTCGGCTCATCCTCAGTTTTAAGCCGTCGCATCATCGCCGGAATCTCGCATGTCATCTCTTCGCCGGAGTTTCTCCATCGCCTTACGACATCATATCTACAGCACCTGATGTTATCTATCGCCTCGTCTCCGGTTTTCTCCGTCGCTTTGTCACCAGCTTTGCTACCACATCCTCGACGTCGTTACTGCCCTAAACACGCAAGTACGTCGGTTTTTTCAAATGATTGATCAAATTCATTATTCTCCTTAAGTGTTTTTAATATATATGGAGAGTGTTCTATGTGATTATTGGATATAATCATATAATCATTGTCAGTTGATCGGTCAATTGCTTGATGGCTCTGCTATCTCATTTTTCTTCACTGAGAATCAGGTTTTACAATCGCTTTTCTAAGGTTAATGACAATGAATGTTCTAGTATAATACATAGTTATAAACTACTAATGCCACTCCCATCCGTTTTCAAATCACTTCTTCACCACTTTTGTCATCTCAGCGCCACATCAGCTTTTTACTAACTGATTCACGATTACCCAACTAATCACTTCATTTTTCTTGTCCTACATTTACCAATATATCAATATTTCTATACACTAAAACTAAAAAAAAAAACAAAAAAAGGCACGGACCTCATGATTTTCAATCGATTATTCAAATCGGTTTTCCAAATGATTAGGAAGTGATACAACCAATGGCACCACCACTTCAATCACTTCCCAATCACACTACCACAAAATGTCATTTTACAACACTTTTTTCACATTTTAGAATGTGTGTAAAATATTTCAAAAATGATAAGATTTTCCACACTTATATAAATAAGAAAGATTAACGCATACTTTTAAGTGTGAAGAAATTACATCTTTTCAACACTTAAAAGTGTGAAAAAAAATTTAACACATGATTTTTCCACACAAGAGAAAGTGTGGAAAAATTGGGTGTTACAAAAAAAATTTTACACTTTTAAGTGTAAAGTTATCAAATATTCACACTTTTAAGTGTTAGCTTTTTTCTCCACACTTATATGTGTGAAGATTGTAGTGATTTCTATACTTATTGATGTAAAAAAAATTTCACACTTATAAATTTGAATAAATTTACATATTTTTCGCACAATTTTAAAAAAGTGTGAAAATTGTAGTGTCACTTCCCAACCGATTAGACCGATCGGAGCACCTTAATACATCTATAAAGGAAGGATAGAGAAAGGTATCATAAAATTCAAACTAACTCTAAAAGATATCAACCAAGAATTTGTCAAAGAAAATAAAAAATAGTTGTTGTGTATACATAGTTGCAACATTATTAAAAGAAAAGTAAACTTAGTGTATCATCGTGTTGACGTCATGCATATTATCCTACTTTATTAACGGAAGTCTTAGGGTTCTCCGTAATAAAATTTTACATGCATAAAATATTGTATATTCAATAGAAATTCAGAGGGTCAACATAAATTTAGGAGGAGAGATAAATTTTTTTATGATCTTTGTATAACTTATATCCATGTCTTAAAGATTTAATTAAAATCGTCAAAGTTTCTTTTATCATTTTCCTATAACTTTTTAGCAAATATATATGTTTTTTTTTTTCTTTTATCTTTAGCCAATAGCACAATATACTATATATGCATACAGAAGTTCCGCATTTCCTCTTAGTAATACAATTCGAATCATCTATACTATATTATATAGATTTTGAGACAAAGTCTTAACGAAAAAAATAGTAAATGCCTATTTTCTATTCGACCCGTTATGTATAATTGGCTCATTCGGATTTTTATACCCTTTTTAGGTTTTCATATTGGTGGCAGACTTTTCTGTTTTTGGTTTTTATGAAATTTGAGTTTTCATCTATAACTAAGTTGAAATAGTCCTAATTGCAGAATTCTTTTTGATTCTACGTGAATTAGAATGAATTATTCCTGGTATTTAGGGAATCAACAAGATTGAAATCGAAATTCGTTTTTTACTCTATATCAGTTATACAAGTTGCAAGATTTTTGTTTCTACCTGATATACCTGAATTATTTTACAAAACTGCCATCATTAATATTAATCACACTCCATTAAAGCTTAGATTATTAGCCTATATTCTAAACGAGAAGATGTTTGAAATATTGTTGGGCTAGATTGAAGGATGGTGTATATTGCAAAATCTTCTAAGTATTTAGCGCTGCTAGGATTACAAAGTTAATATTGCTGGTTATAGTTGCTACTGCTCATTCTTTTACTGCTATGAGAGTTACTACTGCCAATGTATTTCAAAGTTAGTATTGCCAGATCAAAGCTTCAAGTGTTAATATTGCTGCAAGGATTACTACTGCTCATCAAGGTTAATACGGCTAGTAGTCTTTCCGCAGTTAGTAGTGCTGGTTGTATTTTACATGGTTAATATTGTTAGTGTCAATTACAGTATTAGTGTTGCTTAGTGGGTCTGACAGATTATCTAATCTGTACTTAGTCAACTTCTAAAAGCAGAACATGTTGTACTATAGTAGACCATATTTAGATAATATAGTTGGCATGCTTTAATTACAGTCACTTGTTATAAGGACTCTATTGTTTAATAAAATAGAGTTCCTTACTTTAGAGACATAGCATGTCTTGGTTGTTTGTGTAAAAGTTAGGCGATAGATAAAAGGTTAAATACACAAGTTTGTTAACCATCAATTTTAGTCAGCTTTAAGGTTCATTGTAATCACAATACAAAAAAGTGTACTTGTATTAGTATTTCATTGATAATAATATTGAAGCTTTTGACAATCAAACTCTTGTGTTCTTATTTGTTCATACTTGAAATACTTTATGCGTTACAAATATTAGTTAAGTTCAAATGATAATGGAATTTTTGGTGAGAGTAGAAGAACCAATAGGATTGCACCATGTGTCATATTTAACCCCCGTAATTTTAAAAATCGAATATCTAACAAACAGTAAGTCAAAAAATTATAAAAATTACACCATAATAATCAATGTTTAATTCTCTTCGATTAGAGATGTGACAAGTTATACTTTCGACGAATTTTTTTATTTTTGGGTTTTACAAATTGTACAAAATTAGTACATGTGACACCTGGTTAAAAAGGGCAAATATGCACGCCCAATTTAAACTTATATACACGTATTATATACGTGTTAATACCAAAGTATTCAAGTCTTATATATATATATATATATATATATATATATATATATATATATATATATATATATATATACTAGAAAATCACCCGCGCGTTGCAGCGGTAACGATTTCAACAATGATTAAAAAAATGTGATCAATTGTTTATGTATATTGTGTTGCACCGGAGTTTGTTATTCGTCAATTTATATGAGGAGTTATTGAACAATTATTTTGATTTTTTATTTTGACAAAACTTATTATTATAATTGTTTCACAATAAAATCAATTAGAATTAAATCAAATGACATTTGACCGCTATGCATTAAGGAAAGCATTAATGACATATACTTTCTTACCATATTTATGTAGTGGCATAGTTGTGTATGTTAATGAAATTCGGGGTAAAATGGTAATTAGTATTGCTTGAAAAATTAAGGCAAAGAAGAAAAGGTTAAAACAATTTATAATGGTTAAAGATTAAAGATTAAAGATTAAAGATATATATATATATATATATATATATATATATATATATATATATATATATATATATATATAGTGGGAGGTTCAAATGATAACCACTCTAAAGTTGAGAACTTTAAGAACCATAAAGAATACATGTTTGTTCACATGTAATTAATTTCAATCATATGTGAACATTGATGTACGTTTAATTGAAAAAAGAAAAAGTAAAAAAAATCATAATTTTTCGTCTAAAAATACATTTTAACCGATTTATTCATATTATCGTTCATATGTGAACATATATTTGTTTTTTGCATTTTTCGGTATAATTTTAGGATTTTTTTTTTTACTTTTTTCTTATTCAATTAAAAGTACGTTCACATATGATTGAAGTTAATCACATGTGAACAAACATGTATTCTTTGTAGTTTTCAAAGTTCTCAACTTTAGAGTAGTTTTCAAATGAACCTTCCTCTCTCTGTATATAATATTAAATGATTATTTAATAATCACTTATATACAAGATCTGAAAGCGCGCAGAAAAACAAAAACGGACGTTGGTGCAAAACATTTCTAAATAAAATATTATTGTTGAAAATAATATTTATTTACTCGGATAATATTTAGACATATTTCGGTTTATTTAAGATGTGTTCTACTTAAACTGAAACAACGCGAAAACTATCCGTAAAACGAAATAAAAACAAAGTTATATTTATATAACTCAACTAAAGTATTTTTATAAAATACTTCGATTAAAAATATAAATGATTATATTTTTAGAAATTTATCATTGGAAAAGATTATACTACCTTACGATTGGGTATACGAATACAGAGCGAAAATACCACGCAATGGAGCAAGGTCGGCTCAATTATTGCTCCAATAATTTGAGCCGACCAAACTCCCTCTCATTTTCATTTCTTATTCTTCATCAATCTCATCTCTAGGCTCTCTCTAACAACAACAATGATCATCATCAACAACAAAAAGATAAGCAGCAACAGTAGCAGATATCATCATGATCATCTTCTTCGGTTCATCATCATCGTTACCCGATTCGTCACTTTAGAGCTCGGTAGAAATCTTCCACTTTTTCCTCTAATTTTCGAGTTTATATAGCTTATATAAACATGTATTAGTGTTCTATATGCGAGAAAATTGTCTAAAATCGTGTTGGAACTTGTTTTGTTAAAAACTTGCACAAACAGACCTGTAATGGGCATGATCCGGCCATGATCCGGCGGATCATGGTCATGATCCTGCCATAATCCGGTGGATCATCCCTAAAATCTGCATTAAACCTGAAATGACCCTGATCCTGTCTGGATCCAGTCGTGATCCGGTGGATCCGTCCATGATCCGGCGGATCACCCATCTGAGCCGGCGGAATGACCCTATAATCAGACAACCCTTTTTGATAAACTAAGTACCGAATTTCACGGAGTGACAAACTTAATTGATAACGAATATTATTATGCGATACGAAAAAAAATCCAAATTATATTTTTGAAATATAATTTCAATTCCGTCACCAAGGGTCGTACTTATTTACAAAACTCAAAACAAGAACTGATATCGCTCATTTTGTATATGTTTATCATTAGCGATATCATTGTTTTTGCTATTGTTTTAAGTCTATTTATAAGAACTTTTGGTACTTATTGGGATGAAATTGATTGTACAGGTAAAGAGCTAAATTGAGAAGAAAATGAAGGAGTTTTGTACTTGTCTTGTGCTGGTCTGGAAAAGAAGTGCAGAAGTCTGGAAATTAGACTGAAGCCACCGGCTAGCTTCCTTCAACCGCCGGATCATGACAAACAGCAAGAGCAGCTGGCTAGCTTTACTCAGCCGCCAGGTGGAGGTGAAATGTAACACTCACTTTTTGGGACTAGAAGTATTATAATGATTTCCATAATTTAAATAATTGTTGAATGCGTTAGAAAATGCTTCCATTGGATTTATTCGAAAATAATAGGAAAAAGGTCAAATAACTAAATTGTGACTAGTGGAATATTATTTCTTTAAATTATTATAGTTAACGGTAAAATAAAATATTTGGCCTCGCTAATCTCACTGAAGTTCAATAATGATTAGGTAAAGTACCCACAAACTGTTATATTTGAGTTCTCTCATCAGGAACCCACTGCTGAACAAACCTGAGTTTCTCTGTGAACTGATTTATCAAATCATCCATTGACATGTTATCAGTTAATTGCAAATCCATAAACTCCTTTCTAATTCGAGCTATATCATAGTTTGAACAATACTGCTTACAAACTTCATTACGAAAGTCAGACCATCGGATAGATGCTTTCTGAAAAGAAGATAATACAGAAGTAATCGAATCCCACCAATTCATAGCGGCTCCTTTTAAGAGTTGAGATGCATAAGGAACTTTCAATTCTTCTTCACATTGACAGACCTCAAATTTCTTCTCAACATCTCTTAACCAATCTAGAGTTACAGAAGGATTTGTGCTACCCGAATACACAGACGGATTACTACTCATAAAGGTTTTAAAGGAACGCACCTTTTTCTTTGGCGGTGAAATCATACCAAACACAGGATGAGATGATTCAGCCTCTTTTGTTGCTTATACATTCTGAGTGCTTGATTTTCCTCTTCCAAATGAAGTAGATACTGATCTCTCTCTACCTCATCTCTAGCCTGAAAAGAAGTACCAGCATTACCAGTCTGATCATCGTGCGTCTCAACAGGAACTGCCAGCCTCGAGACATTATTAGGGTTAACAGGTGTTTGTTCATTATCCGCCATATCTGTAAACACCACAACAACTTACAAATCATTAGTCGTTAGCACCTATTCTACTAACAGCTTCACATTCAGTACATAATCCCATTTCCAAGAATGTTTGACACAACAAAATCAAAGTTCAGGATTGAACATACAATCATATTCAATTGCCCCAAACTATTGCTCTGATACCAACTTATAACACCCCTCATTTAATATCACAACATAATATTAAGATTGGCGGAAGCGAATACTTTGAAATACATATTATATTAGAAATCTGCTAGAAATTTTCGTAAACCTTTACACAATATGTTCAACTATTAAACAAACATAGTTAACATGTTTACAAACCCGGGGCATTATATGCTACAAAACATTATATATTACAAACTGGATCAGAGTTGCAAGTTTCAAACATTCCCAGCATAAAACGTCCTTCCTAACTACCCACATTTTATACATCACCTGCAGGAACTAAATTGAGGGATTAGCACGAAGCTAAGTGAATGAATTATCAACTACAATTCAATTTAGCTAGCAATCTGTTCACAATCAATAATGCAACAAATATCGTCAAGAGGAACGGTGGCTCCTAGAGACCCTGTTCCGGGTGGCCTCATCAGAACACTTAAACCCAACTGTAGGCCAAAACAGCGAGTTGACCTCTGAATCAAGTCCAACCCTGTGTCGACCAACATTAGCAACCAAGTCCAACCAACAATCTAGTTGACCTCTGAATCATACATTTCAAATCAATGTTCATCAAACAACCAATCAAATGGCATATCATTTCAAGTTCACAGTCTATCAATAGTAATCCTATAATTACTGATTGAAATCAAACTGACACAACCAAACCAAACTGTGAGTTTCAAATCCACTCACCTGATTATCTCGTTTCACTTACTCAGCTGTCTTATCTCGCTGAGCTCTTTGCTTATCTGAGAATCAACAATCAGGTAAAAGTTAGATATCAAGATCATATATACATAACTTGCATCAATCCAATTCATTAGGAACTTAACACAAGACACATTACAAGTTACAAGTTCCTAATTATGTATTTGTATTCACAATATAATAATTATCATGTACTAACACTCAATAAGTACAAGTTTACATTGCAATTATCATATTAGAAGGAATACATAGCTTAATCAACCAATGTACTATTTATACTAACAATCAAAACATGTCTCACAAGGTTAAAATAAAACATGCTGGAACACCCTCCAAGCCGTCGGCTTCAAAGGAAGCCGCCGGCTTCCACCTACCCTGCACCATACCATCTTGTACCCGAGGTCACCAAATGAAGCCGTTTGAGTGAAGCCGCCGGCTTCAAAGGGAAGCCGCCGGCTTCTGAGGAAGCCGCCGGCTTCAGGCGACGAACAGGTGAAACCCTGGCCTTCCATGGCCGAACTCAGCCAGTGAAAACCACACTCAAATAGCCACAAACTCGATCACAGCAACATAATTTCAGTCATATATCATCACATAAACATACCATAACATGTTTAAAACATCATTTCACTATCAAAACTTCAATTGATCATAATCATGTATTTAAGTATGATCATAACTTACCAAATAAAGATTACAAAGTGATAATGATGGTGTTTATGCTATCACAAGATCACAGCTCCAAAATCACTTGGTTTCAATCTTGGTTTGCAAGAGTTTTAAGGGTTTAGAGGTTTTAGGTTTTAGTTTCTAAATAAGGAAAGTGAAGAACTTTCCTATTTGGGAAAGTTTATAAGTCGGTTAACTTTTACACCGACCCGCATCCACTTAAAACTAGTCCCGTTTCAATCTATTGCCTGGAACCTAAAAACCATTTGCGAGAAACTTTTTTTTTATTGCACCGTCAACTATAGTAAATTAAAACAATCAATAATTTACTAAACACAATAAGTCCTAAGGCTTATTTAGTTAAGTTTCGCAAATAAACAAATAATATCAAATAATTTTTAATGCGATTAAATATATCAATTTAAAATTAGAAATTACCGGATCAAAAGAGAGGATGTTACAACTCTCCTCCCCCTTAGGAAGATTTCGTCCCCGAAATCTCATCACGATCAAACAATCCAGGATATCTGGATCTCATACTATCCTCAGTCTCCCAAGTTAGGTTTGCACCTAAACTATGTTTCCATTTCACTAACCCCATGGGAATATGTTTCTTCCTAAGTTTAGTCACTTTCCTATCAAGAAGTTCAATTGGTTCTTCAACTAACTTCTGACTTTGATCAACTTTCAAATCTTTCAAAGGAAGTATCTGAGACTGGTCTTCAACGTTACATTTCCTCAAATAACATATGTTAAACGTATCATGGATACCAGCAAGCTCTGGAGGAAGATCCAATGTAACAGACTGATCATTAACAATCTGACGAACTCTAAACGGTCCAATATACCGAGGAGCCAATTTTCCACGTTTCCCAAACCGAATTACCCCTTTCCAAGGCGAAACTTTCAAGTAAACAAGTTCACCTTCAACAAAAGTAACTGGTCGACGTTTAGGATCAGCATATTGTTTCTGTCTATCACGTGCAGCTTTCAACTTTTCTCTAGCCATTGCAACTTTATCAGCTGTCATTTGAACAATATCTGGACCTGCAAACTGTTTCTCCCCAGCCTCTAACCAACAAGTTGGAGTTCTACAACGGCGACCATAAAGCATTTCATATGGAGGCATGCCAATACTAGAATGATAAGAGTTATTATAAGCAAACTCAACCAATGGCAAATGAGAATCCCAAGAACCACCATACTCCAGAATACAAGCTCTCAACATATTTTCCAATGTCTGAATTGTACGTTCTGACTGACCATCTGTTTAAGGATGATAAGCTGTACTAAGATTTACACGTGTACCCAATTCATGCTGCAAACTTTGCCAAAAATGAGATACAAACCTCGGATCTCTATCAGATACAATCGATAATGGAATACCATGCCGAGTAACAATCTCATTCATATACAACTGTGCAAGCTTACTCAGAGATGCCGTCTCACTTGTAGCGAGAAAATGAGCACTCTTGGTCAATCGATCAACAATAACCCAAACCATATCATTTCTGCGGACAGTTCTAGGCAGTTTGGTAACAAAATCCATAGTCAAATGTTCCCATTTCCATTCCGGAATCTCAAGCTGTTTCAACGACCCATACGGCTTTTGGTGTTCAGCTTTAACTTGAGAACAAATATGACAAGAACTAACAAACCTTGCTACATACATTTTCATTGTAGGCCACCAATACAAAGGTTTCAAGTCATTATACATTTTAGTACTTCCAGGATGTACAGATAATCTGGACTTATGGGCTTCATTCAGAATAACATCCCGAAGACAACCACACAAAGGAATCTAAACACAAGACTGAAAGGTTTTTAATCCTCTCGAATCATCCAATAACAATTCCTTTCGATTCAACATAATTTCAGACTTCAAATTATGATCTAACAAAGCTTCTAACTGTGCAGCTTTTATCTGACCTATCAAATCAGAAGAAACTTCTAAACGCATAAAATAAACTCGATCAGAAGTTACCTTGCGGCTTAAAGCATCAGCAACCACATTGGCTTTCCCTGGATGGTATTTAATCTCACAATCATAATCTTTGATTGACTCTAACCATACTCTCTGACGCATATTTAACTCTTGCTGGGAAAATATATACTGAAGACTCTTGTGATCTGTACAAATAACACATTTGGTACCATACAAGTAATGCCTCCAGATTTTCAAAGCAAATACAACAGCTGCAAGCTCTAAATCATGAGTAGGATAATTTCTTTCGTGAGGTTTGAGCTGACGAGAAGCATAAGCAATTACACGATCTCGTTGCATCAAAACACAACCCAAACCAGCAATCGATGCATCACAATATACAACAAAATCATCGGACCCATCTGGCAATGCTAACACAGGAGCCTGACATAACAATTGTTTCAAAGTCTGAAAAACTGTTTCCTGTTGTTCAGTCCACACAAATTTTTCATCCTTACGGGTTAGTTTAGTCAATGAACCGGCAATTTTAGAAAAATCTTTAATAAACTTCCGGTAATAACCCGCCAATCCAAGAAAACTTTTTATTTCAGAAGCAGACTTTGGAGCTTTCCAATTCATAACAGCTTCAATTTTCGAAGGATCAACTTTAACACCATCGTTACAAATGATATGACCCAAAAATTGTACCTCCCGAATCCAAAATTCACATTTAGAAAACTTTGCATACAAATGTTCTCTCTTTAAGGTTTCCAATACTAACCTCAAATGCATTCCATGTTCTGATTCGGATTTAGAATACACCAAAATATCATCGATAAACACAATCACAAACTTATCAAGAAAAGGTCGACATACACGGTTCATCAAATCCATAAAAACTGCTGGAGCATTCGTCAAACCAAAAGGCATAACCAGGAATTCAAAATGACCATACCTGGTACGAAATGCAGTTTTTGGAACATCACAGTCACGAACACGAACTTGATGATAACCTGACCTCAGATCAATCTTTGAATAAAACGAAGATCCTTGCAACTGATCAAACAAATCATCTATTCTGGGCAAAGGATTCTTATTCTTTACAGTCCGTTTATTCAATTCCCTGTAATCAATACACATTCGAAAAGACCCATCTTTCTTTTTCACAAACAGAACTGGTGCACCCCAGGGAGAAGAACTAGGCCTAATGAATCCCTTATCCAACAACTCCTGTATCTGATTCATCATCTCACGTATCTCAGATGGAGCTAATCTATAAGGGGCTTTGGCTATCGGTGAAGAGCCAGGAACAAGATCAATCTGATATTCAACTTCCCTAACCGGTGGTAAACCAGGTAACTCATCAGGGAACACTTCCGGATACTCAGAAACAACCGGTACATCAGAAAGAGGCTTCTTTTCTAACTTAGAGTCAATCACATAAGCTAGATACGATTCACAACCCTTAGATAAGGATTTCCTAGCTTTCAGTAGGCTAATCAAAGACATACAAACATTATCCCGTTCTCCTAGAGCCACGACATATGAATCTTCAGAGATTGGAATTCTAATCAGCTTATTGTGGCAATCTATACTTGCTTTACACTGACTTAACCAATCCATGCCAATAATCACATCAAAACTAGCAATCGGCATCAACAGAAATGAAATTGGAAAAGTCTGACCATCTATTATAATGCTAGCTCCAATTACCGAAGTGGTAACAGGAACTGACTTGCCACTAGCTATTTCTACCTCAATGGGGTTTGTAATCACAGTAGGCATCATTTTCAACTTATCACAGAAGTACACAGATACAAACGAACAATTTGCACCAGAATCAAACAAAACACGAGCTGGTACAGAATTTACAAGAAAAGTACCCGTGATCACGTCATCTGTATGGACAGCCTCATCCACTGTCATCTGGAATGCCCTACTAACTGCAGATGGCGGAGTCTTCCGTTTCTGACCGGAAGATGCTGATGAACAAACAACCGACCCAGAACTCTGTCTCTTGGCCTCGGTACACTGATTTGCACGATGACCTTCCTTATGGCAATTCCAACACACATAAGTAGGAAAAACACAATCTTTGGCTTCATGACCAATTACACCACATTTTACACATCTAGTGGTTTGCACAGTACACGGCCCAAAATGTCTAGCTCTACATTTAATACACCAATTGGGACGATCAGAAGTACCACCACGACTTTCTTGTTTCTTACCCTGTTGATTTCCTTGCCACCGTTGCTTACCTTTACTGGAAGATTCACTTCTAGATTTTTGCGAAACCATTTCTTTACTTGGTGCTTGTTGAGGTTTCAAATCACTGTCGACAGATCGAGCTAACATAAAAGCTTGAGAAAGAGAGCCCGCTAATCTCACTGAAGTTCGATAATGATTAGGTAAAGTACCCACAAACTGTTCTATTTGAGTTCTCTCATCAGGAACCCACTGCTGAACAAACCTGAGTTTCTCTGTGAACTAATTTATCAAATCATCCATTGACATGTTATCAGTTAATTGCAAATCCATAAACTCCTTTCTAATTCGAGCTATATCATAGTTTGAACAATACTGCTTACAAACTTCATTACGAAAGTCAGACCATCGGATAGATGCTTTCTGAAAAGAAGATAATACAGAAGTAATCGAATCCCACCAATTCATAGCGGCTCCTTTTAAGAGATGAGATGCATAAGGAACTTTCAATTCTTCTTCACATTGACAGACCTCAAATTTCTTCTCAACATCTCTTAACCAATCTAGAGTTACAGAAGGATTTGTGCTACCCGAATACACAGACGGATTACTACTCATAAAGGTTTTAAAGGAACACACCTTTCGCTTTGGCGGTGAAATCATACCAAACACAGGATGAGACGATTCAGCCTCTTTTTTGTTGCTTATACATTCTGAGTGCTTGATTTTCCTCTTCCAAATGAAGTAGATACTGATCTCTCTCTACCTCATCTCTAGCCTGAAAAGAAGTACCAGCATTACCAGTCTGATCATCGTGCGTCTCAACAGGAACTGCCAGCCTCGAGACATTATTAGGGTTAACAGGTGTTTGTTCATTATCCGCCATATCTGTAAACACCACAACAACTTACAAATCATTAGTCGTTAGCACCTATTCTACTAACAGCTTCACATTCAGTACATAATCCCATTTCCAAGAATGTTTGACACAACATAATCAAAGTTCAGGATTGAACATACAATCATATTCAATTGCCCCAAACTATTGCTCTGATACCAACTTATAACACCCCTCATTTAATATCACAACATAATATTAAGATTGGCGGAAGCGAATACTTTGAAATACATATTATATTAGAAATCTGCTAGAAATTTTAGTAAACCTTTACACAATATGTTCAACTATTAAACAAACATAGTTAACATGTTTACAAACCCGGGGCATTATATGCTACAAAACATTATATATTACAAACTGGATCAGAGTTGCAAGTTTCAAACATTCCCAGCATAAAACGTCCTTCCTGACTACCCGCATTTTATACATCACCTGCAGGAAGTAAATTGAGGGATTAGCACGAAACTAAGTGAATGAATTATCAACTACAATTCAATTTAGCTAGCAATCTGTTCACAATCAATAATGCTACAAATATCGTCAAGAGGAACGGTGGCTCCTAGAGACCCTGTTCCGGGTGGCCTCATCAGAACACTTAAACCCAACTGTAGGCCAAAACAGCGAGTAACCGCTAACTCAATGCTAATCTCCATCAACACATGTACACAACCCTGTGTTGACCAACATTAACAACCAAGTCCAACCAACAATCTAGTCGACCTCTGAATCATACATTTCAAATCAATGTTCATCAAACAACCAATCAAATGGCATATCATTTCAAGTTCACAGTCTATCAATAGTAATCCTATAATTACTGATTGAAATCAAACTGACACAACCAAACCAAACTGTGAGTTTCAAATCCACTCACCTGATTATCTCGTTTCACTTACTCAGCTGTCTTATCTCGCTGAGCTCTTTGCTTATCTGAGAATCAACAATCAGGTAAAAGTTAGATATCAAGATCATATATACATAACTTGCATCAATCCAATTCATTAGGAACTTAACACAAGACACATTACAAGTTACAAGTTCCTAATTATGTATTTGTATTCACAATATAATAATTATCATGTACTAACACTCAATAAGTACAAGTTTACATTGCAATTATCATATTAGAAGGAATACATAGCTTAATCAACCAATGTACTATTTATACTAACAATCAAAACATGTCTCACAAGGTTAAAATAAAACATGCTGGAACACCCTCCAAGCCGTCGGCTTCAAAGGAAGCCGCCGGCTTCCACCTACCCTGCACCATACCATCTTGTACCCGAGGTCACCAAATGAAGCCGTTTGAGTGAAGCCGCCGGCTTCAAAGGGAAGCCGCCGGCTTCTGAGGAAGCCGCCGGCTTCAGGCGACGAACAGGTGAAACCCTGGCCTTCCATGGCCGAACTCAGCCAGTGAAAACCACACTCAAATAGCCACAAACTCGATCACAGCAACATAATTTCAGTCATATATCATCACATAAACATACCATAACATGTTTAAAACATCATTTCACTATCAAAACTTCAATTGATCATAATCATGTATTTAAGTATGATCATAACTTACCAAATAAAGATTACAAAGTGATAATGATGGTGTTTATGCTATCACAAGATCACAGCTCCAAAATCACTTGGTTTCAATCTTGGTTTGCAAGAGTTTTAAGGGTTTAGAGGTTTTAGGTTTTAGTTTCTAAATAAGGAAAGTGAAGAACTTTCCTATTTGGGAAAGTTTATAAGTCGGTTAACTTTTACACCGACCCGCATCCACTTAAAACTAGTCCCGTTTCAATCTATTGCCTGGAACCTAAAAACCATTTGCGAGAAACTTTTTTTTTATTGCACCGTCAACTATAGTAAATTAAAACAATCAATAATTTACTAAACACAATAAGTCCTAAGGCTTATTTAGTTAAGTTTCGCAAATAAACAAATAATATCAAATAATTTTTAATGCGATTAAATATATCAATTTAAAATTAGAAATTACCGGATCAAAAGAGAGGATGTTACAACTCTCCTCCCCCTTAGGAAGATTTCGTCCCCGAAATCTCATCACGATCAAACAATCCAGGATATCTGGATCTCATACTATCCTCAGTCTCCCAAGTTAGGTTTGCACCTAAACTATGTTTCCATTTCACTAACCCCATGGGAATATGTTTCTTCCTAAGTTTAGTCACTTTCCTATCAAGAAGTTCAATTGGTTCTTCAACTAACTTCTGACTTTGATCAACTTTCAAATCTTTCAAAGGAAGTATCTGAGACTGGTCTTCAACGTTACATTTCCTCAAATAACATATGTTAAACGTATCATGGATACCAGCAAGCTCTGGAGGAAGATCCAATGTAACAGACTGATCATTAACAATCTGACGAACTCTAAACGGTCCAATATACCGAGGAGCCAATTTTCCACGTTTCCCAAACCGAATTACCCCTTTCCAAGGCGAAACTTTCAAGTAAACAAGTTCACCTTCAACAAAAGTAACTGGTCGACGTTTAGGATCAGCATATTGTTTCTGTCTATCACGTGCAGCTTTCAACTTTTCTCTAGCCATTGCAACTTTATCAGCTGTCATTTGAACAATATCTGGACCTGCAAACTGTTTCTCCCCAGCCTCTAACCAACAAGTTGGAGTTCTACAACGGCGACCATAAAGCATTTCATATGGAGGCATGCCAATACTAGAATGATAAGAGTTATTATAAGCAAACTCAACCAATGGCAAATGAGAATCCCAAGAACCACCATACTCCAGAATACAAGCTCTCAACATATCTTCCAATGTCTGAATCGTACGTTCTGACTGACCATCTGTTTGAGGATGATAAGCTGTACTAAGATTTACACGTGTACCCAATTCATGCTGCAAACTTTGCCAAAAATGAGATACAAACCTCGGATCTCTATCAGATACAATCGATAATGGAATACCATGCCGAGTAACAATCTCATTCATATACAACTGTGCAAGCTTACTCAGAGATGCCGTCTCACTTGTAGCGAGAAAATGAGCACTCTTGGTCAATCGATCAACAATAACCCAAACCATATCATTTCTGCGGACAGTTCTAGGCAGTTTGGTAACAAAATCCATAGTCAAATGTTCCCATTTCCATTCCGGAATCTCAAGCTGTTTCAACGACCCATACGGCTTTTGGTGTTCAGCTTTAACTTGAGAACAAATATGACAAGAACTAACAAACCTTGCTACATCCATTTTAATTGTAGGCCACCAATACAAAGGTTTCAAGTCATTATACATTTTAGTACTTCCAGGATGTACAGACAATCTGGACTTATGGGCTTCATTCAGAATAACATCCCGAAGACCACCACACAAAGGAATCCAAACACGAGACTGAAAGGTTTTTAATCCTCTCGAATCATCCAATAACAATTCCTTTCGATTCAACATAATTTCAGACTTCAAATTATGATCTAACAAAGCTTCTAACTGTGCAGCTTTTATCTGACCTATCAAATCAGAAGAAACTTCTAAACGCATAAAATAAACTAGATCAGAAGTTACCTTGCGGCTTAAAGCATCAGCAACCAAATTGGCTTTCCCTGGATGGTATTTAATATCACAATCATAATCTTTGATTAACTCTAACCATCGTATCTGACGCATATTTAACTCTTGCTGGGAAAATATATACTGAAGACTCTTGTGATCTGTACAAATAACACATTTGGTACCATACAAGTAATGCCTCCAGATTTTCAAAGCAAATACAACAGCTGCAAGCTCTAAATCATGAGTAGGATAATTTCTTTCGTGAGGTTTGAGCTGACGAGAAGCATAAGCAATTACACGATCTCGCTGCATCAAAACACAACCCAAACCAGCAATCGATGCATCACAATATACAACAAAATCATCGGACCCATCTGGCAATGCTAACACAGGAGCCTGACATAACAATTGTTTCAAAGTCTGAAAAGCTGTTTCCTGTTGTTCAGTCCACACAAATTTTTCATCCTTACGGGTTAGTTTAGTCAATGAACCGGCAATTTTAGAAAAATCTTTAATAAACTTCCGGTAATAACCCGCCAATCCAAGAAAACTTTTTATTTCAGAAGCAGACTTTGGAGCTTTCCAATTCATAACAGCTTCAATTTTCGAAGGATCAACTTTAACACCATCGTTACAAATGATATGACCCAAAAATTGTACCTCCCGAATCCAAAATTCACATTTAGAAAACTTTGCATACAAATGTTCTCTCTTTAAGGTTTCCAATACTAACCTCAAATGCATTCCATGTTCTGATTCGGATTTAGAATACACCAAAATATCATCGATAAACACAATCACAAACTTATCAAGAAAAGGTCGACATACACGGTTCATCAAATCCATAAAAACTGCTGGAGCATTCGTCAAACCAAAAGGCATAACCAGGAATTCAAAATGACCATACCTGGTACGAAATGCAGTTTTTGGAACATCACAGTCACGAACACGAACTTGATGATAACCTGACCTCAGATCAATCTTTGAATAAAACGAAGATCCTTGCAACTGATCAAACAAATCATCTATTCTGGGCAAAGGATACTTATTCTTTACAGTCCGTTTATTCAATTCCCTGTAATTAATACACATTCGAAAAGACCCATCTTTCTTTTTCACAAACAGAACTGGTGCACCCCAGGGAGAAGAACTAGGCCTAATGAATCCCTTATCCAACAACTCCTGTATCTGATTCATCATCTCACGTATCTCAGATCGAGCTAATCTATAAGGGGCTTTGGCTATCGGTGAAGAGCCAGGAACAAGATCAATCTGATATTCAACTTCCCTAACCGGTGGTAAACCAGGTAACTCATCAGGGAACACTTCCGGATACTCAGAAACAACCGGTACATCAGAAAGAGGCTTCTTTTCTAACTTAGAGTCAATCACATAAGCTACATACGATTCACAACCCTTAGATAAGGATTTCCTAGCTTTCAGTAGGCTAATCAAAGGCATACAAACATTATCCCGTTCTCCTCGAGCCACCACATATGACTCTTCAGAGATTGGAATTCTAATCAGCTTATTGTGGCAATCTATACTTGCTTTACACTGACTTAACCAATCCATGCCAATAATCACATCAAAACTAGCAATCAGCATCAACAGAAATGAAATTGGAAAAGTCTGACCATCTATTATAATGCTAGCTCCAATTACCGAAGTGGTAACAGGAACTGACTTGCCACTAGCTATTTCTACCTCAATGGGGTTTGTAATCACAGTAGGCATCATTTTCAACTTATCACAGAAGTACACAGATACAAACGAACAATTTGCACCAGAATCAAACAAAACACGAGCTGGTACATAATTTACAAGAAAAGTACCCGTGATCACGTCATCTGTATGGACAGCCTCATCCACTGTCATCTGGAATGCCCTACTAACTGCAGATGGCGGAGTCTTCCGTTTCTGACCGGAAGATGCTGATGAACCAACAACCGACCCAGAACTCTGTCTCTTGGCCTCGGTACACTGATTTGCACGATGACCTTCCTTATGGCAATTCCAACACACATAAGTAGGAAAAACACAATCTTTGGCTTCATGACCAATTACACCACATTTTACACATCTAGTGGTTTGCACAGTACACGGCCCAAAATGTCTAGCTCTACATTTAATACACCAATTGGGACGATCAGAAGTACCACCACGACTTTCTTGTTTCTTACCCTGTTGATTTCCTTGCCACCGTTGCTTACCTTTACTGGAAGATTCACTTCTAGATTTTTGCGAAACCATTTCTTTACTTGGTGCTTGTTGAGGTTTCAAATCACTGTCGACAGATCGAGCTAACATAAAAGCTTGAGAAAGAGAGCCCGCTAATCTCACTGAAGTTCGATAATGATTAGGTAAAGTACCCACAAACTGTTCTATTTGAGTTCTCTCATCAGGAACCCACTGCTGAACAAACCTGAGTTTCTCTGTGAACTGATTTATCAAATCATCCATTGACATGTTATCAGTTAATTGCAAATCCATAAACTCCTTTCTAATTCGAGCTATATCATAGTTTGAACAATACTGCTTACAAACTTCATTACGAAAGTCAGACCATCGGATAGATGCTTTCTGAAAAGAAGATAATACAGAAGTAATCGAATCCCACCGATTCATAGCAGCTCCTTTTAAGAGTTGAGATGCATAAGGAACTTTCAATTCTTCTTCACATTGACAGACCTCAAATTTCTTCTCAACATCTCTTAACCAATCTAGAGTTACAGAAAGATTTGTGCTACCCGAATACACAGACGGATTACTACTCATAAAGGTTTTAAAGGAACACACCTTTTGCTTTGGCGGTGAAATCATACCAAACACAGGATGAGACGATTCAGCCTCTTTTTTGTTGCTTATACATTCTGAGTGCTTGATTTTCCATACGGATATGTCTTGATAAGTGTTCTTGGCGAATCCCCGGGTATTATGATATCCCAAGAACCACCGATCCTCATTGTATTGAGATGTTATCTCATTGAAATAATATGATATTGTTTGTGTGGTCTTGGCTGAAGGTTTCCCCAAGAACCATAGATACTCTGTGATATTGTGTGTTTACGATGCTTTGATGTAAACAGAGTTGTTATGCTAAGTTGGGCTATTGATTATTTATTCACTCACTTAGCTTTGAGCTAATCCCCCACATTACCCTTCTTGCGGGTTATAGATTTGATAAAGGTTAAGCAAGAAGTTGGTCTGGATGGAATGTTTGACAACCAGGCGTTTACTCTAATATCTTATTTGGTTAAATCAGAGGTGTTTTGTGAAATTATATAACACCCCATTTAATGTACGTTGGTTTTAATTTGTAAAACTTTTTTGACTAAGTTTTAAAGGGTGACATGTCTTAAATATGTAAATATTTTAGGTCAAAAATGATAAAACTAAACGTTCGCTTCCGAAGTGTATTACATCTAGAAAGACTAGAAATGAGGGGTGTTATATGAAAAAGAGAAGCCGCCGGGTGAATGCACCCAGCCGACGAGTCGA
The DNA here is from genome assembly GCA_949592205.1 of Helichrysum umbraculigerum. Classification (NCBI taxonomy): domain Eukaryota; kingdom Viridiplantae; phylum Streptophyta; class Magnoliopsida; order Asterales; family Asteraceae; genus Helichrysum; species Helichrysum umbraculigerum. Next base: position 7,052,647 of record CATIUR010000009.1, on the reverse strand, counting down.
TGCACGGATTCAGCCCAGCCACCTACTCCACTTTGCTTAATCTTGTGAAATAAATAAATAAAACAAAAACTGTAACCTAGTCAAAGAAGCATAGCACAAAGACGGTTGCAGAAGAAAAATATGGAGATTTTCCATATCTCCATTAAACTCTCAACCAAAAATTTCAACTGCACGCACACCATGTCAGAGAATCATATTTTGAAAAAATATGTATGTAGTTGGGAGCATTCAATTCTTCACCTATATTTTTCACCATTAAAACCCAACTGGGTTTTCATTTCAAACACACTGGTTACACACGACATAATACATACAGGGAAATTGTGGTCCCTGGTTTCACTCTTATTCATAATTCATATTCCATTGTTGTTGATTCTTACAAGTGTTAACAACACCAAAATCACCCATTTACACAATCACTTATCACCCAAATACCAATTTTTACCACTGTTACTATTCACCATCGAGGAACACACGGAGTAGGAATTCAAGATAGTATTATTGGAGTGGTTACTTCTGTATTGGAATCATTCCTACTTCATATTCATTTTTTTGTAAGCAATCTTCAATTTCATTAAAGTTAATTTGGTAAAATTTATTGTTCAATATTAATTTTTCCATGAACTTAATATTAAATCGTTTTTGTTTATCAATACAAATGAGTAGCTAAACTCCTAAATACTTGCTTGGATGAAATAACTATATGATTAGGGGTGTAATCTTTAGAGTTTAAATTTTTGAGTAGTTTATGTTTAATCAAGAACTTAATGTGTTTGAGTTTTGATTCATGGATATATCTTGTTAAAGAGTTAGTAATGTGATCAATTTAGTGAAAGCTTTTTCATGTAACTGATTCATTTTAGTTGTTTGTCTATGAATAACTAGTAATTTCTTTGTGAACATAAGATTTTAAATAAGTTAATCCATTAAAATCAAATGTGTTAGATAGTAAATTGACGAAAGTAATTTGCTAGAATAGACTATAAACTAGTTAACAAACTTAAGATGCGAATTTGAGTTTTACATAATTGATTAAACTTGTTGGTAAATTATTATGTGATGAATTGACGAAAGTAGTTATCACCTTAGTAATTTGCTACAATTATTTGTCTATGAACGATTGTCTAATGATGGCAAACGCCGATTTAGAACAAGTTGAACAAGTTAAGCTAAAATCATGTAAGAAGGTAATGTTGACGAGAGTAACTTACTAGATTAAATCTTAATGTTTGTAAGTTAGAATTTAGATACAAGAATTGAAGACATTCATCTTGTTGAAATCTTCTACAAAACAATAATAAACTGATTTTAACTTAAATACACCCCGAAATCATTAGTGAAATAGTTCAAGCAAATATCTTTGTATTTCTTGATAAACCATTAATTTAAGTCTGGCCCTTAAAAGCACAATTGCCAAAAATTAATTGAAAGTAGTTGTTAAGCAAAGCAACAATTCAGTTGCACAAACCCACATTTACTTTACTTGTTTTAAATTAGTTACATTATATTCAAGATTCTTATAATAACATTCCCTATGTTCGAACCTGGATTTGCCAAAACTATACTACCACTCGATAGGGTCCACTGCCCGGTTGTGTTTTAGTCTATTTGAGGTACTTCATTTGTTTCACATTCAACGATAAATTTTATAACTAGATTTAACACATCAAGAACACAAATCGAATACTTTGGACAAGATAAAACCGAATGAACACATATAAGGATAGTTTGTTTAAACATCCACTTACTTATATGACCTCGTGTATTTAAGACACTAGGAGGTTACTATTTGGATCACACGCACGTTTAGGAACGCTAGCACCCAAAGGTGAGTTTCATAGCCCTACTCTTTTAAACTGTTTTTAACTGTTTTTGGGAGAGAATGCATGCACGCTATTTTCATAAAAATTTGTTTTATGAAACAAATATTGTAAATTGTTTTTACAATTGTTTATCCTATACGTTTAGGATCCTTAAACTTATAACTAGATAAGTTTCACATACAAGAACTATTAACAGTAGAGGAAGCCTCTTAGGCTCTTACTTAGTATTACAAGAACACTAGATTGCTCTAGACTATGGTACGAGAACACAAGACAACAATAGACTGCCTTTTAGGGATAAAAGAATACTCGAGGTTGGAATACAAGAACACTATGAATAAGAATACAAGAAACATATTTAGGTACAAGACACTAGATTACAAGAACCTAGATTACAAGAACTCAAGAAACTAGACTTCAAGGACTCAAGAAACTAAGTTACAAGTAACAAGAAACAAGATTTTCAAGAAACAAGAACTTTATGTGTAAGAACTTTATGTGCAAGATCAAGAACCATACGTGCAAGAAACAAGAATTTATGTGCAAGATCAAGAAACTCAAGAACTCAAGAATGCAAGAAACTATGTGTGTTTTCTTATTTGCATTATGTGTTTTATTATATGTGATTTGTTGTTTGTTAGAACTGTTGAGTGTATTCTCTAGATCAAGAACCAAAAACAAGGAAACAAGAACTCAAGGAACTAGAAACAAGAATTCAAGAACTCAAGGAACTAGAAAGAAGAAGTTAAGAACTCAAGGAACTAGAAATTAGAACAAAATCAAGAACACTAGAACAAGAAACTAGAACTTTAGAATTCGAGAACTCAAGAAACTAGAAAACAAGAAAACTATTTTGGTTTATACCATTAAACAAAATTTTGCCAACTCTTTCACAAGATTTACTAACGTATGTGATGTAGCGTGGAATAAGATAATAGAATTAAGTCTGTTGATTCCCTGAATACCAGACCAAATCCCTTCCAAATAACACGTTGATTCACAAAAGAATGCCATGACTTGGGAAATGATTCACAAATTTGAGAGTGAAATCTGATTTTTGATCAAATAAAAACTAACTCCAAATCAATGTCATACAACCCCTAATAAACAAGCAGAAATTTAAATGGGCCGATAAAACATAACGGGCCAAACCACAAACCCAAAACAAAAGTCTAATTCGAACAGAAAATTTATTAAAAGGCCCATATCTTCCAAACGGAGCCGTTTTTGGGCTTCGAGCATTGCGGTTAGCGGCTTGGTGGGCCTCGAACCGAGCTTCGATTCGCCTGCTCATGGGCCTGAAACGGAGCCCTGTAGCTCAAGTTATGCCCATTTCCATTCAGCCCTTTTCGTCACACAATCTTGGCCTTCCAAATACATTAGAGCTTGATCTTCCACACTTGGGCCTCCATCAGTATGGCTTTCATACGTTACAACCTACTTTGTGACTTATGCCACACAATACACTGTTTACCTGTCAAAACCTATGAATTCACCAGCTTTACAGCTGACTGTTTTAGCGTGCATTCTTAGGTACAAGAAGACGGTAGGATTGGCCCACAAGATTCTAGCTCGAGTCGCATACTTATAACAAATGGATTTTCATTGCATTCCTTTTGTACTACTAAATGTGTAATGAAACCGATTTGCGAACTCGCAAATCGTAAACACTTTATTTTGGTTATGTAATACTCCCTCAGTCCGAATTTAATTGTCCCCAGATAAAAAATACGCAGTTTAAGAAAACATCAACTTCTCTCTTACTTTTTGATAAGATGACAGTTTTACCCTTTACTTTTTACCTGCTTTTTTGTCTTACGTATATAAATTATGGGTATAAAAGGATTTTATTTCATCATTTTTATCAATTTATGGAAGTGGATAATTAATTTGGGACAACCCAAAATGGAATACTGGACTATAAATATGGGACGGAGGGAGTAACTATTTTCAAACGTCTTATTTAGAGGTCGTTTGCTTGTAATTATGTGTTGTGATTACCGGATTAGTCACGCCCCGACCCGAACCTCTTCTGCAACAATGAAATTGGGGTTGTGACAGTACCGCATGTGATACTCGCTGTTACCACATGTGATATTCGCCGGTACCACATGTGGTACTCGTTTTCAAAACTCACCGAAAAATGAAAAAAAAAAAGTTCATCGAAAGTATACAGTGTCGCATCTCTAATCGAAGAGAATTAAACACTCATTATTATGGTGCAATTTTTGTGAATTGTCGACTTACCGTTTGGTACCACATGTGGTACTCGTTTTCAAAACCCACCGAAAAACGAAAAAAAAAGGTTCATCGAAAGTATACAGTGTCGCATCTCTAATCGAAGAGAATTAAACACTGATTATTATGGTGCAACTTTTGTGAATTGTCGACTTACCGTTTGAAACATATTTAATTTTTAAAAAAGTTGAGGAAAATGAGGTTAGTAACACATGACATTTTATATAGCCAAAAGTTCAAACGAGAACCAAGAAAAAATACAGAACTGCAAGAACCATTTTATTCTTTAATAACACAAGGGCATTTTAGTACTTTGAACACATTACTATCAATTATTTATAAATTTTATTAAATAACGAAAAAGTGAATCCCATGATTTCCTCGTCAGTTACAACTTACATAGCCAGACTAATTTATTCTATTCAATTTTTGATTTTTAATAATTCGTATACTCTGTACGTCGGAATTATAATTCCTCCTGCAATTTACATACCCAGACTTATTTTAATTAATATACTCTTCAAGTTTTGATAAGTTGTTCACATGATCAAATTTCAGATGTGCACAAGTTCATATGTGCACATGATCCACACACAGTTTGTTTAGATGTGCACAACAAGAAATTAGCACAAGTTGTTCTTATGTGCACAATCATTAATATACAACGACATTAGTTCATCAATTGAATATTATATACAGAGTATATCATTAAATGATCGTATGTGTACAAATCCATACCATTCAACTTTAGATCATATGCGACATATGGAATATTGTTTTGTGAATTCTAGATTAGTTGATAAGCAATTGAATACGCCATGTGATTAAATCAAATTCCTAATAATTAGCAAAACTAGATTAAGTCCACTCCGCTTTATCATCGGTTTGAAAATTTAACCAGACGTTCTCTATTTCAACACAATTGAAATGGACTATTTTACCCTTTACTTGTGAACATGCATTATAATTCAAATTCAATATTTACAGTAATGACACTAAATTTCAAGCCGTTGATGTACATCATCTTAGGGTTATAAATGGTTCTCGCAGTTCTGTATCTTTTGTTGGTTCTCGTTTGAACCTGACCCAAGTCATTTGACTCTATGATCTGGACCGTTAATTTTTGTTGACTTTCAATATAGGCCATCGATAAGAATAATATCTACCGCTTAAATGTTGCCATGTGGCAACGGAAGTTACCCATGATCACTTGTGGTTACCCCACTATGTCGAAGTCACAAGGTCATGGTACAGTTACGATTTCAATATCAACCATGTGATCAAAAAAACGTGGGAGTATAACTTTCAAACTCTAACTTCCAACTTCTATCACTATTTAAAACCACCCACGTACATGCAAGTACATGTGTATTATATCTATAATATATACATATGGTCTTATATTCATCACTAAAATACTACTCTTTATATAATTATATTCATCAGTGCTTTCTACCTAGATATCTTTCACTAATCGACATGTCGAACAATGACAACAAAAAAGTTAACAACGACAACAATGAAAACGTCGATGACACTTCATCATTGAATGTAACATTGGAAGACATCGATGAACTACACTACAAGAAAAAAGGCCTTTAGCGACAGCACATGTCGTCTCTATAGGCACCAATGTCGTCGCAATATGTCATTTAGCGACGACAAAAACGTCGCGACGTGCTGTCGTTATAACTTTGTCTCCAAAAGAATATAGCGACAACTTTAGCGACGACAAAAACGTGGGTCCCACAAGCGGCAAAAAAAAATAAAAAACTTGTTGAGACTATAATATCGTCGCGATGTCGTCGCCAAAAAAAATTTTATTTATTATTTTATTTAAAATTTATTTTCATAATAAAATTAAATAAAAAGAAAATGAAAAACAATTTGCGACGACAATGTCGTCGTAATATTTATTATTTTATTAATTATTTATTTTCAAATACAGAGAAAATGAAAAACAATTTGCGACTACATCGCGACGACAATGTCGTCGCTATAGGTGAACCAGCTTCCACAGGCTGCTGTATATTCTGTTTTCCACCCGTTTTTTCCGGGCACCATTACAGAACTTGCACCTGTTTTCGCATAGCATCTACAACATCAATAACAACAATAATAACAACAAAAATAACAACAACAACAACAACAACAATCCTAAATTGAAACGATTACCAAATTCTCATAGTCCAACACGATTACCAAATTATCTCTACCATGGTTTAACACAATTACCACACGATTACCAAATCCTCACACTAGTTCAACACAAGTTCAAGGTAGCTAGCAATCTGAATAGTTTAAAAGTAGCCTAAGTTATAGTAGGAAATAGTTAATGTTTTGCAACGACACATAATCAATCAACCCAAACTCTCACCACTCTCATAGTCACCTGAGCCGTCACCTTCTTCCTCGCTTTCTTCTTCCTCGTCATCTTCTTCCTCGTCATCTTCTTCCTCAACTTCAATAACAGGCTGTTGTATTTTACACGCCTTGAAAAGAGGGGCAGTGTAGGCCATCATTCTAGACTCCATCTGTGACATAATCTAATCAACCTCGGACTGAGTATACATACGCTGACTGCTGTTGGAGACCGAACTCGAAGAACGAACTGACTGGGGCAACTTTTGACATATTCCACGCTGCCAGCCACGGCATGGACCTAGGACAGACTCCATGATTGCTTCTTCACTTAGTGGATTTGACACTCCAACTTGGGAAGCTCTCTTTTCCTTCATTTCATCCTGTGTAGTTACAAAACAGTAATAATCAATGTTAAATAATGAGGATGTTATATATGATACGTTAAGTAAAAATAATTACTTACATATTTATCTTTCACCTCCGTGCAAAGTTCACCCTTATACGTTCGAAGACGAGCATATTCTTCAATCAGACTCGGTGGCTCATTTGTGTCCTTGTTACGCTGTAAACACATGAAATAACTAAATAAAGTGTTTTATAGAAGTTTATGTAAAGACTAGAATTTATAGATAAAACAACTTACATTCTCGTATCGGACTTGAGCCAATGACTTGCTCCCGGTTCGAACCACTACCGTCTGCTTTGCCCTAACAGCCTTATTAGCAGCTGACCTTCTAACATAAGTTGGGTCATGGATGTGCGTCACAAACTTCTCCCAGTTTTCGGCAGGCATATTTTCTGGCGGTGCCTCCGGAAGCTGATTTCCATCACCAACGTAACTCATTTTGAACTTATATTTTTGATCACAATAAAGCTTTGAACAGTTTTGAATTATCACACTTTTGATCAAATCGCTATTCGACCCATTCAAGTGGGGCCGAAGGTCGAAGAATCCCTGCAAATTATAAGAAACGGTTAACTTAGTGCCTATTTTTACAATTTTACAACATTGAACTAAAAACAGCTTAATTAACCTCTAGTGGAGGTGGCAAAACGAGCGGGTACGGGCTATTGGTAAAAATGGGTTCGGGTCTCAACGGGCTCGGATTCAAAAAGGGTTCGGATTCAAACTGGTTCGGGTCCAAACGGGCTCGGGTCTCAATGGGTTTGGGTCAAAACGGGCATAGTTTGGAAAAAGATAAAGGAGTATATAAGATACATATTTTTGGCAAAAAGAGACTAGTGTTAATAGTTTAATACGAAAATCAAAGATAGAAACGAGTCTAAGATACGAAACATCACTTAAATATGGGCAGCCCCATTATAACAGAAAGAAACACAGTCTTTCATTTTTAATAAAGCTTTAATTCAACAAAAATGCAAACTTGATAAGCCTAAATCACATATTAATCACTAAAACTATAAACCCACTTGCTTGATAAGCCCCATGAGTACCACTGTTCGATTTTCCCAATTTCAAAAAACTTAATTAACTACTTACATTAAATGAAGATTAAATAAAAAAAATTGCAGTACTAATCTCTATTTCATCGATAATAGTGGACCTCTCTTCTTCTGGTATCTTTTTCCAGGATTCGTAGTGGCGTGGGATCTTGCTAACTATAGTCCCAAGCAATGAAGAAATTTTTTTTCGGTTATCACCAACAGCTATGAATGTGGCCTTGGAATTCTGCTCAAAATCAATTGCCAACCTCTTGCTTGTAGACTTTTTCAGATCCGCCTTAAGTCGCTTGTTGCGGGATTTCCCGCGTCCTTTCTTTTTACCTACAAATTTAATTAAACAAATAAAATATACAAGTAGTAAAATTCAATTAAATAAAATATTATAAAATTTTATCATACCGCCGCTACCGCTAGCTTGGCAACTGGATCCTGGCTCCCAACCACCACCAGGAGGACCGTCACCACTAGGATTGCCACCACAATCCCCGGTATGGCTCCGAGCCACATCTGCCATCTGTAAAAATGAGCATTTAGGGTTTGTTTACAAATAACATAACAATTTATAATAAAAAACAACTCAATGAACATATTATTAACATAATTGAAAAATCAACCAAACAAATTTACATTATCAGATGTGATTTTACAGATTAAATTAAGATCAATCAGATTCATCACTAATGTAAGTATGTGGTCCACATTCATCATCATCATCATCATCATCATCATCATCATCATCATCATCATCATCATCATCATCATCTTCGTCAAAATCGTCATCGTTGTCATCGATAAAATCATCATCTTCGAGGGCAGGAGTAAGAGTAGGAGTATGTTCAACTTCCATTGCTTCGCCTCTACTCAAACTCATATGCGTCAAATTATCTAAGTTAGCATACAATGAAATATCAGATGAAGTGCTGCCATGTATAAGATCCACTTCGTTATCTTCATCAATGATATCCCGGTCCCAGATCTTACGATGGTGTACTTCTTGAACAACCTTCCAATATTTGCCTGATTCACCTCTTCTTTTAAGCGGGTCTTCGAGGTAAAATACTTGACTTGCCTGTGTTGCAAGAAGGTATTGGTCTCCTTTAAACCATTCAAATCGAGTAGAAATACCTTTAAGGTATCAAATTTTCAATTTGTAATCAATTTAGGGACGTGAAAAAATCAAGTGACAACTTTCATTATTTTTTTAATCGATATCTTTTTTTTTGTTAAGGAAAAATACAATAAAAAATGTACAATACTTATCATCTATTTTTATTTATGGTACACAACTTTAAATTTTTTAATTTAAGGTATCAAATTTTCAATTTGTAATCAATTTAGGGACGCGAATTTTACAAATGACGAGTTGTCACTGTTTAATCGTTATAGTCTTCAGCGAATTTAAATAAAAAGAAGGCAACGAAAATAATAGTTTGGACCATTTAGTATTTAATGTCAAAGCCCAATAATGGTCCAGTAAATATTTTTATAAAAGGCAAAGGTCCAGTTAAAACTAAAAAACTCCACAAAAACACATCAGGGTTTTGCTTGTTGGGAGTGTTGCCGACACTCAAAAACACTCTAGTTTTGAGGTTTTTTGGTAGTGGCAGTTGATAAAGGTGTTGTTTGTTGAAGTTTTTATATATTAATATTTGTATATTTTACAAATTTTACATTTTGTGTATTATATATTAATAGTTTAATCATATTATATATTAGTTTGTTCAATTTTACATATTATATATTTTAACATCTGTCGTAGTTTGTTCAATTTTACAACAATGAACAAAAAACAACTTAATTAACCTCTAGTTCTTCGATAATAGTCGCCTTAAGTTTATTGTACTACATATATGTATGATTTGTATATTGTATGTGTGTATGTATATAACATGTATGTATGTATGACATGTGTGTATGTATATGTAGATATAGTATGTATGTATGCAAGGTTGTAAAAATCGTTAATCGGGGATTAATCCGTGGCGACTTTGTAGAGATTAATCGACTAAATCGGGGATTAAACGTCGATTAATCGGATCTGACTTCTTATAATAAAAAGAAGGCAACGAAATTAATAGTTCGGACCGTTTAGTATTTAATGTCAAAGCCCAATTAATAGTCCAGTAAATATTTTTTATAAAATGCAAATGTCCAGTTAAAACTAAAAAGCTCCTCAAAAAACACATCAGGGTTTTGCATGTTCGGAGTGTCGCCGACACTCAAAAAACACTATAGTTTTCCTTGTTGGCTAGTACCACTTAAATAAAAAATAAAGTTGTAGTATAATAATAAAAAATAGGGTCCGGTTCACGGGAGATGGACAAATTTGAGGAGCAGCAAAGGCATAAGTGATTTGACTTTTTTTAATAAATTTCAAAAGTATATGTATAACTTTAGATGAGAACCATAACCTTAAATAAACATAAACTGAAGGTCTTGAGGAACGTGGGAGCGAGCGTAAACCCAATTTCAACTCAAATTAAATTGTTGACTATCATTGTCTTTGATCGATGTTGACCAATTAAGTCACACTTTGACCGATTAATTCAGATTTGAGCGATTACTCCTAATTATTCCCGATGTTGACCCTTTGACCGGCGTTGATCAGAGTTGACTGATTTTTTTGTGAGCGATTAGGCCTAATCCAATCGGGCTACACAATATACCCGATTAATAAGGGATTAATCCCTATTTTTACAACCCTGTAATGTATGTATGTTTAGAGTTTCGATAATAATTTATAAAAGAATAATATTGTAGGTGTGTAACTGTTTATGTATATAACATGTATTTATGTATGACATGTATGTGTGTATGTATATATACAGTATGTATGTTAGGTATTTATTGTATAATATGTGTATTGTATGTATTCATTTATATATTATATGTTAATTTTAATATTTTATGTATGCACGTACACATTATTTTATATATTATATATTAATATTTTTATATTTTACAAATTTTATATTTTATGTATTATATATTAATAGTTTAATCATATTATATATTAGTAAATCTATATATGAGAAAAAATCCAAAAAAGTAAATTAAATATTATAAATAAAAAGTAATATTTTTTTTAAAAAGAATTAGCAAAGAATTTATCGTCAACGAAGCATCGATTGTATCCAACAAGTATATAAAACTTTTTGTTGAGCGGGTTTTTTAATTTTGGTGGCAAACATAAAAAGGAAAAATTTTATTTATTTATTGAGACGACATAGAGACGACATTGTTGGCGCAACATCGTACGCGGGAATTTTGTTGGTTCCGGAGGGAAAAAGGAAATTTCATAAAAACTTTTAAAAAATTTCGCGACGATATCGCGACGACATTGTTGTCGCAATTTATTTGGGCGGGAATTTTTTTTGCTGGAGGGAAAAAAAGAAAATCCAAATACGGATTAAAAAAATATTAGCGACGACATGGCGACGATATTGTCATCGCAAAATGCAACTTTGACCTAAAAAGTCAATTTTGGAATATTCCTTACTTACAGCGACGACAAAAGTCGTCGCAGAAAGTTTTGTTTGACTTTCAAACTTGGGATATTGAAAGTTTTGTCGTTTAGTGATCTTTTAGCGACGACATTTTAGTCGTCGCAAAAAAAAACGTGGCCAAAAGTGTTTTTTCTTGTAGTAAACGACTCGGTTTTTTCAAACCAGAAACATAAGGTATGCATTTATGTGTTTAGGCACTGTAATTATCATTGTATATTATTGTGTCTACATTGTTTCATTGTCGTTAACATGTTAGACATAAAAATTCGTAGGTTGGGGAGTATGACCGGGAGTTGGAAATCGGACGAGGTTCATCTCACCAATGATGATAAGGTAAACTTGATAGGTATAAGTTTCATGTTTATTGCTGATATTTGCATTCATCTAACTATGATGGTTTTACAAAATAATGTAGGCCCTTGCTACGGACATTGAAGTCGATGTGCCTGCCATGTGTGTTTCATTTCCTCTTCCAAATGTTGATGTTGATCAACCAGCCATACCTGTTCCGAATGATGAAGTTCATGCCCCTGTCGTTCGTGCTTTGGATGTTGAAGTCAATGAAGCTGATATGCGTGTTCCAACTACGGTCTTGACTAGAAAAAGGGTGTACCACCTAATCGATGAGCCTACCGATGAGGACAACGATGAGGATGGTCATGTTTGAGATGTTTTTTTTTTTTTTTTTTTTTTTTTTAAGTTTTCGATGCCTACTTATGTCTTCTAAATGTGTTTATTTAATTTGGAGTTAATTTGCACTTTCCTATGAGTTAGGCTTTATGTGTTCGCCTTTATTTATGTCAACCGTTTGTTTGTGATTTCATGTAATGCTATCTGTTGTTTTAAGAGGTATCCATTTGGTTTCAACTTTATGTGTGCTCCTTCAAATAATTGTCGTTTTATATTTATATATTTCACAACTAATTATTTTCCTCTCGGTGGACTATACTTCAAAGTAAACTAATGTTTATACTTAATGTACATCTAACTTCATTTTAAGTACAATCAATACACCACACGGTACATCTTGCTTCAGCTTGTCAATGGATTGGCTCAACTCTTACTATAATCAATGAACTCTAAAAAAATAAATTACTATATTTAATTTTAAAGGGAACTCGGGATGCTGGATGGATTGAGGATTTCTTTTTTGATGAGTTGGTCGCAAATTATGCTGTGGGGAAGATAAAAATTGACCCACATAATTTAACTCCAGATTGTGTACTCATGTTTACCGTGACCAACTTTTTTGGTCTGAATTCGTTCGATGTTGTCAATATGTAAAGTATGTTGCTAATATATATGTAACACTTTTTATCGGTATATTACTTACATTGGTAATAAAATTACTTCGTTACCAACATCGAAACAAAAGCAAAGATGGAAACGGACATGAATAAATGATCATATGATGAAATGGATATGATTACGCTCCCTTGTGAAGGAAATCGTGTCACTTCTTCTATATCAGTAATCATAACCAATGATCTAGATGATGTACAAGCCTTCAGGCTTTGTGTCACTCAAGAAGCGATCTTACTGTTGCTTTAAGACGTATTGTTCATTCAAAGATGGAAACCGTTGACATGCTGAATTCTGTGCAACGTGAGATGCTAAACAGGCACAACTAGCATCTACATCGAGTAGTTTGGATCATTTTTTATCTACATCGAGTAGTTTGGATCTTTTTTTTTTCTCCGCTTATGTTGATATCTTACTTTATCCTATGCCAACAAAATATAATAATAAATTGTTATCTTACTAAAAAAATACGCTTAAAATGTTATGTTTCATATAACACATGATGTCATGATGTGTTTGCTAATACATATATTACACTTCAACTACTTTCTACTAATATACAAATTTGAAACACAAAAGTACATTCAAACACATTTTGCATAAATATTACCATGCAAGTGTAGAGAAGACTCCCACTATACATTTAGTAATCCCGGACACTGTATGGATATAACACTAGCTAGAAGATTAAGTTTTATGATAAAATTACTATCATTTCTTATATTTCAGTCAATTTGGTTCACATATATGAAATCAGTTTTATACCCTTTTCAAAGTATGTTTTGTTTAACTTCTTATTGGAAGAGAGAAACAAAGAAAAACAAAATTTTTCATTAACGCCTCTCACGAACACATTAAATCAAACATCTTCACGTTTTAATAAATACGTGATCCCCGGGCACCGCCCGGGTATAACACTAGTTTATATTAGTTACTCCATTCTCACTAAAAAATTTGTACTCATTTAAACTTTTGTCTACAAATATTATATCTTCCAAAATTGACAAGTATTATTCCTCAAAAATTTGTACTCATTTGTTATCTTGGTAAAGATATAAGTCGATCCTGACAAATATTGATAAGAAATTTGATGGACTATGACTTTGATCCTATAGACTACGTCTAACTAAAGACCTTTGTAGGGATGGCAATGGGCGAGAAAAAACCCGCGACCCGTGGGTATCCGCACCTATGACGGGTGGGTAAATTTAAAAAACTTCACCCGTGGGTACGGGTCGGGTAAAAATTTGAACCCGTCGACGGGTCATGGGTGGGTCATGGATATAGCAGATCCGTTGCAGGTAAAATCCGACCCATGAATCCGTGATACCCGTTTGAGCAACCCGTGGTTATACCCGTTAGATGATCCGTGAACCCGCATATATGTGCATCTAGCTGTACTTTTATTATACTTATATTTCCAATTACTATCAATAATTACACACCTTGAAATCTTAATCCCTTTAACCAACCGTCACCCAATGAGTAATTATCTGATCTGTAGTCTGTTCCTCTACCCAATTCCCTTTGTCTATCTCTATATAAAATTATATGAATCGTTATATTAAAGTAACTCACAAAATTCTCAAAACTATTTATCTTCTTTTTTTTTACCCTTCAAGACTTCAATTCTTCAAAGGAAGTGATACTTGCATTCAACTGACGAGTAGAAACTAGAAAGTGAAAGTCATCAGTCAACTAAATTACAAGTTAAGGTATTTTTTCTTTCTTGTATTTTTTTTGGTAATTTATTTGGTAATTTATCCATTAATGTGACTATTACAATTATGTTTATTTATTTACGTTATATCTAGTTTCGTGTTCATAATCACTATTGTAGATAATAGTCTTGTTATGTATTCTTTTTCACAGTTAAACATCAAACATGTCTGGAAATCACATGAATTCAACGCCTCCTGCATCTCAAAATGTTAATGCCGCTGGTTCAAATCAACAACACTCAACTCCGCAAGGTTCAAGTCAAGGATGTGAAAATGCTACAAATTCAACTGAACCGAATACAACTTCTAGCAAGTTGAACTCAAAGAAAAGAAAGCATGATGATAAAGACGGGCCTGCTCAAGAGAATATTCAGGGGAATGCTCAAGGGAATGTTCAGGGTAATGTACGGCCATTAATTTCCGATGCTTGGCACCATTTCACAAGGAAGGAAATCGGTGGTGTGTGGAAGGCAATATGCATCTATTGTAATAAAAAGTTAAGTGGTGACACAAAAAATGGCACAACTCATCTTAAAAATCATACTAATAGATGTAGTCAACGTTCTGCTAAGGATATAAGGCAAACATTGTTAAATGCTAAAGTCGCTTCAAATGGAAAAGTAGCTATTGAGAAACATAAGTTTGATCAGAAGGAGGCTAGAAAAGAGCTAGCATCAATGATCATTTTACATGAGTACCCGTTATCGATGGTTGAGCATGTCGGATTTAGACGTTTTACGAGTTCACTTCAGCCTTTGTTTAAGCCAGTCTCTCGAAATACTATTAAAAAAGATATCATCGAAATCTACGATTTTGAGAAGGCCAAAACTATGAGCTTGTTGGAGGCAAGTAAAAGTAGGATTGCGATCACGACTGATATGTGGACGTCAAGCAACCAAAAGAAAGGATTTATGGTTGTGACAACTCATTTTATTGATGAGTCTTGGGTGCTACAAAATCGAATAATCAGGTTTGTGATCAAACATTTGCATTACATATTTCTATAGTTTATTTGCAACTAAGCAATGATTATTATTTTTAAACATTGTAGGTTTGCATATATACCGCATCCACATTGTAGGTTTGCATATATATCTTACTTTATCCTATGCCAACAAAATATAATAATAAATTGTTATCTTACTAAAAAAATACGCTTAAAATGTTATGTTTCATATAACACATGATGTCATGATGTGTTTGCTAATACATATATTACACTTCAACTACTTTCTACTAATATACAAATTTGAAACACAAAAGTACATTCAAACACATTTTGCATAAATATTACCATGCAAGTGTAGAGAAGACTCCCACTATACATTTAGTAATCCCGGACACTGTATGGATATAACACTAGCTAGAAGATTAAGTTTTATGATAAAATTACTATCATTTCTTATATTTCAGTCAATTTGGTTCACATATATGAAATCAGTTTTATACCCTTTTCAAAGTATGTTTTGTTTAACTTCTTATTGGAAGAGAGAAACAAAGAAAAACAAAATTTTTCATTAACGCCTCTCACGAACACATTAAATCAAACATCTTCACGTTTTAATAAATACGTGATCCCCGGGCACCGCCCGGGTATAACACTAGTTTATATTAGTTATTCCATTCTCACTCAAAAATTTGTACTCATTTAAACTTTTGTCTACAAATATTATATCTTCCAAAATTGACAAGTATTATTCCTCAAAAATTTGTACTCATTTGTTATCTTGGTAAAGATATAAGTCGATCCTGACAAATATTGATAAGAAATTTGATGGACTATGACTTTGATCCTATAGACTACGTCTAACTAAAGACCTTTCACCTTTGATGTTAAAAAATTAGAAGGATCTTCGCTATCACAGGAAACTCCCAACAGTTTTCCATTCCATTTATTATTTCACTTTCCAAAGAGAAGAAAAGTAAATAAAATCAAATTATGAAAATCATTTATTTATTTTTATCAAAAAAATGTGACATTTCAAAGAAAAATCTGTTACGCAAGTGCTTTAATGATATGAAGAAAGCCATTCACGTGTATTTGGAAGTTGAGAAATATACATAATATGATAACCTTACTATAGAATCAAGTTTATCGATTTCCAGTAGAATGGATCGAGTGGAAGAGGTATATCAAATGTATTTAGGTTGTTGGACTTGAATTTCATAAGAAAAAAAATGGATATTTGGACCACTCACTAGAGTCGCTTTATATTTCAATGGAGCACGATCGAACCTTCCACAAGGTCCAATAT
The DNA here is from genome assembly GCA_949592205.1 of Helichrysum umbraculigerum. Classification (NCBI taxonomy): domain Eukaryota; kingdom Viridiplantae; phylum Streptophyta; class Magnoliopsida; order Asterales; family Asteraceae; genus Helichrysum; species Helichrysum umbraculigerum. The sequence continues at coordinate 7,035,974 of CATIUR010000009.1, read as the reverse complement.
CGTCGGGTAAATCACCTCAATTACATATAACATAATGTCCGAGCCGAAACTCGCACCGACTAAGCCAAAACTCATACCGACTAAGCCCCAACGTTGTAGGTCATGCGCTTTGTACCTTTATAATAAATACTCCCTCCGTCCCAATTCTATTGTCCCCAGACAAAAAATATGCAGTTTAAGAAAACATAATCATCTCTCTTAGCCTTAAATGGAATGCTGGACAATAGATTAAAGACGGATGGAGTAATACTTATGGCTGAATTCGAACCCATGAACTCTATGAAGTTAGAGACTGCCCTTACCATTAGTCTATTTAGTCATTGTTACTTGAATTTCATAAGTAAGTTACGGTCATGAGTAAAGCTATGCAAGTCGACGTGTAAAGCATGTTGTTGCTTTTTATTTTTCGGTCATATTGTCCACTTAAAAAGTACTTTAGAATTGTACAAATAATTGACATAATAAAATATCATCTACACCTTTTATAATAAATTTTTTTGGTGGGGACACAAAGTTAAGTATTTATTTTGGTAAAAACGTTTAGAAATTAGAATTGGACGGAATGAGTATATATTCCTTCTATCACATTATAACTATTATGTTTTGATTTTTAAAAATTTTTCTTTTTGATTTTGAGCTTACATATTTTTATTTAGGGTAAGGTTCAGAGGAGAAGGGGTGATTTGAGAAGAAGGAGGAGAAGAATCTCCACCACTAAAAAAATGCCACATGTTACCTCCTTAATTTTCACTTCTACTCTCTCCACCTTTTTAAAATTATATACTACTCCCTTCTACTTTCTTCCTCCCCACATCCTCCTATCCACCACCTACCACCGCCGCCGCCCGCCACCTCCACCTGCCGCCCACCCCCTCCGCCCGCCGCCGAAATTTTTTTTTTTTTTTAAATTTTTTTTTAAAATTTTTTGTTTTTACAAATTTTTTTTTTACAAACTTTTTTTTCAATTTTTTTTTACATATTATCACTTCTACTACATTTTGTTATAATTATGTGGTATTTTTTTTTTATTTTCATTGAATTTTGTCTATATATATATATATATGTTTACATATAGTTTATTTTTACTGCATTTTTTGTATTATACACATTATTCTTTTGATGTTTTACTACATTTTATTTATACACATTGATCTAATATACATTGTTATTTTCTACGTCATTTTAACTTATACATGATCTATTTTTTACAGTATTTTGTTAAAAGTACACTGCATTTTGTTATAATTACTGCATTTTACGTATTTTTTACTGCATTTTATATTATACATATTATCCATTTTACTGCATTTTATATAAAAGTGTTGCATTTTGCATACATTTCATTTAACAAATTGTTTCGCTTTTTACTGCATTTTGTTATTTTTATTGCATTTTACATATTTTTCATTTATTGTTTGTTATTCACTGCATTTTATCTTATACATATCATCTATTTTTACTGCATTTTGTTAAAAGTACACTGCATTTTGTTATAATTACTGCATTTTACGTATTTTTTACTACATTTTATATTATACATATTATCCATTTTACTGCATTTTATATAAAAGTGTTGCATTTTGCATATATTTCATCTAACAAATTGTTTCGATTTTTACTGCATTTTGTTTGTGAACTTATTTTTATTTATTTTAAACAAAAACATGCATAAGATAAATTTATAAGAAAATGCATTGAAAGTTTATAGTTTTATTAAAAATGCAATAGATAATTGGGTAGAATATTTAATAAGAAGAAATTGGAAAAAGATTTAGAAAAAAAAAATTGGAAAAAAAATTTGAAAATTTTTTTTTTAAAAAAAAAATTAAAAACTTTTTTTAAAAAAAAAATTAAAATTTTTTTTTTTTTTTAAAAATGGCCGACGGCGGCTGGCGGCGGCCGACGGCAGCAAGTGGTGGCAACAGGTGGGTGGTGGTGGGTGGGGTTGGGGGAAGAAGAAGGTGGGAGGGGAAGTAGAAGGTGGGGGGAGGAAGAAAAGAAAGTGGGAGGGTTAAAATGTAAACTTTAGATAAGTGGAAGGGGTGTAAAGTAAAAATTTTTGTTATGTTTTTTTTTGTTAACTATTACCCCTATTTTTTAGACTAATTACAAGATTGTCATCCCTTACAACCATTGATTAAACACGTAAGCTTATCCAATGGCCACCATTAAATCTTCTCCTCCTTCTCCTCAAATACCCCATTCTCCTATGATCCTTAATCTTTTATTTATATTATATAATTAATTATGTAAATCAAAAGTATTTAAAGTCAAAGTTAATAAACTAGAGTAAGGTTCAAATGGGTCAATGATTTTTTTTAGTGAAACTAAGTGAACCAATGATATCATGGCACATGTATAAAGAGAATGTTCCATACTACAAAACCCATTTACCCTAAACATCAATTATCTTACAAACGACAAATCAAAAAATCATGAAACTTGCACCACATTTTTCAGCGTATTATCTTCTTCGATTTATCGTCCCTCGAGGCATACTTTGGATTAAAAAAAATTCGGTTTTTTGATGGGTTTTATAAATAAGTAATAAATGTATTAGTGATTGATTGTACATTTTACTTACGGTTATGGTTAGGGTTTAGGGTTAGAATTTAGGGTTAGGATTTAGCAGAGTTCATGGTTTAGGGTTTAGATTTTATGTTTTAGTAGGGTTTAGGGTTTATTAGGGTTTAGGGTTTAGTATGATTTAGGGTTTAGAGTTTTATAAAGCGTTTAGGGTTTAGGGTTTGGGGTTTAGGGGTTAGGGTTTATGTTTTGGGTTTTGGGGTTTCGGGGAGAAACCCAAACCCTAGACCCTAACCCCTAAACACCAAACCCTAAACCCTAAACGCAACACTCTAACACATGTGTTAGTAACATATGAAACCCACCAAAAAAATGGAAAAATAAATCGTCGGAAGTATACCTTGAGGGACGGTAAATCGAAGAGGATTAAACGCTGAAAATTATGGTGCAAGTTTCATGATTTTTCGATTTGTCGTTTGTGAGAAAATTGATGTTTGGGTAAATGGATTTTGTAGTATGGTACATTCTCTTTGTATATTTGGCATGATATCATTGGTTCCTTTAGTCTCAGACAAATTTTTAGTTTCATTTGAACCTCACCCTAGCTAATAAACTAATCAACTACTAATAAATAAGTACAACTTGTTAATTAACATTTCTGATGAATTTAGAATCATATTCTCTTGGAATACTGTTTTATCTACGTTAACGAATGCGGGTCTTTTAGATGAAGCGAATCGGATTTTTGGGTCAATGCCGGTGACCAATCAGTGCTCATGGAACTCTATTGTGTCGGGTTTTGCTCAACATGATCGGTTTGATGAGTCGATTGAGTTTTTTGTACGTATGCATGGTCAGAAGTTTGTGCTTAACCAGTACTCGTATGGTAGTGCTCTTAGTTCCTGTGCTGGTTTAAGGAATTTGGAAATGGGTACTCAGATTCATGCTTCTGTTTTGAAATCTCCTTATGAACGAGATGTTTACATGGGTAGCGCTCTTATAGACATGTATTCGAAATCTGGTAATGTGGGTTGTGCTCAGAGAGTGTTCGATGGGATGACTCAGCGTAATGTAGTTTCTTGGAATAGTTTGATCACGTGCTATGAACAAAATGGGCCGGCTTATATATGAAGCTCTTGAAGTTTTTAAAAAGATGATGAACTTTGGTATTGAACCAGACAGTGGCGGATCTAGGATTCCGAGCAAGGATATGCACTATCTAAAACATAAAAATTTCCTGCGTGATAATCTAAGTATCTAACGAGTTTTCTGGTTTTCGGGTTCGGGTTAAGCTTTTTGGGTGTTGGGTCGTGTAACATTAATTTTTTTTATTGTTATTGTTAAATTAAATTGATACAAAGTTTAGACTAGTTAGGGGTTTGGTTCTATAATCAACAAAATAATAAATTCTTAAATTTCGATAAGAGCCTTATCTTTAGTACATATATTATAATAAATAAATAAAAAAGACAATTATGCATAAACGATATTATTGGAAAATATAACAACCTCAAACAGTCCGCATAACATTATTGAAATGGTAAGAGAAAAGTAACCATATTCACATGTAAACCGGATCTGAAACTATATAAGATAAAATACAGTGAGTATATATATATATATATATATATATATATATATATATATATATATAACTTGAAACTCTTATTCTTAAATCGTTGTGTGTAAAATCCATATATAATACAAACGAATACCCTATTAAGTCCACTTTTTATCATTTTTAAAAGCATTAATCATTAGGGGTGTTCACAGTTCGCTTCGATTCAATTTTGGCAACAATCGAATTGATCCGAATATTTTGATTTTAAAATAATCAAAATCATTCAATTTCGGTTTCTCAATAATTCGGTTTTTCAGTTTTCTTCTGTTTCAGTTTCTCAAGTTTTAGTCTTACATATCCAAAAAGTAACTCACTTTACTCTTTCTAAAACATATACGGAGTAACACTTAAATTGAGTTGTGTAAAACAAATAAAGTAAAAATGGGCCGATGATTTATTGTGTAGAGGTTGAGAATATTTCAACTATGATTTGAAGATGGGCTTTTTCAACACTTATTTTTTACTTTATGCTAAGAAGTATTAGTACGAACACATATTTTGTTTTATGGATTTTTGTTATATTGTTATAAAGAGTTTTTTATATGGGCTCAATGTTTGGGTTTTCTGTACCATCATTTGAGTATTGGGTTGGGCTTTTTAAACTCAACCTACTTAGGGTATTCAAACCCATTTTCCAGGCTATGCACTCTTTGTGTATATATTAGTTTTTCTAAGAATATATATATATTTAACACTAGTTTTTTTCTCCAAAGGGTATGCAAGTGCATACCCTTGGCATAGAGCAAGTCCGCCACTGGAACCAGATGAGGTTACACTAGCGAGTGTGATAAGTGCTTGTGCAAGCTTATCCAAGATGGATTTGGGTCGAGAAATTCATAACAGGGTTGTGAAGTTTGATAAATTGAGGGATGATATTGTAATATGCAATGCGTTGGTTGATATGTATGCTAAGTGCAGTAGAATAGTTGAGGCAAGATGGATATTTGATACGATGCCAGTTAAAAACATTATAACAGAGACATCTATAATTAGTGGTTATGCAAATTCTGCTAATGTTGACACTGCACATTCAATATTTGTTAATATGCCGGATAGGAATATAGTATCGTGGAACGCACTTATAGCTGGCTACACACAGAATGGAGATAATGAAACTGCATTAGGACTGTTTAGGAAGCTGAAACAAGATAATGTGTTTCCAACACATTACACTTTTGGGAATCTTCTGAGTGCGTGTGCAAACCTCGCTGATTTGAGACTAGGTCAGCAAGCTCACACCCATGTCCTAAAACATGGGTTTAGATTTGAATCTGGACCCGAAAGTGATATATTTGTAGGAAACTTTCTGATAGATATGTATGTTAAATGTGGATCTGTAGAAGACGGAAAACAAGTGTTTAAAAACATGGCTCATAGAGATTGGGTATCATGGAATGCAATCATAATAGGGTTTGCTCAAAATGGTTTTGGTGCTGAAACGCTTGAATTGTTTAAAGAAATGTTGGCATCTGGGGTGAAACCAGATCATGTTACTATGATTGGACTGCTTTCTGCTTGTAGCCATGCTGGTTTAGTTGATGAGGGTCGTCGTTATTTCTACTCGATGAGTAAAGAATATGGAATACAACCAATGACTGATCATTATGCGTGTATTGTGAATTTACTTGGTCGAGCTGGTTGTCTTGACGAAGCTAAGAACTTAATCGACACAATGCCAATGCAACCTGATGCTGTTATATGAGCGTCTTTGCTTGGTGGTTGTAAAGTTCATGGTAACATTGAGTTAGGGAAGCATGTAGCTGAAAAGCTGATAGAAATAGATGCAGATAATTCTGGTCCGTACATTTTGCTGTCAAACATGTACGCTGAAATGGGAAATTGGGGTGATGTTAAACGAGTTAGAAAGCTTATGAAGCAGCGAGGTGTTGTTAAACAACCGGGTTGTAGTTGGATTGAAATTCAGGGAAAAGTTCACATTTTTATGGTGAAAGATAGACGACAAGCTCAGAAGAAAGAAATCTATTTGATGTTGAGAACACTTAGTAAAGTAATGAAGTTGTTCGGATATGTTCCTAATGCTCGTGATTTGGAGGCAGATGAAGAGGAAGGTTCCGATTTAAATTCTTTGGAAGCAGAATTGGAAGTATCAATTACTGTGGAAGTCGCATAGTTTTCAAATTGATTTTGTAACATTTATAATTCGTTGTAGTTTTTTCTCTATTGTAAACTAACCATTTTTTTGTAAAAGTACGGCAGTGTACAGTTGTACACTAATTATAATATTTATAGCCGTAGTTAAATTCTTGACCCATTATGTTATTCCTCCTTGTGCCAATATCTACTTAATCTTTGACTTCTCTTACTGGAAGAGAATAGTGAGATGTAATAGGACGGTAAATCAACATCCCTCTCAGAATAAGCCTGCAATTAAAAGATGAGAAGAAAATGAGATTTGGCGTATATCTCTCAATGAAATTATCGGAGCACCTATCTTTGGTCTTCCATTAGTTTGAAAATGAGAAAGTTTAGGGTGCCAGAATACTACAACAATAGGTACAGACTGTTGTCCTAAACCGATTAAACCTAACTGATTAGCTAGACCCAACTAATCTGCCAGTTAACACCTCTACCTGTTTCTGACCCACCCATTTTATCATATGTATGGGTCCTCTAGAACATAAATAACAGATTATGATCAAAAAAGATAAAGGGCATCGATGGAACCAAACAACAAAAGTGGGCTGCGGGTACTTAAAGAAAAACCCCCTATCAGATTGTGATATGAAAAATACAAGATAGGAGAATAGAATAACAGAAAGGCACGTTCGGTTTGTACAAAGGAAGAAGAACACAAAATGTGTTCTTATGAATTCAAAAGGAAACCTTCGTGGATTCAAGGCAAGAAAGAAACCTTCGTGGATTCAGGCAAGAAAGAAACCTTCGTGGATTCAAGCCAAGAAAGAAACCTTCGTGGATTTAAGAAAGAGAAACCTTTGTGTTTCAAAGTAAGCAAGAAACCGATCATACGATCATAAGCATTGAAGAATTCAAGTACCCAAGTAAGGAAGAAATAAATCAAGAAGATCGAAGACTTTGGCATCATGACATTAGGGGGAACTGTTGGGCCTGATTAATGTTTTGGATGCCAAAGAAGACAACAAACCGTTATGTACATGTTTATTTATGTTTAGATGGGTCGAAATAAAAGTCCAGTATGTTAGAGTTTGGGTCATGGGCCAACAAACTTGTTACGCAGGAAACAAAGGAAACCAAAGGCGGCAGTCAAGAGTCAAAGGGTGTGTTGGTTCAAAGAAACCAATTCGAGAAACAACACAACCGGTCATAATATCTGTTGATTGCACTTGTTCGTGTAATATATATATATATATATATATATATATATATATATATATATATATAGTGGCATGATCCAGAGGAAAGGGGTGTTTTTTGGGGGAAGGGGGGAAGTAGATCATCCACCATCCATTTGATCTGAATTTGTGCGGTGCAGCCTCTTACCATGAATCTGCGTATCAACTTGTTTATAGGGATAAGGTTAGTATGGTCATTTACCTTCTTCTTCATCAAAACACAGAAACATTATATCTTTTCAATTATCACATACGATCACATTCTTCTTATCTTCAACTGAAATTCCATTAATAATTTCCATACTAATCAAACTCATCTCATCTTCAATTCATATTTCATTAACAATTTCCGTTTGAATTAAATTCATCTTCAATGCTCCATTTAATATGTATGCTTTACTAATAATCCAATTTGAAATTCCATTCATGTTATGAATTCGTTTCTATGAATCTGTTATTCACCGATCACGAAAATGTTCAGGATCCGTTATTTATCCTCAACAATTTCGATTTAAGGTTCTAAATTTAGGTTTTCAGTTTAGGTTTTTAATTGCAATCACATTCGTTAGTTTATAGTGTTCTAATTTCGTGTTCTTTTCAGAACTTATGATGTCTTCTAGATCCAATTTCCAGTTGGAATCGAATTCAATTCTTCCTCAATCTACTCGTAATTTTAATTTCATACTCGTTTTCTTAATATTAATTGATTTGTAAAATCGTTAATATGACTCATGGTGAATGTTATCTATTTTAAGATGGGTTAAGTACATTAAAATGTAATTATTTATGGTCCGATGTTCATTGTATGCAAGAAAATATTTGGACCTCCATTGTGTGTAACAAACTTGTTATTCAGTGCCATTGTATGCAACTTTTGGTATTTTTACATACGTGTCCACTGTATGAGTTACACATGGCATCATTACACGTTGCCACGTCACCTAAATACATACAATAGGAACAATTTGAAAGTTTGTTACACACAATGGAGGTCTAAATACTTTCTTGCATACAATGAACATCAGACCAAAAATAATTACATTTTAATGTACTTAACCCTTTTAAGATTTCAGCTTTTCAATTGCAATTTACTTGTTCAAGGGTTAAATAAAGTTACAGGCTTTGTTAATTACAGATTTTAGTCTCCTATATTTATGGTAAGCATTAGATAAAGTGTATTGATTTTTAAGAACTTGTTAATAATCAGGTCAGGAAGCTTTTGAAGAATGACCCTTGGAGTGACGAGTATGCTGATATGGAGAAAGAACTTGTGGAGGTGATCTAACTAATCTTGTTACATTCTAGCTTTTTTTTCCCCGTTTGACTTGTATGTCACTGTGGGGATATCTATCTACATAAATTATTGCTTCACCTAGCATCTGAATTCTTGTTGGTGAAAATGCACTATTTAGTTTTGTCTGATTTTATTAGTGTTTGACACTCTAGTAATAATAAAGTTACTTAAGTTAGTATTGTTAGGATTTGCCGAAGTTGTATTGTGTTGACATATTTCAAATGTCTAGTAGTTTAGTATAACCATTTTTCAACTTAAACATAGTCTGACCTTTCCATTTTCTCCATGAACACAGTTGCACATGGATATGTGCGGTTAATATTACAGTGATGTAAATCGATATACGTTAACACTTATGTGTACGAGTGCTAATAGTACGCATTTAGATGCATCATAACATGTGTTAATATCACAGTGAAGTATATCTATACATGTTAGCACCCATGAGCACGAATACTAATAGTATGCACTACGATGCATCATATCAACGACTGTAATTTTAGGTTCTTACAACGATTTTAGTAGAGGGTTTTTCGATTGTAAGTTTTGTTCGATTTGAAGAAAGCGTTTTTTGGAATATTAAATGATGGTTTCGTAAGAACGGTAATGTAAATTAAATGAGGGTTTGTAATATCCCGAATTAAATGAGGTTTTTTGTGATATTGGTGTCTTGTAAGGGGAAAAAAGGTTTTATCATTTTTGAATTTAAATCAGATTATTTCTTTTTTAGATAATTAAGATTTATATATTTATTTACTTATTATTTTTAAAAATTTATTACTTATGTAAACTGTTTTTGTTAAAATTATTTTTATTATTATTATTATAACAAATAGTATTTAATCAATTTTTAACTATTAACATTTTGTAGTGTTTGTAATTTAATGACTAATAATAGTGTGCACTATCATGCATTTTAATTTTACTTTGTAGTGGAGTCGTATAAATACATGTTAACACCCATGTGTATGAGTACTAATAGTAAGCATTTAGATGCATCATAACATGGGTTAATATCATAGTGAAGTATATTGATACATGTTAACACCCATGAGCACGAGTACTAATAGTATGCACTACGATGCATCATAACAACTGTTAATATCACAGTGATGTTAATCGATACATGTTAACACCCAAGTGTACGGGTACTAATATTAAGCATTTAGATGCATCATAACATGGGTTAATATCACAGTGATGTAAATCGATACATGTTAACACCCATGAGCACGAGTACTAATAGTATGCACTATGATGCATCAAAACAACGGTTAATATCACAGTGATGTAAATCGATACATGTTAACACCGATGTGTACGAGTACTAATAGTAAGCATTTAGATGCATCATAACATGGGTTAATATCACAGTGATGTAAATCGATACATGTTAACACCCATGAGCACGAGTACTAATAGTACGCACTTTGATGCATCATTACAACGGTTAATATTACAGTGATGTAAATCAATATATGTTAACAACCATGTGTACGAGCGCTAATAGTACGCATTTAGATGCATCATAACATGTGTTAATATCACAGTGAAGTATATCGATACATGTTAGCACCCATGAGCAAGAGTACTAATAGTATGCACTACGATGCATCTTAATATAAGTTTAATTCGTATTGATACATGTTAACATACAAGCTGATGAGTACTAATAGTATGCACTGCGATCCATGTTAACATTGATTACATGTGAATGTTAAATCACATTTCTCTCTATGAAATTTAAATTTGTCTTGTGTAAATATTCAGCCTCCAAACAATGTTGCCAATATGGGTCAACATGGGAATAAAAGTATTATTAGTGTGCGTGAGAAGGTTGTCACCAAATTTGCTAATAGAAGATAGTGCAAGTATTGTCATCTAACTACTTACAATATCATTGTGAAGAGAAGGAAAAAGAGGAAATGATATTGTTATATGAAGAAGAAGACCATGAGGAACCGGAAGAAAATGGATATTCAGATGAAGATGACTTTGAGTAAGGATTTTTAAATTGTAAGTGATGAACGCCAAAATGTGCTATTTTATAGTGCTAATTACCCCTTTATTCAATAGATTTCTTATGCATTTTATGTGAATAAGATACTTTTTTCGTTCATATTTGCATTTAGGAGTTAATTCGGAGCTTGGATCAAAAAGGAACGGAAAACGAGCTAAATCGTGAAGAAAATAAGCTAAAAGAGTGAAGATATGAAAGATTTGGATTGGATTGAAGTTGTATATGAAGCTCGAATCGGAAAAAGAATGAAAGATGAGCTCAAAATGGAAGAAAAGTAAAAGCTGAGTTTTCGGACATGCTGTTAGTATTTTGGCCATAACTTCCTCATACGAACTCCGATTGAGGTGATTCAACTTGGAGAATTTAGCTAACTCAGAGGGCTACAACTTTCGTTTTTAGAACTTTTTCTGAAAATGCATCCATACGGCGTATGGATGTCCATACGCCATATGGATTGAAAATGGGCTGAAAAACAAGAATCGCGGGCTGGACTGATGGGCTTTTACATCCATACGCCGTATGGAATTCCATACGCCGTATGGATGACTTTTTCAGCCATTTAAGTCCGATTTTAGGGTTTTCACTAGAGATCTTGATCCCCAACACCTTAGTTCATATACCAGTCGACCAGATGGAGTTTTCTCCCACTTTAGGGAGCATTTCGAAGGTAGAAGCGAGAAGAATTGAAGCCTCTTTCGATTGTTCAATCATTATTTCGATATTTCGGTTCGAATACATTCATTCTTTTCATTTGATTATGATTATGATTGCGTTCTTGAATCTGATTTTATGTAATAATATGATTGGCTAAATCTTTTATGTATTTGCTTGGATAATGATACTTAGATTACAGATTGATTATTGATTTGCGGATTTAATTGGATTTATTGAAAGTTTATGTGTTTATTTGACGATCCTTGGTTATTGAATGATTATTGGTAATTACCTAACGTGGTTTTATGGTTAATTGAGATTGATTTCCTTTTAATTGTAAGATTATTGATAATTGTTGATTTCAATTGACGATTGTTGCTGAATATATTGAGTTTGACAGGTTAGGGTTAATAATTGGTAATAGTCATTGATGAACAAAATAACTTTTATAAGTTATAGACTTTGTTGATTCAAGTCAATAAAATAAATCACATAAACGGTGTTGGTTTAATCTAGAATACAATTTGGTGGGCAACGTTAAATTGAACTGTTAGCGTGTTGAAAACAACTTTGTGTCTTTCTTGATTGTGTTTATATCAATTTATCTTGTAAGGAAGATTGGTAATATTTGTCAAATCACCAATAAATCCATATGTTAGCAAATCAGTAAAATGATTTCCGGACTCTAAGGAAAGTAATCCAAGCAAATGTATTTCTTCTATCATCTGAATTAAGTCTGTATTTGATTATTTGTTTATTAATTATTTTCTTTTAAGTTTTATTTAATCAATCACTTTTCATAATTGTTAGTCAATTGTTCGATCGGAACTAAAACGTCCCCACTTTTTACTGCTTTTATTAATTGTATCAATTTCCAATTTGTTAAGATTGACATCCGTTCCCTGTGTTCGACTCGGAGTTACCAAGTCTATATTTACATTCGATCGGGTATTCTTGCCTGGTTGTGTGAAAAGTATTTATTCGGTATTTCCATTTATAAATTATAAAACAAGACGCGCTTTCACACGCATCAGTAAGTAACGTTGTATTGTGTTTGATAATTTTCATTTATTTCATTACTTTTCAGCTTAAATTGCTATATACTTGCCATTTAATAGTAAAATATTTGCAGATTGTTTGTTATTCACCACGATGAATCTTTGCAGACTTTGTATAATATATTTTGTGTATGACACAAAGTTTTTGATGCCTTCATAGTTTCTACTGATCTCATCATTTCTACTGTCTTTAGTACTAATAGTATGCACTGCGATGCATGTTAACATTGGTTCACATTGTAGTGATGTATTTCGATACATATTAACATACGAGTTGATGAGTGTTAATAGTATGTATTGTGATGCATCTTAACATAAGTTTAATTCGTATTGATGTATATTCATACATGTTAACATACAAGCTCAAAACAATATATAGGCAAAACAATAAAAGAATATGACAATTGCTCTTGAGCAAACGATAACAAACGGAAAACCAAAACCGAGCAACCTTTGCACTGCTGAGAAAAGTAGGTAGCAAAAGCCAATTCTTTGGTGTTGTACACAGCATTATACATGCACAGTTTCCTTACTAGACATTACAGGTGCAAGTCTCCTACTAACTATTAACTAAACAAAAGGAGACAAATGTCGCACAATGAAATGAACCAATAAATACTTGATGTTTCTTCAAAAGTAATACAGCAGGACCGCACCCACCACTGCACACGAATTTATAAGAATCAGGATATGTTTTGCCACACGTAATTTATTAATTGGCTAATGGCTTTGCAATGGATTGCTCGACTGCTTCAGCGTATGTCCTGTATTGGTAGGTAAGTGTGGATTCAAGCAAGTCCCATAGTGATGTCTTTGGATCCTAACCTGCCATTCAAACAAATATTCATATAAATAACTAGTTAAAAACATAAATGGAAAACATAAGAAATAAAGAGATGATTTATGTGATCTCATTTATGTGTTTTTTTTTGCTTATGTTTAGTGTTTTTTTTTTTTCTTCTGTTTCGATTCTGTTACAAATCCATGACACTTATTAGTTTATATAACAATAAGCTCAATAGTACACATTTACTCATCATTTTAATAGGCTCAACATTCCATAAACATTGAGCAACTCACACATTTTTGTCCAATTCAGCCCACAAATAGAAAGCACTATGGTTCATCTTAAATGAAGTTTACATCGTAGTGATGTATTTCGATACATAGTAACACACATGTGTATGACTACTCATAGTATGCACTATGATTCATCTTAAGATAGGTTTACATCATAGTTATGTTTATTGATACATTTTAAAACCCATGTGGATACTTTGAGCAGCTCACACATATTTTTTCAATTCGGCCCACAATAGTATGCATTATATTGCATCTTAACAGAATTTACATCTTAGTGATTTATTTCAATACATAGTAACACATATGTGTATGAATGTATGATTGATCATACTATGCACTATGATGCACCATAATATATGTTTAACCTCATAATCATGTTTATTGATACATTTTAACACCCACGTGGATACTATGCACTCTGGTGCATCTTAACATAAGTCTATTATTTTAAGAAGATAAACATCATCATTTTGCATTAGAAAAGTCTTCGATTAAGATTGTTCAAGAAAAACACAGAAGGTTATCCTAAGGTTGGCCAACCTAACCTTATGTGTAACTAACATACAATTCCCTAACCAAAACAATAACATCACATTATCATCATAATTAATAAATCAAAAGTAGAAACATCTGACCGAATAAACAGTTAGCAACGTTAACATGAAGTTAGAAGCATTAACTAAAATCATTTAAACATACAGGTTTGAAAAAAATAAAAAATTGGTAGCATCAACTAAAATAACTTTCATAAAAACAAGAGAAAATTTACAACATTTAACCCTCTCCATAACAGGTAACCAAAATTTATGGATTATTCTGTGGAGAGGTTCGTACAAAATCAGAAGATCTAAAAAGTAAGATTATTCCAGTACTGACTTTTATAAGCTAAATCTAAAACTAAGCAACTATCTCTGCTATTAATCATATATTTTCAAGTAGTATTCAAAAAATGTAGTATGTCATTATCAACTACAAATCTAAATCCATACCTGTCTTGGGGGCTATCTTGAGGAAAATAACTACCAATAGTTTCCCATACACTTCACAAGTTGAGAAATGAATGAGCAGCTTGTTATTTTCCGAACAGTACTTAACCTAATACACAAACATAACACTTAACAATTAATAGATCGTAGAACTACTTAAACTAATCTAACAAGTGAACAGTCATAATTAACATATCTAGTATAAACGTATAGTTTATAATATACAGTACATTAGAAAGAACAAAAACCATACTACGGGCATTGATGAAATTGTTGTAAATCGTGTCAAGTGGACGCGTATTGTAATCAGCTAGTGTACATATCGTAGCTAGATTCACCGTCTAAACATCAACATAAACAAAATTAAATCAAAATCCACATCTAACTAACCGTCAACTAATTAACTAGTAAATAACAAATCCTAACTTAACATTAACACAATTCTCATTCATAAATACACAATTGAGCTGATTAAGATCAAAATTCAGACCCAATACGATTCATAATACAAACTTAAAACACGATTTGTAAATCTAGCAACATAAACACAATTCTGAATGTTAAATAATATACATCACAGTCATACTATTAGTATTCATCAGCATGAATATTAACTTTATCAATATACATCACTATGATGTAAACTTATTTTAAAATGCATCATAGTGCATATTATGAGTACTCATTAGCTCGAATGTTAACACTTATCAATAAACTTCACTACAATGTAAACTTATGTTAAGAGGCATTGCAATGCACACTAATAGAACTCGTCAACATGAATGTTAACATATATTGATATACATCACTATGATTTAAACTTATGTTAATATGCATCCTATGCATACTATTAGTACTCATCAGCATGAATATTAACATTTTCAAATATACATCACTACGATGTAAATTTATCTTAAAATGCATCACAGTGCATATTATGAATACTAAATTATGTGATTACGAAATTAACATTCATCATGTAACATTAACATTCGTCATCTATTCTACAATAGTTTCGTATGCAGTCCTAGAAAATATTTAATGGTTATTTTCATAATCCTAGATTACAAACTCAATATTCATCATACAACAATACTATTCACCATTTTATAAAAAATCTATCAATTCTTTATCATCTCATCAATATTAAATCCCTCATTTTTCTCATCTTGAAAATAATTACTACAATTTTGTTATACATTCAATAGTTATTTTCAAAAAATTACTATACAATTACAACTTTCATGATCTCATAAACAATACAATCTTATAATATATAAATTATCTAACACTAGTACAGATTTGGGCTTTGGTCACACCAGAAAAGCGTGACGATATGCTTACGGTCACGCTTGTTTTTCAACGTGTGTGTGACTAAAGGTCCCGCGACCATAGGGTGCATACGGCCACATTGAATCGTTAATGGCCGTATCCATTTAAAAAGAGTGACCAAAACCATAAAAGGTGTGACCATATGCTCTTTTAAATCAAGTAAAGGTGTATTATATGTGACTATTGTTCATCCAATGGCCACTTGAATTCTACGTTTGTGTGGCGTTATGTAACATGTTGTCACAGAACGAGTGCTTTAATTTGGAGATATGGTCACATAAAATGAAGCCAAAAGTGGCCATAGGTGTTAATAAGCGTGACCAAATGCTCCATAAAGCTAAGTAAACGTGGATTTTGTGTGGCGAGTGTGCCTCCAATGGTCACGTGAATTCTATCTTTGTGTGGCGTTATGTAACATTTAGTCACACAACGAGTGCTTTTCTTTGGGATTTGGTCACACAAAAGTAAGCTAAAAGTGGCCATAGGTGATAATAAGTGTGACCATATGCTCTATAATGTCAAGTAAACTTGTATTTTGTGTGACTATTGTCCTCCAATGGCCACTTTATTTTCATGTTTGTGTGACGTTTTGTATCATTTAGTCACACAAGGAGTGATTTATTCTGGGATTTAGTCACATAAAATTAAGCCAAAAGTGGCCGTAGGTGATAATAAGTGTGACCGTATGCTCTCTAATGTCAAGTAAACTTGTATTTTGCGTGACTATTATCCATCCAATGGCCACTTTATTTTCACGTTTGTGTGACGTTTTGTATCATTTAGTCACACAAGTAGTGATTTATTATGGGATTTGGTCACATAAAATTAAACCAAAAGTGGTCGTAGGTGATAATAAGTGTGACCATATGCTCTTTAATGTCCAGTAAACTTGTATTTTGTGTGACTATTGTCCATCCAATGGCCACTTTATTTTCATGTTTGTGTGACGTTATATATCATTTAGTCACACAAGTAGTGATTTATTCTGGGATTTGATCACATAGAATTAAACCAAAAGTGACCGTAGGTGATAATAAGTGTGACCATTGTTCACCCAATGGCCACTTGAATTGTATATTTGTGTGACATTTTACACTATTTAGTCACACAAATAATTAATCAAATAGTGACCACAATGTGTGACCATATTAGTGACTGCATCTTTTAGTCACATATAACAATCAATAATTTGTGTAACAGTTTGAATTATATAACACCACAAATAAAAATTGAAATGTACATAATTAATTGCATGTACCCAAACTATAATTGGAACGTTTTACATAATAATATCCGAAAGTAATTGCTTAAATATCAAAATAGACTAATTAAACATCACAGTTTTAAGGACTTTTGACTCTTGAATTTGTCCTTTGCTAGCTTTTGCACGACATCACTAGATACAAAAACTGTTGTTTTGCGCTTTTTCTTTGATACTTCTGGTGCAGTTTTGTTCTCATCACCAGCCTTTTGTCAAGAAGTTAATAGTGTTACCTGTACAAGAAACAAGACGCATATATATCAAACACTAAATTAAATATGAAGAACTATGTATATGTAGGTCGATAAGAAAAAATCACTAACTAGTTGAGAAAGAACAATTCAATGGGCTTACTTGTCACTCAGCCAAATAAAAAGTAGTTGATATTTTAGTTGAAGACACAAATACAGAAACCACTGATTACATTGCAAATGAAACTAAGTATCTTTAAGAAGTAACAAAATTGATAGTGATTACCTTAGTGCAAAAGCCAGCAGCATGAGCACAAAGGGGATGATATGCAACATAACAGGTATTGTTTGAACACTGCATTAGCAGTCCAAAATATGTCATTGGGTTAGAACAGTGGCATAACATTGAACCGACAACAGGAAAGATACTTTTATTTTAAGGCCACATCCAACATTCAACATTTAAACCGATAAGGGACATATACTACAGAGCATAACTTGCAATAGAATACGGTACAGTAACATAATCCAGAATATAGACTCTTCCTACAAATAAACAGAAAGGCTTCATTCAGCTTCACCAAGTACTCCTTTGTGGTTCCACTCTATTCATAACAAATACTTATGTAAAGTTATAAAAAGCAACAGTAAGATAAACAGAATATCCAGTGAAAAAATGAATGAATAGACTCACTGGAACTTCAACTCTCTGATTAATATATCTCCTTGCCTCCTAATCCTAAATAAAGATTAGATCATAGTAAATGGATATATCCACTGCGACATTTTTGTTGAAAATGGAAGTTATAATTAATTTAGTAAACGGGGCAGCTCACAAGTGGATAGATATAAGGACTATACATAATCCAGAATATAGACTCTTCCTACAAATATTGACCAAACCATGGATTGTAATGAGGCAATGACAGAGAGGATGCATACTATCATATGAAAAATCTGTTTCATGACCATTTCCTTAATGAGCCTCGAGATTAATTAACATTACCCTGAATATAATTTGATATTTAACAGTATCTGCAATATGTATGCCAGCTGAGTTTCATCAGCTTGGTTAGTACCATAAGCTTGTAAAGTTTAAAATAGTGTGATATATTTAGACGGATGATTGCATAATCTATGCAAAAAAAAAAAAAAACATTTCAGAATAGACACGAAATCGAGCTACATCAAATTGTTCAGTAGTACCTTACATATAAAAACGTTTTCTACATCGCTTGTTCAGTAGTACCTTAACGCCAGCACGAAGCTTGTTAAGTATTAGGGCCGCCAATGCATCGCTTTCTACATCCTCAGCAACAATTAATAGAGGCCTTTGTTTCTGAACGACAATACATATTGAGTCAACAACACAGTGAATCACCCAATAAAATCAAAGAAATGAAGAGACTCCACCTTCAGTGCCAACTCTAATACTTTAACCACTGCATTACTGCTTGAAATCTTTTTCTCATGGATTAGAACAAGAGGGTCCTCTAATTCCTGTTATGTGTAAACAAGTTGGTAGTTTCAGTAATACATTAGCAGAAGTCAGAACAAATAAAAGATGGCAAATTAGCTATTACAATAACTCAAGCATTTCTGATTCTTTTGATTTGTAATGAAATGTGGAGATATGTAGCCCCTGTCCATCTTCATTCCCTTCACAACTTCTAATTCATTGTACAATGTCTTGCCATCCTTCATCAGTTCCTTAGAACAATCAGAAAACTTACACAAAAAGGAGCACATTTATGCAACAAAAAAAGATACTCATTGTGAATTGACCATTTTAACCCTTAAATCATATATAGAGCTAACATGATGTAACTTACTTGAATTGTAATGACACCCTCCTTTCCAACTTTTTCCATAGCCTTTGCAATTAGCTCCCCAGCCTAGTTCTAGCTGTACCTAGTGGCACAGAAAACACACAGACATTACCTAGTTTAATGGGTTGAAACGGGACAGGTCAGGTTAAGTTGACCCAAAGACACTTATATAGTTGCAAGAAATACTAGATCTGCTGGAAAGAACCCATCTTGCTTTACCTGCAACCACATGAGCCATTAGAATCTCATAAAACCTGTGACTCTGTCCCTCTCACAAGATAAACTAAGAGATCATGGACCCAATACAAGCTAACTGTGGAATCAAATTAAAGAAACTTATCAAGTATATGGTAAAGTTTAATCAAGACTCTTCTAAAGACACCACAATAGCTGATCATTAGCAGCAATTACAATGAATAATTCAAAACATGATGACTAGTATCCGAAGTAAATCAAAAAATACTTATCAACAACAATTAGATTGCATACAAAATACTAGACAGACATAATTAGTGAATTGTAGTTTGTTTCTTCTTTTCGGTTATATTAGTTTTGCTAGATTTTATATATATATTTTACTATGCAGATACCTTCATTCAGCATGAAGTTTATTTGGCTGTTGTTCCTGTGATACTTAAAAACGCTTCAGTGGGTGGCAATCTGGTCCACTGTAGCATCTCATTTATTCTTGAGAGCTCTAAATGATGCACTCAACACTGATGTTTATAGCATTAATAGAGTCTTGGATGTATGCCAGGAGTTAAAGGTCAAAACCCAGTTTTAAGTGTCCATGGATAAGTAGCACGCTGCAAGCACATGATGTGTTGTATAACAACTTATGTGCAATGCACACTCTATTCAATATTGTGTATGTCATCTCTGATGTACATTTCTAAAAGGAGCTGAATGAAGCAAAGATTATAGCATAATATATATATATATATATATATATATATATATATATGGATCTTCTCGAAAAAAGGCTGGTATCCATTGGTCTTGAATCGCATATATTTCGGACAACCATTTGTGTTCTTGGAGATTGTACTCATCCATATGCGCCCATCGCATGTTCATCATTCACCATATGACTTAAGAAATTGCTTCTGAATTGACTCCCGAAATGAGATCCTCACGCTTCAAAAATCATGGTAAACGTTGAATGCAGTATAGTTGAATTGCTCCCAGTAATTGTTGAAGATATTGCTGAATGTATTAAAATATGCAATGCAATACACTATGTGTCGATTCACTATATCACTCCTCCATATATTGCAGATTGAATGAAGATCCCCAAAAAAAATAAACGCACAGAACAAATTGATTGCATATTTTAATCTATAATTGCCTATGATATGGGAATATATTAGTTGTTAACCTCCGATTTTTTGGGAGAAAATAACCGCCCAGCACTTTTATTTATTCAAATTACATACTATTAAATATAATAATCAAATTAAAAAAGACTAATATACCCTTTGACCTAAATTTGAAATGATTGGTCAGGATTCCTTCTCCCTTTTCTCCACTAAATTTATCTTCTTTTTAGATCCCTCAACTATATGTATATATATATATATATATATATATATATATATATATATATATATATATATATATATATATATATATATATATATATATATATATTATATACAAATAGACTCGGCAACAGTCCATCACATGAGCGAGAATAAACTAACCTCATCAGCCCTAGCCACCTGACTAGTAGACGAACTTGAACTCAATGTGTGAGAAGAAGATAAGTGCAAAATATCTTTGGATGCGCCAAACATTCTTCCCTTTTTCTTCCCTCCACAAGCTTTTTCCCATAGAGTTGGATTAATATTTAGTGGAATAGACGCGGACTTTTCCAACACGAGTTGTTTGTAATTGACCTATAACAAATTGTAATCAGACAATGCCTATCCATTATAATTAGTAATCAAGTGGTTAGCTAATCATATAGGAAAAACAGAAGTACCATAGAATCTTGCACAATAGAGACTACTTCCAGAGAATTAAATGATTCTGCATCATACAATCTTGCACAATAGAATACAATTAAGTTTATAGGCACAATTGAATACAATTAAGAAAGAGACGACTTCACAACTTCATATTAGATAATATTGTTTCCCACAAATGTATCAGTTAGAATATACTCTTAATATACAACAATTTCCATTCACAGACCTTTCTGAAGGCAGTTGAACATGCATGTGAACACAATGGTTCTGACATACCAGCTGCAATTAGGAAATGACTAAAAAGATAAAAAAAATTTAACCTAAAGCCTAACAAAAAATTAAAGAAAAACACTCTAGTTTTGAGGTTTTTTGGTAGTGGCAGTTGATGAAGGTGTTGTTTGTTGAAGTTTTTATATATTAATATTTGTATATTTTACAAATTTTACATTTTGTGTATTATATATTAATAGTTTAATCATATTATATATTAGTTTGTTCAATTTTACATATTATATATTTTAACATCTGTCGTAGTTTGTTCAATTTTACAACAATGAACAAAAAACAACTTAATTAACCTCTAGTTCTTCGATAATAGTCGCCTTAAGTTTATTGTACTACATATATGTATGATTTGTATATTGTATGTGTGTATGTATATAACATGTATGTATGTATGACATGTGTGTATGTATATGTAGATATAGTATGTATGTATGTATGCAAGGTTGTAAAAATCGTTAATCGGGGATTAATCCGTGGCGACTTTGTAGAGATTAATCGACTAAATCGGGGATTAAACGTCGATTAATCGGATATGACTTTTTATAATAAAAAGAAGGCAACGAAATTAATAGTTCGGACCGTTTAGTATTTAATGTCAAAGCCCAATAATAGTCCAGTAAATATTTTTTATAAAATGCAAATGTCCAGTTAAAACTAAAAAGCTCCTCAAAAAACACATCAGGGTTTTGCATGTTCGGAGTGTCGCCGACACTCAAAAAACACTATAGTTTTCCTTGCTGGCTAGTACCACTTAAATAAAAAATAAAGTTGTAGTATAATAATAAAAAATAGGGTCCGGTTCACGGGAGATGGGCAAATTTTAGGAGCAGCAAAGGCATAAGTGATTTGACTTTTTTTAATAAATTTCAAAAGTATATGTATAACTTTAGATGAGAACCATAACCTTAAATAAACATAAACTGAAGGTCTTGAGGAACGTGGGAGCGAGCGTAAACCCAATTTCAACTCAAATTAAATTGTTGACTATCATTGTCTTTGATCGATGTTGACCAATTAAGTCACACTTTGACCGATTAATTCAGATTTGAGCGATTACTCCTAATTATTCCCGATGTTGACCCTTTGACTGGCGTTGATCAGAGTTGACTGATTTTTTGTGAGCGATTAGGCCTAATCCAATCGGGCTACACAATATACCCGATTAATAAGGGATTAATCCCTATTTTTACAACCCTGTAATGTATGTATGTTTAGAGTTTCGATAATAATTTATAAAAGAATGATATTGTAGGTGTGTAACTGTTTATGTATATAACATGTATTTATGTATGACATGTATGTGTGTATGTATATATACAGTATGTATGTTAGGTATTTATTGTATAATATGTGTATTGTATGTATTCATTTATATATTATATGTTAATTTTAATATTTTATGTATGCACGTACACATTATTTTATATATTATATATTAATATTTTTATATTTTACAAATTTTATATTTTATGTATTATATATTAATAGTTTAATCATATTATATATTAGTAAATCTATATATGAGAAAAAATCCAAAAAAGTAAATTAAATATTATAAATAAAAAGTAATATTTTTTTAAAAAAGAATTAGCAAAGAATTTATCGTCAACGAAGCATCGATTGTATCCAACAAGTATATAAAACTTTTTGTTGAGCGGGTTTTTTAATTTTGGTGGCAAACAAAAAAAGGAAAAAATTTATTTATTTATTGCGACGACATTGTTGGCGCAACATCGTACGCGGGAATTTTGTTGGTTCCGGAGGGAAAAAAGAAATTTCATAAAAAATTTTAAAAAATTTCGCGACGATATCGCGACGACATTGTTGTCGCAATTTATTTGGGCGGGAATTTTCTTTGCTGGAGGGAAAAAAAGAAAATCTAAATACGGATTAAAAAAATATTAGCGACGACATGGCGACGATATTGTCATCGCAAAATGCAACTTTGACCTAAAAAGTCAATTTTGGAATATTCCTTACTTACAGCGACGACAAAAGTCGTCGCAGAAAGTTTTGTTTGACTTTCAAACTTGGGATGTTTAAAGTTTTGTCGTTTAGTGATCTTTTAGCGACGACATTTTAGTCGTCGCAAAAAAAAAACGTGGCCAAAAGTGTTTTTTCTTGTAGTATACCAAACGTTGATAACGACTCGGTTTTATCAAACCAGAAACATAAGGTATGCATTTATGTGTTTAGGCACTGTAATTATCATTGTATATTATTGTGTTTACATTGTTTCATTGTCGTTAACATGTTAGACATAAAAATTCGTAGGTTGGGGAGTATGACCGGGAGTTGGAAATCGGACGAGGTTCATCTCACCAATGATGATAAGGTAAACTTGATAGGTATAAGTTTCATGTTTATTGCTGATATTTGCATTCATCTAACTATGATGGTTTTACAAAATAATGTATGCCCC
Source organism: Helichrysum umbraculigerum (assembly GCA_949592205.1). Classification (NCBI taxonomy): domain Eukaryota; kingdom Viridiplantae; phylum Streptophyta; class Magnoliopsida; order Asterales; family Asteraceae; genus Helichrysum; species Helichrysum umbraculigerum. The sequence continues at coordinate 7,012,110 of CATIUR010000009.1, read as the reverse complement.
TGCTACGGACATTGAAGTCGATGTGCCTGCCATGTGTGTTTCATTTCCTCTTCCAAATGTTGATGTTGATCAACCAGCCATACCTGTTCCGAATGATGAAGTTCATGCCCCTGTCGTTCGTGCTTTGGATGTTGAAGTCAATGAAGCTGATATGCGTGTTCCAACTACGGTCTTGACTCGAAAAAGGGTGTACCACCTAATCGATGAGCCTACCGATGAGGACAACGATGAGGATGGTCATGTTTGAGATGTTTTTTTTTTTTTTTTTAAGTTTTCGATGCCTACTTATGTCTTCTAAATGTGTTTATTTAATTTGGAGTTAATTTGCACTTTCCTATGAGTTAGGCTTTATGTGTTCGCCTTTATTTATGTCAACCGTTTGTTTGTGATTTCATGTAATGCTATCTGTTGTTTTAAGAGGTATCCATTTGGTTTCAACTTTATGTGTGCTCCTTCAAATAATTGTCGTTTTATATTTATATATTTCACAACTAATTATTTACCTCTCGGTGGACTATACTTCAAAGTAAACTAATGTTTATACTTAATGTACATCTAACTTCATTTTAAGTACAATCAATACACCACACGGTACATCTTGCTTCAGCTTGTCAATGGATTGGCTCAACTCTTACTATAATCAATGAACTCTAAAAAAATAAATTACTATATTTAATTTTAAAGGGAACTCGGGATGCTGGATGGATTGAGGATTTCTTTTTTGATGACGCAAATTATGCTGTGGGGAAGATAAAAATTGACCCACATAATTTAACTCCAGATTGTGTACTCATGTTTACCGTGACCAACTTTTTTGGTCTGAATTCGTTCGATGTTGTCAATATGTAAAGTATGTTGCTAATATATATGTAACACTTTTTATCGGTATATTACTTACATTGGTAATAAAATTACTTCGTTACCAACATCGAAACAAAAGCAAAGATGGAAACGGACATGAATAAATGATCATATGATGAAATGGATATGATTACGCTCCCTTGTGAAGGAAATCGTGTCACTTCTTCTATATCAGTAATCATAACCAATGATCTAGATGATGTACAAGCCTTCAGGCTTTGTGTCACTCAAGAAGCGATCTTACTGTTGCTTTAAGACGTATTGTTCATTCAAAGATGGAAACCGTTGACATGCTGAATTCTGTGCAACGTGAGATGCTAAACAGGCACAACTAGCATCTACATCGAGTAGTTTGGATCATTTTTTATCTACATCGAGTAGTTTGGATCTTTTTTTTTTCTCCGCTTATGTTGATATCTTACTTTATCCTATGCCAACAAAATATAATAATAAATTGTTATCTTACTAAAAAAATACGCTTAAAATGTTATGTTTCATATAACACATGATGTCATGATGTTTGCTAATACATATATTACACTTCAACTACTTTCTACTAATATACAAATTTGAAACACAAAAGTACATTCAAACACATTTTGCATAAATATTACCATGCAAGTGTAGAGAAGACTCCCACTATACATTTAGTAATCCCGGACACTGTATGGATATAACACTAGCTAGAAGATTAAGTTTTATGATAAAATTACTATCATTTCTTATATTTCAGTCAATTTGGTTCACATATATGAAATCAGTTTTATACCCTTTTCAAAGTATGTTTTGTTTAACTTCTTATTGGAAGAGAGAAACAAAGAAAAACAAAATTTTTCATTAACGCCTCTCACGAACACATTAAATCAAACATCTTCACGTTTTAATAAATACGTGATCCCGGGGCACCGCCCGGGTATAACACTAGTTTATATTAGTTACTCCATTCTCACTCAAAAATTTGTACTCATTTAAACTTTTGTCTACAAATATTATATCTTCCAAAATTGACAAGTATTATTCCTCAAAAATTTGTACTCATTTGTTATCTTGGTAAAGATATAAGTCGATCCTGACAAATATTGATAAGAAATTTGATGGACTATGACTTTGATCCTATAGACTACGTCTAACTAAAGACCTTTGATGTTAAAAAATTAGAAGGATCTTCGCTATCACAGGAAACTCCCAACAGTTTTCCATTCCATTTATTATTCCACTTTCCAAAGAGAAGAAAAGTAAATAAAATCAAATTATGAAAATCATTTATTTATTTTTATCAAAAAAATGTGACATTTCAAAGAAAAATCTGTTACGCAAGTGCTTTAATGATATGAAGAAAGCCATTCACGTGTATTTGGAAGTTGAGAAATATACATAATATGATAACCTTACTATAGAATCAAGTTTATCGATTTCCAGTAGAATGGATCGAGTGGAAGAGGTATATCAAATGTATTTAGGTTGTTGGACTTGAATTTATATTTGGACCACTCACTAGAGTCGCTTTATATTTCAATGGAGCACGATCGAACCTTCCACAAGGTCCAATATCGTCGGGTAAATCACCTCAATTACATATAACATAATGTCCGAGCCGAAACTCGCACCGACTAAGCCAAAACTCATACCGACTAAGCCCCAACGTTGTAGGTCATGCGCTTTGTACCTTTATAATAAATACTCCCTCCGTCCCAATTCTATTGTCCCCAGACAAAAAATATGCAGTTTAAGAAAACATAATCATCTCTCTTAGCCTTAAATGGAATGCTGGACAATAGATTAAAGACGGAGGGAGTAATACTTATGGCTGAATTCGAACCCATGAACTCTATGAAGTTAGAGACTGCCCTTACCATTAGTCTATTTAGTCATTGTTACTTGAATTTCATAAGTAAGTTACGGTCATGAGTAAAGCTATGCAAGTCGACGTGTAAAGCATGTTGTTGCTTTTTATTTTTCGGTCATATTGTCCACTTAAAAAGTACTTTAGAATTGTACAAATAATTGACATAATAAAATATCATCTACACCTTTTATAATAAATTTTTTTGGTGGGGACACAAAGTTAAGTATTTATTTTGGTAAAAACGTTTAGAAATTAGAATTGGACGGAATGAGTATATATTCCTTCTATCACATTATAACTATTATGTTTTGATTTTTAAAAATTTTTCTTTTTGATTTTGAGCTTACATATTTTTATTTAGGGTAAGGTTCAGAGGAGAAGGGGTGATTTGAGAAGAAGGAGGAGAAGAATCTCCACCACTAAAAAAATGACACATGTTACCTCCTTAATTTTCACTTCTACCATCTCCACCTTTTTAAAATTATATACTACTCCCTTCTACTTTCTTCCTCCCCACATCCTCCTATCCACCACCTACCACCACCCGCCGCCCACCGCCGCCGCCCGCCACCTCCACCTGCCGCCCACCCCCTCCGCCCGCCGCCGAAATTTTTTTTTTTTTTTAAATTTTTTGTTTTTACAAATTTTTTTTTTACAAATTTTTTTTTCAATTTTTTTTTACATATTATCACATCTACTACATTTTGTTATAATTATGTGGTATTTTTTTTTATTTTCATTGAATTTTGTCTATATATATATATATGTTTACATATTGTTTATTTTTACTGCATTTTTTGTATTATACACATTATTCTTTTGATGTTTTACTACATTTTATTTATACACATTGATCTAATATACATTGTTATTTTCTACGTCATTTTAACTTATACATGATCTATTTTTTACAGTATTTTGTTAAAAGTACACTGCATTTTGTTATAATTACTGCATTTTACGTATTTTTTACTGCATTTTATATTATACATATTATCCATTTTACTGCATTTTATATAAAAGTGTTGCATTTTGCATACATTTCATTTAACAAATTGTTTCGCTTTTTACTGCATTTTGTTATTTTTATTGCATTTTACATATTTTTCATTTATTGTTTGTTATTCACTGCATTTTATCTTATATATATCATCTATTTTTACTGCATTTTGTTAAAAGTACACTGCATTTTGTTATAATTACTGCATTTTACGTATTTTTTACTACATTTTATATTATACATATTATCCATTTTACTGCATTTTATATAAAAGTGTTGCATTTTGCATATATTTCATCTAACAAATTGTTTCGATTTTTACTGCATTTTGTTTGTGAACTTATTTATATTTATTTTAAACAAAAACATGCATAAGATAAATTTATAAGAAAATGCATTGAAAGTTTATAGTTTTATTAAAAATGCAATAGATAATTGGGTAGAATATTTAATAAGAAGAAATTGGAAAAAGATTTAGAAAAAAAAATTGGAAAAAAAATTTGAAAATTTTTTTAAAAAAAAAAAATTAAAAACTTTTTTTTAAAAAAAAAAATTAATTTTTTTTTTAAAAAAAAAAAATGACCGACGGCGGCTGGCGGCGGCCGGCGGCAGCAGGTGGTGGCAACAGGTGGGTGGTGGTGGTGGTGGGTGGGGTTGGGGGAAGAAGAAGGTGCGAGGGGAAGTAGAAGGTGGGGGGAGGAAGAAAAGAAAGTGGGAGGGTTAAAATGTAAACTTTAGATAAGTGGAAGGGGTGTAAAGAAAAAATTTTTGTTATGTTTTTTTTTTTTGTTAACTATTACCCCTATTTTTTAGACTAATTACAAGATTGTCATCCCTTACAACCATTGATTAAACACGTAAGCTCATCCAATGGCCACCATTAAATCTTTTCCTCCTTCTCCTCAAATACCCCATTCTCCTATGATCCTTAATCTTTTATTTATATTATATAATTAATTATGTAAATCAAAAGTATTTAAAGTCAAAGTTAATAAACTAGAGTAAGGTTCAAATGGGTCAATGATTTTTTTTAGTGAAACTAAGTGAACCAATGATATCATGGCACATGTATAAAGAGAATGTTCCATACTACAAAACCCATTTACCCTAAACATCAATTATCTTACAAACGACAAATCAAAAAATCATGAAACTTGCACCATATTTTTCAGCGTATTATCTTCTTCGATTTATCGTCCCTCGAGGCATACTTTGGATAAAAAAAAATTCGGTTTTTTGATGGGTTTTATAAATTAGTAATAAATGTATTAGTGATTGATTGTACATTTTACTTACGGTTATGGTTAGGGTTTAGGGTTAGAATTTAGGGTTAGGATTTAGCAGAGTTCATGGTTTAGGGTTTAGATTTTATGTTTTAGTAGGGTTTAGGGTTTATTAGGGTTTAGGGTGTAGTATGATTTAGGGTTTAGAGTTTTATAAAGCGTTTAGGGTTTAGGGTTTGGGGTTTAGGGGTTAGGGTTTATGTTTTGGGTTTTGGGGTTTCGGGGAGAAACCCAAACCCTAGACCCTAACCCCTAAACATCAAACCCTAAACCCTAAACGCAACACTCTAACACATGTGTTAGTAACATATGAAACCCACCAAAAAAATGGAAAAATAAATCGTCGGAAGTATACCTTGAGGGACGGCAAATCGAAGAGGATAAAACGCTGAAATTATGGTGCAAGTTTCATGATTTTTCGATTTGTCGTTTGTGAGAAAATTGATGTTTGGGTAAATGGATTTTGTAGTATGGTACATTCTCTTTGTATATTTGGCATGATATCATTGGTTCCTTTAGTCTCAGACAAATTTTTAGTTTCATTTGAACCTCACCCTAGCTAATAAACTAATCAACTACTAATAAATAAGTACAACTTGTTAATTAACATTTCTGATGAATTTAGAAACATATTCTCTTGGAATACTGTTTTATCTACGTTAACGAATGCGGGTCTTTTAGATGAAGCGAATCGGATTTTTGGGTCAATGCCGGTGACCAATCAGTGCTCATGGAACTCTATTGTGTCGGGTTTTGCTCAACATGATCGGTTTGATGAGTCGATTGAGTTTTTTGTACGTATGCATGGTCAGAAGTTTGTGCTTAACCAGTACTCGTATGGTAGTGCTCTTAGTTCCTGTGCTGGTAAGGAATTTGGAAATGGGTACTCAGATTCATGCTTCTGTTTTGAAATCTCCTTATGAACGAGATGTTTACATGGGTAGCGCTCTTATAGACATGTATTCGAAATCTGGTAATGTGGGTTGTGCTCAGAGAGTGTTCGATGGGATGACTCAGCGTAATGTAGTTTCTTGGAATAGTTTGATCACGTGCTATGAACAAAATGGGCCGGCTTATATATGAAGCTCTTGAAGTTTTTAAAAAGATGATGAACTTTGGTATTGAACCAGATGAGGTTACACTAGCGAGTGTGATAAGTGCTTGTGCAAGCTTATCCAAGATGGATTTGGGTCGAGAAATTCATAACAGGGTTGTGAAGTTTGATAAATTGAGGGATGATATTGTAATATGCAATGCGTTGGTTGATATGTATGCTAAGTGCAGTAGAATAGTTGAGGCAAGATGGATATTTGATACGATGCCAGTTAAAAACATTATAACAGAGACATCTATAATTAGTGGTTATGCAAATTCTGCTAATGTTGACACTGCACATTCAATATTTGTTAATATGCCGGATAGGAATATAGTATCGTGGAACGCACTTATAGCTGGCTACACACAGAATGGAGATAATGAAACTGCATTAGGACTGTTTAGGAAGCTGAAACAAGATAATGTGTTTCCAACACATTACACTTTTGGGAATCTTCTGAGTGCGTGTGCAAACCTCGCTGATTTGAGACTAGGTCAGCAAGCTCACACCCATGTCCTAAAACATGGGTTTAGATTTGAATCTGGACCCGAAAGTGATATATTTGTAGGAAACTCTCTGATAGATATGTATTTTAAATGTGGATCTGTAGAAGACGGAAAACAAGTGTTTAAAAACATGGCTCATAGAGATTGGGTATCATGGAATGCAATCATAATAGGGTTTGCTCAAAATGGTTTTGGTGCTGAAACGCTTGAATTGTTTAAAGAAATGTTGGCATCTGGGGTGAAACCAGATCATGTTACTATGATTGGACTGCTTTCTGCTTGTAGCCATGCTGGTTTAGTTGATGAGGGTCGTCGTTATTTCTACTCGATGAGTAAAGAATATGGAACACAACCAATGACTGATCATTATGTGTGTATTGTGAATTTACTTGGTCGAGCTGGTTGTCTTGACGAAGCTAAGAACTTAATCGACACAATGCCAATGCAACCTGATGCTGTTATATGAGCGTCTTTGCTTGGTGGTTGTAAAGTTCATGGTAACATTGAGTTAGGGAAGCATGTAGCTGAAAAGCTGATAGAAATAGATGCAGATAATTCTGGTCCGTACATTTTGCTGTCAAACATGTACGCTGAAATGGGAAATTGGGGTGATGTTAAACGAGTTAGAAAGCTTATGAAGCAGCGAGGTGTTGTTAAACAACCGGGTTGTAGTTGGATTGAAATTCAGGGAAAAGTTCACGTTCTTATGGTGAAAGATAGACGACAAGCTCAGAAGAAAGAAATCTATTTGATGTTGAGAACACTTAGTAAAGTAATGAAGTTGTTCGGATATGTTCCTAATGCTCGTGATTTGGAGGCAGATGAAGAGGAAGGTTCCGATTTAAATTCTTTGGAAGCAGAATTGGAAGTATCAATTACTGTGGAAGTCGCATAGTTTTCAAATTGATTTTGTAACATTTATAATTCGTTGTAGTTTTTTCTCTATTGTAAACTAACCATTTTTTTGTAAAAGTACGGCAGTGTACAGTTGTACACTAATTATAATATTTATAGCCGTAGTTAAATTCTTGACCCATTATGTTATTCCTCCTTGTGCCAATATCTACTTAATCTTTGACTTCTCTTACTGGAAGAGAATAGTGAGATGTAATAGGACGGTAAATCAACATCCCTCTCAGAATAAGCCTGCAATTAAAAGATGAGAAGAAAATGAGATTTGGCGTATATCTCTCAATGAAATTATCGGAGCACCTATCTTTGGTCTTCCATTAGTTTGAAAATGAGAAAGTTTAGAGTGCCAGAATACTACAACAATAGGTACAGACTGTTGTCCTAAACCGATTAAACCTAACTGATTAGCTAGACCCAACTAATCTGCCAGTTAACACCTCTACCTGTTTCTGACCCACCCATTTTATCATATGTAGGGGTCCTCTAGAACATAAATAACAGATTATGATCAAAAAAGATAAAGGGCATCGATGGAACCAAACAACAAAAGTGGGCTGCGGGTACTTAAAGAAAAACCCCCTATCAGATTGTGATATGAAAAATACAAGATAGGAGAATAGAATAACAGAAAGGCACGTTCGGTTTGTACAAAGGAAGAAGAACACAAAATGTGTTCTTATGAATTCAAAAGGAAACCTTCGTGGATTCAGGCAAGAAAGAAACCTTCGTGGATTCAAGCCAAGAAAGAAACCTTCGTGGATTTAAGAAAGAGAAACCTTTGTGTTTCAAAGTAAGCAAGAAACCGATCATACGATCATAAGCATTGAAGAATTCAAGTACCCAAGTAAGGAAGAAAGAAATCAAGAAGATCGAAGACTTTGGCATCATGACATTAGGGGGAACTGTTGGGCCTGATTAATGTTTTGGATGCCAAAGAAGACAACAAACCGTTATTGTGACACCCCCAAATTTAATGATTTGCGGAAGCTTGATTTGGGTGTCACTAATCAATATACAAAGCACATAAGATATAATGAACGACCACTATATGCGTCGTTTTAAACTTGTATAGATAAAGTAAATGTTTACATCAAAATATAGTTACATTAGCTCGATTCCTGAAATTGAGAGATTACATGGCATAATTACTTTTACAAAATATAATAATGCAGTCCAATCTCTAGTTGTATGTATGCTGACTCAAGCTAATAATTCCTGCTTGTGCAGCCAAACTACTGCTGGGTACCTGTGATAAATACTAAAATGGGTCAGCGAAAACGCTGGTGAGCTCACAGGTTTGTATGTCAATGTATAGTTGTCAGAACCGCAAGATTTATATTGAATTTAAAATGCAATTAAGCAAAATAAAAGTTATACTGTCCATGAGCACATAGTCTGAGCTTAACTTGATTTGTCAGGCCCAATTAAGGAAACCTAACTTGGAGTGCCTCCTATGAGTGCCTAATCAACACTCGTCTTCCCAAATGCTAATACATCCGTTTGACCGGTTAGTGCGTGCTAACCCGGATGAGGATTGTCAATCCCATATGATATCATATACTAACATTCACGCTATAAATACTAGAGACTATGCTTATGGAGGACTTTAAATTGATTAGCTTGAAACTCATGTAGTATTTGAAGTTTGGCACTTGCGTTCTACTTGTAAAACAAAATCGAGTAGTAATATCACACCCCTAGTTGTAAAGCAGTGAAAATGGGGCTATGAAACTCACCTGAGTCTTGAAATGTTAAGCAATTAAACTTGAGGTAATTAGCTGTGAGTTGGTGTCCAAAGGCTTGAAACCTGAATGTGTCCACGACACTTTAATTGTCATTAATTGTATTGGTATCCCGAAAGACTACCATTGGAATTGTTTGTTTAACTTAATGTCCAAATTACCCCAATTTGGTTGATTGTATTGTTACAAGTTACTCCGACTTGTTTGATTAGATTGATACAAGTTACAATGACTTGTTTGAATAAGTTGATACAAGTTACAATGACTTGTCTGATGTTGAAGTATGTTTTGAAAACGCGTACGGCCCGTTGGTGATTAGTTGAGATAAAAGTGTTATTGTTGTCGTCATGTTTTTGAAGTGTTACACTTGAAATATAAGTCCCATTATGTTCTAAAAGTCGTATGGAATAAGCATTTGAAGTTGTAAAATCTCGACACTTGGTGTAAAAATATTTGGAAAACCTGCTGTTTTATGCGTCACTATGGGCATCACTAAGGGAGATCATGCGACACTAAGGAAGTGTCGTGTGAAGCGTCAGATTCGAAGGTATAGCGTCACTGGGCTAGTGTCGTGTGTAATAGTATGCGTCACTTCAGGAGTGACGGGTTCAGCATAACGGCGGCACTTATGGAGTGTCGTATAAAATAATGATCTCGGATATTTGGGCGTCACTTAAGAAGTGACGTGTATCATAGCGACACTACCGAAGTGTCGGGTAAAATAGTGTGGCGTCACTTATAGAGTGGCGGGTATAGATCAAAATGGGATTATGGGCGACACTTATAAAGTGTCGGTATAGAATATAGGGCGTCACTTATCTAGTGACGGTATGTTGTGTCAGATAAAAGGATATGGCGGCACTTAACAAGTGTCGCTAGGTATATATAGGCGTCACTTCAGTAGTGACGGTCAGAGGCCAACATTTGAACTTATGCGACACTTAAGGAGTGTCGGTATCAGAAGTATAGCGGCACTTAAGGAGTGACGCTGGTAGTGTCGCATACCTGGGTTCGTCCATGCGACACTATCACCTGTTTGACGGATTTCGAGCCAAAAACGTGTTTTCGGGTTTCCGTTTGGTCTGATTCTTTTACCCAACCCTCATAGGAACATATTAAGCTTATACAAACAATAATATATGAAAAGTAAGTAAAAACGAGAGATGTCGGGATTTGTCGGAAACTTACAAAATGTCGGATCAAAAATCCGAAAAGATGAAAGTGTAGATCGTGATGAGATGAACGTTTTTCTCCAAACGAGTATAGTGATTTGAAGTCGTTTAATGTGTTTATTTTGTGATTTTGTGAGGGTGTTTGTGTTTGGTAGGTTGAGAGAAAAAGAAAAGGAAGAGAGAGAGAGAAAATGAAAAATGAAAAAGAAAAGAAAGATGGGAGGTGATAATGGTGAAAATCCTCACCATTTTCCAGTCTACGCACTGCGCTCCGTGCGATGTTCGTTTACTCCGTCGTTTGAACGTTAAATATTTATTTTCTATGTTTTAATATACGTATTAAAATACGAATAATTACTCAGTATTTTTGTTAAAGCCTTTGAATAAACATTTAATAATTACATTATAAATGGTGAATTGTCTCGTTTTGTTTACGCAATTACATTTTATTCGCGTTTATATAAATTGTGTGATAAAACTTGGATACAAAATATTATTATAAACAATATCTTTGAATAATTTGAGTTATTAAATAATATTTGTATTACTTAATAAAATTGTTCACCAACGTCCGTATTTATTGTATCGAATTTCATTCGATTTGAAGCTCGTACGATTTACACAAACCGCATAATTGTAGATATATATTCAACAATATATATAATAATTGATACATTAATTAGCCTAACACAAAACTAATTACATGTATTACACTTGATTAGGCACTAAATGATAGTCCTAAATTGACGGTTGTCACATTCTCCCCCTGTTAGAAGAATTTCGTCCCGAAATTTATGTTGAAGTCGGGTTTGAAGTTGAATCAGTGAAGAGTTGAGGATACTTGAGTCGCATTTGGTCTTCCCGTTCCCAGGTGAATTCCGGACCGCGCCGCGAATTCCACCTAACCTTGACGATAGGAATACGACTTTGTTTAAGTTGTTTGACCTCACGGTCCATGATTTCAGCGGGTTCCTCAACAAAGTGAAGTTTTTCGTCAACTCGAATTTCATCAAGTGGAATGATAAGTGTCTCATCAGACAGACACTTCTTCAGATTGGAAACATGAAATGTGGGATGCACGCTGCTGAGTTCAGATGGCAGCTGCAATCGATAAGCCACTGGACCAATCCTTTCGAGGATCTCGAATGGTCCAATGTATCTGGGATTCAACTTCCCTCGTTTGCCAAATCGGATTACGCCTTTCCAAGGCGATACTTTGAGTAGAACTCGATCCCCAACTTGGAACTCAAGTGGTTTGCGTCTCACGTCAGCATAACTTTTCTGACGATCACGCGCGGCTTTGAGTTTGTTTTGAATTTCTACGATTCTCTCGGTTGTCTCGTGTATGATTTCTGGACCTGTGAGTTGGCTATCCCCAACTTCAGTCCAACAGATAGGTGACCGGCACTTACGACCGTACAGTGCCTCGAAAGGTGCAGCTTTGATGCTGGTATGATAACTGTTGTTGTACGAGAACTCGCACAATGGTAGATGTTTTTCCCAGTTTACACCGAAGTCTACTACGCAGGCCCGTAGCATGTCTTCAAGTGTTTGAATGGTTCGTTCACTTTGACCGTCTGTTTGAGGATGGTATGCGGTACTCATATCAAGTCGAGTACCCAGGGATTTTTGAAGTGATTGCCAAAATTGTGAAGTGAAACGACTATCTCTATCGGAGATAATTGAGATTGGAACACCGTGTTTCGTCACGATTTCCTTCAGATAAATGTTGGTGAGGCGTTCCATTTTGTCGGATTCCTTGATTGCCAGGAAGTGAGCAGATTTTGTGAGACGATCCACGATCACCCAAATGGAATCGCAACCGTTCGAGGATTTGGGTAGTTTGGTTATGAAGTCCATGGCAATTTGTTCCCATTTCCATTCAGGAAGACTGGGTTGTTGAAGTAAACCTGATGGTTTTTGATATTCGATTTTGACTTTGGAGCAAGTAAGGCATTTGCTGACATAGGTGGCGATTTCAGCTTTCATGTTCAGCCACCAGTAGAAGTCCTTGATACCGTGGTACATTTTATCGGATCCCGGATGGATAGAATATTTGGAATTGTGAGCTTCATCCATCACCAAGTTTCGTAGGTTCCCAAATTTAGGCAACCAGATTCGGTTTGAGAAATACCTAATCCCATTAGGTTTGATTTCGAACTGTTTATCCATGCCCCGCAAGGCTTCATCTTTGACATTTTCGGGTTTTAAGGCTTCGAGTTGAGCAGTGAGGATTTGAATGTTTAAATTGTTGTGAATGGTCATACTGAGGGCTCGAACCCGAAGTGGTTTCACTCGCTCTTTTCGACTGAGGGCGTCAGCAACAACATTTGCTTTGCCGGGATGATATTTGAGTTCGCAGTCGTAATCCGTAAGCAACTCGACCCATCGACGTTGCCTCATGTTGAGATCCTTCTGATCGAATATGTGTTGAAGGCTTTTATGGTCGGTAAAGATTGTACATCTGGTACCATAAAGGTAATGTCTCCAGATTGAGGGCAAAAACGACAGCTCCTAGCTCGAGGTCGTGGGTGGTGTAATTCTTTTCATGAATCTTAAGCTGTCGGGATGCATAAGCTATGACTTTGTCTCGTTGCATAAGCACACAACCGAGACCTTGATGTGAAGCATCGCAGTATACCACGAAGTCATCGGTGCCTTCGGGTAATGAGAGGATAGGAGCACTGCAAAGCTTTTGTTTTAAGAGTTGGAATGCCGATTCTTGTTTATCAGTCCAGTCAAACTTTTTGTCTTTCTGGGTCAGCATCGTGAGTGGTATGGCTATCTTGGAGAAATTTTCAATGAATCGTCGATAGTATCCGGCCAGTCCTAGAAACTGCCGTACTTCGGTCGGAGTGGTTGGCGATTGCCAATCTTTGATAGCCTCGATTTTTGACGGGTCAACGTGAATCCCCTGACTGTCAATCACATGACCAAGGAATTGAACGGTTTTGATCCAGAACTCACACTTAGAGAACTTGGCATAGAGCTCCTCGTGTTTAAGTAGTTCAAGGATGGTTCTGAGGTGTTGCGCATGCTCTTCTTTGCTTCGTGAATATATGAGGATGTCATCGATGAAGACAATGACAAACTTATCAAGGTAGGGTTTACACACCCGATTCATAAGGTCCATGAATACAGCCGGTGCATTGGTTAGGCCGAATGGCATCACTTGAAATTCGTAATGCCCGTAACGGGTTCTGAAAGCGGTTTTTGGAATATCGGCATCGCGAACACGCAATTGGTGATAACCGGATCGGAGATCAATCTTTGAATAACAACTCGACCCTTGAAGTTGGTCGAACAAATCATCGATTCGAGGGAGTGGATACCGGTTCTTGACAGTTAACTTGTTCAACTCTCGATAGTCGATACACATTCGAAAAGAACCGTCTTTCTTCTTGACAAGTAGGACCGGAGCTCCCCAAGGTGAAGAACTCGGCCTGATAAATCCTCGTTCCAGGAGTTCCTGTAACTGGGTGGACAGCTCCTGAAGTTCGGATGGAGCTAAACGGTATGGTGCTCGGGCCACAGGCGCAGCACCTGGTACAAGATCGATTGAGAACTCAACCTGTCTTGGTGGTGGTAGACCAGGCAGTTCCTCAGGAAAGACTTCTGGAAAGTCTCGAACAATTGGAACATCCTCAAGTCGCTTCTCCTCCGACTTTTTCTCATGATGTGCGCGAGGATTGATGGATAACCCTTTCTCAGAAATTTCCGGGTTTTAAGACAAGAGATGATGTTAAGCCTCGTCCCACCGGTCTCCCCCTGTATGATTAGGGTTCTACCGACGGCGAGAGGTATGCGAACAACTTTGTCATGGCAAATGATTTCGGCGCGATGTTTGGATAACCAGTCCATGCCTACGATGACATCGAAACTTCCTATCTCAACAGGCATAAGATCTATGGAGAAGGTTTCGTCGGCTAGATTTAAGGTGCAATTAGGTATCACACTATTTGTTTCTATCAATTTGCCATTTGCTAGCTCTACGGTGTACTTAACGTCTAAGGCAACAGGTGAAATGTCAAGTAGAGGGCAAAACTCGTCGGAAATAAAACTCCTATCGGCACCAGTATCAAACAGAATGGAAGCAGTTAAATTGTTGAGGAGGAACATACCCGTGACCACATTCGGGTCCTGACGGGCGTCCCCTGAGTTGATCACGAAGGCGCTACTTTTGGTGTTGTTGTTGTTGCGGTGGTTGTTGTTGTTGCCCTTGTTCTTCAATTTTGGGCAAGAATCCCTGAAGTGTCCTGGGTTTCCACATTCGTAGCAGGACTTAGGTTGTCCGGCATTTCTGTCAGAGGGGTTGTTGTTGGATTTGGGAGCTCGGCAATCCTTAGTCAAATGCCCTTGCCTCCTGCAGTTGTTGCAAGGAGTACCGCACTGACCAAAATGGTGGTAGTTACACTTGGGACAATAAGGCCTGTCCCCGGTGTAGCTGCGGGTGGTTTCGGAGTTGGAGGTGTAGACTTGGATGGCGTTGTTTTTCTTGTTTGAGTGGTGGTGGTGTTCAGTGGATTTGCGTTTGTTGTTGTTAGAGGATGAGGTGTTGGAGGTCTCACGGCTGACAACTAGAGCCATGAGTTCGTGGGCCAATCGAATGGCACTCTCAGTAGTAGTTGGTTTGGATGAGGCGACGTTGCCCTGGATGTTCTCGGGAAGTCCACGAATGTATTTCTTAATGCCCTTGCTTTCTGGTTCGACTAAACCCGGGCATAATAAAGCAAACTGCTGAAATTTAGTGGTATAATCAGCAACATCATTTCCCTGCACCTCCAGATGCCAGAATTCTTCTTCCAGCCTGTGCAATTCCTCTTCAGGACAGTATTTTTCTGTCAGCTTCTTCTTCAGTTCGGCCCAAGGAAGTCGGTTTGCAACCTCAAGGCCTACGGAGTTTGCGTGGGTTTTCCACCACGTGAGTGCACCTTCCTGAAAGGTGTAAGCAGCGAATTTGACTTTGTTGTTCTCAGTGCAGTCGCAGAGACTGAAAACAGATTCCATGCGCTCAATCCAACGGATCAAGCCAATGGCACCTTCCGTGCCCTTGAAGTATAGCGGTTTACAGCTAAGAAAATCCTTATAGGAGCAGGGTTTGGGTGGTGGAGTATTGGTTGCAGTGTCCTCGCTACCGGGTGGTGTTCGGGTAGCCAAGGCTTCGGTCACACTGCGGGCAATGATTCCCGCGATCTCAGCCTCGCTAAGGGTGATTTGACGACGAGGAGGCATGATGCTGAGTAAGAAAGAACAAGGAAATGAAATAAGATACTAGTCCGAGCATGATGAACTAGTGGTGTGTTTGTCGTTTCTAGACAAAGCGTTAGAAAGAAAGAGGCCTATATTCATATAATATAATATAGCCTAAAGTTGTAATGAGGTCTACTTATGTAAATATATGTATATCACATAATAACCTATCGAGTGTCTAGCACAGACGTGTTTTGAGTCCCGTTTCTCTCGAGGTCAGAGTCAACTAGTGCATTCCTGTTCAACATAACTCTTTCAGATTTCACATCATCTTTCTTTAATTGTACATAGTTGATCAGGCTATGTTAAATTAAAGTCGTATGATGTAATCCCTGAACTAGTCATAACTAATAAGGAATACTGCCTAACGGTCATAGTCTAGGCCCACTAAATGCAACCTAGTTCACTATAACATTAGGCTCTGATACCAATCTGTGACACCCCCAAATTTAATGATTTGCGGAAGCTTGATTTGGGTGTCACTAATCAATATACAAAGCACATAAGATATAATGAATGACCACTATATGCGTCGTTTTAAACTTGTATAGATAAAGTAAATGTTTACATCAAAATATAGTTACATTAGCTCGATTCCTGAAATTGAGAGATTACATGGCATAATTACTTTTACAAAATATAATAATGCAGTCCAATCTCTAGTTGTATGTATGCTGACTCAAGCTAATAATTCCTGCTTGTGCAGCCAAACTACTGCTGGGTACCTGTGATAAATACTAAAATGGGTCAGCGAAAACGCTGGTGAGCTCACAGGTTTGTATGTCAATGTATAGTTGTCAGAACCGCAAGATTTATATTGAATTTAAAATGCAATTAAGCAAAATAAAAGTTATACTGTCCATGAGCACATAGTCTGAGCTTAACTTGATTTGTCAGGCCCAATTAAGGAAACCTAACTTGGAGTGCCTCCTACGAGTGCCTAATCAACACTCGTCTTCCCAAATGCTAATACATCCGTTTGACCGGTTAGTGCGTGCTAACCCGGATGAGGATTGTCAATCCCATATGATATCATATACTAACATTCACGCTATAAATACTAGAGACTATGCTTATGGAGGACTTTAAATTGATTAGCTTGAAACTCATGTAGTATTTGAAGTTTGGCACTTGCGTTCTACTTGTAAAACAAAATCGAGTAGTAATATCACACCCCTAGTTGTAAAGCAGTGAAAATGGGGCTATGAAACTCACCTGAGTCTTGAAATGTTAAGCAATTAAACTTGAGGTAATTAGCTGTGAGTTGGTGTCCAAAGGCTTGAAACCTGAATGTGTCCACGACACTTTAATTGTCATTAATTGTATTGGTATCCCGAAAGACTACCATTGGAATTGTTTGTTTAACTTAATGTCCAAATTACCCCAATTTGGTTGATTGTATTGTTACAAGTTACTACGACTTGTTTGATTAGATTGATACAAGTTACAATGACTTGTTTGAATAAGTTGATACAAGTTACAACGACTTGTCTGATGTTGAAGTATGTTTTGAAAACGCGTACGGCCCGTTGGTGATTAGTTGAGATAAAAGTGTTATTGTTGTCGTCATGTTTTTGAAGTGTTACACTTGAAATATAAGTCCCATTATGTTCTAAAAGTCGTATGGAATAAGCATTTGAAGTTGTAAAATCTCGACACTTGGTGTAAAAATATTTGGAAAACCTGCTGTTTTATGCGTCACTATGGGCGTCACTAAGGGAGATCATGCGACACTAAGGAAGTGTCGTGTGAAGCGTCAGATTCGAAGGTATAGCGTCACTGGGCTAGTGTCGTGTGTAATAGTATGCGTCACTTCAGGAGTGACGGGTTCAGCATAACGGCGGCACTTATGGAGTGTCGTATAAAATAATGATCTCGGATATTTGGGCGTCACTTAAGAAGTGACGTGTATCATAGCGACACTACCGAAGTGTCGGGTAAAATAGTGTGGCGTCACTTATAGAGTGGCGGGTATAGATCAAAATGGGATTATGGGCGACACTTATAAAGTGTCGGTATAGAATATAGGGCGTCACTTATCTAGTGACGGTATGTTGTGTCAGATAAAAGGATATGGCGGCACTTAACAAGTGTCGCTAGGTATATATAGGCGTCACTTCAGTAGTGACGGTCAGAGGCCAACATTTGAACTTATGCGACACTTAAGGAGTGTCGGTATCAGAAGTATAGCGGCACTTAAGGAGTAACGCTGGTAGTGTCGCATACCTGGGTTCGTCCATGCGACACTATCACCTGTTTGACGGATTTCGAGCCAAAAACGTGTTTTCGGGTTTCCGTTTGGTCTGATTCTTTTACCCAACCCTCATAGGGACATATTAAGCTTATACAAACAATAATATATGAAAAGTAAGTAAAAACGAGAGATGTCGGGATTTGTCGGAAACTTACAGAATGTCGGATCAAAAATCCGAAAAGATGAAAGTGTAGATCGTGATGAGATGAACGTTTTTCTCCAAACGAGTATAGTGATTTGAAGTCGTTTAATGTGTTTATTTTGTGATTTTGTGAGGGTGTTTGTGTTTGGTAGGTTGAGAGAAAAAGAAAAGGAAGAGAGAGAGAGAAAATGAAAAATGAAAAAGAAAAGAAAGATGGGAGGTGATAATGGTGAAAATCCTCACCATTTTCCAGTCTACGCACTGCGCTCCGTGCGGTGTTCGTTTACTCCGTCGTTTGAACGTTAAATATTTATTTTCTATGTTTTAATATACGTATTAAAATACGAATAATTACTCAGTATTTTTGTTAAAGCCTTTGAATAAACATTTAATAATTACATTATAAATGGTGAATTGTCTCGTTTTGTTTACGCAATTACATTTTATTCGCGTTTATATAAATTGTGTGATAAAACTTGGATACAAAATATTATTATAAACAATATCTTTGAATAATTTGAGTTATTAAATAATATTTGTATTACTTAATAAAATTGTTCACCAACGTCCGTATTTATTGTATCGAATTTCATTCGATTTGAAGCTCGTACGATTTACACAAACCGCATAATTGTAGATATATATTCAACAATATATATAATAATTGATACATTAATTAGCCTAACACAAAACTAATTACATGTATTACACTTGATTAGGCACTAAATTATAGTCCTAAATTGACGGTTGTCACAGTTATGTACATGTTTATTTATGTTTAGATGGGTCGAAATAAAAGTCCAGTATGTTAGAGTTTGGGTCATGGGCCAACAAACTTGTTACGCAGGAAACAAAGGAAACCAAAGGCGGCAGTCAAGAGTCAAAGGGTGTGTTGGTTCAAAGAAACCAATTCGAGAAACAACACAACCGGTCATAATATCTGTTGATTGCACTTGTTCGTGTAATATATATATATATATATATATATATATATATATATATATATATATAGTTGGAGGATCTAAAAAGAAGAATTATTTTGTGGAGAAGGGGGAGAAGCAATCCTGGCCATTCATTTCATTTCAAGGTCAAAGGGTATATTAGTCTTTTCTTATTTGAGTATTAAATTAAATTCTATTAAAATGTGTTATCTAATTGGGGAAACCGTTCCCACTCCAATATTATAGGAGATAAACAACAAGAAGTTTTCCTTTTCGAATGCAAGCGCCTATTTTTTTTTTTTTTTTTAGTCTGGGCAATCATTCAAGCAATCAAATGCATCGTTGTTTCCTTGTCGACACATTCACGAAGGTTTTTCAAGATTTTGATTAGTGGTTTTATACGGTTTATAAATAGTATTTGCAATACATTCTTCATCGATTAAAATTTGGTTCATTACATTTTGTGTTCAATCATCGATATATTGAACCATTTCTGGGAATCAAATCATAAGAAATCTGAAAAACGCAGTTGCACTTGGGACAAAAAGGAAGTGAAAATGGCGAACGAATCGTCTTCAACGATGATTTTTAACGCTGATTTTTCTAGCATTGTGGCACACGAATCGTCTTTAACCACCTGTGTATACGTCATTCCCTCGGGCAACACAACCTCAATAGAAGACCAAGTTTTGCTAGTAGGATCACCGCTGCTTCCATGCACAGGTGTATTTTGGCCACGATCATGTAACATCCCAAATAACATGTCCTTCTCCCGGGCGCCACCAACAAGCTGGTCATTTGTGGGATCCGTAGCCAATCCACGTTCCAGCAAACCTTCAAGTTCACCTTTCAATGTTGAAATCATGGATATCTTTTTTTTGGCTTCTAAAACAAGGTCCTACACAAACAAAATAAACACACTTTACAATAGGCGACACCTTTCTATGTTCATGAACGATTCAAGCTCACTAACAAATACCTCAGTAGCAACATCCGATTTGCTCATTTCTTTAGCTCCGGGAGACACACCTGTACACATGTCGTGTTATGGTTTAAACATGGATCGATGACTTAAAGCTGCAAAATATTTAGGAAACACATAAAAGGAAATACAAAATATCATACACACCTTCGCCCAAGAACATGCTTCAGATGTAAATACAACATGATTCCGTTTTTAGCCCACGAACTCATCAAACCAGTGATTCAGTTTCCCTAATAAATTGATTCAACGAATGTTGTAATGCGATTCAATTCAGAAACATTTAGATTCAGTACTCATAACAAACTGATTCACTTAAATCTGCACACAAGTTATCACCTGCACAACTATTCATTGTATCTACTAAAAGCAAACATAATCGTTTGTCTAAATTTTTTACCTTCGAAAACGCCACTACTCAAACACTTTCTTGTTGTACTAACTAGTAAATCTAACAAACCCCTTTCGGTGGCTCGTTTAAATTGTTCCTAGTGAGTTGAATATGTTCTTTAAATTAGATTCTTAACACACCAAAGCAGGTTCACCATACAACATTTGCCTATTTACATACGCTAGTCAAACCACCCAACTAGATTACAAAAGCATCACACATCAGAATAAAAAAAACATGCTTCAGATGTAAATACAACATGATTCTGTTTTTAGCCCAACAAATCATCAACCGGTGATTCAGTTTCCCTAATAAATTGATTCAACGAATGTTGTAATATGATTCAATTCAGAAACATTTAGATTCAGTACTCATAACAAACTGATTCACTTAATTCTGGACACAAGTTATCACCTACACAACTATTCAGTGTATCTAACAAAAGCAAACATAATCATTTGTCTACACTTCTTCATGATTCACTAACATAACATACATTAGAACAACATCCCCATTTCGATACACAACACAATCGAATCAAACTCTATTTTAGCAACAAAAAATACAGATTCTTGAATTAAGAAAAAAAAACCCAGATACTCATTACACACACCAAAACATAATCACAAAAAACACCCAATACTATCGCATACCTTTAGAACTCGATGTACGCTGCTTCTTTGATTTCTTCATGAAGCTTCGCACGCCCCAACCACAAAAATCGGCCGATTATTGATGAGTAATTTGGATAATCGATGGGTAATTAAAAGTAGACAATTAGGGTTTTACACCGAAGGATTTTGCGTCGATTATTGATGAGTAATTTGGAGAATCGATAGGTTAATTTAAATGGAAGTCGGATCTTTTATTAGGAAAAAAAAAAGGAACAATTATAAACTTTCCAACAATACATTTCTCACGAATAGACGGTTATACCCCTGGTCCAACCATCTTCCGCCCAAATTTTATAATTTTTAGGTTGACTAATCTGAGGCATTGGTTGTTGGATCTAATGGTCTAGATTTCTTCTCCCATTTCTCCACTAAAAAATATTTCTCCCTTGATCCCAATCCTATATATATATATATATATATATATATATATATATATATATATATATATATATATATATATAGTGGCATGATCCAGAGGAAATGGGTGTTTTTTGGGGGAAGGGGGGAAGTAGATCATCCACCATCCATTTGATCTGAATTTGTGCGTTGCAGCCTCTTACCATGAATCTGCGTATCAACTTGTTTATAGGGATAAGGTTAGTATGGTCATTTACCTTCTTCTTCATCAAAACACAGAAACATTATATCTTTTCAATTATCACATACGATCACATTCTTCTTATCTTCAACTGAAATTCCATTAATAATTTCCATACTAATCAAACTCATCTCATCTTCAATTCATATTTCATTAACAATTTCCGTTTGAATTAAATTCATCTTCAATGCTCCATTTAATATGTATGCTTTACTAATAATCCAATTTGAAATTCCATTCATGTTATGAATTCGTTTCTATGAATCTGTTATTCACCGATCACGAAAATGTTCAGGATCCGTTATTTATCCTCAACAATTTCGATTTAAGGTTCTAAATTTAGGTTTTCAGTTTAGGTTTTTAATTGCAATCACATTCGTTAGTTTATAGTTTTCTAATTTCGTGTTCTTTTCAGAACTTATGATGTCTTCTAGATCCAATTTCCAGTTGGAATCGAATTCAATTCTTCCTCAATCTACTCGTAATTTTAATTTCATACTCGTTTTCTTAATATTAATTGATTTGTAAAATCGTTAATATGACTCATGGTGAATGTTATCTATTTTAAGATTTCAGCTTTTCAATTGCAATTTACTTGTTCAAGGGTTAAATAAAGTTACAAGCTTTGTTAATTACAGATTTTAGTCTCGTATATTTATGGTAAGCATTAGATAAAGTGTATTGATTTTTAAGAACTTGTTAATAATCAGGTCAGGAAGCTTTTGAAGAATGACCCTTGGAGTGACGAGTATGCTGATATGGAGAAAGAACTTGTGGAGGTGATCTAACTAATTTTGTTACATTCTAGCTTTTTTTTCCCCGTTTGACTTGTATGTCACTGTGGGGATATCTATCTACATAAATTATTGCTTCACCTAGCATCTGAATTCTTGTTGGTGAAAATGCACTATTTAGTTTTGTCTGATTTTATTAGTGTTTGACACTCTAGTAATAATAAAGTTACTTAAGTTAGTATTGTTAGGATTTGCCGAAGTTGTATTGTGTTGACATATTTCAAATGTCTAGTAGTTTAGTATAACCATTTTTCAACTTAAACATAGTCTGACCTTTCCATTTTCTCCATGAACACAGTTGCACATGGATATGTGCGGTTAATATTACAGTGATGTAAATCGATATACGTTAACACTTATGTGTACGAGTGCTAATAGTACGCATTTAGATGCATCATAACATGTGTTAATATCACAGTGAAGTATATCTATACATGTTAGCACCCATGAGCACGAATACTAATAGTATGCACTACGATGCATCATAACAACGACTGTAATTTTAGGTTCTTACAACGATTTTAGTAGAGGGTTTTTCGATTGTAAGTTTTGTTCGATTTGAAGAAAGCGTTTTTTGGAATATTAAATGATGGTTTCGTAAGAACGGTAATGTAAATTAAATGAGGGTTTGTAATATCCAGAATTAAATGAGGTTTTTTGTGATATTGGTGTCTTGTAAGGGGAAAAAAGGTTTTATCATTTTTGAATTTAAATCAGATTATTTCTTTTTTAGATAATTAAGATTTATATATTTATTTACTTATTATTTTTAAAAATTTATTACTTATGTAAACTGTTTTTGTTAAAATTATTTTTATTATTATTATTATAACAAATAGTATTTAATCAATTTTTAACTATTAACATTTTGTAGTGTTTGTAATTTAATGACTAATAATAGTGTGCACTATCATGCATTTTAATTTTACTTTGTAGTGGAGTCGTATAAATACATGTTAACACCCATGTGTATGAGTACTAATAGTAAGCATTTAGATGCATCATAACATGGGTTAATATCATAGTGAAGTATATTGATACATGTTAACACCCATGAGCACGAGTACTAATAGTATGCACTACGATGCATCATAACAACTGTTAATATCACAGTGATGTTAATCGATACATGTTAACACCCAAGTGTACGAGTACTAACATTAAGCATTTAGATGCATCATAACATGGGTTAATATCACAGTGATGTAAATCGATACATGTTAACACCCATGAGCACGAGTACTAATAGTATGCACTATGATGCATCAAAACAACGGTTAATATCACAGTGATGTAAATCGATACATGTTAACACCGATGTGTACGAGTACTAATAGTAAGCATTTAGATGCATCATAACATGGGTTAATATCACAGTGATGTAAATCGATACATGTTAACACCCATGAGCACGAGTACTAATAGTACGCACTTTGATGCATCATTACAACGGTTAATATTACAGTGATGTAAATCAATATATGTTAACAACCATGTGTACGAGTGCTAATAGTACGCATTTAGATGCATCATAACATGTGTTAATATCACAGTGAAGTATATCGATACATGTTAGCACCCATGAGCAAGAGTACTAATAGTATGCACTACGATGCATCTTAATATAAGTTTAATTCGTATTGATACATGTTAACATACAAGCTGATGAGTACTAATAGTATGCACTGCGATCCATGTTAACATTGATTACATGTGAATGTTAAATCACATTTCTCTCTATGAAATTTAAATTTGTCTTGTGTAAATATTCAGCCTCCAAACAATGTTGCCAATATGGGTCAACATGGGAATAAAAGTATTATTAGTGTGTGTGAGAAGGTTGTCACCAAATTTGCTAATAGAAGATAGTGCAAGTATTGTCATCTAACTACTTACAATATCATTGTGAAGAGAAGGAAAAAGAGGAAATGATATTGTTATATGAAGAAGAAGACCATGAGGAACCGGAAGAAAATGGATATTCAGATGAAGATGACTTTGAGTAAGGATTTTTAAATTGTAAGTGATGAACGCCAAAATGTGCTATTTTATAGTGCTAATTACCCCTTTATTCAATAGATTTTTTATGCATTTTATGTGAATAAGATACTTATTTCGTTCATATTTGCATTTAGGAGTTAATTCGGAGCTTGGATCAAAAAGGAACGGAAAACGAGCTAAATCGTGAAGAAAATAAGCTAAAAGAGTGAAGATATGAAATATTTGGATTGGATTGAAGTTGTATATGAAGCTCGAATCGGAAAAAGAATGAAAGATGAGCTCAAAATGGAAGAAAAGTAAAAGCTGAGTTTTCGGACATGCTGTTAGTATTTTGGCCATAACTTCCTCATACGAACTCCGATTGAGGTGATTCAACTTGGAGAATTTATCTAACTCAGAGGGCTACAACTTTCGTTTTTAGAACTTTTTCTGAAAATGCATCCATACGGCGTATGGATGTCCATACGCCGTATGGATTGAAAATGGGCTGAAAAACAAGAATCGCGGGCTGGACTGATGGGCTTTTACATCCATACGCCGTATGGAATTCCATACGCCGTATGGATGACTTTTTCAGCCATTTAAGTCCGATTTTAGGGTTTTCACTAGAGATCTTGATCCCCAACACCTTAGTTCATATACCAGTCGACCAGATGGAGTTTTCTCCCACTTTAGGGAGCATTTCGAAGGTAGAAGCGAGAAGAATTGAAGCCTCTTTCGATTGTTCAATCATTATTTCGATATTTCGGTTCGAATACATTCATTCTTTTCTTTTGATTATGATTATGATTGCGTTCTTGAATCTGATTTTATGTAATAATATGATTGGCTAAATCTTTTATGTATTTGCTTGGATAATGATACTTAGATTACAGATTGATTATTGATTTGCGGATTTAATTGGATTTATTGAAAGTTTATGTGTTTATTTGACGATCCTTGGTTATTGAATGATTATTGGTAATTACCTAACGTGGTTTTATGGTTAATTGAGATTGATTTCCTTTTAATTTGTAAGATTATTGATAATTGTTGATTTCAATTGACGATTGTTGCTGAATATATTGAGTTTGACAGGTTAGGGTTAATAATTGGTAATAGTCATTGATGAACAAAATAACTTTTATAAGTTATAGACTTTGTTGATTCAAGTCAATAAAATAAATCACATAAACGGTGTTGGTTTAATCTAGAATACAATTTGGTGGGCAACGTTAAATTGAACTGTTAGCGTGTTGAAAACAACTTTGTGTCTTTCTTGATTGTGTTTATATCAATTTATCTTGTAAGGAAGATTGGTAATATTTGTCAAATCACCAATAAATCCATATGTTAGCAAATCAGTAAAATGATTTCCGGACTCTAAGGAAAGTAATCCAAGCAAATGCATTTCTTCTATCATCTGAATTAAGTCTGTATTTGATTATTTGTTTATTAATTATTTTCTTTTAAGTTTTATTTAATCAATCACTTTTCATAATTGTTAGTAAATTGTTCGATCGGAACTAAAACGTCCCCACTTTTTACTGCTTTTATTAAATGTATCAATTTCCAATTTGTTAAGATTGACATCCGTTCCCTGTGTTCGACTCGGAGTTACCAAGTCTATATTTACATTCGATCGGGTATTCTTGCCTGGTTGTGTGAAAAGTATTTATTCGGTATTTCCATTTATAAATTATAAAACAAGACGCGCTTTCACACGCATCAGTAAGTAACGTTGTATTGTGTTTGATAATTTTCATTTATTTCATTACTTTTCAGCTTAAATTGCTATATACTTGCCATTTAATAGTAAAATATTTGCAGATTGTTTGTTATTCACCACGATGAATCTTTGCAGACTTTGTATAATATATTTTGTGTATGACACAAAGTTTTTGATGCCTTCATAGTTTCTACTGATCTCATCGTTTCTACTGTCTTTAGTACTAATAGTATGCACTGCGATGCATGTTAACATTGGTTCATATTGTAGTGATGTATTTCGATACATATTAACATACGAGTTGATGAGTGTTAATAGTATGTATTGTGATGCATCTTAACATAAGTTTAATTCGTATTGATGTATATTCATACATGTTAACATACAAGCTCAAAACAATATATAGGCAAAACAATAAAAGAATATGACAATTGCTCTTGAGCAAATGATAACAAACGGAAAACCAAAACCGAGCAACCTTTGCACTGCTGAGAAAAGTAGGTAGCAAAAGCCAATTCTTTGGTGTTGTACACAGCATTATACACGCACAGTTTCCTTACTAGACATTACAGGTGCAAGTCTCCTACTAACTATTAACTAAACAAAAGGAGACAAATGTCGCACAATGAAATGAACCAATAAATACTTGATGTTTCTTCAAAAGTAATACAGCAGGACCGCACCCACCACTGCACACGAATTTATAAGAATCAGGATATGTTTTGCCACACATAATTTATTAATTGGCTAATGGCTTTGCAATGGATTGCTCGACTGCTTCAGCGTATGTCCTGTATTGGTAGGTAAGTGTGGATTCAAGCAAGTCCCATAGTGATGTCTTTGGATCCTAACCTGCCATTCAAACAAATATTCATATAAATAACTAGTTAAAAACATAAATGGAAAACATAAGAAATAAAGAGATGATTTATGTGATCTCATTTATGTGTTTTTTTTTGCTTATGTTTAGTTTTTTTTTTTTTCTTCTGTTTCGATTCTGTTACAAATCCATGACACTTATTAGTTTATATAACAATAAGCTCAATAGTACACATTTACTCATCATTTTAATAGGCTCAACATTCCATAAACATTGAGCAACTCACACATTTTTGTCCAATTCAGCCCACAAATAGAAAGCACTATGGTTCATCTTAAATGAAGTTTACATCGTAGTGATGTATTTCGATACATAGTAACACACATGTGTATGACTACTCATAGTATGCACTATGATTCATCTTAAGATAGGTTTACATCATAGTTATGTTTATTGATACATTTTAAAACCCATGTGGATACTTTGAGCAGCTCACACATATTTTTTCAATTCGGCCCACAATAGTATGCATTATATTGCATCTTAACAGAATTTACATCTTAGTGATTTATTTCAATACATAGTAACACATATGTGTATGAATGTATGATTGATCATACTATGCACTGTGATGCACCATAAGATATGGTTAACCTCATAATCATGTTTATTGATACATTTTAACACCCACGTGGATACTATGCACTCTGGTGCATCTTAACATAAGTCTATTATTTTAAGAAGATAAACATCATCATTTTGCATTAGAAAAGTCTTCGATTAAGATTGTTCAAGAAAAACACAGAAGGTTATCCTAAGGTTGGCCAACCTAACCTTATGTGTAACTAACATACAATTCCCTAACCAAAACAATAACATCACATTATCATCATAATTAATAAATCAAAAGTAGAAACATCTGACCAAATAAACAGTTAGCAACGTTAACATGAAGTTAGAAGCATTAACTAAAATCATTTAAACATACAGGTTTGAAAAAAATAAAAAATTGGTAGCATCAACTAAAATAACTTTCATAAAAACAAGAGAAAATTTACAACATTTAACCCTCTCCATAACAGGTAACCAAAATTTATGGATTATTCTGTGGAGAGGTTCGTACAAAATCAGAAGATCTAAAAAGTAAGATTATTCCAGTACTGACTTTTATAAGCTAAATCTAAAACTAAGCAACTATCTCTGCTATTAATCATATATTTTCAAGTAGTATTCAAAAAATGTAGTATGTCATTATCAACTACAAATCTAAATCCATACCTGTCTTGGGGGCTATCTTGAGGAAAATAACTACCAATAGTTTCCCATACACTTCACAAGTTGAGAAATGAATGAGCCGCTTGTTATTTTCCGAACAGTACTTAACCTAATACACAAACATAACACTTAACAATTAATAGATCGTAGAACTACTTAAACTAATCTAACAAGTGAACAGTCATAATTAACATATCTAGTATAAACGTATAGTTTATAATATACAGTACATTAGAAAGAACAAAAACCATACTACGGGCATTGATGAAATTGTTGTAAATCGTGTCAAGTGGACGCGTATTGTAATCAGCTAGTGTACATATCGTAGCTAGATTCACCGTCTAAACATCAACATAAACAAAATTAAATCAAAATCCACATCTAACTAACCGTCAACTAATTAACTAGTAAATAACAAATCCTAACTTAACATTAACACAATTCTCATTCATAAATACACAATTGAGCTGATTAAGATCAAAATTCAGATCCAATACGATTCATAATACAAACTTAAAACACGATTTGTAAATCTAGCAACATAAACACAATTCTGAATGTTAAATAATATACATCACAGTCATACTATTAGTATTCATCAGCATGAATATTAACTTTATCAATATACATCACTATGATGTAAACTTATTTTAAAATGCATCATAGTGCATATTATGAGTACTCATTAGCTCGAATGTTAACACTTATCAATAAACTTCACTACAATGTAAACTTATGTTAAGAGGCATTGCAATGCACACTAATAGAACTCGTCAACATGAATGTTAACATATATTGATATACATCACTATGATTTAAACTTATGTTAATATGCATCCTATGCATACTATTAGTACTCATCAGCATGAATATTAACATTTTCAAATATACATCACTACGATGTAAATTTATCTTAAAATGCATCACAGTGCATATTATGAATACTAAATTATGTGATTACGAAATTAACATTCATCATGTAACATTAACATTCGTCATCTATTCTACAATAGTTTCGTATGCAGTCCTAGAAAATATTTAATGGTTATTTTCATAATCCTAGATTACAAACTCAATATTCATCATACAACAATACTATTCACCATTTTATAAAAAATCTATCAATTCTTTATCATCTCATCAATATTAAATCCCTCATTTTTCTCATCTTGAAAATAATTACTACAATTTTGTTATACATTCAATAGTTATTTTCAAAAAATTACTATACAATTACAACTTTCATGATCTCATAAACAATACAATCTTATAATATATAAATTATCTAATTTATGCCCACCGGACCTTTCCTCCGACAGGTGGATCTGCTTCCCGGAATACCCCTTTTCAATAGGTCTAAGGTTTCCTTTTCCGTCTTTAATTACTGAGTTTTTCGCCATTACTAAGCTTTGCTATATCCAAGCTATGCCTATGGTTTGGCGTACCCTCTCTGTGATTCAGACCATAATTGACTCTCACCCTATAGATTTATGATCCCCTGAATTAGCCCAAACCTATCATCTCAGAACTCACGGTTCGCATTACTTTCTGCTAAAAGTCAAACCCCATCGCACTCATCTGGTCTTGCGAACCAAACAAAATGACTCAAATTGGAGAAGTAGATTCTTTTTTGTTGACCGTAACTCCTTATCCAACAGCGATGAAATTCCTTCCACCTGGTTGCTCAAGGGTAGGAAACAAGTTTTCTAGGGTTTACCAAACATAAAACTTCAATTCTGACCTGATTTTATTTGTTTCAGTTGATTTTGCGACACTAGCACCTCCCAACCTGGATACCGAAGACAATCTAAGATCATTCTTAGAAGTTTCCGAGGACGAGAGATCCTTCAAACTCCTTGAACAGATTAACAGTTCAGGATCCCAAGATATCTCTATGTCTGGTAAGCACACTTTAAACTCAATATTATCTGCTCTGATTGTTCAATCCTAATTTATTTTCCTTTTGTGAAAATCCAGGCTCTTTCATCAATCTAGACGATTTTGACAAGGACTCATCAGAGGATCAGGTGGAGAAATCAACTCCTGCAGCAGCAAGATCCAGAATGCCTAATCTGCGTTCCAAATCTTCAAAGAAAATGAAAGCAGATGATATCCTTGATCCTGCCATTCTCGATTCTGAAATTACCAAGGTAACAAAATCCCTTACACAAGTTTCTTTTATCAAATAACTTTACTCATACATTGATTTTGTGTAGACCATTGAGTATCTCTCAAAGTGATGTAAAGAAAAAGCCAGTGCATTCAACGACTTGTGCAAGTTATCCACAGTTGCTAAAAGAGCACATGACAAAGATGCTGCTGAGCTTGCCAATTTAAGGAAGGAGAACAAGGATCAGAAGGATTATATTCTGAAGATAACTGCCGAAGCTATTGCCAAGACTGAGGAGATCACGCAAGAGTTGACGGAAAAGATCAAGAGGGATGCTGCTGTTGCTATATTTGAGGCTCGAATGAAGATGGTTGCTGAGGGCTCCAATAAAGGTCTCGATACTTCATTCTGGCCCGTGAACACCTGGGCTAGCAAGCTTGCTAGAGCCAAAGGTGAAGCCCCAGAAGTAGCAGTAACATCCACGGTCCCGAAAGCCAGAGAACCACTTCCTGCCGATCCAGTAGACGGAAACATGGATACCTTGGCTTCAGTTTCAGAGGTTCTCCTAGGGGTGGAAGACAGCAACACATTAGGCAAGGAAGGCAAATGAATAGCCTGAGCCCAATTTTTAATTTTATGTTTGGCTTCTAAGGGTTGTGTTGTAATCAAACAATTTCATTCGGGGTGAGGTTGACCTGGTATGGTCATCCATGGTGGTTTTTAACGTGGTTTATGTTGGCCATGAGACATTTTTAATTTCCTGCACTTTTAAACTTTGATCTCAGGATTGAATAATCCTTAGATCCTTTTGCTATAAATAATATCATGATATTATCTACGCCTTGCGTCTTCAGGATACTGAGGAGATTCCCTCAGTATGTATATTTGCTTGATATCTGCTTAGAAATAGGATCTGAGGAAATTCCCTCAGGATATATCCAGGATAATGAGAAGATTCTCTCAATATCCATTCAGCATCATAGACTTCTAGGATCCTTAATTGGATCTGAAATAATCCTGAGTTTGGGATCCTTAGATTCAAGGATCCTTAACTGGGTTTTCATACAGACTTGAGTTTAGGATCCCGAGATTCCAGGACCCTAAAATATTCCATAGATAATGGTAAATCCAGATGAATATTTCCTGTGATATGAAAATATTAATAACTTGTGAAACAATTGTGAAAACAATTTATCTTCGAAATATGTTATAATTTCAAAAAGCTTTTTATGATCCTTAGATCAAAACGATTTTATAAACAGTCCTTAGATCAAAACAGTTTTATCAATGACCCTTAGATCAAAACGAGTTTTGACATTCGTGAAAACATTAGAGCTAACAAAATCATTTATTAGACTTAACCAATGTAGAACTTTGATAATGTGAAAACATTATAACCAATGGGTAGTTTAAGAAAACTATAATAGTGACATGTAAATGCCAAATCGTTAGAGTAATGTGAAAACATTACAAACCGTGCGTATTACGTAATGAGAAGTCATTACAAGCCTTATGTACTTGGGCTACGCCATTTGAGACATGAAAATGCTTAACCAATTGAATAATGTGAAAACATTACAAACCTTAGAGTGACGTGAAAACGACACAAACCTTAGATCGATACGTATAGTGCACATCAGTATCGACATTCGTTAGCGCTTGATCTATAGGCCAATGGAAATGAAGTTGTCGGGTACCAGAGGCATCACCGATTCCCTAACCGTGGCACTATAATCAAACATCGTGCGCTCCTGGCGAGGTGTCAAAACCCTTTTTGTAGAGAGGTGTTTATCCGTACGGAAACCTCTAAACCTTAGAGGATCGCTGGGATCTTTAACGGAGGAGAGGTGGCCAACCCCTAATCTTCGTTCCATGATCCTTAAATGCATGAACTACAACAAATACAAAATCTTGGGTAAAGGTGGGTGTTAGTTTGCCTAACACCCCTCCGATGCTTAAGTCAGTACGGTATTCAATGAGAATAATAATAATGATGTAAAACTTTCATGCATATATTAATACATAATTACGGTACACACATACATATATATATATATATATATATATATATATATATATATATATATACATACCAAAGAATAAAATCAATGAAAAGTTAAGGATCATAAGAGTACCTTATACGTTGAACAGAAACATTCAACTTACACATGATAGAGTTTCAAATGAATGGCATTCCAGGATCTTGGAAGTAATTCTCCATCCATATTAGCCAACCAGTATGCCTGATAAGCATCAAATATATAGTATATTTATAGTAATTTATCCCTATATTTTTATACATTTTAGTGCATTTCTATTGTTTTAGATACTTAATTGGTTTATATTTGCAGAAATGTATTTTAATTGAAGAAAGAAGAAAAAGGAACAAGAAAAGGACCAAAACTGAAGAAAAAGAAGAATTCAAAGATTAGAAGCCTTAAACTATGAAGAATCAAGGACTAAAAGTGAAAATATGAAGAAACGGGCCAAGAAAATAAGCTAAAGCCAGATAAGAGAAGACAAAGGTCCAAATTGAAGCCCGAGCCCGAAGTTGGAAGATTCTGGAATTTCGATCCAACCGGCGGTTGGAAAGCCCACCGGCGGTTGGCATTAGGGTTTCAAGAGGCGGTGGACGACGCGGCTAAACTTGCGGAAAAAGTAACTCCAACCGGCGGTTGGAGGACCCAACTGGCGGTTGGGAGGCCGACCAGAAAAACTATAAATAGAGGCTTAGTTTAGGCTAAACCATATACGATTCAAGAATACAATTTACGATTTGTGAGGTTAAAGGTCGACTTTAGGTGCGATTTTGGAGGCCAAGAAGCTAGGGTTTGAAGGCCTATAACCCTAGGAAAAGCTGGTTCAACGATTGGTTATGTTTCTTTATCCTTGTAACTTTACGAACCTAGTGGGTTATTTAGGTTATTGTTTATCTGATTTAATTGTTAATTAGATTTTCGTTATGAATATTTGAATGAATGATTATTTGATTTTATTATATGAATTATATGTTTATGTTGGAACTATATTATTGAATGCTTATTATACAAGAATTGTCTGTGTTATATTGATATTGATAAAAGTTGATTAATTTATATAGATAACTTTACGAACCTAGTGGGTTTTATAAATTAAGTAATGATTGTCAATTATTAATGTTAAGTAACACTGTAATTCAACCTAACCTGGGATTGTATGAATAAGATGTTGACAGAACTTAATGGAATAATAATACTTCTCATAACCTGTGGCTGTATTGTTATCATGAAAAAATATCTTAACGAATTGTGATTTTCTATATTAGTATTCACCAATAATAATAACCAACAAAGCAATTAGACATAAGTTTATATAATAAGATTAATTAATAATAGTTTAAATAGGAATTCTCTTCTATCCAATTGAGTAATCTAAGTTGTACCTGAAACTTATCTATTAGAATCTGTATCAATTATAAATATGTTCGATCGGAACTAAAACGTCCCCCTTATCCTGTATATTATTTGTATAATATTGTAATTAATTGTATATAGTTGTAATTAGGAATAAATAATTAGTTATAGATTAAATCACGTTCCCTGTGTTCGAACTTGGACTTACTTAAATAGCTATATTATATGAACGGGTTAATCTTGCCTGAATTGTGTGATAGTATTTATTTAGTATTTCCTTATTTAAAACTTGTGATTATAATTGCATATACTTCCGCACACATCAAGTTTTTGGCGCCGCTGCCGGGGAACGGTGCATTTTTATAAAAACTAATTATTTTTCCCTGTATAATTTTTAATTCTAATACTTTGCAAAATCAATACGAAATATCGGCTCACCCATTGAGAATACTGACAAAAACAAAGGTATAAGGAGAGTTCAGCCATACTTCATTGATTTATCATATAAGAGGTAAGGTGCTTCTCAAAAGAAATAGGTTTTTAATAAGCTTCGCGCTGACCTGTTTCTCCGCTTTTGTGTACTAGCAATGGAGCTACCGAGATCTATTGACTAGCTTTGTGGAGGAAACGTAACAATCATATTATCAAATTAAATTGTTGTAAAAATATTACTAACATAAGGAAATTTGGGTTGGGGTATCTTATTTTCGAAAATTTAATTTTGAATGTGTTTTATCATTAAATTATTGGGATTAATTTACGCCAAACATCATTTTTTCCTACTAACATTTAAATTGGAATTAAAAGTACTACTAAACTTTGTTCTTGTTACAGATTGATGTATGACCCGGACACTTAATCCGGATCCACTTAGTCTATTTGACGAACAAGAAACTCTAATAAATATGGTAGACATAGCTGACATGACGCTTGAGGATTACACGATTCAAACCCGTGGTGATCCAAGACCGGGAGTGGTTAGGCCTGCTATAGCAAGAGGAGTAGAATTTGAACTTAAAGGGAAATTTTTGAAAGAATTACGCGAAAATCCTTTCCGAGGAGAAGACAAGGAAGATGCAAACGAACATGTAGAGAAAATTCTGGAGATCGCAGATATGTTCAATATTCCTAACGTTACGAGAGATCAGGTTATGTTGCGAGTATTTCCCTTAACATTAAAGGATGGAGCTAAAAGATGGATCAACAATGAACCAGCCGGATCTATTACTACTTGGGAAGATCTTCGTACAAAGTTTGTTAAAATGTACTGTACACCTTCCAAAACTTCGAAAATGATTGACGAGATTAGAAATTTCAAACAGAAACCCGAAGAATCTCTATATCAGGCTTAGGAAAGATATAAAGAAATGCTGCATAAATGCCCACAACATGATTTGAATGTTCAGCAGGAAATAACGGTATTCTATAAAGGAGTTGATCGACCAACACGGCAACAGATAGATGCACAAGGTCCAGTTCCTAAGAAGACTCCAGCAGCAGCAAAAACATTAATTGAAGAATTAGCTAAACACTCTCAATTATGGGATGATGGTTCATCTGGAAGAAAGAGAATGTCTGAGGATAATGATGGTCTTGCAGCAATAACAGCAAAATTAGAAAGTATGGGAAGAGATATTAAGAAAGTAAATGAACAAGTTCATGCAATCAGGATTGGATGTGAAAAATGTGGAGGAAATCATCTTAAAACAGAATGTCCTAATGATGACAGCAATGTTGTTAATGAAGAAGTTATGTATGGGGATTTTCAAGGAAATGCAAATTATCGTCAAAATTCCAATTTTAGAAGAGTTAATCAACCAAGCCAACAATACCAACAAGGAGCACCGGGATATTTTGTCAAAACAGGACAGAATACTTCTTATAATGATAGAATGACGGTGATAGAGAATGCATTAGGTAAAATGGCTGAAGAAACTAATAGAAGAGAAGAGCAGAATGATTCAACAATGCGTAATATTGAAGCATCAATCAAACAGATTGAAGGAGCAGTTCATCAGAATGCTAAAATACTTCAGGAGAGATTTCCAGGAACTTTGCCAGGATTTACTGAAACAAATCCAAAGGAATATGCTAAAGCAGTTATTACCAGAAGCGGTAAGAAAACTGACACTCCTATTTTAGCTGATAAAGTTGTTGAATCTAAGCAGGTTGAGAAAGAAGCAATTGACGAAAACATACACTTAAACAAGGAGAAAAATGGAGAAGATAAAGAAGTCATTAAAGACTACACACCCCCACCTCCATATCCAGCTGCTATTAGGAAGGACAGAGAAGATGAACATTACCACAAATTTTTGGAAAATTTAAAACAACTTCATATTAACATTCCTTTTGTTGAAGCTATAGCTCAGATGCCGAAATATGCAAAATACCTTAAGGAGCTGCTGACAAACAAAAGTAAGCTGGACAATGTGACAAAGGTGACGATGAATGCAAGATGTTCAGCGTTAATGCAAAACAAACTGCCGCCAAAAGTCAAAGATCCAGGGAGTATTACTATACCTTGCAAAATTGGTGAAATGATTATTGATAATGCATTGGCAGATTTAGGTGCTAGTATTTCATTAATGCCATATACTTTATATATACGGTTAGGATTAGGAGAACCAAAACCTATTCGTATGTGTATTGAGTTAGCTGACCGATCTGTTCAATATCCTAGGGGAATAGTTGAAAATGTTTTGATAAAAGTCAAGGAATTTGTTTTTCCATGTGATTTTGTTATCCTAGATATGGTAGAAGACCCAAAAGTCCCTATTATACTAGGAAGACCATTTTTAGCAACTACTCATGCCATTATAGATGTTTACGATAGAAAAATTACCATGAGATTAGGAGATGATAAAATAGTTTTTGATGTTAACAATTCAATGAAATTTCCAGATTATGTGGATGATACTTGTTATTATTTAAATTCTTATGAATATTTTGATAACCCTACTATTCAAGAATCTTTAGAAAAAGATCATGGAAATTGATCGGGCTCCAACGGACGGTCAGGGAATTGCTTCCCTGTCGTTGCCGACCTTCCAGTCAGAGCCGCACGATCGAGTGGGTGGTTTTAAATTTATAAAGATCTGGGGACCTAAGTATCACTTATAACTATGAATAGCGATAAGTAATGACTCAGGGTCGTTCTTAAGATCAGCCGTATTGTGAAACTAAGCAGTCAAGACGATCAGTTCAATTTAGCGGGGTTTGTAAACAAGAGTTTTGATTTTGGGTTTGTTACTTAGGTCCTAAATTAAACAGTAAATAAACAGCAAAATAAAATGATAGATAAGATCAGAATGGAGAGGAGTGTTTGTTGTGATTTCATTAGCCTAATGGGGGAATGATGTATGGTTTTAATATTTGAAAACATTCTTTCTAAGAGTTTATATTTTATTTGTTTCAGGTACTTTATGATTTAAACGCCAGCACCCTACTATCTGATTCCTCAGACGGCATGTCACTGAGTACTAGGTTTATCAGGATTCTGATCAGAACAGGCTGCTCAACCCCCAACACTGTCTATGAAAACGAGTGACCCATCTTGGAATTAACTCCTGGGCGCATGAACAAGGGAGCAGACCGATATTAACTCTGACCTTTCTTTGTTATCATAAAGCATCCTAATTCAAATAAAGCATTTAAGATCTAATTCAGAAAGCGTCTGTTAACTTTTCATCGATGGTTTGTTATTAAGTTCGGAGCTGGTGGATGACCTAATGCTGCTTAAGAGTGTATACACCGACATACGTTCCATGGCTTTTACTCGATGTACTAGGATGTATTACGGCATTCCACTCGGAATGTGTATACCGACATTCTTTCCATGGCTTAAGTGCAAACCACTCGGAATGTGTATACCGACATTCTTTCCATTCCTCGCGCATTTGTGCAGGTTAGAATGTATACATCGACAACCGTTCCGTAGCTTTCATACGTTAGTATTAGACTAGGTAGTAGGTTGTTTTACGGTGTTCCACTTTGTGTTGCACATTTCAGATCACTCCGAACCCTTATTAAAACTTAGTTTAAAGCATGCCCATCTATGATATAAACCCAGCCCTCACTTTTAATATTACCCGATAAATCCCTAATTTCATTCACGTTGTATTATACTTAGTTTAGATGGTATTTCCAAGGCTTCCGAAATCAGACCATGCGTAAATAGCACATATAATTAATTTCCCTTAGAACAAGGTTCGCGACTCCTTGTCTAGTAGGGTTTTAACCACGTTTATCGGAGGAAAGGCGATAGTTTAATGAAAAGTTTATAATCATAGATGAAAAGCTAAACAGGCATAGTTTTCAGTTTATAACAATCGGGATTGATATTTCAATGACGGATTGTGCCCACGACTTTCATAGCTTCCACGTTCCGTACTTCCCACATTCGTGAAGTTTCCGGCGCTATACAAATGAAAGCCGTATAACGTTACTTCCGTCATTTAGTACTATCCAAATTGTTTATTTAAATCAACATCATCCCCACATTATAACGACTAATTACATCATAACAAACACACAAGCAAACTACTCACTAATCATGGTAAAGAATCCTAAATCTAGCATAATAACAATAGCATGCATCATAATAGATAAGGAAAGAATTAACCATGAATAATGCGTAGATTGAATATAAGCTGAAAGAGTACAACAAGTAGAGCCTCCGCTATTACAAAAGCACCTCTCCGAGTCTCTTCGACTAATATTACAATAATGCCCCTCCTACAATCTCTCCTCTAACTCCTAAGAGTAGTGCTAGAGAGAGAGAGCTAACTAATCTATACTAAACTAGAGAGAGAAAGTAAAGTGTGTGAATTGTGAGTGATGAGTGAGAGTGGATTTGATGAATGGTTGATTTGACGTAAACGGACATGTTTTTCAGGCATCTTTTACCCCACATTTAGCACTTAAATTAACAAAAAGGTCTAAACTTGTTAATAAGGTCTAAACTTGTTTTTCAGGCATCTTTTAATCCATATTCATCATATTTTGTTAATAAGGTCTAAACTTTATAAATATTTCGAAAACAACGGTAATTGGACGAAAAACGCACTTAAAATGGCATAATTCGTTCGACACGCTATTTTATCGTAAAACTCCGATCTGGGACTTAACAAGTATCTTAAAATGTAGGTCTGGAGATTACGAACGCGTGGATATAAAGATCGTCGAAAACAGATCAAGAACGAAGAAGTTAGGGCCAAACGAGTAAGATCCAGTAACCAAGACTTACGATCCAGTGCACAAGACCACGACCAGGGCTACACCACCCCCTCAGGGGCCGTATACCCCCTCATAGGGGGCGTATACGCCCTCTACAGGGCCGTATACCCCCTCTACAGGGTCGTATACCCCCTGTTAGGGTGGTATACCCCCTTTGCGAGGCCGTATACCCCCTTTGCGAGGCCGTATACCCCCTTTGCGAGGCCGTTTCATGCCTTGTGTCGTGCCTCTATCGGTCGGACGGATTTGATTCTGGTCGTTGATCCCACAGCAATAAAAAGCGTCGAATAGTGAGTTTTGAATTTGTAGAGCAGGGGAATCCTAAGCTGTATACTACTGACAGACCTAAAAGGGCAGCAAGTGGTATGTATGACTCAGGTGTCGTTCTTCAAACTACAACGGGCATGGAAGTCTAGGAAGTTTTATTATCTTTGGAGATTCAGCTAGGGTTTTTTAAAAGCTTTTGGATAGGGTTGGTTTTTTTTTTTTTAACTAAATACTAATTAAATAAAGAAAACAGAACTAAAGAGGTTTGTACGGAGACTCGGTCAACAGAGGATAAGCGAGTGTTTACTATGATTTCGTTAAATGTTATTTGATGAATAGTCAAGGGTAAGGCTACTAGATGTGATGACTAATCCGGAGAGGATAGAAACATAATTAATGCAAAGTATTGTACCTACGACCGTTCCGCGGCTTCCATACGTTTGTACTCCACCAATGGGTGTTTCCAGCACTATACCGAGTAATAGGGCGTTTTACGGTTTTTCCGTTACATTAATTAGGGTTCCACATTACTCCCGCAGATTTCCTATATCCTAATGAGCTACAACTACGATCCTATTAAATATCTAACGTAGAGTTGTCCGCAATCAGATAAATAACATGTCACGTGGATAGCAGTTATAGAAGTCAGGTACACCGGAAGTTCTCCCAAATGTACAGACCAATTTAACCGACGACTATCCTCGAATCCTGGTCCCCAGTCACAGTCATCAGAGATGTCTGTAT
This sequence comes from Helichrysum umbraculigerum, assembly GCA_949592205.1. Taxonomy (NCBI): domain Eukaryota; kingdom Viridiplantae; phylum Streptophyta; class Magnoliopsida; order Asterales; family Asteraceae; genus Helichrysum; species Helichrysum umbraculigerum. The sequence continues at coordinate 6,972,111 of CATIUR010000009.1, read as the reverse complement.
CGTAGCGTGAATTGTTGATTGAACAAGAACACGAACGGGGGTAATCCCGCGGACCAAGTTGAGATAATCGGACTAACGGTCAGTTAAATTGTTCAGCATTACAGATATAAATCATCACAACTATTCCATGCATGTTAATCTACTGTGTAAACCAATATTCTGTGTTTGAAAACCTAATTATACAGTTACTGATATGAACCAAGGGGATAACTCTAGCATGCATCATTCCTAAGGCAACAATCAAACAAGAACATGCGATAGGGTAACACATAACAGAACACCGTAATCATAGCATAGCAGATAACCAATAATTAGATCATAGATATCCCGAAAGTTCTCTCAAAGATATATAACAAATAAACATGAATCTAACCTATCTCTAATCCTACGCTCCGTGTCTCTTATGATTTGTTTCAACCTAGAGAACACAGCCATACCAAGTTCATTGATCATCAAGTATAGAATAGGTAGAGAACGTACCACTAGTAATTGGCCAAGTTCTAGCAGGAAGCTTCTAACCACAGCATAGGTTGGATAGATAAACATTCGAGATTCAGTTTACGAGTTCATACACAGTTTAAAGTAACACGGGCAGAGTAACAGCATGGCATAAACATTTTGACTATTCTAACATAACTACATCATAGTAAACACAAAGAAATGTCTAGCCTAACATTATATATCTAGCATACAATCCTAAACAAGCATAAACAAAGCAACACATGTTTAAAACTGGAAAGTAAGAGATATATAAATAGAACCTGATACGAATTTATTACAGACAGATCTTCGCAAATACAATGTCTTGGAGTGCCTCCGTACAAAAGCTAAAAGCTACCATTACCTAACTATCTCTCTAACTAGCTCAATTCTAGAGAGAGAAAATCCTCTAGAGAGAGAAACTAGAGAGAGAGTGATGTGTGTGAGAGAGAAAGTGTAAGGAAGAAATGAAATGAGAAAAGTGGTATGAATGAGGTGTTGGGGATGTCCACTATTTATAGGCAAACCACCAAATCGCATGTACAACTCACGAAGCAGCACGTACAAGCAAACGGAGCACGATATGGGGTAGGGGGGGCCGTATACGGCCTTGTAGGGGCCGTATACGGTGTAGTATAGGCCGTATACGGTCTTATATGGGCCGTATACGGTGCCTGAGGCCGTATACGGTCTCCGTCTGATTTCGTTCGTTGCTTAAAATGTCCGTATCTCCTTCGTTATGCGTCCGTTTGACTTGATTCTTTCGCCTGTGGTTTCGTAATTCCGTTACGCTTCTAATGATGCCAATCTCACAGAAATTGGATGTGTAGAACTTAGGCGTAGCCGAAATGACTTTTAATGGCTCTGAAAGCGTAGTGGTTTCTCTGTCCTTTGGCCGTTTCACTTGATTCCAGATTTTTTTGTCTCGATTTTACCTGTACAACAGATGGTAGAAGTTAGGAAGTGTGCCTTGACAGGAAAATGAGGTCGGAGGAATTGGCCTGTATTAAAATGCTGTGTTTTGTTCATTTTTAGAGTGTTTTCAGTGATTTTTATCACAACGTCTACTTTTGAACCACTTTAGTGTATTTTAGTAAATAATCAATGTTTTGGAATGTTTTCACTAAAGAAAGGTTCAAAATGTGAGGAATAAAGCTTCTAAAAACATGACTTTTTACGTCACATCAAGTTATCCCACACTTAGACGTTACTTGTCCTCAAGCAACAACTCTCTGAAAAATATTTTTAGGTCATGTTTTTAGGGGCGAGTCAGAGAATATGTTCCGAGATTAGCATTTCCTCATATAAGTCAGTTACTTCTAAAAGTGTGGAGGAGGATAAGATGATCCTTCCATAAACAAGAAGAGATTCTCTTAGGCGTACATCCAAATCTCATGATCTTGGAGTACACATGACTAGGCGATCTCACTACAGGTGGTCACTCAATTCACTCAAAGTGTATCGGGTTTCCTATCAATCTAGCTCAAACGAAATCGCTCAAAATAGCCAGTCATGCTGCACTCATCGTCATAGGCTTGATCGAGAATCGGATCTCCACCACTTAGGTGAGGACGGTGCTAATTATCTCAAGACATTCAGAGGGTTGTAATGTTTGGTGAGGGTGAAGGGTATGGTTAGTGGTTTGTGAGGGTGTTTAGCTTATCCTAAAATCACTGAGATTATGAACAACTTTATTTAGAACGGAGGGGAGCGGAGAGTTGGTAGCTGTTTCAGCTTTTGCCGGATTTTTCATGAAGAGCTATGCTTTGAAACTTTCAGCTTTATTTGTGGAGCTATTTTCTTTTCTTTTCTTTTCTTTTTCTTCTTTTTTTTTTTTTTTCTTCAGAATTTCTTTTAGAGAATTTCCAAGGAATTTATATTTTGAATCCTTTAGAAATCTTTTCCTCTTATCTTGATCATTTTGATTCTTTTCCAGGTGCTAATTTTTCCCACACCATCGTCCTTCCAGTTCTCTTGTGTGCTAATTTTCCCGCACCATTTGTTGAGAAGCTTGATTTTGAAGAATGCGAATGAGTAGGATATTTGAAACAGATATTCTAAAAGGTTGTTTTTCATAACCTCAGAAATTCCATAATAAGTTTGGAGGTAATTTTTTTGGGAAGTGGGTGAAAGTTAGGGTTTTGAAGAAACGAAGGGTTTAGGCTCAACAGGGTATACTAGGCGGATCTTCGATACTAAAAATGAGCATCGGAAAGGGTTTTGGGCTTGAAAAGATATGTAAGAAATGGGTTAAGTCCTAAGGAATGTCAAGGTCATTTAATTGCACCTATACCGCGTACGGTACACACCAATATGGTCTCGAAGCGTATGTCAAGAGCAAGTTCTAATTCAGAGATACAGACATCGGCATACACACAAGAATTGAAAGTGAAGCATTTAAAGATGAATGCTTTTGGGCTCAAGATACCTCACTGCAAAGGGTTGTATGTGTCTAGTCATGTTCCTTCAATTATTACTTCTTGTTTAAGCAATTTCTACCTTATTTCCTTTAGGCTTTTAGAAATTTTATACTTATATTTTGAAAATGGTTTTTCTCAGTAGTATCTGAGACTCAAAAACTGAGTTAGACTCATTAATTTTGAAAAAATTTGACCTTATTTTTGAAAATTTTTGAGAGAAAGATTACTATTGGACATAAAAATCACCTATTAAGGTATTCTATACCTATCATCCCACACTTAGAGGAACATTGTCCCTAATGTTCTCTTGAGTAGAGATTTTACTTAGTAAAATCCCACACTTAGAGTTTGAACATGTAAGTAGATGTTTCTCAAGTGTTTAATTTGGGCTGGAATCCCACACTTAGTGATAAGTTTAGGATGAGGTACAAAAATTAAATGTACTAACATAGGCATGATAAACATAATTGAAACGGGGAGAAAGGAACAGAGAGACTCCCCATTTGTGTTTACTGGAATAGACCAGGTTTGTGCAGGAGTGGTGCTAGTGAATTGCTGGATTTTAAGGACCAGGCTCGTTTAAGATCATCCATTCCACACAAAGCTGAATTCTGCAATAAACCACGACACACATATCACAGTATCTCATCAAGGTAGCAGGTCTAAAGCGTAAGTACAGAGAAAGTAAATAATAAAGATAAAATCTAGTAATCATCAAGTAGGTCGTCAGTGTCAGGATCAAACTCTGCCTCAACATCCCTGTCGAAAACAGAAGTCGGGGATGGAATGGAGAAATCCATAGCAGCCATAGCCTGACTCACGATCTCGTCAGAGGAAGTGACAGAAGTGTGAGCATCAAAACTAGCCAGAAGCTGCTCTGTGAGGCTGTGATCTGGTGAAGCATATCCTGTGGGTATTGCTGGATGATGGGCGCCTAAAGGTCGGTCAAGGAATTGCTTCCTGTCGTCGCGGTGCCTTCCTCCGGGCGCGCCACCAGTGGGTGTTTTAAAATTTGTAAATGCGGGGCCTAAGGATACTTAAAACTATGGGGTATAGTAGTGAGTATGACCTAGGGTCGTTCTTCAAACTACAACGGGCATGGGATCTAGGTCTTTTGATTATCTTTTGTAATTTAGCTGGTTTATCAAAAGGTTGATAGGGATTTTGGTTTTTTCTATTATAACTACTAATTTTAAACTAAACTAAACTAGAGGATAGGTGAGGTGAGGTGGCTACGAGAACAGCAGATTAACGCGAGTGTCTACTATGATAATTATATATGCTATTTAGGGGTAGTTATTTTAGTTAAGGTATTAGCTATGACGACGAAGTCAGGACTTAACAGACGTACTTGAAACAATCGATGACAACAAAGTACTCTACTTACAACCTTTCCTTAGCTCCCACGTATTTAAACGCTTGTACCAGTAGTAAGTTGTTTTACAGTATTTCCGTTGAAACATAAAAAGGTTCTTGTTATCTATCCTGAGTTATATGTCCTAATGAGCTATAACTACTAGCCTATTATATACCTAACGCGAAGTTGTCCACAATCAGATAAATAACATGTCATGAAGATAGCAGTTATAGAGTGTAAACTATACCGGAAGTTCTCCCAAATATAGCAACCAATTTAACCAACAGCCATCCTCGAGTCCTATTCCCCAATCTCGGACATTTGAGATATCCGAATCATGGCATGAATTGTTGAATGAACAAAAACATGAAACAGGGGTTTCCTACCGGAACAGGTTGGGATGGCCTGGTCTAACGGCTGATTAAATTGTTCATCATTATTTCATATAAACCATCATAACTATTTTACGCGTGTTAAACTGATGTATGCAATTAATTTATACTCGAAAACCTAATCATATATCCAATAACACAAATGATACTAGCATGCAAACCCTAAAGCAACAATCAAACAAGAACATGCGACAGAGCAGCATACAAGGATCAGTTTAATTTGTGCAGAGTAACTGGATAATTGGTTAAGTCACACATGTTCCGAAAGTTCTCTCAAAAACATGCGTTTAAATAAATTGAATCTAATCTATCTCTAATCCTACGCTCCGTGTCTCCCTCCGGTGTATTTCAACCAGGAGAACACCGGCCATGTCGAGTTCAACGATCATCAGACACAGAATAATAAGCGGCGTACCACCAGTTAAGGACCAGCAGTAAGTTACAAACCACAGCATAAGTTGGATAGATAAACATTGGAGACTCAATTCATAGATTCAAATATATACTAACAGCATACGGACAGAGTAACGGCGTATTTGCAATTGAAATCATTATCACAACGGATTGTGCCCACGACTTTCATAGCTTCCACGTTCCGTACTACACACATTCGTGATGATTCCGGCGCTATACAAATGAAAGCCGTATAACGTTACCTCCGTTGTTTCATGATATCCAATTGCATTTTAAAGTATAACTACCCTAGCATAATGATTATCATAGCAAACACAGATTTGTTTAGCTAAGCATGGCAATAATTCTAGCAAGCAATTCTAAATAATTATGACAACAGCACAACATATTTAAAACAACAAGATAGAAATTAAAATAAAACCTGACAAAGCGTAATTACAAATCTTGCGCAATCGCAGTCTCGGAGCACCTCCGTAAAGCTAAGCTAGAAGCTAATCTACTAGCTTAATTAAACTAACCTAAACTAATTATTTCTAGAGAGAGAGTAGAGAGAGAAAGTAAAGAAAATGGTGAATGTTGAATGAATTGTTTAAAATGAGGAGATGGTGGCTTGTATTTATAGGCATGGCTCAACCGTATTCCTCAACCGTATTCTAGCCTTCAAAATCTCAGCCGTATTCCTCAGCCGTATCAAGATTGCACCTTGGATGACCAAAACATGCGATACGGTTGAATTTGGCCGTATTCGGGAGAGATTGGCCGTATCGGGGGAGGGACAAGGCTGGATACGGGGGAGATTGCCCGTATACGGCTGGCACTAGGCCGTATACGCCCAAAACAGGCCGTATACGGTCAGGTCCAGGCCGTATACGGCTGGGCTTGGCCGTATCCAGCTTGTCTCTCCCGTATCGTGTTCCGTCGGTTGCTTGTAATCTTCGTTTGGGCGTAACTTCTTCATCCGATGTCCGTTTTCAGCGTTCTTTATATCCACGCGATCGTAATCTCCTGATGAAGAAAATGACATAGGTTAGAGGTCATAATCTTTAGTAGCGATTAAAAAGTGCTTAAAAGCGTGAACCGGAATGCTTATGATCGTTTTCGTTATATTTATCGTGTTTTTCGACCATTTTAGATGATTTTTGAAATGTTGTCTATATTTTAGCCTTAATGATGAGTTTTGATAATAATGTATTGATTTTGAATATATTCATCATTTTTTTGGCTAAAAAGGTGAGAAAGTGACGCATAAAAACTTGACTTTTTACGTGTCATCAAATATCCCACACTTAGACTTTTGCTTGTCCTCAAGCAAATTTCATCTTACCAGCCGAAACCTTCTGAATTTCAAACTTTTTACGCCACAAAGAAGAAGTCATACAGATTGAAAACAAGTATTGTGCCAATCAAGATAAAGAAAAGATGTTCACATGAAGTATCCAAAGGTCTTTAAGATGATTCACCTAGGCAAACTTTCAATTCTCGGGATGTGGAATATACACGACTGGGCGATCTCACTGGTGGTCACTCAATTCACTCAAGTGTATCGGGTTTCCTATTATCCTAAGCCAAATGAAAAATCGCTCAAATACCTGTCATGCAGCATTCGTCGTCATAGGCTTGCCCAAGGATCGTATCTCCACCACTTAGACGGGGACGGCACTAATTATCCCAAGACATTCAAGTGGGCTGTAATGTGGTGAGGGTTTAAAGGGTATGGATAAGGGTAAAAAGGGTTTAAGGGTTTCACTTATCTTAGGACCTTTTAAAATCTTCATGAAAAACACTATTTAGATATTCTTTTTAATGAAAACGGAAACGGATAACTATAAGGGAAGAAGATAGCTATTTTGTCTTCTACCTTTTTGAAAACACACGAAGAATTTATGCTTTTAAGGGCAAGAGTTTTCGGGAGATTTCAGCACTTAGCTTTATTCTATTTTTGGCTCAGAATTTCTTGGCCAGAGATTTTCTAAGGAGTTTTCTTTTTATTTTCTTTTTGCCCTGTAGACATCCTTTCTTTCTTTCATCTTTTTGTTTTTCCAGCTTTTTTCACTTTCGAACTTTTACTTGGTGTCAATTTTTCACACCACAAGGCTCTCGAATTCTTTTTGAATATTGATAATGTAAAACACACACGAGTAGCTTTAAGTAAACACGAATTTTTGTGATTTGGGGTAGAAACAAAAAGCATACCTAACTAGCTTTTTCCGCAAAAAAAATTCTAAAAATTCTAAGATAAGCTTTTGGTAGGTATGGGGGTAAGTGGGTTTAAAATATGGGTTGAAAGAAACGAAAAGGCTAAGGCTCAACAGGGTTTACTAGGCGGATCATCAACACTGAAAATGAGTGTTGGAAGGGTTTTGGGTTTGAAAGAGATATGTTGAAATGGGGTTTAATCCTAGGGAATGTCAAGGTCATCTAATTGCACCTATGTCACGTATGACACCCGTCAATGTGATCTCGAAACGCATACCCGGGGCAAGTTCTAATTCAGAAATACATGCACCGGTCACACACAACAAACGAACAGTGAAGCATTTAAAATGAATGCTTATAAGGCTCAAAATTCCTCACCGCAAAAATGTGTTATATGTGTCCAGTCGTGCGATGCCCCTCTTAGATCCTCATCTTAAATTATTTGGAATCCGACATGATTCGACCTCTTTTTACCAATTTTCGAATACTTGTAAAAAAAAAAATCTGTACTCTTTCTTACAATTGTGACTCAAAAATTTAAAATTTTTGAAAATTTTGGCAAAAATAAGGGTTGAAAATCATTTCGAGGACATGCATATTTCTAAATCAACTTACGGATACCTAGACGAGAGATATACTGCTATCCCACACTTAAAAATAAACATTGTCCCCAATGTTTCTGCACTAGGTAGGGAGAATCCCACACTTAGAGTTTTGTTTTAGGAAAAATGTTAATTTAAAAGTTTTAAGTACGGAGGATCCCACACTTAGAGTTTTAAGTGGGCGTAAGCATATCTAAGTTACGTCAAAACTAGAAGAGTTTAGGACAGTTACTTCCCTACGGTTGGTGAACACTGGATTCAGGACCAGATTCGTGAAGGAGTGGTGCTAGTGATCTGCTGGATTTGTGGACCAGACTCTAATTAAAGCTCATCCATTCCTTACGAAGCTGAGTTCTGCAATACCATAAACATAGTCATAATCACCAATCCAACATTTCAACATCATAAAAGTCTAACATAAATAAAAAGCATAAAGTAAAATAAACTAAAAGTCGTCTAGCAAATCATCCATGTCTGGGTCAAATGCTGCAAGTGCGTCACTGTCTGGAACTGAAGTAGGTGACGTGGCAACAATCGGACCAGCCATGATGGGTGCAACAGGAAGATCAGGGGCTATCTCAGCATCAGCAGCAGGAAGAGTGGGCTCTGAGATCAGGGCAGCTGGGAAGAATGACCATGGAGGGAGAGGTGGTCTCGGACCTTGCCCAAGTCTAAAAGACTGGTCAGGAAGTCTCGGAAGTCCAACCCTCTCTCTGATGTCAGAGTGGGAGTCATGCTGGATGGAGAGCTCTCGCAGAATCGCCCAAGTTACAGCTTTATCAGCTGTGGTGATCCCGTAGTCAAAGACTGGAGTGCTCGTCACATCTGTCACAGGCTCCTCTGGTACAGTGGTCGACTTCTTCCTTCCTCTGCGGTGTCTTTTCTTCTTCTGTTGTTGAGCAGCAGTGTGTCCTGAGGTCTCAGCTGAAGCGTCCATCCTGAAACATAAAGAAAAACAGGTAATGCTAAAGCTTATATGGTTATACAAATGCAGCAAAATTAGATGACTTTAAAAAGATTTTTATAAAAAGTTTGAGTCATCTAAGTGGTTGCATTTGCATAAGTCAGATAAAACTTATCTCCGATGTATATGTAAGAGTGCGGTGCTGTCGGGTATCTAAATTATCCTGCATTTATTAGTCCAGTGATGATAATACTAAGCAAAAATAAACTAAGAACTAAAATTTAAAGCTAAAATAAAGATAAGCAATGGGGTGCCTCCCAAGAGCGCTTGTTTAACGAGTCATTAGCTTGACTCTTTTACCTACTTTGTCGGCTCAAGGTGGTTCGAAGATATAGACTTCCTCACTTGAAGGAAAGTCTTCGATGTAGTGTTTTAAGCGGTGACCATTTACTTTAAAATTACCGTCCGGTGCTTCTAGTTCGACTGCTCCGAAGGTAAAGACTTTTGCTACAACGAATGGTCCGCTCCACCTTGATCTGAATTTGCCCGAAAATTTTCTGAAGCGCGAATTGTAGAGAAGAACTTTATCTCCAGGTTTGAACTTAGAATACTTGAGTTTAGCATCGTGAAGATTTTTGGTTCGCTCCTTGAAATGTAGAGAACTATCATATGCTTGGTCTCTCAATTCGGCTAGTTCGTTCAGCTGCATCTTACGATGTAATCCTGTTGTGGAAGGGTCTAGATTGCAATCTCTCAGCGCCCAGTAAGCCTTGTATTCCAACTCTATCGGCAGATGACATGCTTTACCATAGACTAGTCTGTAAGGCGTGGTCCCTAATGGTGTCTTATATGCAGTTCTGAACGCCCACAGAGCATCGTCTAATTTGTCGGCCCATTTTTCCCTATGATTCAGCACGGTTCGTTCTAAGATCCTTTTGAGCGCTCTATTCGTCACTTCGGCTTGCCCATTCGTCTGCGGGTGATAGGCCGTAGAGGTCTTATGGGTGACACCATAATATTGTAATGTCCTCATAAACTGAGCATTACAAAAGTGCGTGCCCCGATCACTGATGATCGCCTTTGGAGTTCCGAAACGAGAAAAGAGTTGCTTGAGGAACTTGGTCACTACTCGTGCGTCATTTGTAGGAAATGCTTGCGCCTCGGCCCACCTGGATACGTAGTCGACAGCTACCAGAATGTATTCTTTTCCGAAAGACTTTGGGAATGGTCCCATGAAATCCAACCCCCATATATCAAAGATCTCGCAAGCCTGGATGTTAGTGAGTGGCATTTCACTCCTCTGTGAGATACTTCCAAACCTTTGGCAAGCATCACAACGTTTTACCAAGTCGTGAGCGTCTCTGAAAATAGTCGGCCAGTAGAATCCGGAATCGTATACCTTCCTCGCAGTCATATTTGCTCCATGATGTCCTCCAGTGGGTCCGTGATGACTCTGGTGGAGAATGTTCCTTGCTTCCCTCTCGTCTGCGCATCTTCTGATGATTTGGTCCGGACATACTTTGAATAAGTATGGATCGTCCCAATAGTAATTTTTAATGTCTCTGAAGAATTTGCGTTTTCTAGAGGTGGGTATTCCTTTCGGCACAATTCCTCCAACCAGATAATTAGCATAGTCTGCGTACCAAGGGTCGTGGTTGAATTGTGAACCCTTCTGGTGGCCTCCGATGTTCATGAGTTGTTCTTCAGGAAACTGATCTTGAATATCTCTTTCATTAAGCTTTTCCATCGATGGATTTTCCAATCGACTGAGATGATCTGCTGCGACATTTTCTGCTCCTTTCTTATCCCTGATTTCTATGTTGAATTCTTGGAGAAGCAAAATCCAGCGAAGTAGTCTTGGTTTAGCATCTTGCTTTTTGAAAAGATACTTCAAGGCTGAGTGGTCTGTATAGACAATAGTTTTGGACAATATTAAGTAAGAACGAAATTTATCAAAAGCAAATACTACCGCAAGCAACTCCTTTTCTGTAGTAGTATAATTTTCTTGAGCATCGGTGAGTGTCTTGCTGGCGTAGTATATTGGTTGAAAATGCTTATCCTTCCTTTGCCCTAAGACAGCTCCAACAGCAAAGTCACTGGCGTCACACATGATTTCAAATGGAAGACTCCAGTCAGGAGCAACCATGATCGGTGCATGTGTGAGCTCATCCTTCAAAATGTTGAAAGCTTTCAGGCAGTCGTCTGAAAAGACAAACGGAGTGTCCTTCTCGAGAAGGTGCGTCATAGGTCGAGAAATCTTAGAGAAATCCTTAATAAAGCGACGGTAAAATCCGGCGTGACCTAAGAAACTGCGAATGGCTTTAACAGAAGTAGGTGGCGGAAGTTTGGCAATAGTCTCAACTTTAGCTTTGTCAACTTCAATTCCAGACTTTGATATTCGGTGTCCTAGAACTATTCCTTCCTTCACCATAAAGTGGCACTTCTCCCAGTTTAAGACAAGATTTGATTCTTCACATCGGGCTAGCATTCGTTCGAGGTTGGAAAGACAAGAAGTGAAGGAGTCTCCAAAGACTGAGAAGTCATCCATGAATACCTCCATACACTGTTCAATCATATCGTGGAATATCGCCACCATACACCTTTGGAATGTAGCAGGTGCGTTGCATAGCCCGAAAGGCATGCGTCGGTAAGCGAATGTTCCGTAAGGACATGTGAAAGTCGTCTTTTCTTGGTCCTTAGGATCGAGAGGAATCTGAAAATAGCCAGAGAAACCATCAAGGAAACAGTAGAATTCGTTCCCGGATAATCTCTCCAACATTTGATCGATGAACGGTAGAGGGAAATGATCTTTTCGAGTGGCTTCGTTCAGCTTCCGATAGTCGATGCATACCCTCCAACCGGTGACGGTACGTGTTGGAATGAGTTCATTATCATCGTTTGCGATAACCGTCATTCCTCCTTTCTTGGGGACAACCTGAACTGGGCTGACCCATGGGGAATCTGAAATAGGATAGATTAAGCCAGCGTCCAAGAGTTTGATAACCTCCTTCTTGACCACATCTTGAATCTTCGGGTTGACTCTCCTCTGTCTCTGTATAGAAGGTTTGAAGTCGTTTTCCATTAGTATCTTGTGCGTGCAGTAATTTGGACTGATCCCTTGGATATCAGAGATTTTCCATGCAATCGCCTTCTTGTGTGACTTCAATACTCGGATGAGTGTTGCTTTCTCTTCGGGTGTAAGACCTTTTGCAATTGTGACAGGTAAGTGCGAGGTTCCTTCAAGAAAAGCATACTCCAGATGAGAGGGTAGTTCCTTCAGCTCCAATTCTGGTGGTTCTTCAGTGGAAGGCTTCATTCGAGCGATCTCGTCTCTTCGTAATTCATCATACTCTGTCTGGAACTCTGGTTCGTTTGGAGATGAGTTGGCTGCAGTGGCTGATGCTATTTCTACTAATTCTGTCTTGTTAGAGAGTGCGTTCTTCTTCAGCTTGTATTTACTTGTAGATGATGAGGAAGTTGCATTATCTTCAGTAAGGATGATTTTGTTGTCGTCGGTGAATGCAAACCTCTGAAATTGAGCCGTTGAAGATGTACTTATGGTGATTTCTGGATTTGGTGGCGCACAACCTTCAGATAGTTGCGGCTCAGCTGAGATTTCTGATTCCATCTCAAAAGATTTGAGAATTTCAGCTACTGAAGGAGATGAATCAGTTTGACCCCTTTGTAAGATTGGTAGAGGAATGCCTTCGCCTAAGGGAACAGCAACAAAGGAGTTGTTCGTGAAAGTGCTGATAGGCGGTGCAAGAGGATACTTCGTTTCAGATAAAGGAAATAGTAGCTCCTTAGAGTGTGCTGGTTTGTCAGAGATAGCTGAGCAGAGTCCGGCATCATCCTGGCACAGTCTCCTCGTAGTGATGACCGTGTTCGGAAGAAGGTCAGGATTGCTAACTGCTAGAATCTCCTCCAAATGCTCATCATATATTTCCTGCATGAAATCCACAAGACCAAGATCTTCTCCCACAGGTTGTTTCATCAGTTTATCGACATTAAAGGTGACTTCCTCCGTTCCGACCCTCAGTTTTAAAGATTTTTCGTTTACGTCAATAACAGCCTTGGCAGTGTTTAGGAAAGGTCTGCCAAGGATGAGGGGAACGTGGGCGTCTTCCTCAATATCCATAATGACAAAGTCAACTGGGAAGATAAATTTACCTACTCTAACCATAATATCTTCAGCGATCCCCCGAGGGAGTTTAACTGATCTATCGGCTACTTGGATGGTCATTTGAGTGGGTAGCAGTTCTCCTAATCCTAGTTTCTTATATAGTGAGTAAGGCATAAGGTTGACACTAGCACCTAGGTCAGCTAAGGCATTACTAACTTGGATATTTTGAAGGTAACAAGGAATAGTGAAACGGCCAGTATCTCCTAGTTTTGGTGGAAGGCCATGTAACATGATTGCAGAGCATTCAGCATCTAAGGGTATATTAACTAATTGCCTTAATTTTTCTTTATTTGAAAGAAGTTCTTTGAAGAATTTTGCACAACTGGGCATTTCTACTAAAGCATCTAATAATCTAACGTTTAAGTGCAGGCTTTTAAACATCTCAAGATATTTCCCAAACTGCGCTTCCTGCTTCTCTTTCTTAAGTCTACCAGGGAATGGAATTCGAGTACGTGGAATGATTTCTGGAACTTGAGAAGGTACTGGATCGAGCGCAGAGACAGGGGTGTCACTTGGCACTGGATCAGTAGAAGTGGAAGGTTTATTTGAAGAATTATCTGAGGTTTGTTCAGTTCTGGTTTCTTTACCTCCTCTTGTGACAACTAAGATGTCGTTACCGATCGCGATTTTCCTTTGACTCTCCTCAATTTTTGAAAATAATTGGTTAAGACTAACTTCAAGGTTTTTGATCAAATCTTCGGAAATTCTAAGTAAAGCATCAATTTTATCTTGAAAATCTATTACTTGTTTATTAACGTTGTTTTGTTCAACCATGAAGTTAATTAAAGTTTCGTTATAGTGTTGTTGAGAGTTAAAGGAGGAATCGGATAGAGTGGACGGTAGAGTAGACAGAGATTGAGTAAAAGGGGTTTTATTTTGCCACTGAACTGAGGATGTGGATTGAAAGCTTGGTTCAGGGCTTTTGAAAGTTGTCCCAAACTTACAGTCATGTTGACTAGTCGTCATGGCTGAAAAATTTGGGGTTTTGGTAGAAAAGAGAGTTTTGGAAGGGAAAGGGTACTGAAAAGGAAATAACAGAAAAGGAACTTTCGGATGATATTGATCTTCTGAAAGGATCGTTAAATAACTAAGATAACTAAATTCCTAAATCGGTCGTTGTAGTCCCCGGCAGCGGCGCCAAAAACTTGATGGGCGCCTAAAGGTCGGTCAAGGAATTGCTTCCTGTCGTCGCGGTGCCTTCCTCCGGGCGCGCCACCAGTGGGTGTTTTAAAATTTGTAAATGCGGGGCCTAAGGATACTTAAAACTATGGGGTATAGTAGTGAGTATGACCTAGGGTCGTTCTTCAAACTACAACGGGCATGGGATCTAGGTCTTTTGATTATCTTTTGTAATTTAGCTGGTTTATCAAAAGGTTGATAGGGATTTTGGTTTTTTCTATTATAACTACTAATTTTAAACTAAACTAAACTAGAGGATAGGTGAGGTGAGGTGGCTACGAGAACAGCAGATTAACGCGAGTGTCTACTATGATAATTGGGTAGTTATTTTAGTTAAGGTATTAGCTATGACGACGAAGTCAGGACTTAACAGACGTACTTGAAACAATCGATGACAACAAAGTACTCTACTTACAACCTTTCCTTAGCTCCCACGTATTTAAACGCTTGTACCAGTAGTAAGTTGTTTTACAGTATTTCCGTTGAAACATAAAAAGGTTCTTGTTATCTATCCTGAGTTATATGTCCTAATGAGCTATAACTACTAGCCTATTATATACCTAACGCGAAGTTGTCCACAATCAGATAAATAACATGTCATGAAGATAGCAGTTATAGAGTGTAAACTATACCGGAAGTTCTCCCAAATATAGCAACCAATTTAACCAACAGCCATCCTCGAGTCCTATTCCCCAATCTCGGACATTTGAGATATCCGAATCATGGCATGAATTGTTGAATGAACAAAAACATGAAACAGGGGTTTCCTACCGGAACAGGTTGGGATGGCCTGGTCTAACGGCTGATTAAATTGTTCATCATTATTTCATATAAACCATCATAACTATTTTACGCGTGTTAAACTGATGTATGCAATTAATTTATACTCGAAAACCTAATCATATATCCAATAACACAAATGATACTAGCATGCAAACCCTAAAGCAACAATCAAACAAGAACATGCGATAGAGCAGCATACAAGGATCAGTTTAATTTGTGCAGAGTAACTGGATAATTGGTTAAGTCACACATGTTCCGAAAGTTCTCTCAAAAACATGCGTTTAAATAAATTGAATCTAATCTATCTCTAATCCTACGCTCCGTGTCTCCCTCCGGTGTATTTCAACCAGGAGAACACCGGCCATGTCGAGTTCAACGATCATCAGACACAGAATAATAAGCGGCGTACCACCAGTTAAGGACCAGCAGTAAGTTACAAACCACAGCATAAGTTGGATAGATAAACATTGGAGACTCAATTCATAGATTCAAATATATACTAACAGCATACGGACAGAGTAACGGCGTATTTGCAATTGAAATCATTATCACAACGGATTGTGCCCACGACTTTCATAGCTTCCACGTTCCGTACTACACACATTCGTGATGATTCCGGCGCTATACAAATGAAAGCCGTATAACGTTACCTCCGTTGTTTCATGATATCCAATTGCATTTTAAAGTATAACTACCCTAGCATAATGATTATCATAGCAAACACAGATTTGTTTAGCTAAGCATGGCAATAATTCTAGCAAGCAATTCTAAATAATTATGACAACAGCACAACATATTTAAAACAACAAGATATAAATTAAAATAAAACCTGACAAAGCGTAATTACAAATCTTGCGCAATCGCAGTCTCGGAGCACCTCCGTAAAGCTAAGCTAGAAGCTAATCTACTAGCTTAATTAAACTAACCTAAACTAATTATTTCTAGAGAGAGAGTAGAGAGAGAAAGTAAAGAAAATGGTGAATGTTGAATGAATTGTTTAAAATGAGGAGATGGTGGCTTGTATTTATAGGCATGGCTCAACCGTATTCCTCAACCGTATTCTAGCCTTCAAAATCTCAGCCGTATTCCTCAGCCGTATCAAGATTGCACCTTGGATGACCAAAACATGCGATACGGTTGAATTTGGCCGTATTCGGGAGAGATTGGCCGTATCGGGGGAGGGACAAGGCTGGATACGGGGGAGATTGCCCGTATACGGCTGGCACTAGGCCGTATACGCCCAAAACAGGCCGTATACGGTCAGGTCCAGGCCGTATATGACTGGGCTTGGCCGTATCCAGCTTGTCTCTCCCGTATCGTGTTCCGTCGGTTGCTTGTAATCTTCGTTTGGGCGTAACTTCTTCATCCGATGTCCGTTTTCAGCGTTCTTTATATCCACGCGATCGTAATCTCCTGATGAAGAAAATGACATAGGTTAGAGGTCATAATCTTTAGTAGCGATTAAAAAGTGCTTAAAAGCGTGAACCGGAATGCTTATGATCGTTTTCGTTATATTTATCGTGTTTTTCGACCATTTTAGATGATTTTTGAAATGTTGTCTATATTTTAGCCTTAATGATGAGTTTTGATAATAATGTATTGATTTTGAATATATTCATCATTTTTTTGGCTAAAAAGGTGAGAAAGTGACGCATAAAAACTTGACTTTTTACGTGTCATCACTGGATCAAGATCAGCAGCTGCAGTAGTGGGGCCAGTGGAAGGTCCAGCAGTAGAGAGAACAGGTGGATCAGCAGGAGGACAGAAGAACCATGGAAGTCGA
This sequence comes from Helichrysum umbraculigerum, assembly GCA_949592205.1. Classification (NCBI taxonomy): domain Eukaryota; kingdom Viridiplantae; phylum Streptophyta; class Magnoliopsida; order Asterales; family Asteraceae; genus Helichrysum; species Helichrysum umbraculigerum. Next base: position 6,955,418 of record CATIUR010000009.1, on the reverse strand, counting down.
GATGGTCCTGGATCTGGGCCAAACCTGTAGGGAATGGCATCAGGTCTCGGAATCTCGAGCTGCTCACAGATAGAGGACATGATGTCATGCTGGATGGAGAGTGTCCGAAAGAGGGCCCACGAAGCAGCTGGGTCAGCCGTAGTGATACCGTACTCGAAAGTGGGTACGGGGGCTGGCAAAGGTGATGAGGGCCTCTCATCGGGCAACTCCTCGTGAGTGATCGGGACATCAGTCAGGTCCTTCTCAGTGATGGTCAGCATAGCCGCTCTCTGTACTCTGCGTCTACGGGGTCTGTGTCGTCTGCGTGGTCTCGCAGCTACATGATCAGCGTCAACAGCGTCCATCCTGAAACAAGATAAAATAAACAGGTAATGCTAACAGTGATAGTCAATACTTATCTCAGATTTTGCAATTCGAAGTCAGATAAGTGGCAAGCCTGCATTTTATTAGTTCAGAGATAACCATACTTAATAAAAATAAACTAAGAAATAAAATGACAAAAATAAAGATAGGCTTGGGGTGCCTCCCAAGAGCGCTTGTTTTACGAGTCTCTAGCTTGACTCTTTGTACCTTTCTGTCGACTCACGGTGGTTCAAAGATAAAGACATCTTCCCTGATGGGAAAGTCTTCGAAGTAATGCTTTAAGCGATGACCATTAACCTTAAAATTACCTTCTGGTGCCTCGAGTTCGACTGCACCGTAAGGAAATACCTTTGATACTATGAATGGTCCGCTCCACCTGATCTTAAACTTGCTAGAGAATTTCTTGAATCGCGAATTGAAAAGCAGCACTTTATCTCCTATTTTGAATCGTGAGGGCCTCAGCTTAGCATCGTGAATTTTCTTAGTTCGTTCTTTGAAGTTTAACGAACTGTCATATGCCTGATCCCTTAGTTCCGCTAACTCATTCAATTGCATTCGTCTATTTGCTCCAGCTGTAGAAATATCTAAGTTGCAGTTCTTCAAAGCCCAGTATGCTTTATATTCTAGCTCTATTGGTAAGTGACATGCCTTACCATAAACTAGATGATATGGTGTGGTTCCTAATGGTGTTTTATAGGCGGTTCTGAATGCCCACAATGCATCATCTAATTTTTCAGCCCATTTGTACCCATGATTACCAACGGTTCTTTCCAAGATTCTTTTCAAAGCTCGATTTGTTGCCTCAGCTTGCCCATTTGTCTGGGGGTGATAAGCTGTTGATGTTTTGTGAGTGACACCATACTGTTGCAGAACTTTCATGAATTGAACGTTGCAAAAATGTGTACCACGATCACTAATTATTGCTTTTGGAGTTCCAAATCGACTAAATAGCTTTTTGAGAAATTTGATTACCACTTTGGCGTCATTTGTTGGGAGAGCTTGGGCTTCGGCCCACCTGGAGACGTAGTCGACTGCAACCAAGATGTATTCTTTACCGTTAGATTTAGGGAATGGTCCCATGAAATCTAATCCCCAGATATCGAAGATTTCCACGGCCTGGATGTTTGTGAGTGGCATTTCATTCCGGGCTGTTATATTGCCTTGTCTTTGGCAGATATCGCAGCGTCTCACCAGATCGTATGCATCTCGAAATATGGTTGGCCAGAAAAAGCCAGCATCGTACACTTTTCTTGCGGTCATGTTGGTACCGTGATGTCCTCCAGTAGGTCCATGGTGGCTTTGGTGTAAGATGTGTTCTGCCTCTTTCCCATCAACGCATCTTCTAATGATCTGATCAGGGCAAACCTTAAAGAGGAAAGGGTTGTCCCAATAGTAATATTTTATATCGCGGAAGAATTTTTGTCTTCGAGAGGTTGGCATCCCTTTAGGTACAATTTTTCCCACCAAATAATTGGCATAGTCAGCATACCAGGGATCATTGGTAGATCGTGACCCTTGATGGCATCTACCAATATGCATGAGTTGTTCTTCTGGAAACTGGTCTTGAATGTCTTTTTCGTGCAACTTATCCATTGAAGAATTCTCTAATCGGCTGAGATGGTCCGCCGCGACGTTTTCTGCTCCTTTTTTGTCTTTGATCTCGATGTCGAATTCTTGAAGGAGTAAAATCCATCGTAGAAGGCGAGGTTTAGCATCTTGCTTCTTAAAAAGATATTTTAGAGCTGAGTGATCTGTATAGACAATAGTTTTGGACAAGATTAGATAAGAACGAAATTTATCAAAAGCAAATACTACCGCTAGCAGCTCTTTTTCTGTAGTTGTATAATTTTCTTGGGCGTCAGTGAGCGTTTTGCTGGCGTAGTATACTGGTTGAAACTGTTTCTCCTTTCGCTGTCCCAGAACTGCTCCGACTGCGAAATCACTAGCGTCGCACATGATTTCAAATGGGAGACTCCAGTCTGGAGTAACCATGATCGGTGCATGGACAAGCAGATCTTTCAGATGATCGAAGGCCTTGAGACATTCGTCTGTAAAGACAAACGGAGTATCTTTTTCGAGGAGATGAGTCATAGGTCGGGATATCTTAGAGAAATCTTTGATAAAGCGACGGTAGAACCCGGTGTGTCCTAGAAAACTGCGGATGGCTTTAGCAGAGGTGGGTGGTGGAAGTTTTGAGATGGTCTCGACTTTTGCTTTGTCAACTTCAATTCCAGCTTTGGATATACGGTGTCCTAAAACTATGCCTTCTTTTACCATGAAATGACATTTTTCCCAATTCAGAACTAGGTTCGATTCTTCACATCGGGTGAGCATCTTGTTCAAGTTAGAAAGACAAGTGGTGAACGAATCTCCGAAAACCGAAAAATCATCCATGAACACTTCCATGCATTGTTCAATCATGTCATGGAAGATTGCTACCATGCATCTTTGAAATGTCGCCGGTGCATTACATAAGCCAAATGGCATACGTCGGTAGGCAAAGGTTCCGTATGGACAGGTGAACGTTGTCTTTTCTTGGTCCTTTGGATCGAGAGGTATCTGAAAATAGCCAGAGAAACCGTCGAGGAAGCAATAGAATTCGTTTCCTGACAATCTTTCAAGCATCTGATCAATGAACGGTAGAGGGAAGTGATCTTTGCGTGTAGCTTCATTTAGTTTCCGATAGTCGATACATACCCTCCAACCGGTGACGGTTCGTGTCGGAATCAATTCGTTGTCTTCGTTAGCGATGACCGTCATGCCTCCTTTCTTTGGGACGACTTGAACTGGACTGACCCATGGGGAATCCGAAATAGGGTAAATTAGACCAGCATCCAAGAGTTTGATAACCTCCTTTTTCACCACGTCTTGAATCTTTGGGTTAACTCTCCTTTGCCTTTGAATGGAAGGCCTGAAGTCATTTTCCATTAAGATCTTGTGAGTGCAGTAATTTGGGCTGATCCCTTGTATGTCAGAGATTTTCCATGCAATCGCTTTCTTATGTGACTTTAGAACCTTAATGAGTAGTGCTTTCTCTTCAGGCTTCAGATCTTTGGATATGATAACTGGTAAGTGCGAAGTTCCTTCGAGAAAAGCATATTCAAGGTGTGAGGGGAGTTCCTTTAGCTCCAATTCGGGTGGTTCTTCAGTGGAAGGCTTCATCCTGGCAATCTCGTCTCTCTTAAGCTCGTCGTATGTTGTCTGATAATCTGACTCAACTGCAGGTGCCTCTGGAATGTCGGCTGATGCTATTTCAACCCATTCTGTATTGTTGTAAAGCTCATCTTTTCTCAGCTCATATTTTTCTTGGGAGGATTGAGAGAGTGCATTATCTTCAGTGATTATTTCTTTGTTGTCCTTTGTGAGTGCAAATCTCTGAAACTGAGCTGAAGAAGATGTGGTAAAAGTAATCTCTGGTTTCAAGTTTTCACAACTTTTAGAAAGTTGCGGATCGGATGGTTTAAGCATTGACTCCATTTCCTTGAGAGTCTTCAGAATTTCTTCTTTTGAGAGAGATGAATCAGGAACTTCAGAAGTAGGGCTTCTTCTCAAGAGAGTGACCGGAGTGCCTTGTCCAAGTGGTACAGCAGTGATAAATCTATTGGGCTGTAAGTTGGAATTCTTTAAAGGTAATAGTACTTCCTTTGATGCAATGGATGGATCCGAGATAGCTGAGCATAGACCCGCACCTTCTTCACAGATTTTTCTTGTTGTGATGACAGTGTTTGGAAGGGGATTAATGCTGCTTACTGCGAGGATTTTTCAATTATTTTCTGCATAGAATCTACAAGACCAAGGTCTTCTCCCATAGGAAGTTTCATTAGTTTATCGACATTGAAGGTGACTTCCTCAGTTCCCACTCTAAGTTTTAAAGATTTTTCATTTACGTCAATGACAGCCTTGGCAGTATTTAGGAAAGGTCTACCAAGGATGAGTGGTACCTGAGTGTCTTCCTCAATATCCATAACAACAAAATCAACAGGAAAGACGAATTTATCAACACGTACCATAATATCTTCAGCAATTCCTCGAGGGAGTTTAACTGATCTATCAGCTAATTAGATGGTCATACGGGTTGGTAAAAGTTCGCTTAATCCTAGTTTCCTATAAAGCGAGTATGGCATAAGGTTTACACTAGCTCCTAAGTTAGCTAAGGCGTTACTTATTTGAACATTCTAAAGGTAACAAGGAATAGTGAAACGGCCAGTGTCTCCTAGCTTTGGGGGCAGTCCTTGTTGCATAATTAAAGAGCATTCTGCGTCTAAGGGCAAGTTAACTATTTGTGAGTTTTTCTTTGTTGGATATGAGTTCTTTAAAGAATTTGGCACAACTAGGCATTTCAACTAAAGCATCTAATAATCGAACGTTTAAGTGTAAGCTTTTGAACATCTCTAGATATTTTCCAAACTGGGCTTCTTGTTTTTCTTTCTTAAGCCTACCAGGGAAAGGTATACGTGTTGGTTTAACTACTTCTGGGGCTTTGGAAGATTCTGTTTCAGGAGAGGTGACAGGAGTGTCAACAGGTACTGAATCAGTGGGTAGAGAAGAACTAGAAGGCTCGTCTGAAGGAATATCTTTTGATTTCTGATTCTTAGTCTCTTTTCCGCCTCTAGTGACAACAAGGATATCATCATAAGATGAATGATGAATAGCTTTGCTAATCGCTTCTTCTCTTTGCTTCTCCTCAACTTTTAAAAACAATCTTTTAACATTATCCTCCATGTTTTTAATTAAATCGTTTGAAATTCTGAGCAAATAATCAATTTGGTTTTGAAAATCAACAATCTGTTTGTTTTTATTATTTTGCTCAACCATGAAGTTCTTGAAAATCGTATTGTTTAGACGAGAAGACAATTGAGAGGAAGTAGAGGGTGTAGAGGGAACTAACAAATGAGAGATAGGTTGTTTGGATAACCGCTGAGTGAAAGATTTTGAATGAATGATTTGATCAGTGGCTCCTGATGTGGCGAGAACATCTTCCTTGGGCTTCGAGTGTGAGAAGAGCAGTTGAGGTTGCTTCCTAGATTTGGAAGAGTCTTGCATATCCTTAACAACTTTAGAGATGGATTCGAGTTGAGCTTTTAAAGTGTCGAACGCTTGAGTAGAAGTGTCTTTGTCTTCCGAGGTTGATTCATCAAACTCCAAGTCATGTTGGTGCATCGTTATCGTCTCAATCAACTTCCAGGCTTCTTCTGAAGTATGTAGCATGAAATTTCCGGATGAAGCAGCATCGAGGGTTTGTTGGTGATGAGGATTCAGACTGTTGTAGAATGTGCAGACCAGATTCGTTTCAGCCAACTGATGATTCGGACATCTTCCAAGAAGATTCTTAAAGCGTTCCCAAGCTGAGCTTAATGATTCAGTAGTTCCTTGACGAAAGTTAATGATTTCATTTTTGAGCTTGGTTTGTAGGGACGGAGGGAAAAACTTAGCTAAGAACTTAGTAGCCATCTCCTCCCATGTATGAATCGAATTGGGTTCGAGTTCATAAAACCATGTCTGAGCTCGGAAAGCTAAAGAATAAGGAAACAGGTGAAGTCGGGTGACTTTGACACTGGATCCAGTTTGTTCGAAAGAGTCGGAAAGGTTGATGAATTTGTTAAGATGGGCGTTTGGATTTTCAACCGAAAGACCATGAAACTGACACTGAGATTTAAGTAATTTAATGAAGTGTGGCTTGATTTCAATGGTTTCGTCGGTTGGTGATATGATTGGTCCTCCTCGTCCCTCTAGCAGTGGTTGGGTTGATGAGGCGAGAGTGATACGATTCGCCATAACTTGTTTTAAGAAGAAAATAGGGTTTTGGAAAGGATAGGTTTAACTAATGACGGGAAATTAAAAACTAACTAACCTAGGGATAAAAACTGTAACTTCCGGATGATATTGATCTTCCGTAAGGATCGCTAAATAACTAAGATAACAAAATTCCTAAAATCGGTCGTTGTAGTCCCCGGCAGCGGCGCCAAAAACTTGTCGTGCCTCTATCGGTCGGACGGATTTGATTCCGGTCGTTGATCCCACAGCAATAGAAGCGGCGAACAGTGAGTTTTGAATTTGTAGAGCAGGGGAATCCTAAGCTGTATACTACTGACAGACCTAAAAGGGCAGCAAGTGGTATGTATGACTCAGGTGTCGTTCTTCAAACTACAACGGGCATGGGAGTCTAGGAAGTTTTATTATCTTTGGAGATTCAGCTAGGGTTTTTTAAAAGCTTTTGGATAGGGTTGGTTTTTTTTTTTTTAACTAAATACTAATTAAATAAAGAAAACAGAACTAAAGAGGTTTGTACGGAGACTCGGTCAACAGAGGATAAGCGAGTGTTTACTATGATTTCGTTAAATGTTATTTGATGAATAGTCAAGGGTAAGGCTACTAGATGTGATGACTAATCCGGAGAGGATAGAAACATAATTAATGCAAAGTATTGTACCTACGACCATTCCGCGGCTTCCATACGTTTGTACTCCACCAATGGGTGTTTCCAGCACTATACCGAGCAATAGGGCGTTTTACGGTTTTTCCGTTACATTAATTAGGGTTCCACATTACTCCCGCAGATTTCCTATATCCTAATGAGCTACAACTACGATCCTATTAAATATCTAACGTAGAGTTGTCCGCAATCAGATAAATAACATGTCACGTGGATAGCAGTTATAGAAGTCAGGTACACCGGAAGTTCTCCCAAATGTACAGACCAATTTAACCGACGACTATCCTCGAATCCTGGTCCCCAGTCACAGTCATCAGAGATGTCTGTATCGTAGCGTGAATTGTTGATTGAACAAGAACACGAACGGGGGTAATCCCGCGGACCAAGTTGAGATAATCGGACTAACGGTCAGTTAAATTGTTCAGCATTACAGATATAAATCATCACAACTATTCCATGCATGTTAATCTACTGTGTAAACCAATATTCTGTGTTTGAAAACCTAATTATACAGTTACTGATATGAACCAAGGGGATAACTCTAGCATGCATCATTCCTAAGGCAACAATCAAATAAGAACATGCGATAGGGTAACACATAACAGAATACCGTAATCCTAGCATAGCAGATAACCAATAATTAGATCATAGATATCCCGAAAGTTCTCTCAAAGATATATAACAAATAAACATGAATATAACCCATCTCTAATCCTACGCTCCGTGTCTCTTATGATTTGTTTCAACCTAGAGAACACAGCCATACCAAGTTCATTGATCATCAAGTATAGAATAGGTAGAGAACATACCACTAGTAATTGGCCAAGTTCTAGCAGGAAGCTTCTAACCACAGCATAGGTTGGATAGATAAACATTCGAGATTCAGTTTACGAGTTCATACACAGTTTAAAGTAACACGGGCAGAGTAACAGCATGGCATAAACATTTTGACTATTCTAACATAACTACATCATAGTAAACACAAAGAAATGTCTAGCCTAACATTATATATCTAGCATACAATCCTAAACAAGCATAAACAAAGCAACACATGTTTAAAACTGGAAAGTAAGAGATATATAAATAGAACCTGATACGAATTTATTACAGACAGATCTTCGCAAATACAATGTCTTGGAGTGCCTCCGTACAAAAGCTAAAAGCTACCTCTACCTAACTATCTCTCTAACTAGCTCAATTCTAGAGAGAGAAAATCCTCTAGAGAGAGAAACTAGAGAGAGAGTGATGTGTGTGAGAGAGAAAGTGTAAGGAAGAAATGAAATGAGAAAAGTGGTATGAATGAGGTGTTGGGGATGTCCACTATTTATAGGCAAACCACCAAATCGCACGTACAACTCACGAAGCAGCACGTACAAGCAAATGGAGCACGATATGGGGTAGGGGGGCCGTATACGGCCTTGTAGGGGCCGTATACGGTGTAGTATAGGCCGTATATGGTCTTATATGGGCCGTATACGGTGCCTGAGGCCGTATACGGTCTCCGTCTGATTTCGTTCGTTGCTTAAAATGTCCGTATCTCCTTCGTTATGCGTCCGTTTGACTTGATTCTTTCGCCTGTGGTTTCGTAATTCCGTTACGATTCTAATGATGCCAATCTCACATAAATTGGATGTGTAGAGCTTAGGCGTAGCCGAAATGACTTTTAATGGCTCTGAAAGCGTAGTGGTTTCTCCGTCCTTTGGCCGTTTCACTTGATTCCAGATTTTTTTGTCTCGATTTTACCTATACAACAGATGGTAGAAGTTAGAAAGTGTGCCTTGATAGGAAAATGAGGTCGGAGGAATTGGCCTGTATTAAAATGCTGTGTTTTGTTCATTTTTTGGGTGTGTTTTAAGTGATTTTTATCACAACGTCTACTTTTGAACCACTTTAGTGTATTTTAGTAAATAATCAATGTTTTGGAATGTTTTCACTAAAGAAAGGTTCAAAATGTGAGGAATAAAGCTTCTAAAAACATGACTTTTTACATCACATCACCTTGCAAGGGGGTGTTGTGACAAGTTCGAAAGTACGAGGGTGCTGGATGAAAATTATATTTGGAAGCCTATAAATAGTGCCACAACCTCCTCATTTCATTACATTAAATTTTTCATCAATCCACTCTCACTCATCACACATTTCATTCTCTTGTATTTTCTAGTTAGTTTCACTCTCTAATTTCTTTCCCTAGCAATACTCTTAGGAGTTAGGGGGGAAATTAGAGGGTATCTTATAGTATAGAGTAGAGATTAGCTGTTGTAATCAAGGAGTATTGGTGTTCAAGCTTTTATTCAAGGATTGCAATTTCTTTTCTCTTGTTACGCTGCCCTATTATCCGGTGACATCTATTCCTTCATACTATTATTATGTCTGAATTATCTATGCATGATATTATGTTATGTGCTCTATTTGTTGCTATGTTTATTGAGTAGTGTAATGTTGTGATTATTGAAATGTAGATATTTAGGAATAGGGATGATGTTAAATTAATCTTTAATTAAATATATGATTGGAAATTGTTATGTTATGTATCGGGTTAAGCTTTTCAAGCGATAGATCTAAACCAAACCAATTCCACCCTTTCCAAACTTTCACGTGGCTGTCACTTTAGTATTAGGACTTGATCAACCCTAGTATTGGTAGATAGTTATCTGTGTTTTTGTCTGAAGCTGTGGATATGCTGTAAAATGGCCCAATACCTAGTATAGCGCTGGAAACACCACTGGTGGAGTACAAATGCGTGGAAGCTACGGACCGGTCGTAAGTATACGACACGGTAGATACCTGGAAGTCATCCTTCCTGAACATGGTCTAGGTAAACATAAAAGCTGTGGAACTGCTGAAAAAACGTAGTATACACTATGAAATAAACCTAGGGGTGAACGTTTGATCGCAAAGAAGGGTCTATACCTTGACAGAAGTATTAGTGCTCTTTAATTAGAATTTAATGGATCTTGGAAGGGAAGCAAACATTCAGCTGTAGTGTAGGATGCTTAAACCTCTTGATCCAACATAACTGATAGTTTAACATACATTAGCAAGCAATAGTACAACCCTTAATAAAATCAATTAGACTTAGGTGTTAAGAAAGGTCAGAAATTACTTATCGGTCTGTTGCCTTATTCATGCGCCCAGGAGTTAACTCCAAGATGGGTCACTTGTCCTCATCGGACAGTGTTGGGGGTCTGAGCAGCCTGATTCTGATCAGACTCATGATAAGCTAGTGTTCAGTGACATACGACTTAGGGTTTTTACTTAAATCGTAGGATGCTAGTGTTGACACCAAACCTCTATTAATTTTATTAAAGGGAAGTCTCCAATCATCTTTATAATGAACGTCATCCCGAAACCTGAATATTGAAACTTCAGCAATCACAACCTCTGTCTATTTGTTTACCCTATCTGTAGTTTAGGATTTACTTTTCTGCTTTGTAGTTTAATTTAGATAAAACCAAAACAAACCCTACCTGCTCTTTTAAAAATTATCCTATTAGCTTCTATCCTGTTAGGTATTGATTTCATTTCGATTCGCTCCGATTTTAAGAACGACACCTGAGTCAGACTTACCACTTGCTACCCTAAATTCCCTTAGAGCAGTAGGTAGTAATAAAACTTAGGCTTCCCAGCACTTATAAATTTAAAACCTCCACTGATCGCGTGGCTCCGGCTGGAAGGTCGGCAACGACAGGGAAGCGATTCCCTGACCGTCCGTTGGAGCCCGATCAGGTTTTTGGCGCCGCTGCCGGGGATCGAAGAGCGTTGTGATTTGATAAATATACCTTAGAATTAGAAGCCCTTAGGAGAACCTTCCGTTTAAGCCTATCTTTTTCGGAAGTTACTGCTTTCTTAGAATAATTTAGTCTAGTTATAAAATACAAAAAAAAACATAAAAATATGAAAAATTAAAAACCATCTGATTCTGTTTCTTGCCCAGTTTCTCTGTTCTCTCCCAAGACAGCAGAAGAGATGATGGCAATGGATGATTCAGAATTCTTTGATTGCTTGGATAGAGAGTTAGAGGATAACTCCTCTGGTTCTTCATTCCCAGAAGTCATAGAGGTCTCAACCGTCCAAGAAACAGATATCAGGCAAAAACACTTTGACCTAGAAGTAGAGGAATCCCAGCAGAAGATACCAACTTCTGTTACTTTAAGTAGTCAACTTACTCTTGACCCTGAGATTTCTTCACTTCTGGCCAAATACCCACACTATGTTAGGCCACCTGACTTTCCCAAAGAAGTACCATTCGGCACTGAGGTTTACTTTTATCCACCCATGTTAGGATTAGATAGAAATGAACGTCTTCACTGCTTGGATGAATACTTTGAATATGAACTTCCTGACATTTTGAGAACCCATCTCTCATGTTCGGATGATCATACATTCAACTCAGGAGCCACCTACATAGTTGAACCATTTCAGAGATGTCCAGTCCAACCTAGGTACACCATAGCTAAAACTGTACTAGAAGGACCACCCACCGACATCGTTGAAATCACAGATATTCCACCCGAGACTGAAACCGAGCATCATGTCGGAAATTCTTTTAAACCAGATAGGAGAATAGATATATGTGCTAAATTTCTTGAATATCTTAAAATATCTGATTTCCCTTTTTCGGTTGACCAAAGAAAGACCTTCGTGATTATCGAACACAGAATTTTAGGACTCCGCGCTAACTACTCTAGAAAAGATGAGATATTACTAAAATCAGACCTAGACCTGTTAATGAACTTACTTGCTAATACAGATTATCACCCTGTTTCATCAACACGGATTAATCGGTATATTGGGTATCTGGTTAGTGAACTCGAATTTTAGATAGAGCGTGACCCTATAATTCCAATCTTACTTCCTGGGAAAATACCATTCTTTGTTGATCCTGCCGTCTATTTAATCAATAAACTGATAGAAATTTTTCCAAATGCAACTGAAGAAGCTATTGAGAAATCTTTCTGTGCTAAACGGAAAGAAATCCACATCAAGCTAACTCAATTATTTCAAAAATCAAAGTTTCCTTTCACGCTTCAACAAAAATTACTTTTTAAAGAATTATCGGTAGCAGTTCACGCTACTACCGGGAATCCTGATTCAAAAGAAGAAAAGGAATTTTTGATGTTAGGATATTTTAATTTGATGATACAAAATAATTAAAGATGAGGGACTAAAAGTGTATTTTGTTTAATTATTATTCTCCTACGATTAGGGTTTCTTGTAAACCTAGTATCTCTAGTATATAAAGAGATATTGGGTGTAGGTAAAAGGTGTGCACCTAGAAAAGATGTAGACGTCTAAAGTTCTTTGTTATCCCTAAGGTTCTTGTAACCCCGATACTAAAGGGTATCCGTCTTATTGATTAATTAATAAGATTAGGGATTTGGTTGATAACATTGTTCTTATTATTATTCTGCTGCAAATTATTATCATTGTTATCGTTGTATCCTAGATCAAAGACCTAAAAAGTCTTGAGCTTAAACGATCATACGTTTTCACAATTGGTATCAGAGCAAGGTGGCTCATGATCTAGGATTTAGAGGTATACGCAAGTGAAGAAAATATATGGTGACGATTATTAAATCTCTACGTTCGAAAGTCTGATCTTGTTTTTGAGGTTTATGTCACGTGGCTGCTTATTGATAATTTTAATCATGTTCTGATTTTTCTTTATGCGCCGTATTGGATATTCTTGGTTGATTTATCAACCGACATACTAGCTGACTGGTGATTCAATTGAGATTCACTTGACCGACAATGTTTCTTGACCTGATTTGGTTCGCTGGGATTAAATAATTATTGCCGACCTCTTCATTAATTTGGTGGATCAGATTGCTTCATGTTCATATTCATACGTGGGTATTTGTTATATTTATAGCTGGCCTTGTTTCATAATTAATTAATTATTAGCTAGCTGCAATATTTGATAGCCGAGTGATCATGGTTTTTATTTTTGCCGACATATCTTTTACGAGTTTTCGTAATCTGCTTGTTTGGTGTCGACTTAATTATTTCTTGGCATAGTGGGATAGCTTTCTATCATTGTTTATTGGAATTGATCAAGCCGGCATAGGTGGCTTGAGTGGGAGTTGACGAAAAAAATTAAAAAAGGAATTGAAGTCGGCATCACGCAAAGTTTTATTGGTTCAAGATTTTAAGTTTGCTAAGACGATTGGGGTTTATTGTTTTGTACGTCTTGAAGCAAGTCACGATTTCAGTTATCAAGAAAAAGAATAGCACGTGGTTATTCAAAAGTTTATTATTCATCAGAAGGTTTTGAGATTAGGATTTGCAAACAATATCTCTAGGTTTTGAGACAGTTATTACTATTAGTGGGAAGTTAAAACTGGTAGTGGATATTATTACCACTGTTTGTGTTAGAGGAACACGATAACCACTGTTTGTGGTTTTTGAAAATATTACCACTGTTGGTTTGATAATTACCACTGCTCTTGGATTTGAAAAGCAGTTAAAACTGTTTGTGGATTTTGAGAGAATATTACCACTGTTAGTTAAAAATAGTTAAAACTGTTAGTTAAAAACGGTTAACACTGTTATTGGAAAGTGGTTACAACTGCTAGTATTATTCTAAGGAATTTACTACTGCTTGACAAAAGTTATGCCTGTTAGAGTATTAATCGTTTGTACTGTTCGTTATGACTGCTACTTGGTACCGATTACTACTGTTAGTCATTTTTCAAACACTAGCGGAATTAGTGATGCTCGTCATGGATGGTACTACATGGTATTCGTTGCTATTGTTGGTTAGTTATCCGTACAGTTCTTATGATTGTTTCTATTGCTTTTGGTCAAGAGATGGTTAACATATTGATTTGAGGGGAAGCTTATTGACAAAGTGTTTAACCATCAGAAGATGTTCATGCATTGTTTGAGGTAAAAGGATTTATTACTACTGCTAGTTGTATATTACTACTGCTAGTGTAATTTTCTACTGCTCAAATTCATTATTCTTATTACGCGTCATGGAGGGTAATTTGAGTTATTAGAAAATTGGATTAGTGGTGTATTATATAGCAAGTGGTTGTAAATGTTTGAAGTTGCTTATCTTTTTGAAGACCCCTATTGGATTATGACAAAAAAGGGGAAGAAGATTCGAAGGTCAAGATTTGCAGCTTATTATGCATGACATGTTTACAAGAAATCAAGAACCAAGGGGAAGTTTGCGCAAGAAGATGTTTATTTTGTCATCATCAAATAGGGGAAGATTGTTAGGATATTTTAATTTGATGATACAAAATAATTAAAGATGAGGGACTAAAAGTGTATTTTGTTTAATTATTATTCTCCTACGATTAGGGTTTCTTGTAAACCTAGTATCTCTAGTATATAAAGAGATATTGGGTGTAGGTAAAAGGTGTGCACCTAGAAAAGATGTAGACGTCTAAAGTTCTTTGTTATCCCTAAGGTTCTTGTAACCCCGATACTAAAGGGTATCCGTCTTATTGATTAATTAATAAGATTAGGGATTTGGTTGATAACATTGTTCTTATTATTATTCTGCTGCAAATTATTATCATTGTTATCGTTGTATCCTAGATCAAAGACCTAAAAAGTCTTGAGCTTAAACGATCATACGTTTTCACATTTGAAAATACTGGATAAATTACATCATGATCTTAACTTTGTAGACGACGGACCACGAGATGGCATTTCAAATCACATGAAAGTTAAACGGGAATTTAATAATTTCGTTGATGCACTGATAGATTTAGGATACGAGGAGAGAATATTTTTAAACGAATTTGAATTATTTTTCTTAAACTCCGCCGACCTAATTTATCATATCACCAAAGTGCTCCGATTTTCATTTATTCCTCGTTACACTTTTCCTCAGCCTCGGGCCCCGAATTAAACTTTTTGGAAAAGTCGAGCCGTTGACTTTAAAACAAAGCGCTTTTTGGGAGGCAACCCAATTTTAATAAATTAAGTAGCTAATTAATCGCGTAGTAGTTTAAATTTTCAGTTTAATTGTCTTCTGCGTAAAATTTAGGATTTTAATTTTTTTTTAAATGTTTTAATATTATCTTTAAGAATGTTCTTTAAAAATTTATCACATTAATTATCATGCAAAGTTTAAATTTTGTTTAATTAATTAACTTCAATTAAACAATTTGCAAAATTTAACAACTTTTAAATGGGATTTAATTTTTGAGAACACAAAAATATTTTAAGTTTTTAATAAACTCTTTTTGACCTAATTACCATTTCTTGCTAATTACTTTCTCAAAATTACCACAAGGGAGTAAAAGGGTAAAAAGTAAAAATGGAGAGGAGGTTAAAAAGCAAAAATTCAAAATCATTTTCACTTCTCTCCCTCCTCCTCTCCCTTTTTCGGCCGAACCTCACCAACACCACCACTCCATCATCAAATTTCCACCATTTTTGAAGATCTTGAGCTCTACATTCTCCATTTTCTTTGCTTATATGCTTCACTAATCATTCTTGCATCATTTCTAAGGTAAGATTCTAACTTAAAATCTCTAGTTCATGATTTTCCCCAAAAATTAGGGTTTCAAATTGAAACTTGAAAATTAGGGCTAAAGATTAGGGCTTTTGGTGTTAATCTTGCTATAGAATGAGTGTATGATGATTATTGATAGTTATCTAGTGATTACATGTGAGATTTATGAACTTTGATTTTCAAAGTGATGAGCATTGACTTTGTGTTGACTTTTTAGCTAGGATTGCTCTTGTTTGACTTTTGTTGATGAAATGTGCTTATAATAATATGTTGAACATAAGTAAACTAGTTTGAATTAGTTAAAAATTGGTTTTAATGACTTTCAAGAATTAAAGTAAGCATTTTTTGTGAATAAATGTGAAGTATCATTATTTTAAATTTAAATATTTTGAAAACAAATGATACTTGTGCAAATATTAGCATAATAAGCTTACTTGAATTTTTGAAATTTGCTCTTAAAGGATCAAAATGAATAGTTGCAATATGGAAAGTGGCATCATCTTAATTAATAAGGTTTTTGAGACTTTCAAGTAACAAGTCATGTTTTTGATTGAAGCCAATTTACTAATTGTGCAAATAAAGATGGAATGTTAAGTTGTTAGTCAATTTCATATCACTAATTCTCAAAATTTTGACTAACACTTGATATTAATATCTTTAAATGCATAATTTAGTCAAAGTTCTATCACTAGTTGTGCAAGTTTATGGTAAATGCAAATTTTTGATTAAAGTAAGGTAATTACAAGGTTTCTTTAAAATCTTAATGCTTACTTAGTTAAATACCATTGCATTTTTATATGTTTAAAGCCTTTTCTAGGAATCATTCATAAAACTAAATCTTTTACCCTAGATTTATGCTTGAGACATTTACCATAGCTTAAGAAATTTATTAGTGATAAATTTGAGGTTTGGTGATTGCGGTTTGGTTGAATATGTATCTTTCTAGGCTATGGATTATTCAATTTTCAAAGCCTACATTTTGAAATTTTGTTAAAAATTTGAATGACTTAGTAAAATCCATAGGTCTATGAATATGATGCACACTAATCTCCTTTTGTCTTGACAGATGAAGTCTACTTCTGAAGCCATCCATCCTACTTTGGAGTATTTGGCTACTTCCGCCAAACATAAGAAATTGATTAGGGATTGGATGAGCCGACCGTTCGGAAATAACATATTCATTGTCTGGAGGGATGTAAAGGCGATTGGGTATAAAAAGGAGTTGAAAAAGTTTATGAGATATAAGATCAACAATGAGAAAATTGATGCTTGGTACAGAATGTTTGCTCTAAATGAAGATATATATCGCGAGTTGGTTATTGAATTTATGCTGACTTATGAGTTCAACCCCTGCATTAGCAATGTCACTGACAAAAGAATGATTAGCTTCAACTACAGAGGGGTGAAACAACAACTGTCATTAGCCGAGTTAGCGGTATATCTTGGATTCTACACTGAGGAACAAGCATATTCTCAGTTGTTCTTTGATAGTTCGAGAAGTATTTCACATGATGAAGACCATGGGATAATCTGGGACAATCTGACTGGTACCAGTTTTCACTCAAATGTGAAAGCTTCTGCATTCATCAAAATTGAGCATCGACTTCTGCATAAACTGTTGGCTGTTTCATTACATGGAAAGAAAGAGACAACAGGAGCTGTGGGAGCTGACGATCTATTTGTAATGAATATCATGATGAAAAAGAAGAACGTGAATGTTGCATACTTAGTGGCTGAGAGGATCCAAAGGGAGAAAACATTCAAGATGACTAAGTATGTCTATATGGGAGCCTTTATCACTAGGATTTGTGGTCGCATGGGATTGCTCACAGAGGATCACATGAGTGAGTATACTAGCTCACCTTATGTTCGATCCCTGCCCTTTGATCTAGAATACTTCCGTACCATATGGTTGATCTCTACTGATGCAAGTGGGCAGGCATTCTGGAGAGCTACCAAGCACCCAATTCCTGGTTGTATTCTGAAGAGGAAAAGCAGGAAGAGAGATAGGGGATTTGAGGATGATGAGCCTATCGAGTACCCAGATGATGATAGGGATACTAGAGCACCACAGGAAGACACTGGAGCATTGGGTTCTACATCAAGGGTGCAGAGTATAGTTGACTGGACTACCCCAGTTACACCACTCACTCAGTATTGGTATCTTCATGCACTGCAGGTCAGACACGCCCATGATATAAATATGGCATGCAAGTTTGGATTGCCGATACCAGAGCCATTGATGTACAGATGTGCTACACCACCCGCCACATTCCCACCTGCTACTACCACCTTCACCCCAGCCACCACCACAGCTCCACCATCTACCATACCCACCACATCTCGCTATGAGCCAGTGTACTCCTATCACTCCCTAGTTGCTCCTTCCACTTCACGACAATCACCTCCACCTGCCCATATCCAACCTCCAACCCATGGAATTCCAGCGCCTGACGACCAGAACGTTTATCGACCAGACATGACGGCAGTTAATGCTAGCGGTCCTACACTTTCAGGATTATCTGGGATGCTCAACATGGCTGCTATTCCAGATAATGAGCTACCAAATGCAGAGGACATCAGAAGAGGATACTTGATATTACTTGAGGAGGCACACTTGACACAACAGTGTTTGCGGGAGTGGGGTTTTGATACAGTGGATTACCTGCCGATCAATGTCATGAGAGATGTTTTGAGACAGCACATGCTTATTACTTCAGAGACCATCACTAATGGAGAGCTGTCTGCTGCAGGAAACAACCCCTCCACTTCTGCATTTGCTCTGGATGTGACCGATCAGGGTCCCCTCTTCCTTAGACTTTTTCATCTCGTAGTACTTTATTATTATTATCACTGTTGGTCTGTATTAACACTAACTATTTGGGATGACGTGTAAACTTGTTTTATCTTTGGAACTATTTGTCCGGTTAATCATTTAGCTGGATGATCTATCTTTACATTTATGCTTATGTTTTTCCTTTGTTCATCTTTAGTAGAATAAGTGGGATTGAATTGATTGTTGAGAATGATGGAAATGATTCACGCATGGATGACGCGCACTAAAACGGAAGGCTGACTTAGACGAAAGCAAGCTGGAATCTCTAGCAAGCCAAATCATCTTCTCCCGCCTACTCATTTTTCATCCCGTGAAATTCGTGAGGGGAGTTTTTCCGTTCCTTACCGTTATCTTTCTGAAATATTCATACCATATCCTTTATGCCTAATCTCTAAGTGTGGGATTTTTAAAATTTCACCATTTTAAAACACGATAAAGTGAGCATTTCCTATAATCAAACTCTAAGTGTGAGATCCCCCAAAAAAATCTCCGCCTTAGTAGTGAACATTAGGGACAATGTTCCTTTAAGTGTGGGATACACGGTATGTCACACCGTAAAGTTTTCTTACCTTTTGTCCTCCAAAGTTAACTTGTAACTCGTTTTCTGCTCAAATTTTTCAAAATTTTTTCGAAAGCTTGACCGATTTATCAGTCAACTTTTGAAAATTCTTTTATCTTTTTGGTAAGAATAATACTTTTTAAGGATAATCATCTTTTTCAAAATAAATAAATTACTTTGGAAAGTACGATAAGGCAGAATAAGGATCCCTTAAAAATGAAATGGTCATCTTCGAAGCATTGCATGACTTGGCGCATACACCCTATATTGTTGTGTGAGGAACTTGAGCCTTTAATAAGCATTCATTTTTAATGCTTCACCATTCATTTATGTGTGTGTGCCGATGCATGTGTCTTTGAATTAGAACTTGTTCCTGTTATACGCTCCGAGACCATACCAAAGAGTACCGTACGCGGTATAGGTGCAATTAGAGGATCTTGGCATTTATTAGGATTAAACCCATTTTTCTCATATCTCTTCAAGCCTAACCCTCCGATACTCAATTTTAGTATCGATGATCCGCTTAGTAAACCCTGTTGAGCCTTAACCTTTTCATTTCTTAAACACCCAAATATTTTAAAACCCATTCCTTTCCCTACCCACCAAAAATCTTATCTTAGAATTTTTAAATTTTTGAAAAATGTTATTTGGATATTCTTTTTGATTTCACTCCAAAAATCACAAAAATCGTGTTTTATTCAAAAAATTCTCGCGTGTGTTTCTAAAGACAAATCTCAAAAAGATAGAGAATCTTGTGGTGCAAAAAATTAGCACCGAGTAAAATTCGAAATATCAAAAAGATTGAAAAAATGAAAATATTAAAGGATCTCGAAAGTGAGAAAGAAAAACAAAGAAAAATATCTTAGAAAATCTTTGGCAAAGAAATTCTAGACCAAAAATATATATCTAAATAAAGCTAAGTGCTTCAAAAATTCCTGGAAACTCTGATCTCTAAAAAAGTGAAAATCTTCAAAGTGTTTTCAAGAAGATAGAAGCAAAAATAGCTATCTTCCTTCCTTGCCGTTATCCGTTTCCATTTTCATTGAAAAGTTTATCTAAATAAAGTTTTTCATAAGTTTAAAAATTCCTGAGATAAGCATAACCCTTTTCAAAAAACCTCAAAATACCTTTTCATACCCATACAACCCTCACCTAAACACTACAACCCAACAAAAATGCCTTGGGATAATTAGCACCGTCCTCATTTGGAGTGGTGGAGATGCGATTCTCGACCAAGCCTATGATGATAAGCACCGCATGACTGGCTTTGAGCGATTTCGTTTGATTATATAGAATAGGAAACCCGATACACTTCTTGAGTGAATTGAGTGACCACCTGTGAGGATCGCTCAGTCATGTACTACTACATTTCGAGAGTTGCAAAGTATGCTAAAGGGACAACCAGTTCAGTTTTAAGATTTCTTATTCTACTGATGCTTACTTTTTGAATTAATTTGCTTATTCTTGAGGAGTTGATGTCTTTAGAAAATATCTGTTCTCGTCAAAAGATCCAAACTCTGAGCTAAATGAGATGCGGTTTTGCTTGAGGACAAGCAAAGTCTAAGTGTGGGATATTTGATTTGACGTAAATGGACATGTTTTTCAGGCATCTTTTACCCCACATTTAGCACTTAAATTAACAAAAAACATGCCAAAATAATCCATATTCATCATATTTTGTTAATAAGGTCTAAACTTTATAAATATTTCGAAAACAACGGTAATTGGACGAAAAACGCACTTAAAATGGCATAATTCGTTCGACATGCTATTTTATCGTAAAACTCCGATCTGGGACTTAACAAGTATCTTAAAATGTAGGTCTGGAGATTACGAACGCGTGGATATAAAGATCGTCGAAAACAGATCAAGAACGAAGAAGTTAGGGCCAAACGAGTACGATCCAGTAACCAAGACTTACGATCCAGTGCACAAGACCATGAACAGGGCTACACCACCCCCTCAGGGGCCGTATACCCCCTCATAGTGGGCGTATACGCCCTCTACAGGGCCGTATACCCCCTCTACAGGGCCGTATACCCCCTGTTAGGGTGGTATACCCCCTTTGCGAGGCCGTATACCCCCTTTGCGAGGCTGTATACCCCCTTTGTGGTGTTGTTGCATGCCTTGCAAGGGGGTGTTGTGACAAGTTCGAAAGTACGAGGGTGCTGGATGAAAATTATATTTGGAAGCCTATAAATAGTGCCACAACCTCCTCATTTCATTACATTAAATTTTTCATCAATCCACTCTCACTCATCACACATTTCATTCTCTTGTATTTTCTAGTTAGTTTCTCTCTCTAATTTCTTTCCCTAGCACTACTCTTAGGAGTTAGGGGAGAAATTAGAGGGTAGCTTATAGTATAGAGTAGAGATTAGCTGTTGTAATCAAGGAGTATTGGTGTTCAAGCTTTTATTCAAGGATTGCAATTTCTTTTCTCTTGTTACGCTGCCCTATTATCCGGTGACATCTATTCCTTCATACTATTATTATGTCTGAATTATCTATGCATGATATTATGGTATGTGCTCTATTTGTTGCTATGTTTATTGAGTAGTGTAATGTTGTGATTATTGAAATGTAGATATTTAGGAATAGGGATGATGTTAAATTAATCCTTAATTAAATATATGATTGGAAATTGTTATGTTATGTATCGGGTTAAGCTTTTCAAGCGATAGATCTAAACCAAACCAATTCCACCCTTTCCAAACTTTCACGTGGCTGTCACTTTAGTATTAGGACTTGATCAACCCTAGTATCGGTAGATAGTTATCTGTGTTTTTGTCTGAAGCTGTGGATATGCTGTAAAACGGCCCAGTACCTAGTATAGCGCTGGAAACACCGCTGGTGGAGTACAAATGCGTGGAAGCTACGGACCGGTCGTAAGTATACGACACGGTAGATACCTGGAAGTCATCCTTCCTGAACATGGTCTAGGTAAACATAAAAGCTGTGGAACTGCTGAAAAAACGTAGTATACACTATGAAATAAACCTAGGGATGAACGTTTGATCGCAAAGGAGGGTCTATACCTTGACAGAAGTATTAGCGTTCTTTAATTAGAATTTAATGGATCTTGGAAGGGAAGCAAACATTCAGATGTAGTGTAGGATGCTTAAACCTCTTGATCCAACATAACTGATAGTTTAACATACATTAGCAAGCAATAGTACAACCCTTAATAAAATCAATTAGACTTAGGTGTTAAGAAAGGTCAGAAATTACTTATCGGTCTGTTGCCTTATTCATGCGCCCAGGAGTTAACTCCAAGATGGGTCACTTGTCCTCATCGGACAGTGTTGGGGGTCTGAGCAGCCTGATTCTGATCAGACTCATGATAAGCTAGTGTTCAGTGACATACGGCTTAGGGTTTTTACTTAAATCGTAGGATGCTAGTGTTGACACCAAACCTCTATTAATTTTATTAAAGGGAAGTCTCCAATCATCTTTATAATGAACGTCATCCCGAAACCTGAATATTGAAACTTCAGCAATCACAACCTCTATCTATTTGTTTACCCTATCTGTAGTTTAGGATTTACTTTTATGCTTTGTAGTTTAATTTAGATAAAACCAAAACAAACCCTACCTGCTCTTTTAAAAATTATCCTATTAGCTTCTATCCTGTTAGGTATTGATTTCATTTCGATTCGCTCCGATTTTAAGAACGACACCTGAGTCAGACTTACCACTTGCTACCCTAAATTCCCTTAGAGCAGTAGGTAGTAATAAAACTTAGACTTCCCAGCACTTATAAATTTAAAACCTCCACTGATCGCGCGGCTCCGGCTGGAAGGTCGGCAACGACAGCGAAGCGATTCCCTGACCGTCCGTTGGAGCCCGATCAATGGTGTTGGATGGTTGTGACTCTATTTATAGGCTTCCAACTATAATTTACATCTAGCACCCTCGTACTTTCGAACTTGTCAAAACACCTCCTCGCAAGGCATGAAACAACACCAAAAGAGGGGTATACCACCCTAAAAAGGGGGTACGGCCTTGCAAAGGGGGTATACGGCCCTAAAAGGGGGGTATACCACCCATTAGAGGGGGTATACGGCCCTGGCAAGGGGGTATACGGCCCTGGCAAGGGCGTATACGCCCCCTGTGAGAGGGTATACGGCCCTGGCAAGGGTGGTGTAGCCCTGGTCGTGATCTTGTGTACTGGATCGTAAGTCTTGGTCACTGGATCGTACTTCGTTTGGCCCTATCTTCTTCGTTCTAGCTCCGTTTTCAGCGTTCTTTATATCTACGAGTTCGTAATTACCTGAAGATCATAATGAGCTAATCAAAGTATAATTTCAAGGTTTTATACTTAAAAATGCTCGTAGAACGTGAACGTATCGTTTATGCTCTATTTTGCAAGTTATTTGGCCATTTTACTTGATTTTTTGAAGCAATGCCGTATTTTTAGCCTTAATGATGAATTATGGTGAAAAAGTATTGATATCGAATGTTTTCATCCATTTTGGGGCTAAAAAGGTGGGAATTGAGTACTTAAAAACATGTCGTTTTACGTCAAATCAAATATCCCACACTTAGACATTGCTTGTCCTCAAGCAATCCTTCAAATATCCTCACTTAGAAATAGGTTTTAAATTCCGATTTTTTCGAATTAGAATATTTCTTAGAACAACCATCTTTCATATGGGTAACCTGCTTTAGAAAATTGAAATAAATAAGATAATCGTTCCAGAAATAAGAAATGAATGTCTTTGGGCATGCTTCAGATGCTGTGATCTTCGGCATACACATGACTTAGGCATTCTCTCAAGGTGGTCACTCAATTCACTCAAAGTGTATCGGGTTTCCTATCATTCTAAACAAATGAAATCGCTCAAAAGCCAATCATGTAGCAATTCATCGTCATAGGCTTGATCGAGGATCGAATCTCCACCACTTGGGTGAGGACGGTGCTAATTATCCCAAGACATTCAGAGGGTTGTAATGTGAAGTGAGGGTTACGGGTATGGATAGTGGATATTTTTGGGTTTAAGAGGGTTATGCTTATCTTAGAACTTTTAAATTCTTGAAAAATTTTATTTAGATATGCTTTTTAATGAAAACGGAAACGGATAACGGTAAGGAGGAAAGATAGCTATTTTAACTTCTATCTTTTGGAAACACACTGAATATATATGCTCTTTTGGAGATCAGAGTTTTCGGGAGATTTTGAAGCACTTAGCTTTATTTTATTTTTGGTTTAGAATTTCTTTGCCAAGGAGATTCTAAGGGATTTTCTTTGCCTTTTTGAGATCCTTTTCTTTCTTTCATTCTTCAATCTTTTGATATTTCGAATTTTACTAGGTGTCAATTTTACACACCTTCAGACTTTCTTGATCTTTTAAGATTTTGAATTTTGAAACGCACACGAGATATTTAAGTAAAACACGAAATTTGTGATTTTTGAGTGAAAGCAAAAAGAATACCTGAATAACATTTTTCAAAAATTTAAAAATTCCAAGATAATATTTTGGTGGGTATGGAGTTGGATTGGGGTTGTAATAAAGGGTTTTCAAGAAACGAAAAGGTTAAGGCTCAACAGGGTTTACTAGGCGGATCATCGACACTAAAAATGAGTATCGGCAGGGTTAGGCTTGAAGAGATATGAGAAAATGGGGGTTGTTTTCCTAGGGAATGTCAAGATCATCTAATTGCACCTACACCGCGTACGGTACTCACCAATATGGTCTCGAAATGCATACCAAGAGCAAGTTCTAATTCAGAAAAGCATACATCGGCACACACAACAAATGAATAGTGAAGCATTTAAAATGAATGCTTAATAGGCTCAAGTTACCTCACTGCAATTAATATGGGTTGTATGTGCTTAGTCATGCGCTGCCCCTAAGATTATCATTTCTTAATTTGAGAAATTCCGACCTTATTTACACCATTTTCCAAAACAAGCTACTCATATTCAAAATGGTCCCTCATAGGAATATTGAAATTCAAAGAAAAAGCAGAGCTAGCTGAATGAGTAGCTATCTACTATCGAAGACAAGCTCATGCTTTTCTTTGTTTGACGCAAAAATTTTGAAAAATTTTGATCAAATTTTAAATTGAGGAACATTTTCTGAGTTGCTTTTTGGACACAAAAATCTATCCATGGTATTCTATACCGCTATCCCACACTTAGAGGAACATTGTCCCTAATGTTCTCTTTAGTGGAGATTTTACTGGAGGTAAAATCCCACACTTAGAGTTTAAACATGTAAGAAAATGTTTCTCAAGTGTTAATTTGGGCTGGAATCCCACACTTAGTGATAAGCTTAGGATATGGTATAGATTACTTTTATTGATTAACAGTACTAAATAAAGCAAAAAGATAAAACAGAGAAAGGATGAAGAAACTCCCCAGATAGCTAAAAGCTGAAGATCTGAAAATGTGCCGAGCTCTGAACTTGAATTCTTTACTAGCGGCATCTCCATGAAGATTATTCGGCTTTTAGGGGGATGGACCTTTGAAGTGAGAACCTTTGCCTTCCATTTCAACCATTCATTTTGTGAATCAATCTCTTAAGTGTGAACACGTTGGATATACCTTTTAACTCCATATTTCTTTTTGCAATGAAAGAGAATCTCAGAATGAAAAGATGTTTTCTACTACAAATCATTTTTTGTAGAACATATGTTTTTAAACGAGTTCGAGCATAATGCATAAAAGTAGTATGCAAGTACCTCAAATGCTCGAAACATATGAACTAATTTTCAAAAATATTTTCCTATTTATTTGAGACAAATGATTTTGCAAAAGACGAGTTGTGGTTTTGAAATATTTTAAAAATATTTTTTGAGGTATATCCAAGTGTGAAGGATATTCGGAGATTTATCTTCACTTATTATCAACACAACCAACACACGTTTTATTACACGGGTTGCCTCCCGAGAAGCGCTGCTTTTAGAGTCGAGAGCTCGACTTTCCTTCCTTCAGAATCAGAGAGTGGCGGAACTTCCAGGTCCCATGGTGCTGGTAGGTGGGAACCTGGAATAGAATCGCAAGAAGTTGCGAGTGATGACCTCAGTGATGTTTGGGATCCTTTCCACATGAAGAGGGAAGCTTTCAAAGTGTTTTTCAGCAACCCTCTGCAAATAGAGGAGATCCCAGGTAATATCATCGATTGACTTTGTGATGACTCCGTTGGGATCATAGGTGAGGGTCCCATTGGATCTGAAGACTTCACGCTCTGGACGTTCTCTTCTTAAAGAATCCATGAAACCGAAGAAACGTAGATGTATATCTTCATGTACGTCCGGGTTTCTTCTTAGTGCATGGATGGATTCTCGAACACCTTGGAGAAGCTGTTTCTGCTTATCGGAATACGTGAGGTCAGAATTCTGGAAGATGTTCAAGATTCTGAAGTAGACTTCACGTAGACCATCGTGGAATAGCTGCCTGGGTTCTTCTGAAGGAACAGTACCAAAGATCTCCGAGAGTCGTTCCGTGATGAAGTTTGCGGTGTTGACCATCGTTCCATTTGGTATGGAAGATGGGATGGCACGCGTCCTTTCGTTAGAACTCACGTACTCGAGCTTCTCGATAATCTTGTGGGCGTGATATTCAATGGTGCAGTCAATGTAAAACCTGTGTGGTGAGGTGTCATCAATATGGTCGTTATCGGCTATGGAGTCCATCAATCCTTTAAGATCATCCATCATCTGAATGTCTACAACGTCCTCAGGGTTTCCAGAAGCATAGTCCAAATTGTACCTGTAAGAATGCAACAAACTCATTTGTTGGTTAGTATATGGAAATGCGGACCTGATGAGGGCTTCATAAACCTTGCCATATATGACTTTTTGTCCTTCAAAGAATTCTGACTCATCTGCAGCAGGTATTTCATCAATACTAGCTTCTTGCAGGAGCTGTCTTGCTAGATCTTCGGCGAAGGCATGAATGCGGTTTTGTAGGAATTGAGGATTCCGAGAGTTATTAGCACGATAGACTGTATACTCAGCCTCGATTTCTTCTATTAATTCTCTCTGCCGTGGAGTGTATTCATTGGTTGAGTCTTTTATGATAGTCATGATCATCCGATAATCGTCCTCAAATCTTTCAAGGGCACTGATCATCTCTTCATGATTGGAGACGACCTGGACCTGGATGATCTCAAGAGGTGGATCAGGAATAACTGGAGATGCATGAAGGTGGATAGAGCGGACATCTATTGGAACATCTATAAAGACGACGTCATCCTCATCACTATCCGTAACTGGAGTGTCAGTGGTCTGAGAATCAGGGAACTCAACAGTATCGGATGGTGGCTGAGTTGCGTCAGTGATTTGTGACATAGGTTGAGAAGACTCCATTTCGATGTCTTTTTCATCAGGGCAGGAGTCATCATCTGACAGACTGATTGGAATGTGCTCGAGTTACATGAATTCTTCTGTCAGATGCTGAGAGTCAGGGAAGTGCTCATGAGGTGTTGTGGATTGATAGATGTCTTCCTCTTGCTCTTCTTCTGGCTCATCCTCTTCTTGCTCTTCTTCTGGCTCATCCTCTTCTTGCTCTTCTTCAGATTCTTCCATTTCTTCTGGTTCTGAGTCTTCTATCTCATCTTCTTCTGAGTCAGATTCTTCGGTTGCAGAGATGAGACAGGTATGATCATCAGGTTCATAAGAGTATGAGGGTTCTGACTCGGATGATTCATCGCCAGAGATGATTCTGCTAGTAGAGATCGTGTATATCTCGGCTTTTTCTAACAGAGAACTATCAGCCTGGTCAACATGAAAGGATACAACCTTTCCATGCGCTCGAAGGCTTATAGTCTGCGAGTATACATCAATGATAGCGCGAGCAGTGTTCATGAAAGGCCTGCCTAGGATGATAGGTATTTGGATATCTTCCTGTGTATCCATCACAACGAAGTCAGTAGGAAAATAGAATTTGTCAACCTTAACCATTATGTTTTCGGCTATTCCTCGTGGATATCGAATGGATTGATCGGCAAGTTGCACGCTCATCTTTGTAGGCTTAAGGTTTCCTAACTCCAATATGACGTATAAAGAGTAAGGCATGAGATTGATACTAGCTCCAAGATCGGCCAAGGAGCGAATTATGCCTGACTGATAGATAGAACAGGGCAAGGTGAAACGACCGGTATCTCCTAGTTTTTCTGGCAGGTTACTTATGATGGCTGAACATTCCTTGTTCAGTGGGACAGTAGATACGTCGGGTATCTTGTCTTTGGTGGTAAGCATTCTCCTAATGGACTTAGCACTGATGGGAATTCTAGACACGGTGTCTAAGAATTTAGAGTCGAGTTTAATCTTGCGCCTTTGCTTAAGACGATTAGGGAATGGGATTTTCACTTCTCTAGCGGGAGTGGGTATGGATGGTGTCTCAACTGTCTTCGGGATAGGAGAATCATTCTTCACCGGAGAAGAAGAATTAGGTTGGCTCGGTGCCTCCTTTGGGTTTGTAGAGGTAACTTGCTTGACCTCTTCTATGTGTGGGTTATGAATGGTATTGCTAGGAAGGGTTCCTTGGGGTCTGGTGTCAAGATGCTGAGCCAACTGACCGATTTAGTTCTCAAGGCTTTTAAGGACCGAGAGTTGGTTTCGAAGGAATAGGTCAGTCTGGTCTTGTCTAGCAGTGGTCTTTTGATTGAATAGTGTCTGACCCTCGATAAACTTTGTGAGATTATCGTCTTGGCTAGTGATAGGCACAATTGTCTTTGTGGTATCACTAGGTGGGCTGACATCTGGTGCAGTTAAGGATAAGGGTTGGTTGTAGGTGATATGTGGTTGTTGTGGGTAGGTTGGGTATCTTGGTTGGTATTTGGGTTGAAAGGTTGGTTGGTTATTTCGTGGAGGGAATTGAGGGTTTCGAGTCCTAGGTGGAGAAGTTCGAGCGAAACCAGGTGGATTCTGTGGTCGAGCTGGGAATTGTGCGTAGTAGACCGTACCGTAAACTGGATCTTCGTACTCAACTTGATATTCTTCCGTGGGAAGGTGAGCACAGTTCTGGCAAGCCTGAACTTGGTGGATCTGCTGCGGTTGTTTCTTGAGCTCTCCCAACTGTTTTGTTAACGACTCAATCTGCTCACTTAGGGACTTGATCGTCTCAGGTTGGATCTGGTTGTAAGAGGATAGAGGTAATGATGAGGATTGCTCATCAGTCTTCCAGTCGTGATGGTGCATTGTCATATTCTCGATCAAGTTCCAAGCTTCTTCGTCTGTGAGTTGCATGAAGTTGCCTTGAGCAGCGGCGTCAAGGGTGATGCGGTGGTTTGGAACAAGACCGTTGTAAAACGTGCATAACTGGGCAATCTTTTCGAGTTGATGATTCGGACATTTCTTCAGAAGGCTCTTGAATCGTTCCCATGCCGTGTAGATAGACTCATCATAAGCTTGATGGAAGTTTGTGATGTCATTCTTGGACTTGGTTTGTTTACATGGCGGAAAGTACTTGGTTAGGAATTTGGTAGCCATATGTAAGTCCCCTAGTTTTAGGATCGATAACTTCGTTATCTGTAGTATTAAGGTGCGGAATCCCTCAATACGGTGTTATCTTACTAACAACGAATACGTTCGTAATTGCGTTTATAAAGCTTAACTTTAAACGAATAATACGTCAAAGCCTAGCCGTTAGGTATAAGTTTTCTCTGGGTTTTGTGAAATCGCAGATCAGAAAAATGCCAAAAGTTTTGTTTTTCATGAATAAAAAATCATTATATACGATCAGCTTGTCTCGGCTCGCATGGGCCTGCGAGTTCGGTCCAACTCGTAGCCCAAGCCCAGTAAAGGACTCGGCTCGCCAGACTCATGCTTCACGAGTTCAGATCTCACCTCACAGCTCAACTCGCTGCGACTTGAGATCTCGACTTGTCTCGCATGAAACGTATATACTAAAAACATATTTCGTCTATCTTTAATACTAAATATTAATAACAAAACGAATATGCATTTACAAATCCAAACCAACTTACAAACACAATAATAATTACACCAGTCCTATTTCAAGCTAGATCTGTTGTCACAATCTATGTTCCAACAGACTCCCCCTTGACAATAGCTCTAGCGTCTTTATCTTCACGCTGTCTTTGGTCTTCATTTGTAAATCTTACTGCCTGCGTAAATCTTCATCTTGATACAAGTTTTAACCATCAACTGATAATCTCTCGCTAAATCAGCCCATTCAATAGTCGTCAAAATTCTGTTCTCATTTAACTTTAACAGATCCTTTCTCGACATATTCATCAGGTGTCGATGATCATAAACTCTAAAGATTTCTCTTTCACCACCTTCAACCTCATCATCAGCTTCAACCATAACAGCTTCTCCAGTTCCTGAATCCACGTGCCAACTCTTCATATTTCCCAGAATATCCTGTGGCATTGTCTTCAGTGGAATCTGCTGTATGCATCTAACAGCTGGATAAATCTTTTTCCTTCTTCTTCTTCCAGTTCTTTGACTTATCTCTTGTAATTTCACAGTCTTTCCTTTTCTTGGCTTAATCTGAACAAACTTATTTGTACCAACCTCATGTCTAATGATTCTTTCAACACGATCAGCATAATCATCACGACTTGGGTTGTTTATCTCTAATCTAGCCAAATCACGTATTTCATAACGTGGTAGAGAACTAAAAACTGCAAGCTTTCTTTCAAAATATTGAACCCCGTCATATCTTTTGATTGCAAAAAGCTTTAGCTCAGAGTCAAAGTACCATCCAATAATCCCTTTACGAGGAACACGTTTTCCCGTAATATCAACTTCTGAAACTCCAATCTTCTTCTTCTGTTTTGGAAGTTTCCTAAGAAAAACAGCAGGATTCTTGGTAGGAATCAAAGTTTCATCTTTTTCAGAATCGGTTGAGTCATCAATTTCTTCATCTACATTGACAATCATTGGACCTTGTTCATTTTCAATAATAACTTCTGTCCTAGATGGGCTCACATGGTGTTCATCTATATTCGCATCTGGATCTACACCAATGTCTTCCACAATCTCAGGTACAGCAGTCCAATCTGTAGGTGGTAGAAATTCTCCATCCTCAAGATCAAAATCAATATCTTCATCTATCTCATCAAAAATGTCATCTTCCGAATCAGATAGATCGAGCATTTCCATTCCTAAGAAAACCACAAATACAAATT
This sequence comes from Helichrysum umbraculigerum, assembly GCA_949592205.1. Lineage (NCBI taxonomy): Eukaryota > Viridiplantae > Streptophyta > Magnoliopsida > Asterales > Asteraceae > Helichrysum > Helichrysum umbraculigerum. The sequence goes on along the minus strand of CATIUR010000009.1, from coordinate 6,924,644 downwards.
AATATTAATAATTTAAATTCTTTATTAATTTCTCTGAATTAACCTAAGAATTCCTTTATTAATTCTTTTGTATATTTAACCTAAAATATAAACGTAATTTATAACTTATAAAATCCTTTCATTGATTACCCTGAATCAATCTAAGATTCTCCTAAGTCTTATAAAGTACTTAACAAATAATAATTAATTTTAAATTCTAATGTATTGTGAAAAATCACCAAACATTTAAATTTACTATTAATTATCTTATATAATTTCCAAGTTTTAATTGATCTATTTCATTATCAACATAACCTTTAAATTATATATCATTTGTCTAGTTAAAACAAATACATTTTTAACTTGTCAGTCATACAAACTCTCAAGTCTAAAATGCATATGTTATTATAAAATTTTGACCGCCGAAATTAATCGGAACACGCCGCTCGACTACACAATGAGTCGGAAGTCTTTCGATCACTATTTTAACTTAACATATATAAAATCAAATAACTTAATAATATCTAATACACTTAACTTGTAATTACAATCTCAAGCCGAATATATTATCAAAATATTAAGTTACAATTATTCTGTACAAACTATTACAAATATTACAGTACTATGATAATACTAAGCTATCTTACCAGCTTCAGTATCACCCGGTACAGTCTTATCTGCACTTGTACCCACTCCAGAACCACTAGCACCAGCGCCAGACTCCCCCTGAGTTGTAGCTTGCTCACCAGTCTTTGAAGGACCAGTCTGCTCACCACTCGGTGAATTGGGATCATCGTCCTTGTCTGAATCTCTCTTCCTCTTCAACTCATTTTCTCTGCAAGACTCCAGATATACCAATATCTCCCCCTGAGTAGACTGTCCTGAATGCGCTTTCAAGACTAGACTCTCCAAAGAAGATAACTTCTGTCTCTGAACATTGAAGTCCGCAAGTAAAGTATCATGAGTCTTCATCAGCAGATTGTAAGATTCACTCTGTTTGAGTATCTGCTGAGCAAGAAGAAGATTGTTCGACACCAGCTCTGGAATCTGAGAAGTAAGCTTCTCTAAATCCTTTACCCTAGACTCTAAGGATGTAATCCTTTCAGCATCAGTCGTCGGAGTAACAGGTATCGTTCTTGGTCCAGGCGGTGTAAGAGACTCAATATGCCAGTCTCTGGTCAGCGGTGTATGAGGTTGAGACAAAGCTTGCGTAAGCAAGTTTGCCGCAAATCTAGCTCCCTTATTCGTCGGAAAATTAGCTCCACGAACTAGATCAGCAACCTCATGCTGTAAAGTTAAACACAATTAAAATCAGTTATTGTTACAGATTACTCTGTCTCAAACTCTAATTAATTGCATAACACTTATAGTTATAGAACTTATATCTCATACCTGAAGCGGTACAGACATCTGTTCAGTAACCACCGGTGTATCCGTCTCCACCTGTGGTGTATCCTGAGCAACTGTATACAGAATTAACTGTCTCAGTTTAACTCCTGATAAACAACAAGTTAAGATTATTTAACTTTTATAATCAATACTAACCTTCTCGAATAGTCAGCGTTCTCGGACTCTTCATCAAAGGAGTTACAATCTCCTCAACATCTTCCTCCATAATACCCTTACCTTTTCTCTTCTTTTCAGCAATAGATGGAGGAGGAGAAGGTGTATTCTCAGAATCCTCATCTGAAGCCGTCTCACCATCACGACCTCCAGATGATCTAACAGGATCCTAAAATTTAAATATATTAAACATTTATGATTAGCATAAGCTCTATCATACAAGTTCTATATATTTAAGATTAATCAGATATAATACCTCAGTCGGTACAACAACTGATTCATCTAGCTGTATCTGCTCCCCCTCAAGTAATACAAATTCTGGGTTTGCAGCCTCAGCTTCAGCTTCCTGTTCGGTTAATGATATTTATATTTAAAAATCAGAAATAATATCCAATTAACTAAATATCTAATATCAGAATCATTATATAATAATATTATGCATCTATGATTAATAAAACAATCTATCAACTAAGCATCTATATTATTATATAAATAAAATATTACCTCAGATGGTGCAAAATAACTATCAATATCCTGATGCAAAGGATTCGTTGCATCATCATTCTGCTCCAAAACCTCTTGCACAACTTGTGCAGCGACCTCTTGATTCACTTGCTGATCAACCTGACCAACCTGAATAAGAACATCCTCAAGGAGCCCTTGTGGATCTTCAGGTTGAGCCTCCTCAGCAGCAGGTTCCGGTACAACATCAGCAGCAGCAGGAGCATGGCGTTATACCCAAAGAGTGGTCTGACCTCCGGTTTCACCACTCCCTCCTTCCTAACCGTCTGCATGAACATGGCGTTATACCCACAATGGTCAATCGTATTAACCACTAGATGTGGTTCAGGTATAGCCAAATCCGGTAGACGCGCATGGATAATCAACATGCAAAATCGCGGGTAAACCAAAAATCTTGATCTAACAGACCCCGATATCTGTTTCGCAATCTCACCAAAAAGATAATCACAAAAACTGTATGGTTTATTATAAACCAGTGATAGTGCAGCCGATAAAATAGCAGGGCTTAACTCATCAAAACCACCCTTCTTCGCTACAAAAATGATATTCATCACGTGCCAGAGAAACCTCCACTGACCAATAACCAGAGGTTTCTGGAACTGACGTCCGCGTCTATCTCCCGTATAACCCATACGACCTATAGCACCCTCTATAAAATCCATAGGATACTCAATATCCCCATTCTCCTGTTCTACTGTACCTAGCTGCAAAATCTCACTGAGATTACCAGCCGAAAATGTAACAGGTTGGCCACTAACCGTAGCTCGAATCTCTGGCGGATTGACAGATTCGTCATATACAATATCCGTCCAGAAATCATTCAGTATAGCCTGAGTGTTGAGAACTGAGACACTGCTAGATTTGCTCAGAATACAAGTATTGTGCCGCTGTTAGAAGTACTACCACTGTTAGTAGTTGCCACTGCTAGTTAGTAGCTGCCGCTGTCAAGTAGTTTGTCTAACAGTGCCACTGTTAGTGTGTAGTTTGTATTTTGTATTAAGTACTCAACCACTGTTGATAATATACGAGTACTACCCCTGTTAGTGATATAGATAACCACTGTTGGTTAGATATAGTTGAATAGAGAGAATTATGGAATAGATATGATTCCATAATAGTTTGATTCTGTAAAGGACTCTATATGTTATAAATAAAGATCCTGTAAAACCCTAGAGTGTGACGAATTCATTCTAGTTATTAGCTTCAAGGTTGTAAACCCTAACACAAATTGTGTGTTCGTATTATTGTTAATAATATTGAAGCTTTTGGTTAGATATTCTGTTATATACAAGTTTGTTCTTCAAGTTATTAATAAACTATTCCGCAAGCTTATTAATAATCAATCAAAGTAATACATACTAAGATCTCTAGCTGGGATCATCAAGTGGTATCAGAGCTTGGTATTACTTTGATCTTGAAGAAGGTAATTAAATTTTGCAGCTTTTTCAACAAACAACAACATGTCTACTGAAACAATGGAAGGTATTCAAGCTACAAAAATCCCCATGCTCAAACCCGATGAGTTTGAGCTATGGCAGACTAGGATTAGACAATACATGTTGCTGACTGATTATATGATGTGGGAGGTGGTTACTAATGGACCAGTTTATACTAAGGATGCAGATGGTAAAAAGGAAGAAAGACCACCACCAAAGACTGATGCAGAGAGAAAAGAAAGAGCAACAGAGTGGAAGGCATTAAGTACTCTACTTTTGTCTATTCCTAATGAGTATCAAAGGAAGTTTGAAAACTGTGAAGATGCTCAGGTTCTTATGCAAGCAATTGTTAAGAGATTTGGTGGTAATGATAACACCAAGAAGAATAAGAGATCTCTTCTCAAACAACAGTTTGAAAACTTTGCAGGTGTAAAGTCTGAAACTCTGACTCAGACTTTTGATAGATTTCAAAAGCTTGTGGGTGATCTTGAGAATCACAATGTTAAGGTTGATAAAGATGATTTGAATAGGAAGTTTCTAAGATCATTAGGCACAGATTGGAATATGTATACTGTGGGACTTAGACAAAGTGCAGATCTTGAAGAAAAGGAGATTGAAGATCTATACAATGATCTGAGGAACTTTGAGCCTGAGGTGATGGCTCTGAAACAGTCCAATAGTAGCTCTAACAATGCTGCTTTTGTGTCTGTTGGTGAATCTGGTAGCTGTAGCACATCTGGTGCTAATGATAATATCTTGGAAGCCTTCTTTGCGAGTCATGTTAATTCATCATTAACAACAGAGGATTTGGAACAGATTAATGAAGAAGATCTTGAAGAGATGGATTTGAGATGGCAGATGGCTATGATTACTATCCAGGCAAAAAGGTTTATGCAGAGGTCTGGGAACAGAAACTTCACTTACAAGAGAGATGGTGTAGCTGGATTTGACAAGAGCAAGGTGGAGTGCTTCAACTGTCACAAGATGGGACACTTTGCTAGAGAATGCAAGAGCACACAGGCTGGAGGATCTCAGAATGGTATTATGAGAAATAGTTCTGCTCCACAAAGAAGATTGGTACCTGTTCAGAACACCACTTCTGATTCATTGGTTGCACAAGATGGGATGGGAGGATTTGACTGGAGTGACCAAGAAGAGCTTGTAGTTCAGAATCAAGCTTTGATGGCTGTCACAGAAGAACCAGAGCCTTCAGACATTCCATATGAGGTACAATCTAAATTATGTTCTCCTGCATGTAAGAAAATGGTTAAATTTTATAGGGATCATAATCTGGTTGTGTGTAATGAATTAAAAGCTTGTGTGGAAAAGAGTCAACATTCAACTTTAGCCATTGAAAACTTAGAAAGACAGATAAAAGCTTTTGAAAAGAATGAATCACAATTTCACTTAGATATTAAATATCTGAATTGGGAAAAGAAAGCTTTACAAACAAAAGTTGATATGCTAAGTGCAAAGTTGGCTGAGGCAATTTCTGATAAAGAGTCAATAAAATTGAAAGTTGATGAATTGGAAAATGCTTCAAAAGGTGTTCAAAACTTAATCAAGTCTCAAATTCATGATAAATTAAAACTTGGATTAGGTTACAACCTTAATGCTGTACCCCCACCTTATAATCATACTTAATTCCTATCTAAGCTTGAGTTTGACTTAGAAAAACTTAAGGTAGGTGTGTCTGAGGAGGTTAAAAAGGTAGATCCAGTTGTTAATTGTGCTGATAATGTGAATTTTGATAAAGTTGAGGTATCTGATTGGACTGAGGAAGATGAGAGTGATAGTGATAGCTCATCTAGTGGTAATTCTGTGGATGATTGTGTTAAGCCTATTACTGGTCTAGTTTCTGAACTAAATAGTACTAAACTAGAAGAGGGTAAAAAGATGTTTGTTGAGAAAGCAAAGGCTCAGTTAGATCAAGTTAGAAAATCCAATAAATCTAGATCTGGTCTAGGTTATGTGCACAAAAGAGTTAATCCTGAATCAAAAGATAAGTCAAAAGATAAATCTGAATGTGAAAAGTGTGCATGTAAATCAAACAGGTCTGATTTAATTTCTGCAAATAATGCAAATAGATCCATTTCCAGGGGTAATCAGAGAAATTGGAACCAATTGGTTTCACAAAGGTTGGGTAATGGGTTTGAATGTATGAAAAGAAAGGCATGTTATATATGTGGCAGGTACAACCATACTCAACAGGACTGCTACTTCAATCCTAATAATAAAAGGAACAGAGGTACAAGTCCATTGTTGAAAAACAAGCCAAACAGAGGCAAGGCTGCAACCACTGTTAATGATGCAGCAGTGCCACTGTATAAGGCTAACAGAGGCATGAACAGAACAGGGGAAGGCTTGGCCACTGCTAGGCATGCTACCTCTGCTAGTGTTAAGCATTCCAAAAGAATGTTTACACCAAGTAGAGCTACCACTGCCAGGCTTATCAATACCAATTTGAAAGTGACCACTGTTAAGCTTATTGCCCCTGTTAGGTCAAAAATTGATTGTTTTTGGAGACATAAAAATGAGTGTAAATCTGAAGTGTCCAAAACCAATGCAGCACTGAGATCAATCACTGTCAAAAGGGTTGATGTCAAAGGTGCTCATGGGAAACCCAAAGCCAAATTGGTTTGGGTTCCCAAGAAAAACTAATTGTTTTTCTCATATATGTGCAGGGCAAGCCACCAAGCTTATGGCATATTGATTCTGGTTGTTCAAGACACATGACTGGAGACAGGAAAAAGCTACAGGACTTTAAAGCGTTTGATGGAGGAGATGTAGCATTTGGAAGCAATCCTAAAGGAGGTAAAATCACAGGTAAAGGTAAGGTAAAAAGCAGTAAGCTCACTTTCAATGATGTTTATTATGTTGAGCAATTGAGATACAATTTGCTTAGTGTGAGTCAAATCACAGATAAGCAAAATCCTGTATATTTCACTGACACAGAATGCCTTATACTTTCTGAAAAACTCAAAATACCTGAAGATAAGATTTTAATGAGAGTTCCAAGAAAGGATAATGTATACTGTAGTGATTTAAACAAGATGGAATCTCAAAATGTTAACTGTCTCATTTCTAAAGCTACTGTATCTGAATCTGAACTATGGCATAGGAGGATGTGTCACTTGAATTTCAAGACCATGAATAAACTTGTTAGGAATAAGCTAGTGAGAGGCTTACCTGAAAAGTTATTTGAATGTAGTGACCACTGTGTAGCATGTCTCAAAGGCAAGCAACACAAAACCTCTTATAAGACCAAGCTTGTGAATACCAATACCACTCCCTTACACCTGTTACATATGGATTTGTTTGGCCCTACCAATGTAGCTAGTCAAGGGAAGAAATCTTACTGTTTGGTAATAACTGATGATTACTCTAGAATGAGTTGGGTGTTCTTTCTTAGGACTAAGGATGAGACAGGTGAAATACTTAGATCATTCATAACTAGGATTGAGAATTCAACTAATCAAAAGGTTAAGATCATCAGGTGTGATAATGGGACAGAATTTAAGAATCATGAGATGAATAAGTTCTGTGAGGATAAAGGTATAGAAAGACAGTATAGTGCACCTAGGACTCCACAACAAAATGGAGTAGCTGAGAGGAGGAATAGGACACTAATTGAGGCTGCTAGAAGCATGCTAGCAGATGCTAAACTTCCAATGTCCTTTTGGGCAGAGGCAGTTAGCACTGCTTGTTATGTTTTGAATAGGATTTTGATTATTAAACCTCATAACAAGACACCCTATGAGTTATTCTTTAAGAGAAAACCTTTGGTTAGCTTTTTAAAACTATTTGGATGTCCTTGTACTGTCTTAAATACCAGAGATCATCTTGGTAAGTTTCAGAGTAAGGTAGATGAGGGTGTATTTGTTGGATACTCTATTCAAAGCAAGGCTTATAGAGTATTTAACAAAAGGACTAGGATCATAGATGAGACCATGGATGTGACCTTTAATGAACATACATCAAATGTAGAAGGAAAAGGTCCAGAAGTTTTGTTTGATATTGATGCACTAACTCATGCTTTTAGATATCCAGATTTGTCTATTAGTGCAGATACAGATGCAAGTACAGATGCAGGTAATGATGCAGGTAAAGATGGGCTTTCAAGCACAAGTCAGACTAAAAAGGATGACTTGCAGTATGTATTGTTTCCTATTTGGTCTCCAGATCCTCCAGAAGCATTCCAGTTAGAGCAAGATGAACCTTCAGATGATTCAAGTGGGTCAAGTAGCAAAAATGGTTCAAAGGATGAAGATGGTTCAATTCCAACAGAAAATCAACCATTTACTTCAAAGGGTTCTCATATAGTTTCAGAGCATGATTCAGAAGGAGAGCCCGATTCTCCAAAATTTGTTGAACAAAGTCCTCCATTTCAAGTTTTGGAAAGGACTTCTTTGTCAGATTCTGAAGCAACTCCAAAGCCTTCACAAGAAAGAGAAGAAAGAGATTCTTACTCAGAATCTGAAATGGATAATCTTTTGGGTCCAAATTTGGAAAGAGAACTGCTTGATACATCAACATCTAAGTATCTGGTTCACAAAGATCATTCTTTGGATTTGGTCATTGGTGATATTAATTCATCTGTTCTGACCAGACAGCAGTCAAAGGTAAGAGAAGAAGATTTACATACTTCATTATATGTTTGTTTTCTTTCTCAGATGGAACCAAAGAAGGCAGTGGAAGCTCTCAAAGATCCAAGTTGGATAGAGTCAATGCAAGAAGAATTGTTGCAGTTTAAACTGCAAGATGTATGGGATTTGGTTGATCTACCAAAAGGAAAGAGGGCTATAGGCACAAGGTGGATCTTCAAGAACAAGAGAGATGAAAGAGGTATAGTGATAAAGAATAAAGCAAGGCTGGTAGCACAAGGGTATACACAGGAAGAAGGCATAGATTATGATGATGTTTTTGCTCCTGTTGCTAGAATAGAAGCTATTAGGTTATTTTTAGCTTATGCATCTTATCAGGATTTCAAAGTTTATCAAATGGATGTGAAGAGTGCTTTTCTTCATGGTCTAATTGATGATGAGGTGTATGTATGCCAACCACCAGGGTTTGAAGATCCAACATATCCAGATAGAGTGTGCAGATTGAAGAAAGCGTTGTATGGGCTACATCAAGCACCAAGAGCTTGGTATGATACACTATCCGAGTATCTTCTCAAGAATGGATTCAAGAGAGGTACTATTGACAAGACTTTGTTTACCAAGAGGGTTCAGAGAGATATATTGTTGGTACAGGTTTATGTTGATGATATTATTTTTGGTTCAACTAGGGACTCATTGTTTGGTTTTTGGTCACACATGTATGCTGTGAAACGGATCTTTAGATACTTGAAAGGTCAACCTGATTTGGGACTTTGGTATGCTAAAGGATCAGATTTTGAGCTTAAGGCTTTCACAGATAGTGACTATGGTGGTGAGAACATGGATCGAAAATCCACCAGTGGAGGATGTCAATTTCTTGGAAATAGATTAGTGTCATGGCAATGTAAAAAGCAGACCACGGTTTCCACTTCTACAGCAGAAGCAGAATATGTTGCAGCATCAAGTTGCTGTGCACAGGTTCTTTGGATTCAGAATCAAATACTGGATTATGGTTTGACTTTCATGAACACTCCTATTTATATTGATAATACTTCTGCTATTAGTATCATTCAGAATCCAGTTAAGCATTCAAAAACCAAACACATTGAGATCAGATATCATTTTATACGAGATTGTTATGATAAAAGATTGATTCATATTTTTAAAATTCATACTGATAATCAACTTGCAGATCTTTTTACAAAAGCATTTGATGTAGGAAGATTTACATTTTTGATAACTAATATTGGTATGATCAATCTCACGTAGTGTTTTGGTCTGGATTTGATACTAACAGGGGTAAAATATATTGTATGTGACAGGGTCAGGTGTTGCCACTGTTAGCTTCATCATGATAACAGATGGTGCCACTGTTAGTTTACCTTTGCCACTGTCAATGTATTTTAAACCCCTGCTGTATATGTGTGTAATTTAACCCCTGCTAGTTGTTTTTCTTACTTTAATATTGCAGGTTTCAGCCACTGTCAAGAGACATCACTTGAGCTGGAAGTTAATGTTTTATTTGTTTCTTCTTATTTTTTGGTTAAAAAAAAAATAATAAAAAAAAAATAAAAAAAAATTCGTTGTCTAACTAAGATAAGTTTATGCCCCTGTTAGTTCTAAGTTGGCGTTTCCTTTGTCGGATGCCCCTGCTAGACTATCAGCCGCTGCTAGCTTTGTTAGATGGTTAGAAAGGGTTGACTATAAATTGACCAAGTGAGGTACCCCTGTTGGGTTTGTTTGTAAATTGTGCCCCTGTTGGGTATAACCAGCAGTGCCACTGCTAGTTCTATTTTTAGGGCTTGGCACTGTCATCAAATAAATACTCAAATACTTCACTTTTTCAATTACGCTTTCAAAATTTTCAAAACCCTTCAATAATCGCTCTCGCTTTGAGTTGTTTATTGTAATTCACTCTTCGTTCGTTCATCAATTACATCAATGGCATCTTCATTGTCATCTGATTCTGATCATTCTACGCTAAGTGTTCATTCTGAACACAATATGAGGGCTTTCTTGAATAAAGAACTTGTCGATGAGTATTTTCACCCTATTATTGATTTCTTGAGTAATTGTCCAGTTACACATGCCCTTACTGTTTGTCCACGATTAATTCGATCGCATATTCAAGAATTCTGGCAGAATGCAAAGGAAGGGAATATTAATGGCATTACTCACATTCATTCCACTGTCAAGGGTAAGAAGGTAATGGTTACTGAGATTGTTCTAAGAGAGCTTTTACAGTTTGATGATGAAGGTGGAATTCTGGAATTATCGAGAGAAGATTTGTTTAAAGGCATTATGGATATGGGGTATGAAGGTTCAGGAAAGACAAGATCAGAATATACTTTCTTGAAGTCATGGTTTTGTCCTCAATGGAAGTTCTACATTCATACTTTTCTGGTATGTTTGTCTCAAAAGAGAACTAGTTTTAATGAATTTAGTTCTACTATTGCATATCCTATTATCTGCTTGGCACAGGGTATTAAATTTAATATATCTAGATTTATCTTAGATAATATGGTTAGGAATGTAAAGGGTGATACATTCGTTATGTACCCTAGATTTGTTCAGCTTTTATTGAATAATCAATTGTCAAATCTGCCAGCAGAGGATAGTGTGATTGTTAGTTCTACTCTATCTTTGAGGACTATTAAGGCTATGAATCAGTATCAGAATGCTTTTTCTAAGAAGGAAACTGCATTATTTTCTACAATGCTAGATACTCCTTCTGCCACTGGTGGTGTATTACCAACACCATCTGGACCAAATGATGACAGACCAACAACACAAGTTGGTTCTGAACACACATCAGGAGGTGGCATCAAAAGAAAACAAGGGAACAAACAGCCTACCCAATCTAAAGCCAAGAAATCCAAGAAGGCTACACAGGCTATGGAGATTCCTGTTTCTCCACAGTCTCAGTCAACTGTCCCAACACAACAGGTGAACATACTTGATGAAAATGTTCATTCTGGAAGGGCTGCCACTACTGTTTCTAGCCCACTGGCAGGGCAGGATAGTGGTAACATTAATCAGACCCAACCAGAGGCAACTATGTTTGATGAACCTATGGGTGATGATTCAAATGTAGGTCCCAGTACCAATAACCAAGGGACATCTGCAGTGGCAGATGTGGGCAAGGATTCAACTAAGAGGTCACACTCTAATGTTGATGAGCCTAGTGATACTGATGAATTGACGATTTCCTATCTTGTACATGATATCAATAAACTGTGGAGCAAATATGAGAGGGAAAGGGCTTACAGAAAAGAGGCTCAACAGAAAATTCAAGCTCAGGATGAGTTAATTGCTAAGCAGAAGGAGATCATTGATCATCAGAAGGCGGAGTTGCTTGATGTGCAGAATAGATTGGTAATGCTTGAGGAGGCTGTCAACAATATTCTTCTACCTGCGAATAAGTTAAAGGAATCTTCAGGCAAGGGGGAGAAGAAAGCAGATGATGATAATATGCCTGAAGATGATGGTTCAGGAAAAGCAGGTGATGATGATGATGATGATGATTCACATGGACCTCATGATGATATGAGTGGAGCAATGATAAATATTGATGAGATGCATGATGATTCTGCAGCTACAGAGGTGCTTGAGCTTGATGATAATACAGTTGAGATGGATATATGTGAGCATAATGAGGCACAATCAGAAGACACTGTGGAGTTAGTGTTTGATGATAAAGATGATGATTATGTGCAGAGCAGGGATAAGGCTGAGGAGGAGCTCAATGTCTCTGATTATGTGATACATGAAAGTTTAGATGATGAGATGGTAAATGCTGCAGATGACAGAAGAATGGTGGTATATACTGGTGAAGATTCTTCTGAAAATGTTAATACAAGTGATGGTGCAGGAGCAGAGCAGACTGATGAAACAGATGAAACAGTTTATCAGGTATTTCCATTGAATAAAGGGTTGCCTGAGAAAGCTGCACTTAGATTATATTTTTGGGATGTGATGGGTGCTAACCTGGAAAATAAGAAAAGAGTCAGTTTCAGTGATAGGCCAGTGTATGAGGTGGTTGATGATGTTGAAAAAGAGATGAAAGAAGGAGAAGTTGAGATTAAGGGGGAGCAATCAAAGTCAATTGATGAAGAGAAGAAGTTGCAGACCTTTACAAGAAAGAAATTTATTCCCAGAAGAAAGCCAACTAATACTTTATCCCCTGTCAAAACTTCTACCACTGTTGTCACAATTTCAACCACTGTCAACACTAACACTACCACTGTTACATCTACCCCTGTTAGTACACCAACACCTACCACTGTTGATACACCAATCACCACTGCTGTCATATCAACCCCTGCCACAACTACCACAACAACAAGACCAAGAGAGGTACCTGTTACAATAAGAGAACCAACTTCACCACTCAAGCCTGAGTCTAAATTGCCTGTGATTGATCCAAAAGACAAAGGTAAAGGAAAGTTAAAAGAAAAATCAAAAGTGAAAGAAATTAAAGAACCTCATCTTGAGTCTCATGATATGCTAAGGATGCAAGTAGAAGAAAGGGAAAGGTTGATAAGGAGAGCTGCAGAAGCTAAAGCTGAAGAAGAGAGTGATGATGTTAAAATGATTTTGGATGATCTGAGTGTAGTGACTATTACACAGAAAGCTGCAGAGATTGTTAAAGAAAAGACTGAACAAGGATTAAAGCTTCCTGCTCAGAGAGTTCATGATTATTTAAAGAAGAAGAAAGGTAATGAAGAGGAAGAGTTATCTTCTGGATTTTTGTTGATGAAAAGGTCAAATGAGGAAAGGGCTAGAAAGAAAAAGCAAGAGGAATTAGCCAAGAAGAGGAGTAAACCTTTACCATATGCTGAAAGGAGAAGACAAATGATCAATGCTCTGTCTGATAATTATGCCCCAGCTAAAATTGTTAAAGGATGGAATATGCAGAAGCTGGAACAGGCATATGATAGGTATATGGGAAGAGATGATGAGTGGACCAAGAAATTGGAAGAGAATAGGCATTTGAATGCATTGATGAAGGAGAAGAAAGAAAAGGCAGATAGGGAAATGGTAAAGTTTTTGAAAGAAGAAGAAGAAAGAAGAGAAAAAGCAGCTGCTGAGGCAGCAGAGAAAGCCTTAGAGGATAAGCAGAATGAAGTCAGAAGAAATTCATGGAAAAATCAGATTTCTAAAGACAATGTTATTCCTGACATTCCAAGATTTGATCCAGAGCTGAAAAAGAGAATCAAGATTCTGACTGATAGCAAGGAGATTTCTGAAGGACCAAGAAAGGCTAGAATTATAAATTGGGAAGGAGTAGCAATTGATTATGGTTTCAGAAAAATGATCCTTGAGATCAAGATTGAAAGGGAAAGAGGATTTGATGACCATGTTGGGAGTATGATTGATTTGCTCAGAATCTGTACAAGAGATGATCTTATGGAGTTGTATCAAGTGAGCAGAATCAGGAATAGAAAGAACTCTGAGTCTGTGATTGAAAGACAAATGATGGAGTTATTGCAAAGCATGTTTGAACCAGCAAGCATGTATCACTTATTCTTTCACTGTCATCAAAGGGTTATAACCTGGAGATATTTTGCCAGAGCTGGAGTACACATGGTAGTATTTAACAATGGGCAGGTGATCTACATGTTTGATGATCGACACTATGTGCTGGGAACAGGGCTGCTGAATAGATTGGTTGATTTGAAGTTATCTACAACCATCATTACTGAAGGAGCTTACAGAGCTTTATACATGGTGTTCAATCAACTGCATAAGAGGCAAACGATGAAGGAGATAGAAGAAGAAAAGAAGGATTGAAACTTGAATCATTACTCTGAATGATCAAGTTTAGGGGGAGATTGTTGAGAACTGAGACACTGCTAGATTTGCTCAGAATACAAGTATTGTGCCGCTGTTAGAAGTACTACCACTGTTAGTAGTTGCCACTGCTAGTTAGTAGCTGCCGCTGTCAAGTAGTTTGTCTAACAGTGCCACTGTTAGTGTGTAGTTTGTATTTTGTATTAAGTACTCAACCACTGTTGATAATATACGAGTACTACCCCTGTTAGTGATATAGATAACCACTGTTGGTTAGATATAGTTGAATAGAGAGAATTATGGAATAGATATGATTCCATAATAGTTTGATTCTGTAAAGGACTCTATATGTTATAAATAGAGATCCTGTAAAACCCTAGAGTGTGACGAATTCATTCTAGTTATTAGCTTCAAGGTTGTAAACCCTAACACAAATTGTGTGTTCGTATTATTGTTAATAATATTGAAGCTTTTGGTTAGATATTCTGTTATATACAAGTTTGTTCTTCAAGTTATTAATAAACTATTCCGCAAGCTTATTAATAATCAATCAAAGTAATACATACTAAGATCTCTAGCTGGGATCATCACTGAGAGATAGGAGGATTGGCCGTAATGGCGTATCTAATCCGTGATCGTGCAAGAAATCTAAGAATATCAGAAACCCTGTCAGCCCGCTTGGCTTCAAGGTTCAGATCCACCAAAATATTGTGGCCCTTGTCAAATGCTCTAGCCATATCTGTAAAATAAACACAAACAACAGATATAATTTTAATGCACGATTAAAAATCTTTAAACTATAACGTATTATGAATCGAGATTCATCAAACATCTTAGTTTAAAATTGAAATTATATATAACTTGTTACAAAATAGTCTCAAGTCGTATATAAAAATTTAACTTGTAACTAAAAAGTCTTAAGTCTAATTTAAATCCATTATATAAAAGTTATTATTTTAAAAAAATCTTAACATTTATATAACTACTTAAAAATAAAATTTATCTAAGTCCTAGATTCGCATAAACTGGCTAAGCGAATCGAGATCAGCTCGTTTCGCTTATCAACTCGCTTCACTCATCAACTCGCTACATTGATCAACTCGTTTTTTAAAGTGAACTCGCTAATCCCATCGATTCGCTAGTCAACTCGCTGCGAGTTGAATCAAAATGTCAACTCGTTCGATGAACTGCCGTCGCGAGTTTGTTTTCAAAATCGATTAATCCGTTGATTTTAACATGATCTATCGATTGATTTACGTTCATTAATGTTTGTTTAACATAAACTCTAAAAATCCATGTCCAATAACATCTTAATCGACGCAAATCGTTTAGTTTATAACCCGAAACCCTAAGTTTATAAAAACTTCAATTTCTCGTTATTTACACGGTGAAATCCATAGTATTATACCTCAAAATGTTCGTAAATTGAAGATGTATAAAGTCTACGGATTGAAAAACTCGTTCCCGTACTCTAAAAATCGAAATCAAACGAAAACTCAAAATTGCCTCGTTTCGCCTGTAAAACGGATTCGCAAAGTTATAGTGAACTCGTGAAGTTTGTGGGTTCGGTGGGTTGGCTTGACTCGTTTGACCCCCTTTAGACTTTGTATCCGATTCGCGAAATTTCAAGCGGATCCGCAAGTTGATGTCAACTCGCAGGACTATATTAAAACGCGAATTTAATTCTAAGTATAAATAAAACCCGATATTTTACAAGTCTAAATTATAATTAATTTTTACTTGTATTTGTCACGTTTGTTCAACTCAAAAATATTCAGTATAATTTAATTCCGAAGGGTAAATTCTGATAAACACAAAAACTTAAATTAAAAACAAATAAACATACGATAAAAATGCAACTATATAAACATTGGTATCAAGTACCATTTTATTAATCACTTGATCAAAACAAAATACATAAACAAAATAAATAAGAATTTATCTGCTTAGGGATCATATTAGAAAAAATAAGTAATTAAGTATATATTTAAAAGTCTAAGCAGATTGGTAGTATACATACCTCATGAAATTCAAGTAATTATTATAAAATTACAACTAACTTTATCATTTATACATTTATATTTATAAAACTATATCTTAGGTACCTTTATCCACATAGCATAATTAATAAATGCATTACTCACATAAAGTGAATATTTTAATTTTAGACAGTCCAAGACGATTACCGGTATTTTGATCCATATAAACAAACTATACTCAATTTTCTAAGCTAACACTTTATTGTTAGTATGAATATTATCAAGTGCTTCCTATTATATGACATACTGAAGAATTTCAAGTAAAACTCATAACACTGCATCATTAAATTTTCAAGGTAGCGGTTACTAAATGATGTATCTTTTCGAAACATATAACATACACTTGAATTTTCAAGGTTAGACAAATATCAAACATACTTTGAATATGCTATGTTATCCAAGTCTGTACATAGTACAACAGAAGATCCCTTCTAACATAATTCAAAATATATTTGAGAATATTAAGTTAATTACAGGTTTCAGTTCTGTACTTAGTACAACAAAGTTACCAGTAATTAAGTTAATACCCATATTGCTACTATTTGTCACTTTAAATTAAAATGCATGATAACAGTGTATGGTAATACCATCATTCAACAATTAAGACTTAATGTCATACATCATAGAATAGTAACACAAGATAATAAACAAGTAATTAATTAACTTCTTAAGACTTAGAAAATTTCATATATTTTGCCTACCAGTACATCATATGATGAAGCCATCTAAAGTTTTTACTAAAAATAGACAAATTATAACTTGTGGATATAGGTGTATAATCAAATAAATATAAACACATACCTGATAGAACCGCTGTAGTTCTAAAGCAACTTTATTTGAACCTACTACCATATCATACTTAGAACTTAAGCTTATTATTGTGAAACTTATTCTCCTAATGTACTATCATTTCCCTTAGTTTTTGCAAATAAAAACTTAAATGAAGGTGATTCCCCTTAGGTAACAAGCAAATGAATGCCATACGCCCTTTTTTTTTTTTTTAAGTACATAAAACAAATACTAACTATTACAAAAATACCCTTGGAAGACTAATCACTCTGGATTTCTCATTCCGTTTAGTTGAACCAACGTCTCAAATCTTGCTCTGTCGAACGCCTTTGTGTATAAGTCTGCTAAGTTATCCAATGATGGAACCTTAACTAACTTTATCAACTTCTTCTCAGCACAATCTCTAATAAAATGATGTCGAATATCAATATGCTTAGTTTTACTGTGCTTCACCGGATTATTGGTGATCGACATAGTAGATTCGTTATCAATCATCATAGGAGTATTGGTTATATTTAACCCATAATCCCGCAGTTGCTGTTGAATCCAAAGTACTTGCGAGCAACAGCTGCCAGCTGCAACATACTCAGCTTCACATGTAGAAATGGCTACCGAGGTTTGCTTCTTGCACTGCCAGGATACTAATCTACCTCTTAGGAATTGACATCCTCCGGTCGTAGATTTCCTATTCTGATTGCATCCTCCATAATCCGAATCAGTATAAGCTACGAGATCTAAGTCTCCATCAATCGGATACCAAAGACCCAGCTTAGGTTTCCCTTTGAGGTAACGAAAGATTCGTTTAACAACTTGCATATGTGATTCTTTCGGATTAGCCTGATATCTTGCGCATAAACAAACAGCAAACATTATGTCAGACCTAGAGGCTGTTAGATACATTAGTGATCCGATCATGGCTCTATAAAGAGTTTGATCCACATCGCTATCACTTGATGTATCTGGACCTAATCCATGATTGACTGGAATTGGAGTATTGTAGACCTTACTTTCATCCATCTTGAAGCGTTCTAATAGCTCATATGTATATTTAGATTGATGAATAAAGAATCCATCCTTCTTTTGATCAACTTGTAATCCTAAGAAGAAATTCAACTCTCCCATTGCAAACATTTCAAACCTTTTTCTCATGACTTTCTCAAATTCTTGACACATCTTTTCATCAGACGATCCAAAGATAATGTCATCAACATAAACTTGTACGAGAAGAAAGTCTTTCTTTTTCCACTTCACAAACAGTGTACTATCAATCGATCCTCTTGTAAATCCATTCTCAAGTAGATACGTTGATAGTGTTCCATACCATGCCCTAGGTGCTTGATGTAATCCATATAGAGCCTTATTCAAACGATATACTCTATCTGGATACTCAGGATCAGCAAACCCTGGCGGTTGTGAAACATACACCAATTCTTCCACTTTGCCATACAAAAAGGCACTCTTAATATCCAACTGATACACTTTTATACCAAAATATGACGCGAATGCTAAGAATACTCTAATTTCTTCTAGCCTAGCAACTGGTGCAAACACCTCATTGTAGTCAATACCTTCTTGTTGATTAAAACCTTGAACCACCAGGCGAGCTTTATTGCGAGTAACGATTCCTTTATCATCTCTCTTGCACTTAAATACCCATCTAGTTCCAATTGGATATTCTCCCTTTGGTAGGTCAACCAACTCCCATACTTGTAATTTAGAGAACTGAGATAGTTCTTCTTGCATTGCTTCTACCCACGAACTATCTTTTAAAGCCATTTGAACATTTTTAGGCTCGATTTGTGAGATAAAGCATGAATATAGACATTGATTAGGAATCCCTGTCTCTTTATTGCAGTATACAAGCTTTGGTATTCTAAATTCTCAGACGTACTAGCTTTTGATTGATGCCTAGTTTGAACCGGAGTATTAATATCACCGATGATGTTTTCAACGGGATGATTCTTACTCGTTCTAGTTGTAGTAACTGGTTCAACCGGTATATCATCTCCTAAATTAGTACCAATCTCTTCCAATGCAGGAACATCTTCCGTACGAGCAGAAGATATCCTTAAGTGTTTCAAAGGAGTAAGTATATCATCAAACTTTTTAGGAAGATCATCAAGATCTTCTGTTTCTTGAGACTTATCCTCTGAAGGTTGTTGTGACTCACTAGTGGAAGCTTTATCTGAGTCAACATTAGTCTTAATTCCAGACTGCTTAACACTTGATGTTGAAGCGGGACCTATATTCCCATCGTCAAACAATAAATGTTCAGCTATCTCTGAATCACTGACATAGTCACTAATAGGAACTTTAAATGAGGCAAAAAGATCAGAATAATCAAATTGCCAATCTAAGCCCTTATGAACATCCGGTGAGTAGCTCGTAACTTCAATATTATAAACTACCTCCAAACGTCCTGTGACTTTATTAAAGACTCTCTTGTTTGGCGAATTGGGCATATAACCTAGGAAAAATCCTTCGTCAGCCTTCTCACCAAATTTTGCTTGATGCCCAGTCTTTAATATGGTGCATGAAACTCCAAAGGGTTCAAACCCTTTTAAGTTTGGTTTCTTATTGTTTAAAAGCTCATAACAAGTCTTGTTATGTCTCTTAACCGTAAGAACTCTATTAAGAACATAACATGCTGTATTCACTGCTTCTGCCCAAAAGATGACCGGAAGCTTTGAATCAGCAAGCATTGTTCTTGCAGCTTCAATCAACGTCCTATTTTTCCTTTCAGCAACACCATTCTGTTGAGGTTCATAAGGTGCACTGAATTGATGTAATATCCCTTTGCTTAAGCAATAGATATTCAACGTTGAATTCTTAAATTATGTTCCATTGTCACTACGAATACGCTTAACTCTCTTTTTATAGACATTCTCTACTAGATCAAAGAACTCAATTAGAATTCCAGGAGTCTCATCCTTTGATCCTGATGTAACGCAAAAAGTCATGTTTTCAAAGCCATTATTCCACACTTTTTGGGCACATCTTTAGTGAAAACATTCCAAAACAATCATTATTTACTAAAATTCACTAAAGTGCTCAAAATATAGACGTTGCTACAAAAATCAGTAAAAACATCCGAATAACGAACAAAACGGAGCAAATAAGCAGCAACCAATTCTCGCACCCTCATTTATCCTATGATAAACATATTCTAACCTTATGATATGATGTAATAGGTAAAATCGAGACGAGAAAATCAAGAATCATGCAAATCGGACAAAGGACGGAAAAGACTGGACGGTTACAAACTCTTATAAAGTGATTTCGGCTATGCTAAAGTTGTACACATCCAATTTCAGTAAGATTGGCACCACTAGAAGCGTAACAGAATTACGAAGACACAGACGAAAGAATCAGGTCAAACGGAAGCATAACGAAGGAGATACGCGCGTTTTAAGCAACGAACAAAATCAGACGGAAGCCGTATACGGCCTTGGCCACCGTATACGGCCCTTCATAGACCGTATACGAACCATAACACACCGTATACGGCCCTATGAAGGCCGTATACGGCCCCCTGCACCCCATATGCTGCTCGTTTGTGCTTCGTTTGCTTGTACGTGCGTGCTTCGCGAGTTGTACGGCTGATTTCAAGCTTTGCCTATAAATAGGAGGCCACCCCTCCATCATTCGACACACTTCAACATTCCATTCATTTCTCCATTTCCACTTTCTCTCTCACACACACTCTCTCTCTCTAAAACTCTCTTTCTTTCTTTCTCTCTCTAGAAATTAAGGTTTGATCCAGTTAGTTCTCAGTTAATATTTAACTGAAACTAACGGAGGGACTACTTTTGTAATAGCATAGGGAATAGTCCAGGGGCTTTTATTGTAATATTGTCAAGGATATTGCGGAAGTTCTGCTTGTACTCTCTCTCTAAACACTTATTCAATCTACGCTTTATTAACGGTTACTTCTTTCCTTATCTGTTATAATGATAATTGCTATTGTTATTATGCTAGATTTAGGATATGTTATTATGCGTAGTGAGTAGTTTCCTTGTGTGTTTGTTATGATGTAGTTACTTTATATATGTGTGGGGTGATGCTGCTTTAAACATATAATTGGATAACATTATGAAATAACGGAGGTAACGTTATACGGCTTTCATTTGTATAGCGCCGGAATCATCACTTATGTTTGTAGTAGGGAACGTGGAAGCTATGAAAGTCGTGGGCACAATCCGTTGTGGAAATAATGTTTCCAGTTATATTATATAAATGAAAACCGGTGATCTATTAATCTTGTATTTATGAATTTCTAAACCAAATCGCCTTTCCTCCAATTAAACGTGGTTAGAACCTTTATGACAAGGAGTCGCGAACCTTGATCAAACGGTCACTACCTATCTATGTTTTCTGAAACTGTAAACATGGTCTGAATTGCGTAGCTGTGGAAATACTGTTTAAAACCTTTCGTATAGTACACCGTGAATCAATCAGGGATTTATTGGGAAATAGTGAGGGCTGGTTTATATCATAGATGGTTGGGCTTTAATACAAACGTAGTATAAACTAGTCTAGAGTGACCATAAAGTATGTGACCCCGGAAAGACCACGATAAACGGCACTGTACTTCGTGTAACGTTGGAAACACCTTTGGTGAAGTACAAATACGTGGAGCTAAGGAAATGTCGGTGGTTGAAGACTGTGTCACATCCTGGTTTGACTTCAAAGCTGTGGAAATGTTTGATCGCACTGTACACCGTTAGTACACCTAAAGATTAGGAACACTGTGGAAATGCTTAGATGCACTGTACACCGTTAGTACATCTTGGGTCTGGAAAACTGTGGAAATGCATAATCACATGGTACACCGTAATGAAAGCTCTAGACTAAAATATAACCATTAATATAAAGTTAATAGTCACCAAAACCAAGTCTTAATCTTAAATGCCTTGTCTGGCTTTGTTGTCCCCGTAGTGTTAAGAAAGGTCGGAACCTTAGTGGGTATGTTACTCTATCTCATGCACCCAGGAACTAACATTCCAAGAAGGGTCGTTACTCCATCACTGGATAACGTTGAAGAGTTGAGCATCCTCCTCCGATCAGACTCAATTTGGCCTAGTATTCAGTGACATACTAATTGGTTTCCCCAATCAGTAGGGTACTAGTGTTTACACTACGAACAATTAAGCTTAGATAAGACACAAACCTTTAAAAGACGTTTTCATATCAAAACCCTAGCATCACCCCCGCATAAGCTAATGAAGTCATAACACACACATACCCTCCATACTGATTTCATCCCTATTTCTATTTTTTCATTTATTTACTTTTTACTTAATTGCTTTAAATTACGGACCTAAATAACAAAAAAAAAACCCACTCAAACTATGTTTTTAAAAATCCCATCACTAAATAAACAACTTGTCTTGATACTCTCGTTTCACAATACGATTAGCTTGAAGAACGACCCTAGGTCATACTGCTGCTATACAGCCGTAGTAAAACTTAGGTCCCCAGCTCTTATAAATTTAAAACTCCACTGTCGTGTCCTCCTTCCGTTGCGTTGACGACCGTGACCGATCGGGCTTACGACAAGTTTTTGGCGCCGCTGCCGGGGAGTTAATCGTAAGACTCTGAAGCATCTAGACTAGTTTTCTATTTAGTGATACTTCTTTCCCATTCTTATTTTCCTTTCCTTGTTCCAACCGACAATATCTTCCCATATCCCACAACGATATTCGACCAGATCATCCGGATCTGAATCTCTCATTTTCGTACCCGATCCTGAGTCGATTATCCGTACCATCCGCAAAGAAAGACGTTCCCGTTTTCCACAAATGGCCGCTCGTGTTACCCTCGCCGATAACACCTAACCATCCATCGAAGGACGAGGAGGACCGATTAGCTATCCAGTGATTGACGGAGCTTCTTTTGAGCTTAAACACCACATCGTACAACTCATAAAAGATAACTGCCAATTCCACGGTCTACCCCGTGATGATCCCAACGCTCATATCGACAAATTCATTCAGGTTTCAAACTTCTATAAGCAGAATGGGGTTGAGCAGGATATCATCCGCTTATACTTGTTCCCCTATTCTCTCGCTTTACATGCTTCTACCTGGTTTGAGGGACTTGAGACCGGCTCAATCACCTCATGGACCGACATGGGTAATAAGTTTCTCACAAGATACTTTCCCCCGTCCAAACAAACTCAGGCAAAGAATGACATCGCAAACTTCCAACAAGCCCACGATGAATCTATCTACTCAGCATGGGAGCGA
Organism: Helichrysum umbraculigerum; assembly: GCA_949592205.1. Lineage (NCBI taxonomy): Eukaryota > Viridiplantae > Streptophyta > Magnoliopsida > Asterales > Asteraceae > Helichrysum > Helichrysum umbraculigerum. Next base: position 6,901,674 of record CATIUR010000009.1, on the reverse strand, counting down.
TTCAAGAGTTTACTGAGGAAATGTCCAAACCACCAAATGACGAAGACTGACAAGGTGTGCACCTTCTACCGAGGTCTTGATCCTAACCATCGCATCAATCTTGACGCAGCAGCTCAAGGAAACTTCATGAAACTTACTGATGATGAAGCATGGAGCTTGATTGAGGATATGACGATGCATCACCACGATTGGAAGTCTGATGAGCAATCCTCATCATTACCCCTCTCCGCAAACAACACCCGTCAAACTGAAGCCATTAAGTCTCTGAGCGATCAAATTGAGACTCTGACAAAACAAATAGCAGATCTGAAGAAACAACCACAGCAGATCCACCAAGTTCAGGCTTGCCAGAACTGTACCAACCATCCTGCTGAAGAATACGAGGTTGAGTACGAAGATCCTACTGACGGTTCAGTCTATTATGCCCAGTTTCCTGTCAGACCTCAAAATCCGTCCGGTTTCGCTAGAACTTCACCACCACGAACTCGAGGAAACCAATATCCTCCACGGAACAACCAACCCCCTTTCCAGCCCAGGTTTCAGCCACGATATCCAACGTACCCCCAACAACCACAACTTCCATACAATCAACCACTTCCATTAACCGCCACTGAGGATACCCAGCCTGTTGAGCTTGCAAAGACCATCATTCCAGTCACGAGTACTGATGACAACCTCAACAAATTCATCCAAGGTCAGACCGCTTTCAACCAAAAGACTACGGCTCGACAAGACCAAACTGATCTATTCCTTCGAAATCAACTCTCGGTCCTGAAAAGCCTTGAGAACCAGATCGGTCAGTTAGCCCAACGTCTCGATACCCGACCGCAAGGGACCTTACCAAGCAATACCATTCAGAACCCCCACGTCGAGGAAGCCAAGACCTTAAACTCTGATAAACCAACTCCTTCTATGACTGCTTCTCCAAGGGAACATTCTCCTGTCCCGCCGACAGTTGAGACCAAATCAATGCCCACGCCAAGTCGTGAAGTTGAGATTCCTTTCCCTAACCGCCTGCACAAGAAGTACAATGCCAAGTCATTCAAACTTGATGGAAAATTCTTAGACACCGTGTCTAGAATCCCTTCTAGTACAAAGTACATCCGACGAATGCTGGCAACCAAGGACAAGATTCCTTCCACTCCTAAAGTCTCCCTGAACGCCGAGTGTTCAGCCGTCATCCAGAATGCCTTACCGGAAAAGCTAGGAGACACGGGACGATTCACCTTACCCTGTTCCATCTATCACTCAGGCACAATACGCTCCTTGGCCGATCTTGGAGCCAGTATCAATCTGATGCCTTACTCGCTCTACTCCAGATTAGAATTAGGACCTCTCCAGCCCACTAAAATGAGCGTCCAGCTTGCCGATCAATCAGTCCGATACCCGAAAGGCATTGCTGAGAACGTCATGGTAAAAGTTGACAGGTTTTATTTCCCCACTGACTTTGTAGTGATGGATATACAGGAAGACATTAACATACCCATTATCCTAGGTAGGCCATTCATGAATACTGCACGTGCTATTATTGACGTATATTCTCAGGTTATCAGTCTACGAGTGCATGGACAAAAAATATCATACAAGATTGATCAGACTGACTGTTCAATAATGGAGCATGCAGAGATATACGCAATATCCATTGGCAGAATTACTTCGGATGATGACACTTCTGATTCAGAGCCAGAACCATACAGGCCATACGAGCATACTTGTCTTATCTCAGCTACTGAAGAGTCAGAATCAGAAGACGAGGAAATGGAAGAATCTGAACCAGAAGAAGAAATAGAGGAGGAGGAAGATTCAGAGCAGGATGAAGAAGAAGAGGAACAACCTGAAACAGAACCAGAGGAAGAAGAGATGGAAGAAACGGAACCAGAAGAAATGGAAGAATCCGAGGAAGAACAGGAAGAATCAGAGCCAGAGGAAGTATATCAGTCCACACCACCTCATCAATACCTTCCTTACTCATATTTACCGACAGCAGAGATAATCCAAATCGAGAACCTCGAGAACTTCATCCCTCTGTCACAAGATGAATCAGATGAAGATCCACCGACTGATTACTCTCACAATGCAGAATTTGGTCTCACCATGGAGAAACTAATTGCATCAGCTATTGATCCCACCAAACCTCTCGTGTCTCCCCGACTTGACGCTCTGCTGAATATTGAGAAGACTATAGCTTTATCCACACAGCACCCGGAGCTTCGAGACAAACTCTTAAGAAAGATTGCAGCATATAAAGCATCCCGACTTCCCCAAAGGATTCAAACCTTTGACGCATCTGCACCTCGAAGTCAGTTCGAGAAGGAAGAACATCCGGATCTAGCCGTAATTCTGATTCTCAGGAGGAAAAAGACATCGAGATGGATTCCTCTCAACCGATATCTCAGATTACTGATGACACCCTTCCACCATCCGATACTGTTGAGTTCCCTGATTTCCAGGCTAGGGATACTCCAGCTGAGGAGAGTGATGACGATGACATCATCTATACTGATGTTCCAATAGATATTCGGTCTGTCCGACTTCTTGCATCTTCGACTGTTCCCGTTTCTCCTCAAATTCCGACTATCTCCAACCATGAGGAAATGATTAATGCTATTGAAGAATTCGAAAACGACATACCTATAATGACAAGCATTATCATTAACTCCACTAATGATTACACTCCACACCAAAGGAACCTGATTGAGGAAATCATAACCGAATCTGAGGTCAACCAAGCCGAGAATTCCCAAGACTACAGATTTTTCCACAATCGCCTAAATGCCTTTGCCGAAGACCTTGCTGCTCAGCTGCTACGAGAGCACCACATTGCTGGACCAACACCTGAGGAGCTTGAGCTCTTTGAAGACCAAAGACGCATGTACAGGAAGATCTATGACACACTGTTCAGATCCGCATTTCCATATTCTGCTGAGCAACACGAGTTCTTAAATTCTTATCGCAGCAATATGTACAATGCTACTGGGAATCCTGACGCAGACATAGACATCCGGTTGATGAATGATCTTAGGGGACTCCTAGATTCTATGTCTAGGAATGATCATATCGACGAGACTTCTCCTCATCGGTTCTACATTGACTGCACCATCGAGTACCACGCTCACAAGATTACCAAAGATCTCGAGTACGAGAGTTCTGACGAGAGGACGCGTGTCATCCCTTCTTCTATACAAGAAGGTTCGATGGTTAACATCGCGAACTTCCTCACTGATCGAATCAAGGAAATCTTCGCTGAAGTACCTGATGAAGAGCACAGTCAAGTATTCAACTACGGATTACGTGAGGTTTACGACATGATGAACAATACCTTTAAGAACTCCGACCTCACGTTTTCCCACTACCAGACCAGTCTCATCCAGGGTATTCATGAATCTATCCGAGAACTTGGAGTAAACTCCAGTATTGCAGATCACGAAACTTTACACCTGCAGTTCTTTGGATTTATGGACTCACTCAGACAATACCATCCTGAATGAGAGATGATTGAAGCTGATGGATTCTCTTTTGTAAATTCCCGCGAAATTATCTCCAGCACAGTAAAGGCACTTGGGACCTGCTGCACATAAAAAAGATTACAGAGCAGCATCTGCAGAGTTTCCCCATATTTTCATATGAGATTCCAAACATCGTCGACATCATCGCTCACCATTTTCTGAGAATATACCCACGTAACCCCAGGATTCCACTTCTGCGCACTTCCGGTCCTGGTGGTTCCAGCACTAACTGAATATGAAGGAAGGCAAAGTCTATCTCTCGACTCTAAAAGCAGCGCTTCTCGGGAGGCAACCCGTGTAATAAGATGTGTAGAGAGAACAGTGTCAATAAGTGAAGATATATCTCTGACTATCCTTCACACTTGGTCGTCACCACAACACTTTCTGATATTACAACTCATTTGCAAATAAACCACTCGTCTCAGAAATAAGGAAATCAATTTGAAAAATGATAATTCATGTGTTTCGAGCATTTGAGGTACTTGCATACTACTTTTATGCATTATGCTCGAACTCGTTTAAAAACACATGTTTTTAAAAAAAAATGATTTGTAGTAGAAAATATCTTTTCAAAATTCTGAGACGGTAGTTTATCTTTGAGTTTGTAAGCTGGTACGACCAACGTGTTCACACTTACGAGATTGATTCACAAAGGGAATAAAGGATGGAAAAGAAACCAAATAGCAAGACGCTTGAAGCTGTGCCGCTCTTCATGAATGCAGAAAAAGATCTTGGCAACACCTCTTTTCAGCAAAATTCAGATTCTCAGCTTCTTTGTTGCTCGCTATCTGGGGAGTGTCTTAACCTTTACTCTCTTTTGTTTATGATTCTGTATATTATTTGCTTTGTTAGTTTGTGAAAGTAGTCTATACTCTATCCTAAGCTTATCACTAAGTGTGGGATTCCAGCCCAAAACACTTGAGAAACATTTGTCTTACATGTTCAAACTCTAAGTGTGGGATTTTACTTCCAGTAAATCTCAACTCAAGAGAACATTAGGGACAATGTTCCTCTAAGTGTGGGATAGCAGGTATAGAATACCTTGGTTAGTTTTCTTTGATTTTTAATGTCCGAAATAGTAAACTCAGAAAATGTTCCTCAAAAATTTCTCAAAATTTTTCAAAGAAAATTGAAAGTATGAGCTAAATCTATTGATTAACTCTGCTAATTTTGAGCCAAAATATCTTTTGAGAGGAGCTATTTTCAGATGTGAGTAATATATTTCGGAGTCTAGGGAAAATAAGGTAGAAATTGCTTAAACAAGAAATAATAATCTGATGGAAGCATGACGAAGCACATACAACCCTATTTGCAGTGAGGTATCTTGAGCCTAATAGCATTCATCTTTAATGCTTCACTAATCATTTCTTGTGTGTGCCGATGCATGCATCTCTGAATTAGAACTTGCTCTTGACATACGCTTCAAGACCACATTGGTGTGTATCGTACGCGGTATAGGTGCAATTAGATGACCTTGACATTCCCTAGGATTTAAACCCCTTTTCACATATCTCTTCAAGCCCAAAACCCTTCCGATACTCACTTTTAGTATCGATGATCCGCCTAGTAAACCCTGTTGAGCCTAAACCTTTCGTTTCATAAAAACCCCCAATAAACCCTACTTCCCAAAATACTCCCAAACTTATCTTAGAATTTCTGAGGTTATGAAGAACATCTTTTAGAATGTCTTATCCTACCCCTTTCGTGCTCTCAAAAAGATTGAAGAATCCTTGGTGTGAAAAATTGACACCGCAAAAAAGACTCGAAACGTTCAAGATAAGGGATTTCTGAATGAATCAAAGAAGAAAAATATCCTTGGAAATTCTCTGGCAAGGAAATTCTGAAGAAGAAAAGAAAAAATAGAAAAATACAAAAGTAGAAAAAGAAAATAAAAAGAAGAAAAAGAAGAAAAGAAAGAAAAATAGTTTCGCAAGAATAAAGCTTAAAGTCCTTTGAAGTATCATCCTCACAAGAAGATTCTGATAGAAGACCAAAAGCTGCCTCTCTCTCCGTTCTGAAATAAAGTTGTTCATAATCTCAGTTGTTTTAAGATAAGCAACCCTTACAACCCAAAAATACCACTATCCATACCCTTTACCCCTCACCAAACACTACAACCCTCATGAATGTCTTGGGATAATTAGCACCGCCCTCACCTAAGTGGTGGAGATCCGATTCTCGACCAAGCCTATGACGATGAGTGCTGCATGACTGGCTATTTGAGCGATTTCTTTTGTTCTAGACTGATAGGAAACCCGATACACTTTGAGTGAATTGAGTGACCACCTTTAGTGAGATCGCCTAGTCATGTGTACTCCAAGATCATGAGATTTGGATGTATGCCTAAGAGAATCTTTTCTTGTTTAAGGAAGGATCATCTTATCTTTCCCTATATTCCTGAAACTATCTTATTTGCATTTGACAGTGGTAACTCTTAAAAATGTTGAAGCTCGCTCTAAAAATTGTTTTAAAATGTTTTCAGAAACTGAGTGTTGCTTGAGGACAAGCAACGTCTAAGTGTGGGATAACTTGATGTAACGCAAAAAGTCATGTTTTCAAAGCCATTATTCCACACTTTTTGGGCACATCTTTAGTGAAAACATTCCAAAACAATCATTATTTACTAAAATTCACTAAAGTGCTCAAAATATAGACGTTGCTACAAAATCAGTAAAAACATCCGAATAACGAACAAAACGGAGCAAATAAGCAGCAACTAATTCTCGCACCCTCATTTATCCTATGATAAACATATTCTAACCTTATGATATGATGTAATAGGTAAAATCAAGACGAGAAAATCAAGAATCATGCAAATCAGACAAAGGACGGAAAAGACTGGACGGTTACAAACTCCTATAAAGTGATTTCGGCTATGCTAAAGTTTTACACATCCAATTTCAGTAAGATTGGCACCATTAGAAGCGTAACGGAATTACGAAGACACAGGCGAAAGAATCAGGTCAAACGGACGCATAACGAAGGAGATACGCACGTTTTAAGCAACGAATGAAATCAGACGGAAGCCGTATACGGCCTTGGCCACCGTATACGGCCCTTCATAGACCGTATACGGCCCATAACACACCGTATACAGCCCTATGAAGGCCGTATACGGCCCGCTGCACCCCATATGATGCTCGTTTGTGCTTTGTTTGCTTGTACTTCGCGAGTTGTACGACTGATTTAAAGCTTTGCCTATAAATAGGAGGCCACCCCTCCATCATTCGACACACTTCAACATTCCATTCATTTCTCCATTTCCACTTTCTCTCTCACACACTCTCTCTCTCTAAAACTCTCTTTCTTTCTTTCTCTCTCTAGAAATTAGGGTTTGATCCAGTTAGTTCTCAGTTAATATTTAACTAAAACTAACGGAGGGACTACTTTTGTAATAGCATAGGGAATAGTCCATGGGCTTTTATTGTAATATTGTCAAGGATATTGCGGAAGTTCTGCTTGTACTCTCTCTCTAAACGCTTATTCAATCTACGCTTTATTAACTGTTACTTCTTTCCTTATCTGTTATAATGATAATTGCTATTGTTATTATGCTAGATTTAGGATCTGTTATTATGCGTAGTGAGTAGTTTCCTTGTGTGTTTGTTATGATGTAGTTAGTTTATATATGTGTGGGGTGATGCTGCTTTAAACATATAATTGGATAACATTATGAAATAACGGAGGTAACGTTATACGGCTTTCATTTGTATAGCGCCGGAATCATCACTTATGTGTGTAGTACGGAACGTGGAAGCTATGAAAGTCGTGGGCACAATCTGTTGTGGAAATAATGTTTCCAGTTATATTATATAAATGAAAACCGGTGATCTATTAATCTTGTATTTATGAATTTCTAAACCAAATCGCCTTTCCTCCAATTAAACGTGGTTAGAACCTTTATGACAAGGAGTCGCGAACCTTGATCAAACGGTCACTACCTATCTATGTTTTCTGAAACTGTAAACATGGTCTGAATTGCGTAGCTGTGGAAATACTGTTTAAAACCTTTCGTATAGTACACCGTGAATCAATTAGGGATTTATTGGGAAATAGTGAGGGCTGGTTTATATCATAGATGGTTGGGCTTTAATACAAACGTAGTTTAAACTAGTCTAGAGTGACCATAAAGTATGTGACCCCGGAAAGACCACGATAAACGGCACTGTACTTCGTGTAACGTTGGAAAAACCTTTGGTGAAGTACAAATACGTGGAGCTAAGGAAATGTCGGTGGTTGAAGACTGTGTCACATCCTGGTTTGACTTCAAAGCTGTGGAAATGTTTGATCGCACTGTACACCGTTAGTACACCTAAAGATTAGGAACACTATGGAAATGCTTAGATGCACTGTACACCGTTAGTACATCTTGGGTCTGGAAAAATGTGGAAATGCATAATCACATGGTACACCATAATGAAAGCTCTAGACTAAAATATAACCATTAATATAAAGTTAATAGTCACCAAAACCAAGTCTTAATCTTAAATGCGTTGTCTGACTTTGTTGTCCCCGTAGTGTTAAGAAAGGTCGGAACCTTAGTGGGTATGTTACTCTATCTCATGCACCCAGGAACTAACATTCCAAGAAGGGTCGTTACTCCATCACTGGATAACGTTGAAGAGTTGAGCATCCTCCTCCAATCAGACTCAATTTGGCCTAGTATTCAGTGACATACTAATTGGTTTCCCCAATCAGTAGGGTACTAGTGTTTACACTACGAACAATTAAGCTTAGATAAGACACAAACCTTTAAAAGACGTTTTCATATCAAAACCCTAGCATCACCCCCGCATAAGCTAACGAAGTCATAACAGACACATACCCTCCATACTGATTTCATCCCTATTTCTATTTTTTCATTTTTTTACTTTTTACTTAATTGCTTTAAATTACGGACCTAAGTAACAAAAAAAACCCACTCAAACTCTGTTTTTAAAAATCCCATCACTAAATAAACAACTTGTCTTGATACTCTCGTTTCACAATACGATTAGCTTGAAGAACGACCCTAGGTCATACTGCTGCTATACAGCCGTAGTAAAACTTAGGTCCCCAGCTCTTATAAATTTAAAACTCCACTGCCGTGTCCTCCTTCCGTTGCGTTGACGACCGTGACCGATCGGGCTCATGACAGATCCCAAAAAGAATACCCATGAGAATCTAGAATAATCATCTGTGACAACCAAACAGTACCATTTGCCACCTAGACTTCTCTTGCTTATAGGGCCGAAGAGGTCCATATGTAGCAATTCAAATGGCGAGGAGATTGAGTTTTCAGTCTTTGTAAGTCCCCTAGTTTTAGGATCGATAACTTCGTTATCTGTAGTATTAAGGTGCGGAATCCCTCAATACGGTGTTATTTTACTAACAACGAATATGTTCGTATTGCGTTTTAACTAGACTTAGCTTTAAACAACGAATCGTCAAAGCCTAGCCTTAGGTTATGTTTTTCTCTGGTTTGTTGAATTCGCAGCAATTGAAATCAGAATGCAAAAGTTATTTTCAGTGTTAACGATTTTACAAAGAAAAATCGTTTAAATATTCTGTCTCGGCTCGGCTCGCATGGGCCAGCAAGTTAAGCCCAACTCGCCTTGCAGCCCAAGCCCATTACCAAGCTCGATTCGCTACTGACTTCCACGAATTCAGTTCTCATCTCGGCTCGTTAATCTCGCGACCTGAGAACTCGACTCGCACAGAATGTATTTATTTCGTATTTAATAATTCGTCTAACTTAACACAATAATATGTTTAACGAATATTACTAACAAAACAAATATTTATTTACAAATCTAAACCAATATACAAACGTAATAATAATTACACTAGTCCTATATCAAGCTAGATCTGTTGTCACAATCTATGTCTCAACAGACTCCCCCTTGACAATAGCTCTAGCTTCTTTATCTTCACGCTGTCTTTGGTCTTCATTTGTAAATCTTACTTCCTGCAAAAATTTTAAGCTTGATGCATGTTTTAACCATCCTATGATAATCTCGTGCTAAATCACCCCAACCAACAGTAGATATGATCTTGTTCTTGTATAACATAATCAAATCTTCCTTTGATAAATTCATCAAATGTCTGTGATCATATACACGAAGAATTTCTTTTTCGCCATTAGGATAATCATCATCAGCTTCAATCATAAAGGCTTCTCCTGTTCCAGCATCTACCCCCCAATATTTCAATTTTCCCAAAATATTCTGAGGCATAGTCTTCATTGGTATTTGCTTAATGCATTTGACCGCTGGATAAACCTTCTTCCTTCTTCTTCTTCCAGTTCTCTGACTAAGTTCGTTTAGCTTTATCATTTTTCCTTTCCTTGGCTTAATCTTCGAAAACTTCATAGATAATCCTTCAGTCCTAATGATACGCTCAACATACTTAGCATAATCATCATCACTTGGATTTTTCATATCTAATCTAGCCAAGTCTCGAATCTCATATCGAGGCAATGAACTAAACACGGTAAGCTTCTTCTCAAAATATTGAACCCCGTCAAACCTTTTGATCGCGAAGAGCTTCAGGTCAGAGTCATAATACCATCCAATAATGCCAGTTTTAAGTACACGCTTTCCAGTAATATCAACTTCTTTCAAAATGCGTTGCTTATTTTCCTTTTTCTTTTTCAGCATTTCTTGGATAAACATAGGATTACCAACCATATGTTTGTATTTGTCCTCTATTTCTTCAACTTCAGTATCTGAATCTTCAGAAGCATTCTCAAAAGCTTCTAAATCAATAACTGATTCTCCTTGTTCATTTACGAAAACAAATTCAGTCGTTGATGGATTCACAACATGTTCATCTACATTTGCATCCAGATCAACACCTTCATCTATCACTGATTCAAATACTGCAGTCCAATCTTCAGGAAGTTTGAACTCTCCTTCTTCAATATCATAATCAATCTCTTCATCTATCTCATCCAGAATATCATCTTCCGAATCTGATAGATTAAGCATTTCCATTCCTAGAGAAAAACATAAATACAAATATATTAATAATTCAAATTCTTTATTGATTTCCCTGAACCAATCTAAGAATTTCTTTATTAATTCTTTTGTATATTTTAACCTAACATATAAACGCAATATAAATATAACTTATAAAATCTTTTATTGATTACCCTGAATCAATCTAAAATCTCTTAAGTCTACTTAACAAATATTAATTAATTTTAAATTCTAATGCATTGTGAATAATCACCAAACATTTAAATTTACTATTAATTACCTTATATAATTTCCAAGTGTTAATTGATCTCATTCATTATCAATTTAACCTTTAAATTATATATCATTTGTCTAGTTAATACGAATACATTTTTAACTTGTTAATTACTTATAAACCTTACGGTCTTAAGTCTATAATCAAATCTAAAATGCATATGTTATTATAAAATTATGACCGCCGAAATTAATCGGAACACGCCGCTCGACTACTCAATAAGTCAGAAGTCTTTCGATCACTATTTTATCTTAACATAATTTTATAAACTTAAATTACCAAACATATTTTACTTAAAATAATAATAACCCTAAGCCAAATATATTTACACAATAATTAAGTTTACACTTGTTCACTACAAACTATTACAAATATTACAGTACTAAGATAATACTAAGCTATCTTACCAGCTTCAGTATCACCCGATACAGTCTTATCTGCACTTGTACCCACTCCAGAACCACTAGCACCAGCACCAGACTCCCCCTGAATAGTAGCTTGCTCACTAGTCTTTGAAGGACCAGTCTGCTCACCACTCGGTGCATTGGGATCATCGTCCTTGTCTTGATCTCTCTTTCTCTTCAACTCATTCTCTCTGCAAGACTCCAGATATACCAATATCTCCCCCTGAGCAGGCTGTCCTGAATGCGATCTCAAGACCAGACTCTCTAAAGAAGATAACTTCAGTCTCTGTACAGTGAAGTCCGCAAGTAACGTCTCATGAGTCTTCATCAACAGATTGTACAATTCACTCTGCTTGAGTATCTGTTGTGAAAGAAGAAGATTGCTCGACACCAGCTCTGGAATCTGAGAAGTAAGCTTCTCCAAATCCTTTACCCTCGACTCTAAGGATGTAATCCTTTCAGCATCAGTCGTTGGAGTAACAGGTATCGTTCTGGGTCCAGGCGGTGTAAGAGACTCAATATGCCAGTCTCTGGTAAGCGGTGTATGAGGTTGAGACAAAGCTTGCGTAAGCAAACTTGTCGCAAATCTAGCTGTTTTGTTCGTCGGAAAATTAGCTCCACGAACTAAATCAGCAACCTCATGCTGTAAAGTTAAACACAATTAAAATCAGTTATTGTTACAGATTACTCTGTCTCAAACTCTAATTAATTGCATAACACTCATAGTTATAGAATTTATATCTCATACTTGAAGCGGTAAAGACATCGATTCCGTAACCACCGGTGCAACCATCTCTACCTGTGGTGTATCCTGAGAAACTGTATACAGAATTAACTGTCTCAGTTCAACTCCTGATAAACAACAAGTTAAGATTATTTAACTTTAATTAATACTAACCTTCTCGAATAGTAAGCGTTCTCGGACGCTTCATCAAAGGAATCTCAACTTCCTCAGTACCTTCCTCCAGAATATTCTTACCCTTCCTCTTCTTTTCAGAAGCAGATGGAGGAGGAGAAGGTGTATTATCAGAATCTTCATCTGAAGCCGTCTCACCATCACGACCTCTAGATGATCTAACAGGATCCTAAATTTTAAATATATTAAACATTTATGATTAGCGTAAGCTCTATCATACAAGTTCTATATATTTAAGATTAATCAGATATAATACCTCAGTTGGTACAACAACTGATCTATCAAGCTGTATCTGCTCATCCTCAAGTAATATAACTTCTGGATGTGCAGCCTCAGCTTCAGCTTCCTGTTCGTATAATGATATTTATATTTTTAAAATCAGAAATAATATCCAATTTACTAAATATCTAATATCAGAATCATTATATAATAATATTATGCATCTATGATCAATAAAAACAATCTATCAACTAAGCATCTATATTATTACATAAGTAACAGATTACCTCAGGTGGTGCCAAGTAACTCTCAATGTCTTGAAGCAAAGGATTTGTCTCATCATCATTCTGCTCCAAAACTTCTTGCACAACCTGTGCAGCAACCTCTTGATTCACCTGCTGATCCACCTGACCAGCCTGAATAAGAACATCCTCAAGGAGCCCTTGTGGATCTTCAGGTTGAGCTTCCTCAGCTACAGGTGCAGGTACAACATCAGCAACAGCAGGAGCAACAACAGCAGCAGGAGCTACGTCCAACCACCCATGATTTGGCGGTGCAACGTAGTTCGGATCAACAATATATCCAAAAAGTGGTCTAATTTCCGGTTTCACCACTCCTTCCTTCCTAATCGTCTGCATAAACATGGCATTATAACCACGTTGATCAATGGTATTCACCGATAAAAACGGCTCAGGAATAACCAAGTTCGGTAGACGCGCACGTATGATAAGCATACAAAACCTCGGGTAGATCATAAATCTAGATCTAACAGAACCCGATATCTGTCTGGCTATCTCTCCAAAAATGTAATCACAAAAACTGTATGGTTTATTGTAAACCAGTGACAGTACAGCCGATAGAATCGCAGGGCTCAACTCATCAAAGCCACCTTTCTTTGCTGCGAAGACTATATTCATCACGTGCCAAAGAAACCTCCACTGACCAATGACCAGAGGCTTCTGGAACTGACGTCCACGCCTGTCTCCTGTATATCCCATACGTCCAATAGCACCCTCAATAAAGTCCATAGGATACTCAATATCCCCGTTCTCCTGTTCTACCGTACCTAGCTGCAAAATCTCACGAAGATTACCAGCTGAAAAGGTAACAGGTTGTCCACCAACTGTAGCTCGAATCTCTGGCGGAGTGACAGATTCGTCATAAACAATATCCGTCCAGAAATCGTTCAGTATAGTCTGTGAGATAGGAGGATTGGCCGTAATAGCATATCTAATCCTTGATCGTGCTAGAAAACGTAATATATCAGCAACCCTGTCAGCCCGTTTGGCCTCAAGGTTCAGATCAACCAGGATGTTGTGACCCTTATCAAATGCTCTAGCCATATCTGTAATGAATACAAACAACAGATATAATTTAATGCACGATAAAAAATATTTAAACTATTATGTATTATGAATCGAGATTCATCAAACATCTTAGTTTAAAATTGTAATTATATATAACTTGATACAAAAATAATCTCAAGTCGTATATAAAAATTTTACTTATAACTAAAAAGTCTTAAGTCTAATTTAAATCACGTTAGGTACTTGTTATTTTAATAAAAATCTCAAGTCGTTAACGTTAAAAATTATACCGCTAATGTGAAATTAGGACACGCCACTAATTTTCTTCTTAAATTAGTAGACTTTCGATATAATCATATAAGAATTAACACAAATCCATTTCATAAAAGTTATTACTTAAAAAGTCTTAACATTTATATCACTACTTTAAAAAATAAAATTTTTCTAAGTACTGGACTCGCATAAACTGGCCTAACGAGGTGAGGTCAACTCGTTTTGCTTATGAACTCGCTAAACTTATAAAGCAGCTATTGAAGTGAACTCGCTAATCTCATGGATTCGCTAGTCAACTCGCTGCGAGTTGATTCACAATGTCAACTCGTTTCATTCAATCAGGGAGTCGAGGTAAAATCTCAACTCGTTCGATGAACAGCCGTCGATAATTTTTAATTAAAATCGATTAATCTGTTGAATTTAACATGATCTATCAATTGATTTACGTTTATTAACATCCATTTAACATAAACCACAAGGATTTATGTCCAATAACATCGTAATCGACGCAAATCGTTTAGTTTTTAACCCGAAACCCTAAGTTTTATAAAAACTTCGATTTCTTGTTATTTACACGGTGAAATCCGTTGGTTTATACCTCAAAATGTTCGCAATATGAAGATGTATAAAGTCCTCGGATTGAATAACTCGTTCCCGTAATCTAAGAATCGAAATCAAACGAAAACAATAAATCGCCTCGTTTCGCCTTGTTGACGGATTCGCAAGCTTTACTGAACTCGCGAAGTATGTGGGTTCGGTGGGTTGGTCTGACTCGTTTGACCACCTTTATACTTTACATTCGATTCGCGAGATTTGAAGCGGACTCGCAAGTCGAAGTCAACTCGCAGAAATAATTAAAAACGCGAATTTTAATTCTAAGTATAAATAAAAACCCGATATTTTCACAAGTCTAAATTATAATTAATTTTCACTTGTATTTGTCACGTTGTTCAACTCAAAAACATTCAGTATGATTTAATTCCGAAGGGTAAGCATAATTAACACAAAAATTAAAAACTAAAACAAAATTACATAATCATAGGTATCAAGTACCATTTTATTAAACACTTGAAACAAAATAAAATACATACATAAAATGAATAAGAATTTATCTGCTTAGGGATCATATTAGTAAGAATAAGCAATTCATGATATATTTAAAAAGTTTAAGCAGATTGGTAGTATACATACCTCATGAAATTCAAATAAATTACTATAAAATTACAACTAAATATATCATTTATACATTTATATTTATAAAACTATATCTTAGGTACCTTTATCCACATAGCATAATTAATAAATGCATTACGCACATAAAGTAAATATTTTAATTATAGATAGTTCAAGACGATTACCAGTATATGATCCACATAAACAAATTATACTCAATTTTCTAAGCAAACTCTTTATTGTTAGTATGAGAATTATCAAGTGCTTCCTAGTATATGACATACTGAAGAATTCAAGTAAAACACATAACACTGCATCATTAAATTTTCAAGGTAGCGGTTACTAAATGATGTATCTTTTCGAAACATATAACATACACTTGAATTTTTACGGTTAGACAAATATCAAACATACTTTGAATATGCTATGTTATCTAAGTCTGTACGTAGTACAACAGAAGATTCCTTCTAGCATAATTCAAAATATATTTGAGAATATTAATTTAATTAAAGGTTTCAGTTCTGTACATAGTACAACATAGTTACCAGTAATTAAATTAATACCCATATTGCTACTATTTGTCACTTTAATTAAAATGCATGATAACAGTGTATGGTAATACCATCATTCAACATTTAAGACTTAATGTCATACATCATAGAATAGTTACACAAAATAATAAACAAGTAGTTAATTAAATTCTTAAGACTTAGAAAATTTCATATAATTTGCCTACCAGTACATCATATGATGAAGCCATCTAAAATTTTACTAAAAATAGACAAATTATAACTTGTGGATATAGGTGTATAATCAAATAAATATAAACACATACCTGATAGAACCGCTGTAGTTCTAAAGCAACTTTATTTGAACCTACTACCATATCATACTTAGGACTTAAGCTTTATTATTGTGAAGCTTATTCTCCTAATGTACTATCATTTCCCGTAGTTTTTGCAAATAAAAACTTAAATGAAGGCGATTCCCCTTAGGTAACAAGCAAATGAATGCCATACGCCATCTTTTTTTTTTTTTTTTTTTTATATTTTTTTTTTTAATAATAAACACATAAATACTAACTATTACAAGAATACCCTTGGAAGACTAATCACTCTGGATTTCTCATTCCGTTTAGTTGAACCAACGTCTCAAATCTTGCTCTGTCGAACGCCTTTGTGTATAAGTCTGCTAAGTTATCCAATGATGGAACCTTAACTAACTTTATCAATTTCTTTTCAGCACAATCTCTAATAAAATGATGTCGAATATCAATATGCTTAGTTTTACTGTGCTTTACTGGATTATTGGTGATCGACATAGTAGATTCGTTATCAATCATCATAGGAGTATTGGTTATATTTAACCCGTAATCCCGCAGTTGCTGTTGAATCCAAAGAACTTGCGAGCAACAGCTGCCAGCTGCAACATACTCAGCTTCACATGTAGAAATGGCTACCGAGGTTTGCTTCTTGCACTGCCAGGATACTAATCTACCTCCTAAGAATTGACATCCTCCAGTCGTAGATTTCCTATTCTGATTGCATCCTCCATAATCCGAATCAGTATAAGCTACGAGATCTAAGTCTCCATCAATCGGATACCAAAGACCCAGCTTAGGTTTCCCTTTGAGGTAACGAAAGATTCGTTTAACAGCTTGCATGTGTGACTCTTTCGGATTAGCCTGATATCTTGCGCATAAACAAACAGCAAACATGATGTCAGGCCTAGAGGCTGTAAGATACATTAGTGATCCGATCATGGCTCTATAAAGAGTTGGATCCACATCGCTATCACTCGATGTATCTGGACCTAATCCATGATTGACTGGAATTGGAGTATTGTAGACCTTACTTTCATCCATCTTGAAACGTTCTAATAGCTCATATGTATATTTAGATTGATGAATAAAGAATCCATCCTTCTTTTGATCAACTTGTAATCCTAAGAAGAAATTCAACTCTCCCATTGCAGACATTTCAAACCTTTTTCTCATGACTTTCTCAAATTCTTGACACATCTTTTCATCAGACGATCCAAAGATAATGTCATCAACATACACTTGTACAAGAAGAAAGTCTTTCTTTTTCCACTTCACAAATAGTGTACTATCAATTGATCCTCTTGTAAATCCATTCTCAAGTAGATACGTTGATAGTGTTCCATACCATGCCCTAGGTGCTTGATGTAATCCATATAGAGCCTTATTCAAACGATATACTCTATCTGGATACTCAGGATTAGCAAACCCTGGCGGTTGTGAAACATACACCAATTCTTCCACTTTGCCATACAAAAAGGCACTCTTAACATCCAACTGATACACTTTTATACCATAATATGATGCGAATGCTAAGAATACTCTAATTGCTTCTAGCCTAGCAACTGGTGCAAACACTTCATTGTAATCAATACCTTCTTGTTGATTAAAACCTTGAACCACTAGACGAGCTTTATTGCGAGTAACGATACCTTTATCATCTCTCTTACACTTAAATACCCATCTAGTTCCAATTGGATATTCTCCCTTTGGTAGGTCAACCAACTCCCATACTTGTAATTTAGAGAACTGAGATAGTTCTTCTTGCATTGCTTCTACCCACGAGTTTTCTTTTAAAGCCATTTGAACATTTTTAGGCTCGACTTGTGAGATAAAGCATGAATATAGACATTGATTAGGAATCCCTGTCTCTTTCATTGCAGTATACAAGCTTTGGTATTCAGAATTCTCAGACGTATTAGTTCTGGATTGATGCCTAGTTTGAACCGGAGTATTAATATCACCGATGATGTTTTCAACTGGATGATTCTTACTCGTTCTAGTTGTAGTAACTGGTTCAACTGGTATCTCATCTTCCAAATTAGTACCAATTTCTTCCAATTCAGGTACATCTTCCGTACGTGCTGAAGATATTCTTAGATGTTTCAAAGGAGTAAGTATGTCATCAAACTTTGTATGAAGATCATCAAGATCTTCTGTTTCTAGAGACTTATCCTCTGAAGGTTTTTGTGACTCACTTGTGGAAGCTTTATCTGAGTCAACAGTAGTCTTGATTCCAGACTGCTTAACACTCGATGTTGAAGCGGGACCAATATTCTCATCTTCAAACACTAAATGTTCAGCTATCTCTGAATCACTGACATAGTCACTAATAGGAACTTTAAATGATGCAAAAAGATCAGAATAATCAAATTGCCAATCTAAGCCCTTATGAACATCCGGTGAATAGCTTGTAACCTCAATATTATAAACTACCTCCAAACGTCCTGTGACTTTATTAAAGACTCTCTTATTTGGCGAATTGGGCATATAACCTAGGAAAAATCCTTCGTCAGCCTTCTCACCAAATTTTGCTTGATGTCCAGTCTTTAATATGGTGCATGAAACTCCAAAGGGTTCAAACCCTTTTAAGTTAGGTTTCTTATTGTTCAAAAGCTCATAACAAGTCTTGTTATGTCTCTTAACCGTAAGAACTCTATTAAGAACATAACATGCTGTATTCACTGCTTCTGCCCAAAAGATGACCGGAAGCTTTGAATCAGCAAGCATTGTTCTAGCAGCTTCAATCAACGTTCTATTCTTCCTTTCAGCAACACCATTCTGTTGAGGTTCATAAGGTGCACTGAATTGATGTAATATCCCTTTGCTTAAGCAATAGATATTCAACGTTGAATTCTTAAACTCTGTTCCATTGTCACTACGAATACGCTTAACTCTCTTTTTATAGACATTCTCTACTAGATCAAAGAACTCAATTAGAATTCCAGGAGTCTCATCCTTTGATCCCAAAAAGAATACCCATGAGAATCTAGAATAGTCATCTGTGACAACCAAACAGTACCATTTGCCACCTAGACTTCTCTTGCTTATAGGGCCGAAGAGATCCATATGTAGCAATTCAAATGGCGAGGAGATAGAGTTTTCAGTCTTAGGTCTGTGTGGTTTCTTGTGCTGCTTTCCTTTCATGCAAGGAACACACTTATCCTCAGACTCGAAACGTTTTTGTGGTACACCTAGAACCAAACCATTTTTGGTTATATAATTCATCTTTCTCCAGTTTAGATGTGCCATTCTCCTATGCCATAACAGAGCATCTGTTTCCGAAGCCTTGGACAATAAACATGTAGACACCATTGAAGAGTTAGGAACACCCATGTTGATAGCATAGATGTCCTTCTTCCTCGGCGCCCTCATCAATATCCATTCATCAGGAATTTTAAAACCTGGCTTCAGGACTAAGGCCTCCTTTTCATTGAAATAAACTGGATGACCTTTATCACAGACTTGGGAAACACTCACTAGGTTGTGTGTAAGTTCTTCAACATAGTTCACATCCTCAAGAGTCAAAGTTCCATTTGAAACTTTTCCTTTTCCCGAAATTACTCCTCCTTTATCTCCTGCAAAATTTACTTTTTGCTTGAGACTATCCTTGAAGTCCTTCAGTAGACTTCTTTCACCGGTCATGTGCCTCGAGCATCCACTGTCTACATACCACCAACTGTCCTTGTTCACAGCATGCTCCTGCACATAACACAAAACACGATCAGTTATCAAGAGGGACCCAAGCCATTACGGTCTTGGTTTGTCCCTTATCATCAACAAACTTAAGCTCTTTAAAATAACCATTCTTCCCATCAGGAGCTTTGGTTACTTTCGAAGTAGCTTGAGTTTGTGGACGATCAGCCTTAAGAGGTGAATTTGAGGAGAACCTCTTAGGCACAAAAGTATGAGCTCTATTATGATAATTATAATTAAACTCATGTGATCGCGAAGTAGTGCCACTTTCATAATGACTATGGCCTCTACTTGGAGTTCTAAACCTCGACGGTGTCACATCCCTAGACTTATGGACATAATTATCACTTTGAGTATATGACCGTTTAGGTTTAGGTGGGGAGACACTATGCTTACCATCTCTTTTAAGAATGTTCACAGGTTTATTACCTAACTTAGGTTTGGTATCTAACCCGTCTACAGTCATATTAGAGTCGGTCTGTGTCTTTTCCTCAATCACAAGCTTATGTGGTGCTTCAGGCTTTTTGTTAGGACAACACGAAGCCACGTGTCCTTTTTGATGACATTTGAAACATGACATCTGCTTGCGTGATTTGCTCACTTTTGCTTTCTCATCCGGAGTCTTAGGCACTAAAGGTTTAAGCTGTTCCTTATCAACTTTATCATTAATCTTAGCATCGTTAATCACTCCACCCGATACAAAATGTATTTTGGTGAACTGAGAAGCCTTGCTATTATCTAATGATACGTTCTTAATAACATCTTTCTGTGCCTCTGACTGTTCAGGTTTATCAGCTACTAAAATCTCAGGATTAACTTCAGTCATCTCAGAGTCCTCAGGAATAGGAGTGTAATTGGCATTAAAAGGCGGGGATACATCATTGTAACCTAACCCAGTCTTGTCCTTTACACTACGTTGAGCATCTAACATTTTATCCATTTGAGATGTCCTATAATTCTCAAGTTTACGGTTTTGCTCAATTAACCTTAAGTTAAGGTTCACTATTTCCTGATCCTTACTAGCAATCGTCTCATTTAAGTCTTTGATATTCATATAGAGACCATCTATGACAACAGATTTTTCACTTATGGTATCTCTAAGTTTTGTTCTATCCAACGCATCAGACTTAATTTTATCTTTTAAGACCTGTTTATCATCACTTAATCTACGAACATCCATAATAGCTTGATCAAGTTCAGATCTAACAGTCTTATAAGATTCCTTATCCATATTTAATTGTGATGACAGATTACTATTTGACACAGTTAAGACACTATTCTGAGACTGTAAATCAGTAACTAAGTAACAAACATCAGCAAGATTAAGAATATCTAAACATACCTTCTTCTTGTCAGTTTGTAATTCAGCCATACGTGCCACTAATTCTTCAGGACTCATATCTGGAGTTGAATCCATATATAGCACATCATCATCACTTGCCTTTTTTTCAGACTCAGCCACCTCTACTCTCTGTTCCATGTCAGTGGGCATGTAGGACACTGATCCAGCAGTTGTTTCTTCGATCTCGGCCATCAAAGCTTCTTCAGAATGAGCTTGCCAATCATACGAGCCATCCAACTGCTTCACCACTAAGGCTTTGGAAGCAAGAGTACTTCCCGAACCTTGTTTTCCTTGTGCTTCTACTTTAGGTCTTTGGCATTCTCTAGCAAAATGACCAATACCCTGACAGTTAAAGCATCTGACCTTGGTTTTATCAAACCCTGATCTATTGCCCAACACCTTTCTACCAGTTTTCTTGAGGAAATTCTTCACCTTTCTAGATATCAACGCTAGTTGATCTTGAAGTTCCAGTTCCTCAAGATAATCAGAATCTATCTGCTCATAATCCTCATCAAATAGAATAGGATCATTGATCTTTCCTTCTATGTAGTTCTCATATGATGCCACAAAGGAAGCAAGAACAGACAGTTGCTGTTCAGCAGATTTCACACTCATCGACATCTTCTGATGCTCTTGAGGTGACTTCTCAGAATTCTTTCCCTTTGTCTCATCACCAGAGGAGGAAATAAAGCACAGATCTTCAGTGATCATCTCTCCATTTTCATTAGTATCACCAACTAACAGTGCAGTGGTCGAACTCGATGACGCAGTCGAAAGACTTGACTTTCCATGATACAGCCCAGGGTTCTGAACCTGATCAGAATCACTATCTCTTGACTTCTTGGAGAAATCATAACCTTTCAGCTTGTCAATGACTTGCTCTAAGGTCATAGTAGAATACCTAGTTTCGTTATCCTTAATCATAACACCATACATTTCCCATTTAGAAGGCAAACCCTCAAGGAACTTGTCGGTTTTAGATACTTCTTCTTCAAAAATTTCATGGTATTCTAATTCACTTAGCAGATGGTAGAATCGTGTAACATAGGCATCAAGATCTTCTCCTTTTAAAGCTTTAAACATAGTAAACTGCTTTTTAAGAAGACTCTTCTTGCCAGCTCTCACCTGTGGACTTCCCTCACCTCTTTTCTCTAAAGCTTCCCAGAGCGCTTTAGCAGTATGAAAAGACTTGAGTTGATGAGCAAGGGATTTAGGAAGACACATCTTTATGCAAGAATGTGATTTATTCTCATTTCTGTACGCTTCCTTCTCTTGATCACTCATGTTTGCATAGGTAAGAACTACAGTAGCATTTTGAACAGTTTGAGTAGGTGGGGTGTATCCACTCTTGATACACATCCAGATAGACAGATCATGGAATCTACAGTAAGATTCAAATCTGTCCTTCCAATTGTAGTAATCCTCGATTCTTAACAACTTAGGTGGAACGTTTGACTTTCCCACCTCGTGGTCCATTTCGATCATTCTACTTAAGTCAGACATCTTAAAAACGTAAAATTAAACTGTTTCAGCGAATTCAGAAATCTCAACTCGCAAGACTCAGCTCAACTCGCAATCTCAGCTCGACTCGCAGAATTTGTCGATTCGCAAGCCTCAGTTCGGATTGCTAAAAGATGTCGATTCGCAAGTGATGTCGATTCGCAAGTGATGTCGATTCGCGAGAGATCTCGGTTCGACTTGCAAGCCTCAGTTCGACTCGCTAGTTCAACTCGGTTCGCAGGCGACGCTGGAACCCTAATCTCGACTCGCGAAACGGCTGTTAAACCTGAAAAACGAATTTTAAGGTATTTTTACGAACGAAACTGAGAAATTCGACTGTAAACTAACCCTAAAACTTCCAGAGAATGATTTTGATCGTTAGTATTGCAATAATGCACGTAAAAACGACCCGAATCAAAAACGCAATAAACTAAAACTCACGAACACACTCGTATCTAGCCCGAAAGCTCTGATACCAGATGTAAGTCCCCTAGTTTTAGGATCGATAACTTCGTTATCTGTAGTATTAAGGTGCGGAATCCCTCAATACGGTGTTATTTTACTAACAACGAATATGTTCGTATTGCGTTTTAACTAGACTTAGCTTTAAACAACGAATCGTCAAAGCCTAGCCTTAGGTTATGTTTTTCTCTGGTTTGTTGAATTCGCAGCAATTGAAATCAGAATGCAAAAGTTATTTTCAGTGTTAACGATTTTACAAAGAAAAATCGTTTAAATATTCTGTCTCGGCTCGGCTCGCATGGGCCAGCAAGTTAAGCCCAACTCGCCTTGCAGCCCAAGCCCATTACCAAGCTCGATTCGCTACTGACTTCCACGAATTCAGTTCTCATCTCGGCTCGTTAATCTCGCGACCTGAGAACTCGACTCGCACAGAATGTATTTATTTCGTATTTAATAATTCGTCTAACTTAACACAATAATATGTTTAACGAATATTACTAACAAAACAAATATTTATTTACAAATCTAAACCAATATACAAACGTAATAATAATTACACTAGTCCTATATCAAGCTAGATCTGTTGTCACAATCTATGTCTCAACAGTCTTAGATCTGTGTGGTTTCTTATGCTGCTTTCCTTTCATGCAAGGAACACACTTATCTTCAGACTCGAAACGTTTTTGTGGTACACCTAGAACCAAACCATTTTTGTTTTGTAATTCATCTTTCTCCAGTTCAGGTGAGCCATTCTCCTATGCCATAACAAAGCGTCTGTTTCCGAAGCCTTGGATAATAAGCATGTAGACACCATTGAAGAGTTAGGAACACCCATGTTGATGGCATAGATGTCCATCTTCCTTGGCGCCCTCATCAATATCCATTTATCAGGAATTTTGAAACCTGGCTTCAGGACTAAGGCCTCCTTTTCATTGAAGTAAACTGGATGACCTTTATCACAGACTTGGGAAACACTCACTAGGTTGTGAGTTAGTTCTTCAACATAGTTCACATCCTCAAGAGTCAAAGTTCCATTTGAAACTTTTCCTTTTCCCGAAATTACTCCTCCTTTATCTCCTGCAAAATTTACTTTTTGCTTGAGACTCTCCTTGAAGTCCTTCAGTAGACTTCTTTCTCCGGTCATGTGCCTCGAGCATCCACTGTCTACATACCACCAGCTGTCCTTGTTCACATCATACTCCTGCACATAACACAAAATACGATCAGTTATCAAGAGGGACCCAAGCCATTACGGTCTTGGTTTGTCCCTTATCATCAAAAAACTTAAGCTCTTTAAAATAACCATCCTTCCCATCAAGAGCTTTGGTTATTTTCGAAGTAGCTTGAGTTTGTGGACGATCGGCCTTAAGAGGTGAATTTGAGGATAACCTCCTAGGCACATAATTATGAGCTCTATTATGATAATTATAAATAAACTCATGTAATCGCGATGTAGTATCATTCTCATAAAGACTATGGCCTCTACTTGTAGTTCTAAACCTCGACGGTGTCACATCCCTAGACTTATAGACAGAATTATCACTTTGAGTATATGGCCGTTTAGGTTTAGGTGGGGAGACACTATGCTTACCATCTCTTTTAAGAATGTTAACAGGTTTATTACCTAACTTAGGTTTGGTATCTAACCCATTTACAGTCATACTAGAGTCGGTTTGTGTCTTTTCATCCATCACAAGCTTATGTGGTGTTTCAAGCTTTTTGTTAGGACAACACGAAGCCACATGTCCCTTTTGATGACACTTGAAACATGACATCTGCTTGCGTGATTTGGGAACTTTTGCATTACCACTCGGAGTCTTAGGCACTAAGGGTTCAGATATTTGTTCCTTATTAACCTTATCATCAGTCTTAGCATCGTTAATCATTCCACCCGATACAAATTGTATTTTGGTGAAATGAGAAGCCTTACTATTATCTGATGAAGGGTTCTTAATAACATCCTTCTGTGCCTCTAACTTTTCCTGATCATTAGTTACTGAAATTTCAGGATTAGCATCTGTCATTTCAGAATCTTCAGGAATAGGAGTGTAATTGGCATTAAAAGGAGGGGATACATCATTGTAACCTAACCCAGTCTTGTCCTTTACACTATGTTGAGCATCTAACATTTTATCCATTTGAGATGTCTTATAGTTCTCAAGTTTACGGTTTTGCTCAATTAACCTTAAGTTAAGGTTCACTATTTCCTGATCCTTACTAGCAATTGTCTCATTTAAGTCTTTGATATTCATATAGAGACCATCTATGACAACAGATTTTTCACTTATGGTATCTCTAAGTTTTGTTCTATCCGAAGCATCAGACTTAATTTTATCTTTTAAGGCCTGTTTATCATCACTTAATCTACGAATATCCATAATGGCTTGATCAAGTTCAGATCTAACAGTCTTATAGGATTCCTTATCTATATTCAATTGAGATGACAAATTGCTATTTGACACAGTTAAGACACTATTCTGAGATTGTAAATCAGTAACTAAGTAACAAACATCAGCAAGATTAATAATATCTAAACATACCTTCTTCTTGTCAGTTTGTACTTCAGCCATGCGTGCCACGAATTCTTCAGGACTCATATCTGGAGTTGAATCCATATATAGCACGTCATCATCACTTGCCTTCACTTCAGACTCAAGCACCTCTACTCTCTGTTCCATATCAGTGGGCATGTAGGACACTGATCCAGCAGTTGTCTCTTCGATCTCGGCCATCAAGGCTTCCTCAGAATGAGCTTGCCAATCATAAGAACCATCTAACTGCTTTACCACTAAGGCTTTGGAAGCAAGAGTACTTCCCGAACCTTGTTTTCCTTGTGCTTCTACTTTAGGTCTTTGGCATTCTCTAGCAAAATGACCAATACCCTGACAGTTAAAGCATCTGACCTTGGTTTTGTCAAACCCTGATCTATTGCCCAACACCTTTCTACCAGTTCTCTTGAGGAAATTTTTAACTTTTCTTGAAACTAATGCTAACATCTCTTGAAGTTCCAATTCCTCAACATAATCCGGATCTATCTGTTCATAATCCTCGTCAAATAGAACTGGATCATTGATCTTTCCCTCTATATAATTTTCATATGATGCCACAAAGGAAGCAAGAACAGACAGTTGCTATTCAGCAGATTTCACACTCATAGGCATCTTCTGATGCTCTTGAGGTGACTTCTCAGAATTCTTTCCCTTTGTCTCATCACTAGAGGAGGAAATAAAGCATAGATCTTCAGTGATCATTTCTCCATTTTCACCAATATCACCAACTAACAGTGCAGTTGTCGAACTAGAGGACGCAGTCGAAAGATTTGACTTTCCATGATACAACCCAGGGTTCTGAACCTGATCAGAATCACTATCTCTTGACTTTCTGGAGAAATCATAACCTTTCAGCTTGTCAATGACTTGCTCTAAGGTCATAGTAGAATACCTGGTTTCGTTATCCTTAATCATAACGCCATACATTTCCCATTTAGAAGGCAAACCCTCAAGAAACTTGTCGGTTTTGGCTACTTCTTCTTCAACAATCTCATGGTATTCCAGTTCACTTAGCAGATGGTAGAAACGCGTGACATAGGCATCAAGATCTTCTCCTTTTAAAGCTTTAAACATAGTAAACTGTTTTTTGAGAAGACTCCTCTTGCCAGCTCTCACCTGTGGACTTCCCTCACCTCTTTTCTCTAGAGCTTCCCAGAGCGTTCTAGCAGTATGAAAAGACTTTAGTTGATGAGCAATCTCTTTAGGAAGACACATCTTTATGCATGAATGTGCTTTATTTTCATTTCTATAAGCTTCCTTCTCTTGATCACTCATGTTCGCATAGGTAAGAACCACAGTGGCATTTTGAACAGTTTGAGTAGGTGCGGTGTATCCACTCTTGATACATATCTAGATTGACAGGTCATGGAATCTACAGTAAGATTCAAATCTGTCCTTCCAATTGTAGTAATCTTCGATCCTCAACAACTTAGGTGGGACGTTTGACTTTCCCACCTCGTGGTCCATTTCGATCATTCTACTTAAGTCAGACATCTTAAAAATGTAAAATTAAACTGTTTCGCGAATTCAGAAAACTCAACTCGCAAGACTCAGCTCAACTCGCAATCTCAGCTCGACACGCAGAATACGTCGATTCGCAAGCCTCAGTTCGGATTGCTAAAGATGTTGATTCGCAAGTGATGTCGATTCGCGAGGGATCTCGGTTCGACTCGCAAGCCTCAGTTCGATTCGCTAGTTCAACTCGGTTCGCAGGCGAAGCTGGAACCCTAATCTCGACTCGCGAAACGGCTGTTAAACAAGAAAACGAATGTTTAAGGTATTTTTACGACTGAAACTAAGAATTTCGACCGTAAACAAACCCTAAAACGTCCAGAGAATGATTTTGATCGTTAGTATTGCAAGAAAGCACGTAAAAACGACCCGAATCAAAAACGCAATATTACTAAAACTCACGAACACACTCGTATTTAGCCCGAAAGCTCTGATACCAGATGTAAGTCCCCTAGTTTTAGGATCGATAACTTCGTTATCTGTAGTATTAAGCTGCGGAATCCCTCAATACGGTGTTATCTTACTAACAACGAATACGTTCGTAATTGCGTTTATAAAGCTTAACTTTAAACGAATAATACGTCAAAGCCTAGCCGTTAGGTATAAGTTTTCTCTGGGTTTTGTGAAATCGCAGATCAGAAAAATGCCAAAAGTTTTGTTTTTCATGAATAAAAAATCATTATATACGATCAGCTTGTCTCTGCTCGCATGGGCCTGCGAGTTCGGTCCAACTCGCAGCCCAACCCCAGTAAAGGACTCGGCTCGCCAGACTCATGCTTCACGAGTTCAGATCTCACCTCACAGCTCAACTCGCTGCGATTTGAAATCTTGACTCGTCTCGCATGAAACGTATATACTAAAAACATATTTCGTCTATCTTTAATACTAAATATTAATAACAAAACGAATATGCATTTACAAATCCAAACCAATGTACAAACACAATAATAATTACACCAGTCCTATTTCAAGCTAGATCTGTTGTCACAATCTATGTTCCAACACGATATCCGTCCATGAGGTGACTGAGCCGGTCTCGAGTCCCTCAAACCATGTCTGGGCATGAAGAGCGAGAGAATAGGGGAACAAATATAGTCGGACTATATCCTGCTCAACCCCGTTCTGCTTGTAAGAGTTCGAGATCTGAATAAATTTGTCGATATGGGCGTTAGGGTCATCACGGGGTAAACCGTGGAATTGACAGTTGTCCTTGATGAGTTGGACGATGTGGTGTTTAAGTTCGAAAGATGCGCCTTCGATTACCGGATAGCTGATAGGTCCTCCTCGTCCTTCGATAGACGGTTTGGTATGATCGGCGAGAGTGATCCGTGCGGCCATCTGTTGGAAGCGAGAGCGTCTTTCTTTGCGGATTGTTCGGACAATCGACTCCGGATCGGGCGTGAAAATGAGTGGTTCAGTTCTGGACGATCTGGTCGAATGTCGTTGTGTGTTGTGGGAAGGAATTTTCGGTTGGAACAAGGAAAAGAAAACTATGAGTATTTACAGGTGGTACTAAATAGAAAAGTTCGTCTAGATAACTAAGAGTCTTACGATTGATTCCCCGGCAGCGGCGCCAAAAACCTGATCGGGCTCCAACGGACGGTCAGGGAATTGCTTCCCTGTCGTTGCCGACCTTCCAGTCAGAGCCGCACGATCGAGTGGGTAGTTTTAAATTTATAAAGAGCTGGGGACCTAAGTATCACTTATAACTATGAATAGCGATAAGTAATGACTCAGGGTCGTTCTTAAGATCAACCGTATTGTGAAACTAAGCAGTCAAGACGATCAGTTCAATTTAGCGGGGTTTGTAAACAAGAGTTTTGATTTTGGGTTTGTTACTTAGGTCCTAAATTAAACAGTAAATAAACCGCAAAATAAAATGATAGATAAGATCAGAATGGAGAGGAGTGTTTGTTGTGATTTCATTAGCCTAATGGGGGAATGATGTATGGTTTTAATATTTGAAAACATTCTTTCTAAGAGTTTGTGTTTTATTTGTTTCAGGTACTTTATGATTTAAACGCCAGCACCCTACTATCTGATTCCTCAGACGGCATGTCACTGAGTACTAGGTTTATCAGGATTCTGATCAGAACAGGCTGCTCAGCCCCCAACACTGTCTATGAAGACGAGTGACCCATCTTGGAATTAACTCCTGGGCGCATGAACAAGGGAGCAGACCGATATTAACTCTGACCTTTCTTTGTTATCATAAAGCATCCTAATTCAAATAAAGCATTAGAGATCTAATTCGGAAAGCGTCTGTTAACTTTTCATCGATGGTTTGTTATTAAGTTCGGAGCTGGTGGATGACCTAATGCTGCTTAAGAGTGTATACACCAACATACGTTCCATGGCTTTTACACGATGTACTAGGATGTATTACGGCATTCCACTCGGAATGTGTATACCGACATTCTTTCCATGGCTTAAGTGCAAACCACTTATACGATGTACTGGACTGTTTTACGGTATTCCATTCCTCGCGCATTTGTGCAGGTTAGAATGTATACATCGACAACCGTTCCGTAGCTTTCATACGTTAGTATTAGACTAGGTAGTAGGTTGTTTTACGGTGTTCCACTTTGTGTTGCACATTTCAGATCACTCCGAACCCTTATTAAAACTTAGTTTAAAGCATGCCCATCTATGATATAAACCCAGCCCTCACTTTTAATATTACCCGATAAATCCCTAATTTCATTCACGTTGTATTATACTTAGTTTAGATGGTATTTCCAAGGCTTCCGAAATCAGACCATGCGTAAATAGCACAGATAATTAATTTCCCTTAGAACAAGGTTCGCGACTCCTTGTCTAGTAGGGTTTTAACCACGTTTATCGGAGGAAAGGCGATAGTTTAATGAAAAGTTTATAATCATAGATGAAAAGCTAAACAGACATAGTTTTCAGTTTATAACAATCGGGATTGATATTTCAATGACGGATTGTGCCCACGACTTTCATAGCTTCCACGTTCCGTACTTCCCACATTCGTGAAGTTTCCGGCGCTATACAAATGAAAGCCGTATAACGTTACTTCCGTCATTTAGTACTATCCAAATTGTTTATTTAAATCAACATCATCCCCACATTATAACGACTAATTACATCATAACAAACACACAAGCAAACTACTCACTAATCATGGTAAAGAATCCTAAATCTAGCATAATAACAATAGCATGCATCATAATAGATAAGGAAATAATTAACCGTGAATAATGCGTAGATTGAATATAAGCTGAAAGAGTACAACGAGTAGAGCCTCCGCTATTACAAAAGCACCTCTCCGAGTCTCTTCGACTAATATTACAATAATGCCCCTCCTACAATCTCTCCTCTAACTCATAAGAGTAGTGCTAGAGAGAGAGAGCTAACTAATCTATACTAAAATAGAGAGAGAAAGTAAAGTGTGTGAATTGTGAGTGATGAGTGAGAGTGGATTTGATGAATGGTGTTGGATGGTTGTGGCTCTATTTATAGGCTTCCAAATATAATTTACATCTAGCACCCTCGTACTTTCGAACTTGTCAAAACACCTCCTCGCAAGGCATGAAACAACACCAAAAGAGGGGTATACCACCCTAAAAAGGGGGTATACGGCCTTGCAAAGGGGGTATACGGCCCTAAAAGGGGGGTATACCACCCATTAGAGGGGGTATACGGCCCTGGCAAGGGGGTATACGGCCCTGGAAAGGGCGTATACGCCCCCTGTGAGGGGGTACACGGCCCTGGCAAGGGTGGTGTAGCCCTGGTCGTGGTCTTGTGTACTGGATCGTAAGTCTTGGTCACTGGATCGTACTTCGTTTGGCCCTATCTTCTTCGTTCTAGCTCCGTTTTCAGCGTTCTTTATATCCACGAGATCGTAAGTACCTGAAGATCATAATGAGCTAATCAAAGTATAATTTCAAGGTTTTATACTTAAAAGTGCTCGTAGAACGTGAACGTATCGTTTATGCTCTATTTTGCAAGTTATTTGGCCATTTTACTTGATTTTTTGAAGCAATGCCGTATTTTTAGCCTTAATGATGAATTATGGTGAAAAAGTATTGATATCGAATGTTTTCATCCATTTTGGGGCTAAAAAGGTGGGAATTGAGTACTTAAAAACATGTCGTTTTACGTCAAATCAGAGATACAGGAATTCTTACAGGATGGACTGAAGATTTTGACACCGCAAAAGATGTAGCAGAATTTGATAAATTATTAGAAGAAGATAACGAATTTGAGAAATCAGAAGAACCAGTTACTCAAGAAGTAATGCAATACAGTATTCCTTATTCGCAAGAAAGTGTTTATGAGATTAAGACTTCTATTGAAGAACCACCACAATTGGAACTGAAGGAGCTACCATCACATTTGGAATATGCTTATTTACAAGGCACATCAGACTTGCCAGTTATAATTTCTTCTAAATTATCAACAGAAGAGAAAACACGCTTAGTAAAGGTTCTGAAATAGCATAAACAGGCAATAGCATGGAAGATCATGGATATCAAGGGAATCAGTCCTACATATTGCACTCATAAAATCTTAATGGAAACAGATTTCAAACCTGTGGTGCAACCCTTGAGAAGATTGAATCCTATGGTTAAAGACGTAGTCAGAAAAGAAATTATTAAATTACTGGATTCAGGATTAATTTATCCTATTTCAGATAGTCCATGGGTCAGTCCAGTACATGTTGTGCCAAAGAAAGGAGGAATTACGGTTATAGCAAATGAGAAGAATGAATTGATACCCACAAGGACGGTAACAGGATGGAGAGTTTGTATTGATTATCGTAAATATAATGATGCCACTAGAAAAGATCATTTTCCACTACCATTCGTTGATCAGATGATAGAAAGGTTAGCTGGAAAAGAATTTTATCGTTTTCTAGATGGATTTTCAGGATATTTTCAGATTCCAATTGCGGCTGAAGATCAAGATAAAACGACATTTACTTGTCCATTTGGTACTTTTGCTTACAGAAGAATGCCGTTTGGATTATGTAATGCGCCAGCTACATTTCAGCGCTGTATGATTGCGATATTTCATGATATGGTTGAAGATTTCATGAAAGTATTTATGGATGATTTTTCGGTATTTGGGGATTCGTTTGATTCATGTCTGATTAATTTAAAGAATATGTTGCAGAGATGTGAAGGTGCAAATCTAGTTCTTAATTGGGAAAAGTGTCATTTTATGGTTCGAGAAGGAATTGTTTTAGGTCATAAGATATCTAAAGTCGGAATTGAAGTAGATCAAGCGAAAATTGAAGTTATATCAAAACTACCTTATCCTATGAATGTGAAAGGGATCCGAAGTTTTTTGGGACATGCCGGATTTTATAGAAGATTCATTCAAGATTTTTCGAAAATAGCCACACCGTTGAATCATTTATTAGAAAAGGATACGAAGTTTGAATTTACAGAGGAATGTAAACATGCATTTGATGTTTTAAAAGAAAAATTGGTATCAGCACCAGTAATGACAGGACCAGACTGGAAATTACCATTTGAATTAATGTGTGATGCCAATGATTATGCGGTAGGAGCTGTTTTAGGTCAAAGAATTGATAAAAAGTTCAAACCAATATACTACGCCAGTAAAACATTAACGGATGCTCAGGAGAATTATACAACTACGGAAAAAGAACTTCTGGCAGTTGTTTTTGCTTTTGACAAATTTCGTTCATATCTTGTCTTAACTAAAACTGTGGTTTATACTGACCATTCTGCTTTGAAGTACTTGTTTAAAAAACAGGTTGCGCGCCCTCGTTTATTACGATGGATTCTTTTATTGCAGGAATTTGATATTGAAATAAAAGATAAGAAAGGAGCTGAAAATGTCGCAGCTGATCATTTGTCAAGAATGGAAAATCCAAAGTTGGAAGCATTAGATGAAAGAGAAATTCAAGATACATTTCCAGAAGAGAAACTAATGACAGTACAAGAAATACAAGAAATACCTTGGTTTGCAAATTATGCAAATTATTTGGTTTCGAATTATCTACCAAAGATGGATTATCAGAGACGGAAGAAATTCTTTTCTGATTTAAAATACTATTTTTGGGAAGATCCGTTTCTTTTCAAATTTTGTGCAGATGGTATTATTAGAAGATGTGTACATGGTACAAAGGCTCAACAGATTATAAAGCATTGCCATGAAGGACCAGTAGGAGGGCATTACGGACCAAATTACACTGCAAAGAAAATATTTGATGCAGGATTCTATTGGCCAACGATTTTTAAAGATACATATGCATTTGTACGAAGTTGTGATTCATGTCAAAGAGCTGGGAATATTTCTAAAAAGGATGAAATGCCACAAAAGGGTATCCAGGTGTGTGAAATTTTTGATATATGGGGAATAGATTTTATGGGACCATTCCCTATAAGTCACGGTAATACATACATATTAGTCGCTGTGGATTATGTTTCAAAAAGGGCTGAAGCAAAAGCATTACCTATAAATGATGCTCGAGTTGTTGTGAAGTTTCTAAAACAATTATTTTCAAGATTTGGAACTCCGAGAGCACTGATTAGTGATAGAGGTACTCATTTTTGTAATGCTCAGATGGAGAAAGTATTAAAAAGATATAGAGTTAATCATCGATTTGCTACACCTTATCATCCACAAACAAGTGGACAAGTTGAAAATACCAATCGTGCATTAAAACGTATTTTGGAACGTTCTGTTAGTTCTAACAGGAAAGATTGGTCGGAAAAATTAGATGATGCACTTTGGGCATACAGAACAGCGTTCAAAACTCCTACAGGATGTACTCCTTATAGAATGGTTTATGGAAAAGCTTGTCATTTACCAGTGAAAATAGAACATAAAGCATATTGGGCACTTAGAGAATGCAATATGGATAAAGATGAAGTTGGTAAGCATCGGTTCTTACAATTAAATGAATTAGAAGAGCTTCGTTGGAATGCTTATGAAAATTCGAGGTTTTATAAAGAACGAACGAAGAAATGGCATGATGCAAGACTTCGAGGAGATAAAGATTTTATTGCAGGAGACCGAGTACTTTTATATAATTCACGCCTTCGTTTGTTTCCGGGTAAATTGAAGTCAAGATGGAGTGGACCATTTGTTATTGATCGAGTTAATTTGAATGGGAGTGTAGATTTGATTGGAGAAAATGGGATTATTTTTACGGTTAATGGACATCGTTTAAAGAAATATTATGAAGATACTTCAATTGAAGAATTTTTGGAATTACCTTTGGAATAAATAGGTTGTATGTCGAACTTACCGACGTAAAACAAAAGTGCTTCTCGGGAGACAACCCGTGTTTATATTTATATGTTATTTATTTTATTTATTTTTCAGGATGAACTTTGTGGGTGTGTTCACTGGAAACCCTCACGAGACTATAACTTGTCCACTCGGGATACCGAGGGGTTTAAAGGCTTATTGCATATGCTAAATGCAATCGTGATTAACTACGAAAGTGTGGATGTTGTATATTATTTACGAAGATGAAGAAACTGAATGTTGAAGCAGATACTTAGCCGATGATGAAATTCAAGATTTCAGTCAGGGGAGTTTTCTGTTCTATTTTTCTTTCCCTTACTCACTTTTATTTATCAATTTTTATACAATGAGGGCATTGTATAATTTAAGTGTGGGGATAGGGGTTCATAAGAGAAAGAATTTCTTTAATTAAACACTTAAGTTTGTTTTATATAAATTTTTGAGAAAATTTAAAATTTTTAAGTGAATAACTAAGTATTTATTAGTTAGAATACTTTTGTTAAAAGTTTTGTTTTGTATTTAAAAGTTTAGACTTTAATATGGATTAACTGTTTTGTATATATAACGTAAGCTACTTAATAAATGAAGTAATACATAGTTACATGATATGATCTACTAATAGGCAATCTATATGAAGATTTCTGAATTTTAATAAATAAATTAATAACTTGTATATTATTTTATGGTACATAATATGATGTATGACATAAAAGTCTTAATTTTTAAATTTTTCATGCAATAATTTTATATATCTTTATACTTATATAAAAACATTTGGGGGTTTACTAATTATTTCCTCTGTTGTACTAAGTATAGACCTGGATTCTAATTAGTATTCTTAAATAAAGCAAAAGAAAGAAAAATCTTTCAAAGAAAATAAATAAAAATAAAACTATGTCGCTTTGTTGTACGATTGTACAGACCTGTCACCGCTGGTTTGATTAAAAGAAAAAAAAATATATGTATAAATAAATAGCTTTACCTGAATCAAGTTATGTCGCTCTGTTGCATGGAAATGCAGACCTGTCACCAATGTCTTGATTCTTAAAAATGTATTTTATATATTTATTTGGAATATAAAAGTAAGTTGCATGATTAAGTTTTAGAGTATATCATATATGGAAATCATAGGTAATATACATACTAACAATAAAAATATATTCAGAAATATAAGTATAGATTGTTTAAAGTGAACAAATATATTAGTAATCATTCATGGATTATATGTTACATAAATAATAATAATTTTTATTGTACAGTATAGTTATCCTTGTTAATTAAATTGTTAAAATTTTTAATTTATGAAATAGGTTTTTAGTATTGGTATTCTGATTCTTAAATATTAGTTTAATGCTTATTTAATTTTAAATTCAGTAATCTACTTGAGGACAAGCAGAACTTAAGTGTAGGGATATTTGATAAGCATCAAATATATAGTATATTTATAGTAATTTATCCCTATATTTTTATACATTTTAGTGCATTTCTATTGTTTTAGATACTTAATTGGTTTATATTTGCAGAAGTGTATTTTAATTGAAGAAAGAAGAAAAAGGAACAAGAAAATGACCAAAACTGAAGAAAAAGAAGAATTTATAGATTAGAAGCCTTAAACTATGAAGAATCAAGGACTAAAAGTGAAAATATGAAGAAACGGGCCAAGAAAATAAGCTAAAGCCGGATAAGAGAAGACAAAGGTCCAAATTGAAGCCCGAGCCCGAAGTTGGAAGATTCTGGAATTTCGATCCAACCGGCGGTTGGAAAGCCCAACCGGCGGTTGGCATTAGGGTTTCAAGAGGCGGTGGACGACGCGGCTAAACTTGGGGAAAAAGTAACTCCAACCGGCGGTTGGGAGGTCGGCCAGAAAAACTATAAATAGAGGCTTAGTTTAGGCTAAACCATATACGATTCAAGAATACAATTTACGATTTGTGAGGTTAAAGGTTGACTTTAGGTGCGATTTTGGAGGCCAAGAAGCTAGGGTTTGAAGGCCTATAACCCTAGGAAAAGCTGGTTCAACGATTGGTTAGGTTTCTTTATCCTTGTAACTTTACAAACCTAGTGGGTTATTTAGGTTATTGTTTATCTGATTTAATTGTTAATTAGATTTTTGTTTTGAATATTTGAATGAATGATTATTTGATTTTATTATATGAATTATATGTTTATGTTGGAACTATATTATTGAATGCTTATTATACAAGAATTGTCTGTGTTATATTGATATTGATAAAAGTTGATTAATTTATATACATAACTTTACGAACCTAGTGGATTTTATAAATTAAGTAATGATTGTCAATTATTAATGTTAAGTAACACTGTAATTCAACCTAACCTGGGATTGTATGAATAAGATGTTGACAGAACTTAATGGAATAATAATACTTCTCATAACATGTGGCTGTATTGTTATCATGAAAAAATATCTTAACGAATTGTGATTTTCTATATTAGTATTCACCAATAATAATAACCAACAAAGCAATTAGACATAAGTTTATATAATAAGATTAATTAATAATAGTTTAAATAGGAATTCTCTTCTATCCAATTGAGTAATCTAAGTTGTACCTGAAACTTATCTATTAGAATCTGTATCAATTATAAATATGTTCGTTCGGAACTAAAACGTCCCCCTTATCCTGTATATTATTTGTATAATATTGTAATTAATTATATATAGTTGTAATTAGGAATAAATAATTAGTTATAGATTAAATCACGTTCCCTGTGTTCGAACTTGGACTTACTTAAATAGCTATATTATACGAATGGGTTAATCTTGCCTGAATTGTGTGATAGTATTTATTTAGTATTTCCTTATTTAAAACTTGTGATTATAATTGCATATACTTCCGCATACATCAATGCCCCCTTTCCAGCATCCGAATCTATCAAATATGGACCTTCCCACTTTGGTGCTAGTTTTCCTTCCGCAGGATTCTTAGTATTTTGAAATACTTTCCTTAATACCAAATCTCCTATTCGAAACCTTCTTATCCTTACATTTTTGTGGTAGGATCTTGAAATCCTTTGTTGGTATGCTGCAATCCTGAATTTAGCACGATCCCTTAACTCATCCACAGTGTCCAGATCCTGAATCAATGCTTCCTTATTTGCCTCCAAAGTCTGCATCCGGGATCTTGCCGTTGGGATCACCATTTCCGTTGGGATCATAGCTTCGGATCTAAACACCAAAGCAAAAGGAGTTTGCTTAGTTGCTTCCTTCTCTGTTGTCACATCAGCCCACAAAACAAAAGGCAATTCTTCAGCCCATCTTCCATTTTTAGCATCCAGCCTCTTCTTAAGATTGTTGATTATAATCTTGTTGCTAGATTCTGCTTGTCCATTAGCTTGAGGATGGACTGGTGTTGAAGTTATCATCTTGATTCCCCAACTTTCACAAAACTTAGTCGTTCTTCTTCCAATAAATTGAGATCCGTTGTCACACACTATCTCCGCCGGGATACCAAACCTTGTGAGGATATTTCTCTTAATGAATGAGATGACATCCTTTTCCTTCACTTGAACAAATGCTTCAGCCTCAATCCACTTTGAAAAATAATCCGTCATTGCAAGCATGAACACTTTTCCTCCAGGAGCAACAGGTAGTTTTCCAACAATGTCCATTCCCCATTTCATAAACGGCCATGGTGAGATAATCGGATGCATCGGTTCTGCCGGTTGATGATGGATGTTTCAGTGTCTTTGACAAGCATCACATTTTCCAGCAAAATCCATGGAATTCTTCTTCATAGTAGGCCAAAAGTATCATGTCCTTAAAGCTTTTGAAAATAACGCTAGGCCCCCAGAATGATTCCCACAATCACCTTCATGTATATCCTTAAGAACTGCTTTTGCTTCAGGATCCTCAAGGCATCGCAATAATGGTCCTGCAAGTGATTTTTTATATAATATACCATTTTCGATAGTAAAGTGAGATACCTTTAACTTGAAAGCTTTGGGATTGTTCTCATCCTTAGGGATCACATCGTGTTGTAAGTATTCCATGATTGATTGCGTCCATGATCCTGACTTGCCCCCAGAACCTGATGCATTCGGATTATCTCCGGGCTGAGGATCCTCAATGTCACAGACTTGCTCCTCATTGAGATCCTTGTCAGCGATGGCAGGCGCTGCAATGTGTACAATTGGTATCCTGACATCTGGCAGGATCCTTAAGCTTGACCCCAGATTTGCCAAAGCATCCGCTTCAGTATTATCCTCACGTGGTACCTGTTGGATGTCGAAGATCTCGAAGCTACCTGCAAGATCCTTAACAATCTCCAAATACGTAGCTAATCTATCTACTTTTACAGTATATGATCCATTATAACGATTAGCAATTAATAATGAATCAACATACACGTTCAAGTATTTTACTCCAATATCCTTAGCTAATTGTAATCCCGCAATTAATGCTTCATATTCTGCCTCATTATTTGTAGTTTGAAATTCACATCTTATTGCTTGAGGCATGATATCACCTTGAGGTGATTTTAATATAATTCCTAATCCGGTTCCTTTTACATTAGAAGCACCATCAGTATATAATGTCCATCTTTCACTTATTTGATTTAATTCTTGTACCTCTAAATCTACTTCATTTTGAAGATCACTAGTAAAGTCTGCTATAAAATCTGCTAAGGCCTGAGATTTAATTGCGTTCCTAGGTTCATAAATCATATTATAAGCACTTAATTTTACGGACCATTTAGCCAAACGTTTTGACATTTCCGGTTTCCTCAAAACATTTTTAATAGGATAATTAGTCTTTACATGTATAGGGTGTGTCTCGAAATAATGCCTAAGTTTAGCTGATGCCATGACTAATGCAAGTATAAGTTTTTCGAGATGAGAATACCTGGTTTCAGCATCTAATAGGCTTTTACTTACATAGTAAACAGGATGTTGTTGTCCTTCATGATCCTTCACGAGCACCGCACTTACGGCATTGCTTGACACTGATAAATAGAGAAACAGTGGTTCCCCATTCTCAGTCTTCATCAATAAAGGAGATGTTGACAAGTAATCCTTTAATTCTTGAAACGCAGCTTCATGCTTTTCTCCCCAGTCGAACTTCTTATTCTTTGGACTTGATGGATATTTTAGATTAAGAATAGCTTTGATTTGTTCTGGGCTAGCTTCTATTCCTCTCTTGGTCACCATATATCCTAAGAACTTTCCTGCCCCCACTCCAAAGTGACATTTTGCAGGATTAAGCTTCATGTTGTAGTGATCTAGGATGTCAAAGGCCACCTTGAGATCCTGAAGATGATCCTCAGTTTTCTTTGACTTCACTACCATGTCGTCAATGTACACTTCTATTGTGCTTCCCAATCGGTCTTTGAACATCATATTGACTAGCCTTTGATACGTTGCACCTGCATTTTTAAGACCAAAAGGCATAGCAATATAACAATATATACCTGTGGGAGTTATGAAGGCTGTGTCTTCCTGATCCGAAGGTTCCATCTGAATTTGTTGAAATCCCGATGAAGCAACCATGAAGGTTAGGATCTCATGCTCAGCTGTAGCATCCACCATTGAGTCTATATGAGGCAATGGGAAAGGATCCTTCGGGCAGGCCTTATTGAGATCCGTATAGTCCACACACACTCTCCATTTCCCATTCTTCTTTTGTACCACTACCACGTTTGCCAACCATCTTGGAAACTTTACTTCCCTTATCATGCCAGCAGCAAGTAATCTTTCAACATCCGCCTGGATAATAGCATTCCTTTCCGGTGCAAATTTTCTTCTCTTTTGTTGAACCGGCCTGAAACTATTTTCAATTCCAAGTTTATGAGTTATAATATCCCTAGATATACCTGTCATATACTCTGGCTTCCAGGAAAAAGTTGATTTCCTCTGATTCAAGAATTTGATCAGATCTTGTTTAAGATCCTCTGGGACGCTTGATCCTACAAGCACCTTTTCTTCAGGATCCTTTGAGCTAAGCGGCACTTCTTTGACGTCCTGCTCCTTTGTAACTAGGACGTCCCATGCCTTGTTCTTTAATTGCTATGCTGACGGAGGCTTGGCAGTAGATTTCATCGACGTTGTGTAGCAATCCTTTGCTTCTTGTTGGTCACTGTTGATCTTGACTACCCCCCATGTGACACCCGGTCAAAAATGACCCAAATTACCGTCCTAATTTGAACTTTAATTACGAAGTATTAAATAATCCGAAACAATTATTTAATAATCACACATACACAAATTTGGTAGAACGCATAAACCCAAATTAAAATTTGGTGAAAAACATTTTCAAACAAAGTATTATTATTGAGAATAATAATAATGTACTCATAAAATTATTTAAATACATTTTAGATACAGAAAACTATCCGTGTATTTCGAGTTAAACTAAGATATATTTTTATATCTCATTGAAAGTATTTTTATAAAATATTTCAATTAAAAACATATACGAAATAATATTTGGAAAATTATCATTTTTAAATATTACACTATTTAACGATCGGGTACGCGAACAAGGGTCGGAAATACCCACCTTCCTCAATAATTGAGGCCGGTTATATCAACCGACCTCAATTATTATTCACACACACGCACACATTTTTCATCCTCTCAATCACTCGGCTCTCTCACTCTCTCTCGGCGCTCTCTCTTGCGGATCATCAAACCAACAACACAACATCATCAACAACAACCATCATCATAATCTGGATCACCATCATCGTCTTCATCGTTCATCACCATCAAACTTCATTTTCGGTTCCAATTTCAATTAGTAAGAATCACCAACTCTTTTTCGTTAATTTCATGTTTTTAATACATTATATATCATGTAGTAATGTTAGGATTGATGATTGATGGTTGAAAATGGATTTGAAATTGGTTCTATATGTTTTCTGCACGAACAGACCCAACCCAGACCTTTGAATCCGGCGGATTCCTGCCCAAACCTAATGAATACGGCGTATTCGGGTGAATACGGCGTATTCCCCTTCGAAACCATTGAATCCGGCGTATTCAAACCAATACGGCGTATTCCCCTCAAAACTCGCCAATCCGGCGGATTCATTTGAATCCGACGGATTCCCCCTTTAAATTTCATGATCCAACGGATCAATAAACTAGCCCTGCGAATTCTAGCTAAAACAGAACAAATAAATTTTCAAAAACAGGGTAGCTTCTCGATGAAAATTTTATTACAACGGATTGGGCTCAAATTCGCTCGGTCATTCAAAAACAACCAAATGGTCAAGGCTAAGTACCTTAGCCTAGCCAGTTTTAGGCCATCCGGGGTCGTCTAGGGGTCGAAAATGGCATATTTCGGTTTTCGGACTCGTGCCAAATTTTGTAACTTATGAAATAAAGTATAACAGATATAATGAACTTGAGTAACAACTAAACAAACGAATTATTACGCGTACACTTACAAACATACAATCTTGCGTGTTTAGGACATTAGGAGATTACTGTTGGAATACACACGCACATTAGGATTGCTCGCTCTACAGGTGAGTCTCATGGCCCCTTTTTACTGTTTTCACATTTGGGGGAGATGCATTACTTGTTTTACTCGAACACATGTACTTACTTACTTGATTACAAACTGATTTACTGGTATATCGATTGCATGAGGTTTACTTAATCCAATGAAGTCCCTTTAATCATAGTTGTTAGTTATGGTCTTAAGCGCGAGTACTAGTAAATGGATCCATTAGGACTGACAATCTTCACCCAGGGTAGCACGCACTACCCCGAACATACAGTATAAATGGGTGTTTCTTACTCGTTACATATGAATGTTCTGGATTAGCATTCACGAGGGCAAAATCATTGATTGTTAAGCTTCGACTATGGTGCTCATGTCAATATATACGGAAACTATTGCGACTGTGCAATATTTACTCAATGATTTTACAAGCTGATGTGTTCAAACTGTTACTTACTATAAACCTGTGAGATTCACCAACCTTTTGCACTAGTACAAATTTGGGCTTTCGTCACACATGGTCTATTTGAAACGGTCACACATTCCAATATTTATGTTACCAAAGAGACAAAAAAATCTGGACGTTATTATTTAGCCACACATGAACTCCAATCGTGTGACCATTCTGAAAGGTATTTGCCACACCTTCGAACATTTATGTGGCTAAAGGGAACTGCAATTTTTTTGCATTTCATTTAGTCACACATGAAGTTGGAAGGCGTGACAAATCTTGTCACACACTTGAACACTGTAACCAAACGCCACTATATGGTCACATGGAGTAATTGTTTATGTGACTAAAGCATATAGTCGATTTTGTCACACATGATTAAAGTGTAGCCAAAAGCCAGGTACATATGGTCACATAAGTTATTATGTGACCATATGTTTAGTGTCGGTTAAAATGGCAAAAGGT
This sequence comes from Helichrysum umbraculigerum, assembly GCA_949592205.1. Lineage (NCBI taxonomy): Eukaryota > Viridiplantae > Streptophyta > Magnoliopsida > Asterales > Asteraceae > Helichrysum > Helichrysum umbraculigerum. The sequence continues at coordinate 6,859,121 of CATIUR010000009.1, read as the reverse complement.
AATGTGTTTAGTCACACTAATTTCTAGCCCGATCATGTGACTATATCGCATTAGAATAGCCACACCATATCACAAATGTGTATCGAAAGGATATTTATGGACACATGTTAGGTGATTATATGTGACCAATATATTCACAACAGTCACGTTTTTAGATATTCATGTGACTATTTTTTAAAGCGAAAATGGGCAAAAATGATTATCATTAAATTTGATATTAGTCACATTGAGTGCTGTTTGTGTGGCTATATCATGAGACCTTATTGGTCACATGGAGTAATGGTTTGTGTGACTATAGCATAGAGTCGATTTTGTCACACACGATTTAAGTGTAGCCGAAGCCAGGTACATATGGTCACATAAGTTATTATGTGTGTCTAAAGTTTAGTGTGAGTTAGAAACTTAGAATGGCAAAAAGTAATGTGTATAGTCACCCTAATTTCTAGCCCGATCATGTGACTATATGGCATGGTAATAGCCACACCATATCACAAATGTGTATCCAAAAGGATGTTTATGGCCACATTTTGGCTGATTATATGTGACCAATGTATTCACAACAGTCACGTTGTAAAATATTGTTGTGACTATTTTTTAAAGCTAAAATGGGCAAAAAGGATTATCATTAAATTTGATATTAGTCACATTCAGTGCTGTTTGTGTGGCTAAATCTAACGTATATTGTTATATTAAAAAGCATTGAAATTCTAACAGATATAACATTTATAGAATATATGATATTATCCTAAGTTTAATAATGGAATAAATGATGTATGACATTACCAATATCATACACTACAAGAAAATGGGCTTTTTAGGACACTTTTCTAGGACACTTTTAAAATAGGCGTCCCAATAAACAAGATAATAGGACGCACTATCATTTTTGTCATATTATCGTGGAATTTAAAAGGACACATAACACATTGGTCATATTATATTAGGTTATAGGACATTTATTAATTTGTGTCTTATTATTATGTGAGCCTGATATGACATTTGATATAAGAGTCTTATTAATTCGAGTTTAAAAGGACGTTTATTCATTTGGTCTTATTGTGTAGAAGCCCTAATAGGACGGTTGGTATGCGAGTCTTATTACATTGAGTCTTAAGGACTTTTATTCGTGTGGGTCTTATTACTGTAATATCTAATAGGACACTTGATTTGCAAGTCATATACAATAAGTTTTATAGGACGTTTAAGTGTCGGGGTCTTGTAATCATGAAGTCAAGTACACTACTAGAGAATTGCTGAATGCTTACGGATATGTGTTACGGAATAGGCCGTAACAAATTTCCTACGAATTTTTTGCGAATTCCTAACGGATATCCTTAAGAGGTTTGTCCAAGACTTTTTGTAACGAATTTCTTACGAATTTTCAACGACAAAAAAACCAGTAGAAAATCCGTTGTAATTTTCCAACGGATTTCCTTCGGATATTGATAATTGGTAGGAAATCCATAGAAAATTCTTTCCAAAAAATATTATCCCTAAGAAAATTATTTCCCCTAAAAAAATTTCCTTTACAAGTTCCTCCAAAACAATTTCCCCAAAAAATTGAAAAACCCACCAAAATTTTTAACTTGCCCGCCTTAGGGCTGTACATTTTTCGGGAAGAACCGAAAATAACCGAGGACCAAACCGGACCGAACAGGAACCGGACCGAACCGAGCATATCCGGGACGGTACATGGTCCATACATTTCTTGATTTTCGGTCTTCGGGACGGTCCAGGACCGAACCGAAAAACCCGAGAACCGGACCAGCCAACCTTCTTTCCTTCTTCGAAAGTTAAAACAAAAAAAAAACCGCCTTTTTTTTTATATCTAAATTTTAGAGGGAGACGAAAATTTTGGAAATTTTGGATCTAAAAATAATTCAGTTCCCTCCATCTATTTGTCAAAACCTTTCTTTCTTCTTACAATCAGACCCAGAAGCCCCAATTTTCACAATACTCCAAACCAGATGCCACCCGATTTCCCCTACCTCGTCTGCCTTCACCTTGCCCTAAACCTGCCTCAATCGGTCACCCTCAGTCCATCACCATCGCAATTAGTCACCATCAGTCCGGCCATAACCACCGCAATCGGACCCTGTACAAACTTTCTCTTTACAATTAGAGGCCATCAACACATTCTCCGCCTCCGGTCCCTGAACAAACCCCAGTCGCACGCCATCCATCTCTACTAGAATTTCGGTCAAGCTTCTTTATAATGGTGGTAATCTTTTTGATCTTTTTCTTTAATTTTTTGTTAGGCTTTAGGTTAATTTTTTTTTATCTTTTTAGTCATTTCCTAATTGCAGCTGGTATGTTAGAACCATTGTGTTCACATGCATGTTCAACTGCCTTCAGAAAGGTCTGTGAATGGAAATTGTTGTATATTAAGAGTATATTCTAACTGATACATTTGTGGGAAACAATATTATCTAATATGAAGTTGTGAAGTCGTCTCTTTCTTAATTGTATTCTATTGTGCAAGATTGTATGATGCAGAATCATTTAATTCTCTGGAAGTAGTCTCTATTGTGCAAGATTCTATGGTACTTCTGTTTTTCCTATATGATTAGCTAACCACTTGATTACTAATTATAATGGATAGGTATTGTCTGATTACAATTTGTTATAGGTCAATTACAAACAACTCGTGTTGGAAAAGTCCGCGTCTATTCCACTAAATATTAATCCAACTCTATGGGAAAAAGCTTGTGGAGGGAAGAAAAAGGGAAGAATGTTTGGCGCATCCAAAGATATTTTGCACTTATCTTCTTCTCACACATTGAGTTCAAGTTCGTCTACTAGTCAGGTGGCTAGGGCTGATGAGGTTAGTTTATTCTCGCTCATGTGATGGACTGTTGCCGAGTCTATTTGTATATATAATATATATATATATATATATATATATATATATATATATATATATATATATATAGTTGAGGGATCTAAAAAGAAGATAAATTTAGTGGAGAAAAGGGAGAAGGAATCCTGACCAATCATTTCAAATTTAGGTCAAAGGGAATATTAGTCTTTTTTAATTTGATTATTATATTTAATATTTAATAGTATGTAATTTGAATAAATAAAAGTGCTGGGCGGTTATTTTCTCCCAAACAATCGGAGGTTAACAACTAATATATTCCCATATCATAGGCAATTATAGATTAAAATATGCAATCAATTTGTTCTGTGCGTTTATTTTTTTTGGGGATCTTCATTCAATCTGCAATATATGGAGGAGTGATATAGTGAATCGACACATAGTGTATTGCGTTGCATATTTTAATACATTCAGCAATATCTTCAACAATTACTGGGAGCAATTCAACTATACTGCATTCAACGTTTACCATGATTTTTGAAGCGTGACGATCTCATTTCGGGAGTCAATTCAGAAGCAATTTCTTAAGTCATATGGTGAATGATGAACATGCGATGGGCGCATATTATGGATGAGTACAATCTGCAAGAACACAAATGGTTGTCCGAAATATATGCGATTCGAGACCAATGGATACCGGCCTTTTTTCGAGAAGATCCATATATATATATATATATATATATATATATAGGATTAGGATCAAGGGAGAAGGAAATTTAGGTGGAGAAGAGGGAGAAAGCAATATGATTCAGTATTTTTATACTATGATTCATTTTTTTATTGTAATAATAAAAAAATGAATCATAGTATAAAAATACTGAATCATATTGCTTTCTCCCTCTTCTCCATCTAATTTTTCTTCTTTTTAGATCCCGTTACTATATATATATATATATTAATGCTATAATCTTTGCTTCATTCAGCTCCTTTTAGAAATGTACATCAGAGATGACATACACAATATTGAATAGAGTGTGCATTGCACATAAGTTGTTATACAACACATCATGTGCTTGCAGCGTGCTACTTATCCATGGACACTTAAAACTGGGTTTTGACCTTTAACTCCTGGCATACATCCAAGACTCTATTAATGCTATAAACATCAGTGTTGAGTGCATCATTTAGAGCTCTCAAGAATAAATGAGATGCTACAGTGGACCAGATTGCCACCCACTGAAGCGTTTTTAAGTATCACAGGAACAACAGCCAAATAAACTTCATGCTGAATGAAGGTATCTGCATACTAAAATATATATATAAAATCTAGCAAAACTAATATAACCGAAAAGAAGAAACAAACTACAATTCACTAATTATGTCTGTCTAGTATTTTGTATGCAATCTAATTGTTGTTGATAAGTATTTTTTGATTTACTTCGGATACTAGTCATCATGTTTTGAATTATTCATTGTAATTGCTGCTAATGATCAGCTATTGTGGTGTCTTTAGAAGAGTCTTGATTAAACTTTACCATATACTTGATAAGTCTCTTTAATTTGATTCCACAGTTAGCTTGTATTGGGTCCATGATCTCTTAGTTTATCTTGTGAGAGGGACAGAGTCACAGGTTTTATGAGATTCTAATGGCTCATGTGGTTGCAGGTGAAGCAAGATGGGTTCTTTCCAGCAGATCTAGTATTTCTTGCAACTATATAAGTGTCTTTGGGTCAACTTAACCTGACCTGTCCCGTTTCAACCCATTAAACTAGGTAATGTCTGTGTGTTTTCTGTGCCACTAGGTACAGCTAGAACTAGGCTGGGGAGCTAATTGCAAAGGCTATGGAAAAAGTTGGAAAGGAGGGTGTCATTACAATTCAAGTAAGTTACATCATGTTAGCTCTATATATGATTTAAGGGTTAAAATGGTCAATTCACAATGAGTATCTTTTTTTGTTGCATAAATGTGCTCCTTTTTGTGTAAGTTTTCTGATTGTTCTAAGGAACTGATGAAGGATGGCAAGACATTGTACAATGAATTAGAAGTTGTGAAGGGAATGAAGATGGACAGGGGCTACATATCTCCACATTTCATTACAAATCAAAAGAATCAGAAATGCATGAGTTATTGTGATAGCTAATTTGCCATCTTTTATTTGTTCTGACTTCTGCTAATGTATTACTGAAACTACCAACTTGTTTACACATAACAGGAATTAGAGGACCCTCTTGTTCTAATCCATGAGAAAAAGATTTCAAGCAGTAATGCAGTGGTTAAAGTATTAGAGTTGGCACTGAAGGTGGAGTCTCTTCATTTCTTTGATTTTATTGGGTGATTCACTGTGTTGTTGACTCAATATGTATTGTCGTTCAGAAACAAAGGCCTCTATTAATTGTTGTTGAGGATGTAGAAAGCGATGCATTGGCGGCCCTAATACTTAACAAGCTTCGTGCTGGCGTTAAGGTACTACTGAACAAGCGATGTAGAAAACGTTTTTATATGTAAGGTACTACTGAACAATTTGATGTAGCTCGATTTCGTGTCTATTCTGAAATGTTTTTTTTTTTTTTTGCATAGATTATGCAATCATCCGTCTAAATATATCACACTATTTTAAACTTTACAAGCTTATGGTACTAACCAAGCTGATGAAACTCAGCTGGCATACATATTGCAGATACTGTTAAATATCAAATTATATTCAGGGTAATGTTAATTAATCTCGAGGCTCATTAAGGAAACGGTCATGAAACAGATTTTTCATATGATAGTATGCATCCTCTCTGTCATTGCCTCATTACAATCCATGGTTTGGTCAATATTTGTAGGAAGAGTCTATATTCTGGATTATGTATAGTCCTTATATCTATCCACTTGTGAGCTGCCCCGTTTACTAAATTAATTATAACTTCCATTTTCAACAAAAATGTCGCAGTGGATATATCCATTTACTATGATCTAATCTTTATTTAGGATTAGGAGGCAAGGAGATATATTAATCAGAGAGTTGAAGTTCCAGTGAGTCTATTCATTCATTTTTTCACTGGATATTCTGTTTATCTTACTGTTGCTTTTTATAACTTTACATAAGTATTTGTTATGAATAGAGTGGAACCACAAAGGAGTACTTGGTGAAGCTGAATGAAGCCTTTCTGTTTATTTGTAGGAAGAGTCTATATTCTGGATTATGTTACTGTACCGTATTCTATTGCAAGTTATGCTCTGTAGTATATGTCCCTTATCGGTTTAAATGCTGAATGTTGGATGTGGCCTTAAAATAAAAGTATCTTTCCTGTTGTCGGTTCAATGTTATGCCACTGTTCTAACCCAATGACATATTTTGGACTGCTAATGCAGTGTTCAAACAATACCTGTTATGTTGCATATCATCCCCTTTGTGCTCATGCTGCTGGCTTTTGCACTAAGGTAATCACTATCAATTTTGTTACTTCTTAAAGATACTTAGTTTCATTTGCAATGTAATCAGTGGTTTCTGTATTTGTGTCTTCAACTAAAATATCAACTACTTTTTATTTGGCTGAGTGACAAGTAAGCCCATTGAATTGTTCTTTCTCAACTAGTTAGTGATTTTTTCTTATCGACCTACATATACATAGTTCTTCATATTTAATTTAGTGTTTGATACATATGCGTCTTGTTTCTTGTACAGGTAACACTATTAACTTCTTGACAAAAGGCTGGTGATGAGAACAAAACTGCACCAGAAGTATCAAAGAAAAAGCGCAAAACAACAGTTTTTGTATCTAGTGATGTCGTGCAAAAGCTAGCAAAGGACAAATTCAAGAGTCAAAAGTCCTTAAAACTGTGATGTTTAATTAGTCTATTTTGATATTTAAGCAATTACTTTCGGATATTATTATGTAAAACGTTCCAATTATAGTTTGGGTACATGCAATTAATTATGTACATTTCAATTTTTATTTGTGGTGTTATATAATTCAAACTGTTACACAAATTATTGATTGTTATATGTGACTAAAAGATGCAGTCACTAATATGGTCACACATTGTGGTCACTGTTTGATTAATTATTTGTGTGACTAAATAGTGTAAAATGTCATACAAATATACAATTCAAGTGGCCATTGGGTGAACAATGGTCACACTTATTATCACCTACGGTCACTTTTGGTTTAATTCTATGTGATCAAATCTCAGAATAAATCACTACTTGTGTGACTAAATGATATATAACGTCACACAAACATGAAAATAAAGTGGCCATTGGATGGACAATAGTCACACAAAATACAAGTTTACTGGACATTAAAGAGCATATGGTCACACTTATTATCACCTACGACCACTTTTGGTTTAATTTTATGTGACCAAATCCCATAATAAATCACTACTTGTGTGACTAAATGATACAAAACGTCACACAAACGTGAAAATAAAGTGGCCATTGGATGGATAATAGTCACGCAAAATACAAGTTTACTTGACATTAGAGAGCATACGGTCACACTTATTATCACCTACGGCCACTTTTGGCTTAATTTTATGTGACTAAATCCTAGAATAAATCACTCCTTGTGTGACTAAATGATACAAAACGTCACACAAACATGAAAATAAAGTGGCCATTGGAGGACAATAGTCACACAAAATACAAGTTTACTTGACATTATAGAGCATATGGTCACACTTATTATCACCTATGGCCACTTTTAGCTTACTTTTGTGTGACCAAATCCCAAAGAAAAGCACTCGTTGTGTGACTAAATGTTACATAACGCCACACAAAGATAGAATTCACGTGACCATTGGAGGCACACTCGCCACACAAAATCCACGTTTACTTAGCTTTATGGAGCATTTGGTCACGCTTATTAACACCTATGGCCACTTTTGGCTTCATTTTATGTGACCATATCTCCAAATTAAAGCACTCGTTCTGTGACAACATGTTACATAACGCCACACAAACGTAGAATTCAAGTGGCCATTGGATGAACAATAGTCACATATAATACACCTTTACTTGATTTAAAAGAGCATATGGTCACACCTTTTATGGTTTTGGTCACTCTTTTTAAATGGATACGGCCATTAACGATTCAATGTGGCCGTATGCACCCTATGGTCGCGGGACCTTTAGTCACACACACGTTGAAAAACAAGCGTGACCGTAAGCATATCGTCACGCTTTTCTGGTGTGACCAAAGCCCAAATCTGTACTAGTGTTGGTTGACCTGTTTTAGTAATGCATTCTCAGGTACACAGCAACAGTAGGGTTGATCAGTACGGATGGCCCAGCAGGATATGCTTTAGTAGCTCGAGTCGCATGCAATTACACATATGAAGATTTTACTTGCATTATCTTTTGTATAATTATTATGTACTTAAAATCTAACAAAACAAGTTGCGAACTCATCAATGATGTATTACTTTTGAAAACTTATGTATTAATGTAACATCTTCTACAACGTCTCATTTAGAGTCGTTTGCTTGTACTTTGGGTTTGATTATTGATTAGTCACGCCCCAAAACAGTCGCTTCCGCAAAGCATTAAATTGGGGGTGTGACCCCCCATGGCGTTGGTAACTTGACACATTGATGATACGTGGAGGGTACCGCTTTCATATCATGCAACCAAGGTCTCCCTAGGATAATGTTATAGCTTGACAAACAATCCATAACACAAAACTTTTGAATAGAGTTTACCCCTTCAATGTAGATCGGCAACTTGATATCACCCACTGTGTTCTTTGCTTCTCCACTGAATCCTACCAGTACAATGGATCTTGAAGTGATTTCTGATTCTGGAATACCCATTCTTTTCAAAGTTTCTAGACGGATGATGTTGACTGAGCTTCTTCCATCAATCAGGATCCTTCGCACAAAATGATTGGCAACATAGAGAGTAATAACCAAACCATCGTGGTGAGGATCCTGAACATCTTCCAGATCGTCCTCATCAAACGCTATGATCCTCTCGTCTTTCTTCATGGATGTCCTTGAAGGTTTATATGGTTTATCTGATTTGGACTCTCTTGCATGTCTCTTTGCTGCGGAATAAGAAGCACCACATATGTCAGAACCACCAGAAATAAAATTGATTACCTTGGCATCTGAAGGTGGGGATCCTGCTCTGGTAAGGATCCTGCGATTATCCTGAGACTCAGGATCCTGAACTCTGTCATGATCCTTCGCGTGATCCTTCTTTTTTCCAAGCAGATCCTTCAAGTATCCTTTGTTGAGCAAATGACTAATCTCTTTCCGGAGAGCTATGCAATTCTCAGTTGTGTGGCCGAAATCCTCATGGTAAGCACACCACTTAGATTTATCCTTCCATGCGTAAGGTTTGTCATTCTTCTTCGGCCATCTTGCCTTGTCCCGTAGATCCTGCATGGCACACAATATATCTGTTGTATCCACAGAATAATTATAATCAGTTATTTTAGGATATTCTTCATCATCCTCTTCAACAGCATTTACATGACGATCCTCATTTCTGGAATAAGGTTTGTTCCTGTTTGATCTAAATGAGGACAAGTCTGATTTCCTGTTGGGTTTATCATATGCTGATTGAGTATCCACTCTCTTCTGTATCATCGCGTCCTCTTCCAATCTGATGAACCTCAAAGCTCTATTTCTGACCTCATCAAGGTTCCTACAAGGATTCATAACAAGATCCTCATATAATGGGGAATCCCTTTTGATTCCCATTTTAAAGGCTTGTACAGCGGTAGGCATATCTAAATTAGGTCTGTTCAAGGATTCTCTCAGGAACCTCCCTACAAAATCTCAAAGAGACTCATTAGCTTTTTGGACAATTCTATACAAATCAGTAGTTAGTTTTTCAAATATTCTACTGCAAGAGAATTGATTATTAAATAAATTGACCAAATGAGCAAACGAAGTAATAGAGTAAGGAGGAACGTTCAATAGCCATTTTAGTGCCGATCCTGTGAGAGTAGAGCCAAAGCCTTTGCACAAGCACGCTTCTTTAAGATCAGAAGGAATTGGAATGATTTCCATCCTTTCCCTGTATTGCGCAATGTGCTCCTCAGGATCCGTTGTTCCATCATACAATTTCATATTGGGCATCTGGAATCTCTTTGGGATCTCAGCATCGCAGATAGGTGGTGCAAATCTTGAGATCCTATGCGCCGTTGGAGCAACTTCTGGAATTGGTTGTACAACTCCAGGAACACTCGATATCATATCCTTCAATTTCTGTATCTCCCTTGCCATCACAGGGCTAACTCCAGGATCCTGAAAATTATTAGTCCCAACAGTGTTATTAGAAGTAAAATTATTGAACATGTTACCACCATCAGGAGTCCTGTATAAGGATCCTGGATGAGATTGTTGACCCCTTGACGTGGAGACTCCTGTGACATAGATTGGATCTGGGATCCTAGCGTTTCCTTGCATGGATACAAAGTCTCCTTGATGCTCCACGGATGAAGGAGTGCTGAAATCAAGTGTAACACCCCCAAATTTAATGAATTACGGATGCATACGTTGGGTGTTACTAATCAATATACAAAGCACAGAGATATATAGCAAACGACTCTATATGCGTTGTTTTAACAAAATATATTTAATACTAAAATGTTTACAACGTTTGAAGCTATACATAGCTCGTGTTCGATTTAAGAGAGATTTCAATACATAAATACTTGTACAAAATATATTAATGCAAGAAAATCTCCATTGTTTGCATGCTGACTCGAGCTATAGTAATCCTGCTACCAGCCAAAACCTACTGCTGTGTACCTGTGATACATGCTAAAATGGGTCAGCTAAAGCTGGTGAGCTCACAGGTTTGAAATCAGATAGTATAGTATGAACCGCAAGATTTAAGTAATGATTTGCAATCAGCAAATAAAAATGTAAGTAATCGTGTATACAGCCATGAGCACATAGTTGAGCTTAACTCGTGGGTCAGGGTCACAGCCTGAGCGTTTTTGCCTCCACGAATGCCTAATCAACATTCGTCTTACCAAATATTAGTACGTTCGTTTACCCGGTTAGTGCTTGCTAACCCGAACGAGGAGGGTCAATCCTATATGGTACCATATACTAATATTCACGCTACAATGTATTAACAACTATGCTGTCGGAGGGCTTTAAATGATTAGTTGTAAAACTCATGTAGTATATGTAAAGTTGTACTTGCGTTCACATGTTAAAAACAGAGCAATAGTATCACACCCCTGAGTAAAACAGTAAAAAGAGGGGCTATGAGACTCACCTGAGTCTGTAGTGTTTAGTTTAATAAGCTTGCGTCGATTAGTCGAGAATGAAGTCCAAAGACTTGTAACCTGAGGGTGTCCACGACACGCGATGGTTATTAACGTGGGTCGGTATCTCAAAGGACTACCTTTGTAGTTGTTACACAACTATATATGTCCAATTTCCAATAATTTATTTCGATTGTTTGAGTTTTGAAAGTTTGTACGGCCCGTTGGTGACGGTTTGCAAATGATAGTTCTAAAATGTTATTATTGCGTTTGCTACAGCGAATTGCTACATTAAATTTGACTTTTCGACTTTAAAATTCTGGTTTTCTGTGTTTTGCGACACAATATGCGACACAAAAGTTTGTCATGCAACACAAGAGTTATGTCGCATAAATATGCGACACAATATCTATACGGCACAAAGGTTGTGTCGCATAGATTCGAGATGCTGATTTAACAGCGACATAGTGATTGTGTCGTATGAAAAATACGACATAAAATACGACACAACTTTGTGTCGTAAAAGGGTACGACACAAAAGATTTACACGACACTAGGTACGTCGCAACAGGCAAAATACGACATAACATGCGACACAAGGCTTGTGTCGCATTGATGAACACCAGCCCAGAAAACTGCGGCTGTCGAGATTTTTCAACCCAAAACCCAAATCAAACTCATTTTTAGGCTATAAAACCTTGTTATCTTCCTAGTATTGGACATATATGAGTTATATAAACTACCATAACACAAAAACAAGTAGAAATTTGATAGATCTAGGAGTTTTTGTAAAAATTCTTACAATCGCAAATCGGGAGGGATGGAGTCCGAAAATGATGATAGTGTTTTTGTTAATCTTGTTCCCCTTGTAATGGTGATTCCGAAAATGTAGATTTCTTGGTCGTTGGAGCTAAATCAGAAAATTTGGTAAGATTTGGTGGAGGGTTTTTGAGAGAAAATTGGTAGAGTGTGTGTTTTGTTGAAATGAAAATGAAAGAAAGAGGGAAGGAAAGGTGGGGTGTAGGTGGAAGCCTCACCTTGCAGTCTCCGTCCCGTGCTCCGCGTGGTGTTCATTTTCTCCGTCATTCAACGTTTAAATAAATATTTCACGCGCTATTTATCCATTTTAAAATACTAATTTGTTTAATAATTTAATTAAATTGTTTTACTCATTATCTAATAATTCCAAGATTTAAAATGTAATTTAAATAATTTGCGTATTTTGTTTTTAATTACGTAAGTTTTAATTGTACGAAATGGGACAACTTTGGGAATACAATTTAAATATTAGTTTGGACTCAGTAATGTTTTCAGATAATGTTTTACACTTAAATATAAAATGTTTCACCAACGTCCGTATTAATGGAACCGAAATACATTCGATTTAAATTGCGTACGATTTAATCAAATCGCAAAGTTTGTATATATTCATCAATATATAATTTGATACATTAATTAGCCTAACACAGAACTAATTACATGTGTTAACATATGATTAGGCACTAAGTACTAGTCCTAATTTGGCGGGTGTTACATTCTCCCCCTGTTAAGAGAATTTCGTCCCGAAATTTAAGTTGAAGTCGCGTGTGATGAAGAATCGGGAAATAAATGAGGATACTTGAGTCGCATTTGGTCTTCTCGTTCCCAAGTGAATTCCGGACCACGCCGCGAATTCCACCTGACCTTAACAATGGGAATACGACTTTGTTTGAGTTGTTTGACCTCACGGTCCATAATTTCAGTGGGTTCCTCAACAAAAAGAAGTTTGTCATCGACGCGAATCTCGTCAAGTGGTATTATAAGTGTCTCATCAGACAGACATTTCTTTAAGTTCGAAATGTGAAAGGTAGGGTGCACGCTGCTGAGTTCAGATGGCAGCTGCAATCGATATGCCACAGGGCCAATCTGTTCGAGGATCTCAAAAGGCCCAATGTACCTAGGGTTCAATTTCCCGCGTTTGCCGAATCGGATTACGCCTTTCCAAGGCGATACTTTCAGAAGTACTCGATCCCCAACCTGGAACTCGAGTGGTTTGCGTCTCACGTCAGCATAACTTTTCTGACGATCACGCGCGGCTTTGAGTCTATTCTGGATTTCATGGATCTTTTCGGTGGTTACATGAATAATTTCAGGACCAGTGAGTTGACTGTCTCCCACTTCGGTCCAATAGATCGTGTTCGGCAATTATGACCGTAAAGTGCCTCAAAAGGTGCAGCCTTGATGCTGGCATGATAACTGTTATTGTATGAGAATTCACACAACGGTAGGTGTCGTTCCCAGTTCGTACCGAAATCAACTACGCAGGCTCGTAGCATATCTTCCAGTGTCTGAATAGTTCGTTCGTTCTGGCCGTCGGTTTGAGGGTGGTACGCGGTACTCATGTCGAGACGGGTACCAAGTGACTTTTGGAGTTTTTGCCCAAAGCGAGATGAGAAACGAGCATCCCTGTCAGAGATAATCGAGATAGGGACACCGTGTCGGGAAACGATTTCTTTGATGTAAATTTGCGTGAGGCATTCCATTTTGTCGGTTTCTTTGATTGCCAGGAAATGAGATGATTTGGTGAGACGATCGACGATCACCCAAATGGTATCGCAACCGCTCGATGACTTGGGGAGTTTGGTTATGAAATCCATGGCAATCTGATCTCATTTCCATTCGGGGATGTCGGGTTGTTGAAGTAAACCAGAAGGTTTTTGGTGTTCGATTTTGACTTTCGAGCAAGTAAGGCACTTGCTGACGTAAGTGGCGATTTCGGCTTTCATGTTCGGCCACCAATAAAACTCCTTGATGCCGTGGTACATTTTGTCGGATCCCGAGTGGATAGAATATTTAGACTTGCGAGCTTCATCCATCACCAAGTCTCGCAGATTCCCAAAATTAGGCAACCAGATTCGGTTGGCAAAATACCTAATTCCGTTAGGTTTGGTTTCAAGTTGTTTATCCATGCCCCGCAAGGCCTCGTTTTTTATGTTTTCGGTTTTGAGGGCTTCGAGTTGAGCGGTGAGAATTTGGATGTTCAGGTCGTTGTGAATTGTCATGCTGAGGGCTCGGACTCGAAGGGGTTTCGTTCTTTCCTTTCGACTGAGAGCATAGGCAACCATGTTTGCCTTGCCCGGATGGTATTTGATCTCACAGTCGTAGTCGGTGAGTAACTCGACCCAGCGACGTTGCCTCATGTTGAGATCTTTCTGGTCGAAGATGTGTTGGAGGCTTTTGTGGTCGGTGAATACGGTACTTCGGGTACCATAGAGGTAGTGTCTCCAGATTTTGAGGGCGAATACCACGGCCCCTAACTCGAGGTCGTGAGTTGTGTAGTTCTTTTCATGAACTTTGAGTTGTCGAGAGGCGTAAGCAATGACCTTGTCTCGTTGCATCAGTACGCAACCGAGACCTTGGTGAGAAGCATCGCAGTATACCACGAAGTCATCGGTGCCTTCGGGTAAGGATAGAATAGGTGCACTACAAAGCTTGAGTTTCAATAGTTGAAATGCTGATTCCTGTTTATCGGTCCAATCAAACTTCTTTTCCTTCTGAGTCAGTACGGTGAGGGGTTGTGCTATATTGGAGAAGTTCTCAATGAATCGGCGATAATACCCCGCCAAACCCAAGAATTGGCGTACCTCGGTGGGAGTGGTTGGCGCTTGCCAGTTTTTGATTGCCTCGATTTTTGACGGGTCCACGTGAATTCCCTGACTGTCAATCACGTGCCCAAGGAATTGAACGGTTTTTATCCAGAACTTACACTTAGAGAATTTGGCGTAAAGCTCCTCGTGTCTAAGTAGTTCCAGAATGGTTCTGAGATGTTGCGCATGTTCATGTTCGTCGCACGAATAGATAAGGATGTCATCAATGAAGACGATGACAAATTTGTCGAGGTAGGATTTACACACCCGATTCATGAGGTCCATGAATACAGCCGGTGCGTTGGTTAGTCCGAAGGGCATCACTTGAAATTCGTAGTGCCCGTATCGAGTTCTGAAAGCGGTTTTTGGATAGTCGCTGTCACGTACACGTAGCTGATCATAACCTGATCGCAGGTTGATTTTTGAGTAACAGCTTGAACCCTGAAGTTGGTCGAATAGATCATCAATACGGGAAAGTGGATATCGGTTTTTGACGGTTAATTTGTTCAACTCTCGGTAGTCGATACACATTCTGAATGAACCGTCTTTCTTTTTGACAAACAAGACCGGAGCTCCCCAAGGTGAAGAACTCGGTCTGATGAATCCTCTATCCAGGAGTTCTTGTAACTGAGTGGACAACTCCTGAAGTTCGGATGGGGCTAGGCGGTATGGTGCGCGGGCCACCGGTGCGGCACCCTGTACAAGATCAATTGAGAACTCGACCTGTCTAGGTGGTGGCAGACCAGGTAGTTCTTCTGGGAAGACTTCGGGAAAGTCTCTAACAATTGGCACATCTTCAGGTCCCTTCTCCTCCGACTTTTTCTACGTTATGTGCGCGAGAATTGCTGGATAACCCTTTCTCAGAAATCTTCGGGTTTTTAAACAAGATATGATGTTGAGTCTCGACCCACCGGTCTCCCCCTGTATGATCAAGATTCTACCGACGGCGAGAGGAATGCGGACGATTTTATCATGACAAACAATTTCGGCCCGATGCTTGGACAACCAGTCCATTCCAATGATGACGTCAAAACTTCCGATTTCAATTGGCATAAGATCGATTGAGAAGATTTCGCTGGCTAAGTTTAAATTGTAATTAGGTATCACACTATTAGTTTCTATGAGTTTACCATTTGCAAGTTCTACAGTTTACTTAACATCTAAGGCCACGGGGGTGATGTCAAGTAGTGGGCAAAACTCATCAGAAATAAAGCTCCTATCAGCACCAGTATCAAATAGTATAGAAGCAGACAAGTTGTTGAGGAGGAACATACCCGAGACCACATTCGGGTCCTGGCCGGTGTCCCCGGCGTTAAGTACGAAGGCTCTACCCTTTGCGTTGTTGTTGTTGTTGCGGTTGTTGCTGTTGCTGTTGTTGTTGCCCTTGTTTTGAAGTTTCGGGCAAGTATCTCTGAAGTGCCCAGGGTTTCCACACTCAAAACAGACTTTGGGTGGCCTAGTGTTGTTGTTGGAATTGTTGTTGGCAGGAGATCGACAATCTTTGGTGAGGTGGCCATACCTCTTGCAATTGCTGCAAAAGGAACCACTAGAACCCTCGTGGTGGCGGCTGCATTTGGAGCAGTAGGGTTTGCTACCAATGTAACCCCGTTGGTTGTCAGTGGTTGATGATCCCAGCTAGAGATCTTAGTATGTATTACTTTGATTGATTATTAATAAGCTTGCGGAATAGTTTATTAATAACTTGAAGAACAAACTTGTATATAACAGAATATCTAACCAAAAGCTTCAATATTATTAACAATAATACGAACACACAACTTGTGTTAGGGTTTACAACCTTGAAGCTAATAACTAGAATGAATTCGTCTTACTCTAGGGTTTTACAGAATCTCTATTTATAACATATAGAGTCCTTTACAGAATCAAACTATTATGGAATCATATCTATTCCATAATTCTCTCTATTCAACTATATCTAACCAACAGTGGTTATCTATATCACTAACAGGGGTAGTACTCGTATATTATCAACAGTGGTTGAGTACTTGATACAAAATACAAACTATACACTAACAGTGGCCTTGTTAGACAAATGTACTAACAGCGGTTGTCTTCTTCTAACAGTGGTTGACTTCTAACAGTGGTTGAAGTCTTATACCAACAGCGGCATGATACTTGTATTCTGAGCAGATATGACAGTGTCTCAGTTCTCAACAATCTCCCCCTAAACTTGATCATTCAGAGTAATGATTCAAGTTTCAATCCTTCTTTTCTTCTTCTTTCTCCTTCATCGTTTGCCTCTTATGCAGTTGATTGAACACCATGTATAAAGCTCTGTAAGCTCCTTCAGTAATGATGGTTGTAGATAACTTCAAATCAACCAATCTATTCAACAGCCCTGTTCCCAGCACATAATGTCGATCATCAAACATGTAGATCACCTGCCCATTGTTAAATACTACCATGTGTACTCCAGCTCTGGCAAAATATCTCCAGGTTATAACCCTTTGATAACAATGAAAGAATAAGTGATACATGCTGGCTGGTTCAAACAGGCTTTGCAATAACTCCATCATTTGTCTTTCAATCACAGCTTCAGAGTTCTTTCTATTCCTGATTCTGCTCACTTGATACAACTCCATAAGATCATCTCTTGTACAAATTCTGAGCAAATCAACCATACTCCCAACATGGTCATCAAATCCTCTTTCCCTTTCAATCTTGATCTCAAGGATCATTTTTCTGAAACCATAATCAATTGCTACTCCTTCCCAATTTATAATTCTAGCCTTTCTTGGTCCTTCAGAAATCTCCTTGCTATCAGTCAGAATCTTGATTCTCTTTTTCAGCTCTGGATCAAATCTTGGAATATCAGGAATAACATTGTCTTTAGAAATCTGATTTTTCCATGAATTTCTTCTGACTTCATTCTGCTTATCCTCTAAAGCTTTCTCTGCTGCCTCAGCAGCTGCTTTTTCTCTTCTTTCTTCCTCTTCTTTCAAAAACTTTACCATTTCCTTATCTGCCTTTTCTTTCTTCTCCTTCATTAATGCATTCAAATGCCTATTCTCTTCCATTTTCTTTGTCCACTCATCATCTCTTCCCATATACCTATCATATGCCTGTTGCAGCTTCTGCATATTCCATCCTCTAACAATTTTAGCTGGGGCATAATTTTCAGACAAAGCATTGATCATTTGTCTTCTCCTTTCAGCATATGGTAAAGGTTTACTCCTCTTCTTGGCTAATTCCTCTTGCTTTTTCTTTCTAGCCCTTTCCTCATTTGACCTTTTCATCAACAAAAATCCAGAAGATAACTCTTCCTCTTCATTACCTTTCTTCTTCTTTAAATAATCATGAACTCTCTGAGCAGGAAGCTTTAATCCTTGTGCAGTCTTTTCTTTAACAATCTCTGCAGCTTTCTGTGTAATAGTCACTACACTCAGATCATCCAAAATCATTTTAACATCATCACCCTCTTCTTCAGCTTTAGCTTCTGCAGCTCTCCTTATCAACCTTTCCCTTTCTTCTACTTGCATCCTCAGCATATCATGAGACTCAATATGAGGTTCTTTAATTTCTTTCACCTTTGATTTTTCTTTTAACTTTCCTTTACCTTTGTCTTTTGGATCAATCACAGGCACTTTAGACTTAGGCTTGAGTGGTGAAGTTGGTTCTCTTATTGTAACAGGTACCTCTCTTGGTCTTGTTGTTGTTGTAGTTGTGACAGGGGTTGATATGACAGCAGTGGTGATTGGTGTATCAACAGTGGTAGGTGTTGGTGTACTAACAGGGGTAGATGTAACAGTGGTTGTGTTAGTGTTAACAGGGGTTGAAATTGTGATAACAGTGGTAGAAGTTTTGACAGGGGATGAAGTATTAGTTGGCTTTCTTCTTGGAATTGATTTCTTTCTTGTAAAAGTCTGCAACTTCTTCTCTTCATTAATTGACTTTGATTGCTCCCCCTTAATCTCAACTTCTCCTTCTTTCATCTCTTTTTCAACATCATCAACCACCTCATACACTGACCTATCACTGAAACTGACTCTTTTCTTATCATCCAGGTTAGCACCCATCACATCCCAAAAATATAATCTAAGTGCAGCTTTCTCAGGCAACCCTTTATTCAATGGAAATACCTGATAAACTGTTTCATCAGTCTGCTCTGCTCCTGCACCATCACCTGTATTAACATTTTCAAAAGAATCTTCACCAGTATATACCACCATACTTCTGTCATCTGCAGCATCTACCATCTCATCATCTAAACTTTCATGTATCACATAATCATATACATTTAGCTCCTCCTCAGCCTTATTCCTGCTCTGCACATAATCATCATCTTTATCATCAAACACTAACTCCACAGTGTCTTCTGATTGTGCCTCATTACTACCACATATATTCATCTCAACTGTATTATCATCAAGCTCAAGCACCTCTGTAGCTGTATTATCATCAAGCTCAAGCACTTCTGTAGCTGCAGAATCATCATTCATCTCATCAATATTTATCATTACTCCACTCATATCATCATGAGGTCCATGTGAATCATCATCATCATCATCATCTGCTTTTCTTGAACCATCATCTTCAGGCATAATATCATCATCTGCTTTCTTCTCCCCCTTGCCTGAAGATTCCTTTAACCTATTCGCAGGTAGAAGAATATTGTTGACAGCCTCCTCAAGCATTAACAATCTATTCTGCACATCAAGCAACTCTGCCTTCTGATGATCAATGATATCCTTCTGCTTAGCAATTAACTCATCCTGAGCTTGAATTTTCTGTTGAGCCTCTTTTCTGTAAGCCCTTTCCCTCTCATATTTGCTCCACAGTTTATTGACATCATGTACAAGATAGGAAATCGTCAATTCATCAGTATCACTAGGCTCATCAACATTAGAGTGTGACCTCTTAGTTGAATCCTTGCCCACATCTGCCACTGCAGATGTCCCTTGGTTATTGGTACTGGGACCTACATTTGAATCATCACCCATAGGTTCATCAAACATAGTTGCCTCTGGTTGGGTCTGATTAATGTTACCACTATCCTGCCCTGCCAGTGGGCTAGAAACAGTAGTGGCAGCCCTTCCAGAATGAACATTTTCATCAAGTATGTTCACCTGTTGTGTTGGAACAGTTGACTGAGACTGTGGAGAAACAGGAATCTCCATAGCCTGTGTAGCCTTCTTGGATTTCTTGGCTTTAGATTGGGTAGGCTGTTAGTTCCCTTGTTTTCTTTTGATGCCACCTCTTGATGTGTGTTCAGAACCAACTTGTGTTGTTGGTCTGTCATCATTTGGTCCAGATGGTGTTGGTAATACACCACCAGTGGCAGAAGGAGTAACTAGCATTGTAGAAAATAATGCAGTTTCCTTCTTAGAAAAAGCATTCTGATACTTATTCATAGCCTGAATAGTCCTCAAAGATAGAGTAGAACTAACAATCACACTATCCTCTGCTGGCAGATTTGACAATTGATTATTCAATAAAAGCTGAACAAATCTAGGGTACATAACAAATGTATCACCCTTTACATTCCTAACCATATTATCTAAGATAAATCTAGACATATTAAATTTAATACCCTGTGCCAAGCAGATAATAGGATATGCAATAGTAGAACTAAATTCATTAAAACTAGTTCTCTTTTGAGACAAACATACCAGAAAAGTATGAATGTAGAACTTCCATTGAGGACAAAACCATGACTTCAAGAAAGTATATTCTGATCTTGTCTTTCCTGAACCTTCATACCCCATATCCATAATTTCTTTAAACAAATCTTCTCTCGATAATTCCAGAATTCCACCTTCATCATCAAACTGTAAAAGCTCTCTTAGAACAATCTCAGTAACCATTACCTTCTGACCCTTGACAGTGGAATGAATGTGAGTAATGCCATTAACATTCCCTTCCTTTGCATTCTTCCAAAATTCTTGAATATGCGATCGAATCAATCGTGGAGCGACAGTAAGGGCATAAGTAACTGGACAATTACTCAAGAAATCGATGATAGGGTGAAAATACTCATCGGCAAGTTCTTTATTCAAGAAAGCCCTCATGTTGTGTTCAGAATGAACACTTAGCATAGAAGTACCAGAATCAGACGAAGATGACGATGCCATTGAAGAAATTGATGAACGAACGAAGAGTGAATTACAATAAACAACTCAAAGCGAGAGCGATTATTGAAGGGTTTTGAAAATTTTGAAAGCGTAATTGAAAAAGTGAAGTATTTGAGTATTTATTTGATGACAGTGCCAAGCCCTAAAAATAGAACTAGCAGTGGCACTTCTGGTTATACCCAACAGGGGCACAATTTACAAACAAACCCAACAGGGGTACCTCACTTGATCAATTTATAGTCATCCCTTTCTAACCATCTAACAAAGCTAGCAGCGGCTGATAGTCTAGCAGGGGCATCCGACAAAGGAAACACCAACTTAGAACTAACAGGGGCATAAACTTAGCTTAGTTAGACAACTATTTTTTTTTTTTTTTTTTTTTTTTTTAACCAAAAGATAAGAAGAAACAAATAAAACATTAAATTCCAGCTCAAGTGATGTCTCTTGACAGTGGCTGAAACCTGCAATATTAAACTAAGAAAAACAACTAGCAGGGGTTAAATTACACACATATACAGCAGGGGTTTAAAATACATTGACAGTGGCAAAGGTAAACTAACAGTGGCACCATCTGTTATCATGATGAAGCTAACAGTGGCATCACCTGACCCTGTCACATACAATATATTTTACCTCTGTTAGTATCAAATCCAGACCAAAACACTACGTGAGATTGATCATACCAATATTGGTTATCAAAAATGTAAATCTTCCTACATCAAATGCTTTTGTAAAAAGATCTGCAAGTTGATTATCAGTATGAATTTTAAAAATATGAATCAATCTTTTATCATAACAATCTCGTATAAAATGATATCTGATCTCAATGTGTTTGGTTTTTGAATGCTTAACTGGATTCTGAATGATACTAATAGCAGAAGTATTATCAATATAAATAGGAGTGTTCATGAAAGTCAAACCATAATCCAGCATTTGATTCTGAATCCAAAGAACCTGTGCACAGCAACTTGATGCTGCAACATATTCTGCTTCTGCTGTAGAAGTGGAAACTGTGGTTTGCTTCTTGCATTGCCATGACACTAACCTATTTCCAAGAAATTGACATCCTCCACTAGTCGATTTCCTATCCATATTCTCACCACCATAGTCACTATCTGTGAATGCCTTTAGCTCAAAATCTGATCCTTTAGCATACCAAAGGCCCAAGTCTGGTTGACCTTTCAAGTATCTAAAGATCCTCTTCACAGCATACATGTGTGACTGCTTTGGATTGGTCTGATATCTAGCACAAAGACACACTGCAAACATTATATCAGGTCTAGATGAAGTTAAATACATCAATGAACCAATCATTGACCTGTATAAGTGCACATCTACTTCCTCCCCCTCAGGATCAGAATTAAGATGTTTATGTGCCTCCATGGGAGTGCTAGCTACCTTCACATCTTTATAACCAAATTTATTCAAAATATCTTTCACATACTTCCCTTGGTTAATAAAAATTCCATCTAACTTCTGCTTGACCTGCAATCCTAAAAAGAATGTGAGTTCACCCATTGAACTCATCTTGAACTTCTTATGCATTAAATCCTCAAACTCTTTGCACAATGAATCCCTTGTAGACCCGAAAATAATATCATCAACATACACCTGTACCAGCAATATATCTCTTTGAACCCTCTTGGTAAACAATGTCTTGTCAATAGTACCTCTCTTGAATCCATTCTTGAGCAAGTACTCAGATAGAGTATCATACCAAGCTCTTGGAGCTTGATGTAATCCATACAATGCTTTCTTCAATCTACACACTCTATCTGGATATGTTGGATCTTCAAACCCTGGTGGTTGGCAAACATACACCTCATCATCAATTAGACCATGAAGAAAAGCACTCTTCACATCCATTTGATAGACTTTGAAATCCTGATAAGATGCATAAGCTAAAAATAATCTAATAGCTTCTATTCTAGCAACAGGGGCAAAGACATCATCATAATCTATGCCTTCTTCCTGTGTGTACCCCTGTGCTACCAACCGAGCCTTATTCTTGATCACTATCCCTCTTTCATCTCTCTTGTTCTTAAAGATCCATCTTGTGCCTATAGCTTTCTTTCCTTTTGGAAGATCAACCAAATCCCACACATCTTGCAGTTTGAATTGCAACAATTCTTCCTGCATAGATTCAATCCAGCTTGGATCTTTGAGAGCCTCCACTGCCTTCTTTGGTTCCATCTGAGAAAGAAAACATACATATAATGAAGTATTTACATCTTCTTCTCTTACCTTGGTTTGGTGTCTAGTCTGAACAGGAGTACTAATGTCACCAATGATCAAATCCAAGGAATGATCTTTATGAATCACATATTTAGATGTAGAAGTATCAAGTAGTTCTCTTTCCAAATTAGAACCCAAAAGATTATCTATCTCAGAGTCTGAAAAAGACTCTCTTTCCTCTCTTTCCTTTGATGGCTTTGGAGTTGCTTCAGAATCTGACAAAGAAGTCCTCTCCAAGACTTGAAATGGGGGACTTTGTTCAACAAATTTTGGAGAATCGGGCTCTCTTTCTGAATCATGCTCTGGATCTGTATGAGATCTGTAACACCCGGTCAAAAAGTCAAATTTCGCGCCGATTTTAAACTTTGAATAATGACATTTTATAGTTCAAGTGAAATATTTTATTAAAAATATTTACAAAATGATATAAACAAAAATATGGAGTTAAATAATAAATCTACATTTTAAACGGGTACGAAATCACGGACATTTTGTACTGTGGTTGGAGACCACAGTACACGAGTTAGGGATCTGAGTTTTAACAAAAACCCAAACTCCCACCTCATTTCTTCATTTTCTTCTTCTTTTTCACCTACCTTTTCTCTCATCTCTCTCTCTACAACCTACCACCACCACCACCATAATCCGCCAAAAACCACCGTCAAACGACCTCCAATCTCAAAGCTCCTTTAGGGAAAAACGATCACCACGCAACGATCTACAATCCTATCTTTTCGGATTCTCCTCGCGCGGATTTGTAAGTTTCCGACAATTCTCGAAATCTCTGAAAACCTTGTTATTTTGCTTGTTTGCGGTTTAGATAAGCTTAAAATACTTAGTTACGGGTTGGGTAAAAGAATCAGACTCAACGGAGGCCGGAAAACTCGTTTTCGGCTCAAACTCCGGCGATCAGATCGCTACGTCGCAGAGACCAAAAACAGTGCTGCGACGTCGCAGCCGACGTCGCAGCCAACGTTGCAAAAACATCTCAACGTCGCATGATGCGACGTAACACCCTACGTCGCAGTAAATCTTAAACGTCGCACATTGCGACGTAACGCACAACGTCGCATTAAATTGCGACGTCGCACATAGCGACGCACGACCCTACGTCGCAGCTGACGTCGCATCTGACGTCGCAGAACCTTAAAAACCTATGTTTTTCACTAAGTATTGACAACCAAATTTTACCACTCGATTTTACCCGAATTTGGATTCCGAACACGTTTTCTTTAAAGTAAAGTAGTAGAAATAAAAATTTTCCAAGCTGACCTGGCAGCTCGACCCCAGCCAGGGGCTCTGCCCCTTGGACCCCGCCAGGGGCTGCCGCCCCTTGGACCCCGCTACCAGGGGCGCTGCCCCCGGACCCCCGTACACCATTCCCAGACTTCAGCAACAAATGCACACATGAACAACTCGCTTAGACAAACTGATTTGTCTCATACTTATATAACCTCACGTGTTTAGGACACTAGAAGGTTACCATTTGGACGACGCGCGTATCATCGTATCGCTAACAATTCACAGGTGAGTTTCATAGCCCCACTCTTTCAACTGTTTTACTGTTTTTGGGGTGAAACACATGCACAACAACTGTTTTCGAATTATATTAATAATCTTTTATAATTCACAATCAATCTTATTACTGTATGTAATACAAATGTGTAATACTTAGGAATTACACCCAACACATTGTTTTGGAACAATATCAAGACCTAACCTAGATAGGTCACAATCGTACACTATCAGATTGTTGGAAAACAATTACTTAGGTATAACTGGATATAGTTATTACTATTCATTGGCCATATTGTCGCGGGATAATATTATCAAATACATTAGAACTGGTTAGTTCTACTTACACTAGACGACATACATACATTTACAGGATCAGTTTCTCTTTTAGGAACTAATATTGCCAATACAATTCAGAACCCAAATATACTTGCTAGGCTTTAGGCTAGAAGTATACGATAGCATCATATGTTAGTATAGATCCTTTATACTAATACAATTCAACTAGGTGATGAGTATTCATACCTAGGACCAACGTATTACTTAATATCTAAATATTTGCTTATACGTATTTAGATACAATCAATTATTTTCATGCGTGTCACGATTGTTACTTACGTTTGCTCATTTGACAAATATATGTATCTATATATATATATATATCTACATGTTTATATATTATCATGAGCACTTGGTGCTAACTTCAATAATATTTATGTATATTAGTATACATACAATCATACAAACACAATCATTCAAGTCGGACGCGTCGTTGTACGGTCGACACTTATTTGCAATAGCTAGTATGTCGTAGTACTACTAGCTCTACATTTCAACTATGCTCTCGAGCACTTCAGAAACGATGCCGCGGTATTGCAGCGGGCACAAAACGATACCATGGTAAAGTGGGTATAAAACGATGCCACGGTATTATTGTGGGCACAACTTCAATCAGACAAGTCGTTGTACTTGTATTATTTTCAAGCAGACAAGTCGTTGTACTTGTATCATTTTCAATCAGACAAGTCGTTGTACTTGTATCATTTTCAAGCAGACAAGTCGTTGTACTTGTATCATTTTCAATCAGACAAGTCGTTGTACTTGTAGCATTTTCAAACAAACAAGTCGTTGTAACTTGTATCAATTTAAGACAAACAAGTCTAAGTAACTTGTAACAATGCAACCAACCATATCGGGGTAATTGAACATTAAGTTAGACAAACAATTTCAATGGTAGACTTACAATTCAAACTAGTTAGGTATGAAATACCTAGATTAGACCTTTACACATTGGCGTTACAAACTTCAACGTATTACATATCAAAAATCACTGATTTTGGAAACAACTTTACAAAACATAAATTGTTTTATTACTTTATGTTTTCAACTAACCATCCTATGAACTCACCAGCTTTATAGCTGACCTGTTTTAGCATGTGTTCTCAGGTTGCCCAGCAGGATTAGGATCGCTACAAGATCTTATTAGTTCGAGTCGCATATTTTCAACAATTGGGACAACTCTGCATCTACTTTAGTATTTTCAAATTATGTATTTGGAAATTATTATTAAACTCATAACGTTGTAAACGTTCTATTTTGGGAAATGTATAATTATTTTCAAACGTCTCATTTAGAGTCGTTCATTATGTATCTTATGCGGTGATATTTGATTTAGTGACACCCGACCCGACAGCTTCCGCAAACCGAAATTTGAGGGTGTCACAAGATCCCTTTGAAGTGAATGGTTGATGATCTGGTGAAGTTGAATCATCTGCACCCTTGCTTGCACCAGTTTTACCAGGTGAACCATTTGAATCATCAGAAGAAGCATCTTTCTCTGGTTGATCCTGATCCTGTTGAAATACTTCTGGTGGATCTGGAGTCCAAATAGGAAACAAGACATACTTCAAGTCATCCTTTTTAGTTTGACTTGAGGTTGAATTCCCATCTTTACCTGCATCATTACCTGCATCTGTACCTGCATCTGTACCTGCACTAATAGACAAATCTGGATATCTAAAAGCATGGGTTAGTGCATCAATATCAAACAAAACTTCTGGACCTTTTCCTTCTACATTTGATGTATGTTCATTAAAGGTCACATCCATGGTCTCATCTATGATCCTAGTCCTTTTGTTAAATACTCTATAAGCCTGCTTTGAATAGAGTATCCAACAAATACACCCTCATCTACCTTACTCTGAAACTTACCAAGATGATCTCTGGTATTTAAGACAGTACAAGGACATCCAAATGGTTTTAAAAAGCTAACTAAAGGTTTTCTCTTAAAGAATAACTCATAGGGTGTCTTGTTATGAGGTTTAATAATCAAAATCCTATTCAAAACATAACAAGCAGTGCTAACTGCCTCTGCCCAAAAGGACATTGGAAGTTTAGCATCTGCTAGCATGCTTCTAGCAGCCTCAATTAGTGTCCTATTCCTCCTCTCAGCTACTCCATTTTGTTGTGGAGTCCTAGGTGCACTATACTGTCTTTCTATACCTTTATCCTCACAGAACTTATTCATCTCATGATTCTTAAATTCTGTCCCATTATCACACCTGATGATCTTAACCTTTTGATTAGTTGAATTCTCAATCCTAGTTATGAATGATCTAAGTATTTCACCTGTCTCATCCTTAGTCCTAAGAAAGAACACCCAACTCATTCTAGAGTAATCATCAGTTATTACCAAACAGTAAGATTTCTTCCCTTGACTAGCTACATTGGTAGGGCCAAACAAATCCATATGTAACAGGTGTAAGGGAGTGGTATTGGTATTCACAAGCTTGGTCTTATAAGAGGTCTTGTGTTGCTTGCCTTTGAGACATGCTACACAGTGGTCACTACATTCAAATAACTTTTCAGGTAAGCCTCTCACTAGCTTATTCCTAACAAGTTTATTCATGGTCTTGAAATTCAAGTGACACATCCTCCTATGCCATAGTTCAGATTCAGATACAGTAGCTTTAGAAATGAGACAGTTAACATTTTGAGATTCCATCTTGTTTAAATCACTACAGTATACATTATCCTTTCTTGGAACTCTCATTAAAATCTTATCTTCAGGTATTTTGAGTTTTTCAGAAAGTATAAGGCATTCTGTGTCAGTGAAATATACAGGATTTTGCTTATCTGTGATTTGACTCACACTAAGCAAATTGTATCTCAATTGCTCAACATAGTAAACATCATTGAAAGTGAGCTTACTGCTTTTTACCTTACCTTTACCTGTGATTTTACCTCCTTTAGGATTGCTTCCAAATGCTACATCTCCTCCAGCAAACGCTTTAAAGTCCTGTAGCTTTTTCCTGTCTCCAGTCATGTGTCTTGAACAGCCAGAATCAATATGCCATAAACTTGGTGGCTTGCCCTGCACATATATGAGAAAAACAATTAGTTTTTCTTGGGAACCCAAACCAATTTGGCTTTGGGTTTCCCATGAGCACCTTTGACATCAACCCTTTTGACAGTGATTGATCTCAGTGCTGCATTGGTTTTGGACACTTCAGATTTACACTCATTTTTATGTCTCCAAAAACAATCAATGTTTGACCTAACAGGGGTTAATGGTCTGACAGTGGTCACCTTTAAGTTTGTATTGATTACCCTGGCAGTGGTAGCTTTACTTGGTATATACATTCTTTTGAAATGTTTAATACCAGCAGAGGTACCATGCCTGACAGTGGTCAAACCCTCCCCTGTTCGTGTCTTGCCTCTGTTAGCCGTTGACAGGGGCACTGCTGTAGCATTAACAGGGGCTGCAGCCTTGCCTCTGTTAGGCTTATTTATCAACACATGACCTGTACCACTGTTCCTATTATTTTTAGGATTGTAGTAACAGTCCTGTTGAAGATGATTATATCTACCACAAATAAAACATGACTTTCTTTTCACACATTCAAACCCATTACCCAACCTTTGTGAAACCAATTGGTTCCAATTTCTTTGATTACCCCTGGGAATGGATTTATTCACATTACTTGCAGTATGTAACTCAGACTTCTTTGATTTACATGTACACTTATCACACTCAGATTTCAACTTGTCTTTTGATTCAGTATTGACCTTTTTGTGTACATACCCTAAACCTGAACTAGCCTTGTTGGTTTTCCTGACTTGATCTATTTGAGCTTTTGCTTTCTCAACAAACATCTTTTTACCCTCTTCTAGTTTAGTACTATTAAGTTCAGAAACTAGACCAGTAATAGACTTAACACTACCATCTACAGAATTACCACCTGATGAGCTATCATTATCACTATCATCTTCCTCAGTCCAATCAGATATTTCCACTTTATCAAAATTTACATTATCATCACAATTAACTACTGGATCTACCTTTTTAACCTCCTCAGACACACCTACCTTAAGTGTTTCTAAAACAAAATCACTTTTAGGTGGGAAATAAGTATGATTATAAGGTGGAGGAACAGCATTAAGGTTGTAACCTAATCCAAGTTTTAATTTATCATGAATTTGAGACTTGATTAAGTTTTGAACACCTTTTGAAACATTTTCCAATTCATCAACTTTCAATTTTATTGACTCCTTATCAGAAATTGCCTCAGCCAACTTAGCACTTAGCATATCAACTTTTGTTTGTAAAGCTTTCTTTTCCCAATTTATATACTTAATATCTAAGTGAAATTGAGATTCATTCTTTTCATAAGCTTTTATCTGATTTTCTAAGTTTTCAATAGCTAAAGTGGCATGTTGACTCTTTTCCTTACAAGCTTTTAATTCATTACACACAACCATATTATGATCCCTATAAAATTTAACCATTTTCTTACATGCAGTAGAACATAATTTAGATTGTACCTCATATGGAATGTCTGAAGGCTCTGGTTCTTCTGTGACAGCCATCAAAGCTTGATTCTTAACTACAAGCTCTTCTTGGTCACTCTAGTCAAATCCTCCCATTCCATCTTGAGCAACCAATGAATCAGAAGTGGTGTTCTGTACAGGTACCAATCTTCTTTGTGGAGCAGAACTATTTCTCATAATACCATTCTGAGATCCTCCAGCCTGTGTGCTCTTGCACTCCCTAGCAAAGTGTCCCATCTTGTGACAGTTGAAACACTCCACCTTGCTCTTGTCAAAACCAGCTACACCATCTCTCTTGTAAGAAAAATTTCTGTTCCCAGACCTCTGCATAAACCTCTTTGCCCTGATTGTAATCATGGCCATCTGCCATCTTAAATCCATCTCTTCCAGGTCCTCTTCACTAACCTGCTCCAAATCTTCTGTAGTTAATGATGAATTCACATGGCTTGCAAAGAATGCTTCCAATACATTATCATTAGCACCAGATGTGCTACAACTACCAGATTCACCAACAGAAACAAAAGCAGCATTGTTAGAGCTACCATTGGACTGTTTCAACGCTAGAACTTCAGGCTTAAAATTCCTCAGATCATTGTACAGGTCTTCAATCTCTTTCTCTTCAAGATCTGGACTTTGTCTAAGTCCCACAGTGTACATATTCCAATCTGTACCAAGTGATCTTAGAAACTTCCTGTTCAAGTCATCTTTATCAATCTTGACACTGTGATTTTCCAAATCACCCACAAGTTTTTGAAACCTATCAAAAGTCTGAGTCAGAGTTTCAGACTTTACACCTGCAAAGTTTTCAAACTGTTGTTTGAGAAGAGATCTCTTATTCTTCTTGGTGTTATCATTACCACCAAATCTCTTAACAATTGCTTGCATAAGAACCTGAGCATCTTCACAGTTTTCAAACTTCCTTTAATACTCATTAGGAATAGACAAAAGTAGAGTACTTAATGCCTTCCACTCTGTTGCTCTTTCTTTTCTCTCTGCATCAGACTTTGGTGGTGGTCTTTCTTCCTTTTTACCATCTGCATCCTTAGTATAGTTTGGTCCATTAGTAACCACCTCCCACATCATATAATCCGTAAGCAACATGTATTGCCTAATCCTAGTCTGCCATAGCTCAAACTCATCAGGTTTGAGCATGGGAATCTTTGTAGCTTGTATACCTTCCATTGATTCAGTAGACATCTTGTTATTTGTTGAAAAAGCTGCGAAATTCAATTACCTTCTTCAAGATCAAAGTAATATCAAGCTCTGATACCACTTGATGATCCCAGCTAGAGATCTTAGTATGTATTACTTTGATTGATTATTAATAAGCTTGCGGAATAGTTTATTAATAACTTGAAGAACAAACTTGTATATAACAGAATATCTAACCAAAAGCTTCAATATTATTAACAATAATACGAACACACAACTTGTGTTAGGGTTTACAACCTTGAAGCTAATAACTAGAATGAATTCGTCTTACTCTAGGGTTTTACAGAATCTCTATTTATAACATATAGAGTCCTTTACAGAATCAAACTATTATGGAATCATATCTATTCCATAATTCTCTCTATTCAACTATATCTAACCAACAGTGGTTATCTATATCACTAACAGGGGTAGTACTCGTATATTATCAACAGTGGTTGAGTACTTGATACAAAATACAAACTATACACTAACAGTGGCCTTGTTAGACAAATGTACTAACAGCGGTTGTCTTCTTCTAACAGTGGTTGACTTCTAACAGTGGTTGAAGTCTTATACCAACAGCGGCATGATACTTGTATTCTGAGCAGATATGACAGTGTCTCAGTTCTCAACAGTGGTGGTGTTGTAGGCTTTGATAGTGTCAGGTTTCTTGTTTGGATGGTTGTTGTGGTTGTCGGACCACTTTCGTTTGGGTTGATTGGAGGATGAGGTGAGTGGTTCTGAACTTTCGTTCATAGCCATGAGATCGTGGGCCAATCGGATGGCGCCGTCAATGGTGGTTTGGTTGGAAGAGGCGACGTGCCCCCAAACAGGTTCTGGAAGTCCAAGGAGGTACTTCCCGACTTTATCAGGTTCCGTGCTTACCATAGCTGGGCGGAGGGCAGCGAGTTGCTGGAACCTGGTGGTATAACCATCGATATCACTACCCTGAACCTTTAGGTTCTAGAATTCCTCGTCCAGCTTTTGGAGTTTGTCGATCGAGCAGTACTTGGCGGTGAGTTTTGCTTTCAAGTCCTCCCAAGCGAGTTGGTAGGCAGTGTCAGCACCCACTGATTGGGAATATGAGTTCCACCAAGAGTGGGCATCGTCTTCGAGGGTGCAGGTGGCAAAGTTAACTTTGTCCTTTTCTGCCCATGTGCTGACGCGGAAAACAGTTTCCATCCTTTCGAACCATCTGATCAGTCTGATGGCTCCTTCAGTACCCTTGAAGCTGGAAGGTTTGCAGCCCTGAAAATCCTTGCAGGAACAAGGCTTGATGGCAGGTGGAGGTGTTTGGTCAACGGTTCGATCTCTGCTCCCTTGAGAGTCTCGAGCAGCCATGGCATCGGCTACTGCTCTGGCCACAATAGTAGCAAGTTCGGTTTCACTGTAACTCTTCTTCTTCGGTGGCATGATTCTCCAATAAAAGAAACAAAGGGTATATGAGAAATCAAGCGGTGTGTTTATCGTTCTAAAGCAAAGTGTTAGGAGGGATGAGGCCTATATCCAAGTAATATATAACGTGGTTTGAAATATCGAGTGAGAGCGAGGCCTATCTATGTATATATACATATATATCACATAATAGCCTAGGGCGTCTAACACATACATGTTTAAGTCCCGGTTCTCTCGAGGTCAGAGTCAACTAGTGTATCCTGTTCAGCCATAACTACTTTCGGATCTTACATCATCTTTGCTTAATTGTACATAGTTGATCAGGCTATGTTAAATTAAACTCATATGACGTAATCGCCAAACCAGTTATACCTAATAGGGAATACTGCCTAACGGTCATAGTCTAGGCCCACTAAATGCAACCTAGTTCACTATAACCTTAGGCTCTGATACCAATCTGTAACACCCCCAAATTTAATGAATTACGGAAGCATACGTTGGGTGTTACTAATCAATATACAAAGCACAAAGATATATAGCAAACGACTCTATATGCGTCGTTTTAACAAAATATATTTAATACTAAAATGTTTACAACGTTTGAAGCTATACATAGCTCGTGTTCGATTTAAGAGAGATTTCAATACATAAATACTTGTACAAAATATATTAATGCAAGAAAATCTCCATTGTTTGCATGCTGACTCGAGCTATAGTAATCCTGCTAGCAGCCAAAACCTACTGCTGTGTACCTGTGATACATGCTAAAATGGGTCAGCTAAAGCTGGTGAGCTCACAGGTTTGAAATCAGATAGTATAGTATGAACCGCAAGATTTAAGTAATGATTTGCAATCAGCAAATAAAAATGTAAGTAATCGTGTATGCAGCCATGAGCACATAGTTGAGCTTAACTCGTGGGTCAGGGTCACAGCCTGAGCGTTTTTGCCTCCACGAATGCCTAATCAACATTCGTCTTCCCAAATATTAGTACGTTCATTTACCCGGTTAGTGCTTGCTAACCCGAACGAGGAGGGTCAATCCTATATGGTACCATATACTAATATTCACGCTACAATGTATTAACAACTATGCTGTCGGAGGGCTTTAAATGATTAGTTGTAAAACTCATGTAGTATATGTAAAGTTGTACTTGCGTTCACATGTTAAAAACAGAGCAATAGTATCACACCCCTGAGTAAAACAGTAAAAAGAGGGGCTATGAGACTCACCTGAGTCTGTAGTGTTTAGTTTAATAAGCTTGCGTCGATTAGTCGAGAATGAAGTCCAAAGACTTGTAACCTGAGGGTGTCCACGACACGCGATGGTTATTAACGTGGGTCGGTATCTCAAAGGACTACCTTTGTAGTTGTTACACAACTATATATGTCCAATTTCCAATAATTTATTTCGATTGTTTGAGTTTTGAAAGTTTGTACGGCCCGTTGGTGACGGTTTGCAAATGATAGTTCTAAAATGTTATTATTGCGTTTGCTACAGCGAATTGCTACAGTAAATTTGACTTTTCAACAGTAACTTTGACTTTAAAATTCTGGTTTTCTGTGTTTTGCGACACAATATGCGACACAATATCTATACGACACAAAGGTTGTGTCGCATAGATTCGAGATGCTGATTTAACAGCGACATAGTGATTGTGTCGTTTGAAAAATACGACATAAAATACGACACAACTTTGTGTCGTAAAGGGTACGACACAAAAGATTTATACGACAGTAGGTACGACGCAAAAGGCAAAATACGACATAACATGCGACACAAGGCTTGTGTCGCATTGATGAACACCAGCCCAGAAAACTGCGGCTGTCGAGATTTTTCAACCTAAAACCCAAATCAAACTCATTTTTAGGCTATAAAACCTAGTTATCTTCCTAGTATTGGACATATATGAGTTATATAAACTACCATAACACAAAAACAAGTAGAAATTTGATAGATCTAGGAGTTTTTGTAAAAATTCTTACAATCGCAAATCGGGAGGGATGGAGTCCGAAAATGATGATAGTGTTTTTGTTAATCTTGTTCCCCTTGTAATGGTGATTCCGAAAATGTAGATTTCTTGGTCGTTGGAGCTAAATCCGAAAATTTTGTAAGATTTGGTGGAGGGTTTTTGAGAGAAAATTGGTAGAGTGTGTGTTTTGTCGAAATGAAAATGAAAGAA
The DNA here is from genome assembly GCA_949592205.1 of Helichrysum umbraculigerum. Classification (NCBI taxonomy): domain Eukaryota; kingdom Viridiplantae; phylum Streptophyta; class Magnoliopsida; order Asterales; family Asteraceae; genus Helichrysum; species Helichrysum umbraculigerum. The sequence continues at coordinate 6,825,018 of CATIUR010000009.1, read as the reverse complement.
AGAGGGAAGGAAAGGTGGGGTGTCGGTGGAAGCCTCACCTCGCAGTCTCCGTCCCGTGCTCCGCGTGGTGTTCGTTTTCTCCGTCATTCAACGTTTAAATAAATATTTCACGCGCTATTTATCCATTTTAAAATACTAATTTGTTTAATAATTTAATTAAATTGTTTTACTCATTATCTAATAATTCCAAGATTTAAAATGTAATTTAAATAATTTGCGTATTTTGTTTTTAATTACGTAAGTTTTAATTGTACGAAATGGGACAACTTTGGGAATACAATTTAAATATTAGTTTGGACTCAGTAATGTTTTCAGATAATGTTTTACACTTAAATATAAAATGTTTCACCAACGTCCGTATTAATGGAACCGAAATACATTCGATTTAAATTGCATACGATTTAATCAAATCGCAAAGTTTGTATATATTCATCAATATATAATTTGATACATTAATTAGCCTAACACAGAACTAATTACATGTATTAACATATGATTAGGCACTAAGTACTAGTCCTAATTTGGCGGGTGTTACATCAAGGATCCTGCTTCGGATAGGAGTAGTGACTTGAGGAGCGGGGACATTGTTCCTAGTCCTCATATCCTCCACATCCTTCCTCAGAATCTCGTTGTTTCTATCCACTCGTTGAAGCTGATCTTTCACCTGCGTAAACATAGACACAATATCCCGGTTAGCAATCATAACAGGGTCTGGATCCGATAGAAATCCATCCCTTAAAGAAGTGGATCCAGCCGATGAGATCCTGGCATAAACATTTTGCGGCTGTTGTTGAGACGATATGAGAGGTGGAGCAGGAGGAAGAGTGGTTCTAGCAGATGATGATGACGGCACGGTGGATGATGTAGATCGTCCTTGGCTCGACATTTTTGACAAAAATCTTTGAAAAAGATGACTCAACTAGGATCTTAACAAAAGTTTGATTAAGCAAAACACCAATTGCCCCACGGTGGGCGCCAAATTGTTTTGGTCAAAAATTACTAAAAGCAATTAAGTGATCAAATTTTAGTTTGTGAGGTCGGGTGTTATAATTGCTTTCAAGATAATTATGCTTTTACACGATTATCTCTATGAGCAAGTAAGAACTTTGTATAGAAAAACGTATTGTGATCCTTTGATCCGTGGATCCTTGTTGAAAACACTTTTGCTAATGAAAACAAGTGTTGTTAAATTAAATTCAAGGAAATATATCGATTAAAACACTAGTTTTGTATAAGATCAATGACAAAAATATTAAGTAAATACAATTAAGATTGCGTGAATTATGAAGAACAATGTAATAAGCAAATAAGCAAAAATCGACACCGAGATATACGAGGAAAGCCCTTGATCAAGGTTGATCGCCGGCACAAAACCTCGGGAAGGATCAAATGATCCTTGCCTTTGTAAATATTATTAAAATGAAAGTAATTGTTTACAAAATAAGAGCACAAGGATAATCGGCTAAGTGATTGTGTGTGAATATAGCTAAGTGTTGATGAAATGATCGTGAAGTGAAGAAATAGCAGAGTGTTTTTGTGAGTTGCATGTATGAGTAATGAGTATATGTTAACCTTATCGATCACCCAAGCCTCGTTTATATACTAAGAGCGTTTAACAATAATTCTGAAATATCAGGAATCCTCCGAGGAACGATGAAGACCACCAACGTCTCTTTTGACTCTATTCCACACGTGCTCGAGACTTCGTCTTCACATAATCGTATCAGAAGCTCCTCACAAAATCCGGAGCATATCTCATTAACGCGTTTCTCCTAAGACCTGGTCAACACTTAAGAAAAATATACACGTTAATCAACTCACGATCCTGAACTAATACAGGTCCAGGATCCTGAGTTATGCATACTCCAGAATATACTTAGGATCCTTACTCAAGGATCCTCCACGTTCAGCATCCTGCACAATTATGTTAGATAAATATATATTCTGACTAGGATCCTGAAAGACAAATAACAAGAGTATATCCAGGATCCTTTATTATCTAAATGATCCTGAAAACAGACTTACAAGCTATCATTATCCTGAGATACGAATATAAAATCTAAACGACTTTCATACCTGCGAGGCGTACATATGATGCTAGTTAGGATCCTGCAAAGGTTAGTAAAAATCTACCCACAACATTCAGGATCCTGAGTCTCAGGATAATCGCGGGATCCTTACCAGAGCAGAATCCCCACCTTCAGATGCCAAGGTAATCAATTTTATTTCTGGTGGTTCTGACATATGTGGTACTTCTTATTCCGTAGCAAAGAGGTACGCAAGGGAGTCCAAATCTGATAAACCATATAAACCTACAAGGACTTCCATGAAGAAAGACGAGAGGATCATAGCATTTGACGAGGATGATTTAGAAGACGTTCAGGATCCTCACCATGATGGTTTGGTTATTACTCTCTATGTTGCCAATCATTTTGTGCGAAGGATCCTGATTGATGGAGGAAGCTCAGTCAACATCATCCGTTTAGAAACTTTGAAGAGAATGGGTATTCCAGAATCAGAGATTACCTCGAGATCCACTATTTTGGTAGGATTCAGTGGGGAAGCAAAGAACACAGTTGGTGATATCAAGTTGCCGATCTACATCGAAGGGGTGAACTCCATTCAAAAGTTTTGCGTTATAGATTGTCTGTCAAGCTATAACATTATCCTAGGGAGACCCTGGTTGCGTGACATGAAGGCAGTACCCTCAACATATCATCAATGCTTCAAATTACCAACTCCATGGGGGGTAGTCAAGATCAGCAGTGACCAACAAGAAGCAAAGGATTACTATACAACATCGATGAAACCTGCTACCAAGCCTCCGTCAGCATAGCAATTAAAGAACAAGGCATGGGATGTCCTGGATACGAAGGAGCAGGACGTCAAAGAAGTGCCGCTGAGCTTGAAGGATCCTGAAGAAAAGGTGCTTATAGGATCAAGCGTCCCAGACGATCTTGAACAGGATCTGATCAAATTCTTGAATCAGAGGAAGTCAACTTTTGCATGGAAGCCAGAGGATATGACAGGTATATCTAAGGATATTATAACTCATAAACTTGGAATTGATTATAGTTTCAGGCCGGTTCAACAAAAGAGAAGGAAATTTGCACCGGAAAGGAATGCTATTATCCAGGCAGATGTTGAAAGGTTACTTGCTGCTGGCATGATAAGGGAAGTAAAGTTTCCAAGATGGTTGGCGAACGTGGTGGTGGTACAAAAGAAGAATGGGAAATGGAGAGTATACGTGGACTATACGGATCTCAATAAAGCCTGCCCGAAGGATCCTTTCCCATTGCCTCATATAGATTCAATGGTGGATGCTACAGCTGGGCATGAGATCCTAACCTTCATGGATGCTTCATCAGGATTTCAACAAATTCAGATGGAACCTTCAGACCAGGAAGACACAGCCTACATAACCCCCACATGTATATATTGTTATATTGCTATGCCCTTTGGTCTTAAAAATGTAGGTGCAACGTATCAAAGGCTAGTCAATATGATGTTCAAAGACCAATTGGGAAGCACAATGGAAGTATACATTGACGATATGGTTGTAAAATCAAAGAAAGCTGAGGATCATCTTCAAGATCTCAAGGTGGCCTTTGACATCCTGGATCACTACAACATGAAGCTTAATCCTGCAAAATGCCACTTTGGAGTGGGGGCAGGAAAGTTCTTAGGGTATATGGTGACCAAGAGAGGAATAGAAGCTAGCCCAGAACAAATCAAAGCTATTCTTAATCTGAAATCTCCATCAAGTCCAAAGGATATACAAAGGTTAACGGGAAGGATAGCAGCTCTGAACCGTTTTATTTCAAGATCCTCAGACAGATGCAAGGAATCTTATGAAATCCTAAAGAAGAATAAGAAGTTCGAATTGGGAGAAAAGCATGAAGTGCGTTTCAAGAATTAAAGGATTACTTGTCAACAGCTCCTTTATTGATGAAGACTGAGAATGGGGAACCACTGTTTCTCTATTTGTCAGTGTCCCGGAATGCTGTAAGTGCGGTGCTCGTAAAGGATCATGAAAGACAACAACATCATGTTTACTATGTAAGTAAAATCCTATTAGATGCCGAAACCAGGTATTCTCATCTCGAAAAACTTATACTTGCATTAGTCATGGTATCAACTAAACTTAAACATTATTTTGAGACACACCCCATACATGTGAGAACTAATTACCTTGTTAAAAACGTTTTGAGAAAACCAGAAATGTCAGGACGTTTAGCGAAATGGTCTGTAAAATTATATGCTTATAATCTGATTTATGAACCTAGGAATGCAATTAAATCTCAAGCTTTAGCAAATTTTATTGCTGATTTCACTAGTGATCTTCAAAATGAGGTAGATTTAGAAGTACAAGAACTAAATCAAATAAGTGAAAGATGGACATTATATACTGATGGTGCTTCTAATGTAAAAGGAACCGGATTAGGAATTATAGTGAAATCACCTCAAGGTGATATCATGCCTCAAGCCATAAGATGTGAATTTCAAGCTACAAATAATGAGGCAGAATATGAAGCACTAATTGCGGGATTATAATTGGCTAAAGATATTGGAATTAAGTACCTGAATGTGTATGTTGATTCGTTGTTAATTGCTAATCATTATAATGGGTCTTATACTGTAAAAGTAGATAGATTAGCTGCGTATTTGGAGATTGTTAAGGATCTTACAGGTAGCTTCGAGATCTTCGACATTCAATAGGTACCACGTGAGGATAACACTGAAGCGGATGCTTTGGCTAATCTGGGATCGAGTCTGAGGATCTCACCGGATGTCAAGATACCGATTATACATATTGCAGCACCTTCAATCCACGATAAGGATAACAAAGAGGAGCAGGTGTGTGATGTTAAGGATCCTCAGTCTGGAGATAATTCGAATGCATCAGGTTCTGGGGGTAAGTCAGGATCATGGATGCAGCCAATCATGGAATACTTACAACACGATGTGATCCCTAAGGATGAAAATAATCCCAAAGCCTTCAGATTAAAGGTATCCCGTTTTACTATTGAAAATGGTATATTGTATAAAAAATCACTTGCAGGATCATTATTGCGATGCCTTATCCTGAAGCAAAAGCAGTTCTTAAGGATATACATGAAGGTGATTGTGGAAATCATTCTGGGGGCAGAGCGTTATTTTCAAAAGTTTTAAGGACATGATACTTCTGGCCTACTATGAAAAAGGATTCCATGGATTTTGCTCGCAAATGTGATGCTTGTCAAAGACACGGGAACATACATCATCAACCAGCAGAACCGATGCATCCGATTATCTCACCATGGCCGTTTATGAAATGGGGAATGGATATTGTTGGAAAATTGCCTGTTGCTCCTGGAGGAAAAGTGTTTATGCTTGCAATGATGGATTATTTTTCAAAGTGGATTGAGGCTGAAGCATTTGTTCAAGTGAAGGAAAAGGATGTCATCTCATTCATTAAGAGAAATATCCTCTCAAGGTTTGGGATCCCGGCAGAGATAGTGTGTGACAACGGATCTCAGATTATTGGAAGAAGAACGACTAAGTTTTGTGAAAGTTGGGGAATCAAGATGATAACTTCAACACCAGTCCATCCTCAAGCCAATGGACAAGCTGAATCTAGCAACAAAATCATAATCAATAATCTTAAGAAGAGGCTGGATGCTAAGAAAGGAAGATGGGCTAAAGAATTGCCTTTTGTTTTGTGGGCTGATAGGACCACGGAGAAGGAGGCAACTAAGCAAACTCCTTTTGCTTTGGTGTTTAGATCCGAAGCCGTGATCCCGACGGAAATGGTGATCCCAACGGCAAGGTCCCGGGTGTAGACTTTGGAAGCAAATAAGGAAGCATTGATTCAGGATCTGGACACTGTGGATGAATTAAGGGATCGTGCTAAATTCAGGATTGCAGCATGTAACACCCCCAAAATCATCGGTTTAGTTTAGCGGAAGCATTTAGTTAAGTATGGGGAGTGCCACAATACATAGTACATGCATACGTATCAGAGCATATGATTACAACAAAACATCAATACATTAAGATGCCAAAGTTAATAGTTTACAAAAGTTGACGATTCATCAAATCGTATAAAAGTAGTAACGTTATACAAAAGTAGATTTCTGGAATATGACTAAAAACCGATTAGTTATACAAAAGAAATCCAGTGTCAAAAGTTGGCATCCTATTAGCATCACGGGTGGGTCGCCTAAATTCCATATGTATAGGCGGTTCTTACGTGCGCAGCTAATTCCCTGAAAAACATAGTAAAAGTCAACAACGAGGTTGAGTGAATCCACAGGTTTTATGTTTGTAGTAATAGTTGGTGACTCAAAATGTGCACCGCTCAGTTGTTGTTATCAGTTTCGTGTATAGTTTGGAAACATGTTATCCAAAGCATGAGTTTAGTTTGATGTTGCCCAAAACACTATTTAAGTTTCGTAGGAAAGCCGTATCCTATTAGTTTGCCCAAGAAGTAGGGACTAAATCGTTTGTCCAAGAAGTAGGACCCATCAGTTTGCCCAAGACGTAGGGACTTGTATCAGTTGTGTCCAAGAAGTAGGACTGGCATCCAAGACGTATGACCCATTTGCTCAAGAAGTAGAGCCTTCATCCAAGACGTAGGATGGCACCTTGCCCAAGAAGTAGGGACTTTCTGTTTGCCCAAGACGTAGGGACTTTCTGTGCGTGTGCCCAAGACGTAGGGACTTTCTGTGTGGGTGCCCAAGACGTAGGGACTTTCTGTGTGTGTGTGCCCAAGAAGTGGGGACTTTTCAAATACGTTTATGAAAATGTTGTTTCATAAAAACCAGTTTGTAAAAGCGTGCTTGGCTAGTCGTTCTCCAGTGTATTCCCAATTTCAGTTTTCGTATGAAATGCCATTTCATAATTAACAGTTATAATCGTTTGACCGCAGTCACAAATAGTTAGCACAATATATATCACAACAGTTATAAAAAGTTTGTTCACGTAGCAAAAGCGTTGACTATGTTTTCCACCCCTATTCAAAAGCAGTTAAAACAGTAAAAGTAGGGGCTGTGAACTCACCTGTTGAGTTAAGTAGTGCGAGTGCTAGCAAACCTAAGCCCAAGTACAGTCCGGAATCTCCTAACATCCTAAACGTATGAGATTTAATAAGTATGTGGATGTCTAAGCTAATCATCCATGCTAGTGTTCGTACAACCAAGCTATGTCCAAAGTGTTTGTTAAACGTTTTCGTTTGTATTTTGTAGTTGTGAAAATGTATACGACTTATTGGTGACATTTTGTAATTAATACTTCCTTAATTAAGTCATGATTAAAATCGTTTAGTTATAAAAGTGTAGTTGTCGTTACGCGAATGTCGAATCGTTGGGCAGAAACTCAGTTCGCAGACCAGGTCAGCTCGGCTCGCAAGCTTGACTAGAAGCTCGACTCGCAAGCTCGACTCGCGAGTTCAGTTCGTAATGGTTCGATTCGCAGCTCGGTTCGGCTCGTAGCTCGGTTCGGTTCGCTACTCGACTCACAACTTGGTTCGATTCGCTGCTCGACTTGCAGCTCGGTTTGGCTCGCTGCTCGACTTGGCTTGCCCAATGAGCTGTTCATATTTTTGGTCTTAAAAACGTATTTTTTGAGTTGTTTTTGGACATAATAAGTTGATAAAACACTAAAACATGATAATCTATGTATATTAAACATGAAACATTAACTAAAACTTCGAAATCTAAGAGTTGACGGGATTTGTCGGAAACTTACGAGTGACGGATTTGAAATCCGAAAAGGTAGAAAGGTAGATCGTGATGCCGTGGTCGTTTTATTCCAAAGGAGGGTGGTGATTACTCGCGTTTTTGGTGTAGTTTTTTGTTGTTTTTGTGTGATTTTTAGTGAGATGGAGGAGAGAAAAAGAGAGTAGAGAGAGAGAGTGAAAGAGAGAAATGAGATGGTGGTGGTGGTGGTGGAGCCGGTTTTGTTGTCTCCAAAAGAGGAGGGGACTTTGTCCCGTGTTGCGGTATCTTACCCGTGTTCGTTTACCCGATCGCTAAATTGTACAATATTTGATATGATAAGTTCTAAATAAATATTCTATTATATTTTTAGTTGGGATATCTTATAAACTTTAATTTATTCAAGTTTTAAATTTTTAACTTTGTTTTATTTTTAATTTCTACGAAATTGACGTTTTACGTTAAAACACTTTGTAAATATTATCGACATAATATTTATTTGTTAACGACGTTCTTTAATAATTTCGTTTTATTAAATAATTTTGTTCACCAACAATTGCATATTTTTATAGCGTTTGTTTCCAATCCGATTCGTATGTAATTACATCTAATTGCAAATTGAGTATTCTACGCGTATCAACTAGTTGGATTTTGCTAGACTTACCTCTAAAATGTGTTGTGAATTCACTCAAGTAGGGAATTAGCCTAAAATGCAAATGTTTAGCGTTAATAATTATGTTTAAAATTGCGGGGTGTCACATTCTCCCGATGTTAGAGAAATCTCGTCCCGAGATTTAAAATCAAGTCGGATCGCCCACGGCGTATGTTCTCCGAAAAGTCGTATTGTTAATGACAGTAGTGGTTTACGTGGCGTTCAATTGTTGCCATAAATGTTTTAACAATATATGTATACTCGCGGTATAGTTTGATAAGTTGTGCATTCGATAGTGGTCAAAGTTCAACAAGCGTTAGGTTCGAATCGACATTCGAATAGTATATCGTTAAAGCGTAGTCTAAGTTGACTAAGACGTATAGGTGTCGACGTGGGAATCTGGTTGTGTATCCCTTGTTCTGAGAATTGTACGCGCGTTCAGGTGTTGTCGGAGCGTAATCGTTGCGGTTGTAGTTCAAAATGATAAACAGTTGTCAAAACAGTTGATGATTCAAAATGTTCAATTTGTTGTTCAAGTGGTGGTCAAATCATGACAAAGTAGTTGTTTGAAAACAGTTGGTAGGCTTGACTGTAAATCGTTCATGGTTTTATTATAAACAAGTTTGTGTAAATCGTTGACATCCAGTCAAATAGTGTTCAATTCCTGATCAATGCGTAAATTTATGTCGGGTATACGTGGTTGAACCTTGTCCCGTATAAATCGTTTTGAAAAACTCCTCGTTAGGTATTTCGTTAGAAAACTTTGTCAAAAGTCTGACATGTCATTTGTTGTAATACATAAATCCGTGTTCGTTTAGAAAATCGTTCTAGTAAACAATTAGTAGGAAAAACTTTCCAGTATAGTCGTTTGAAAAAGGAATATTTCAAAATGTAGTTCATGGGTTTTTGGTTTGATACAGTTCGCTACTCGTGATTTGTTTCGCAAGATCAGGTTCGATCATTCAAGTGATCGTGTGAGATTACGTCTCAATTATCGTATAGTAGCACGCTACCATGCTTCGTTTGCGTGGCGTTTAAACGGTTCAAAACCTCCAATACGTATAAGATCCTCGTTTGTTCTCTTAGTTCATTCTATTGGTGAGTCATCGGTCTCATTCGTTAAGCGTTTAGTACAAATTCGTTTGATCCGTTATAGAGTAAGAGTTTGTCCGCTCAGTGGTCAACATGACCGAATAGTTGTCAAACATGACTGAGTAGTAGTTCAAATAGTAGCCAACGCCAAAGTGAGAAATGTGAAGAATGATGTTTCGCATATTTTCAGTTTTCAAGCATTAAGAAAGGTTGACAATGTAACACCCCCGAAATTCACTGTTTTGCGGAAGCATAGTTTGGGGTGTTACTAATTAAATATCAAAAGCACAAGATATACAGCAAACGACCTCTAAATGAGACGTTTTGTAAATTAGTTACATTCCATAGATATAATGTTTGAAAACTTAGTGTTTTCGTATACAAAATGTAGTTTCCCCTAGAGTCCACGCGTATAGCGGGAGATTCTATTACATAATCGTAATCTACAAAAGATAATGCTAAGAATCTCCGTTAATGCAGTTGTGTTGAAATCATGCGACTCTAGCTAAAATCCTGGAGTAATCCTACTCCATCCGGGTACCTGAGAAAACATGCTAAAAAGTGTCAACCAAAAAGGTTGGTGAATCTCACAGGTTTGTAAATAATATCGGCTTTGAACACGAGATTTCATTAGTAGTGCCCGTAGGCGTAAAATCAGCCATTGCAATCCAGCAATCGTAAAATCAGTATTTGCAATCCAGCAAATGTAAATAAATAAGTTTATACCGTTGCCATGAGGCTCATAATCGAAGCTTAACCCGTAATAATATGTTTGCTCCCGTGACATGCTCGTAAGTGAGCAAGCATCAGTAACGAATAAGTTGTCACCCGTTTATACGTGTAAATCGGTACGTGGCAGCGCTACTGCCCCGGGTGGGGAGGGTCATTTCCCTAATGGATCCATTAACTACTGTTCGCGCTTAAGTCCATAACTAACGATATATGATGGAGAGACTTCTGTTTGTAAGTAAACTCATGCAATTCCGTTTGGTATAGTAAACAGTTTAGTACTTGTGTTCAGGAAAAAGTAGTAGCATGTATCTCCCCCAATAAGATAAAACAGTAAAAGTGGGGCCGTAAGACTCACCTGAGTCTTTGCAAGTACGTTTATATCAATAAACGAGTAAGTAATATCAACCGTAGGTTCTCCGAACCCGTAACCTTCAAATGCCTAAACATATAAATTTAAGTAAGTAGATGTCTCGCAAGACCATCTAGGCTAGTTGTTTACACAACTCATTATGTCCAAGTGTTTGTTTAGTAATCCGTTTGTAGTTTGAAAACAAATATGGCCCGTTGGTGACGGTTTGTAATAATGATTCAAGGTGTTATCATTTATAACGCAATTTAGTGTAATTGTAATAGAAAGTATGTTCTATGACGTTTGTTAAGTCGTATGACATAAGTATTTGAAGTTGTGTAAGTTCGACACTTAGTAAAATCTGACTTTTCAAGGTTCTGGTTTGTGCGACGTAGCATGCGACGTAGGGTGCGACGTAGGCAGGTACGTCGCATGATGCGACCTTCGCAAATCAATGCGACGTAGGAGGCGACGTTAAAGTCTACGTCGCTATGTGCGACGTCCGCAAGTTAATGCGACGTAAAAGGCTGCGTCGCTAGTGCGACGTTGGGATTTCGTGCGACGTAGGCCGCGACGTCGCTAAGTGTGGCGTTGTGAGGTGTAATGCGACGTTTTGAGCTACGTCGCAGATAGCCCAGCGTCTCTGCGACGTAGCGGTCTGATCGGAATTTGGTGGCCGGAAAATCGGTTGAAAAACTTCCGTTAGGTCCAAATCTTTTACCCAACCCATTTTTGGACATTTTAAGCATATATAAACCATAAAAACGTAAAAATGAGCAAAAACGGAGAGTTTCGGGTTTTGTCGGAAACTTACAAAATGTCGGATAGAAAATCCGAAAAGATGGAAAGGTAGATCGTGATGCCGTGGTTCTTTTATTCCAAAGGAGTGGTATGATTCGGCGTCGTTTCGTGGTGTTATTTTGTGATTTTGATGAGTTGGTGGTGGTGGTGATTAATGAGAGAAAAAGGGAGGAAGAAAGAGAGTGAGGGAGAAAGAATGAGAAAGAGAATGGGGATGGTGGGGTGTTGGTGAAAGCCTCACCTCACCCAGTCCCCGTTCCGTGCCCCGTGTGGTGTTCGTTTTCTCCGTCGTTTAATCCTTCGTTCTTAATATTAAATCAAGCAGTTATATTTTTGAAACGTGCCGGAAATATTTTGATGAATTACCTTGAGGTTAATTATAAAAAAAACATTTGTCCAAATATTAAATTCCTTAACTCGCGTTTAGTACGTATTTGTTAATTTATTTAACATGTCATCGCGATAATATAAATAATGTTCGTTCACGGTGTATTTTAAATAATAAAATACGTTCTCATTATTTAGGTAAATTTCTGTCACCAACGTCCAAGTAACTGTGTCGGACTCCGTCCGGTTAATTCGTACGATTAATCCAAATCGCGTAAGTACACACATATATATATAATTCACCTTATATATATATACAAATAGAGTCTGCAATTAGTCCTATTACATACTAATTACAACTAGTTACAACTAATTAGGCATAATTAATTATCCTAATTTAGCAGGTGTTACATTCTCCCCTTGTTAAAGAAATTTCGTCCCGAAATTAGTTCGTGTGCACAGATGGTGCGTTGTCTGGGAAGAGATGTGGGTATTTCTGTCGCATTTGGTCTTCCCGTTCCCAGGTGAACTCAGGGCCGCGCCTAGAATTCCACCTGACTTTTACTATGGGAATACGACTCTGTTTCAATTGCTTGACCTCTCGGTCCATGATTTCCATAGGTTTCTCGACAAAATGAAGTTTATCATCGATTTGAATTTCGTCGAGCGGTATAATCAGCGTCTCGTCAGACAGACATTTCTTCAAGTTAGAAATGTGGAATGTGTTGTGTACACTGCTAAGTTCAGCAGGAAGTTGCAGGCGATATGCCACTGGACCAATCCTTTCAAGGATTTCGAATGGTCCGATATATCTAGGATTTAGTTTGCCTCGTTTCCCGAATCGAATAACACCTTTCCACGGTGCCACTTTGAGAAGTACCTTGTCTCCTATCTGGAACTCAAGGTGTTTGCGTCTCACGTCAGCATAGCTTTTCTGACGATCACGTGCGGCTTTCAGCCGGTTTTGAATACCAACGATTTTCTCAGTAGTTTCTTGAATGATTTCTGGACCCGTGAGTTGGGATTCTCCTAACTCAGTCCAACAGACAGGTGATCGGCACTTACGTCCGTAAAGTGCCTCGAAGGGTGCAACCTTTATGCTGGTATGATAACTGTTGTTGTACGAGAACTCGCACAACGGTAAATGATTTTCCCAAGAAGTACCGAAGTCGACTACGCAGGCTCGTAGCATATCCTCCATTGTTTGAATAGTTCGCTCGCTTTGGCCATCGGTTTGCGGGTGATAAGCAGTACTCATATCCAGACGAGTACCAAGAGATTTCTGTAGCGATTGCCAAAAGTTAGAAGTAAAACGGCTGTCCCTATCCGAGATGATCGAGATAGGTACCCCGTGTCGTGAGATGATTTCTTTGACATAGATGCGAGTCAGACGCTCCATCTTGTCGGTTTCCTTGATGGCCAGAAAATGAGCAGATTTCGTGAGACGGTCCACGATCACCCAAATGGTATCGCAACCACTCGAAGTTTTCGGTAGTTTGGTAATGAAGTCCATGGAGATCTGTTCCCATTTCCATTGAGGAATTTCAGGTTGTTGAAGCAACCCAGAGGGTCTTTGGTGTTCGGTCTTTACTTTGGAACAGGTTAGGCATTTACTGACGTACAAGGCGATGTCAGCTTTCATGTTAGGCCACCAATACAACCCTTTGACGTCATGATACATCTTGTCAGATCCAGGATGTATTGAGTATCGAGATTTGTGAGCTTCAGCCATCACCAAATCTCGAAAGTTTCCGAATTTGGGTAACCACACCCGGTTAGAGAAGTATCGAGTTCCATCGGGTTTGATTTCGAATTGTTTATCCAAGCCTCGCAAGGCTTCATTTTTCAAGTTTTCATCGTTGAGTGCTTCAAGTTGAGCGGTAAGGATTTGAGCAGGAAGCTCGTTATGAATTGTCATAGAAAGTGCTCGAACTCGAAGGGGTTTCACTAATTCTTTTCGGCTTAAGGCATCGGCAACTACGTTCGCCTTGCCCGGATGGTATTTGATCTCGCAGTCGTAGTCACTAAGTAACTCAACCCAGCGACGTTGCCTCATGTTTAGATCTTTCTGATCGAATATGTGTTGGAGACTTTTGTGATCGGTAAAGATAGTGCTTTTCGTACCGTAGAGATAATGTCTCCAGATTTTCAATGCGAAGACCACAGCACCTAACTCGAGGTCGTGGGTCGTATAGTTTTTCTCGTGAATTTTTAGTTGTCGGGAGGCATAGGCAATGACTTTTTCTCTTTGCATCAACACACAACCAAGTCCTTGGTGTGAGGCATCGCAGTAAACTACGAAATCGTCGGTGCCTTCGGGTAAGGACAAGATTGGTGCACTGCAAAGTTTGTTTTTCAATAGCTGGAAAGCTGACTCTTGCTTATCAGTCCAATCGAACTTCTTATCTTTCTGAGTCAGTGTGGTTAGGGGAACAGCTATTCTTGAAAAGTTTTCGATGAATCGGCGGTAGTAACCAGCAAGACCTAAGAATTGTCTCACTTCGGTTGGAGTGGTCGGTGACTCCCAGCCCTTGATTGCTTCAATCTTGGCGGGATCAACATGAATTCCTTGGCTGTCAATCACGTGCCCGAGGAATTGAACGGTTCGAATCCAGAACTCACACTTAGAGAATTTGGCATATAACTCTTCGTGTTTAAGAAGTCCTAGAATGGTTTTCAGATGTTGAGCATGTTCCTGCTCGTTGCGAGAGTAAATCAGAATATCATCGATGAACACAATGACGAATTTGTCAAGATATGGTTTGCACACCCGATTCATAAGGTCCATGAATACGGCCGGTGCGTTGGTCAACCCGAATGGCATCACTTGGAATTCGTAATGCCCATAACGAGTTCGGAAAGCTGTCTTTGGGATATCATTGTCACGGACTCGGAGTTGATGATAACCCGACCGTAGATCAATCTTTGAGTAAACACTCGATCCCTGGAGTTGGTCAAACAGGTCATCGATTCTAGGAAGTGGGTACCGATTCTTTATGGTTAGCTTATTCAGCTCTCGGTAGTCGATACACATGCGGAAAGATCCATCTTTCTTTTTCACGAATAAGACCGGAGCTCCCCAAGGCGAGGAACTTGGTCGAATGAATCCTCTGTCCAGGAGTTCCTGTAGTTGGTTAGACAACTCCTGCATTTCGGATGGTGCTAAACGGTAAGGGGCTCGTGCCACGGGTGCAGCTCCGGGCACAAGTTCGATTTGAAATTCAACTTGTCTAGGTGGCGGAAGTCCGGGCAAGTCTTCAGGAAAGACTTCCGGGAAATCCCGCACGATCGGAACATCCTCAAGTCGCTTCTCCTCCGACTTCTTCTCCGTTACATGTGCGAGGATGGCTTGATACCCTTTTCGTAGGTATTTTCTCGTTTTCAGACAGGATACAATATTCAGATTCCGTCTACCGGTCTCCCCTTGTAGGACTAAGGTTCCACCGGAGACAAGAGGTATGCGAACGAGTTTGTCATGACAGATGATTTCAGCTCGGTGCTTGGATAACCAATCCATACCGACAATAATATCGAAGCTGCCGATCTCGACAGGGATTAAATCAATGGGAAACGTTTCGTTCGTGAGGTTAAGTGTACAGTTTTGTATGATGCTATCAGTTTCAATCAGTTTGCCGTTAGCTAATTCTACAATGTATTTAGCATCTAAGGCAGTGGGAGTAATATCAAGTAAAGGGCTAAATTTCTCAGAAATGAAGCTTCTATCGGCACCGGTATCAAATAACACAGAAGCGGTAAGGTCGTTGAGAAGGAACGTACCCGTCACGACGTTCGGGTCTTGTCTGGCTTCCCCAGCCTTGATAACGAATGATCTGCCGCGAGCAGGGTTGTTGTTGTTTTTCAGTTTTGGGCAATCTTTCTTGAAATGCCCTGTATTTCCGCACCCAAAGCAGGCCCTTGGTGCATTAGTGTTGGGGGTGAGAATGTTGGTTCGACAATCCTTGGCTAGATGCCCGAACCGTTTGCAGTTGGATCAAGGGCAAGAACCGTCATGATGGCGGCTGCATTTGGAACAGTAGGGCTTGTTCCCGCTGTACCCTTTCTTTTCCGAAGTTCCAGATGTATAAGCCTTAATGTACTCAGGCTTTTTGTTGGAGGTTTGGTTGGATGAGTTGGGGTTACCTTCCCACTTGCGTTTGTTGTTTGCAGATGGGGTTGAAGTTGTACCACGGCGGACAGAATTTGCCGTTAGTTCATGGGCCATACGGATGGCGCTCTGAATAGTACCCGGTTTGGAAGAAGTTACCAGATCTTGGAGTCTCTCAGGAAGACCATCAACGAATTTCTCGATCCTCTTGTACTCAGGATCGACCATGGTTGGGCACAGAAGTGCCAGTTGGTGGAAACGGTTGGTGTAGCCGGTGATGTCATCACCCTGCATCTTGTGGTTCCAGAATTCCACTTCTAGTTGTTTCAATTCATCCCTGGGGCAATACTCGCCCCTCAACATCTTCTTCAACTCCTCCCACGGGAGTTGGTAAGCAGTAGCAACACTCACAGTCTGGGCATAAGTGTTCCACCAGGTGAGTGCGGTGTCAGTAAAAGTACTAACGGAAAACTTAACCTTATCTCCCTCCGCACAGTTGCAGATAAGAAATACAGACTCAACTTTCTCGATCCAGCGTACTAGACCGATAGCTCCCTCGGTACCTGCAAAGTTTAGAGGTTTGCAGTTCTGAAAGTCCTTGTAAGAACAAGGTTTAGCAGCAGGGGTTTCAGCGGCATCGCTGTTTCTCGAGGAATTTGGTGGAGTATTCCGAGCCAAGGCTTCAGTAACAGCCTGGGTTATAAGGGAGGTAATCTGGGCATCTGTGTATGGTCTTGTCTTTGGCGGCATGATTCTTCAATAAAAGAAATGAAAAATACATGAGATTTTGTAGGAACTTGTAATTGTCACAGATGTACATGTATAAAAGCAGTAATACATAACATCATATGGAAAATGACAATTTATATGAGTTGAAATAACAAGGAATATTTGATGGATAATGCGAGTTCAAAGGTTACATCCTACAGAGATATTACAAAAGGTGTCGGGAATTGTTACATCCGACTAGTTTATAGAGTAGTGCTAGATAGTCAAAAGATTACGAGATAGATTACAAGACAAAGACTACACTAGTCTTCCTGTAGATTAATTTGCTCCATCAGCGTGACAAGGCGGTCCACGGTTTCTGCTAGTCTGTTGGTTTGCCTGGCGTTGTCTTCCACCAAGGCCAGTCGTTGTGCTAGGGTTTGAGAGTGATCCTCGGTCTCCTGTGAACGCTGTTCACATTCCTCTAGTCGGTTTCTTACAAGTTCATCCGCACCTAATTCGGCGGTCATTGAATCCTGAATTATGCTTACAGAGAGGTTGGTATCCTCTTGTTCTCGCTGGAGTTGGGATATGTGATCAAGTGCTTGGCGAAGCAGGTAGGTCATTCGGTGTTGTTCCCGTTCGAGACTTTCGAGCCTTTGCTCTTGACGGCGGAATTGGGTAGCCAACACTGGCAACGTGAGATGTGCCGATTCATGAAAGTTATGAACATGATAGGGGCTGTTTCGAGGCGACCTTGTGTTCCTCCTGGCTACTCGTGGGTTCCGTGACCCTTGTGAGTGAGAGTGTGACGGATTAGTTGGTGTGTTTGCCATTCCTGTGGCAGAGTGTAAGTAAGACGAGGCTAATATATATAAGTATATAATATCCAGCCTAGTGTCTAACACGCATCAAGTAATGGTCCGGTTCTCTCGTGGTCAGAGTCAACTAACGTATCCCCGTTTAACATAACCATTTCAGACCTCACATCATCTTTCCTTAATTGTACATAGTTGATCAGGCTATGTTAAATTAAAGTTGTATGATGTGATTCCTGAACCAATTATGCCTAATAAGAAAATACTGCCTAATGGTCATAGTCTAGGCCCACTAAATGCAACCTAGTTCACTATAACCTTAGGCTCTGATACCAATCTGTAACACCCCCGAAATTCACTGTTTTGCGGAAGCATAGTTTGAGGTGTTACTAATTAAATATCAAAAGCACAAGATATACAGCAAACGACCTCTAAATGAGACGTTTTGTAAATTAGTTACATTCCATAGATATAATGTTTGAAAACTTAGTGTTTTCGTATACAAAATGTAGTTTCCCCTAGAGTCCACGCGTATAGCGGGAGATTCTATTACATAATCGTAATCTACAAAAGATAATGCTAAGAATCTCCGTTAATGCAGTTGTGTTGAAATCATGCGACTCTAGCTAAAATCCTGGAGTAATCCTACTCCATCCGGGTACCTGAGAAAACATGCTAAAAAGTGTCAACCAAAAAGGTTGGTGAATCTCACAGGTTTGTAAATAATATCGGCTTTGAACACGAGATTTCATTAGTAGTGCCCGTAGGCGTAAAATCAGCCATTGCAATCCAGCAATCGTAAAATCAGTATTTGCAATCCAGCAAATGTAAATAAATAAGTTTATACCGTTGCCATGAGGCTCATAATCGAAGCTTAACCCGTAATAATATGTTTGCTCCCGTGACATGCTCGTAAGTGAGCAAGCATCAGTAACGAATAAGTTGTCACCCGTTTATACGTGTAAATCGGTACGTGGCAGCGCTACTGCCCCGGGTGGGGAGGGTCATTTCCCTAATGGATCCATTAACTACTGTTCGCGCTTAAGTCCATAACTAACGATATATGATGGAGAGACTTCTGTTTGTAAGTAAACTCATGCAATTCCGTTTGGTATAGTAAACAGTTTAGTACTTGTGTTCAGGAAAAAGTAGTAGCATGTATCTCCCCCAATAAGATAAAACAGTAAAAGTGGGGCCGTAAGACTCACCTGAGTCTTTGCAAGTACGTTTATATCAATAAACGAGTAAGTAATATCAACCGTAGGTTCTCCGAACCCGTAACCTTCAAATGCCTAAACATATAAATTTAAGTAAGTAGATGTCTCGCAAGACCATCTAGGCTAGTTGTTTACACAACTCATTTTGTCCAAGTGTTTGTTTAGTAATCCGTTTGTAGTTTGAAAACAAATATGGCCCGTTGGTGACGGTTTGTAATAATGATTCAAGGTGTTATCATTTATAACGCAATTTAGTGTAATTGTAATAGAAAGTATGTTCTATGACGTTTGTTAAGTCGTATGACATAAGTATTTGAAGTTGTGTAAGTTCGACACTTAGTAAAATCTGACTTTTCAAGGTTCTGGTTTGTGCGACGTAGCATGCGACGTAGCATGCGACGTAGGGTGCGACGTAGGCAGGTACGTCGCATGATGCGACCTTCGCAAATCAATGCGACGTAGGAGGCGACGTTAAAGTCTACGTCGCTATGTGCGACGTCCGCAAGTTAATGCGACGTAAAAGGCTGCGTCGCTAGTGCGACGTTGGGATTTCGTGCGACGTAGGCCGCGACGTCGCTAAGTGCGGCGTTGTGAGGTGTAATGCGACGTTTTGAGCTACGTCGCAGATAGCCCAGCGTCTCTGCGACGTAGCGGTCTGATCGGAATTTGGTGGCCGGAAAATCGGTCGAAAAACTTCCGTTAGGTCCAAATCTTTTACCCAACCCATTTTTGGACATTTTAAGCATATATAAACCATAAAAACGTAAAAATGAGCAAAAACGGAGAGTTTCGGGTTTTGTCGGAAACTTACAAAATGTCGGATAGAAAATCCGAAAAGATGGAAAGGTAGATCGTGATGCCGTGGTTCTTTTATTCCAAAGGAGTGGTATGATTCGGCGTCGTTTCGTGGTGTTATTTTGTGATTTTGATGAGTTGGTGGTGGTGGTGATTAATGAGTGAAAAAGGGAGGAAGAAAGAGAGTGAGGGAGAAAGAATGAGAAAGAGAATGGGGATGGTGGGGTGTTGGTGAAAGCCTCACCTCACCCAGTCCCCGTTCCGTGCCCCGTGTGGTGTTCGTTTTCTCCGTCGTTTAATCCTTCGTTCTTAATATTAAATCAAGCAGTTATATTTTTGAAACGTGCCGGAAATATTTTGATGAATTACCTTGAGGTTAATTATAAAAAAAACATTTGTCCAAATATTAAATTCCTTAACTCGCGTTTAGTACGTATTTGTTAATTTATTTAACATGTCATCGCGATAATATAAATAATGTTCGTTCACGGTGTATTTTAAATAATAAAATACGTTCTCATTATTTAGGTAAATTTCTGTCACCAACGTCCAAGTAACTGTGTCGGACTCCGTCCGGTTAATTCGTACGATTAATCCAAATCGCGTAAGTACACACATATATATATAATTCACCTTATATATATATACAAATAGAGTCTGCAATTAGTCCTATTACATACTAATTACAACTAGTTACAACTAATTAGGCATAATTAATTATCCTAATTTAGCAGGTGTTACAGACAAGATCCCCATCACGTATCTTACGACTATGAAACGCCCATATGTACTTAGTATGATTTAATTACGTTGGCCAGGCGTCATTATATAATGCTAAATACATACTTATTTTCATCAACCGCTTGACACGATTTGGTTCACGTGAGTTCAGAGAGAGTGAACAAATCGGATGTAGATAACGCGTATCTATGTATCGTAACGATAGTTAGTTGTATGCAAATGTGTGTATGCATGTGCGTTCTAGCCAAGGCTATAGTCTAGGTCTCTAGGTCTCTAAGTCACCTAAGGTTTCCTAGTTTGCTATAACCAATGGCTCTGATACCAATCTGTAACACCCCTAAATTCGCCGGTTTAGTTTAGCGGAAGCATTTAGTTAAGTATGGGGAGTGCCACAATACATAGTACATGCATACGTATCAGAGCATATGATTACAACAAAACATCAATACATTAAGATGCCAAAGTTAATAGTTTACAAAAGTTGATGATTCATCAAATCGTATAAAAGTAGTAATGTTATTCAAAAGTAGATTTCTGGAATATGACTAAAAACCGATTAGTTATACAAAAGAAATCCAGTGTCAAAAGTTGGCATCCTATTAGCATCGCGGGTCGCCTAAGTTCCATATGTGCAGGCGGTTCTTACGTGCGCATCTAATTCCCTGAAAAACATAGTAAAAGTCAACAACGAGGTTGAGTGAATCCACAGGTTTTATGTTTGTAGTAATAGTTGGTGGCTCAAAATGTGCACCGCTCAGTTGTTGTTATCAGTTTCGTGTATAGTTTGGAAACATGTTATCCAAAGCATGAGTTTAGTTTGATGTTGCCCAAAACACTATTTAAGTTTCGTAGGAAAGCCGTACGTATCCTATTAGTTTGCCCAAGAAATAGGGACTAAATCGTTTGTCCAAGAAGTAGGACCCATCAGTTTGCCCAAGAAGTAGGGACTTCTATGTATGTGTCCAAGACGTAGGGACTTGTATCAATTGTGTCCAAGAAGTAGGACTGGCATCCAAGACGTAGGACCCATTTGCTCAAGAAGTAGAGCCTTCATCTAAGACGTAGGATGGCACCTTGCCCAAGAAGTAGGGACTTTCTGTTTGCCCAAGACGTAGGGACTTTCTTTAAGGGTGCCCAAGACGTAGGGACTTTCGTGTGTGTGTGCCCAAGAATTAGGGACTTTTCAAATACGTTTATGAAAATGTTGTTTCATAAAAACCAGTTTGTAAAAGCGTGCTTGGCTGGTCGTTCTCCAATGTATTCCCAATTTCAGTTTTCGTATGAAATGCCATTTCATAATTAACAGTTATAATCGTTTGACCGCAGTCACAAATAGTTAGCACAATGTATATCACAACAGTTATAAAAAGCTTGCTCACGTAGCAAAAGTGTTGACTATGTTTTCCACCCCTGTTCAAAAGCAGTTAAAACAGTAAAAGTAGGGGTTGTGAACTCACCTGTTGAGTTAAGTAGTGCGAGTGCTAGCAAACCTAAGCCCAAGTACAGTCCGGAATCTCCTAACGTCCTAAACGTATGAGATTTAATAAGTATGTGGATGTCTAAGCTAATCATCCATGCTAGTGTTCGTACAACCAAGCTATGTCCAAAGTGTTTGTTAAACGTTTTCGTTTGTATTTCGTAGTTGTGAAAATGTATACGACTTATTGGTGACATTTTTTAATTAATACTTCCTTAATTAAGTCATGATTAAAATCGTTTAGTTGTAAAAGTGTAGTTGTCGTTACTCGAATGTCGAATCGTTGGGCAGAAACTCAGTTCGTAGACCAGGTCAGCTCAGCTCGCAAGCTTGACTAGAAGCTCGACTCGAAAGCTCGACTCGCGAGTTCAGTTCGTAATGGTTCGATTCGCAGCTCGGTTCGGCTCGTAGCTCGGTTCGGTTCGCTACTCGACTCGCAACTTGGTTCGATTCGCTGCTTGACTCGCAGCTCGGTTCGGCTCGCTGCTCGACTCGGCTCGCCTAACGAGCTGTTCATATTTTTGGTCTTAAAAACGTATTTTTGAGTTGTTTTTGGACATAATAAGTTGATAAAACACTAAAACATGATAATCTATGTATATTAAACATCAAACATTAACTAAAACTTCGAAATCTAAGAGTTGAAGGGATTTGTCGGAAACTTACGAGTGACGGATTTGAAATCCGAAAAGGTAGAAAGGTAGATCGTGATGCCGTGGTCGTTTTATTCCAAAGGAGGGTGGTGATTACTCGCGTTTTTGGTGTAGTTTTTGTTGTTTTTGTGTGATTTTTAGTGAGAGGGAGGAGAGAAAAAGAGAGTAGAGAGAGAGAGTGAAAGAGAGAAATGAGATGGTGGTGGTGGTGGTGGAGCCGGTTTTGTTGTCTATAAAAGAGAAGGGGACTTTGTCCCGTGTTGCGGTATCTTACCCGTGTTCGTTTACCCGATCGCTAAATTGTACAATATTTGATATGATAAGTTCTAAATAAATATTATATTATATTTTTAGTTGGGATATCTTATAAACTTTAATTTATTCAAGTTTTAAATTTTTAACTTTGTTTTATTTTTAATTTCTACGAAATTGACGTTTTACGTTAAAACACTTTGTAAATATTATCGACATAATATTTATTTGTTAACGACGTTATTTAATAATTTCGTTTTATTAAATAATTTTGTTCACCAACAATTGCATATTTTTGTCGCGTTTGTTTCCAATCCGATTCGTATGTAATTATATCTAATTGCAAATTGAGTATTCTACGCGTATCAACTAGTTGGGCTTTGCTAGACTTACCTCTAAAATGTGTTGTGAATTCACTCAAGTAGGGAATTAGCCTAAAATGCAAATGTTTAGCGTTAATAATTATGTTTAAAATTGCGGGGTGTCACATTCTCCCCATGTTAGAGAAATCTCGTCCCGAGATTTAAAATCAAGTCGAATCGCCCACGGCGTATGTTCTCCTAAAAGTCGTATTGTTAATGACAGTAGTGGTTTACGTGGTGTTCAATTGTTGCCATAAATGTTTTAACAATATATGTATACTCGCGGTATAGTTTGATAAGTTGTGCATTCGATAGTGGTCAAAGTTCAACAAGCGTTAGGTTCGAATCGACATTCGAATAGTATATCGTTAAAGCGTAGTCTAAGTTGACTAAGACGTATAGGTGTCGACGTGGGAATCTGGTTGTGTATCCCTTGTTCTGAGAACTGTACGCGCGTTCAGGTGTTGTCGGAGCGTAATCGTTGCGGTTGTAGTTCAAAATGTTAAACAGTTGTCAAAACAGTTGATGATTCAAAATGTTCAATTTGTTGTTCAAGTGGTGGTCAAATCATGACAAAGTAGTTGTTTGAAAACAGTTGGTAGGCTTGACTGTAAATCGTTCATGGTTTTATTATAAACAAGTTTGTGTAAATCGTTGACATCCAGTCAAATAGTGTTCAATTCCTGATCAATGCGTAAATTTATGTCGGGTATACGTGGTTGAACCTTGTCCCGTATAAATCGTTTTGAAAAACTCCTCGTTAGGTATTTCGTTAGAAAACTTTGTCAAAAGTCTGACATGTCGTTTGTTGTAATACATAAATCCGTGTTCGTTTAGAAAATCGTTCTAGTAAACAATTAGTAGGAAAAACTTTCCAGTATAGTCGTTTGAAAAAGGAATACTTCAAAATGTAGTTCATGGGTTTTTGGTTTGATACAGTTTGCTACTCGTGATTTGTTTCGCAAGATCAGGTTCGATCATTCAAGTGATCGTGTTAGATTACGTCTCAATTATCGTATAGTAGCACGCTACCATGCTTCGTTTGCGTGGCGTTTATACGGTTCAAAACCTCCAATATGTATAAGATCCTCGTTTGTTCTCTTAGTTCATTCTATTGGTGAGTCATCGGTCTCATTCGTTAAGCGTTTAGTACAAATTCGTTTGATCCGTTATAGAGTAAGAGTTTGTCCGCTCAGTGGTCAACATGACCGAATAGTTGTCAAACATGACTGAGTAGTAGTTCAAATAGTAGCCAACGCCAAAGTGAGAAATGTGAAGAATGATGTTTCGCATATTTTCAGTTTTCAAGCATTAAGAAAGGTTGACAAGATCCCCATCACGTATCTTACGACTATGAAACCCCCATATGTACTTAGTATGATTTAATTACGTTGGCCAGGCGTCATTATATAATGCTAAATACATACTTCTTTTCATCAACCGCTTGACACGATTTGGTTCACATGAGTTCAGAGAGAGTGAACAAATCGGATGTAGATAACGCGTATCTATGTATCGTAACGATAGTTAGTTGTATGAAAATGTGTGTATGCAAGTGCGTTCTAGCCAAGGCTATAGTCTAGGTCTCTAGGTCTCTAAGTCACCTAAGGTTTCCTAGTTCGCTATAACCAATGGCTCTGATACCAATCTGTAACACCCCCAAATTCGTCGGTTTAGTTTAGCGGAAGCATTTAGTTAAGTATGGGGAGTGCCGCAATACATAGTACATGCATAAGTATCAGAGCATATGATTACAACAAAACATCAATATATTAAGATGCCAAAGTTAATAGTTTACAAAAGTTGATGATTCATCAAATCGTATAAAAGTAGTAATGTTATACAAAAGTAGATTTCTGGAATATGATGTAAGTCCCCTAGTTTTAGGATCGATAACTTCGTTATCTGTAGTATTAAGGTGCGGAATCCCTCAATACGGTGTTATCTTACTAACAACGAATACGTTCGTAATTACATTTATAAAGCTTAACTTTAAACGAATAATACGTCAAAGCCTAGCCGTTAGGTATAAGTTTTCTATGGGTTTACTGAGTTCGCAGAATGCAAAAGTATATTAAAAAGTGTTAACGATTTTCTAAGAGAAAATCGTTTATATAATCTATCTTGGCTCGGCTCGCATGGGCCGGTGAGTTCAGTCCAACTCGCAGCCCAAGCCCAATACTGCTTCGGCTCGCCAGACTTTATGACAATTGCGAGTTCAGTTCTCATCTCACAGCTCAACTCGCTGCGACTTGAGATCTCGACTCGTCTCGCATGAAACGTATATACTAAAAACATATTTCGTCTATCTTTAATACTAAATATTAATAACAAAACGAATATGCATTTACAAATCTAAACCAATGTACAAACACAATAATAATTACACCAGTCCTATTTCAAGCTAGATCTGTTGTCACAATCTATGTTCCAACAGACTCCCCCTTGACAATAGCTCTAGCGTCTTTATCTTCACGCTGTCTTTGGTCTTCATTTGTAAATCTTACTGCCTGCGTAAATCTTCATCTTGATACAAGTTTTAACCATCAACTGATAATCTCTCGCTAAATCAGCCCATTCGATAGTCGTCAAAATTCTGTTCTCAATTAACTTTAACAGATCCTTTCTCGACATATTCATCAGGTGTCGATGGTCATAAACTCTGAAGATTTCCCTTTCACCACCTTCAACCTCATCATCAGCTTCAACCATAACAGCTTCTCCAGTTCCTGAATCCACGTGCCAACTCTTCATATTTCCCAGAATATCCTGTGGCATTGTCTTCAGTGGAATCTGCTGTATGCATCTAACAGCTGGATAAACTTTCTTCCTCCTTCTCCTTCCAGTCCTTTGACTTTTCTCTTGTAGTTTCACAGTCTTTCCTTTTCTTGGCTTAATCTGTACAAACTTATTTGTACCAACTTCAGTTCTGATTATTCGTTCAACACGATTAGCATAATCATCATTACTCGGATTGTTTATCTCCAATCTAGCCAAGTCACGTATCTCATAACGTGGTAAGTAACTAAATACTGCAAGCTGTCTTTCAAAATATTGAACCCCGTCATATCTTTTGATTGCAAAAAGCTTTAGCTCAGAGTCAAAGTACCATCCAACAATCCCTTTACGAGGAACACGTTTTCCCATAATATCAACTTCTGAAACTCCAATCTTCTTCTTCAGTTTTGGAAGTTTCCTAAGAAAAACAGCAGGATTCTTGGTAGGAATCAAAGTTTCATCATCTTCAGAATCGGTTGAGTCATCGATTTCTTCATCTACATCGACAACCATTGGACCTTGTTCATTTTCAATAATAACTTATGTCCTAGATGGGCTCACATGGTGTTCATCTATATTCGCATCTGGATCTACACCAATGTCTTGCACAATCTCAGGTACAGCAGTCCAATCATGTGACAACCGTCAATTTAGGACTAGAATTTAGTGCCTAAACAAGTATTAATACATGTAATTAGTTATGTGTTAGACTAATTAATGTATCAATTGTTATATATATTGTTGAATATATATCTACACAATTATGCGGTTTGTTTAAATCGTACGAGTCTCAAATCGAATGAATTTCGGTACAATAAATACGGACGTTGGTGAACAATTTTATTAAGTAATACAAATATTATTTAATAACTCCATTTTTATTCAAAATATTATTTATAGTAATATTTCGTATCCAAGTTTTATTACACAATTAATGTATACGCGATTAAAAATGTAAACACGCAAACAAAACGAAACAAATCACCTTTTATAACGGGAATTCTAATATTTAGTAAAACTACTTCAATAAAAATAATTGAATAAACTTTTGTAAATTAAAACGAAAAATTTAATTTATAAAATAAATATTTAACGTTTAAATAATCGGGAAAACGAACACCGCACGGAGCACAAACACGGAACGAATAAAGTGGAGACCCACACCTCGGTGGGCCCCACCGTGATCAGCCAACAAAAAGGGGGGAAAAACTCCCACCCTTTCCACATTCTCACTTTCCACTCTCTCTCTCTCTTCTCTACTTTTCTCTCAAAACAAACCACACCAACAATCCTCTTAAATCGCCAAATTACACCACCAAACGCCGCCGAAATCTCGAAGCTTTTGTAGAAAAGGAACCACCTCGCGACGATCTACAACCTCATCTTTCCAGATTTTCATTTCGACACCGCGTAAGTTTCCGACAAAAACCCGAAACACTCCGATTTCGCTTATTTTTACATGAAAGTTGTTTATATATGTTTAAAATGTCCATATATGGGTTGGGTAAAAGAATCGGATCAAACTATGGCCGGAAAACTCGTTTTTGGCTCAAAAACCCGTCAACAGCTTTAAGTGTCGCAACGAAGCATGCAGTATAGCGTCACTTCGTGCGTCACTTAAGTGACGCATTGAGTGTCGCTAAAAGCCCTAATTTTGCGTCACTTGCCTAAGTGCCGCATAAAACCCTCTTTTTCCGTCACTACCTAAGTGACGCATTTTCAATACCCGTCACTAATGACCGACACTTATAGCGTTACTTGCCTAAGTGACGCCTACAATCAAACCTGATTTCATCCGTCACTCACCTTAGTGACTCATGACCTTTATACTGACACTTACAACCGACACTTCCTCAAGTGTCGCACTCTATGCGTCACTTGCACAAGTGACGCCATTGTTCAGAATCAGTCATTTCATGCGACACTTCCTAAGTGTCGCCTAAACCCATGAGTGTCGCTATAAGTGACGCATAAAACAGAATATTTACAACTTTTTACTAAGTGTCGAGACCAAAAATTTATCACTTGATTTCACCCAAATTCAAGTCCAGATGCGTTTTTCCTTAAAGCAATATAGTAGAAATAAAAATTTTCCAAGCTGACCTGGCAGCTCGACCCCAGCCAGGGGCTCTGCCCCTTGGACCCCGCTAACCAGGGGCGCTGCCCCCGGACCCCCGTACTTAGATTCCGTAAACACATTTTTCACCAAGTGTCAAACTTGTACAACTTCAAAACAATTATACGACACAACTTTTCAAACATAATGGAATTTGTGTTTCTAAGTGTAACGCTTCGAAATCAATGTGATAACATCAAGACTATTATTACAATTAATCACCAACGGGCCGTACGCGTTTTCAAAACATACTTCAAAGATCAAACAAGTCGTTGTAACTTGTATCAATTTAATGAAACACGTCGAAGTAACTTGTAACAATACAATCAACCAAATCGGGGTAATTTGGACATCAAGTTAAACAAACAATTTAAATGGTAGTCTTTCGAGATACCGGTACAATTAATAACAATTCAAGTGTCGTGGACACATTCAAGTTTCAAGTCTTTGGACATCAATTCACCGCTAATTACTTCAAGTTTATTAAATTAAACACTTCAAGACTCAGGTGAGTTTCATAGCCCCATTTTCACTATTTTACAACTAGGGGTGTGATAGTACTGCTCTGTTTTGTTTTACAAGTAGAACGCAAGTGCCAACTTTCAAATACGACATGAGTTTCAAGCTAATCAATTTAAAGTCCTCTATAGCATAGTCTCTAATACTTTAGCGTGAATGTTAGTATATGATATCATATGGGATTGACAATCCTCATCCGGGTTAGCACGCACTAACCGGTCAAACGGATGTATTAGCATTTGGGAAGACGAGTGTGGATTAGACACTCGTAGGAGGCATTTCAAGTTAGGTTTCCTTAATTGGGCCTGACAAATCAAGTTAAGCTCAGACTATGTGCTCATGGATTGTATAACTTTTATTTTGCTTAATTGCATTTTAAATTCAATATAAATCTTGCGGTTCTGACAACTATACATTGACATACAAACCTGTGAGCTCACCAGCGTTTTCGCTGACCCATTTTAGTATTTATCACAGGTACCCAGCAGTAGGTTGGCTGCACAAGCAGGGATTATTAGCTCGAGTCAGCATACATACAACTAGAGATTTGATTGCATTATTATATTTTGTAAAAGTAATTATGCCATGTAATCTCTCAAATTTCAGGAACCGAGCTAATGTAACATTGTTTTGATGTAAACGTTTACTTTATTAATACAAGTTTAAAACGACGCATATAGTGGTCGTTCATTATTATCTTATGTGCTTTGTATATTGATTAGTGACACCCAAATCGAGCTTCCGCAAATCAATCATTAAATTTGGGGGTGTCACAAATCAGTAGGTGGTAGAAATTCTCCATCCTCAAGATCAAAATCAATGTCTTCATCTATCTCATCAAAAATATCATCTTCCGAATAAGATAGATCAAGCATTTCCAATCCTAAGAGAAAACCACAAATACAAATCAATATTAATAATAAAAATTCTCTTATTGATTTCCCTGAATCAACCTAAGAATTTCTTTATTAATCCTTTTGTATATTTAAACCTAAAATATAAACGCAATTTACATATAACTTATAAAATCTTTTATTGATTACCCTGAATCAATCTAAAATCTCTTAAGTCTACTTAACAAATATTAATTAATTTTAAATTCTAATGTATTGTTAATAATCACCAAACATTTAAATTTACTATTAATTACCTTATATAATTTCCAAGTGTTAATTGACCTCATCCATTATCAATTTAACCTTTAAATTATATATCATTTGTCTAGTTAACACTATTACATTTTTAACTTGTCAATTACTTATATACCTTACGGTCTTAAGTCCATAATCAAATCTAAAATGCATATGTTATTATAAAACTTTGACCGCCGAAATTAATCAGAACACGCCGCTCGACTACTCAATGAGTCGGAAGTCTTTCGATCACTATTTTATCTTAACATAATTATATAAACTTAAATTACCAAACATATTTTACTTAAAATAATAATAACCCTAAGCCAAATATATTTACACAATAAATTAAGTTTACATTTGTTCATTACAAACTATTACAAATATTACAGTACTATGATAATACTAAGATATCTTACCAGCTTCAGTATCACCCGGTACAGTCTTATCTGCACTTGTACCCACTCCAGAACCACTACCACCAGCACCAGACTCCCCCTGAGTTGTAGCTTGCTCACCAGTCTTTGAAGGACCAGTCTGCTCACCACTCGGTGCATTGGGATCATCGTCCTTGTCTGAATCTCTCTTCCTCTTCAACTCATTTTCTCTGCAAGACTCCAGATATACCAATATATCCCCCTGAGTAGACTGTCCTGAATGCGCTTTCAAGACCAGACTCTCCAAAGAAGATAACTTCTGTCTCTGAACATTGAAGTCCGCAAGCAAAGTATCATGAGTCTTCATCAGCAGATTGTAAGATTCACTATGTTTGAGTATCTGCTGAGCAAGAAGAAGATTGTTCGACACAAGCTCTGGAATCTGAGAAGTAAGCTTCTCTAAATCCTTTACCCTAGACTCTAAGGATGTAATCCTTTCAGCATCAATCATCGGAGTAACAGGTATCGTTCTGGGTCCAGGCGGTGTAAGAGACTCAATATGCCAGTCTCTGGTCAGCGGTGTATGAGGTTGAGACAAAGCTTGCGTAAGCAAGTTTGTAGCAAATCTAACTCCTTTATTCGTCGGAAAATTAGCTCCACGAACTAGATCAGCAACCTCATGCTGTAAAGTTAAACACAATTAAAATAAGTTATTGTTACAGATTACTCTGTCTCAAACTCTAATTAATTGCATAACCCTTATAGTTATAGAACTTATATCTCATACCTGAAGCGGTACAGACATCTGTTCAGTAACCACCGGTGTATCCTTCTCTACCTGTGGTGTATCTTGAGCCACTGTATACAGAATTAACTGTCTCAGTTCAACTCCTGATAAACAACAAGTTAAGATTATTTAACTTTTATAATCAATACTAACCTTCTCGAATAGTCAGCGTTCTCGGACGCTTCATCAAAGGAGTTACAATCTCCTCAACATCTTCCTCCATAATACCCTTACCTTTTCTCTTCTTTTCAGCAATAGATGGAGGAGGAGAAGGTGTATTCTCAGAATCCTCATCTGAAGCCGTCTCACCATCACGACCTCCAGATGATCTAACAGGATCCTAAAATTTAAATATATTAAACATTTATGATTAGCATAAGCTCTATCATACAATTTCTATATATTTAAGATTAATCAGATATAATACCTCAGTCAGTACAACAACTGATTCATCTAGCTGTATCTGCTCCCCCTCAAGTATTACAACCTCTGGGTTTACAGTCTCAGCTTCAGCTTCCTGTTCGTTTAATGATATTTATATTTTAAAATCAGAAATAATATCCAATTAACTAAATATCTAATATCATAATTATTAGATAATAATATTATGCATCTATGATTAATAAAAACAATCTATCAACTAAGCATCTATATTATTATATAAATAAAATATTACCTCAGGTGGTGCAAAATAACTATCAATATCCTGAAACAAAGGATTTGTCGCATCATCATTATGCTCCAAAACCTCCTGAACAATCTGAGCAGCAACATCTGGGTTCACCTGTTCCCCAGCATGTGCAGGTTGTTCCAAAACATCCTCTAAAAGCTCTTGTGGATCTTCAGGATGAACCACATCAACTTCAGCAGGAGCAACAGCAGCAGCAGCAGGAGCAACATCTAACCACCCATGATTTGGCGGTGCAACGTAGTTCGGGTCAATAATATACCCAAAGAGTGGTCTGACCTCCGGTTTCACCACTCCCTCCTTCCTCACTGTCTGCATGAACATAGCGTTATACCCACGAGGATCAATCGTATTAACCACTAGATGTGGTTCAGGTATAGCCAGATCCGGTAAACGCGCACGGATAATCAACATGCAAAATCGCGGGTAAACCAATAATCTTGATCTAACAGACCCCGATATCTGTTTCGCAATCTCACCAAAAAGATAATCACAAAAACTCTATGGTTTATTATAAACCAGTGACAGTGCAGCCGATAAAATAGCAGGGCTTAACTCATCAAAACCACCCTTCTTCGCTGCAAAAACTATGTTCATCACGTGCCATAGAAACCTCCACTGACCGATAACCAGAGGTTTCTGGAACTGACGTCCGCGTCTATCTCCTGTATAACCCATACGACCTATAGCACCCTCTATAAAATCCATAGGATACTCAATATCCCCATTCTCCTGCTCTACTGTACCTAGCTGCAAAATCTCACGGAGATTACCAGCCGAAAATGTAACAGGTTGGCCATTAACCGTAGCTCGAATCTCTGGCGGATTGACAGATTAGTCATATACAATATCCATCCAGAAATCGTTCAGTATAGCCTGAGAGATAGGAGGATTGGCCGTAATGGCGTATCGAATACATGATCGTGCAAGGAATCGTAGTATATCAGCAACCCTATCAGCCCGCTTGGCTTCAAGGTTCAGATCAACCAAAATGTTGTAACCCTTGTCAAATTGTCTTGCCATATCTGTAAAAACACAAATGACAACAACAATTTAATGCACGTTAATACACTTTAAACTATAATATATTATGAATCATAATTCATCAAATATCTTAGTTTAACTATATATATATATATATATATATATATATATATATATATATATATATATATATATATATATATGTATATAACATGTTACATTACCGTCTCAAGTCGTATATATAAACATGTAACATATATAACTTATAACTTTCTAGTCGTAAGTCCAATATGTAAATCTCGTTAGTTACTTGTTAATTAAAAAAAATCTCAAGTCATTAACGTTAATAATTATACCGCTAATGTGAAATTAGGACACGCCACTAATTTTCTTCTTAAATTAGTAGACTTTCGATATAATCATATAAAAATTAATACAAATTCATTTTATAACCGTTATTACTTAAAAACTCTTAACTTTTATAAAAACTTTTAAAAAAATAAAGTTTTTCTAAGTTCTGGATTCGCAGAAGTTGGCATTGCGAGTCGAGTTCAACTCGTTTCGTATCTCAACTCGCCAAACCAGTCAACTCGCCTACCAAGTCGATCCGCAGATGAACTCGGTTCGCGAAGTCAACAAGTCAACTTGCTTAAGGTTTTCAACTCGTTTCGTTCAGTCTGCGAGTCGAGGGAAAATCTCAACTCGTACGATGAACACCGTCGCGAGGTGATTATTAAAAGTCAATTAATCCGTTGATTTAAACATGATCTATCGATTGTTTTACATTCATTGATGTTCGTTTAACATTAACCCTAAGGATCCATGTCCAATAACATCTTAAATCTATGTGAATCGTTAAAACTTCAAACCGAAACCCTAAGTTCATAAAACCTTCGATTTCGTGCAATTTAAACGGTGAAATCCGTTGATATATACCTCAAAATGTTCGTAAATTGAAGATGTATAAAGTTTACGGATTGAAAAACTCGTTCCCGTACTCTAAAAATCGAAATCAAACGAAAACTCAAAATCGCCTCGTTTCGCCTGTAAAATGGATTCGCAAAGTTATAGTGAACTCGCGAAGTTTGTGGGTTCGGTGGGTTGGCTTGACTCGTTTGACCCCCTTTATACTTTGTATCCGATTCGCGAAATTTCAAGCGGATCCGCAAGTCGATGTCAACTCGCAGGACTATATTAAAACGCGAATTTAATTCTAAGTATAAATAAAACCCGATATTTTACAAGTCTAAATTATAATTAATTTTTTACTTGTATTTGTCACGTTTGTTCAACTCAAAAATATTCAGTATAATTTAATTCCGAAGGGTAAATTCTGATAAACACAAAAACTTAAATTAAAAACAAATAAACATACGATAAAAATGCAACTATATAAACATTGGTATCAAGTACCATTTTATTAATCACTTGATCAAAACAAAATACATAAACAAAATAAATAAGAATTTATCTACTTAGGGATCATATTAGAAAGAATAAGTAATTAACTATATATTTAAAAGTGTAAGCAGATTGGTAGTATACATGCCTCATGAAATTCAAGTAAATTATTATAAAATTACAACTAACTTTATCATTTATATTTATAAAACTATATCTTAGGAACCTTTATCCAGATAGCATAATTAATAAATGCATTATTCACATAAAGTGAATATTTTAATTTTAGACAGTCCAAGACGATTACCGGTATTTTGATCCATATAAACAAACTATACTCAATTTTCTAAGCATAACACTTTATTGTTAGTATGAATATTATCAAGTGCTTCCTATTATATGACATACTGAAGAATTTCAAGTAAAACTCATAACAATGCATCATTAAATTTTCAAGGTAGCGGTTACTAAATGATGTATCTTTTCGAAACATATAACATACACTTGAATTTTCAAGGTTAGACAAATATCAAACATACTTTGAATATGCTATGTTATCCAAGTCTGTACATAGTACAACAGAAGATCCCTTCTAGCATAATTCAAAATATATTTGAGAATATTAAGTTAATTAAAGGTTTCGGTTCTGTACTTAGTACAACAAAGTTATCAGTAATTAAGTTAATACCCATATTGCTACTATTTGTCACTTTAAATTAAAATGCATGATAACAATGTATGGTAATACCATCATTCAACAATTAAGACTTAATGTCGTACATCATAGAATAGTAACACAAGATAATAAACAAGTAATTAATTAACTTCTTAAGACTTAGAAAATTTCATATAATTTTCCTACCAGTACATCATATGATGAAGCCATCTAAAGTTTTTACTAAAAATAGACAAATTATAACTTGTGGATATAGGTGTATAATCAAATAAATATAAACACATACCTGATAGAACCGCTGTAGTTCTAAAGCAACTTTATTTGAACCTACTACCATATCATACTTAGGACTTAAGCTTATTAGTGTGAAGCTTATTCTCCTAATGTACTATCATTTCGCTTAGTTTTTGCAGATAAAAACTTAAATGAAGGCGATTCCCCTTAGGTAACAAGCAAATGAATGCCATACGCCCTTTTTTATTATTTTTTTTAAATGAACATAGAAATACTAACTATTACAAAAATACCCTTGGAAGACTAATCACTCTGGATTTCTCATTCCGTTTAGTTGAACCAACGTCTCAAATCTTGCTCTGTCGAACGCCTTTGTGTATAAGTCTGCTAAGTTATCCAATGATGAAACCTTAACTAACTTTATCAACTTCTTCTCAACACAATCTCTAATAAAATGATGTCGAATATCAATATGCTTAGTTTTACTGTGCTTCACCGGATTATTGGTGATCGACATAGTAGATTCGTTATCAATCATCATAGGAGTATTGGTTATATTTAACCCATAATCCCGCAGTTGCTGTTGAATCCAAAGTACTTGCGAGCAACAGCTGCCAGCTGCAACATACTCAGCTTCACATGTAGAAATGGCTACCGATGTTTGCTTCTTGCACTGCCAGGATACTAATCTACCTCCTAGGAATTGACATCCTCCGGTCGTAGATTTCCTATTCTGATTGCATCCTCCATAATCCGAATCAGTATAAGCTACGAGATCTAAGTCTCCATCAATCGGATACCAAAGACCCAGCTTAGGTTTCCCTTTGAGGTAACGAAAGATTCGTTTAACAGCTTGCATATGTGATTCTTTCGGATTAGCCTGATATCTTGCGCATAAACAAACATCAAACATTATGTCAGGCCTAGAGGCTGTTAGATACATTAGTGATCCGATCATGGCTCTATAAAGAGTTGGATCCACATCGCTATCACTTGATGTATCTGGACCTAATCCATGATTGACTGGAATTGGAGTATTGTAGACCTTACTTTCATCCATCTTGAAGCGTTCTAATAGCTCATATGTATATTTAGATTGATGAATAAAGAATCCATCCTTCTTTTGATCAACTTGTAATCCTAAGAAGAAATTCAACTCTCCCATTGCAGACATTTCAAACCTTTTTCTCATGACTTTCTCAAATTCTTGACACATCTTTTCATCAGACGATCCAAAGATAATGTCATCAACATAAACTTGTACGAGAAGAAAGTCTTTCTTTTTCCACTTCACAAACAGTGTACTATCAATCGATCCTCTTGTAAATCCATTCTAAAGTAGATACGTTGATAGTGTTCCATACCATGCCCTAGGTGCTTGATGTAATCCATATAGAGCCTTATTCAAACGATATACTCTATCTGGATACTCAGGATCAGCAAACCATGGCGGTTGTGAAACATACACCAATTCTTCCACTTTGCCATACAAAAAGGCACTCTTAACATCCAACTGATACACTTTTATACCAAAATATGATGCGAATGCTAAGAATACTCTAATTGCTTCTAGCCTAGCAACTGGTGCAAACACCTCATTGTAGTCAATACCTTCTTGTTGATTAAAACCTTGAACCACCAGACGAGCTTTATTGCGAGTAACGATTCCTTTATCATCTCTCTTGCACTTAAATACCCATCTAGTTCCAATTGGATATTCTCCCTTTGGTAGGTCAACCAACTCCCATACTTGTAATTTAGAGAACTGAGATAGTTCTTCTTGCATTGCTTCTACCCACGAACTATCTTTTAAAGCCATTTGAACATTTTTAGGCTCGACTTGTCAGATAAAGCATGAATATAGACATTGATTAGGAATCCCTGTCTCTTTCATTGCAGTATACAAGCTTTGGTATTCTAAGTTCTCAGACGTACTAGCTCTGGATTGATGCCTAGTTTGAACCGGAGTATTAATATCACCAATGATGTTTTCAACGGGATGATTCTTACTCGTTCTAATTGTAGTAACTGGTTCAACCGGTATATCATCTCCTAAATTAGTACCAATCTCTTCCAATGCAGGAACATCTTCCGTACGAGCAGAAGATATCCTTAAGTGTTTCAAAGGAGTAAGTATATCATCAAACTTTGTAGGAAGATCATCAAGATCTTCTGTTTCTTGAGACTTATCCTCTGAAGGTTGTTGTGACTCACTTGTAGAAGCTTTATCTGAGTCAACATTAGTCTTAATTCCAGACTGCTTAACACTTGATGTTGAAGCGGGACCTATATTCCCATCGTCAAACAATAAATGTTCAGCTATCTCTGAATCACTGACATAGTCACTAATAGGAACTTTAAATGATGCAAAAAGATCAGAATAATCAAATTGCCAATCTAAGCCCTTATGAACATCAGGTGAATAGCTCGTAACCTCAATATTATAAACTACCTCCAAACGTCCTGTGACTTTATTAAAGACTCTCTTGTTTGGCGAATTTGGCATATAACCTAGGAAAAATCCTTCGTCAGCCTTCTCACCAAATTTTGCTTGATGTCCAGTCTTTAATATGGTGCATGAAACTCCAAAGGGTTCAAACCCTTTTAAGTTTGGTTTTTTATTGTTCAAAAGCTCATAACAAGTCTTGTTATGTCTCTTAACCGTAAGAACTCTATTAAGAACATAACATGCTGTATTCACTGCTTCTGCCCAAAAGATGACCGGAAGCTTTGAATCAGCAAGCATTGTTCTAGCAGCTTCAATCAACGTCCTATTTTTCCTTTCAGTAACACCATTCTGTTGAGGTTCATAAGGTGCACTGAATTGATGTAATATCCCTTTGCCTAAGCAATAGATATTCAACGTTGAATTCTTAAATTCTGTTCCATTGTCACTACGAATACGCTTAACTCTCTTTTTATAGACATTCTCTACTAGATCAAAGAACTCAATTAGAATTCCAGGAGTCTCATCCTTTGATCTCAAAAAGAATACCCATGAGAATCTAGAATAATCATCTGTGACAACCAAACAGTACCATTTGCCACCTAGACTTCTCTTGCTTATAGGGCCAAAGAGGTCCATATGTAGCAATTCAAATGGCGAGGAGATTGAGTTTTCAGTCTTAGATCTGTGTGGTTTCTTATGCTGCTTTCCTTTCATGCAAGGAACACACTTATCTTCAGACTCGAAACGTTTTTGTGATACACCTAGAACCAAACCATTTTTGGTTATGTAATTCATCTTTCTCCAGTTCAGGTGAGCCATTCTCCTATGCCATAACAAAGCGTCTGTTTCCGAAGCCTTGGATAATAAGCATGTAGACACCATTGAAGAGTTAGGAACACCCATGTTGATGGCATAGATGTCCTTCTTCCTTGGCGCCCTCATCAATATCCATTTATCAGGAATTTTGAAACCTGGCTTCAGAACTAAGGCTTCCTTTTCATTAAAATAAACTGGATGACCTTTATCACAGACTTGGGAAACACTCACTAGGTTGTGAGTTAGTTCTTCAACATAGTTCACATCCTCAAGAGTCAAAGTTCCATTTGAAACTTTTCCTTTTCCCGAAATTACTCCTCATTTATCTCCTGCAAAATTTACTTTTTGCTTGAGACTTTCCTTGAAGTCCTTTAGTAGACTTCTTTCTCCGGTCATGTGCCTCGAGCATCCACTGTCTACATACCACCAGCTGTCCTTGTTCACAGCATACTTCTGCACATAACACACAATACGATCAGTTATCAAGAGGGACCCAAGCCATTACGGTCTTGGTTTGTCCCTTATCATCAACAAACTTAAGCTCTTTAAAATAACCATCCTTCCCATCAGGAGCTTTGGTTATTTTCGAAGTAGCTTGAGTTTATGGACGATCGGCCTTAAGAGGTGAATTTGAGGATAACCTCCTAGGCACATAATTATGAGCTCTATTATGATAATTATAATTAAACTCATGTAATCGCGATGTAGTACCATTCTCATAAAGACTATGGCCTCTACTTGTAGTTCTAAACCTCGACGGTGTCACATCCCTAGACTTATAGACAGAATTATCACTTTGAGTATATGGCCGTTTAGGTTTAGGTGGGGAGACACTATGTTTACCGTCTCTTTTAAGAATATTAACAGGTTTATTACCTAACTTAGGTTTGGTATCTAACCTATCTACATTCATACTAGAGTCAGTTTGTGTCTTTTCATCAATCACAAGCTTATGCGGTGTTTCTGGCTTTTTGTTAGGACAACACGAAGCCACGTGTCCCTTTTGGTGACACTTGAAGCATGACATCTGCTTGCGTGATTTACTCACTTTTGCTTTCTCATCCGGAGTCTTAGGCACTAAAGGTTTAGACTGTTCCTTATCAACTTTATCATCAATCTTAGCATCGTTAATCACTCCACCCGATACAAACTGTATTTTGGTGAACTGAGAAGCCTTGCTATTATCTAATGATACGTTCCTAATAACATCTTTCTGTGCCTCTGACTGTTCAGGTTTATCAGCTACTGAAATCTCAGGATTAACTTCAATCATTTCAGAATCTTCAGGAACAGGAGTGTAATTGGCATTAAAAGGTGGGGATACATCATTATAACCTAACCCAGTCTTGTCCTTTACACTACGTTGAGCATCTAACATTTTATCCATTTGAGATATCCTATAGTTCTCAAGTTTACGGTTTTGCTCAATTAACCTTAAGTTAAGGTTCACTATTTCCTAATCCTTACTAGCAATTGTCTCATTTAAGTCTTTGATATTCATATAGAGACCATCTATGACAACAGATTTTTCACTTATGGTATCTCTAAGTTTTGTTCTATCCGAAGCATCAGACTTAATTTTATTTTTTAAGGCCTGTTTATCATCACTTAAT
Source organism: Helichrysum umbraculigerum (assembly GCA_949592205.1). Lineage (NCBI taxonomy): Eukaryota > Viridiplantae > Streptophyta > Magnoliopsida > Asterales > Asteraceae > Helichrysum > Helichrysum umbraculigerum. Next base: position 6,785,669 of record CATIUR010000009.1, on the reverse strand, counting down.
CTACGAATATCCATAATGGCTTGATCAAGTTCAGATCTAACAGTCTTATAGGATTCCTTATCCATATTCAATTGAGATGACAAATTGCTATTTGACACAGTTAAGACACTATTCTGAGAATGTAAATCAGTAACTAAGTAACAAACATCAGCAAGATTAATAATATCTAAACATACCTTCTTCTTGTCAGTTTGTACTTCAGCCATGCGTGCCACGAATTCTTCAGGACTCATATCTGGAGTTGAATCCATATATAGCACGTCATCATCACTTGCCTTCACTTCAGACTCAAGCACCTCTACTCTCTGTTCCATATCAGTGGGCATGTAGGACACTGATCCAGCAGTTGTCTCTTCGATCTCGGCCATCAAGGCTTCCTCAGAATGAGCTTGCCAATCATAAGAACCATCTAACTGCTTTACCACTAAGGCTTTGGAAGCAAGAGTACTTCCCGAACCTTGTTTTCCTTGTGCTTCTACTTAAGGTCTTTGGCAATCTCTAGCAAAATGACCAATACCCTGACAGTTAAAGCATCTGACCTTGGTTTTGTCAAACCCTGATCTATTGCCCAACACCTTTCTACCAGTTCTCTTGAGGAAATTTTTAACTTTTCTTGAAACTAATGCTAACATCTCTTGAAGTTCCAATTCCTCAACATAATCCGGATCTATCTGCTCATAATCCTCGTCAAATAGAACAGGATAATTGATCTTTCCCTCTATATAATTTTCATATGATGCCACAAAGGAAGCAAGAACAGACACTTGCTGTTCAGCAGATTTCACACTCATAGGCATCTTCTGATGCTCTTGAGGTGACTTCTCAGAATTCTTTCCCTTTGTCTCATCACTAGAGGAGGAAATAAAGCATAGATCTTCAGTAATCATTTCTCCATTTTCACCAATATCACCAACTAACAGTGCAGTTGTCGAACTAGAGGACGCAGTCGAAAGATTTGACTTTCCATGATACAACCCAGGGTTCTGAACCTGATCAGAATCACTATCTCTTGACTTTCTGGAGAAATCATAACCTTTCAGCTTGTCAATGACTTGCTCTAAGGTCATAGTAGAATACCTGGTTTCGTTATCCTTAATCATAACGCCATACATTTCCCATTTAGAAGGCAAACCCTCAAGAAACTTGTCGGTTTTAGCTACTTCTTCTTCAACAATCTCATGGTATTCCAGTTCACTTAGCAGATGGTAGAAACGCGTGACATAAGCATCAAAATCTTCTCCTTTTAAAGCTTTAAACATAGTAAACTGCTTTTTGAGAAGACTCCTCTTGCCAGCTCTCACCTGTGGACTTCCCTCACCTCTTTTCTCTAGAGCTTCCCAGAGCGTTCTAGCAGTATGAAAAGACTTCAGTTGATGAGCAATCTCTTTAGGAAGACACATCTTTATGCATGAATGTGCTTTATTTTCATTTATGTAAGCTTCCTTCTCTTGATCACTCATGTTCTGATAGGTAAGAACCACAGTGGCATTTTGAACAGTTTGAGTAGGTGCGGTGTATCCACTCTTGATACACATCCAGATTAACAGCTCATGGAATCTACAGTAAGATTCAAATATGTCCTTCCAATTGTAGTAATCCTCGATCCTTAACAACTTAGGTGGAACGTTTGACTTTCCCACCTCGTGGTCCATTTCGATCATTCTACTTAAGTCAGACATCTTAAAAACGTAAAATTAAACTGTTTCGCGAATTCAGAAAACTCAACTCGCAAGACTCAGCTCAACTAGCAATCTCAGCTCGACTCGCAGAATACGTCGATTCGCAAGCCTCAGTTTGGATTGCTAAAGATGTCGATTCGCAAGTGATGTCGATTCGCGAGGGATCTCGGTTCGACTCGCAAGCCTCAGTTCGACTCGCTAGTTCAACTCGGTTCGCAGGCGAAGCTGGAACCCTAATCTCGACTCGCGAAACGGCCGTTAAACCCGAAAACAAATGTTTAAGGTATTTTACGACTGAAACTAAGAATTTCGACCGTAAACAAACCCTAAAACATCCAGAGAATGATTTTGATCGTTAGTATTGCAAGAAAGCACGTAAAAACGACCCGAATAAAAAACGCAATATTACTAAAACTCACGAACACACTCGTATTTAGCCCGAAAGCTCTGATACCAGATGTAAGTCCCCTAGTTTTAGGATCGATAACTTCGTTATCTGTAGTATTAAGGTGCGGAATCCCTCAATACGGTGTTATCTTACTAACAACGAATACGTTCGTAATTGCGTTTATAAAGCTTAACTTTAAACGAATAATACGTCAAAGCCTAGCCGTTAGGTATAAGTTTTCTCTGGGTTTACTGAGTTCGCAGAATGCAAAAGTATATCAAAAAGTGCTAACGATTTTCTAAGAGAAAATCGTTTATATAATCTGTCTTGGCTCGGCTCGCATGGGCCGGCGAGTTCAGTCCAACTCGCAGCCCAAGCCCAATACTGCTTCGGCTAGCCAGACTTTATGACTATTGCGAGTTCAGTTCTCATCTCACAGCTCAACTCACTGCGACTTGAGATCTCGACTCGTCTCGCATGAAACGTATATACTAAAAACATATTTCGTCTATCTTTAATACTAAATATTAATAACAAAACGAATATGCATTTACAAATCCAAACCAATGTACAAACACAATAATAATTACACCAGTCCTATTTCAAGCTAGATCTGTTGTCACAATCTATGTTCCAACATATGACTAAAAACCGATTAGTTATACAAAAGAAATCTAGTGTCAAAAGTTGGCATCCTATTAGCATCGCGGGTCGCCTAAGTTCCATATGTGCAGGCGGTTCTTACGTGCGCAGCTAATTCCCTGAAAAACATAGTAAAAGTCAACAACGAGGTTGAGTGAATCCACAGGTTTTATGTTTGTAGTAATAGTTGGTGGCTCAAAATGTGCACCGCTCAGTTGTTGTTATCAGTTTCGTGTATCATTTGGAAACATGTTATCCAAAGCATGAGTTTAGTTTGATGTTGCCCAAAACACTATTTAAGTTTCGTAGGAAAGCCATACGTATCCTATTAGTTTGCCCAAGAAGTAGGGACTAAATCGTTTGTCCAAGAAGTAGGACCCATCAGTTTGCCCAAGAAGTAGGGACTTCTATGTATGTGCCCAAGACGTAGGGACTTGTATCAGTTGTGTCCAAGAAGTAGGACTGGCATCCAAGACGTAGGACCCATTTGCTCAAGAAGTAGAGCCTTCATCCAAGACGTAGGATGGCACCTTGCCCAAGAAGTAGGGACTTTCTGTTTGCCCAAGACGTAGGGACTTTATGTGCGTGTGCCCAAGATGTAGGGACTTTCTTTGTGGGTGCCCAAGACGTAGGGACTTTCTGTGTGTGTGTGCCTAAGAAGTAGGGACTTTTCAAATACGTTTATGAAAATGTTGTTTCATAAAAACCAGTTTGTAAAAGCGTGCTTGGCTGGTCGTTCTCCAATGTATTCCCAATTTCAGTTTTCGTATGAAATGCCATTTCATAATTAACAGATATAATCGTTTGACCGCAGTCACAAATAGTTAGCACAATGTATATCACAACAGTTATAAAAAGTTTGCTCACGTAGCAAAAGCGTTGACTATGTTTTCCACCCCTGTTCAAAAGCAGTTAAAACAGTAAAAGTAGGGGCTGTGAACTCACCTGTTGAGTTAAGTAGTGCGAGTGCTAGCAAACCTAAGCCCAAGTACAGTCCGGAATCTCCTAACGTCCTAAACGTATGAGATTTAATAAGTATGTGGATGTCTAAGCTAATCATCCATGCTAGTGTTCGTACAACCAAGCTATGTCCAAAGTGTTTGTTAAACGTTTTCGTTTGTATTTCGTAGTTGTGAAAATGTATACGACTTATTGGTGACATTTTGTAATTAATACTTCCTTAATTAAGTCATGATTAAAATCGTTTAGTTGTAAAAGTGTAGTTGTCGTTACGCGAATGTCGAATCGTTGGGCAGAAACTCATTTCGTAGACCAGGTCAGCTCGGCTCGCAAGCTCGACTCGAAGCTCGACTCGAAGCTTGACTCGCAAGCTCGACTCGCAAGCTCGACTCGCAAGCTCGACTCGCTAGTTCAGTTCGTAGTGGTTCGATTCGCAGCTCGGTTCGGCTCGTAGCTCGGTTCGGTTCGCTACTCGACTCCCAACTTGGTTCGATTCGCTGCTCGACTCGCAGCTCGGTTCGGTTTGCTGCTCGACTCGGCTCGCCCAACGAGCTGTTCATATATTTGGTCTTAAAAACGTATTTTTTGAGTTGTTTTTGGACATAATAAGTTGATAAAACACTAAAACATGATAATCTATGTATATTAAACATGAAACATTAACTAAAACTTCGAAATCTAAGAGTTGACGGGATTTGTCGGAAACTTACGAGTGACGGATTTGAAATCCGAAAAGGTAGAAAGGTAGATCGTGATGCCGTGGTCGTTTTATTCCAAAGGAGGGTGGTGATTACTCGCGTTTTTGGTGTAGTTTTTGTTGTTTTTGTGTGATTTTTAGTGAGATGGAGGAGAGAAAAAGAGAGTAGAGAGAGAGAGAGTGAAAGAGAGAAATGAGATGGTGGTGGTGGTGGTGGAGCCGGTTTTGTTGTCTCCAAAAGAGGAGGGGACTTTGTCCCATGTTGCGGTATCTTACCCGTGTTCGTTTACCCGATCGCTAAATTTTACAATATTTGATACGATAAGTTCTAAATAAATATTCTATTATATTTTTAGTTGGGATATCTTATAAACTTTAATTTATTCAAGTTTTAAATTTTTAACTTTGTTTTATTTTTAATTTCTACGAAATTGACGTTTTACGTTAAAACACTTTGTAAATATTATCGACATAATATTTATTTGTTAACTACGTTATTTAATAATTTCGTTTTATTAAATAATTTTGTTCACCAACAATCGCATATTTTTGTCGCGTTTGTTTCCAATCCGATTCATATGTAAATACATCTAATTACAAATTGAGTATACTACGAGTATCAACTAGTTGGGCTTTGGTAGACTTACCTCTAAAATGTGTTGTGAATTCACTCAAGTAGGGAATTAGCCTAAAATGCAAATGTTTAGCGTTAATAATTATGTTTAAAATTGCGGGGTGTCACACAGTATATCAACAAAGGATTTCAAGATCCTACAACAAAAATGTCATGATAAGAAGGTTTCGAGTAGGAGATTTGGTATTAAGGAAAGTATTTCAAAACACTAAGAATCCATGCGGAAGGAAAGTTAGCACCAAAGTGGGAAGGTCCGTACTTGATAGATTCGGATGCCGGAAAGGGGGCATATTGGTTGGCCAACATGGATGGAGAACTACTTCCAAGATCCTGGAATGCCATCCATTTGAAACTCTATCATGTGTAAGTTGAATGTTTCTGTTCAACATATGAGGTACTCCTATGATCCTTAACTTTTCAGTGATTTTATTCTTTAATATATATATGTATGTATGTATTATGATTATATATATTAATATATGCATAAAAGTTTTTCATTATTATTATTATCTTCATTGAATACCGTACTGACTTAAGCATCGGAGGGGTGTTAGGCAAACTTAGACCCACCTTTACCCAAGATTTTGTATTTGCTGTAGTTCATGCATTTAAGGATCATGGAACGAAGATTAGGGGTTGGCCACCTCTCCTCCGTTAAGGATCCCAGCGATCCTCTAAGGTTTAGAGGTTTCCGTACGGATAAACACCTCTCTACGAAAAGGGTTTTGGCACCTCGCCAGGAGCGCACGATGTTTGATTATAGTGCCACGGTTAGGGAATCGGTGATGCCTCTGGTACCCGACAACTTCATTTCCATTGGCCTATAGATCAAGCGCTAACGAATGTAGATACTGATGTGCACTATACGTATCGATCTAAGGTTTGTGTCGTTTTCACGTCACTCTAAGGTTTGTAATGTTTTCACATTACTCAACTGGTTAGGCATTTTCATGTCTCAAATGGCGTAGCCCAAGTAAAAAAGGCTTGTAATGACTTCTCATTACGTAATACGCACGGTTTGTAATGTTTTCACATTACCCAACGATTTGGCATTTACATGTCACATTTATAGATTTCTTAAACTATCTAATGGATATAATGTTTTCACGTTATCAAAGTTTTCATTGGTTAAGTCTAATAAGTAACTTTATTAGCTATAATGTTTTCATGATTGTCAAAATTGTTTTGATCTAAGGATCACGAAATTTTTTTAAAGATTACAACTTTTTTCGAAAAATAAATTGTTTTCATGTTACAGGAAGTACTCGTTGGAGTTTTCGCTATCTGCGAAGTGTTTTAGGATCCTGAAATCTTAGGATCCTAAACTTAAATTTATATCAAATCCAGTTAAGGATCCTTGAGTCTAAGGATCCCAAACTCGGGGTTATTTCAAATTTTACTAAGAATCATTAAAGTCTATGGTACTAAATGAGAATTGAGAGAATCCTCTCTACATTCTAGATATATCTTGAGGGAATCTCCTTAGGATCTTATTTTTAAGCAAATATCAAGCAAACATACATACTAAGGGAATCTACTCAGTATCTTAAAGCTACAAGATGTTGTGGGTAGATTTTTACTAACCTTTGCAGGATCCTAACTAGCATCATATGTACGCCTCGCAGGTATGGAAGTCGTTTAGATTTTATATTCGTATCTCTGGATAATGATAGCTTGTAAGTCTGTTTTCAGGATCACTAATGTAATCAAGGATCCTGGATATACTCTTGTTATTTCTCTTGCATGATCCTAGTCAGGATATATTTATCTAACATAATTGTGCAGGATGCTGAACGTGGAGGATCCTTGAGTAAGGATCCTAAGTATATTCTGGAGTATGCATAACTCAGGATCCTGGACCTGTATTAGTTCAGGATCGTGAGTTGATTAACGTGTATATTTTTCTTAAGTGTTGACCAAGTCTTAGGAGAAACGCGTTAATGAGATATGCTCCGGATTTTGTGAAGAGCTTCTGATACGATTTTGTGAAGACGAAGTCTTATCCACGTGTGGAATAGAGTCAAAAGAGACGTTGGTGGTCTTCATCATTCCTCGGAGGATCCTTGATTTCTCGGAATTATTGTTAAACGCTTTTAGTATATAAACGAGGCTTGGGTGATCGATTAGGTTAACGAATACTCACTACTCATACCTGCAACTCACAAAAACACTCTGCTATTTCTTCACTTTACGATCATTTCATCAACACTTAGCTAAATTCACACACAATCAATTAGCCGATCATCCTTGTGCTCTTTTTTTGTAAACAATTACTTTCATTTTAATAATATTTACAAAGGCAAAGATCATTTGATCCTTCCCGAGGTTTTGTGCCAGCGATCAACCTTGATCAAGGGCTTTCCTCGTATATCTCGGTGTCGTTTTTTGCTTATTTGCTTATTACATTGTTCTTCATAATTCACGCAATCTTAATTGTATTTACTTAATATTTTTGTCGTTAATCTTATACAAAACTAGTGTTTTAATCGATATATTTCCTTGAATTTAATTTAACAACACTTGTTTTCATTAGCAAAAGTGTTTTCAACAAGGATCCACGGATCAAAGGATCATGATATCGCGTAAAAAGTCACATTTTTACTACTGATATCTCTCTCATTCTAGAACAATTCTTGGCATTTTGAACTCAAATATGGTTCAAATCATTGATATTATGTCAAGACGGTCAAAACAAGGTTGCACGATAAAAATCAAGCAAAACGGATGAAAAACGAAGATTCCACACACGTTTGAAGATTCAAGGCATCAAAATGAGATTTCAAGACTAAAGTGCCCTCCATCAACTTCCATTATTTCCAATATGTTCGTTTTCAAAATACGAATCCAACAGAAGAAGAATCAACCAAAACGGGTAAAAAATGAAGATTCCGCGCACGCCAGAAGATCCAAATGATCCGTATGCAATATCTGGAGCTAGGGACCTCATCTCAGGGCCTATCTTATGTCAAAATCTTCGTTTTTGAATTACGAATCCAACAAAAAAAGAATCGACGAAAACGGACGCATAACGAAGAAGATACGCACAAATTAAGCAACGACAGCGAACGGGGCGGGGGTGGGCCCACCGCCACCGGCCACCTGCCCACAGCCGCCGGCCACACTGTACCCGCCTCACTTTCCATTTTTGGTAACTTTTGGTACCTGGTGCGCCTACTTTTCGCGTTGTACAGTTCCCGGTGCGCCTACTTTTCGTGTTGTACGGTACCCGGTGCACCCTTTTGGCTACCTTTTGCTAACATGCACTTCTTGTTGCTAATGTGAGCCAAAGCTCACCTATAAAAGGAGGCTTTGAGTTCATTTGGAAGACACACCATTCCTACCTTGGAATTACACACATTAAGCACATTTCTCTCTTTCTTTCTCTAAAATTCTTTCTCTAGCACTACTCTTAGGAGTTAGAGAAGAATTATTCTTGTAATTAGTTCCTTTCTCTAGTTTCTCTCTCTAGCACTACTCTTAGGAGTTAGAGGAGAATTAGAGAGATATAAGTTAGCGGTTAGAGCTAGAGGAGCTTGTTTAGAATAGAACGAAAGCAAGAAACGCATTGTAATCTTCGGTGTATGCTTGGAATTGTGTCAATTAATTCAAGTCTACTTTCTCTCGCATTTAATCCTGGTTCTTTCTATCCTTATCTATCTTAATTAATTACGTTTATATTGATTATGCTAGATTTAGTTATTGCCATGATTAGAGAGTAGTATACTTGTTGTGTTTGCTTGTGATGTAGTTAGTTAATTATGGGATGATTGATAACTAAATGTTTAAGGTCGGTAGTATTTCTTTGAGCATTTTATTGCATGTTCTTATTTGATTATTGCCTTAGGATTATCATAGTAGTAAAATATAACCGGCCTTAACTATCGTAAAGTAATATGATGGCCCCTATTCGACTGTTATACAGTATAGCGTTGGAAACACTTTAGGTGTAGTATAAACACGTGGAAGCTGTGTAACGACCAAAGGTAGTTATATTACGAACTAATATATAAAATGAGAAACCTAGTTTAATTAACCTTTCTAAATAGACTTTTAAACTTCAAATTAATCTAACGCCTTTCCACCAATAAACGTGATTACAACACCTTTTTAACGACGTCCAATTAAAAGGTAGTCAGTCATTTGTGTCAATACAATTTGTCAAAGGTATGAAATTATGGAACCGCATGGCTACATGGGGGATTATCGTAGGACAAGACATGGCCCAGGGTTTAAAGCGGCGGAACCACTTAAAGTGAGGAACGCTGTGAATATCTAGGGGGTTTATTGGGCAGTCTTAAGCAAAGGCTGGTTTAAAGTCATAAATGAACTTTTTATATAAACGAATCTGTTAGGATGACGATGAATCGTTATATGATTCAATTATGTCTAGTACCTTAAGATTCAGTTATCCGTTCATATGAAAGTATTGTTAAACCATAATAAAGATTTTGTTTATTATTCTAAATACTTTGTAATGTTACCATAACCTAGCTCCCGGTGTGACATGCTAATTGGATTTTAATTAGTAGGGAATCTAGTGTTTACACACAGGTATTCAAGAATGATAATTAACTAATATCTTTCAAAACAGTTTCTCCAAATATCATCCCATAACTTAATTAACGAAGTCTCAGCAAACACTATCTTTATTTTATCTGCTTTACGTTTTACTTTTATTTCGCTTTTATTTATTTACTTGCCTAAGTTAATATAAAAACCAAAACCCCCACTATTTTATAAACCATTCACTAGTTTGAAAGCCCTCATCTGCCTCGCCTTAGTTTCAATTCAGTCCGTTTGAAAAACGACTCTAGGTCATACCTACCACTTGCTCACCTTTAAGATTAGCATTGTTAGGAAAAACTTATGCCCCGCAATTACAAATTTAAAACACCCACTGCTTGTGCCCGGTTAGTAATCGTTAACGACACCGACCTGATCGGGCGCCAACAAGTTTTTGGCGCCGCTGCCGGGGAACCAACTGTCCGATCCTTAGGCGTTAAGACGAACTTACTTACTAGTGAACCTTTAGAATTCCTTAAACCCCTACGTTTTTATTTTTCTTTCATTTTACTACTTTTAGAAATCACCACCCCTATCCATTCAACTAGTCAACCACCTGCCAACGAGACTATGACAACTGCACGTATCACTCTGGCTGATGGCTCTAAACCTCTGATTGAAGGTCGAGGAGGACCAATCGTCTATCCAGAAACCGATAGAACTTCATTTGAATTAAAGCCCCATATTGTTCAGTTAGTCCAAAACCTCTGTCAATTCCGTGGCCTACCAAATGATGATCCCAACTCCCACCTTGACAAATTCATTTCCTTATCCAACTCTTTTAAGCCGATTGGGGTTAACCAAGACATAGTCTATCTATACCTATTTCCCTACTCACTCACTCTTCATGCACAAACCTGGTTTGAGGAACTAGAAATCAACTCTATAACCTCTTGGGTAGAATTAGCAACCAAATTTTTGGCCAAATATTTTCCCCCATCAAAACAAGCCACGTTTAGGTCCAATATCATAAACTTTCGCCAAGTTCACGATGAATCAATCTACGATAAATGGGAACGCTTTAAGGGATTGCTTAAAAAATGTCCAAATCATCGTTTTGAGCGCTCAGACCAGTTGCGCATTTTCTACAATGGTCTCTTCCCACATCACCGTCCTTTACTTGATACCGCCTCTCAAGGGAGTTTCATACACTGTACGGCAAATGAAGCTTGGAGCCTTATTGAGAAAATGACAATGCACAACCATGACTGGAACGGTGAAAATCACTCCTCAATAGTGAATTCACCTACTACAATCGGGAATGAAGCTATCAAAACCCTCACTCAGCAAGTGGCAGACCTAACCAAGGAGATTAAGGAATTGAAAAGTCAACAACAACAAGTCTGTCAAGTTCAAACCTGCCTTAATTGTGCTAATACGAACCACTCAGCCCAAATTCCTCAATCTCATCTGTCACACCCCGCTAAAGCGGAAACACGAGGTGTAACAGTACCGGGTAACAAACGCACAAGATATAGAAGTAATACCATACATAATTTAGCAAAAGTATTACAAGTTACCACAAGTTCAAAACATAATTCCAAAGGTGATTACAACAAGTTCATAAAAGTTTCCAAAAGTTAGTCATAATCCAAATTAAAGCAAACGCATGGGAGAATGCATCCACACAAAAGTACTCCTAGAATGCGTCTTACTGTCGATCTCCTGAAAAGCATGATAAAACAAATGGTCAACTATGGTCGTAGTTGGTGAGTTCACAGGTTTAATGTTAAAGATAAATGAATCAAAAGCTTTGTTCATCAAGTATATAAATATAAATGGTTGGTTGTAATCATTGCGAATAGGAAAGTAGTATATACGAACGTTAATGCAATGAGGCCACTACTAAACCGATTAGACCGAAACATGCCCCAAGCTCCATGTTCTATCGGTAACATGAGTAAAAGTAATACTATGCACCCACGTTACAGTGTGAGTGAGGGATGGTCTACCCTAAATAGCGCTATCCATAAATATTAACGGCTCGTCTGGCTCTCGGACGAGTTAATAAGTAGTGTAAAGGTATTTCCGGGGACTTTAGCACGATAGTACTCAAGCATAACAATAGTATACACACCAATTCGCATAAGTAGCATGGCAAAGATTTAACAAGTTCATGAATGTACAACCAATTTAGTAAAAATTTAGAATCATGCTTTTCACCCCAAAATATTAAACAAGTGAAAAAGGGGCTGTGAGAACTCACTGTTGAGCGTAAGCGTGAATCGACGGATGTAACACGTGTGCTTGACGAGTATGACTCCTATCCAAGTCCTATGAACACGAGGTCTCTAGTTAGATTCTTGGTAAATTGGTTTGTTAAGATTGCTTAGTTAAATATCTAGATTACAAAGTGCCTTTTTGGTTTGATTGGTTTGAAGTTTGTTAATGTCCGATTATCGCGTTTGTGTACAATAATGAATACTAATATATTACACAAAAAAAAAAAAAAAAAAAAAAAAATTTGTCGAACGTCTCATACAAGTCGTATAATGTCACGTGATTGTAATGTTCATATTTCATATTGTTTTGAGTGTTGGAACATTGGTTCCTTAAAATTTTATGTTTATTAAACCCATAACCCGATTATGCCACATAAGACACCCCATAACCTTCTTGTTAGCATTATTTCCGAAAATAGTAAGTTTTCCGTCTCTGAAACCGAGACTCATTTTTTTTGTTGACTCGGTCAAAACTCCTCGATTTGACCCGAGACTTATTCCCAACCCTTAAACATGTTCATAAGTCATAAAAAGTTATTCTTTCCCTAAATAACAAGTCCGCAAGTGTCGGTTTTTCAATTTTACCAAAATCAGTCAACATTCTTATTTTCAGAATTTTATTTCTGTTTGTTGTATTTATTAAAAATACTTCTGATTTGAAATCAAATATAGAAAAAATCACAGATTATCCCCAATATGTTATATAGTTACTGTAATTTTTCCAATATTTAAAAATTAGTGCAAATATTTTTAATATTTTCTTTTATTTTCTGTGTCCAATTAGGGACACATGCATGCAATCATTACATCTGAGTAAAATAAATTGGGTTCCAGAAAAAGTGATCAACAGAAACGTTGTAACCAACAAAATTTGTAAACTTTTGGCGTTGGTTTCAAGTTATTTGGAGGTGTGAGGCTCTAGATATGATTAAAATACCAAGATAAAAGTTTCTGACCCTTTTCAACAGTTTGTATATCTTTTGTCCCACAAATTATTAAAAATAACAAACAAACTCAAATCAATATGAGGTTTACGGGGTTGGAAAGCTAACTTCCAGAACTTGAATTTAGACTATAAAAACGTAAATTTTCATGAAGAAATGATTTTTATAAAAATCATTGAAGTTAAACAAACTTCCTGTACAGAAACATTCAAGTCCATGATTGAGTGTTTTATTCAAAGTGAAGCACACCAATCATGAAATAAAAGAAGATTTTCATCTCTTGACCTTTAAATCCATGTTCTAACACATGCATGGTGTTGAAATACCCCCGTGATGTGTTAGAGATGATTATTAACATATAAACAAGCTTTTTACACAAAGATGAACAAGATCTAACTAGTTACAAGCAATAACACGATTTTTCACTTGATTTTCGGTTTGATCATGGGTTATTCTTTCTTTTAACACATAAAGATGTGAAAAGAGATAACCTACAAACATCAAGCTTTGCATGAGGATTTTAGCCATGGAAAGGGCTTAAAATCCGAATTTTTGTGAAGAAAAAATACAAGAAAATGGAAGATAGGTATGTTTAGATGATTTAGTTTACCTTTAAGAGTTTATTTGGTGATGAATACCTTCAATATTCTGAATTTTCTCTTTGAATGTGGCTGAGTTTTTAGAGAGAATAGAGAGAAAATATGTGTGTTTTTAGAAAGAGAAATGATGGGTTTTGGGAAAATGAAAGTGATAATGAGGATATAGGAAAAATAAATAATTTGAATGGAAATAGGTGGGAGGGGGCCAGATTTTAGGATCTTATTATTGTCATTATTATTATTTTTATTTGTTAAATAATGTATATAAATATTGTATAATTAGTTTGTATTAAAAGTGTGTAAGTATTTGTATGTTAAAAGGTTTATTTTGTGATGTTTTGAGGATTAATATTTGAGTTATAAGATTTTATTTTCTAAGTTCTTGATATGGATTTTTAATCATTTAATTTGTCTAAGTTTGATATTAACGAGATTATTTATCCGATTAAGTTTACGTTGTCGAGTCACGGGAATTTCGGTTTGCGATTTGATAAAGATTTTTGTTAAACTATAAAGAGGTAAATTTTCTTTGTTTTATTTGGCACTTAGTAAGCTAATTTAACATGTTTAAAAGCACTTATAGTTCATTAAGCAATCACTAAGACGTTCTACGACTTTAGCAAACCTACAAAGTCATAACCTAGAAATTTCACTAGGATTTAAGGAATGCGGTAAATGTAATTTACGATTCTAGTGTGATAATGACCCGAGGTTTGACGGTTGTCACAATATCCCACCGTTGAAATGAATTTCGTCCCGAAATTCAACTCGTCCCATTGTGCTACGAAGCACTCGAGAATAGATGCGGATACTTGCGTCGGAATTGATCCTCGCGCTCCCAAGTGAATTCAGGACCCCGTCGCGAATTCCACCGGACTTTAACTATGGGAATTCGGCTTCGCTTCAATCTCTTGACTTCGCGGTCTATGATTTCGAGTGGTTCTTCTATGAAGTGGAGTTTATCGTCAATTCGAACTTCCTCGAGAGGGACAACGAGTGTTTCATCAGATAAGCATTTCTTTAGGTTAGAAACATGGAATGTGTCGTGGATGCCACTGAGCTCTTGCGGCAGTTTGAGTCGGTAAGCTACCGGACCAATCCTTTGCAGTACCTCGAAAGGTCCAATATATCTCGGGCTTAGTTTTCCTCGCTTTCCAAAGCGGATAACGCCTTTCCACGGTGACACCTTTAGGAGTACTTTATCACCGATTTGAAATTCTAGAGGTTTCCTACGGTTATCTGCGTAGCTTTTCTGACGACTTCTGGTTGTCTTCAGTCTTTCCCTGATAGTCGTGATCTTGTCAGTTGTTTCTTGTATGATGTCGAGTCTCGTCAACTGTCTGTCACCTGCCTCCAACCAACAAAGCGGTGAACGACATTTACGCCCATACAAGGCTTCAAATGGAGCACACTCAATGCTAGTGTGATAACTGTTGTTATAGGAAAACTCCACTAAAGGTAAGTGAGTATCCCAGCTTCCTCCGAAGTCAATCACGCAGGCTCGTAACATGTCTTCCAAAGTTTGTATGGTTCGCTCACTTTGCCCGTCGGTTTGGGGGTGATAGGCAGTACTTAAGTTCAGTTGAGTACCTAGGGTTTTCTGGAGTAATTGCCAAAAGCGCGACGTGAATCGACTATCCCTATCAGAAATTATGGAAAGAGGTATTCCGTGACGTGCAACAATTTCATTAATATAGACCTGTGCGAGCTTTTCCATCTTGTAGTCTTCTCGGATCGGAAGAAAATGTGCGGATTTCGTCAACCGATCCACTATAACCCAAATCGAGTCATGTCCCCTTGCCGTCCTGGGCAACTTGGTTATAAAATCCATTGATATTTGCTCCCACTTCCATTGGGGAATTTCCGGCTGTTGTAACAAACCGGATGGTTTCTGGTACTCTGCTTTGACCTTAGAACATGTTAAACATTTCCCAACATACAGGGCAATATCTTTCTTCATCCCCGGCCACCAATAGTATTCCATTAAATCCCTGTACATCTTATCAGCTCCTGGGTGGATTGAATACCTGGATCTATGGGCTTCATCCATGATGACATCCCTTAGATTGTCGGTTCTCGGAATCCATGCCCTCTCCTTGAAGTAACGAACTCCATCAGTCTTAATTTCAAATTTCTGGTCTAGGTTGTGTAGAGTCTCGTTCTTTATATTTTCAGGTCTCATTGCTTCTCTTTGAGCGTCAAGGATTCGAGTTTTTAAACTCGTTTGAACCATCATTCCCAATGCTCGTACTCGTGAGGGTCTTAACCTTTCCTTCCTACTTAAAGCATCTGCTACCACATTCGCTTTGCCTGGATGATACTTGATCTCACAATCGTAGTCACTTAGCAATTCTACCCATCTCCTTTGCCTCATGTTGAGCATTTTCTGGTCAAAGATATGTTGAAGACTCTTATGGTCAGTAAACACAGTGCACTTTGTACCATACAGATAGTGTCTCCAGATCTTAAGGGCAAAGACTACAGCTCCTAGCTCCAAGTCGTGTGTTGTATAGTTCTTCTCATGCTCCTTGAGCTGCCTCGATGCATAAGCGATGACCTTATTCTTTTGCATCAGCACACATCCCAATCCCTGGTGTGACGCATCACAGTATACGACAAAATCCTCAGTTCCCTCGGGTAACGCCAAGATTGGTGCATCGCATAGCCTATGCTTCAGTGTTTGGAATGCTTCCTCCTGCATTTTCCCCCAAACAAACTCCTTCGCCTTTTGGGTCAATTCTGTTAAAGGCTTAGCGATTTTTGAAAAGTTCTCAATGAATCTCCGGTAGTAACCAGCCAATCCCAGAAATTGACGAATTTCTGTAGGGGTTCTCGGAGCCTCCCACTTTTTAATTGCTTCAATCTTAGCTGGGTCCACTTGGATTCCTTTTTCGTTGACTACGTGACCAAGGAAGTGTACCTCTCGGAGCCAAAATTCGCACTTTGAGAACTTAGCATACAATTTTTGGTCCTTGAGTAGTTCTAGTATCAACTTCAAATGATGTTCGTGATCTTCCTTATTCCGTGAGTAAATCAATATGTCGTCGATGAACACTATCACGAACTTATCTAGGTATGGTCTGCATACCCTATTCATCAAATCCATGAAAACTGCAAGTGCGTTTGTTAGTCCGAAGGGCATTACCAAGAATTCGTAGTGTCCATATCGAGTTCTAAAGGCTGTCTTAGGAACGTCTTCCTCGCGCACACCCACTTGATGGTATCCAGATCGTAGATCAATTTTCGAAAAGTAGGATGCGCCTTGTAGCTGATCAAATAGATCATCTATTCGGGGAAGAGGGTAACGATTCTTAATAGTCAACTTGTTTAGTTCTCTATAATCAATACACATCCGGAATGACCCATCTTTCTTTTTGACGAAGAGAACGGGAGCTCCCCAGGAGGATGAGCTTGGCCGAATCAAACCTTTGCTCAGAAGTTCTTGTAATTGTTCTGATAGCTCCTGCATCTCAGCCGGTGCCAAGCGATATGGTGCTTTAGCTACAGGTGCTGCCCCGGGAACTAGATCAATTCGAAATTCGACTTGCCTTGGCGGGGGAAGTCCAGGTAAATCTTCCGGGTGATCTCTAACTACAGGTATATCTTGGATACGCTTCTCCTTCGGTTTCTTTTCCACCACGTGAGCCAGAAATGCACGGCACTCTTTCTCCAGATACTTATGCATCTTTATAGTAGACACAATTTTGAGCTCTCGATCGGGTTTATCTCCTTGCACAGCAAGAGTTTCTCCGTCTTTGAGAGGTATTCGGATAACTTTTTCAAAACAGACAATCTCCGCTCGGACCTTGGTGAGCCAGTCCATACCCACCACTACATCGAAACTTTTCAGTTCGATTGGAATTAGGTCGATATTAAATGACTTATCAGCTAGGTTCAAGGTACAACCTAGAATTATGTCCCTAGCCTGAAATTCATGACCATTAGCATACTCGATAATATAGATCTCCTTTAGTTTGTCTGGCTTTAAATTAATCAGTGGCCTAAACTCTAGTGAGACAAAACTTCTTTCTGCTCCAGAGTCAAACAGTACAGACGCGTAGTGATTGTTTAAGAGGAATGTACCTGTCACAGCGTTCGGATCCTGCCTTGCTTCCTCAGTTCCAATGACAAATGCCCGTCCTCGTGCTGGGCCCCTTTGATTTCCAGCATTGTTATTAGGGGCTCTATTCAGCCTAGGGCAAGTGTTCTTGAGATGGTCCAGGCTTCCACACTCGAAGCATGCTGCTTTTTGCCCATTGTTCCCATTACCACTCTTGCAGTACTTGGAATAGTGGCCCGTCCGTTTACACTTGTCGCACACCGGACAATTTCCAGAATGGTGATAGTTGCACTTGTTACACTTTGGATGCGGCCCGGTGTATTGCTTCTGTCCTTGGGCAACCACACCAAAATTTTTCGCCACCATCTGTTTCTTATCTGGGTTACCACCACCCCTGTTCCTTGGTTGGTTCTCCTGCTTCCTCTTTCCATTATCTTTCCCTTTCGATGATCCACCTGATCTAATCACATCATTTGTCAGGCGGTTAGCCAAGACTACAGCCGCCTGAATGGTTGATGGGTTTGCCGAGGTAACCATCCCTCGTATTTCTGGAGCTAAACCCCATATGTACCTGTCCACTCTTTTCTCCTCTGGGGTAACCATGTGGGGTACTAGCCTTGCAAGCTCATGAAATCGGGCAGTGTACTTATCGATGTCAATTCCAGTCATGGCGTGATTCCAGAATTCAGATTCCAATTTCTGAAGTGCATCTTTTGGACAGTACTCTTCGATCAACATCCTCTTCAATTCCTCCCATGAAAGGTTATACGCAGCTTCGCGACCTCTGGTTTGAATTTGGTTATTCCACCAAGTCAATGCTCTTCCCTGAAACATGCATGATGCATATTCAACTTGGCTTTCAGGTGAGCATTTGCTGATGTGGAGCACTAACTCCATGCTTTCAATCCAGGATAACAGCCCAACAGCACCTTCTATCCCGAAGAACTCCTTGGGACGGCATGACATGAAGGTTTTGTAGCTGCATCCTTGATTGTTGTTAGTAGGTTGTCCTCCCAGGTTCCCTTGTGCTGCATTGATACCCGCGGTGATTTGAGCAACGAGGTTAGGTAGTGCCGCGTTAAGTTCTTGTGCTACTCGTTCAGCTACGTTGTCTGTGTTTCTCCTCGGAGGCATGATTCTAAGTCAGGTAAAAGCTATTGGTTAGTGCTTGTATTTTATATTTGTATCATTAAAACTTTAATATGTTAGAAATCAATTGAAACTAAACTGCAGTAAAAGTTTTACGTTCAAGTAAGTGTGTAAGTAATTGCCATAGTCATATAAAATGAACAAGGTAATGTTTTTCCATTAATAAACCAGGATTTGAAAATTTGGATCAACCATTACATTACAATTTTTCATAATTCACTGAAACAAAAGACATTCACTAGGATTGAAAAGTTGACACATACTACAAGCACTACATCCTAAACCAAACTACCCAAATAAGCATCGCAGCCAAAAGAAACGTGAGCCCTGCCAACACTCTGCACCAAAATATCGCTGTACTTGCTGTGTCCCTGGCATCATTTGCACGATAAATTAACCGGTCTGTTAGGTCTGCTATGTTACCCAACATCTGTCCATGTTGGGCAAGGCCAGTCCTATGAGCATGAAGTTCATGACTTATTTCATCTACCCTACGTGCAATCCAATAAGTCATGTTGGGATCTCGTGAAATTGGGATCCCAGAAACAGTCTCAGGAGGTACAGTTCCTGAAGGTCCAGTCCCTGGAGGGAAGTCTCGTACTGCAAATCTGACAGGTGGGGCAACGCTCATACGAGCAGTGGCCCTCAAGCGCACACCATTTTGAGGTGGCTGAGGTGAGATGGGTGTCGGAGTCACCCTCGTATTCTCTCGGGTGACCTCTCGGCTACTAACTTCGTCTTCTGACTCATGGTCCTCATAGGGGGCTTCCTCTGGCTCAGAATCCTCATAGGGGGCCTCCTCTGGCTCGGAACTCAAGGTGTTGTCGCGAGGGCGACCAGTGTAGTAGCCAGAATCGTCAGCCGATCCAAGAGCGTGAAGTGATGAGTGTGACATGGTAAGTCTGTATAAAAAGGAGAACTTAGTTCCTAAAGATATACTTAGTTACTAATAGTGCTACTATGGATGCCTACGATATGCAATGCACACACACAACGTTTGCTTTCCAAAGGTTTAAACAGGAAAGAAAAATCAACATAATCGTAGTATACCTATTCCGTGTCTCTCATAATCTTACCTAAATTAAACATAGGTGATCAGGCTATGCCTAATTGAGGTCCAATAATGCAACACATGGTTTAGCTATACTAGTACTATGCTCGGTTTAGTTTAATTGGTAATACCTTTGGAGTTTTAAGAAAAGATTTTAAAGAAAAATGTTGGTTATAGTTGGGGTTTTTGTTTGGAAAAACCGGCATTCTCTATAACCTTAGGCTCTGATACCAAACCTGTCACACCCCGCTAAAGCGGAAACACGAGGTGTAACAGTACCGGGTAACAAACGCACAAGATATAGAAGTAATACCATACATAATTTAGCAAAAGTATTACAAGTTACCACAAGTTCAAAACATAATTCCAAAGGTGATTACAACAAGTTCATAAAAGTTTCCAAAAGTTAGTCATAATCCAAATTAAAGCAAACGCATGCGAGAATGCATCCACACAAAAGTACTCCTAGAATGCGTCTTACTGTCGATCTCCTGAAAAGCATGATAAAACAAATGGTCAACTATGGTCGTAGTTGGTGAGTTCACAGGTTTAATGTTAAAGATAAATGAATCAAAAGCTTTGTTCATCAAGTATATAAATATAAATGGTTGGTTGTAATCATTGCGAATAGGAAAGTAGTATATACGAACGTTAATGCAATGAGGCCACTACTAAACCGATTAGACCGAAACATACCCCAAGCTCCATGTTCTATCGGTAACATGAGTAAAAGTAATACTATGCACCCACGTTACAGTGTGAGTGAGGGATGGTCTACCCTAAATAGCGCTATCCATAAATATTAACGGCTCGTCTGGCTCTCGGACGAGTTAATAAGTAGTGTAAAGGTATTTCCGGGGACTTTAGCACGATAGTACTCAAGCATAACAATAGTATACACACCAATTCGCATAAGTAGCATGGCAAAGATTTAACAAGTTCATGAATGTACAACCAATTTAGTAAAAATTTAGAATCATGCTTTTCACCCCAAAATATTAAACAAGTGAAAAAGGGGCTGTGAGAACTCACTGTTGAGCGTAAGCGTGAATCGACGGATGTAACACGTGTGCTTGACGAGTATGACTCCTATCCAAGTCCTATGAACACGAGGTCTCTAGTTAGATTCTTGGTAAATTGGTTTGTTAAGATTGCTTAGTTAAATATCTAGATTACAAAGTGCCTTTTTGGTTTGATTGGTTTGAAGTTTGTTAATGTCCGATTATCGCATTTGTGTACAATAATGAATACTAATATATTACACAAAAAAAAAAAAAAAAAAAAAAAATTTGTCGAACGTCTCATACAAGTCGTATAATGTCACGTGATTGTAATGTTCATATTTCATATTGTTTTGAGTGTTGGAACATTGGTTCCTTAAAATTTTATGTTTATTAAACCCATAACCCGATTATGCCACATAAGACACCCCATAACCTTCTTGTTAGCATTATTTCCGAAAATAGTAAGTTTTCCGTCTCTGAAACCGAGACTCATTTTTTTTGTTGACTCGGTCAAAACTCCTCGATTTGACCCGAGACTTATTCCCAACCCTTAAACATGTTCATAAGTCATAAAAAGTTATTCTTTCCCTAAATAACAAGTCCGCAAGTGTCGGTTTTTCAATTTTACCAAAATCAGTCAACATTCTTATTTTCAGAATTTTATTTCTGTTTGTTGTATTTATTAAAAATACTTCTGATTTGAAATCAAATATAGAAAAAATCACAGATTATCCCCAATATGTTATATAGTTACTGTAATTTTTCCAATATTTAAAAATTAGTGCAAATATTTTTAATATTTTCTTTTATTTTCTGTGTCCAATTAGGGACACATGCATGCAATCATTACATCTGAGTAAAATAAATTGGGTTCCAGAAAAAGTTATCAACAGAAACGTTGTAACCAACAAAATTTGTAAACTTTTGGCGTTGGTTTCAAGTTATTTGGAGGTGTGAGGCTCTAGATATGATTAAAATACCAAGATAAAAGTTTCTGACCCTTTTCAACAGTTTGTATATCTTTTGTCCCACAAATTATTAAAAATAACAAACAAACTCAAATCAATATGAGGTTTACGGGGTTGGAAAGCTAACTTCCAGAACTTGAATTTAGACTATAAAAACGTAAATTTTCATGAAGAAATGATTTTTATAAAAATCATTGAAGTTAAACAAACTTCCTGTACAGAAACATTCAAGTCCATGATTGAGTGTTTTATTCAAAGTGAAGCACACCAATCATGAAATAAAAGAAGATTTTCATCTCTTGACCTTTAAATCCATGTTCTAACACATGCATGGTGTTGAAATACCTCCGTGATGTGTTAGAGATGATTATTAACATATAAACAAGCTTTTTACACAAAGATGAACAAGATCTAACTAGTTACAAGCAATAACACGATTTTTCACTTGATTTTCGGTTTGATCATGGGTTATTCTTTCTTTTAACACATAAAGATGTGAAAAGAGATAACCTACAAACATCAAGCTTTGCATGAGGATTTTAGCCATGGAAAGGGCTTAAAATCCGAATTTTTGTGAAGAAAAAATACAAGAAAATGGAAGATAGGTATGTTTAGATGATTTAGTTTACCTTTAAGAGTTTATTTGGTGATGAATACCTTCAATATTCTGAATTTTCTCTTTGAATGTGGCTGAGTTTTTAGAGAGAATAGAGAGAAAATATGTGTGTTTTTAGAAAGAGAAATGATGGGTTTTGGGAAAATGAAAGTGATAATGAGGATATAGGAAAAATAAATAATTTGAATGGAAATAGGTGGGAGGGGGCCAGATTTTAGGATCTTATTATTGTCATTATTATTATTTTTATTTGTTAAATAATGTATATAAATATTGTATAATTAGTTTGTATTAAAAGTGTGTAAGTATTTGTATGTTAAAAGGTTTATTTTGTGATGTTTTGAGGATTAATATTTGAGTTATAAGATTTTATTTTCTAAGTTCTTGATATGGATTTTTAATCATTTAATTTGTCTAAGTTTGATATTAACGAGATTATTTATCCGATTAAGTTTACGTTGTCGAGTCACGGGAATTTCGGTTTGCGATTTGATAAAGATTTTTGTTAAACTATAAAGAGGTAAATTTTCTTTGTTTTATTTGGCACTTAGTAAGCTAATTTAACATGTTTAAAAGCACTTATAGTTCATTAAGCAATCACTAAGACGTTCTACGACTTTAGCAAACCTACAAAGTCATAACCTAGAAATTTCACTAGGATTTAAGGAATGCGGTAAATGTAATTTACGATTCTAGTGTGATAATGACCCGAGGTTTGACGGTTGTCACATCATCTAACACCACCCAACACTAACCATTCTCTTAACCCGCCTAGGAATAGCCCACCAACTTACCCATTCCAAACTTCTGAACCCTCTTCCTCACAAACCTCTAGTTTTGACGACACCCTGATACAAGTCATTCAAGGAATCTCAGCTAGACAAGACCAAGCTGATCTCATCTTAGGACAATTAGCACAACGTATTAATGCTAAACCTCAGGATAGTCCAACTAGTTGCCATAAGGAAGCTTCCCATATTCAAGACTCTCAGGTAGCACATAGCTCACCTACAATTCCTTCTCCGGTGAAGGAACCACCTATTGTCCCATCGACAATGGACTTAGAGTCTACATCAAACAGGAAAATCCCATTTCTGGCTCGTCTTAAACAACAACCCGACAAGCTTAAGTCTTTTAAGCTTGATAGGAAATTCCTAGACACCGCCTCTGAAGTTCACTCCAAAAAGAACTTCAGAAAACTTCTTACAACCAAGGATAAGGTACCCGAAGTGCCCAATGTCCCGCTGAACGAGGAATGTTCAGCTATCTTGAAAAATATCATTCCTGAAAAACTCGGAGATACCGGACGTTTTACTCTCCCTATTTCCATCTACAATTCAGGCATTATATGTTCTCTCGCCGACTTAGGAGCTAGTATTAATCTCATGCCATACTCGCTTTTCAAAAGGCTTGAGTTAGAAAACCTTCGACCTACCAAAATGACCATACAGCTTGCTGACCACTCGGTCAAGTACCCTAGGGGAATAGCTGAAAATGTTTTAGTTAGGATTGACAAAGTTCTTTACCCAGCAGATTTTGTGGTAATGGATATGCAGGAAGACGTACACATCCCAATCATACTAGGAAGACCTTTCATGAATACGGCCAAGGAAATCATCAACGTCTTCGCACAGACCATCAGCTTGCAGTATCAGGGAGAAACCATCACTTTCCATATCTACAATCCAAATGCTGAAGAGCAAGCCGATATGTACATGATCTCCATGAAGACCGCCAGAGACGAAGAAACTGCAAAGTCAACAAGTTAAAGAAAATCTAGCAAGGAAATGGCGGTCACACCATATTGCCCAATTGACCTCCGACGAATAGGACAAGAAATGAAAAATGCATCTCATTCAGCAAACAAACCAACGATGAAAGAAATTGGGAAGATAAATATTGAAGAAGAAAACAAAAGAAGCATACCCCCAACTAATCCATTTACCACTGAAGAAATGGCGGAAAGTAACCACAACCATCCCACGAGAAGAGAAACACTAGAGGAATATTCCAAACGCACAAGATACCAACCACAAACCATCATAGATCACAAAGTGCTTGAAGAATTCATCCAAAGATTTGACGAAGCAGTAGGAGGAATTAGCAACGCAGTCAACTTGCTTACTCTTTCCCCTGCTGAGCTGCAATTCTGTCAACAGCAGAAACGGACATATACTAGGATCTATAATGCCCTTAAAAGATCTAGTATCTCATTCACCTCAACACAATTTGAGATGTTAGGATCCATTAGAGCGCATATGAAAGAAACTATTGGACATCCGAGCAGTCGTGCCGACATCTTGACGATGAATGACCTAACATCATTGCTTAACTTGCTAAGTAGAGAAGATCACCTCAGTTCCAAGGAAAGCGGATCTATGGTTATCAACTCCACTATGAAAAAACAAATTGAGTTAATGATTGAAGAACTTAGTGATCTCGTTTGGGGGGAATCAAGGCGCGAACGACCCTTTAGGGCTACACATGAATCACCACTTGATATCGCTACTTCTGTTACAATCCATCTAAGGGATATTCAACAACGGAAAAGTAACTCCAGAACGAAGTTCATATTCTACTCAGGATGCAAGGAGATACTTCGTCAGCTTATTCTAGTTTTCTCAGAATCCGACTTTCCATTCAACAACCATCAGCACCGGAAAATAGAGGCCCTCTGCACGTCCATAAGAAGATTCAACGGAGACCCCAAGACCGAGAATTATGAAGGCATAAAACTGCGATTCTTGGCATTTGTATGCTCTCTCTGGCAAAACCCACCGCCAAGAGAGGTTGTTAACACAGACACAACCACCATGACCGACCCTAATGGGACTGTCACTAAAGCAGTCGATTACATCACCTTCGGACTTCACGGACTTGCAAGGACAACTTCAGAGCATCTTCTGAACTACAAGGCAGAATCGAAAGATAGTCCATTTGAATTGATTACGATAATAGTCAATCAGTTCATGAGAATCTATCCACCTCGATACACTTTTCCGCAACCTAGGGCCCATAACATCAACAAAGGGGATCCCATGGATGCATCCATCTCCATCTAGCTAGGAGAAAAGAAGTCGAGCTCTCGACTTTAAAAGAGCGCTTCTCGGGAGGCAACCCGTGTTTTACATTTCCGCAATTTTACATTCCAAGAAGTGATGAAATCTCCGACTATCTTTCACACTCGGATAATATAAAGAATGCTCCGGCCTGCAATGAAGCATCAACAACCGAAGAATCGTATATCCGACGTGTTCACACCTACGAGACCAATCACAAGAAGACTTGATCAAGAGCACACCATGAAAGACGGGATCCGGCAAATACACACAAAGGCACTGCAACAACCGGGAAGTACTTCTAAACCGTCTCTTTCATTGGTTTTAAATATACCATATCCATTATGCTTATCACTAAGCATGGGATTCAAACCCAACACACACTGAAAGAATGAGTCTTAGATGTTTAAAACCCTAAGTGTGGGATTTTACCCCAGTCAGAGCTTAGTAGAACATCGAGGACGATGTTCCTTTAAGTGTGGGATAGCAGTAGTTGCACTACTGTTAAATGGATAATGGTATATGCTTGATTCTAAAATCGTTGCTCTTTATAAGACCTTACTTCTCCGTAAAAGTAAACAAAATTTTTCAAAATTGAGTTAAAAATATGTAGAAAATGAAAAAATTTAAAGAATGATTTACTTTGGGGAAGAAAGAAAAATAAAAAATAAAAAAATTCTTTTGAAAAACAAGTTTGACAATCCCATAAAGGGCATCGCATGACTAAGCACACAACAACCCAACTTTCGATTCGTGAGGTATCTTGAGCCATATAAAGCATTCACTTTTAATGCTTCACTTTTTCGATTCTTGAGTGTGCCGATGTATGCGTTTAGAATCAGAACTTGCTCCTGTAATACATTTCGAAGCCGAACTGATAAGTAAAAAGGAGATCGAATCACATCATTCTTGAACCCATCTATACACCCAAAAATAAACACGTCATCCCGTACCCACTCAAAATCATCCCTCAAACTTCATAAAAAGTTCCAAAGATGAAAGAAGAAAACCTACAAGGATACAAAGTCAAAAATCCCAAAGAAAACTCGAAGAAAAGAAAGTCAAATGGAGAAAAGACTCCTTCCAAGAACCAAAAGAAAAAGGCGTCAATCGTCCCAAGAAGTCAAAAAAAAAAAAAAAAACTTCAACTTTCCAACTTCACCAAAAAGAAAACCACCAAAACCACCTCTCATATCACCAACACCTCACTCCAAAACCCTACATCACCTCCCCTAGAATGATTGTGGCTAGATCGACTCCGCGCTCACCTAAAGGTAACGATTTGATACTCGATCAAGCCTATGACGATAAACAATACATGACTGGTGTTCTGAGCGATTGATATAATAGAATAGGAAACCCTAAACACTTTGAGTGATTTGAGTGACCACCTTGAGAGAATCGCCTAGTCATGTATCAACGATCAATGATCAAAAGCATGCTCCTAAAGATTACAACCTTGCTTTCTAAAGTATCAAATATCTTTATTTTTCCAAAAAACCCCTCAGTAAAAAGTTTCCGTCTTAAAATATTTTCATTATCTGCTTATCTTTAACCATGTTGAACGTTAGTTTGCTTGAGGACAAGCAAAAATCTAAGTGTGGGATACTTGATATCGCGTAAAAAGTCACGTTTTTACTACCGATATCTCTCTCATTCTAGAACGATTCTTGGCATTTTGAACTCAAATATGGTTCAAATCATTGATATTATGTCAAGACGGTCAAAACAAGGTTGCATGATAAAAATCAAGCAAAACGGATGAAAAACGAAGATTCCACACACGTTTGAAGATTCAAGGCATCAAAATGAGATTTCAAGACTAAAGTGCCCTCCATCAACATCCTTTATTTCCAAGATGTTCGTTTTCAAAATACGAATCCAACAGAAGAAGAATCAACCAAAACGGGTAAAGAATGAAGATTACGCGCCCTTCGGAAGATCCAAATGATCCGTACGCAATATCTGGAGCTAGGGACCTCATCTCAGGGCCTATCTTATGTCAACGTTTTCATTTTTGAATTATGAATCCAACAAAAAAAGAATCGATGAAAATGAACGCATAACGAAGAAGATACGCACAAATTAAGCAACGACAGCGAACGGGGCGGGGGTGGGCCCACCGCCGCCGGACACCTGCCCACAGCCGCCGGCCACACTGTACCCGCCTCACTTTCCATTTTTGGTAACTTTTGGTACCTTGTGCGCCTACTTTTTGCGTTGTACAGTACCCGGTGCGCCTACTTTTCGTGTTGTACGGTACCCTGTGCACCCTTTTGGCTACCTTTTGCTAACATGCACTTCTTGTTGCTAATGTGAGCCAAAGCTCACCCATAAAAGGAGGCTTTGAGTTCATTTGGAAGACACACCATTCCTACCTTGGAATTACACACATTAAGCACATTTCTCTCTTTCTTTCTCTAAAATTCTTTCTCTAGCACTACTCTTAGGAGTTAGAGAAGAATTATTCTTGTAATTAGTTCCTCTCTCTAGTTTCTCTCTCTAGCACTACTCTTAGGAGTTAGAGGAGAATTAGAGAGATATAAGTTAGCGGTTAGAGCTAGAGGAGCTTGTTTAGAATAGAACGAAAGCAAGAAACGCGTTGTAATCTTCGGTGTATGCTTGGAATTGTGTCAATTAATTCAAGTCTACTTTCTCTCGCATTTAATACTGGTTCTTTCTATCCTTATCTATCTTAATTAATTACGTTTATATTGATTATGCTAGATTTAGTTATTGCCATGATTAGAGAGTAGTATACTTGTTGTGTTTGCTTGTGATGTAGTTAGTTAATTATGGGATGATTGATAACTAAATGTTTAAGGTCGGTAGTATTGCTTTGAGCATTTTATTGCATGTTCTTGTTTGATTGTTGCCTTAGGATTATCATAGTAGTAAAATATAACCGGCCTTAACTATCGTAAAGTAATATGATGGTCCCTATTCGACTATTATACAGTATAGCGTTGGAAACACTTTAGGTGTAGTACAAACACGTGGAAGCTGTGTAACGACCGAAGGTAGTTATATTACGAACTAATATATAAAATGAGAAACCTAGTTTAATTAACCTTTCTAAATAGACTTTTAAATTTCAAATTAGTCTAACTCCTTTCCACCAATAAACGTGATTACAACACCTTTTTAACGACGTCCAATTAAAAGGTAGTCAGTCATTTGTGTCAATACAATTTGTCAAAGGTATGAAACTATGGAACCGCATGGCTACATGGGGGGTTATCGTAGGACAAGACATGGCCCAGGGTTTAAAGCGGCGGAACCACTTAAAGTGAGGAACGCTGTGAATATCTAGGGGATTTATTAGGTAGTCTTAAGCAAAGGCTGGTTTAAAGTCATAAATGAACTTTTTATATAAACGAATCTGTTAGGATGACGAGGAATCGTTATATGATTCAATTATGTCTAGTACCTTAAAATACAGTTATCCGTTCGTATGAAAGTATTGTTAAACCATAATGAAGATTTTGTTTATTATTCTAAATACTTTGTAATGTTACCATAACCTAGCTCTCGGTGTGACATGCTAATGGGATTTTAATTAGTAGGGAATCTAGTGTTTACACACAAGTATTCAAGAATGATAATTAACTAATATCTTTCAAAACAGTTTCTCCAAATATCATCCCATAACTTAATTAACGAAGTCTCAGCAAACACTATCTTTATTTTATCTGCTTTACGTTTTACTTTTATTTCTCTTTTATTTATTTACTTGCCTAAGTTAATATAAAAACCAAAACCCCCACTATTTTATAAACCATTCACTAGTTTGAAAGCCCTCATCTGCCTCGCCTTAGTTTCAATTCAGTCGGTTTGAAGAACGACTCTAGGTCATACCTACCACTTGCTCACCTTTAGGATTAGCATTGTTAGGAAAAACTTAGGCCCCACAATTACAAATTTAAAACACCCACTGCTGGTGCCCGGTTAGTAATCATTAACGACACCGACCTGATCGGGCGCCAACAGATCACAATACGTTTTTCTATATAAAGTTTTTACTTGCTCATAGAGGTAATCGTGTAAAAGCGTAATTATCTTGAAAGCAATTATAACACCCAACCTCACAATCTAAAATTTGATCACTTAATTGCTTTTTTAGTAATTTTTGACCAAAAAAATTTGGCGCCCACCATGGGGCAATTGGTGTTTTGCTTAATCAAACTTTTGTTAAGATCCTTGTTGAGTCATCTTTTTCAAAGATTTTTGTCAAAAATGTCGAGCCAAGGACAATCTACATCATCCACCGTGCCGTCATCATCATCTGCTAGAACCACTCTTCCACCTGCTCCACCTCTCACATCGTCTCAACAACAGCCGCAAAATGTTTATGCTAGGATCTCATCGGCTGGATCCACTTCTTTAGGGGCCGGATTTCTATCGGATCCAGACCCTGTTATGATTGCTAACCGGGATATTGTGTCTATGTTTACGCAGGTGATGGATCAGCTTTGATGTGACCTAAAAAGTCATGTTTTTAGGCACATTATTCTACACTTATTGGCCTTATATTTGGTGAAAACATCTTAAAACATCTATTATTTACTTAAAATAACCAAAGTGGTCTAATTATGGGCGTTGCTGTTAAAATCACCAAAAACAACCATTTATCACGCGAATCGAGGCAAATAACGTCACCTTAAATATACCCTTCTTAAATTACTTATGGATTGGGTTTAATTCATATTTTATGATTCCATAGGAAATTACAAGATCGGTGGTGAAAGAATCAGAAGAAACGGACGAAAGACGGAGAAGATATGCAGTCTGGAAGCTAGCCGATCATCATCCGGAACACGCATGAGTCAACCAGCTCCAAATTTGGCAAACTTAGTGTCATTAGAAGCGTAATGGAAAAACGAATCCAACGGCGCAAGAATCAAGCAAAACGGAGCCCGAACGAAGAAGATACGGACGAACCAAGCAACCGGAGAATCAGCGGAGGGCAAACGGGACACCAACCCCCCCTGGGCACAAGGGTGCCGTATACGGCCCCTAGGGTACCGTATACGGCCCTAAGGGTGCCGTATATAGGTCCTTGTGCCTTGGAAGGTGCCGTTTGACCCCCCTTGGTCCGATACCCCCCGTATGCGCTTTGATGCTTGTTCTTTATGCTTTGGGACTTGTACCAAGCTTCAACCTCCTCATCTATAAATAGAGGGCTCCTCTCATTCATTCCACACACCTCATACACCTCTCATTTCACAAATCCTCTCTCTCTACTTTCTCTCTCTAGAATTAGGTTAGCATTCTCTCTCTAGCACTACTCTTAGGAGTTAGAGGAGAATTAGTAGGTAATTAGCATCCTCTCTCTAGCACTACTCTTAGGAGTTAGAGGAGGATTAGTAGGGTAGCTTTTGTAATAGAGTTGGAATTCTTGGAGGATCTCCTTTGTAATATTGTTCGGGATATTTTGGAGCTCTGTCCGTGTAATCTTTCAGCTACTATTCAATCTACGCATTACTTTCGGTTATTTCTATCCTTATCTCTCATAATGTTGCATGCTATTATTATGTTTGATTTAGGATACATTGCCATGATTAGTGAGTAGATTAGCTATTGTGTTTGTTGTGATGTAGTTAGTCGTTAATTGTGATGATGTCATTATGAAACAACGGAGGTAACGTTATACGGCTTTCATTTGTATAGCGCCGGAAACATCACGAATGTGTGGAGTACGGAACGTGGAAGCTATGAAAGTCGTGGGCACAATCCGTTGTGAAATAATGTTCCCAACTATATATTATAAATGAAAACTCGGTGCTTTGATTACATGTTCCATCCATGATCTTAAATCAATTAATACCCTTCCACCGATAAACGTGGTTAAAACCTTTTTGATAAGACGTCATATAATGGGTAATTAACTATCTGTGTTTTGTTATAAAGCTGTGAAAATACTAAACTAGTAGTGTACACTGTGAATAACTCTTGATTAAATATCTTAGTTTAAATAACGTGGTCTAGTTTTGAAGCTGTGGAAATACTGTTTTAAACAAGTACTGTACACTGTGATTAAACTAGGGATTTATTGGTTAATATCAAGTGAGGGTTGGTTTAAATCATAAATGGGGAAACTCTGATCTAAAATACAAACTTAGTTTATGAATCCAGAAAGGAAGACATTGAATCATTATGGATTCTAACCCTTGTCTATCACCTCTGGATTCTACATAACCATTGATGGAAAGTAATCAAACACCAACCATGTCTTAATCTTAAATGTTTTATTCAATTGAGTATTACTGTGGTGTTAAGAACGATCGGACCGTTAGTGGGTCTGTTACTCTATTCATGCACCCAGGAATCTTTGTATTCCAGAAAAGGGTCATTGTTCCGTCACAAGGGCAATGTTGAGAGTCGAGCAGCCTCCTCCGATCAGAATCATAGCAGCTTAGTACTTAGTGACATGCTGATTGAGTAATCAATCAGTAGGGTGCTAATATTTACACCATAAATACTTAAGACAAATAAAATACAAATCTTTATAAAGACGTTTTCATAACTTAACTAAAACATCATCCCGATGCAAGGCGAACGAAGTCACAACAAACACCCCCTTTATCCTGACGGCTTTCCATTTAATTTTACTTAATTGTCTAGTTTAAATTAGTAGTATAAATTAGAAAACCAACAAAAACAAATTCCCAACTATTTTCTAAAAAACCTTTCACTAGCTTGAATCGGACATCGTGATTACTTTGTTTCACAATACAGTTGATTTTAAAGAACGACCCTAGGTCATACTTGTCGCTATACACCTCTAGGTCACACAGCACTAGTAAACTTAGGCCCCAGCATTTACAAATTTAAAACTTTCCACCGACACGCCACTGGTGGCCGGTCCAACGACAGGGTAAAACTTGATCGACCGCTGGTGGCGCGTCAAGTTTTTGGCGCCGCTGCCGGGGAATCAACTGTAAGACTCAAAGACGTCATAATGAACTTTCTTGCTAGTGAACCATTAGGGTGGTTCTTTCTTCTTAAACCCCAAAAAATTCTTTCAATCCTTCCGTTCCCAAATCCTAAATCATACGTCGTACCCGTCCAACGAGAAAAGTGATCATCTTACCACAATCCTACAACCACCACACGCATCACTCTCGCCGACTACGGAAAACCCTCGTTTGAAGATCAAGGAGGACCCATACGCTACCCGGAGACTGAAGGAGCGTCATTCGAACTCAAACACGACGTAGTGCAGCTGATCTCGAGTCGCTGCCAATTTCACGGACTACCGAACGATGACCCTTACTCCCATCTAAAAAAATTCATCACCCTGTCCGACTCTTTCAAGCAAAATAGGGTTGAGCAAGATACAATCCGACTATATCTGTTCCCCTACTCTCTTTCTACACATGCACAAACATGGTTCGAGGAACTAGAGACCGACTCTATCTCCTCATGGGCGGAAATGAAAACTGAGTTCTTAACAAAGTACTTTCCCCCATCCAAACGAATCAAGTTGAAGAAAGACATCTTAAACTTCCGACAGTTTGATGATGAATCAATCTACAGTGCGTGGGAAAGATTTCAGAGGTTGCTTAAAAGATGTCCTAACCATCAAATCGAGCGATCAACCCAGTTATGCACATTCTACAATGGTCTTGCACCACACCACAAGCCAATACTCGATACCGCTGCTCGAGGCAACTTCACGCGTTGCACAGACGACGAAGCCTGGAACCTGATAGAGAGCATGACCATGAATCACAATGATTGGAACATTGATGAGCATTCCTTATCAACGGCACCGCTTGCCCTTCCCAATCTCGTGCAAACTGAGGCGATCAAATCTCTCACGGAACACATCGGAACACTAACCGAGGAAATAGAAAAGCTGAAGAAACCTCCTCAACAGGTCTACCATATTCAGTCATGCCGGAACTGTACCAATCTACAAGCTACGAACCCTGTTGATGCACAGCCTACTATGACCAGTTCCAAACTCATCCACGTCCACCTGATTTTACTCAAACCTCTCCTCCTCGAACCCACCAATACCTACCAATTCAACCACCCAACCAATACCCAACCTACCTACAACAACCTCAACTCGGCCATAACCAACCACCGTTGCTTTCTGGATACGCACCTGAGATGGCCCAACCTTCTGAACCTACCAGACCAATTACAATTTAGATGACACCCTCACTCATATCATCCAATCGATCACGGCTAGACAAGACCAGGTTGATCTCTTCTTAAGAGAACAACTAACCTTACTGAATAGTCTTGTGACCCAAATGGGCCGACTAGCAGAACGTATCGACACTAGACCTCAGGGTAGTCTCCCTAGTAACACCTTTACTGAAGAAGCCAACCAAATGACCAACCAAGACTTCAAGGTGGCACCGAGCCAACCTTCAGTTCTTTCTCCGGTGAAAGAACAATCTCCTGCCACGCGAACAGTTGAGAAAAAGTCTACTCCTAACAAGGTGCGCGTACCATTTCCAGAACGTCTCAAGCAACAACCTAACGAAGTCAAATCTTTCAAATACGCCAAATATGTTAGGAGACTCATGTCGACCAGAGACAAGGTACCCGAAGTGCCTAATCTCCCACTGAACGCCGAATGTTCATCTATCCTCCAAAATCGTCTACCGGAAAAACTAGGAGATACCGGACGTTTTACGCTTCCTTGCTCTATCAACAAATCTGGTGATATTCGCTCTCTAGCTGATATAGGAGCAAGTATTAACCTCATGCCACATTCACTATATAAGAGACTAGAATTAGTAGACTTAAAACCCACTAAAATGAGTGTCCAGCTAGCTGACCAATCCATTAGATATCCTAAGGGAATAGCTGCGAACATCATGGTTAAGGTCGACAAGTTCTTTTTTCCAACTGACTTTGTGGTTATGGATATTCAGGAAGATATAAACATCCCTATAATCCTAGGTAGACCTTTTATGAACACAGCCAGAGCAGTCATCGACGTGCACTCTTATACGATCACCTTGCGCGCTCACGGAGAAAGCATCACATTCAAGATCGATAAGACCGACCGTGCTTCGATTGAGAATAAGGAGCTATTTACTGTCTCTATTAGCCAAGTCACATCAGATGACGAGACCTCTGAACTAGCAGCTGAGCAGGAAAAAGAGATGAAGGAAGAAGAGGAGCCTCTTGCCGATGATACTTTTGCTTGTACCCTCGAAGGAATGATCAATCCTTTCCTGGATCCAACAAGACCACTCACTCGCCCTCTAGAAGGCATCGAACAGACTCTTTTACGCAATTTGAAGAAAATCTCTTACTTAAAAGCAAGCAGAACAACTAGCATACAACCACCTATATCTCCTCAAGGGATTCAAACCCTTATTTCATCCAAACCGCAAACACAGTTTGAAATAGGAGGTATATTTGGGTCTGATTATTCTGATTCGCGTAACAAGAGAGACACTCCAAAACTATCTTCTGATCTGACATCCAAGTTCACTAACGAATCTCAGTCACCACCCGACGTAGTTGAGCTCCTTGATCTACATAAGCTTGATATTCATACTACGGATTGTGATTCAGAAATCATCAGTATCCCAATCGTTTCTACTCATAAGCAGATGATTTATGTGATAGAACGTTATGATGGTAACCCTCACCTCATAACATCAGCTATCAGAAATTCTACCAGTGACTACTCTCTGCATCAAAAATGGCTGATTGCGGTTATTGAAGCAGCATCCGATATCTATCTCACTAGCAACAGAACCCAAGATCCGCTCAACCTTAGGCACTGCATCAGAACATTCGTCGAAGAACTCAAATCTCAGCTCAAGGAAGAAAGGGATAACTCTAAAGAACTTCTCTTCTACATTGAACGAAAACAAGTATACCGCAAGGTGTATGATGTTCTTATGAGTTCTGCTTTCCCTTATTCTACAAAACAAATGGAAATGTTGGGTGCTCTGAGAAGAAATATCGATGATGCTGACTTCATGGTAATGGAAAATCTACGGGCATTCCTAGACTTACTAGCTGAGAAAGATCACTTGAGTACCAAAGGAAGCAATCGATTTATCATCAAGTCTACTCTAGAACATCATCTCAAATTGATAATCGAAGAGCTTGGATACATCATTAGGGACGAAAGCAGGCGTAATCAACCTATCATTGTTAAAAATATATCTCTACTCGACGTTGTCACTTTTGTGATAGCTCGATTACATGAGATATTGAATGCAGAATACGCCAAGAAAGCAGAGTTTATCTTCCATGCTGGATATCGCGAGATATTCAACAAATTGATTCATATCTTCAAAAACTCTGGCTTTCCTTTCACCCTTAATCAGCAACACCAAATCAGTAGCCTGTGCCAGTCTATAAGCACATTTAGAGGAGATCCTTACACTGAAGAATTCGAAGAGCTAAAGGTTAAATTTCTGGTATTCATGGACTCCATCAGACTAAAGCATCCAATGAGGGAAAACATCACAACAAGGACAACCACAGTGATTGATCCTAATGGGCCAGTCACTAAAGCGGTTAACTACATCTCCGAAGGATTGCTAGGCCTCTCCAGAGCTACCTCAGACCACTTTCGAAGCTTCAAAGTGGATGCCATGGAACCACCAGATCTGATCTCAACCATCGTATGCCACTTCCAAAGGATCTACCCTCCACGCTACACATTTCCACAACCCAGGGCCCATAATAACACCATCACTCGCCCTGGGAGCTCCTTCCCCAACACCTAATCTCAAAGGAGTAAAGTCGAGCTCTCGACTATAACAGCAGCGCTTCTCGGGAGGCAACCCGTGTAATAAAGTCAGGCTCTCGACTTTAAAAGCAGCCGTTTGACCCCCCTTGGTCCGATACCCCCCGTATGCGCTTTGATGCTTGTTCTTTATGCTTTGGGACTTGTACCAAGCTTCAACCTCCTCATCTATAAATAGAGGACTCCTCTCATTCATTCCACACACCTCATACACCACTCATTTCACAAATCCTCTCTCTCTACTTTCTCTCTCTAGAATTAGGTTAGCATTCTCTCTCTAGCACTACTCTTAGGAGTTAGAGGAGAATTAGTAGGTAATTAGCATCCTCTCTCTAGCACTACTCTTAGGAGTTAGAGGAGGATTAGTAGGGTAGCTTTTGTAATAGAGTTGGAATTCTTGGAGGATCTCCTTTGTAATATTGTTCGGGATATTTCGGAGCTTTGTCCGTGTAATCTTTCAGCTACTATTCAATCTACGCATTACTTTCGGTTATTTCTATCCTTATCTCTCATAATGTTGCATGCTATTATTATGTTTGATTTAGGATACATTGCCATGAATAGTGAGTAGATTAGCTATTGTGTTTGTTGTGATGTAGTTAGTCGTTAATTGGGATGATGTCATTATGAAACAACGGAGGTAACGTTATACGGCTTTCATTTGTATAGCGCCGGAAACATCACGAATGTGTGGAGTACGGAACGTGGAAGCTATGAAAGTCGTGGGCACAATCCGTTGTGAAATAATGTTCCCAACTATATATTATAAATGAAAACAAAGTGCTTTGATTACATGTTCCATCCATGATCTTAAATCAATTAATACCCTTCCACCGATAAACGTGGTTAAAACCTTTTTGATAAGACGTCATATCATGGGTAATTAACTATCTGTGTTTTGTTATAAAGCTGTGAAAATACTAAACTAGTAGTGTACACTGTGAATAACTCTTGATTAAATATCTTAGTTTAAATAACGTGGTCTAGTTTTGAAGCTGTGGAAATACTGTTTTAAACAAGTACTGTACACTGTGATTAAACTAGGGATTTATTGGTTAATATCAAGTGAGGGTTGGTTTAAATCATAAATGGGGAAACTCTGATCTAAAATACAAACTTAGTTTATGAATCCAGAAAGGAAGACATTGAATCATTATGGATTCTAACCCTTGTCTATCACCTCTGGATTCTACATAACCATTGATGGAAAGTAATCAAACACCAACCATGTCTTAATCTTAAATGTTTTATTCAATTGAGTATTACTGTGGTGTTAAGAACGATCGGACCGTTAGTGGGTCTGTTACTCTATTCATGCACCCAGGAATCTTTGTATTCCAGAAAAGGGTCATTGTTCCGTCACAAGGGCAATGTTGAGAGTCGAACAGCCTCCTCCGATCAGAATCATAGCAGCTTAGTACTTAGTGACATGCTGATTGAGTAATCAATCAGTAGGGTGCTAATGTTTACACCATAAATACTTAAGACAAATAAAATACAAATCTTTATAAAGACGTTTTCATAACTTAACTAAAACATCATCCCAATGCAAGGCTAACGAAGTCACAACAAACACCCCCTTTATCCTGACTGCTTTCCATTTAATTTTACTTAATTGTCTAGTTTAAATTAGTAGTATAAATTAGAAAACCAACAAAAACAAATTCCCAACTATTTTCTAAAAAACATTTCACTAGCTTGAATCGGACATCGTGATTACTTTGTTTCACAATACAGTTGATTTTAAAGAACGACCCTAGGTCATACTTGTCGCTATACACCTCTAGGTCACACAGCACTAGTAAACTTAGGCCCTAACATTTACAAATTTAAAACTTTCCACCGACACGCCACTGGTGGCCGGTCCAACGACAGGGTAAAACCTGATCGACCGCTGGTGGCGCGTCAAGCTTCAACGAGTGGAGAGAAGCAACGAGATCCTGAGGAAGGATGTAGAGGATATGAGGACTAGGAACAGTGTCCCCGCTCCTCAAGTCACTACTCCTATCCGAAGCAGGATCCTTGATTTCAGCACTCCTTCATCCGTGGAGCATCAAGGAGACTTTGTATCCATGCAACGAAACGCTAAAAATCCCAGATCCAATCCATGCCACAGGAGTCTCCACATCAAGGGGTCAACAATCTCATCCAGGATCCTTATACAGGACTCCTGATGGTGGTAACATGTTCAATAATTTTACTTCTAATAACACTGTTGGGACTAATAATTTTCAGGATCCTGGAGTTAGCCCTGTGATGGCAAGGGAGATACAGAAATTGAAGGATATGATATCAAGTGTTCCTAGAGTTGTACAACCAATTCCAAAAGTTTCTCCAACGGCGCATAGGATCTCAAGATTTGCACCACCTATCTGCGATGCTGAGATCCCAAAGAGATTCCAGACGCCCAATATGAAATTGTATGATGGAACAACGGATCCTGAGGAGCACATTGCGCAATACAGGGAAAGGATGGAAATCATTCCAATTCCTTCTAATCTTAAAGAAGCGTGCTTGTGCAAAGGCTTTGGCTCTACTCTCACAGGATCTGCACTAAAATGGCAATTGAACGTTCCTCCTTACTCTATTACTTCGTTTGCTCAATTGGTCAATTTATTTAATAATCAATTCTCTTGCAGTAGAACATTTGAAAAACTAACTACTGATTTATATAGAATTGTCCAAAAAGCTAATAAGTCTCTTCGAGATTTTGTAGGGAGGTTCGGGAGAGAGTCCTTGAACATACCTAATTTAGATATGCCTACCGCTGTACAAGCCTTTAAAATGGG
This sequence comes from Helichrysum umbraculigerum, assembly GCA_949592205.1. Classification (NCBI taxonomy): domain Eukaryota; kingdom Viridiplantae; phylum Streptophyta; class Magnoliopsida; order Asterales; family Asteraceae; genus Helichrysum; species Helichrysum umbraculigerum. The sequence goes on along the minus strand of CATIUR010000009.1, from coordinate 6,746,904 downwards.
GATCAAAAGGGATTCCCCATTCTATGAGGATCTTGTTATGAATCCTTGCAGGAACCTTGATGAGGTCAGAAATAGAGCTTTGAGGTTCATCAGATTGGAAGAGGACACGATGATACAGAAGATAGTGGATACTCAATCAGCATATGATAAACCCAACAGGAAATCAGACCCGTCCTCATTTAGATCAAACAGGAACAAACCTTACTCCAGAAATTAGGATCGTCGTGTGAATGCTGTTGAAGAGGATGATGAAGAATATCCTAAAATAACTGATTATAATTTTTCTGTGGATACAACAGATATATTGTGTGCCATGCAGGATCTAGGGGACAAGGCAAGATGGCCGAAGAAGAATGACAAACCTTACGCATGGAAGGAAAAATCTAAGTGGTGTGCTTACCATGAGGATTTCGGCCACACAACTGAGAACTGCATAGCTCTCCGGAAAGAGATCAGTCATCTGCTCAACAAAGGATACTTGAAGGATCTGCTTGGAAAAAAGAAGGATCACGCGAAGGATCATGACAGAGTTCAGGATCCTGAGTCTCAGGATAATCGCAGGATCCTTACCAGAGCAGGATCCCCACCTTCAGATGCCAAGGTAATCAATTTTATTTCTGGTGGTTCTGACATATGTGGCACTTCTTATTCCGCAGCAAAGAGACATGCAAGAGAGTCCAAATCAGATAAACCATATAAACCTACAAGGACTTCCATCAAGAAAGACGAGAGGATCATAGCGTTTGATGAGGACGATTTAGAAAATGTTCAGGATCCTCACCACGATGGTTTGGTTATTACTCTCTATGTTGCCAATCATTTTGTGCGAAGGATCCTGATTGATGGGGGAAGCTCAGTCAACATCATCTGTCAAGAAACTTTGAAGAGAATGGGTATTCCAGAATCAGAGATCACTTCAAAGTCCACTGTGTTGGTAGGATTCAGTGAGGAAGCAAAGAACACAGTTGGTGATATCAAGTTGCCGATCTACATCGAAGGGGTGAACTCCATTCAAAAGTTTTGCGTTATGGATTGTCTGTCAAGCTATAACATTATCCTAGGGAGACCCTGGTTGTGTGATATGAAGGCAGCACCCTCAACATATCATCAATGCGTCAAATTGCCAACTCCATGGGGGGTAGTCAAGATCAGCAGTGACCAACAAGAAGCAAAGGATTGCTATACAACATCGATGAAACCTGCTACCAAGCCTCCGTCAGCATAGCAATTAAAGAACAAGGCATGGGATGTCCTGGATACAAAGGAGCAGGACGTCAAAGAAGTGCCGCTGAGCTCAAAGGATCCTGAAGAAAAGGTGCTTGTAGGATCAAGCGTCCCAAAGGATCTTGAACAAGATCTGATCAAATTCCTGAATCAGAGGAAGTCAACTTATGCCTGGAAGCCAGAGGATATGACAGGTATATCTAGGGATATTATAACTCATAAACTTGGAATTGATAATAGTTTCAGGCCGGTTCAACAAAAGAGAAGGAAATTTGCACCAGAAAGGAATGCTATTATCCAGGCGAATGTTGAAAGATTACTTGCTGCTGGCATGATAAGGGAAGTAAAGTTTCCAAGATGGTTGGCAAACGTGGTAGTGGTACAAAAGAAGAATGAGAAATGGAGAGTGTGTGTGGACTATACGGATCTCAATAAGGCCTGTCCGAAGGATCCTTTCCCATTGCCTCATATAGACTCAATGGTGGATGCTACAGCTGGGCATGTGTAACACCCCCGAAATTCACTGTTTTGCGGAAGCATAGTTTGGGGTGTTACTAATCAAATATCACAGCACAAAGATAAAGTAAACGACATCTATATGCAACGTTTGTAAATTTGTTACATTCCATAGATATATAGTTTGAAAACTTAGTGTTTTCATACACAAAAATGTAATTTCCCTAGAGTCCGCGCGTGTAGCGGGAGATTCTATTACATAATCAAAATATACAAAAGATAATGCTAAGAATCTCCGTTAATGCAGTTGTGTTGAAATCATGCGACTCTAGCTAAAATCCTGGAGTAATCCTACTCCATCTGGGTACCTGAGAAAACATGCTAAAAAGTGTCAACCAAAAGGTTGGTGAATCTCACAGGTTTGTAAGTAATATCGGATTTGAACACGAGATTTCATTAGTAATGCCCGTAGGCGTAAAATCAGCCATTGCAATCCAGCAACCGTTAAATCAGTATTTGCAATCCAGCAAATGTAAATAAGTATGTTTATACCGTTGCCATGAGGCTCATAATCGAAGCTTAACCCGTAAATAATAACTTTGCTCCCGTGACATGCTCGTAATTGAGCAAGCATCAGTAACGAATAAGTAGTCACCCGTTTCTACGTGTAAATCAGTACGTGGCAGCGCTACTGCCCCGGGTGGGGAGGGTCATTTCCCTAATGGATCCATTAACTAGTGTTCGCGCTTAAGTCCATAACTAACGATATATGATGGAGAGACTTCTGTTCGTAAGTAAACTCATGCAATTTCGTTTGGTATAGTAAACAGTTTAGTACTTGTGTTCAAGAAAATCAGTAGCATGTATCTCCCCCAATAAGATAAAACAGTAAAAGTGGGGCCGTAAGACTCACCTGAGTCTTGTAATAAGCCGTAGCAATTAGCAAGTAGTAATTATAGCAAGTAGGTTCTCCGAACCCGTAACCTTCAGATGCCTATTCATATGAAGTTATGTAAGTATGCGTCTCACGAGACGTTTCGTTTAGTTGTACACAACTCGTATAGCCAATGTTTGTTCGTATGTTTGTAATTGTTCGTTTGTTTGTAAAACATGTTTGGGCCCGTTGGTGACTTAGTTGAATTGTTAATCTCGACATAGATTTACTCGTTTGGAATGTTATGTTTGAAAAACATGTTTCAATATCCCTTAGATATTATATCGTATAGTCGTTCGAAGTCCCAAAATGTATAACACTTAACTTGGAATTAAATTTGTAAATCTGCTGTGTTTTGCGACACTAAATACGACACTAAAGTTTGTCATACGACACAAGGCTTGTGTCGCAGACGTCATGCGACACAAGGATACGACACAAGGATTTGTGTCGCATCAGATACGAAATGCTAATTTAATAGCGACATAGTGGTTGTGTCGTATGGAATACGACATAGTATGCGACATAGAGTGCGACACAATATTGTGTCGCATAGATTACGACACAAAAGGCTCGGTACGACACAAGGTACGACATTAATGGGTTTATGCGACATAGCATGCGACACAAGGCTTGTGTCGCATGGATGAACACCAGCCCAGAAACTTTCGGGTTTCGAAGATTTTCGACCAAAAACGCAAATCTAACCCATTTTTGAGCTATAAAATCGTGTATTATTCATGTATTAGGTTATATCTAAGTTGTGTACACATCAAAACATTAAAACATTACACCAAAATGAATAGATCTAAGATTTTAAGAATTTCTTACTTTTGCAAATCGAGCTAAATGGAGGAAGAATTGATGAAAACGGTCTTGATATTCTTGCTCCACTCGTGATGGTGATTCCGAATATGTAATTTTCGTGTGTCGGTTTGGATTCCGAAAATTTGGTGTAATTTGGAGTTGAGAGAGTTTGGTGGTTGTGTGTGTTTTGATAGAATGAAAAAATGAAAGAGAAAGTTGGGGTGGGGATGGGTTGGTGGCTGATCCAAAAGTCAAGGGAGGGGAAAACATCCCTCAAAACGCGGTATTTACTCCGTGCCCTAATCGTTTAATCCTTTGTTTTTAGTATTTAACCAAACCGTTATATTTTAAAATGTAACTGGAATATTTAAATAAACATACCTTGAAATTAATAATAAAAACATTTGTCGAAATATTTAAATTATTAATTAGCGTTTAGTATGTTTTTGTCGCATCATTTAAATGTCGTCACGATAATATAAATAATGTTCGTTCACTTGTGTATTTTATATAATAAAATACGTTCTCATTATTTAAGAAATTTCTGTCACCAACATCCAAGTAAACTGTGTCGGACTCCGTCCGGTTAATTTGCACGATTTATCCAAATCGCGTAAGTACATCAACATACATATATAAATTACCTTATATATATACAAATAGAGCCTGTAATTAGTCCTATTACATACTAATTACAACTAGTTACAAACAATTAGGCATAATTAATTATCCTAATTTTGCAGGTGTTACATTCTCCCCTTGTTAAAGAAATTTCGTCCCGAAATTAAGTTGAGTGCACGGACGGTGCGTTAGTTGGGAAGAGATGTGGGTATTTCTGTCGTATTTGGTCTTCCCGTTCCCAGGTGAACTCAGGGCCGCGCCTAGAATTCCACCTGACCTTTACGATGGGAATACGACTCTGTTTCAATCGTTTGACCTCACGGTCCATGATTTCCATAGGTTCCTCGACAAAATGAAGTTTATCATCGATTTGGATTTCGTCGAGCGGTATAATCAGTGTCTCGTCAGACAGACATTTCTTCAAGTTAGAAATGTGGAATGTGTTGTGTACGCTGCTAAGTTCGGCAGGAAGTTGCAGGCGATATGCCACTGGACCAATCCTTTCAAGGATTTCGAATGGTCCGATATATCTAGGATTTAGTTTGCCTCGTTTTCCGAATCGAATAACACCTTTCCACGGTGCCACTTTGAGAAGTACCTTGTCCCCTACCTGGAACTCAAGGTGTTTGCGTCTCACGTCAGCATAGCTCTTTTGACGATCACGTGCGGCTTTCAGCCGGTTTTGAATACCAATGATTTTCTCAGTAGTTTCTTGAATGATATCTGGACCCGTGAGTTGGGAATCTCCTAACTCAGTCCAACAGATAGGTGATCGGCACTTACGCCCGTAAAGTGCCTCGAAGGGTGCAGCCTTTATGCTGGTATGGTAACTGTTGTTGTACGAGAACTCGCACAACGGTAAATGATTTTCCCAAGAAGTACCGAAGTCAACTACGCAGGCTCGTAGCATATCCTCCAGTGTTTGAATAGTTCGCTCGCTTTGGCCATCGGTTTGCGGGTGATAAGCAGTACTCATATCCAGACGAGTACCAAGAGATTTTTGTAATGATTGCCAAAAGTTAGAAGTAAAACGGCTGTCCCTATCCGAGATGATCGAGATAGGCACACCGTGTCGCGAGATGATTTCTTTGACATAGATGCGAGTCAGACGCTCCATCTTGTCGGTTTCCTTTATGGCCAGAAAATGAGCAGATTTCGTGAGACGGTCCACGATCACCCAAATGGTATCGCAACCACTCAAAGTTTTCGGTAGTTTGGTAATGAAGTCCATGGAAATCTGTTCCCATTTCCATTGAGGAATTTCAGGTTGTTGGAGCAACCCCGAGGGTCTTTGGTGTTCGGCCTTGACTTTGGAACAGGTTAGGCATTTACTGACGTACAAGGCAATGTCAGCTTTCATGTTAGGCCACCAATACAACCCTTTGACGTCGTGATACATCTTGTCAGAACCAGGATGTACAGAGTATCGAGATTTGTGAGCTTCAGCCATCACCAAATCTCGCAAGTTTCCGAATTTGGGTAACCATACCCGGTTAGAGAAGTATCGAGTTCCATCGGGTTTGATTTCGAGTTGTTTATCCAAGCCTCGCAAGGCTTCATTTTTCAAGTTTTCATCGTTGAGTGCTTCGAGTTGAGCGGTAAGGATTTGAGAAGGGAGCTCGTTATGAATTGTCATAGAGAGTGCTCGGACTCGAAGGGGTTTCACTCGTTCTTTTCGGCTTAAGGCATCGGCAACTACGTTAGCTTTGCCCGGATGGTATTTGATCTCGCAGTCGCAGTCACTAAGTAACTCAACCCAGCGACGTTGTCTCATGTTTAGATCTTTCTGATCGAATATATGTTGGAGACTTTTGTGATCGGTAAAGATAGTGCTTTTCGTACCGTAGAGATAATGCCTCCAGATTTTCAATGCGAAGACCACAGCACCTAACTCAAGGTCGTGGGTCGTATAGTTTTTCTCGTGGATTTTTAGTTGTCGCGAGGCATAGGCAATGACTTTTTCCCGTTGCATTAACACACAACCAAGTCCTTGGTGTGAGGCGTCGCAGTAAACTACGAAATCGTCGGTGCCCTCGGGTAAGGACAAGATTGGTGCACTGCAAAGTTTGTTTTTCAATAGCTGGAAGGCTGACTCCTGTTTATCCGTCCAATCGAACTTCTTATCTTTCTGAGTCAGTGTGGTTAGGGGAACAGCTATTCTTGAAAAGTTTTCGATGAATCGGCGGTAATAACCAGCAAGACCCAAGAATTGTCTCACTTCAGTCGGAGTGGTCGGTGACTCCCAGCCCTTGATTGCTTCAATCTTGGCGGGATCAACATGAATTCCTTGGCTGTCAATCACGTGCCCGAGGAATTGAACGGTTCGGATCCAGAACTCACACTTAGAGAATTTGGCATATAACTCTTCGTGTTTCAGAAGTCCTAGAATGGTTTTCAGATGTTGAGCATGTTCCTGCTCGTTGCGAGAGTAAATCAGAATATCGTCGATGAACACAATGACGAATTTGTCAAGATATGGTTTGCACACCCGATTCATAAGGTCCATGAATACGGCCGGTGCGTTGGTCAATCCGAATGGCATCACTTGGAATTCGTAATGCCCATAACGAGTTCGGAAAGCTGTCTTTGGAATATCATTGTCGCGAACTCGGAGTTGATGATAACCTGACCGTAGATCAATCTTTGAGTAAACACTCGATCCCTGGAGTTGGTCAAATAGGTCATCGATTCTGGGAAGTGGATACCGATTCTTTATGGTTAGTTTATTCAGCTCTCGGTAATCGATACACATGCGGAAAGATCCATCTTTCTTTTTCACGAATAAGACCGGAGCTCCCCAAGGCGAGGAACTTGGTCGAATGAATCCTCTGTCCAGGAGTTCTTGTAGTTGATTAGACAACTCCTGCATTTCGGATGGTGCTAAACGGTATGGGGCTCGTGCCACGGGTGCAGCTCCGGGCACAAGTTCGATTTGAAACTCAACTTGTCTAGGTGGCGGAAGTCCGGGCAAGTCTTCAGGAAAGACTTCCGGGAAATCCCGCACGATTGGAACATTCTCAAGTCGCTTCTCCTCCGACTTCTTCTCCGTTACATGTGCGAGGATGGCTTGATACCCTTTTCGTAGATATTTTCTAGTTTTCAGACATGATACAATATTAAGATTTCGTCTACCGGTCTCCCCTTGTAAGGCTAAGGTTCCACCGGAGACAAGAGGTATGCGAACGAGTTTGTCATGACAAACGATTTCAGCTCGGTGCTTGGATAACCAATCCATACCGACAATAATATCAAAGCTGCCGATCTCGACAGGGATTAAATCAATGGGAAACGTTTCGTTCATGAGGTTAAGAGTACAGTTGGGTATGATGCTATCAGTTTCAATCAGCTTGCCGTTAGCTAATTCTACAATGTATTTAGCATCTAAGGTAGTGGGAGTTATATCAAGTAAAGGGCTAAATTTCTCAGAAATGAAGCTTCTATCGGCACCGGTATCAAATAACACAGAAGCAGTAAGGTCGTTGAGAAGAAACGTACCCGTCACGACGTTCGGGTCCTGTCTGGCTTCCCCAGCCTTGATAACGAAAGCTCTACCGCGAGCAGGGTTGTTGTTGTTGTTTTTCAGCTTTGGGCAATCTTTCTTGAAATGCCCTGTATTTCCGCACCCAAAGCAGGCCTTTGGTGCATTAGTGTTGGGGGTAGGAATGTTGGTTCGGCAATCCTTGGCTAGATGCCCGAACCGTTTGCAGTTTGAGCAAGGGCAAGAACCGTCATGGTGGCGGTTTCATTTGGGACAGTAGGGTATGCTCCCGCTGTACCCTTTCTTCTCCGAAGTTCCAGATGAATAAGCCTTAAGGTACTCAGGCTTTTTGTTGGAGGTTTGGTTGGATGAGTTGGGGTTTCCTTCCCACTTGCGTTTGTTGTTTGCAGATGGGGTTGAAGTTGTGCCACGGCGGACAGAATTTGCCGTTAGTTCATGGGCCATACGGATGGCGCTCTGAATAGTACCCGGTTTGGATGAAGTCACCAGGTCTTGGAGTCTCTCAGGAAGACCATCAACAAATTTCTCAATCCTCTTGTACTCAGGATCGACCATGGTTGGGCACAGAAGTGCCAGTTGGTGGAAACGGTTGGTATATCCGGTGATATCATCACCCTGCATCTTGTGGTTCCAGAATTCCACTTCTAGTTGTTTCAATTCATCCCTGGGGCAATACTCGCCCCTCAACATCTTCTTCAACTCCTCCCACGGGAGTTGGTAAGCAGTAGCAACACTCACAGTCTGGGCATAAGTGTTCCACCAGGTGAGTGCGGTGTCAGTAAAAGTACTAACGGAGAACTTAACCTTATCTCCCTCCGCACAGTTGCAGATAAGAAATACAGACTCAACTTTCTCGATCCAGCGTACTAGACCGATAGCTCCCTCAGTACCTGCAAAGTTTAGAGGTTTGCAGTTCTGAAAGTCTTTGTATGAACAGGGTTTAGCAGTAGTGGTTTCAGCGGCATCGCTGTTCCTCGAGGAATTTGGTGGAGTATTCCGAGCCAAGGCTTCAGTAACAGCCTGGGTTATAAGGGAGGTAATCTGGGCATCGGTGTATGGTCTTGTCTTTGGCGGCATGATTCTTCAATAAAAGAAATGAAGATACATGAGATTTTTGTAGGAACTTGTAATTGTCACAGATGTACATGTATAAAAGCAGTAATACATAACATCAACATGGAAAAATGACAATTATGTGAGTTGAAATATCAAGGAAAGTTTGATAGATAATGTGGGTTCAAAGGTTACATCCTACAGGGATATAAGAAAGGTGTCGGGAATTGTTACATCCGACTAGTTTATAGAGTAGGTCGTTCGGTGTTGTTCCAGTTCAAGATTTTCGAGTCTTTGTTCCTGACGGCGGAATTGGGTAGTCAATGTTGGCAACGCAAGATGTGCCGAGTTCTGAGAGTTATGTACAGGATAAGGGTTGGTCCGAGGTGACCTTGTGTTCCTCCTGGGTACTCGTGGGTTCCGTGACCTATGTGAGTGAGAGTGTGACGGATTAGGTGGTGTGTTTGCCATTCCTGTGGCAGAATGTAAGTAAGACGAGGCTAATATATATACATATATCATATCCAGCCTATTGTCTAGCACGTATCAAGTAATGGTCCGGTTCTCTCGTGGTCAGAGTCAACTAATGTATCCCCGTTCAACATAATTATTTCAGACCTTACATCATCTTTCCTTAATTGTACATAGTTGATCAGGCTATGTTAAATTAAAGTTGTATGCTGTAATTCCTGAACCAGCCATGTCTAATAAGAGAGTACTGCCTAACGGTCATAGTCTAGGCCCACTAAATGCAACCTAGTTCACTATAACCTTAGGCTCTGATACCAATCTGTAACACCCCCGAAATTCACTGTTTTGCGGAAGCATAGTTTGGGGTGTTACTAATCAAATATCACAGCACAAAGATAAAGTAAACGACATCTATATGCAACGTTTGTAAATTTGTTACATTCCATAGATATATAGTTTGAAAACTTAGTGTTTTCATACACAAAAATGTAATTTCCCTAGAGTCCGCGCGTGTAGCGGGAGATTCTATTACATAATCAAAATATACAAAAGATAATGCTAAGAATCTCCGTTAATGCAGTTGTGTTGAAATCATGCGACTCTAGCTAAAATCCTGGAGTAATCCTACTCCATCTGGGTACCTGAGAAAACATGCTAAAAAGTGTCAACCAAAAGGTTGGTGAATCTCACAGGTTTGTAAGTAATATCGGATTTGAACACGAGATTTCATTAGTAATGCCCGTAGGCGTAAAATCAGCCATTGCAATCCAGCAACCGTTAAATCAGTATTTGCAATCCAGCAAATGTAAATAAGTATGTTTATACCGTTGCCATGAGGCTCATAATCGAAGCTTAACCCGTAAATAATAACTTTGCTCCCGTGACATGCTCGTAATTGAGCAAGCATCAGTAACGAATAAGTAGTCACCCGTTTCTACGTGTAAATCAGTACGTGGCAGCGCTACTGCCCCGGGTGGGGAGGGTCATTTCCCTAATGGATCCATTAACTAGTGTTCGCGCTTAAGTCCATAACTAACGATATATGATGGAGAGACTTCTGTTCGTAAGTAAACTCATGCAATTTCGTTTGGTATAGTAAACAGTTTAGTACTTGTGTTCAAGAAAATCAGTAGCATGTATCTCCCCCAATAAGATAAAACAGTAAAAGTGGGGCCGTAAGACTCACCTGAGTCTTGTAATAAGCCGTAGCAATTAGCAAGTAGTAATTATAGCAAGTAGGTTCTCCGAACCCGTAACCTTCAGATGCCTATTCATATGAAGTTATGTAAGTATGCGTCTCACGAGACGTTTCGTTTAGTTGTACACAACTCGTATAGCCAATGTTTGTTCGTATGTTTGTAATTGTTCGTTTGTTTGTAAAACATGTTTGGGCCCGTTGGTGACTTAGTTGAATTGTTAATCTCGACATAGATTTACTCGTTTGGAATGTTATGTTTGAAAAACATGTTTCAATATCCCTTAGATATTATATCGTATAGTCGTTCGAAGTCCCAAAATGTATAACACTTAACTTGGAATTAAATTTGTAAATCTGCTGTGTTTTGCGACACTAAATACGACACTAAAGTTTGTCATACGACACAAGGCTTGTGTCGCAGACGTCATGCGACACAAGGATACGACACAAGGATTTGTGTCGCATCAGATACGAAATGCTAATTTAATAGCGACATAGTGGTTGTGTCGTATGGAATACGACATAGTATGCGACATAGAGTGCGACACAATATTGTGTCGCATAGATTACGACACAAAAGGCTCGGTACGACACAAGGTACGACATTAATGGGTTTATGCGACATAGCATGCGACACAAGGCTTGTGTCGCATGGATGAACACCAGCCCAGAAACTTTCGGGTTTCGAAGATTTTCGACCAAAAACGCAAATCTAACCCATTTTTTAGCTATAAAATCGTGTATTATTCATGTATTAGGTTATATCTAAGTTGTGTACACATCAAAACATTAAAACATTACACCAAAATGAATAGATCTAAGATTTTAAGAATTTCTTACTTTTGCAAATCGAGCTAAATGGAGGAAGAATTGATGAAAACGGTCTTGATATTCTTGCTCCACTCGTGATGGTGATTCCGAATATGTAATTTTCGTGTGTCGGTTTGGATTCCGAAAATTTGGTGTAATTTGGAGTTGAGAGAGTTTGGTGGTTGTGTGTGTTTTGATAGAATGAAAAAATGAAAGAGAAAGTTGGGGTGGGGATGGGTTGGTGGCTGATCCAAAAGTCAAGGGAGGGGAAAACATCCCTCAAAACGCGGTATTTACTCCGTGCCCTAATCGTTTAATCCTTTGTTTTTAGTATTTAACCAAACCGTTATATTTTAAAATGTAACTGGAATATTTAAATAAACATACCTTGAAATTAATAATAAAAACATTTGTCGAAATATTTAAATTATTAATTAGCGTTTAGTACGTTTTTGTCGCATCATTTAAATGTCGTCACGATAATATAAATAATGTTCGTTCACTTGTGTATTTTATATAATAAAATACGTTCTCATTATTTAAGAAATTTCTGTCACCAACATCCAAGTAAACTGTGTCGGACTCCGTCCGGTTAATTTGCACGATTTATCCAAATCGCGTAAGTACATCAACATACATATATAAATTACCTTATATATATACAAATAGAGCCTGTAATTAGTCCTATTACATACTAATTACAACTAGTTACAAACAATTAGGCATAATTAATTATCCTAATTTTGCAGGTGTTACAGCATGAGATTCTAACCTTCATGGATGCTTCATCATGATTTCAACAAATTCAGATGGAACCTTCGGACCAGGAAGACACAGCCTTCATAACTCCCACAGGTATATATTGTTATATTGCTATGCCTTTTGGTCTTAAAAATGCAGGTGCAACGTATCAAAGGCTAGTCAATATGATGTTCAAAGACCAATTGGGAAGCACAATGGAAGTGTACATTGATGACATGGTAGTGAAGTCAAAGAAAACTGAGAATCATCTTCAGGATCTCAAGGTGGCCTTTGACATCCTGGATCACTACAACATGAAGCTTAATTCTGCAAAATGTCACTTTGGAGTGGGGGCAGGAAAGTTCTTAGGATATATGGTGACCAAGAGAGGAATAGAAGCTAGCCCAGAACAAATCAAAGCTATTCTTAATCTGAAATCTCCATCAAGTCCAAAGGATATACAAAGGTTAACGGGAAGGATAGCAGCTCTGAACCGTTTTATTTCAAGATCCCCAGATAGGTGCAAGGAATTTTATGATATCCTAAAGAAGAATAAGAAGTTCGAATGGGGAGAAAAGCATGAAGCTGCGTTTCAGGAATTAAAGGATTACTTGTCAACAGCTCTTTATTGATGAAGACTGAGAATGGGGAACCACTGTTTCTCTATTTATCAGTGTCAAGGAATGCCGTAAGTGCGGTGCTCGTAAGTGATCATGAAGAACACCAACATCATGTTTACTATGTAAGTAAAAGCCTACTAGATGCTGAAACCCGGTATTCTCATCTCGAAAAACTTATACTTGCATTAGTCATGGCGTCAACTAAACTTAGGCATTATTTTGAGACACACCCTATACATGTAAGAACTAATTATCCTATCAAAAACGTTTTGAGAAAACCTGAAATGTCAGGACGTTTAGCTAAATGGTCCGTAAAATTAAGTGCTTATAATCTGATTTATGAACCTAGGAATGCAATTAAATCTCAAGCTTTAGTGGATTTTATAGCAGACTTTAATAGTGATCTTCAAAACGAAGTAGATTTAGAGGTACAAGAATTAAATCAAATAAGTGAGAAATGGACATTATACACTGATGGTGCTTCTAATATAAAAGGAACTGGATTAGGAATTGTATTAAAGTCACCTCAAGGTGATATTATGCCTCAAGCCGTAAGATGTGAATTCCAAGCTATGAATAATGAGGCAGAATATGAAGCATTAATTGCAGGATTACAATTAGCTAAGGATATCGGAATAAAATACTTGAACGTGTATGTTGACTCATTGTTAATTGCTAATCATTATAATGGATCTTATACTGTAAAAGTAGATAGATTAGCTGCATATTTGGAGATTGTTAAGGATCTTGCAGGTAGCTTCGAGATCTTCGACATCCAACAGGTACCACGTGAGGATAATACTGAAGAGGATGCTTTGGCAAATCTGGGGTCAAGCTTAAGGATCCCACCAGATGTCAGGATACCAATTATACACATTGCAGCGCCTGCCATCGCTGATAAGGATCTCAATGAGGAGTAAGTCTGTGACATTGAGGATTCTCAGCCTAGAGATAATTCGAATGCATCAGGTTCTGGGGGCAAGTCAGGATCATGGACGCAACCAATCATGGAATACTTACAACACGATGTGATCCCTAAGGATGAGAACAATCCCAAAGCTTTCAGGTTAAAGGTATCTCGCTTTACTATTGAAAATGGTATATTATATAAAAAATCACTTGTAGGACCATTATTGCGATGCCTTGAGGATCCCGAAGCAAAAGCAGTTCTTAAGGATATACATGGAGGTGATTGTGGGAATCATTCTGGGGGCAGAGCGTTATTTTCAAAAGTTTTAAGGACAGGATACTTCTGGCCTACTATGAAGAAGGATTCCATGGATTTTGCTCGTAAATGTGATGCTTGTCAAAGACACGGGAACATTCATCATCAACCGGCAGAACTGATGCATCCGATTATCTCACCATGGCCGTTTATGAAATGGGGAATGGACATTGTTGGAAAACTACATGTTGCTCCTGGAGGAAAAGTGTTCATGCTTGCAATGACGGATTATTTTTCAAAGTGGATTGAGGCTGAAGCATTTGTTCAAGTGAAGGAAAAGGATGTCATCTCATTCATTAAGAGAAATATCCTCACAAGGTTTGGGATCCCGGCGGAGATAGTGTGTGAAAACGGATCTCAATTTATTGGAAGAAGAACGACTAGGTTTTGTGAAAGTTGGGGAATCAAGATGATAACTTCAACACCAGTCCATCCTCAAGCTAATGGACAAGCAGAATCTAGCAACAAGATTATAATCAACAATCTTAAGAAAAGGCTGGATGCTAAAAAAGGAAGGTTGGCTGAAGAATTGCCTTTTGTTTTATGGGCTGATAGGACTACAGAGAAGGAAGCAACTAAGCAAACACCTTTTGCTTTGGTGTTTGGATCCGAAGCTGTGATCCCGACGGAAATGGTGATCCCAACGACAAGGTCCCAGATGCAGACTTTGGAAGTAAATAAGGAAGCATTGATTCAGGATCTGGACACTGTGGATGAATTAAGGGATCGTGCTAAATTCAGGATTGCAGCATACCAACAAAGGATTTCAAGTTCCTACAACAAAAATGTCAGGATAAGAAGGTTTCGAGTAGGAGATTTGGTATTAAGGAAAGTATTTCAAAATACTAAGAATCCTACGGAAGGAAAACTAGCACCAAAGTGGGAAGGTCCATACTTGATAGATTCGGATGCTGGAAATGGGGCATATTGGTTGGCCAACATGGATGGAGAACTACTTCCAAGATCCTGGAATGCCATTCATTTGAAACTCTATCACGTGTAAGTTGAATGTTTCTGTTCAACGTATAAGGTACTCCTATGATCCTTAACTTTTCATTGATTTTATTCTTTGGTATATATATATATATGTATGTGTGTACCGTAATTATGTATTAATATATGCATGAAAGTTTTACATCATTATTATTGTTCTCGTTGAATACTGTACTGACTTAAGCATCGGAGGGGTGTTAGGCAAACTAACACCCACCTTTACCCGAGATTTTGTATTTGCTGTAGTTCATGCATTTAAGGATCATGGAACGAAGATTAGGGGTTGGCCACCTCTCCTCCGTTAAGGATCCCAACGATCCTCTAAGGTTTAGAGGTTTCCGTATGGATAAACACCTCTCTACGAAAAGGGTTTTGACACCTCGCCAGGAGCGCACGATGTTTGATTATAGTGCCACAGTTAGGGAATCGGTGATGCCTCTGGTACCCGACAACTTCATTTCCATTGGCCTATAGATCAAGCGCTAACGAATGTCAATACTGATGTGCACTATACGTATCGATCTAAGGTTTGTGTCGTTTTCACGTCACTCTAAGGTTTGTAATGTTTTCGCATTACTCAATTGGTTAGGCATTTTCATGTCTCAAATGGCGTAGCCCAAGTACATAAGGCTTGTAATGACTTCTCATTACGTAATACGCACGGTTTGTAATGTTTTCACATTACTCTAACGATTTGGCATTTACATGTCACTATTATAGTTTTCTTAAACTATCCATTGGTTATAATGTTTTCACATTGTCAAAGTTCTAAATTGGTTAAGTCTAATAAATAATTTTGTTAGCTCTAATGATTTCACGAATGTCAAAACTTGTTTTTATCTAAGGGTCATTGATAAAACTATTTTGATCTAAGGATTGTTTATAAAATCTTTTTGATCTAAGGAAATATTCATCAGGATTTACCATTATCTATAGAATATTTTAGGATCCTGGAATCTCAGGATCCTAAACTCAAGTCTGTATGAAAACCCAGTTAAGGATCCCTGAATCTAAGGATCCCAAACTCAGGATTATATCGGATCCAATTAAGGATTCTAGAAGTCTATGATGCTGAATGGATATTGAGAGAATCTTCTCATTATCCTGGATGTATCCTGAGGGAATCTCCTCAGGATCCTGTTTCTGAGCAAATGTCAAGTAAATATATGTACTGAGGGAATCTCCTCAGTATTCTGAAGGCACAAGTTAAAGATAATATCCTAATATTATTCACAGCAAAAGATCTAATGATCACATAATCCTAAGGTCAAAGTTTAGAAGTGCAGAAAATAGAAATTGTCTTGTGGCAAACATGAACCACATTCAAAAAACCACCATGGTTGACCATACCAGGTCAACCTCACCCCAAATAATTGTTTTGTTACAATCACAACCCATAAAAACTAAACATAGAGTAAAAGTCGGGCTCCGGCTAGTCAAATGCCATCCTCGCCTGAGGATCCTTCGCTGTTGATTGGATTGACAGTTGTTTTCTCGTTACTTTTAGAGTTAGATGCCTCACCTTTGTTCGGTGTCTCGGTGATCCGTATCTTGGGCGCCTTGCGTGCCTTTCCTTTTAGAATCCAGGATCCTCCGAGACCAATGAAAAATGGATTTGTAGGAAAATCATCTTTCATTTTTGCCAATTTCTCCTTCCATCCCTTGACGTCCCAAAAACTGGTATCCAGCCCGTTTTCGGCAGCTTCTATGGCCATATGGATCTTGGATTCCAACACAGCAATAGTGGCATCTCTTTTCATTTCTTCCAATAGGTTGTTGTTTGATCCTTCTTCACGATCGGATTTGTCGGTGAGCTTGACTTTGAGCCCCTTGATTTTTCGCTTGGCTTTCTCCAATTCAAGAGTTCTCTTGTTAAGGGTGAATGTCAGAGCATCTACCGTTTTGACTTTATCAGTATATTCTTCTATCATCACATCTACATCCTGATGAAGGAATTAGTGTTAGGCTTTTTTTATTTAAAAGGAGATAAAAAGAAGGGGCCTTACTATCAGAAGATTGGAAGAGGGGTTGTTGACATCGTATAAATCTTCGACCTTTCTCTTTTTGGAGAGAAAGTGTGTTGGGAGAGGCTTGAAACTGGAAGCTCCGATCTTGGTTGCCTCTTTTTGAGATGGAATTTCTGAATCAATGTCGGATAAACTGAAATGCACTGGAAGATTATGAAAGAATTTAGAACAAAGGAGAAAGAAAATGTAAACAGAAGAGAAATGAGGGGTGGAAAATTACCTGACATGGCTGATTCCTTGTGATTGCTCCGATTGTTCTCGTTGAAGAGTGGATATGGGAATGAGGTTTTGGAGTAATTATTGGCCAGAATAACGAAGAAGAAGGATGAGAGATAAGAGGACTTGTGTGACGTGGCGGTGACGGTTTGATGTGATAAGGGTTAAATGTTATCATTACTGTTTGGATGCGGTCTCCAATACACGCAAAATATCTTACCTAACACGATTTAAGCGGTTACTAGGAGAAGTTATAACGTTTAAGGATCCTGAAAAACGTTATAACTTCGGGGGCAATTGTTGTGGGTAGATTTTTACTAACCTTTGCAGGATCCTAACTAGCATCATATGTACGCCTCGCAGGTATGGTAGTCGTTTAGATTTTATATTCGTATCTCAGGATAATGATAGCTTGTAAGTCTGTTTTTAGGATCACTAATGTAATCAAGGATCCTGGATATACTATTGTTATTTCTCTTGCAGGATCCTAGTCAGGATATATTTATCTAACATAATTATGCAGGATGCTGAACGTGGAGGATCCTTGAGTAAGGATCCTAAGTATATTCTGGAGTATGCATAACTCAGGATCCTGGACCTGTATTAGTTCAGGATCGTGAGTTGATTAACGTGTATATTTTTCTTAAGTGTTGACCAGGTCTTAGGAGAAACGCGTTAATGAGATATGCTCCGGATTTTGTGAAGAGCTTCTGATACGATTTTGTGAAGACGAAGTCTTATGCACGTGTGGAATAGAGTCAAAAGAGACGTTGGTGGTCTTCATCATTCCTCGGAGGATCCCTGATTTCTCGGAATTATTGTTAAACGCTTTTAGTATATAAACGAGGCTTGGGTGATCGATTAGGTTAACGAATACTCACTACTCATACCTGTAACTCACAAAAACACTCTGCTATTTCTTCACTTTACGATCATTTCATCAACACTTAGCTAAATTCACACACAATCACTTAGCCGATCATCCTTGTGCTCTTATTTTGTAAACAATTACTTTCATTTTAATAATATTTACAAAGGCAAGGATCATTTGATCCTTCCTGAGGTTTTGTGCCGGCGACCAACCTTGATCAAGGGCTTTCCTCGTATATCTCGGTGTCGTTTTTTGCTTATTTGCTTATTACATTGTTCTTCATAATTCACGCAATCTTAATTGTATTTACTTAATATTTTTGTCGTTGATCTTATGTAACACCCCAATATTCGAGACAATTACTCTATGAGGAACCAAAAACGCCAGAATCATCATCACCATAAATCTTCTTCTTCCAACTTGTGATTAAGCTCAGAATCTTCAAGAAATCATTGTTAGTATCATCTCTAACTCTTTTGTAAGTATTTTCCTTCTTAAATCATAATCTAGGGTTTAAGTGGTTAAAGGGTTTTGGAGATTTTCATCAATTGGGTTAAATTAGATTATGAAATTGACTCAATTGGTGTTTATTAGAATGATTATCACTAGTATTAACCCTTCTAATCTCTGGAAGTGATGAATTCACCATTAGTGTTCTTGGTGAAATTAAGGGGTTTTGCTAAAATCCTCTTGAATTGAGTTTATGAATATTATAAGTAGTTAATTATGATGATGGGAGTATTAATAGGTTATGTTAATAAGAAATCAATTAGTTAAGAACTTTGATTAGTGATTATTAGAACTAATCAAAGTGGGGGAGAAAGAATTGTGATTTGCTAACTAGTTGTAATAAATTTTAGAATCTAAATGTGTTATTATGTATCATGTGTATAGGTGATAAAGGATTGGAATAATTATAATCTTTGCTAAGTGAATTCATCATCCAAGACTAAGGTGAGTACATTGTGAATCAATTAGGTGAAGGTTATGTGATTTCGGATTGTTTAAGAACAAGAGATTTCACATAATCATGTTATTGTTATCATTATTGTGTTCATGTAATTGGATGATAAAGTGTAGAGTTATGATTACGAAATAATAACTAATACGAAATATGTGCATTGCACAATTGTATCTTATGGGCCGCGGATCCAATTGGTATCTATTACTATCTATATTTGCTATTTGATAGTTTAAGAGTTTTTATGTGATTGCATTGCTTAGTTGATTTCCTATGTATTCACTAAGCCTTTTATGCTTATTTCGTATCATTTAAATGTATTGTAGGTAATACTTCGAAAGGAAAAGATAAGGAAATCAAGAAAGAATAGCGTGGATTGGTTTGCAAGTTGTAAGTGCAAGCCTTCTCTTTTGGTATCGTTTTGATGAACTTGTCTAATACGCCCTCAAACTAAGGTTTTTGAATGTTAAGCAATATATGTATAGTTTATCGGATGGTTGACTTTGAAGGTCAACTCTAGTGTCGGGTCGAATCGTTATGTGTTATGAACTTGTGAACTTATAAATATATGGATGTAAATATTACTATGGTTAAAGTAAAGAAATCTTATGGAAATTAAGTAATCCGGTTGATTTTAAGTTGTATCTTGTATATATGGTTAAATAGAGTCGTTATAGTGTCAAGGTATGGTAAAAAGAGGAACGGGTCAAAAGGGTGTCTAATTGGGTCATAATTGGATAAAAGTGTTAAAATGGATCGGAATTGATCCAAAGGATTAAAAAGTGAATGGCTAGAGTTATGAAACTTTGGTCAATTGCCTTAAGTCTATTATTACATGATGAAAAAGTGCCTAAATGTATATGACCTGAATTGGAGTAGAACAAAATTTAAGTTGTTCACTAAAAGTGTCGAAAATTGGTTATAAGGTCATTTTGGTCATTTTGCGAGAAATTGCGAAAGTGTCTAAAGTGAAAGTTAGATAATGTTATTGTGAAAGTGTGTACCAAATTTCAAGTCTTAATAACGTCTGAGTTAAAAGATATGATGATTTGAAATTTGTGTTTTGGTCATAAGCTAAACAGGTTCAGGACCTGCTGTGCAGGGGGTTTACCCGGCGGGTAACCCCTGTACCCGGCGGGTACCTTTCGAATATGAACGAGCCGGCGGGTGAGAACCTGACCCGGCGGCTGATATATCCTTTAAACGAACGAATAGTTTCTGTTACCAAAACATTAAATCAACCGGCGGATTCTATAGGTGACCCGGCGGGTCCTCCCGTTTACCCGGCGGGTAAAGGTGGTACCCGGCGGGTACTGCCTGTTTTTTTTTGGAATTTTCTTATTTGTAAATTCTGGGACCATTGTAGTGTTATTATAAGTACAGGTATTATTATTATAAATCTGAAAGTGTATTGTTCAAAAAAAAATATATATATATATATTTCGGGCGTTTCAAGTTGGTATCAGAGCGATAGTTTAAGAGAATTACGTAATCCACATTAGGATTGCATAATCTTAAACTATTGTGAATCTATTATTATGTTTCTTATTGTATTTTTGTAAGAATCTTTTATGTGAAATTATGTTAAACCTTAAGGACAATTGTTGCTGTGGTTGGATACGTTCAAGAGAATTGAATAGAAGTGTGTGATTAGTATAATATGTCTATGTCTGGCCAACTTAGTTGTATTATACTATTGCACATGGGTGATTCAAAACCCTTGAATGTAAAATAGCTTTGGTGAATGATTGTTCTTAATGGTTGTATAGGATTGCTTAGACTTCTATTAATATACGAAATTTGGAATATGTTGATTAAATTGTTAATCTCTGTAGTAAATGGAATCAATGGACCAAGGTGATAGGAGTCTAAATCCTGATGATGAGGCAACGATTAAACAAATCGTTGGGCAAGCCCTTAAAGAGTTTGGCCCAACAATAATTGCCGAAGTAGATAACATAGTGACTTCTAAAGTTAATGCAGTAATGAGTGATAAATTAAAAGAATTCGAACAACAACATCCTATCTTGACGAATCCTCCAGTTACTGCAGGACTCTTGACTGCTCAAGGGTCGGTTGAAAGCTATGACTTTAAGAAATTCTCAAGCTGTAAACCACCAGAATTTGATGGTGAACTTAATCCCGTTGCTAGTCTTAGGTGGTTAAGTAGAATAGAAGAAACGTTTATGTTATCCAAATGTCCCGATGATTTGAGAGTGTTATTCGCGGCACACCAACTCAAAGGTGGTGCTCATGAATGGTGGAATTCAAAGACTGATGCATATGGTTTCGAGACAGCTTCCAAATTTTCTTGGGACATGTTCAAAGAAATGTTCAAAAGCGAATATTCACCACCCGCGGAAATGGAGAAACAGAAAGGTGAATTTCTTTCTATTGAGCAAGGGAAAATGTCTGTAGCTGAGTATTCTAAATCTTTCCATGAAAAATCTCGTTTCTGTCCGGAATATACTTCTAATCAGAAGTTGTTGACTGATCATTTTATCGACATCTGAATCTTGAAATCCGTGAAACTATTGATCAGTCATTTTATAAGGATATTCCAACTATATTGAATCGAGCTTTAGTCAGAGAAAAAGATTTACTAGCTAAGCGTGCTGAGTATGCTAGTAAGAGAAAAGCTGAGCAATCGGCTCCATCTCAATCATCATCGTTTAAGAAAACCAGAACTGATTCGAAATCACCATCTCAACAATCATCACAGAAATCTCAACAACAATCTCAAACTCATTTTCGTGAGTGGCCCTTATGTAATAAATGTGGAAAGAAACATTTGGGCGATTGTAAGTGTTTCAAATGCGGGAGGCCTGGACATATGGCACCGGATTGCCCTAGTCCTTTCCGTTTATGTTATACCTGTTTCAAAAGTGATCATATTCAAGCGGATTGTCCCGTTAAGAAAGAAGAGCAGAGAAAACAGCAACAACAAAGGAAAGATTCTGAGAAGAAAGGGACCACTACTGGATCAGGAGCCAAACCTCGTGCTTTTCAAATTACAGCAGAGGAGGCTAAGGAATCACATGATGTGGTGACAGGTACCTTTATTATAAATTCTATACCTGCCCATGTTTTGTTTGATTCCGGAGCTTCCAGATCCTTTGTATCTCTTTCATTTTGTAATTGTTTGCATATTCCTGTATCTAAATTGGATCATCCCTTAGAAGTTGAAATAGCTGATAATAAGCTAGTAATAGTTTCTGATGTATATAAGGGATGTGTTATCGAAATAGGGAGTGAGAAATTTAATGTTGATCTAATCCCAATGCAAATGGGGGAGTTCAACATAGTAATAGGAATGGATTGGTTAGGACGAAATAAATGTGTAATCAATTGTCATGAAAAAGTTATTTTCTTGAAAGCACCTAGCGGACAGGAAATAACTGTTTATGGTGAACGTATCAATCGAACTATTCCTGTATGCACATATGCACGAGCTAAAAGATTGTTGTCACACGGGTGTCGGGCCTTTTTGGCACACGTGGTTGATAACTCTAAATCTGTTGCTGTTCTTTCTGATATCCCTATTGTTAATGAATTCTCGGATGTATTTCCTGACGAACTCCCTGGTCTTCCTCCGGAGCGACAAGTGGAGTTTAGAATTGATTTAATGCCTGGAGCTGTTCCAATTGCTAAAACCCCATATCGGTTAGCTCCGACTGAAATGCAAGAAATGATGAATCAACTGCAGGAACTCCTTGATAAAGGTTTTATTCGTCCTAGCAGTTCGCCTTGGGGAGCTCCAGTATTATTCGTCAAAAAGAAAGATGGATCACTCAGAATGTGTATCGATTATCGTGAATTAAACAAAGTGACCATTAAGAATCGTTATCCTTTACCTAGAATCGATGATTTATTTGATCAACTGCAAGGTGCCAGTTTCTTTTCAAAAATCGATCTTCGATCTGGTTACCATCAGTTGAAGGTAAAGGAAGAAGATATTTCTAAAACTACTTTTCGAACTCGTTATGGTCACTATGAATTCGTTGTCATGCCATTCGGTTTAACCAATGCTCCAGCTGCATTTATGGACTTAATGAACCGTGTATGTCGTCCTATGCTGGATAAGTTTGTGATTGTTTTTATTGATGACATTCTCATTTATTCTAAAAGTGAGAGTGATCATTCAATTCATTTGAGACAAGTTCTGGAAATGCTTCGACATGAAAAGCTTTATGCTATATTTTCCAAGTGTGAATTTTGGTTACGTGAAGTTCAGTTTCTTGGACATGTGATTAATGTCCATGGTATTCAAGTTGATCCATCTAAAGTTGTTGCAGTTCTTAAGTGGGATTCTCCTTCAAGCCCCACTGAGGTCAGAAGTTTTCTTGGTCTTGCGGGTTACTATCGTCGTTTTATTCAAGATTTTTCTAAAATTGCTACCCCGTTGACTCAATTGACTCGAAAGAGTGTATCTTGGAAATGGGGTGAAGAACAAACTAAAGCGTTTCAATTGTTGAAGGAAAAGCTCAGTCAGGCTCCTATCCTTGTTTTACCGGAAGGTAATGAGGATATGGTGGTTTATTGTGATGCTTCTAAGCTGGGCTTGGGTTGTGTATTAATGCAACGTGGGAAGGTTATAGCTTATGCTTCGCGTCAACTTAAATCTCATGAACAAAACTATCCTACTCACGATCTTGAATTAGCAGCAGTGGTCTTTGCATTGAAGATTTGGCGACATTATTTATATGGAGTCAAGTCTACCATTTATACGGACCACAAAAGCTTGAAATATTTCTTTGATCAGCGGGATTTGAATAATCGGCAAAGAAGGTGGCTCGATCTGGTCAAAGATTACGACTGTGACATTCTTTACCATCCTGGTAAAGCCAATGTTGTAGCTGATGCTCTTAGCAGAAAGGCTACTCATTGTATTCTTTCTGTGAAATCTTTTAGTATGATTGTATCTCCTCAGCTGTTTGATTCTATAAAAGCTGCTCAAATCGATGCATTATCTTCTAATGACCTGAATAAACAACGTTTAAAGGGTCAAATCTCTGAATTAGTTGATGATTCTCGAGGCTTGAAAACCCGTTATGGTAGAATTTGGATACCAGTAACGAGTGATGTAAAGAAATTGTTGTTGAATGAAGCCCATAAATCGAAATATTCTGTTCATCCAGGTGCCACCAAAATGTATCGTGATCTGAAATATGATTATTGGTGGCCTGGTATGAAGCGTGATATCATTAAATATGTTCAAAATTGTCTCACTTGTCTGCAAGTAAAAGCTGAACACCAACAACCATATGGAAAACTCCAGCCATTGGATATTCCAGTCTGGAAATGGGAACACATCACCATGGATTTTGTTACAAAGCTGCCGAGAACTCCTCGACAGCATGATGCCATTTGGGTGATTGTGGACCGCTTAACAAAAAGTGCTCTTTTCATACCTATCAAGGAAGCATCATCTTCTGAAGTATTAGCAGAAATCTATATTCGTGAAGTTGTTGCTCGTCATGGAGTACCAGTTTCTATTGTTTCTGATAGGGATACTCGTTTTACCTCTCGATTCTGGAAGAAATTTCAAGAAGATCTGGATACTCAACTACACATTAGTACGGCTTTTCATCCTCAAACGGATGGACAAAGTGAACGTACTATTCAAACTCTAGAAGATATGTTGCGAGCATGTGTCATTGATTTTGGTGGTAGCTGGGATTCCCATCTTCCATTGGTGGAATTCTCATATAATAATAGTTATCATTCTTCTATAAAAATGCCACCGTATCAAATGCTTTATGGTCGAAAGTGTCGTACTCCCATTTGTTGGGGAGAAGTCGGTCAACGTGAGTTAGGCAGTACTGATGTAGTTCAAATGACTACTGAAAAGATTGATCAAATTCGTGAAAGGTTAAAAATGGCTCAAGACCGACAGAAATCTTATGCTGATAAACGTAGACGACCAATAGAATTCCAAGTTGGTGATAAAGTAATGTTAAAAGTTTCTCCTTGGAAGGGTATCATTCGTTTTCGAAAGAGAGGAAAGTTAAGTCCAAGATATATTGGACCTTTCGAAATACTCGATCGTGTTGGTCGTGTAGCTTATCGGTTACAATTACCGGATGAGCTTAGTGGTATTCATGATACATTCCACGTGTCACAGCTTCGAAAATGCCTTGTTGACGAAGCTTCTTATGTACCTCTTCCTGAAATCCAAATAAATGAGAAGTTGAATTATGTTGAAGAACCCGTCCAAATTCTTGATCAAAAAATTAAACAATTACGTAATAAGACGGTTTCTATTGTTAAAGTTCAATGGCGACATCGTAAAGGTTCTGAATTTACTTGGGAACCTGAAGAGTGGATGATGGTGTACTACCCTGCAGTACATCATGAATGGTTCGTGAGGACACGAACAGAATAAGTGGGGGAGACTTGTAACACCCCAATATTCGAGACAATTACTCTATGAGGAACCAAAAACGCCAGAATCATCATCACCATAAATCTTCTTCTTCCAACTTGTGATTAAGCTCAGAATCTTCAAGAAATCATTGTTAGTATCATCTCTAACTCTTTTGTAAGTATTTTCCTTCTTAAATCATAATCTAGGGTTTAAGTGGTTAAAGGGTTTTGGAGATTTTCATCAATTGGGTTAAATTAGATTATGAAATTGACTCAATTGGTGTTTATTAGAATGATTATCACTAGTATTAACCCTTCTAATCTCTGGAAGTGATGAATTCACCATTAGTGTTCTTGGTGAAATTAAGGGGTTTTGCTAAAATCCTCTTGAATTGAGTTTATGAATATTATAAGTAGTTAATTATGATGATGGGAGTATTAATAGGTTATGTTAATAAGAAATCAATTAGTTAAGAACTTTGATTAGTGATTATTAGAACTAATCAAAGTGGGGGAGAAAGAATTGTGATTTGCTAACTAGTTGTAATAAATTTTAGAATCTAAATGTGTTATTATGTATCATGTGTATAGGTGATAAAGGATTGGAATAATTATAATCTTTGCTAAGTGAATTCATCATCCAAGACTAAGGTGAGTACATTGTGAATCAATTAGGTGAAGGTTATGTGATTTCGGATTGTTTAAGAACAAGAGATTTCACATAATCATGTTATTGTTATCATTATTGTGTTCATGTAATTGGATGATAAAGTGTAGAGTTATGATTACGAAATAATAACTAATACGAAATATGTGCATTGCACAATTGTATCTTATGGGCCGCGGATCCAATTGGTATCTATTACTATCTATATTTGCTATTTGATAGTTTAAGAGTTTTTATGTGATTGCATTGCTTAGTTGATTTCCTATGTATTCACTAAGCCTTTTATGCTTATTTCGTATCATTTAAATGTATTGTAGGTAATACTTCGAAAGGAAAAGATAAGGAAATCAAGAAAGAATAGCGTGGATTGGTTTGCAAGTTGTAAGTGCAAGCCTTCTCTTTTGGTATCGTTTTGATGAACTTGTCTAATACGCCTTCAAACTAAGGTTTTTGAATGTTAAGCAATATATGTATAGTTTATCGGATGGTTGACTTTGAAGGTCAACTCTAGTGTCGGGTCGAATCGTTATGTGTTATGAACTTGTGAACTTATAAATATATGGATGTAAATATTACTATGGTTAAAGTAAAGAAATCTTATGGAAATTAAGTAATCCGGTTGATTTTAAGTTGTATCTTGTATATATGGTTAAATAGAGTCGTTATAGTGTCAAGGTATGGTAAAAAGAGGAACGGGTCAAAAGGGTGTCTAATTGGGTCATAATTGGATAAAAGTGTCAAAATGGATCGGAATTGATCCAAAGGATTAAAAAGTGAATGGCTAGAGTTATGAAACTTTGGTCAATTGCCTTAAGTCTATTATTACATGATGAAAAAGTGCCTAAATGTATATGACCTGAATTGGAGTAGAACAAAATTTAAGTTGTTCACTAAAAGTGTCGAAAATTGGTTATAAGGTCATTTTGGTCATTTTGCGAGAACTTGCGAAAGTGTCTAAAGTGAAAGTTAGATAATGTTATTGTGAAAGTGTGTACCAAATTTCAAGTCTTAATAATGTCTGAGTTAAAAGATATGATGATTTGAAATTTGTGTTTTGGTCATAAGCTAAACAGGTTCAGGACCTGCTGTGCAGGGGGTTTACCCGGCGGGTAACCCCTGTACCCGGCGGGTACCTTTCGAATATGAACGAGCCGGCGGGTGAGAACCTGACCCGGCGGCTGATATATCCTTTAAACGAACGAATAGTTTCTGTTACCAAAACATTAAATCAACCGGCGGATTCTATAGGTGACCCGGCGGGTCCTCCCGTTTACCCGGCGGGTAAAGGTGGTACCCGGCGGGTACTGCCTGTTTTTTTTGGAATTTTCTTATTTGTAAATTCTGGGACCATTGTAGTGTTATTATAAGTACAGGTATTATTATTATAAATCTGAAAGTGTATTGTTCAAAAAAAAAAAAAAAAAAAAATATTTCGGGCGTTTCATCTTATACAAAACTAGTGTTTTAATCGATATATTTCCTTGAATTTAATTTAACAACACTTGTTTTCATTAGCAAAAGTGTTTTCAACAAGGATCCACGGATCAAAGGATCACAATACGTTTTTCTATATAAAGTTTTTACTTGCTCATAGAGGTAATCGTGTAAAAGCGTAATTATCTTGAAAGCAATTATAACACCCAACCTCACAATCTAAAATTTGATCACTTAATTTCTTTTAGTAATTTTTGACCAAAACACAAGACATGGATAATGTTCTGATATTATTAAAGGCAAAAGATCTAAGGATTACACAATCCTAAGATCAAAGCTTAAAGGTGCAGAAAATTGAAAATGTCTCGTGGCCAACATAAACCACGTTAAAAACCACCATGGATGACCATACCAGGTCAACCTCACCCCGAATGAAATTGTTTGATTACAACACAACCCTTAAAAGCCAAACATAAAATTAAAAATTGGGCTCAGGCTATTCATTTCCCTTCCTTGCCCAATGTGTTGCTGTCTTCCACCCCTAGGAGAACCTCTGAAACTGAAGCCAAGGTATCCATGTTTCCGTCTACTGAATCAGCAGGAGATGGTTCTCTGGCTTTCGGGACCATGGGTGTTGCTGCTACTTCTGGGGCTTCACCTTTGGCTCTAGCAAGCTTGCTAGCCCAGGTATTCACGGGCCAGAAAGAAGTATCGAGACCTGATCGCACCCCGAACGGTCGGTTAAGGAATCGCTTCCTTGTCATTGCCGGACCTCGCGCTCGAGGCGGACGATCAGTGGGTGGTTTTATATTTATAGTGCAGGGAAGCCTAAGTTAAACTACTACTTGTATAGTAAGCTTCAGGTATGACTCAGGTGTCGTTCTTCAAACCACAACGGGCATGGGATATTAGGAGAATTAATTATCTTTGATAATTTAGCTGGGATTTTAAAACTTTTTGAGGGGTTTTATTTTCTATTTTACCTAAACTAAAGACAGAAAATTAAATGAGGAGAGAAGTCGCTGAGAGAACGATAGATTACGCAAGTGTTTGCTATGATGTCGGTATATGCTATTTAGGGGTAGTTATGAGAACTAAGGCTCTAATTATAATGAATTCTAGCAGTGCTGACTTGGGGTCTCTGAACGATATTTAACATAGTATTATACCTACGACCTTTCAGTGGCTTCCACGCATTTGTACTTCACCAGAGGTGGTTCCAGCGCTATACCAAGTATTAAGCCGTTTTACGGTTTTTCCGATGCCTCGCCCAGAGATCCCGTATCATTACTGTATATGTACTAATGGGCCATAACTCCTATCCTATTACTTATCTAACGTAGAGTTGTCCATAATCAAATAAATAACATGTCACATGGATAACAGATATGGAGTGTAAGCTATACCGGAAGTTCTCCCAAATATAGTACCAATTTAACCGACAACTAACCTCTAATCCTATTCCCCAGTCACGGTCATCTGAGACGTCCGTATCGTGGCACGAATTTTTGAATAAACAATAAAGTGAACAGGAATTACCCCGCGGACTAAGTTGGGAAAGTCTGTCTAACGATCGTTTAAATTGTTCGACATTATTTCATATAGATCATTATAATTATTCTAGCATGTTAAACTGTCGTATGTAATTATTCTATGTTTGAAAACCTAATCATGAATCCAACAACCGCAATAGACAAATAGATACTAGCATACAAACCCTAGAGCAACAATCAAACAAGAACATGCAGTAGTGTAATATGGATAGTATCAGTTTATTTCAGGCAGAGTTTCTGGATTAATGGTTAAGTCACGGATGCCCCGAAAGTTGTCTCAAAATCATTCGATATATGAAATTAATTCTAATTTATCACTAATCCTATGCTCCGTGTCTCCTATGATGTATTTCAATCTGGAGAACAGCGGCCATGCCGAGTTCATCGAATCGTTCAGACACAGAATAGTTGAGGGACCTATTTCTACAATTGGCCGGATTATATTAACAGGTTTCAAACCACAGCATAAGTTGGGTAAATTTAGATGTCAACAACGGATTGTGCCCACGACTTTCATAGCTTCCACGTTCCGTACTCCACACATTCGTGATGTTTCCGGCGCTATACAAATGAAAGCCGTATAACGTTACCTCCGTTGTTTAACAGTTAATAGAGAATTAATTCATAGATTCAAACATATCCTAATTACATGTGAGCAGAGTAACAGCATGTGTTAAAGCATAACTACCCTAGCATAACGTCTATCATAGCAAACACAGATTTGTCTAGCCTAACATAGCAATCATCATAGCATGCATTTTCAAATAATCATGGCAATAGCACAACATATTTAAAAATAACAAGAAAGGATAATATATTAAAACCTGATAGGCGTTACAACAAATCTACGTAATCGTAGTCTCGGAGCGACTCCGTACAAAGCTCGTAAGCTTGCTCCTAGCTACCTACTATTTCTCCTCTAACTCCTAAGAGTAGTGCTAGAGAGAGAAAGCTAACCTAATCTAGTGAGAGAAAGTAGTGTGAGAGTGAGAATTGGATGTATGGTGAATTGTGTGAAATGAAGAGGTTAAGCCCTCTATTTATAGCCTCCACATATCCAATGTTACACTTAACACCCCTGGCCAAAATTCGACACCAAATAGGGCGTATTCGGTAGCAAATATAGGGCGTATTCGGTATAGAATAGGGCGTATCCGGCACCAAAAGGGGGGTATACCACCCCTAGAAGGGGGTATACCACCCTCTAGAGGGGGTATATGGCCCTAAAGGGGGCGTATACGGCCCTCTAGGGGTGGTATACGGCCCTTAGGGGGGTGGTGTACCCTGGTCCGTGGTCTTGTGCGCTGGATCGTAAGTCTTGTGCACTGGTCGTAGTTCTTGTGATCTTCGTTTGGCTCTAACTTCTTCGTTACTTGTCAGATTCAGACGATTCTCACGCTCATGAATTCGTATTTTCCTGAGGATCAATATGACACAAATTAGGCCAGTTTTGATGAATTATACGTAAGAAACGCAAGTGGATCATTTTAGCTCTGATTTGTTCGTTATTTGAGCATTTTAAGTGATTTTTCGAAAGGAAGTCTAAGTTTTGGTTCATTTCACATATTTAGCATAAAACATCGATTATTTGATGTTTATTCAAAGATTTGAGCCAAAATGGGCTTGAAATGGTGCTTAAAAACATGTCGTTTTGAGTCAAATCAAGACCTTTATTGGAGGCTTCAGCAACCATTTTCATTCGAGCCTCAAAGATAGCGACAACAGCATCCCTCTTGATCTTTTCCGTTAACTCCTGCGTAATCTCCTCAGTCTTGGCAACAGCTTCGGCAGTTATCTTCAGAATATAATCCTTCTGATCCTTGTTCTCCTTCCTTAATTTGGCAAGCTCAGCAGCATCTTTGTCATGTGCCTTTTTAGCAACTGCTGATAGCTTGCACAAGTCATTGAATGCACTGGCTTTTTCTTTGCAGCACTTTGAGAGATACTCAATGGTCTACACAGGATCGATGTATAAGTAGAGTTATTTGATTAAAGAGTAACTAATGTAAGGGTTTTTGTTACCTTGGTAATTTCAGAGTCAAGAATGACAGGATCAAGGATATCGTCTGCCTTCCTTTTCTTTGAAGATTTGGAACGGAGGTTAGGCATTCTGGATTTTGCTGCTGCTGGAGTTGATTTCTCCACCTGCTCCTCTGAAGAATCCTTGTCGAAATCGTCTAGGTTGATGAAAGAGCCTGAATTTTCACAAAAAAATAAAATAAGTTGGGGTTGAACAATAAGAACAGAGGATATTGAGCTTGAGAGAGCTTACCAAACATAGAGATATCTTGGGATCCTGAACTATTAATCTGTTCAGGAAGCTTGAAGGATCTTTCTTCCTCGCAAATCTCTAAGAATGATCTTAGGTTGTCTTCGGTATCCAGGTTGGGAGGTGCTAATGCCGCGAAATCAGCTGAAACATATGAAATCAGGTCAGAATTAAATTTTCATATTATGAACCCTAAAAATAAAAATTGGCTCCTACCCTTAAGCAACCAGGTAGTAGGAATTTCACTGATGTTAGATAAAGAGTTACGATCGATAAAGAAGAATCTGCTCTTCCAATTTAGGTCGTTTTGTTTGGTTCGCAATACCAGATGAGTACGGTGGGGTTTGACTTTGAATAGAAAATAGTGTGAACCGTGGGTTCTGAGGTGGTAGGTTTGGGCTAGCTCAGGAGATCCTAAATCTATTGAGTGAGAGTCAATTATGGTCTGAATCACAGAGAGGGTACGCCAAATGAAACGCCCATATTTCGTTAGATTTTTTTTTTTTTTTTTTATAGAACACTTGCATATTTCAAATTTATAAATTCATAATGCTTATTGATATTATTCCATCACATTTGGTCCCATTTTAAATTCTACATGTTTACAAATTCGACTCCATACAAAGAGGACACCTTTTATCAAAATCATAATAGTTTGGGCGATTTATACAATGGTAATACAAAACGATAATTCAATAGAATAAGAAACTTGTCTAATAATATTACAAGTTTCTATCCACGCTACCTTCTTGAATCCTTTCATCCAATTGGTTCAACAAAATCAAATACCTACAACATAAAACAACTGATACGAGTAAGCATAAAGCTTAGTGAATATACAAGCAACTAGATAAATAATTCACAAATAAGATACAATTTATCAATAACTACCTATTTCTTTTAAATAGAAACTATTGAACAACAATAAAGATTCAACAATATTTCGTATGGATTCATGATCTAATAGATACAAGTAAGCATGGCACTAATCCCATATGGGTACCAAGCTTAATAGATACCAAGAAGTGCCAAGCACTTATTTCGTGATATTCAATTTCTACAATACTAAATCCATACATTCCAATTAATTCACATAATCTTCTTAATTCACATAATCCTACTAATTCACATAATTCTCCTAATTCACATAATCCTACAAATTCACATAATCCACATAATTCAATCATCCACATAATACTATACTATTTCCAATTAACTCAACTATTAACAACAATCTACAACTATGATCAACAACCAATATTTCTTAAGATACGAAACATGATACAATATAGAAACACACATGAAATACAATTATAAGAAACAAACAATAAGAACAACTAGAAGAGACAAACAATATTCCAAACGAATGTATGAACCTTTTGCTCGTAAGCAATCCGGAACATACAATCATTATTCAAATAGTCCTCGTATTACTCACCTTTGCCTTTTAAGCAATTGCATGATATTACATCCAAATAGCTAAATCACCATTCTTGATCTCTTAGTATATAACCTATTGATACAATAACACATTTAATAACTAGCAATCATCATAACTAATACATCAACATTATCAATCCATAGCCCATCTTGGATTGATCATATTATATAAAATTCTTTATTTCATAATTCTCTTTATTTCATTATTTAAATATCCACCTTAGATGATTATTTCATATTTATCCATTTAATCATAATCAATCTCATAATCATAATTCATCCAATTACATAATTCTTTAAGTTAATACTTCAATTCTTGTAATTATACTTCAAAAACCTTTAATCATATTCCAACAACATGTATAATCACTAATTAAGGTGTATTTACACCAAATCATATCACTATGATCAAACTTTCTTGATTACAAATCATATAATTCAACTCATTCATCAAAACCCACTTGATTACTAACCTTATATTTCAATAATCCATTATTTCATCAAAACCCCAAGAACACAATTCAAGATTCTTGATTTTTAATTCGTTCTAGTGTTAATTCAATCACTAATAAGCTTTACTAAGTCCAATTCAACATATTTCAAGCTTAATTTCGTATTAAAATCCATTAATACTTCATAAAATTCGAAATTCCCATGAACCCTAATTTTAAATTCGAATTTAGAAGAGAATCATGATTACCTTGTGTTCAAGATGCTTAATCCTTGTTGAATTCGAGTCTCTTTGCTTTGATATCATGTTTTGAAAGTGAATTTGATTTAGGGTTAGGGTTCTAGCGATTTTTCTTCATTTGTGAAGCCTCTGGATTTGGTTTCTGGAATAATACATATGATACGTACATGTATAGATAATAACAGATATATTTGTATTAATTTTATTCCCGTGATTATCATTGTCTGGAACTTTAAAACCGACATACGTTTTCTATTATATCTTATTATTTAGTTAATATTAATTCAAAAGATGTATATTTCTGGATACACTAAAATAATACCTCAAATATTGGGGTGTTTAATATTACTTTATTCACAATATTACTTTTAGTTTTTGGGATGTTACAAATCTCCCCCACTTATTTCATTCGTGTCCTCACGAATGTCACTTACTTAGATTCGTAGTGATACTTTCTCTACAGGTGCGGAAGCGTTTATTTCATAGATGATACTATACACCACTCATATATCCACGAAATCTCTTTTATTCCTATTTCATTTAGTTCCAGACAACTTAATACGTATATTACATAAATCATCTTTTATTATATACAGATACATTATACATATTTCTTAGATAGGTAAACATATATTTCTATCCAAATAGACACAAGATATGTATGCTTAATAATTCTCTTATATATATATGTTTTATTTCATTAATTTGCACATATCTAGGGTATATTTCAATTAAATCCATAAATCCTAAACACCTAACTTCGCTTTTAATTCTATTTCTCTTACTAGCACAAAGTACAATATGTAATAATATCAATTATTTCATCATAACTAATACATATAGCCTACGTCACCCCTTTGAGTAACTTATAATATAGATACATGTTTTGAATTCTTTCCACATTCACATTTCAATGAATGTGCATACTTCTATTCTTACCCACGCACATGTACTGTGCATATATCCTATTTCATACTGACCACTTTTCTGGGTCATTTGTTATTATTAGTTCTATAGATACTTTGAAACACGTAATCATTTGATATAAGTGAAATACATAACAATTTTATTTCTTTATAATTATCACATTAGTGGTTATAAAAACCACAATATATATTTCAACAATGAAGAATTTAATTCAAATCATAACTGGCCAGTAAGCTAGTACTCATATATTACTATAATTACATAATCATTTAGCATTAATTCACACTAAGATAGATACTAGACACAACCCAGGTTAGCACCAGCTACACTAACATGAGTACTAACAACAACATATTTCGTATTATCATACTAGCTACGTCAGCAAAGTATGATTATCAAGATCATCATATTTCGTAATTAACTCTAATACAGGATCAGTACTACCTGCAGCTAGCAATGATCAATCATAAATCCATAACAATATTTCTATATTATGTTATTTCGCAATTAAATGCTATTTCTGTTAACCTATTACATGTCACTTAATAAAATTCTCCCCCACTTAAGATTCATCATACTACTTTTAATAACAGAATTCATAATAAGATAATAGTTTAGGGGTAAACACATGTTTTATGTCGACTAACATCTATTTCTTTTATAATAGGTACCACATTATGACTATAGTCTAGTGGTTTACTATTTCTATATTCCATACTGAAATCACATCATATTGATACTATATTCATTTATAAGGCATAAGCTTACATGTTTATGTCTTTATCCGATACAATTCAATACTACCTTTCTAAAATTACATTAAATCCCTTCGATATTCAGCAGCCTCAACAATTCCATGTGAATAGCATAATATAACTACGTTGGCCAGACGTCGTCAGATTATGTCATACACACTTCCTTCTCAGGCTATTTCACACCATCCAGTTTTAATGTAATTTCCATATAAACACATGATACAATGATTCCCAACAAGCAAACATTTGCTAACACTTTGATCACATATAGTCAAAATCAAACAACAATTGAGCTTAGGTAGAGATTAAACTCTCAAACAGACCCGCAGTCCATAAATATCCTTGTGCTTAGCACATATTTCGTATAATTAATATTTCGTAACAAAGATTCTCTACACAAAAACTCAAATTCACAATTCATAATAAAAGCATATCATGATACAAAATTCACAATATACAATGATACTAACAAATACATATTTATCAATTCACATATTCCATATTCTTCCTAAGGAAGCAATCCATATTTCCTAATCATTGATTAAAGTTTTCAACTATTCCTTAAATACTTATACAATTATTTTTGTATTTCGTTTAATTCAATCAATACTCAAAATTCGCATAACATTGTAAAAACAGGCCCTAATGATACATTTATTCAACAGAATGATCCCTGAGGCTTAAAGAACCAAAAGCCCAATTCGAAACGTAAGCCAAAAATTCAAAATAAGGTCCGAAAAACAGTAAAATGCTATTTTCGGACCCTAAATGACCCCGAAGTGCCGAAAACTGACAGGGCTCATGGCAAAGCGATGAGCTTTGACCGTTGGGCCGTTTCCGAGTGACCTTGTAAATTTCGTCTTAATCGGACACCGAAATTTTATTACGGAAATTCTACGTCGAACGTTACTTCGAATTTCGCTAAACGGTTGACCAGAAACAAAAGTCAACAAAATTACTATTTACCCGCCGGGTAAACATAGTACCCGCCGGGTACCCATGCTTAGCCGCCGGTTTCTAGCTTCCAGCCGCCGGGTGATTTAAATTTTCACTAACAGAAATATTTTGCCGCATTTAGATTCTACGAGCCGCCGGTTTGGTGTCACCAGCCGCCGGGTCACAACTTTACCCGCCGGGTACCAGGCTTACCCGCCGGGTACCTGGCTTCTACAGCAGTCCTGCATCAGCTATTACTTAATGCAAATTCCCGAAATTCAAATATGCATATCTCCTAAACCGTAAAGAGTTAGGGTCTGAAATTTTGCAGGCACCTTCATATAACCAAAATGCAACTTTCTATTTTTCCACTTTTTCAAATTACGCGTTTCACGAGAAAACGGACGTCTCACCAAATTATGGTCATTTTGGACCAATTTAGTGGATAACTCATATTCCAAACCACTTGGTTTTAGATTATGGTCTTTTGCCAACATATTCCTATATCCATTTATGACTTAAAGCAATGATCACAACTACCATACTTGAATCATTACTCATTTTGATACTTTGACCCGTTTGGGGTCCATTTGGGCAATTTCACCAAAATTGCCTACAACAATCACATTAACTTTCTATTTCAACACAAACTGACTCAATATCATCATTGAAGGCTCATAATCACATAATTGGATCATATTTCAATATTTAACCCATTGATCACACTTTCACCAAAACTATGATCAATATTCATATTTTTCAACTTCTAATCATATTATCACTATGTAATATTTCTAATAACCAATTTGACACCCTCATATTCCAGATTGACTTTTTCAAGTCAAATATACGTTCTTCAATCACTAGACCATTTACTCTTTAACCAACAATATAACTCCAAAACATAAAATATAAGATACTAGATTTCATTAAACTTTCTATTACTACTTCAACACATATAATCCATCATATTTCGCTACAAGGAATCATATCAATTCTATTACTACTCATAATTAAGATAACAATTCATATAATTCATATAGGTTTAAGCTTAAGCACTCCTATTGTGGATTACTTACTCTCTTAAACCATCGCTCTGATACTAACTTGAAACGCCCATATTTCGTTAGATTTTTTTTTTTTTTTTTATAGAACACTTGCATATTTCAAATTTATAAATTCATAATGCTTATTGATATTATTCCATCACATTTGGTCCCATTTTAAATTCTACATGTTTACAAATTCGACTCCATACAAAGAGGACACCTTTTATCAAAATCATAATAGTTTGGGCGATTTATACAATGGTAATACAAAACGATAATTCAATAGAATAAGAAACTTGTCTAATAATATTACAAGTTTCTATCCACGCTACCTTCTTGAATCCTTTCATCCAATTGGTTCAACAAAATCAAATACCTACAACATAAAACAACTGATACGAGTAAGCATAAAGCTTAGTGAATATACAAGCAACTAGATAAATAATTCACAAATAAGATACAATTTATCAATAACTACCTATTTCTTTTAAATAGAAACTATTGAACAACAATAAAGATTCAACAATATTTCGTATGGATTCATGATCTAATAGATACAAGTAAGCATGGCACTAATCCCATATGGGTACCAAGCTTAATAGATACCAAGAAGTGCCAAGCACTTATTTCGTGATATTCAATTTCTACAATACTAAATCCATACATTCCAATTAATTCACATAATCTTCTTAATTCACATAATCCTACTAATTCACATAATTCTCCTAATTCACATAATCCTACAAATTCACATAATCCACATAATTCAATCATCCACATAATACTATACTATTTCCAATTAACTCAACTATTAACAACAATCTACAACTATGATCAACAACCAATATTTCTTAAGATACGAAACATGATACAATATAGAAACACACATGAAATACAATTATAAGAAACAAACAATAAGAACAACTAGAAGAGACAAACAATATTCCAAACGAATGTATGAACCTTTTGCTCGTAAGCAATCCGGAACATACAATCATTATTCAAATAGTCCTCGTATTACTCACCTTTGCCTTTTAAGCAATTGCATGATATTACATCCAAATAGCTAAATCACCATTCTTGATCTCTTAGTATATAACCTATTGATACAATAACACATTTAATAACTAGCAATCATCATAACTAATACATCAACATTATCAATCCATAGCCCATCTTGGATTGATCATATTATATAAAATTCTTTATTTCATAATTCTCTTTATTTCATTATTTAAATATCCACCTTAGATGATTATTTCATATTTATCCATTTAATCATAATCAATCTCATAATCATAATTCATCCAATTACATAATTCTTTAAGTTAATACTTCAATTCTTGTAATTATACTTCAAAAACCTTTAATCATATTCCAACAACATGTATAATCACTAATTAAGGTGTATTTACACCAAATCATATCACTATGATCAAACTTTCTTGATTACAAATCATATAATTCAACTCATTCATCAAAACCCACTTGATTACTAACCTTATATTTCAATAATCCATTATTTCATCAAAACCCCAAGAACACAATTCAAGATTCTTGATTTTTAATTCGTTCTAGTGTTAATTCAATCACTAATAAGCTTTACTAAGTCCAATTCAACATATTTCAAGCTTAATTTTGTATTAAAATCCATTAATACTTCATAAAATTCGAAATTCCCATGAACCCTAATTTTAAATTCGAATTTAGAAGAGAATCATGATTACCTTGTGTTCAAGATGCTTAATCCTTGTTGAATTCGAGTCTCTTTGCTTTGATATCATGTTTTGAAAGTGAATTTGATTTAGGGTTAGGGTTCTAGCGATTTTTCTTCATTTGTGAAGCCTCTGGATTTGGTTTCTGGAATAATACATATGATACGTACATGTATAGATAATAACAGATATATTTGTATTAATTTTATTCCCGTGATTATCATTGTCTGGAACTTTAAAACCGACATACGTTTTCTATTATATCTTATTATTTAGTTAATATTAATTCAAAAGATGTATATTTCTGGATACACTAAAATAATACCTCAAATATTGGGGTGTTTAATATTACTTTATTCACAATATTACTTTTAGTTTTTGGGATGTTACACCAAACCATAGGCATGGCTTGAACAAAACAGAGCTTGGTGATGGAGAAAAACTCAGTGATAAAAGGGGGAAACGGGAATTTAAGACCTATTGTAAAAGGGTATTCCGGGAAACAAATCCACCTGTCGGAAGAAAGGTCCGGTGGGCATAAAGGGTCGTAAACCTTGAAAATGGTATTTGGGGGAAATGAGCCTCTACTTTTTAACTGTTCGATGTCGGAATCGTTAAAAGAACAAGGTTCGGGGCTCAAAACCAAACCCTGAGTATCATACTCTGGACGATGATTTTCGTTTTGTAAGGGAATCAAAGACATGATGGACGGAATGTTGAAATGCGAACTTGAGAAAGAAAGGAAAAAAGAAGTCGTACCTGCAGATTAACGATGGCTGGTGACGATGAGAGGATGAATGAGAAAAGTTGAGAATTAAAATAGGTATAAGTGTTTGAGAGCAGTTACCGATAAGTCTACCTAACACGATTTGAGCGGTTATCTTGAGAAGTTATAACGTTTTAGGATCCTTGAAAACGTTATAACTTCGGGGGCAATTGTTGTGGGTAGATTTTCACTAACCTTTGCAGGATCCTAACTAGCATCATATGCACGTCTCCCAGGTATAAAGGTCATTTGCATTTTATATTCGTATATAAGGATAACGATGGCTTGTAAGTCTGTTTTCAGGATCACTGATATAGGTAAGGATCCTGGATATATTCTTGTTATTTATCTTATAGAATCCTCGACAAAATATATTTATCTAACGTAATCGTGCAGGATACTGAACGTGAAGGATCCTTAAGTGAGGATCCTAAGTTTATTCTGGAGTACACATAGCTCAGGATCCTGAACCCGTATTAGTTCAGGATCACGCGCTGATTAACGAGTTTATTTTCTTTGAGTATTGACCAGGTCATACATGGAACGCGTTAATGAGATATGCTCCGGATTATGTGGCAAGGCTTTGATACGATTTGGAGAAGACGAAGTCTTATGCACTTGTGGAATAGAGTCAAAAGAGACGTTGGTGGTCTTCAACATTCCTCGGAGGATCCCTGATTTCTCGGAATTATTGTTAAACACTCTTAGTATATAAACGAGGTCTGGGTGATCGATTAGGTTAACGTTTTATCACTACTCACACCTTCAAATCACAAAAACACTCTGCTATTACTTTATTTTACGATTATTTCATCAACACTTTGCTAGATTCACACACAATCACTTAGCCGATCATCCTTGTGCTCTTACTTTGTAACTCATTACTTTTATTTTAATAAGATTTACAAAGGCAAGGATCGTTTGATCCTTCCCAAGGTTTTGTGCCGGCGATCAACCTTGATCAAGGGCTTTCCCACGTATATATCATCGTGTCGATTTTGCTTATTTGTCATTTACTTTGCTTCAAATACGTTTTACTTATATTTTTATCATCAAATTACAATTATCCTTAATCTGCTCTTGAGTTTTGATATCAACTCGTTTGTTCAACAAGGATCCACATATTCAATTAGTCTTT
Source organism: Helichrysum umbraculigerum (assembly GCA_949592205.1). Taxonomy (NCBI): domain Eukaryota; kingdom Viridiplantae; phylum Streptophyta; class Magnoliopsida; order Asterales; family Asteraceae; genus Helichrysum; species Helichrysum umbraculigerum. The sequence continues at coordinate 6,706,471 of CATIUR010000009.1, read as the reverse complement.
TTAACACAAAACATTTACTTACTAATAGAGGTAATCGTGTTTCTACGTAATTACCTTGAGAGTAATTTATACACCTGACCTCACAAACTAATTTTGATCACTTAATTGCTTTTAGTAATTTTTGACCAAAACAGTATTAATCTAGGATTAATTTAGACGTAAACTCCTTTGGTATTGTATTCATTAGTTTATTGTAATCGAACTGATTTATTAATTAACGATTTATTTTACCAAAGTATTTATCTCCTATTCATATTTGTATTGTCTGTTATTCGGTTCGTTATTATTCGCATATTGTTTATAATCTCAATGATTAGTTTACTAGGATTCCGCACTCGTATTCTAGTAATCGAATCCCGGGTACGGATCAATATATACGTATCACCAAAGAGGACCTCTTTAAGAAATCACGAATTCGTTTCAAGGAAATCCCAATTCGAGTGGGAGTAATATGAGAATCCAAGAATCCGTTTCAAGGAAATCTCAACCCTAGTGAGAGCAATTTGAGAAACCAAGAATCCGTTTTCAAGGGATATCAATTGCCGACATGAGAACCTCCTTTTTCGATATGAGATCGGAAAGGTATAATTTGAGGTTCATATAGAACTCCCAAATATCCCATAAAGAAATGAATAAATGCAATGGACGAAAAAATGATTTTATGAGACAAAAAATCATTCTTGGGAATTAGTTAAGTTTCCCAAAAGAAACAAAGCTCGGTTTGTGGCAAAAGGCTACAACAACATGAAAAGGATACTAAGGTACCTAAGTAGTACTTTGATTTGTTGTGCTATTAAAAAAATTGATCTGCTTAAAAGGTTGGCTATAGATATGATGACTGAGTTGTTATCTCTTGGAGTAACAAGAACTAGTCACATAAAGCCTTGTATAAATTGTAAGCTGATTTTATTTGAAAATTTCAGTCGTGATTCGAATAAGCTGTGTGGCTTAATCACTTTTCGAATAACTTATGAGTTATTACTAATCTATCAATTGAGTATTGAAAGAACTTAAGTCTCGATTGTGAGACCAAGCACGTTGATATCAAGTACAATTTTGTGAGACATGGTTGCAAGAATATATGCAAATATATAGTATATATCTACACGAGTAGCAGATCATTTGGAGTACCTAGAGAGATGTGTTTATGCAACATATCAAGGCTCAAGGTTGTGTAGGTGTCAAAAATGTACTAACTTAATGTTTCCAAAACAAATTTAAGTTTTAATGTCCATGACAATTTGTTTGTCAAATCCTATAACAAAGGGAAGTTGTGTTTACATTCTTGATTTGTAAAGTATGTTAGACGGATTGGAGATCAGCACACTCACATGGGTGATCGAATCCAATTTTTAGTAATAAGTGGAGCAGTGGCGTATTTTAAGTATGTTGTCTAAGTAAAAATCGAGAGCACAAACTTAAAATCTTTGATGCTATAGTTGTAAAATTTACAATAACAGGTTAATTACTTAGCTTCACCGAATCTGTCTATGATACCAGATGTGAGTTCTTACTGAGTTTTATGAGTAGATGAGTGAACTTGGATTCGAACATTGAGTATATTTGAATTATCATCTGTGCAACATTGATTGAAAGACATACCTCCATGGGAAAGGAGAAATGTTGCAGCATGTGATTCATACCACATGTGTGTAAGACGACCAATAAGGGAAATAGAAGAAACGATCTCTACTTCTATATTATGTGAGTCCCTTGAGGTATGAGTAACCTCAATTTGAGTATCCTTATGACCTTTTTTGTCTCTAAAGGATTAGCTTGATGTTTGCTATCTTAAGGCGTTGCTTAAGGGTTATGAATGATTCGACCTGGCAGGGCGCTCTTAGAAAAACAAGTTGAGTTAAGTCCGAAAGAATCTAAGAAGAGGGAAGATCATTTGAAGTTCACATTTAGTTGTATTCACTGGTCGACCAGTTATCTCGTCTTAGTGACATATCTTAGCGATAAAAGATAATTGTGAATACAAAGAGTTTTATAAGTAAAACTGAGATCATGAGAATTTGTAATGTGATTAATGATCTAGGATACTACATACTAAATCTACTCTTGCCAAATGTTTATTGAGCTGCTATATACTCCTAACAGATGTATAGCAATTGAGCTCTCGCAGTATGCCGGTCGCACGGCCTATTTTTCCAGTATGAACCGTTTGCAAGTTACACGATTGATCTCTCGAGATATAATAAGTATATCAATTTAGTTTGTGTGCGAGTGGGAGATGTTGGAACATGGATCCGGTTTGACCCGGATCCAACCCGCCCACTAACTAATTGCAATTGAATACTAATGAATAAAGTCATTACGTAATACTTAATGGAGACTATTCACCTGCTTAACAGTTACATATGGTGACTATATATAGTAGGAGTATTTTATGTTAAAAGGTTAGCTTATATTACAATACTAACACACATGAGAGAAATCGAAAGAGATGAGTGAGAGCACTCGTTTGATTCATGTATATACGTTTGGTGCAAATGGACAAGGGAATCTTAGGTTGTGAATAATGATAGCTTTCCGTTTGTGATCGCTATCTCGACCGATGATCTAAACAATGGTTCAAGGCTTCCGCTTCCGCTATAGTATTCGGGTATGTTCCGAATCATCTATTTCCAACATTGGTATCAGAGCCGTATGTTTACTTCCCGGTTATTTGTTCATCAATTTGTGTGATGAATGCTTTATTGCTCATTTGCTTTTATTTTTGAAAACTACGTTATTTTATATATAAGCAATGAATTGCCAACTTATATGCAATCATGTATAAATTTAAGAGGATTGCTAGATTCATTTGTTGAAGCATGCCTTGTACACATACATGATATTTGTTCAAGTTCCTGTTTCTTCCATGATCACATTGTTGCCCAGGAATTCAATTGAACACAAACCATATAAAGAATCACTCTTTATTAATCAAGAACAAATTACAATCACTGTAATGTTTTCAATGTTAATAAAGAGTGATTCTTTATATGGTTTGTGTTCAATTGAATTCCTAGGCAACATTAGTATCAGAGCGAGGAAGGGGAAGGCGAGATGATTGTTTTGTTTGTGATAAACAAACAATCAGAAGACTTGTGAATCAACGATCGAGTGAATCGATCATAACAAAAAATTGAGTGAATTGATTACGAAGAACTTAGGAAAACAGAGACAGAGATGATTCGATTAAGGACCGAATCAGAGAAAGTAAAGAAAAAAAAAGGGAGAAGTATACATACCGGTTGTGAGAAGTCATCGTATAATTGTGGAAGAGAAGAAGAACCACGACCGTTCATCACCGGAAAAGAAATCAATAGCAGAACCACCACAAGCCGTCATCGCCGCAAAAGAAAGAAGGAAAAGGAAGAACTTTTCCATCGATTGCAACAGGAAAGAAGAAAGGGAATTGATCTTAAACCTAATTGTTGGAAGAAAGGCGTCGATTGAAAAAGGAAGCATAATAACATATTGTGTTGCTTCTGCTTCTGTGTTTGGGCGTTGAAAAAAAAAAGAAAAAGAACGACGTTGTTTTTTGATATCAGGGAATAACAAAAGGTCTATTTGGTGTTTTGGACTCAACAGGAGATATTGGGCTTTTTTTTTGAAGGATTATAAAGCAAAAGCCCAACACACAAACAGGTTTTATATATTCTTTAAGACATGAGATATTAATTTTATTTTTTCTCTCTCTATTTAGAAGAATAGATTGAAAACTTGAACAGTTTGAGAATTATTGTGCCTGATTGAAGACAATTAGAAAGTTAGAAGGCTTGGTCGTGTGATATGATCAAAGCAAAGTCATGTGATGCGAAAAATAACCAGTGAAAGGTGTAGCCAATTCAGTGAATGAATTAAAAGGAAACGCGTGTGATACGGTTTCAATCCGTGAAGGATCAAGATAATTCTGTGAGAGAATTAAAATTAGTGAAAACAGTGTAAAGAAATGTTGTGTGAAATAACCAAGTTAAGCCGTGAAGGATGGTTCGTAAAGAACAGATTAGTGACTAATCAAAGAGAAAGAAGGAAATTGATTGGGATTAGATCATTTTCAAGAGAAAGAGAAGAACGAATCGGGATTAGATTGTTCTTCAGAACGGGTTAGAGAAACCCGAATTCGATTCAGAAAAATCGAATAGAGAGAGACAAGGAGTTGTGTGAGGCAACTGCAAATAAAAGTTGTATGAGGCAACCAACAAAGGAGTTGTGTGAGGCATATGACAAAGGTGTGAGGCAACCGCAAAGAAAAGTTGTGTGAGGCAACCGACAAAGGAGTTGTGTGAGGCAACCGCAAAGAAAAGTTGTGTGAGGCAACTGACAAAGGAGTTGTGTGAGGCAACCGCAAAGAAGTTGTGTGAGACCACCAAAAAGACAATCTGTGATAGATTGAATAGGAACAAGTTATAGAAGAAAGGTCATGTGATATGATCAAGTTGAAGAAGATTGGTGTGATGCCAAATTGTGTGAAACAAAACAGTAAAAATAATTTGTGATAGATTATAAAAGGAAGACCGTGTGATGCTAAGTAGAAAGAGACTATATGAGAAAGCCCGTGAAAAGCAAGTTTGTGTGAAGCAAAGTTTGTGTGAAGCAAAGTTTGTGTGAAGCAAAGTTTGTGAGAAACAAAGTTCGTGAGGAACAAGTTATATTGAAGAAAGAAGATGGTGTGAAGTCATCAAAGATTTATTGAAGACAAAGTTTGTGCCATGAGGTGAGAAGACTTGGATCAAGCATGAAGATTTTGGCGTTTGACATTAGGGGGGAAAATGTTGGACTATAATGTCAAACGGGCCAAAGCCCGGTATGATTCTGGAAAGGGTCGTAGGCTACAAAACTTAACGGGAATTAAAAGGTGGCAGTTAACAAACGAAAGGGTGGCAGTTAAGGAAGGAAGAGACGCAATGGTTCGTGAAGGGGTACCAATGAACCAACGCAACCATTCGATTGACACCTATTCGCTATCTATATATATGTTATAGATTAACAGAAAACGTAACACAAACAGTAACAGAGATTGTAACATGGAAACATTACAGTGATTGTAAATATTATTGATTAATAAAGAGTGATTCTTTATATCGTTTGTGTTCAATTGAATTCATTGGCAACACACATGCCTTCAACACCTTAATATATTGATTGTGAATTTAATAGTGTTGAGTGATTTCATGAACTAAAAAGGAACATAGCATTGACATAGGCTGGACTTATTCTATACAACACGGTGAATTAGTTTAACCGTCCGATTCATAGTTTTTAACCATTTTAATGGTTGTCGGTGTCAGTTCTACTGCCCATAGTTGCATTCAGTAATTAAAGTTCATATAATTCTTTGTTCTGGCTTAAGTGTTATATAATCATTAGAAAAATGAGAATTAAATTTTATAACACTATATTTATATAGTTTATTACTAGACTAGATGAGTAGATGTTATTTGAACGATCTTTTAGTTAAATATCATATTTTCTCTATAAACTGATCGTCAATGTTCATGGGGCCTTCGAATTTTCCTAGTAACATTTACTAAAATGAACATTATATTTTCTACATGTGGGCCGTGCATTGCAACGCACTATTTCTTTACTAGTAAGGAGTGCAGGAAGATTTTAAGATTCTGATTACGTGAAAACAAAAATAATTCTAGGAAAAATCCCATCTTAACAAACTTGCTCCGTAGATATTTTGGATCAATATAGATCACACCCTTTCAATTTAAAAAAATTATTAAGTCCAGAAATGTTTCCATCAAGCTGAAAGACCCGATCCCACCCCGAAGAAGTAAGAACTAATCAAGAAAGTTACTTCACACCCCCATTTGCTAAAAGGGAAGTACTAAACATACACCAGCTATATAGCTTTATAGGTAAATTACACTACTAGTTTTTCTTGGGGATCGTGTTTGATTTCTTCACTTCTCTTGTACAAACTATGATGTAATCTTAATTTATTTATTTACAAATTTACATTACACTCCTTTATATATTAACAGATGAGTTGTTTTTTTGTTTTTTTTTTTTTTATTATTATTCTACTTTTGTAGTGATAAACTACTAATAATTATAGAATGAAAAATATATCAAGTAATTTTTTTTTTTCAATCAACGAAATTATATTTTTTAGATTGCATTTGTTTTTGGTTAGGATAAACATTGACTAAGTTTATATTCATATTAAAATTCAATCGTATACATAAAAAGTTAAGAAAATTTTAAAAAATAACATAAACCTTTCATTTGAAAAATAAAAAAGAAAAAGCATTCGGATTTGGGATTGTGAATTTACTTCTCCTATAACAGTTAAGATTTTAGTGTTTTATACATTTAATTTAATTAAACTTAGAATTTAACTTGAAAATAACTTATAAGTAAATTATATTTTTTATTTTAATCAACTAAAAAGGTTAATAGTTAGGCTAGTGGTGTATAGATAGCCTATTAGTGGTGTATGAATAGCCTAAGCCTTGCTAAAAATATTGGTATTTAAACTGAAAATGGGTTTGGTCTTTGGTGTTAGAAGTCAGAAGTTAGAAGTCAAAACCCACCCCGGTTGGCTAGTTAACGGTCATTTTCCTCCATGCTGCTTACCTCTATCCCCACATAAACTAATAGAACATGTTTTTATTGTCATAGAAATTTTATTGCTAGTATGAAACTTTCTACTCTATTTAAAAGCAAAAGTATATAGGTATTTATGCCATTTTCCATTTTCGTACGATCTCCGTCTCAAAATAAGTGTCTCGTATTAGTTTTTATGTAGTTAAGAAATTATATTATCTGGTAGTGAAGATGATACCTTTACCTTTGCTTTTTCACAAACTCACAAGTATAAGTTTTGAGAAAAAAGAATACTGAAGATTAAATTAGTAAAGTTAATATGTCATTTTTAAAAGTAAACATTTATTTTGGGACAAACTATAATACAAAAGTAGACATATATTTTATGATATAGGGACTAGGGAGTAATACATTAAACATATAAATACATACGTTATACATTTCAAAGTGTTACACCAATTAGTTGTTTTTACTTTGTGCATTTGTAATTCAAATTGGCTTCTTTTTATTTTTCTTGTTTTTTTTTGGTTTTCTTAAGTTCTCATCAACGTAATTTCATTAGTAGGGTTGACGTACTGGGTGGGTTATTGCACCGAAGCCGCTATCCTTAGGTTACGTAAATGTAAAACCCATAATTAGGTTACGTATTCAACTTAAAACTGATAATTTTTTACACGACTCGAAACTTGATACGAAACCCGACTTGAAAATAAGCAGGTTTGGGTACACGATTCTAACTCTCAAATTCGCTAACCCGAAATCCGTCAACCTGCCATTTTTTGGTCGGTTTTGAGTCACACAATGAGCTTTTGGGTTGAACCGAAAATATGATTAAATTTTAAAGTAGTTAAAAATCTGAATGTTTTATTTTAAATTAATATATGGTTAATATGATTTAATCCTCAAAGTTTCTCTTTTTTTTTCTCGTTTTATCCACTCAATTTTTTCTCATGTTTTTAATTCCAAAGTTTTAAAATTTTTGTGGTTTAATCCTTCATATATTTCAAAATTTTGATAATTTAGTACTTAATGTTTGTTTTTCATAATGATTTTGTCCCTGTAAGTTTTTCTCATTTAATCATTTAACTTTCAAAAATCTAATAGCAATGCAAACTTCAAAGACTAAATCATGAAAAAAATTTGAATGGTTAAAATGAAAAAAAAATAAAATTAAAACTTTAAGATTAAACTATTGTTTCCTTTTAATATAAGTCAAAGTGTTTATTTATACTTAATTATATGAAGAATTATACCCATATGAACTGCTAACCGGAGCGGGTTACCCGACTCAACTCCGAGTCAAAATGTCACCCTAGTTCAACTTAGTAATTAATTACAGGTATATTATTCAACTACAAACAAATTGCCAATAAATTAATCTTTATTTACATTGGTATATATTATGATATTGATGATAAAAGTCAAATGTCTTGTATATACAGTAGTAAATTAGCGACGGAGCTGTAATTAATTTTGCCGGCTTATTATATACAAATAATAATATAATAGTACTATTTTCTTGGAAGACGTAAGAGCAACTACAACAATGGTTTTTTTCAAAGCTTTTTTCTGCAAAAAAAAACTATTGGAAAAGTTTTTCATCATTGGAGAAATAGCTTTTTTGATGGAAAGCTTGACATTTTCAACCTTTGGGTATAAAGCTTTTTAGTTCATATATTTACATTTAAACCCCCTATTTTGGTTTAGAAAAATTTTTGTAAAGCTTTTTTTTATAAAAGATGAGTTGGCATGTAAAAAAGCTTTAGAAATCACTTTGTAAGAAATTAACGAAAATGCATGGGTTGTGGACATGTACTTGTATAAATACTAGCAGCAGCTAATGCACTTCGAATAAAAACACAATTATTATACATAAACCAGCCATGAAAATTGTTATTCTAACAATGGCAATACTTGTAATGCTCGCTTTTACAACATCTGATACCAACATCAAAAACAATCCCCCTGCAGAAACTTACAACCTTATTAACGCTGCTACCAGCAACCTGACAATAACAAAGCCAGGTTGCGAAAGCCGGTGTGGAGATTTAATTGTTCCTTACCCTTTCGGCATTGGCATCAACTCAAATTGTTCTTTGGGACATGGGTTTGATGTCTACTGCAACACTTCTGCATGTACACCCTCCAAAAGCCTCTCTCACAAAAGAAGATTACGTCTCAATCAAACTAATATCTGATTCTACAATCCGGACATCCAATCTTGTGGATAGCAAATGCTATAACCCAGATGGTAAACTTTCAACTTATCAGAATATTTCCGTTAAATTATCAGGATGGCCCTACACTTTTTCACAACTAAATATGTTCACAGTCATCGGTTGCAATGACTATGCTCGGCTGACCTCAAGAACAAAGTCAAGGAATGTGGCTACCGGTTGTGTAGTGTTCTGTCCGGATGTTTACTCGCAATATACATCAAGTGATTGTGCAGCTGGCAATGGTTGCTGTCAATCACCGGTACCGAAAAACATTAACTCCTATGAAACTGAGTCTCATGCTTTCTCGAATCGAAATGGGATGAATTCTTCAAAACGTTGTACATATACATTTGTCGGTGAGAATAAGGCATATAACTTCAACGATACAACGAATACGTTAAATGAAACTCTTTTCCGCGAAAACATTGAAACTAATGTCCCAATAGTGCTTGACTGGGCTATTGGTAATATGAGTTGTGAGGAGGCCAAAGAAGCCGATGATTATGTGTGCCAATCAAATAGCACTTGTGTTAGCTCTCAAAGGGAATCAGGAGGGTACCGCTGTGAATGTAATGAAGGGTATGAAGGAAACCTGTTCAAGCGTAAAAACACTTGAGTACAACGATGATGATGATGTATGAGGAATCAAGCTTGTCACACTCCGATTAACGTGCAAACCTAGAGTCGAGACCAAGTCAATCGAGGGTGGTGAAAGCTTAATTCTTGGAGAGTAATTCGTGAGGAAAGACTCTGTGGATTTATGAGGTGTTTGCCTGAAATGAAAGCATAACACTGGTATTTATACTCAAACCCTAAGCTGATGTGGAGGGTTTGGTCGTGGGGGAGCACGACACTTCCTGCGTGGATCGTTGACGTGGAAGTTCGGTCGTGGGGGAGCACGACACTTCTTACGCGGATCGCTGACGTGGAAGCTCGGTCGTTGGCGAAGATGACATTTACTGTGTGCCGGCTGACGTGGACCAATCAAATGCCCCGACCAGGTTAATGGCCAGGCCATGCTAGTCGTACCTGAATATAACGGTTGCAGATTGTACTTCTGTCAGAGAATGTCGGGCTTGCCTTGTCATCTTGCAGCCGTTCATCTGTTACGTTGATGGAGCGGCCAGTGCTGCGGTTCGGCACGGAACATAGCCAAGTCCGCATCCTGTCCCGGGTATTAGTGTCCGAGGTGAGAGCTAAAAGAGTTGGGCTCGGGCATTATCCGGGTCTGTGTTCGGTACAGGTCCGGGGTCGTGATAGCTAGTGTGGTCTGCCGTCCGTACCGAAAGCTTAGTCGAGCTGTCGTCGGATACCATCCGAGTCCAGGTCCGGATGGTGTACATCATTAAGTCCCCCCAGTCCGTTGTTATATTCCGTGCAGGAGTATGATAGCGGACTCAAAATACCTGACGTGGTGTAATGATGTCGACCCTGCAGTCTAGGCGGCGCGCAATAAATGCATGTCTTTTCAGATGTCATAACTGGAACGCCATGGGACGGCTTACAGACGCTGCGTCAGCATACAGCTGGCTACACGTCGGTTCGTTTGCCAGATCGTGAGATCTGTTGACACGTGGCCGTGCGAGACGTGGCGAGCAAACGGTAATTTCTCGTTTGTGAGATCTGCCGACACGTGTAGGGTGGAGATCAAAGCCCACAAGGCCCGGCCCATGAACTTTTGCCTATAAATAGCAAAGCCTCGTTTTTACTTCATTTTTTTACGCCAGTGAAAAATCTCGAGAGCATTCCGGCAAAATTCAAACGTTCCGTCAACTATTCTGGCTTTATCAACCCAGACTCCGATTGCTCTCAATCAAACCCAGGTCCGTTACTCGTATCTTCGAACTTTTCCTTCTTTCCCTCATATATACATACCATGGCTGCTCCTGTGAACGTAGCAGAGGCTCGTGTGGCCGTGGCTGGACCCGGCAAAGGTCCGAACGTGGCCTACGAGGTTAGCTCGGTGAAGCCGGAGGATATTCCGGATATTTTGAGGCGCTTTAAATGCCTTGAGAGGTTCAACCCGATAGCACCTACCCCCGAGCAACGCGCCGACGCGCCACCGAAGGGCAAGGTGGCCGTCTATTGGAAGACTATGGAGAAGGGTTATAACACCCCTTCATTTATATATATATATATATACAATATTATAATGGCGACGCGGAAGCTTATATTTCAAAACATTACAACATATGTTACATGTTACCCAAAATGTCAATAAACTTTTTCAATTCAAAGTACAAGACATTTCAACACACATGGTGTTATTAAAAACATTTCTATAATTATCAAAATAACATCAGAGTTACAGCCTGTCAAACATTCCATCCAGTCAAACACTTCCTGCCCTGCCCAGTATGTCCCCTCTATTTTAACCTGCAGGAAGAACTGTGGTGGGGTTAGCATAAAGCTAAGTGAATGAAACTATAAGCAACAGTACAACCTAGCATAACAATCTGTTTACATCAAATAACAATAAACAGAAAATCAATCATTCACTCGACATCCAATCAATGTCAAGCTACACCAATCAAACATTATAAATCGTCATGAGGACCGGTGGCTCCTGAGATACCCTAATACCGGTTTGGTACTCAGGGAACCCTTATCAATCATCTGTATTGGCCTATACAGAATTACCGGTAACCAGTTGTTAATCACACACGACCTAGATCTCCAAACCAACATTTCAAGTTTCAAGATCTCCTGTCGTCTACAATAACAACCAAGTCCAACTGTCAAGTCAAGTTGACCTCAGAATCTTACATACTAGCTCAAACAGCCAAGTAAGCAACTAGTCAAACTATCATGGCAAGATATCTCAACAATTACATTCTATCAAAGTAAGACTATAATTACTTGTTGTAAATCAAATCATTACAACTAAATCACACTGAGGTTACAGATCCACTCACCGACTACCTCAGGCCTCCACTCAGTAGTCTAATATCACTGAGCCTTCTCCACATCTGAGAATCAACAATCAAATATAAGTTAGTACTCAAGAATATCAATACTTAACTTATATCAATCTTTAACCTTAGGAACTTAACATAATCAATATCAACATTACTAGTTCCTAATCATGTATTAATGATTACAACATAACCATTATCATATACTATCATACAACAAATACAAATCATATGACAATTAACAAGTTATAAGAAAGGCTGTGCTAGCCCATCAAGCCGCCGGCTAGGGTCTCGGACCCGTCGGCTTAAGGTCACCACCCGCCGGCTACATGTCCCCACCCGCCGGGTATATTACCAAATGTGGTAACAGAACAAAACCACGTTTTAAAGCCTACACAAGCCACCGGCTCAATATATTAGCAGCCGGGTTCCCATTCGGTCACACTACCCGCCGGCTTGGCTCTTCAAGCCGCCGGTTTCTAACAAATCACGACTACCCGCCGGCTAGACCACGAAGCCGCCGGGTTCTACCTTCGTTCCAGCCCAGGTCGTTCTGCTCAAAACCCTAACTCGCGATTTATTACCCAAATCACCTCAAACTCGATTTCAATCATCAATATACTACTAAAAGCTTTAGGAAATCATTATAAAACATTCATAACATGTTTTTAACATCTAATTCTCTCAAATCATCAATTTACCCAAATTTAAATCAAAAATCAAATTCTTAAATACTCAAGAATACTTACTGATTGAAGAATCTAACGATGGTAATCTGATGATTAGGAAGTTTCACGAGAATCACAACTTCCTGATTTGATTTCCAGTTTGATTTGAAGGTTTTCAGAGAGTTTCTGTGAGTTTTGAAGTTTCTAAATAAACTTTCCTAAAGAGGAAAGTGATATATATAACCGACCTCACAAACCGTCTTCAATATACGGGTATAATTTAATACCACATCTCAATCTATTGTCTGGAACCCGAAAACCATTTACGAGTCCAAACATTTTATTGCACCGTCAACTATATTAATTTACAACAATTAATAATTCACTTATCACGTTGGAATATTCAGCTCCTATTCCAATTATTTCACTAATTCAAACAATATTATTTCCAAACACATTTAAATGCTTATTTAAATCCAGAAATAATATAAAACAACTATGTCCAATTCGAGGATGTTACAACTCTCCCCTCCTTAAAGAGATTTCGTCCCCGAAATCTAACCTCAATCAATCTAACTAATATGATATAATCACATATATCTTAATATACATTTGTCCTCAATAGCAACTTACAACTATACTTAGACTGTTTGAATTCTTTCTACATGCACATATCCAAATGTGCATGCTACTATCTTTTCCTACGCACACATACAGTGCATTTAATCAATATCATCAACCAGATATCTCTTATTGACAAATACTTACTTCAACAAGTGAAATCTACAATCACTTAATCAACAAGTAAGACTTCACATTTCTTAATAGGTCTATATGACCAGAAATTAGCAATGTGCTAAAATCTTTAACCTATTCTCACTGTTCATCACTGTTAACAATAAAACAGCAACCACAATATCACAACAGTGGTTATTAAATCACAATGTACCTAGCAGCATTGAAATATAATTCAGCTCACGACCAACAATCAATCTACTATACAGATCACAATCTTAAATCTCTACCATCAAAGATCTGAAATTCAAATCTAGGTCAACTTTTCATCCAAAAGTTTCATACCTATACTCTTTTGAATACCCTATCATATTCACATATCATTTCAATCATATGAAATCCTTTACTTAAAAGTAATCCAGATTCATATCACCTTAATAAGTACAACAGAGGTCAACTCAGTAGGTAAAACCACAATCAACAAGTACTTTGCTCAATCAGCAATAGTACCACCATCAAATATTACCTACATTCAACCAACCTCTACATTGACTTATTTCCATTTGTAACTCCTTTCATTACAACCTATCAATTGTTAACAACAACAATAACACTTCCAATAATCACAACACTAATGATTATACAGTTCAGTACATCTATCAATACTCACTATGTATCTCTAAAGTCTAACTAACCATCAAGTTAAAGCTTATTTGTTACTTAAACTGGTAAGACATCAATAATATTCTCTTAGCAACCAGTTATTTCAATTCAACTTTACAATCTTGAACTACTAATCACAAGCAATTAGAATTTATACAACTTTAATCACACAATCACTTAGTCATTTAACACTAGATCCCATAAATCTAGCAACTAGTCAACTTAATCAACATTATGATACCACAATTCAAGTATCACAATATCACAATGTGCTACTTTACAACACATTTCAACAAAATCTACATCAAGTTAATCACAATTAACTAACCTCCACATATCTTATGGCACATTTTAATTCAATCTATTAAAACTTATCATGCCATTTATTATCATGTATACTACACATATATACTTACACAATTCCAGATATTCTCTAAAATGGACACATACACAACAATTCCATTTCATTCTATATACTAGGCCATTCAGACTGTTAAAGTCTTTATCAAGCCTTCTCAATACTACTATTCATCACATATCCATACCACAGGACATGGAACAATCAATAACTCTATGTTTCACTTATATACTTATCAACTAGTATATAACTTAAACATTTCATTCTAAACTTTCAAGGAAAAGTTTGGTGAATACAATCATCACCTATCAATCTCAAGGTTTCTCTTGCTTTCTAACACTTACAATTTCTTAAAATATGAACAACTTTCCAATTCATATACCTCAATTTATCAACCAAGGGCAAACTAGACCTTTAACACAGTCCAACTCCAGATATACTTTCATATAATTTCTTAATTGGATCTAATCCCAATTCATCACTTTATCACTTACTTTATTTGTATACAATCAACAAATAACTAAAGAATCCATTAAATTCTTTCAATACTTAAGTGATTCACTATAAGATACCAATCAACCTAGGCAACTAATAATAATAGCTTTCAATTATTTCTTATCTCACCTTCTTACCCAATCAAAGCTATTATCACAAGCTTCACACACTGGTAAGATTTTCCTATCACAATTCTAATCAATGTGATTTAATCATTCTAACATATCTTAGCAATTTATAACTGTCATATCAAACAATGACTTTATATCTGTATAATTCATTAACGCATATTCAGTTCAAATATCAAATATTATTTAACTGAATACTCAATTATACTTTACATTATTTCAATTACTTAATACTAGCTTTAAGTAATAACTCAAGTCTTACAAACTTAGACCATTTATCTATCTCCTTTGGATCTTACAAGACCCATCTCAACATAATTTGACTAATCAAGGAATTCAATCATATTCCTCACAATCATAACATTATAATCTATGTTAGACTATTTCAACACACACAGTTGACTACATGTCAACTTTGATTTCAATCAACCAATCAATAAAATTCTCTAATTGCTTTTATCAAGCTTGACCCAAACTCAAACCAATCACAAGCAATTAATTTTATACACAATTCTCTATTCATGGTTTGACTTTCAAAGTTAACATACTATCAATATTAACTCATAACAAACCATATCATCTTATATGTTCACTTTCAAACATATATTTCAAATTATTACTTTCAATAATCTTATCAATCCTTCACAAGGACAAAGTCAACTGTAACACCCCCAAATTTCGGGTTGCGGAAGCGATCGGGTCGGGTGTTACCAAATCAAATATCACAGCATAAGATGCATAATGAACGACTCTAAATGAGACGTTTGAAAATAGTTATTTCATTTCCCAAAATAAAATGTATACAAGTTGCGAGTTCGCAAAATACTTTCAATACATAACTGATGATACGAAAATTATGCAAAGACATCCAATTGTCAAAACGTGCGACTCGAGCTAGAATTCCTGTAGGCCAATCCTACTATTGCAGTGTACCTGAGAATGCACACTAAAAGGGTCAGCTGGAAGGCTGGTGAGTTCACAAGTAATTTGTAAAAACAAGTAGATCGAGTAATAAATATTTCGTTCAGAAATATCAATCAAGTTTAGCAGTTTAAATAACAACAGTTGCCCCTCGAGGCAGTTATAAGTAATTTATGGTAAGCAGGTGAACCTAATCAATAGGTTTCTAGTCAGGTAAAGGGGACCAATCCCCAGCAGGTGTGTTATCAGGTAAGATATTGCCACCTGGCAATATGTATACTAGAGTAGCGTAAGGTGACTATCTGTCGTGCTACTGGCCGAAAGCAATCAAGCAAGAAAGTCCTTAGACGGTCGGTATTGCTCCCCGGCAATACGGTACGGATAGTTTGTACGGTTTCAAGTATTAGTTCTACGGTTACTAATAGGCCGCGATGCCACCTGGCATGAAAGGTTGCACTCCGGCAACGTGATCAAGATATCTGTTTTGTGATCGTGTCATATCGGTACGGTTTGTAAGTACGGTCAAGTGAGCAAAAGCTCGTAATTTCCTGAGTCTCCGACTCGTAAGCATCTAGTAATCACCTACAGTGATGGTAATGGTTTCGTAATCACGGTCAAGTGAGTAAAAGCTCTTAATTTCCTGAGTCTCCGACTCGTAAGCATCTAGTAATCACCTACAGTGATGGTAATGGTTATCCCCCAAGGGAAGTGTCGAGTTATGTCCCGCAGGACCATGTTTAAGTAAATTAACCATTTATAGAGCCAACGACCCCGACCGTAATAATTCGTAGGTCCGTTGCTGAAAGTAAGTGAAGCATAATCCATATGCTGAGTATGAGTAACCGTGCAGTTCCGTAGAACTACGATAGAGCATGAATCCACATGCTGAGCCAACGACCCCGACCGTAATAATTCGTAGGTCCGTTGCTGAGTGTGAGCATTTAGCTCGTAAGTAAGTTGTACCACCCACCGTGGCATCGTGAGCAATCCAGCTCGCAAGTAAGTTGTACCACCCACCGTGGTATCGTGAGCTCGTTTGTAAATCCGTAATACCAATCACGTTGGTATCGTGTTTGTACCACCCACCGTGGCATCGTTTTGCTTCACATATAGTGACAGCGTCCGTTATTCTCCCGCAGGAGATGCAAGTAATCGTTTTGGCAGTACACGACATGCCGCAAGTAAGTTTAGCCCAAGGCAAGTAAATTGTTACAGGCACTCAACAGTACCTCAAGTTGTTACGTAATTCACAGTAGTATATCATACTAAGAATTGTAGGAGCGTCACCTAGATGTAAGGGATAATCGTAATCAATAGGTAGGTACGTATCTACGTCACCTAGTTTGCCTGAAGTAATATGTAAAGTCTAAGTCACTTAACTGTAGGGAAGTACTCTCAGTACTTAGTTAAAGTCATCCGTTAGTTCATAAAGATAGTCATCACTGAACTAGCAAGTCGGTGCCTCTAGTTGGTATTCACAAGTCCACTAGTCATTACTAGTAAATAGCAAGTCACTGATGTAGTGAGGCATTTATTCCCTAGATATCATGTGTAATATAATTCTAGGTGTTACTAACACAGTCATACTTAATATCCCTAAGTATGGTCAAATGGTTCGTAGCTGTCGCGGTCTAGCACCGTTACCATAAACTATAGTAAAACGTTTGTAACGATTTGAACAGTTGAAAGTAGTAAAACAGGAGTATGCATTCCCACCCCGAAATCAGTTGGAAAACAGTAAAAGAGTGGGGCGGTGAACTCACCTGAGGAGCTAGCGTCCTAGCGTAACGAGTCGTGCCAAGTGAAATCTCCTAATGTCCTAAACACGAGAGATTTCGTACGTTTGTAAGTGCTGTTCGTTATGGATGTTCGTAATAATAATTCATATTATTATTAGGTTTGAGTTTTCGTATACTTCATAAAGTATATTTGTTTTGGAGTACAAGTCGTATCGTATTTAAATTGTCTTTTGAAAACGTTTTCCGACACTTAGAAAAATTTGGCAAATTTCTGTTTTCTGCGACATAACATGCGACACAAAAATGTGTCGTGCGACGCCAGGGTTGTGTCGCATAATGCGACACAAGAGTTCTGCGACACAGTGGTTGTGTCGCATAATGTGTGCGATGCTAAATCAATAGCGACATAAGGGTTGTGTCGCATGGAGTCTGCGACACAAGGTACGACACAAGGATACGACATAAGGGTTGTGTCGCATAGATAGTTTATGCGACACAGTATGCGACACAAGGCTTGTGTCGCACTCAAGAACAGCAGCCCAGAAACTTTCGGGTTTCGCGTTTTTCCGGCCAAAATCGCAAATCAAACGCATTTTCAAGCTATAAAATCGTGGTTTCTTGGTTGTTTAGGTTATAAGTAAGTCATGTAATCGTTATTACACTAAAACATTACACCAAAATGATTAAATCTAAAAATTTAGGAATTTCTTACAATTGCGAATCGAGGCCAAACGAGGAAGAAAACGAGGGTGTCGTCTTTGTTAATGTTGTTCCTCTCTTGATGGTGATTCCGAAAATGTATGGTGATGGTGGTGGTGGTGATCGGCCGGCGGTGGTGGTGTTTGGTGGTGATTATTTTTAGAGAGAAAAATGAGATGGAGAAGATGATGAAAATGAGATGAAATGGGAAGAGGGTTGGGTTTTGTCCAACACAGATCCCCAGTGCGCGGACTGTGGTCTCCAACCACAGTACAAAATACCCGTGTTTTATTTGTCCAGTCATAATATAAAATAAAATCTTATTTATATTATTTAAAAATGTTTTCTAATGAAAGTATTGTATAAAAATACTAATTGGGAATAAAAGTTAAATCGTTTATTTGAAGTTTAAATTCAACGCGAAAATTGACTTTTTGACGAGGTGTTACATTCTCCCCCTGTTAAGAAAATTTCGTCCCGAAATTTAAAAGTGATGTCGTGGTCATGTGAGGTCTGGGGAGCAATGTACGTACATGTTGTTTGTCGAGTAGGTTTTAGACATATCATGTCTTATAACGGGGTTGAAGGGCAGTCAATCCATGACTGTGTCGCGGTTTATCGTTGTAGTCACATCCTGACTATATGGTTTTGTTCAAGTTATCGTTGAGTCGTAGTCACTAAGAGACCGTTTGCATTGTAGTCCATACGGGACTGGATAGTTGTCACCACGTGACCGTTCGATGAGTAGTCCTATCAGGATTGAGTGTTTTGTGTACTTTCAGTCGGTTAGTCTGTTGAAAGCAAACTCTAGATTTTAAGTTTGGCTTAATTCGTGTAGTCGGTATTAATTTATGTAATCGGTATCATTTTGGAATCGACTTTCCCGCCGATCGAAACGTTGTGTTTGATTTGGAAGTTTAGTATTGGATAGGGACATACCCGTGATATTGTCGCAGTTTCGTCCGGTCCTCCCGGAGTTGATCATGAGGATTTTTCGTTTCTGATTTGGGCAATCTTTCTTGAAATGTCCAGGAGTGTTACATTTGAAACACGTTTGTTGTTTGCAGGGTTGGCAGGAACTCTACAGTCCCAGATTTGGTGTCCGAATCGTCGACATCTCTCGCAAGGTGAGCCACAAGGGCCAGAGTGATGACGTTTACAGCTGTGACAGAAGGGTTTATCCCCCGCATAGCCCCGCTTTCCTTTGTATTCAGAAGGGTAAGATTTCAAGGGTTCGGGTTGATTTGTTGGATTATGACTAGTGTTGGAATCGCCATTCCACTTTTGTGTATGGTTTTCAGTGGTGAGGGTTCCGCGTTGAACCACCCGTGCCATGAGGTTATGGGCCATGCGAACGGCGTCGCGAATAGTGTTGGGTCTAGAGGAGGTAACCATGCCCGCTATTTGTGTTGGAAGTCCTTCGATGTATTTTTCGATCCGTTTGCTTTCTGGGTTTACTAGTGATGGGCAAAAGAGTGCTAGTCGGTGAAAACGATTGGTATAGGTCATGATGTCGTTGTTTTTCACGGTAAGATGCCAGAGTTCATTCTCGAGTCGGTGTAGTTCCTCGCTAGGACAATATTCGTCCCTCATCAGTTGTTTCAGTTCCTCCCACGAAAGTTCATAGGCGGTGTCGACCCCTACGGTGTGGGCGTGAGCATTCCACCAGGTTAGAGCATTATCTCGAAGGGTGTAGGTGGAGTATTTGACTTTGTATCCATCGGGGCAGTTGCAAATGCGGAAGACAGCTTCTATCCTTTCGATCCATTGGATCAGTCCGACAGCCCCTTCAGTACCAGCAAAGATTGGCGGGTTACAGTTCAGAAATTCTTTATAGGTGCAGAGGCGCGTTAGGTTTTGTGCAGCCAGAGCTTCAGCTACTCTTTGCTCAGCGTATTTGTCACGTTCTGCTTGTGTGTAGGTTTGTCGTTTAGGCGGCATGATTCTTAAATAAAAGTAAAACGACAAGGTGTGAGATCTTTATCCAAAGATTTTGATTATTGCTGTTGCATACGTAAATCGGTATTACACCGTTGTCCATAGATATAAAAGTGACAATGAGTTAGAAACCACTTAAGGTGTCTGTATGAAAGTCCTTGGACTTTGAAAATTTAAATGTGTAGTCGTACTAACGACCTAGTTGTGTATCATATGTAGTTAGACCAGAACTATGATATCGTCGTAGTCTATCAGACTATCCTGTAGTACTAAAGTACTATAAATGTAATCCCAATAAATTAAAGTGTATTCATCGAATGAGGCATCACATGCCTGAGTAGTCGTGGTGTGGCACTTCGTGCCCATTAAGGTAATTGCGTATGCGTATAAGTGTACAAGTGCCTATAGCGGGTGTTCCTACGCAAAGAAATCGAGTGGGACACCTCGTGTCCAGTAGAGTAGTCGTATATAAATATGTGATGCACACGTAGCTATACAAGTATAAGTGCGCAGTAGTAAAGAATCAGGGGTGGCATCTCATGCCCAGTTAAGTAAACGTATATGTACATATAAGTCGTACATGTAACTATAACAAGTCCACATGCATATTGGATAGTAGCTCATCGAGCGTGGGTGTAGCACAACGTGCCAAAATGTAGTGCCCGAAGCACCGTAATTTATTATGATTGCAGTATAAAGTACTATGAAACGCAGCACCACGTGCTGTAATGTAGTGCCCGCGGCACCGTAATTGCAGTACCCCTGTACTGTGAGTGTAGCACCATCGTGCCGAATGCAGTATAAACATACTGTGTAGTTGCAGCACCACGTGCTGGAGTAGTATTGTGCCCAAAGCACGATGCAGCACCACGTGCCACATGTTATCCAAGTATGGCCCTCAGGCCGATAGTAAGTTTGAAAGTAATTTGTGGACTTAGTCATTACGAGCATCTCTCGTAATACCAGTCAGTCGTGACCAACCTGGTCAAAATTTTGAGATTAAGTCGTAACGGCTGAGAAGCTGGCGATATGCCACTTCGAAAATGTGTATCAGTTGCACAACGGAATCATGTCGGGTATAATCATACCTACCTGTATATAGATATGCCGGACTAGTATACACGTAAGGCCTATTCATATATATCTACAGTACATATAATAGCCTAGGGTGTCTAGCAAGTAGCAAATAACAATCAGAGTCAACTACTGCATTCCCTTTCAATATAACCCCTTTCAGATCTTACATCATCTTTGCTTAATTGTACATAGTTAGCTACGCTATGTTAAATTAAGTTCGTATGATGTAATCCCTGAACTAGTTATACTTAATAAGGAATACTGCCTAATGGTCATAGTCCAGGCTCACTAAATGCAACCTAGTTCACTAAAACCTTAGGCTCTGATACCAATCTGTAACACCCCCAAATTTCGGGTTGCGGAAGCGATCGGGTCGGGTGTTACCAAATCAAATATCACAGCATAAGATGCATAATGAACGACTCTAAATGAGACGTTTGAAAATAGTTATTTCATTTCCCAAAATAAAATGTATACAAGTTGCGAGTTCGCAAAATACTTTCAATACATAACTGATGATACGAAAATTATGCAAAGACATCCAATTGTCAAAACGTGCGACTCGAGCTAGAATTCCTGTAGGCCAATCCTACTATTGCAGTGTACCTGAGAATGCACACTAAAAGGGTCAGCTGGAAGGCTGGTGAGTTCACAAGTAATTTGTAAAAACAAGTAGATCGAGTAATAAATATTTCGTTCAGAAATATCAATCAAGTTTAGCAGTTTAAATAACAACAGTTGCCCCTCGAGGCAGTTATAAGTAATTTATGGTAAGCAGGTGAACCTAATCAATAGGTTTCTAGTCAGGTAAAGGGGACCAATCCCCAGCAGGTGTGTTATCAGGTAAGATATTGCCACCTGGCAATATGTATACTAGAGTAGCGTAAGGTGACTATCTGTCGTGCTACTGGCCGAAAGCAATCAAGCAAGAAAGTCCTTAGACGGTCGGTATTGCTCCCCGGCAATACGGTACGGATAGTTTGTACGGTTTCAAGTATTAGTTCTACGGTTACTAATAGGCCGCGATGCCACCTGGCATGAAAGGTTGCACTCCGGCAACGTGATCAAGATATCTGTTTTGTGATCGTGTCATATCGGTACGGTTTGTAAGTACGGTCAAGTGAGCAAAAGCTCGTAATTTCCTGAGTCTCCGACTCGTAAGCATCTAGTAATCACCTACAGTGATGGTAATGGTTTCGTAATCACGGTCAAGTGAGTAAAAGCTCTTAATTTCCTGAGTCTCCGACTCGTAAGCATCTAGTAATCACCTACAGTGATGGTAATGGTTATCCCCCAAGGGAAGTGTCGAGTTATGTCCCGCAGGACCATGTTTAAGTAAATTAACCATTTATAGAGCCAACGACCCCGACCGTAATAATTCGTAGGTCCGTTGCTGAAAGTAAGTGAAGCATAATCCATATGCTGAGTATGAGTAACCGTGCAGTTCCGTAGAACTACGATAGAGCATGAATCCACATGCTGAGCCAACGACCCCGACCGTAATAATTCGTAGGTCCGTTGCTGAGTGTGAGCATTTAGCTCGTAAGTAAGTTGTACCACCCACCGTGGCATCGTGAGCAATCCAGCTCGCAAGTAAGTTGTACCACCCACCGTGGTATCGTGAGCTCGTTTGTAAATCCGTAATACCAATCACGTTGGTATCGTGTTTGTACCACCCACCGTGGCATCGTTTTGCTTCACATATAGTGACAGCGTCCGTTATTCTCCCGCAGGAGATGCAAGTAATCGTTTTGGCAGTACACGACATGCCGCAAGTAAGTTTAGCCCAAGGCAAGTAAATTGTTACAGGCACTCAACAGTACCTCAAGTTGTTACGTAATTCACAGTAGTATATCATACTAAGAATTGTAGGAGCGTCACCTAGATGTAAGGGATAATCGTAATCAATAGGTAGGTACGTATCTACGTCACCTAGTTTGCCTGAAGTAATATGTAAAGTCTAAGTCACTTAACTGTAGGGAAGTACTCTCAGTACTTAGTTAAAGTCATCCGTTAGTTCATAAAGATAGTCATCACTGAACTAGCAAGTCGGTGCCTCTAGTTGGTATTCACAAGTCCACTAGTCATTACTAGTAAATAGCAAGTCACTGATGTAGTGAGGCGTTTATTCCCTAGATATCATGTGTAATATAATTCTAGGTGTTACTAACACAGTCATACTTAATATCCCTAAGTATGGTCAAATGGTTCGTAGCTGTCGCGGTCTAGCACCGTTACCATAA
The DNA here is from genome assembly GCA_949592205.1 of Helichrysum umbraculigerum. Taxonomy (NCBI): domain Eukaryota; kingdom Viridiplantae; phylum Streptophyta; class Magnoliopsida; order Asterales; family Asteraceae; genus Helichrysum; species Helichrysum umbraculigerum. The sequence continues at coordinate 6,683,121 of CATIUR010000009.1, read as the reverse complement.
ACTATAGTAAAACGTTTGTAACGATTTGAACAGTTGAAAGTAGTAAAACAGGAGTATGCATTCCCACCCCGAAATCAGTTGGAAAACAGTAAAAGAGTGGGGCGGTGAACTCACCTGAGGAGCTAGCGTCCTAGCGTAACGAGTCGTGCCAAGTGAAATCTCCTAATGTCCTAAACACGAGAGATTTCGTACGTTTGTAAGTGCTGTTCGTTATGGATGTTCGTAATAATAATTCATATTATTATTAGGTTTGAGTTTTCGTATACTTCATAAAGTATATTTGTTTTGGAGTACAAGTCGTATCGTATTTAAATTGTCTTTTGAAAACGTTTTCCGACACTTAGAAAAATTTGGCAAATTTCTGTTTTCTGCGACATAACATGCGACACAAAAATGTGTCGTGCGACGCCAGGGTTGTGTCGCATAATGCGACACAAGAGTTCTGCGACACAGTGGTTGTGTCGCATAATGTGTGCGATGCTAAATCAATAGCGACATAAGGGTTGTGTCGCATGGAGTCTGCGACACAAGGTACGACACAAGGATACGACATAAGGGTTGTGTCGCATAGATAGTTTATGCGACACAGTATGCGACACAAGGCTTGTGTCGCACTCAAGAACAGCAGCCCAGAAACTTTCGGGTTTCGCGTTTTTCCGGCCAAAATCGCAAATCAAACGCATTTTCAAGCTATAAAATCGTGGTTTCTTGGTTGTTTAGGTTATAAGTAAGTCATGTAATCGTTATTACACTAAAACATTACACCAAAATGATTAAATCTAAAAATTTAGGAATTTCTTACAATTGCGAATCGAGGCCAAACGAGGAAGAAAACGAGGGTGTCGTCTTTGTTAATGTTGTTCCTCTCTTGATGGTGATTCCGAAAATGTATGGTGATGGTGGTGGTGGTGATCGGCCGGCGGTGGTGGTGTTTGGTGGTGATTATTTTTAGAGAGAAAAATGAGATGGAGAAGATGATGAAAATGAGATGAAATGGGAAGAGGGTTGGGTTTTGTCCAACACAGATCCCCAGTGCGCGGACTGTGGTCTCCAACCACAGTACAAAATACCCGTGTTTTATTTGTCCAGTCATAATATAAAATAAAATCTTATTTATATTATTTAAAAATGTTTTCTAATGAAAGTATTGTATAAAAATACTAATTGGGAATAAAAGTTAAATCGTTTATTTGAAGTTTAAATTCAACGCGAAAATTGACTTTTTGACGAGGTGTTACATCAACCTACATCAATTTTGGCTCCATACAATCCATTTCATATTTTATGTTTACTATCGAACATAAACTTCAAATTATTACATTCAATAATTATTAGTAATTCCTCAAACAAGACAATATCAACCTATTTCAACTTTGGCTTCATACAAGCCAAATACAAAATAGTGACTCATTTAAACACTATCAAATTCGCCTACATGTAATCTATCACAATCAATCACAATTACATATTTAACACAATCAAATTAATCACTTGGGTTTATCATCAAAACCTCTATCAATGACAACTATCATTTACACTCTCACCTTTACAGTCTAAAGGTCACAGTTCTATCAACTGATTATTTTCTTATCAAAACAACTATTAAACAACTTAGCATACTATCATGCTCCATTTCCAAAATCACATTACATTTCTTTTATACCAAGTAGCCTCAACAAGTTCATGTGACACAACATAATATAACAACGGTGATCAGGCGTTGCAAGATTATGTTCTTCACAATCCATTCTCAGGCTACTCTACATTATAATTATCAATGTGATCTACTTTTATCTCATATATATTAAATACTTTATGATTTCAAATCAATCATAATCTATTTAATAGTTTCTAACAGCTGATACACACTCAAAATCAGCTTACTACTTACATATTCAATCTTACATATGCAAGCCATTTCACATACACACAATGTTCTAATTTTCAACAACTGAATCACTCAGTATATCACTTATCTGAAACCTCAAACATATGATAACCTATCATCATAATTTTAATACTAAACACAATTCAATGTCCCTATTTACTACAAAATTCAGGACACATCCTAATTAACTAGCATCACTTTGACATATGCTATACTATCAAGCATCTATGTCACCACAAATCTACTCAATCATGTTACTATAAAACATTTCATTTCTTAATTTACAATTGACCAGAAAGATCTACCACTTCCTTAATCAATTTAGCTTTATCATAAGCCATATTTCTTATAAATCTATCAGTCTTGGTTTAGCTCAAAGGTTTAGCTATAGTCAAAACATATCATATAGCCACATAAACACATATTTCCTCAAATAGCAGTCATTCTCAAATCAGATGACACAAAAATCCTTAATAAGAATTTAGATCACAACCTGTGATCAATCTACTAATATAGTACTATCAATCATCTTGTCTCCCAATAAAGACACTCCTTAGGTTCTAACATCAATCATGTTAAACCTTAATCAACTCTTTATCTACTCATTTACTCACATTTCTGCATTTTTCAATTCAATCAGAAATAATCACCACAATGTTCATTTCATTTATTATTTCTATCCTCATGTCAACCTATAGCAATCAATAGTTGACTCAAAACTGGGGAATCATATCAGTCTGACTAAATTAACTTCACAACAAAGCTTACTCAACATAACAGAGTAAACAATTCAAGTTAATTTAAATTAACATAGGCTTATCGAAGATTACCTGACAATCTTAAGCCAACGAGTATTGAGGAAACATGAAATATACCAATCAGATACTCATGTTCCTCCGTCTCTGCAATCAAACAACAACTTCACAACTTGTTAAGAGTTAGTACATATTCAACTAATCACCTTTTCACATGCATTCACTACTCAACTAAACCCGCACCCACTGGAATGTTTGACTCAACTCAATCAAAGTTTAGGATTGAACATTCTATCAAGTCCAATTCACCCAAACTATTGCTCTGATACCAACTTATAACACCCCTTCATTTATATATATATATATATACAATATTATAATGGCGACGCGGAAGCTTATATTTCAAAACATTAATTCAAAGTACAAGACATTTCAACACACATGGTGTTATTAAAAACATTTCTATAATTATCAAAATAACATCAGAGTTACAGCCTGTCAAACATTCCATCCAGTCAAACACTTCCTGCCCTGCCCAGTATGTCCCCTCTATTTTAACCTGCAGGAAGAACTGTGGTGGGGTTAGCATAAAGCTAAGTGAATGAAACTATAAGCAACAGTACAACCTAGCATAACAATCTGTTTACATCAAATAACAATAAACAGAAAATCAATCATTCACTCGACATCCAATCAATGTCAAGCTACACCAATCAAACATTATAAATCGTCATGAGGACCGGTGGCTCCTGAGATACCCTAATACCGGTTTGGTACTCAGGGAACCCTTATCAATCATCTGTATTGGCCTATACAGAATTACCGGTAACCAGTTGTTAATCACACACGACCTAGATCTCCAAACCAACATTTCAAGTTTCAAGATCTCCTGTCGTCTACAATAACAACCAAGTCCAACTGTCAAGTCAAGTTGACCTCAGAATCTTACATACTAGCTCAAACAGCCAAGTAAGCAACTAGTCAAACTATCATGGCAAGATATCTCAACAATTACATTCTATCAAAGTAAGACTATAATTACTTGTTGTAAATCAAATCATTACAACTAAATCACACTGAGGTTACAGATCCACTCACCGACTACCTCAGGCCTCCACTCAGTAGTCTAATATCACTGAGCCTTCTCCACATCTGAGAATCAACAATCAAATATAAGTTAGTACTCAAGAATATCAATACTTAACTTATATCAATCTTTAACCTTAGGAACTTAACATAATCAATATCAACATTACTAGTTCCTAATCATGTATTAATGATTACAACATAACCATTATCATATACTATCATACAACAAATACAAATCATATGACAATTAACAAGTTATAAGAAAGGCTGTGCTAGCCCATCAAGCCGCCGGCTAGGGTCTCGGACCCGTCGGCTTAAGGTCACCACCCGCCGGCTACATGTCCCCACCCGCCGGGTATATTACCAAATGTGGTAACAGAACAAAACCACGTTTTAAAGCCTACACAAGCCACCGGCTCAATATATTAGCAGCCGGGTTCCCATTCGGTCACACTACCCGCCGGCTTGGCTCTTCAAGCCGCCGGTTTCTAACAAATCACGACTACCCGCCGGCTAGACCACGAAGCCGCCGGGTTCTACCTTCGTTCCAGCCCAGGTCGTTCTGCTCAAAACCCTAACTCGTGATTTATTACCCAAATCACCTCAAACTCGATTTCAATCATCAATATACTACTAAAAGCTTTAGGAAATCATTATAAAACATTCATAACATGTTTTTAACATCTAATTCTCTCAAATCATCAATTTACCCAAATTTAAATCAAAAATCAAATTCTTAAATACTCAAGAATACTTACTGATTGAAGAATCTAACGATGGTAATCTGATGATTAGGAAGTTTCACGAGAATCACAACTTCCTGATTTGATTTCCAGTTTGATTTGAAGGTTTTCAGAGAGTTTCTGTGAGTTTTGAAGTTTCTAAATAAACTTTCCTAAAGAGGAAAGTGATATATATAACCGATCTCACAAACCGTCTTCAATATACGGGTATAATTTAATACCCCATCTCAATCTATTGTCTGGAACCCGAAAACCATTTACGAGTCCAAACATTTTATTGCACCGTCAACTATATTAATTTACAACAATTAATAATTCACTTATCACGTTGGAATATTCAGCTCCTATTCCAATTATTTCACTAATTCAAACAATATTATTTCCAAACACATTTAAATGCTTATTTAAATCCAGAAATAATATAAAACAACTATGTCCAATTCGAGGATGTTACAAGGGTAATCTCCGTATGCCGCCGACCCCGTTCTTCCTAGACGTGTGTAAGCACTACAAGGTGGGGTTCAGCCAACTTCACCCCTTCGGGGCACAGAAAGTGACCATATTTGAGATGTGGTTTAGGTCACTGAACCTGAGGCCGTCGGTTAGGGTTTTTCAGGCCTGCTTCAAGCTGACCCCGAGCGCCGGCACGGGGTGGTATACATTTGCGAAGAAAAACAACTTCGTAGGTTATGCCGAGTCATCCTTGCACGACTGGCGCGACACCTTCTTCTTCATCGATCAGACTGTCATCCCTGATAATGCCGTGGAGACGTTGGTGTGGCAGTATGAGCGCCCAAAGAATGTCAGCCTTACGCCAAAGCTAGAAGGGGAGGAGAGTGACTTGCTGGCAGCGTGCCGGGATGCGAACCTAGAGATGCGCGAGAATCACTCGTTCGTGCTTGTTATGGGTTGCATCAGTTCGTTTTGGCCGCATGTCGGTCAGATACCTGTAGTCAAGCAGGGTGGCCATGGTATGGGGTGGGGGTTGTCTTCTTATTTTAATACTTTTGTACATATCCCCTGCTTACTGATTGTTCGTATTCTGTTGGTACAGATATGGATTTGAACTCGATCCTGAAGGCGCCCAGCTTGTCCGGACTGAAATATGTCCGGAGGTCGGTGGAGGACATTCCTGACAGCGGCAAGGTGACTGAGGTGACGGTTACGGTGGCTAAAGCCCAGCCCGTGATTACCACCGCCGTTCCGCTGACGGCCTATGCCGATGTCGAGGCTTCCGGTGTTCAGACACTTGCCAAACGCAAGGGTCCGGAGACTGGTAAGAGGGCATCCGGGGCCCCTCCCAAGAAGAAGAAGAAGAAGACGGCGGAAGAGGTTGCCGAGGCCAACCTCGCGAACTTCCAGTCCGCGCCGAGCACAGGTGGGGGCTACACTATACCCGAGGATGGTCCGTAATGCTACCCAATTCTATGCTGGCAAGTAGTGTTTTTGTGCTAACTGTTTATTGCCTGTACAGCGGAGACGGATCCGTTCCTCGCTACTGCGGAGCAGGTCCGCAGCGTGCTGGTGCTTCAGGACGAGGAGGAGGAGGAGGGTGAGGGCGACAAGCTGGTTCGGCGCAGTCGGTCCTCAGGTAATGCTGCGACCTCTTCCGGCACGGTGCTCTCCGGTGATGGGACTGGCTCGCGCCCTGAGGAGCCGGTGACGGTGTTGGACAGCCCGACGCCGGAGTCGCCGGTCGAGCCTGGACCACAGAGCCCACCGAAGACAGCTACGCCTCCGCGCCCGGACAGCTTGAGGTATTTGTTGGACCTCACTGTGCCTATACATTGGTGTGTGTAGTTTTTTAACTTGGTTTTTTAACCAGGTCTGATAGAATAGCTATTCTCAGGTCCATGCTTCCGGAGCAGTTCGTCCCGGAGCGCTTCTTGAAGGTTCCCGCTTTTGGGCCCGCCGACTCCGGAGCTGACGTCTTCATCCCGGCCTGGGATTTAAAGGTTGACAATCTGGCCGTGGATGGGCATTCACTTCGAGAGTTTGCCCGTCATGCCATTCCGCCAGCCGTCTCGGACAAACTTGCCCGATTGCCCCCTGCGGACGCCAAGAAAGCGCGCCTGCTTATGTCTTTCTGGGACTATGCGCTGCAATGTGACGAGCAGGCGCGCTCCGAGAAGATGGCGGAGCAGTGGAAGATGAACGATGCCATGCTCCAGCGTCAGGAGGAGGAGATCGGCATTTTGAAGGCTCGGGTGCAAGAGCTGGAAGGAGTTGTGGGACCGGCCAATGAAGCGAGGATGAAAGCTGAGGCCGAAGTTCAGAGGGAGAGGGCTCTGCGGGTAGAGGCAGAAGCAGCGCTCGCACCGCTGCAGGACCGGGTGCGGGATGCAGAGCTGGAGAGTGCTGCGCTTGTTGAGAAAGACAGGCAGCTCCAGAGCAGGTAGAATAACAATTTGTTCATTACTTCGTAATATATTTGATGCTTATTGTTTAAGCTTGCGTGCAGGTTTGAGGACCTGTCTGTGGACCTGACCGCCGCCAAGAAGGATGTGACGGAGTTGGAGGCCGCCTGCGATCTCCATATCAAAGATTATAATGACTTGGAGATCCAGAAGACGGAGCTGGCAGGTGACCTGGAGCGACTCCGGAAGGGCATTCCTGGCCTGGTGAAGCTGGCCTTGGCGTCGAACGATGTGACGACTCCGTTCAAGGAGTTCGTGGCTGCCGTCCAGGAAGTGGAGGTACTGCAAACGATTAACCTCATTGCGGAGCACGTTCCTGAACTCCCAGCTCCACTTCCTGATGCCATTGCATCCAAGGTAAACCCGGACTGCTTTGCACGCGCGCAGCGGGCGGGTGAAGCGCTGAAGTCGATATCCGTCCCGTTCATAGAAAGAATAGGTGGTGAGGAGGAGTTGTCTGTTGACGATATTTTGGGAATGCGGCCATAGACCGATAGGCTTTTTGTAGTGCCGGCATTCCCGTTTGTGTAAATATATATATTAATGCAACGTTAGTTTTGTAATTGCATGTGTTCGAACTAGTTCTGTGTATGTTTAATAATTGTTGCCATGACTTAGTAGATTTCTAGACTACTTTATGAGTTGGTGTGTGGCGGAGGCGTACCTCGGCTCGACCAATTTGTTCCGGTCGCACCCCGGCGATGAGTAGGAGCTCGGGGGGACCTCTGCCTTCAGGAAGCTAGAAGGCATTCCCTTAAGGGGGCAGGCTCGCAACGCCTCCGGGCTTAACTGACTGCAGTGGTCATAGGCCGGAGTCGTGGCGACGACGCCTAAGTGCGGCATTTTTTTTTTTTTTTTTTTTTTTTTTACAATGTTACGTACAGCGTATTGTGCAAAAGTAATGAACTTGCAAAGCAGAAGAATAATATGCAATCGGAAACTTTTTATTGATAAGGATAGATGCTACGAAGGCGGGGGATCAGTCCGGCCTGAGCTTTTACAAAGTTCAATTACATATAACAATTATTTAGGTTTGTCGCGTGCCATGTGCGTGGCACCGACTTGCCATCCAGAGTGGCTAAAACGTAGGAACCGTTCGTGTTTGCCTCCACGACCTGGTACGGGCCTTCCCAACGCTGCCCCAGTTTTCCCGTGTTCTCGGACTTGCTGGCCTCATTGTTGCGCCAGACCAGGTCTCCGACCTGAAAGGACAATGGGCGGACGCGCTTGTTATAATAGCGGGCCATCTTCTGCTTGTTCGCGGCTTGGCGAATGGCCGCCATTTCCCGGCGTTCCTGTAGCATGTGGGCGTTCTGCTGCTGGGCTTTCAGGCTTCCGTCTTCAGTGAAGTTGATGATTCTTTCACTGGGAACGCTGATCTCGGCCGGTATGACCACCTCGCAGCCGTAGACGAGGCTGAAGGGGGTCTCACCGGTGCTTCCTTTGGGAGTAGTGCGGTGTACCCATAGCACGTTGGGAAGTTCATCCACCCAACCGGTACGGCTTTCGCCGAGCCTAGCTTTGATACCGGCTACTAGGTCTTTGTTCGTAACTTCAACTTGGCCGTTGGCCTGTGGGTGGTATACCGAGGTCAGTGTTTGCTTCACATTGAGTCCCTCGCACCATGCCTTGAACGGGTTCTGGGCGAACTGCTTCCCGTTGTCGGTGATGACTTCGTGTGGTATGCCGAAACGACACACGATGTTGTCCCATACAAAATTGCGAACCTGTTTACCACTGATTTGGCGCAGCGGCTTGGCTTCAACCCACTTCGTGAAGTAATCAATAGCCACGATCAAGAACGTCACGTTTCCGGGCCCCGGTGGGAAAGGTCCCACTATGTCAATGCCCCACTTGAAGAAAGGCCATGCCGATGAAATGGGGATCAGATCATGTCTTGGTGCTCTGGCGATGGGCGCGTGAATCTGACAGGAAGTGCAGTGCTTGGTGACTTCAGCTGCATCCCTGTACATGGACGGCCAGAAATAGCCCATGCGCATGATCTTTGCCACGACAGTCTTGTGGCCGGAGTGCAGGGCGCATGACCCTTCATGCACTTCGCGAATGACGTTCTCAGATTGTTTCGGGCCCAGACACCTTAAGTTCGGCCCCAGGTATGATTTCTTCATAAGTTCGCCTTTTTCAATAAAGAACATTGGTGCTTTCATCCGAACTTTCCTTGCCTCAATCGGGTCCTGCGGGAGGACGCCGGACCGAATGTAGGACATGATTGGGGTCATCCAGTTGTCCCCTGTCTCTTCGACCTGGGCAACTGAGCTGATCGGGTCGATTGATTTCTGTTCCAGGACCTCCACCAGGACTTTCTTGGTGAGGTGGGAAAAGGTGAGCGAGGCCAGCTTGCTCAAAGCGTCAGCTTTTTTGTTCTTGTTTCTTGGGACCTGTTCAATTTCAAACGTTCTGAACTGCTTCACCGCGTTCTGCACGAGTACCAGGTACTGCTTCATCGTTGAGTCTTTTGCCTCGAACGTACCGTTGAACTGGTTGGCCACCAGCTGAGAATCAACGTACGCCTTGAGGTCCTTGATGTCCATCTCGACTGCGACCCGGATACCGGACAGCAATGCCTCATACTCGGCCTCGTTGTTGGAGGCGGGGAACCCGAAACGGAGAGCGTAAGTGTGCTCTTCCCCGTCAGGACTGATGAGTATGAGTCCGGCACCGGCGCCTTCTGAGCTTGAAGCCCCATCAGTAAACAACTCCCATATAGCTGGCCTTTCACGGCTAGGGGTGCCCGAGGTGCACCTAGCCTCTACCCCCCTCGGAAGCTCGGCAAGGAAATCGGCCATCACTTGACCCTTGACCGCGCTTCGGGGGCAGAACGTAATTTCGTGTTCGCCTAATTCAATTGCCCATTTGGCTAGCCGGCCCGAGATCTCCGGCTTTGAGAGCACCTATTTGATTGGCTGGTCTGTGAGAACCGTGACTGGATGTCCCTGAAAATACCGGCGCAGACGCCGTGCTAAGTGTACCAGCGCGAGAACAAGCTTCTCGATCGGCGAGTAGTTCAGCTCTCCCGGCTGTAAGGCGCGGCTTACAAAGTATACCGGCATCTGTGTTTTGTCACGCACAGCTATTAGTACGGAGCTTACGGCGCATTGAGATGCCGCCAAGTATAGCGTAAGTGTCTCGCCGGGAATCGGGGCTGTAAGGGTTGGTAATTCTGTCAAGAACGTCTTCATATCCTGGAACACTTGCTCAGCCTCCGGCGTCCAGGAGAAATCCTTCTTATTAATACAACCCTTCAGCGTGTCAAAGAACGGCAGTGAACGTTCAGCAGCCTTGGAGAGGAAACGGGCCAAGGCCGCCAACCTTCCGTTAAGGCTCTGCACGTCTTTTTTGCTTTGTGGGGATGCCATGTCGGCGATTGCCTGAATTTTCTTTGGATTTGCTTTAATGCCTCTCGGGGTCACCATGTGCCCGAGCAATTTTCCTTCCTCCATGCCGAACGAACACTTGGCCGGATTGAGCTTCATATTGATCTTTCGCAACGAGGTGAACGTTTCTAGAATGTTCGCGAGTAACTGGGACTCGATGTTGCTCTTGATGACGATGTCGTCAACGTATGCCTCTAGGTTGCGCCCAATTTGTGTCTTAAATGCGCCGTCGACGACACACTGGTACGTGGCACCTGCATTCTTGAGACCGAAAGGCATCTTGGTGTAACAGAAAATGCCTTGGTCCGTGTGGAATGCTGTTTTTTCTTCGTCGTCCTCGGCCATCAGTATCTGGTGGTATCCCTTGTAGGCATCCAAAAAACATTTGAACCTGAACCCGGACAAGGACTTAACCTTCCAGTCAATCTCAGGGAGTGGATAGTTGTCTTTTGGGCATGCCTTGTTAATGTCCTTAAAATCAACACACATCCGCCACGAGCCGTCAGATTTTTTAACAAGGACGGGGTTAGCGACCCAAGTCTGATACTGGACCTCACGCATGATGCCGGCGTGGACCAGCTTGTTGACCTCTTCACAAATAAAACGGCTCCGGTCAGGAGCCATTCCCATCTTCTTCTGTCTGACCGGAGTGATGTTTGTATTGACGTTTAGCCTGTGTCCGGCAATCGACCGCGGCACGCCGGTCATTTCTGAGTCTTGCCAAGCAAAGACATCCGTGTTACTTGCTAGGATCTCACAAAGCCGGAGCCGTGTTGGCGGACTCAAGGCAAGACCGACCCGGATTTTCAGTTCTGGGAACCTGGGATTGATAGCCACTAGCTCATCGCTAGTCATTGTGAACGGGCTAGGAGTTGTCTTCGATACCTGGGCATATACGGGTACATCGGTGCCTATTGTCTGCAAGGTGGCAACGCCTGCCGGGGTTGGGAATTTCATTAACCCATGGACAGTTGAGGTGATGGCTCCAAACTTATGGAGAGCGGTGCGGCCTAGGAGCACGTTAAACCTAGACGGGACGCGCACGATGACGAATTCCAGTTCAGTAGTCCGACAGTACGGATATTCGCCCAATGTAACGTCCAAGACAAGCCTGCCAATTGGCCATTTGGTGTCGTTTGCGTAGCTGGACAGCGGGGACAGTGGTTCCTGCAATCTTCCCTGTATGGGTTGTGGCATCTGTATGAAACAGTGCTCGTACATGACTTCGACAGCGCTGCCTGTATCAGTGTACACCCTGGAGACCTGGCAATTCCCAATACGCGCCGATATGACGACAGGCTTTGGGAGGACGGAGCTCCACAGAGGAGGGAATGATATGGGTGTCAGTTGCCAGTCTTGTAATGTCTCTGCCTTCCGTTTTAAGTCTGGCCGTGCGGCCTGAATCATGTGTATTACGGCGTCCGGAGGATCGCGGGGATCGTCCTTCCGCTGCCAGCCGTAAGTTTTAGTGCCATCGGCTTTCTTGAACTTCTTTCCAGGTAGCAAATGGTTAAGCTTGCCGGCCTGGATGGCTGCCTTGATTTCCTTTTTCAACTGTCTACAATCGTCGGTATCGTGCCTGTATTCCTCATGAAAATCACAGTACTTCCCATTTTTAGGGACGTCACGATGTTCCATTGGGGGCGGAGGATTAAACGCACTCCGCGCCGCCGTCTCGGTGAGTAATATTTCCTTTGGTGACTTGGTGAGCGAAGTCAGCAGAGAATTCTTGTCGTATGGTTGGCGACGGGCCGCCTCGCGATTATCACCACGGTGGGGATCGTGCCGTGTGTCGCGGCGGAAATCCCGTCTCTGGTTGTCGCGCCGGCCGGACCCGGATCCACCCTCATGATGGCGGGCCTGAGTTCGGTCATGCTCGACCCGGTGTGAGTCCCGGCCCGGCGTGGTGTACAGAACCTTATCTTCTCCGGAACGTAAGTAGTCCCGAGCCATAGCGATGGCCTCGGAATACACTGTTGGTAACTTCCTCTTCAACCGATAGTACAGTGTGGGATACCTTTCCTTGATGATGCCGTAGATGAAACCGGCAATTTGTTAACTTGGGTGCAGATCGCTGATCTTCTGACACTCCGTTGTGAAACGAGTGATGAAATCACTAAGTGTCTCACGACTACCCTGTTTGATCTCGAAGACGTCGAGATAGGTAAGCGTGTGCTGCTTCAGATTATGGTATTGTTGCAAAAACTTGAACCTGAGATCGGCGTAGCTAGCCACGCTACCAGCCGGCAGTTTCTCAAACCAACCACGGGCGTTGCCTTGCAGCACCTGAGGGAACATGTGGCAAGCCACAGCGTCCTCCCAATGCTCTGTTTTTATGGCGCCCTCAAACCGCTGTAGGAAGTCTTCGGGGTCTGAGTCGCCTAAGTAGGTGCCGATCGTCAATGGGATGGTAAGCTTCGCAGGTAACGGATGGTTCGCGATTTTCGCACTGAACCTAGCCGTGGTGGTGGAGACGGGCACCGGCTTCTTCACCTTCTCACCCTGAATGGTGGAATAAAAATTTGCAATTAAGTTATCCGTTGCCGACTCGTCAGAGTATGTTGGCATAGCACCCGGTGGAGCGGCGCTAAGGATCAGATCGGCCAACATTTTACGGCTAGCGGCCCTATCCATCCGACCTTGATACGGTGGTGGCGGTGGCACATCCCGACGTGGCGGGGGCGACGGCGGACGGCGCGGTTCAGGTGCCACAACGAAACCCATTTCTGCCAACATGCGCTGGGCTTCGATTTTGGAGATGGATTTGGGCGTTGAGGATGTGTTTTGTGGTGTACATTCCGGCGGTGGCCTGTTATCAGAGTCAGTGTCATTCTGACTGAAGACCAACTGCCGTGGATCAATCCTGCTGCCAACCGTCGTGCGAACGATGGTGGCCTGGGGAGAATGATCGGAGAAAGGTGGTGGTGGCGGTTGGTCGGCAGTGGCACCGTCACCACCATCAGCAGGCTCAGTGTTAACCATTGTACCGGGAAGGTTTCCGGCGTACGGATGGTTACAAAGTGGTCGTTTTCTGGTAAATCAACCGTGGATGGCGCCAATTGTTCAAGCGTAAAAACACTTGAGTACAACGATGATGATGATGTATGAGGAATCAAGCTTGTCACACTCCGATTAACGTGCAAACCCAGAGTCGAGACCAAGTCAATCGAGGGTGGTGAAAGCTTAATTCTTGGAGAGTAATTTGTGAGGAAAGACTCTGTGGATTTATGAGGTGTTTGCCTGAAATGAAAGCATAACACTAGTATTTATACTCAAACCCTAAGCTGATGTGGAGGGTTTGGTCGTGGGGGAGCACGACACTTCCTGCGTGGATCGTTGACGTGGAAGTTCGGTCGTGGGGGAGCACGACACTTCTTACGCGGATCGCTGACGTGGAAGCTCGGTCGTGGGCAAAGATGACATTTACTGTGTGCCGGCTGACGTGGACCAATCAAATGCCCCGACCAGGTTAATGGCCAGGCCATGCTAGTCGTACCTGAATATAACGGTTGCAGATTGTACTTCTGTCAGAGAATGTCGGGCTTTCCTTGTCATCTTGCCGCCGTTCATCTGTTACGTTGATGGAGCGGCCAGTGCTGCGGTTCGGCACAGAACATAGCCGAGTCCGCATCCTGTCCCGGGTATTAGTGTCCGAGGTGAGAGCTAAAAGAGTTGGGCTCGGGCATTATCCGGGTCTGTGTTCGGTACAGGTCCGGGGTCGTGATAGCTAGTGTAGTCTGCCGTCCGTACCGAAAGCTTAGTCGAGCTGTCGTCGGATACCATCCGAGTCCAGGTCCGGATGGTGTACATCATTAAAACCCTTATTTGTTTCCTGGCTGCCGAGGTACGTACGATCAATCTAAGTTATCATGTTAGTTTTCTTAATTTATACTATATGTCTATATGACTACGTGAGAATTGCGATAGTTTTTTACTAGCAGTTGAGACTTGCATAGTTGCATTAAGCACCGAAAAGTATGCCATCGAGTACAATCATATTAGACCATTCACAATTGTAACACCAGAACGCTCATTTTTCAAGTACCACGTCAGCATAACGTCACCAGAGACGGAGCTTGAAATTTTTCTTGGGGAGGTCATAATAAATATATTTTGATCTTGAAGGGGCTAAACATAAAATTTCTTCCAAGTACATTGTGTGGTACTAGCTTGACAAGTAAGTCAAGTAACTATCCTTATTAAATTGTATACAAGCGACAAGGTTTTGGGGGCCACAACCCTCTTTGGTCTCCAAAAAGCTTCGTCCTTTAACACCACAGCATTATTTTCAACATGTGAAATGGTAAAATCAGAAACGCCCATTTTTACTTCACAGGACCCACTAACTAACATTGATTTAGGTTAGATTGGGAAAAAAATTTCAAAAAATCTTAAAATTATAGCGAAAAACGTAAAAAATCAAATTTAAGTTTACATATGAACGATAATACGAACAAATCAAGTAAAACGTGTTTTAAGACATAATTTTCAAAAAAAAATTTCTCAATCTAACCTAAATCAATGTTCACATGTGAACAAATATGCAATCTAGTGGTTCTCGCCATTTTTTTGGTTCTCAATTGAACCGGACCTTATATATATATATATAGTCAAAAGTTTAAATGAGAACCACAAATGGTACAGAACTGGGAGAAATTTTAAATTATAGGAATTTTCAGTTGTTTAATGATTTAATCACGTGTGAACATTGTTTTAAATTAAAGTTAAAAGAAAAAGGGTTAATGTATAAATTTGTTACTGTACTTTGCAAAAAAGTTCATCTAGGTTACTAAACTTTTAAAATATGCAATTGGGTTACTGTGCTTGTAAAAAATGTAAAAAATGTTCAATTGAGTTGGTAAAAAGTGTCATCCCGCCTATTTTGCTTAATTTTGGCTACAAGTTCAGTGACTCAATTGAATATTATTATGTATATTTTTGCAAGTACAGTAACCTAATTGCACATTGTCAAAAATTTGGTAACCTAATTGAACATTTTACAAGTACAATACCTCAATTGTACACTTTTAAAGTTTAGTAACCTAGATGAATATTTCCACAAAGTACAGTAACCTATTTGTGTATTAACAAAAAAAAAAATAGTTTGATAAAACCTCAATATAACTTTTAAAATCATATTTATATTTTTTGTTCACATGTGCACATATGATTTGTGAACATGTGAACACTTTATATATATACTACATATATATTAATTTAACATGGATTTTGGGGTTTTTAACTTTTGTTTGACAATAATATGAACATTAAATATTGTTTATATGTAATTTGTTACATTTAAATGTATAAAAACCATGTAATTAATTTAAAGGTTCTTGCAGTTCTGTACCTTTTTGTGGTTCTCATTTGAACCTAACCCTATATATATATATATATATATATATATATATATATATATATATATATATATATATATATAGTGGTATGATCCAAAAGGAGTGGTACAATTTGGAGGAAAGGAGAAGTGTTATTTAACCATCCATCTCATCTAACCACATTAAGGTGCATCATATTTTTGTGGTATGCACTTCATAAGAATTTAATGGAAGCATGAAAATACCAATGAGAATACGCCATGCGTACAAAGAAAACTCATTTACCCTAAAACTAATTATTTCACAAAGGACAAGTCAAAAAATTATAAAAAATTGCACCATAAAATTTAGCATTTTCTCCTCTTCGATTTAAGATCCCTTAGGGCATACTTTTGCCGAGTTATTTTATTTTATTTTTGGTTTTTGATGGGTTTTAAAAATTATAAGTGCATATGTTAGTGTTTTGTTATAAATTAGATATAGGGTCAAGGTTAATGTTTATTAGAGTTTAGAGTTTAGTACTACGTATGATTTAGTATGGTTAAAGAATTAGGGTTTAGTATGCTTTAGATTTTAGGGTTTAGTAAAGTGTTTAGGGTTTAGGGGTTAAGGGTTAGGGTTTGAATTTAGGGTTTAGAGCTTTTGCTAAACCCTAAATCCTAAACCATAAACCATAAACCCTAACTCCTAGGGTTAGGGTTTGGTGTAAAAAATTTAAGATACTTAACGTACCTCTATCCATGTACTAAAACGTTTCAACCAAAGTATGCCCTGGGCATTTGGATCATTTCGATCACTTAGGATGGATCCTTCTTGTTTATAGCCTTTTAATTTAAGTTTTTATTTTAACTGAATTTTCTGTTATTTTTGCTCCTTGCAAAGAGGATGGGTTGCATTGTCTTTAATTTTTTTTTTTTTTAATTTAATCTTTAATGGGTCAACTTAAATAGTTCTTGAATTGCCCAAAGTAGGGATCCATCTATATGGGTCGATCAAGTAGATCATTTATTGGGTCTATGAATCCGTTCTATTGACACCCCTATGCCACCTTTCGTCTCACCACATGTTGAGATCGAGTCTTTTCAATGTGACAACATCAACCATAAATCGATCAAAAAATAATATATATAATTCCATACAATTTAAGTTAGGGGTGACAATTCGGGGTTGAGTCTAGTTGAGCTGCCCGGGTAATCGGGTTGGCAGGTCACAAATATTCAACCTAAACCCGACTTGATGTTCTAATCGGTTTTAATATTTCAATCTAACCCAAAACCTACTATCCCAGACTCAACCAACGTAACCCATTTATCTAAATATATAGCTCAATAGATTTTCGAGTTAAATTCAACTAGTATCAATTTCGAGTCACATGGTCCAGCTCTATGTTTATAATTCATACTAACTAGGTTTTGAATGCCCTTCGCGATGCGAAGGGGTGATTTTGAAATAAAAAATTCATTATTGACAAATTGTGTTCGTTCCGTTTCAAAACAAATGTCAACAATACAATTTATATAGGTTCGAAAGTAATTATCCACTTACAATAAAGAACTATTAAAAATTATTAAACTTTTAATAAATTCAATCAAGCTTGCATTATAAGAATAAAACTGATATTTACTGAACTTATTTCAATATCAATAAAAAATATTTGGGGACAATATTTGTGGGACGGAGAGAGTATATATATATGTTTTAAAAAGAAATTAGAATGACAATATATAACTCACACGCCCACATTGAATATAAACAATTGTGCAATTCTGAACTTGAATCATTACTCACTTAGTTGCAGGAACACCTCGATATTGATAGAACAATTACCTTTATACCCACCATTTCAAAGTTGTAGAATCATACGGGCATTTGATTTAATATGTAATATTGCATGATAAGTGTTATTTGGTTAAGTAGATTATATGCATAATCAACGTAATATGTGAGTATTTCTTAACAGATCATACATATACATACATATTAATATATTAATATTAATGATAGCTTGTAAAAACATTTGAAATAACTCAATGTTAGTGACAGATTGTAATTTTGTTCGCTTTCCCAACTATTTACTAGCTCACTATTCCTTTTAAGTTATAATTCACATTGTCAAGCATTTTTTCAGCCCAACTCGTCTAAAGTTCATGCATATATAAGCTCAAATGAGGTTCTAGTCTAAACCAATTATTTATAGATGGAGTAGCCCATAAACTTATATATAAGCTTTGATTTCTTTATTTGTCTGATGTGAGACTTGGATTTGCACACAACACACATAAAAAAAACCTTACTTTTTTTTTATATATGAAAGAAATGATTGATTGATTTTTCTTTTTCTACTCAAATTCTTCTTAAAAAAAATTATTACTAAACTTTTCGGGAAGTGTAGATGACGTTTTTCTGTTTTTGATTATAAATGAATCATCTTGTTACTTATTTGCGTTGCTTTCCTATTTTTTTATTGGCTATGATAATTCATAATATATTAGTGAGATTAAATCAAAATATTGTATGTTTTAAATTGTGGCTTGCATGCAGTAATTCTATAGCATATTTTGATCTGAAGCATGTGTCTAATAATATTATTAATATATTTATCCTAAAATAAAAAATATTACTCCGTAGTAAACTAATTAATAAATATGAGTAAGTAGATTAAACCAAATATATTAATAAATATGAGTAAGTAGATTAAACCAAATACAATAAGTTGAA
The DNA here is from genome assembly GCA_949592205.1 of Helichrysum umbraculigerum. NCBI lineage: Eukaryota > Viridiplantae > Streptophyta > Magnoliopsida > Asterales > Asteraceae > Helichrysum > Helichrysum umbraculigerum. The sequence goes on along the minus strand of CATIUR010000009.1, from coordinate 6,664,780 downwards.
TGGAAAAGTAGTGGAGTACAGCTTGAAATTTCAAGAGTCATTATGAGATATAACCAATTTCAAGTATCGTGATATCTCAAGTAAAATTGGTTTAAAATATCAAGATAAATTGCTGATATGCTTTTGCAATTGATAATAAGGGAGTAATAATCATAAAAATGTTTATAAAATCCTAAAAAATCATATTTGTAACACCCGCCAAATTAGGACTAGTAATTAGTGCCTAATCATATGTTAATACATGTAATTAGTTCTGTGTTAGGCTAATTAATGTATCGAATTATATATATATTGTTGAATATATACGAAAATGCGATTTGATTAAATCGTACGCAAGTTAAATCGAATGTAATTCGGTTCAATTAAATACGGACGTTGGTGACCAATTTTAGTAAGTAACATTATTATGTTAGAAATATTATTTTAATAATGTTCAAATTACAATTCGTATCGTACAAACAAAACTTACATAATTTAAAATAGTTAACGCGCAAACTAACTTACATTTTATAATTCGAATGTAAATCGATTAGTAAAATAATTAAATAAAATATCGCGTAATAAATTTGTATTTTAAAACTTACCATTTAATATGAAAAATAATTAATTAACGTTTAAACGACGGGGAAAACGAACACCAAACGGAGCACGGAACGGGGACTGGGTGAGGTGAGGCTTTCACCAACACCCTACCTCCCACTCTTTCTTTCTCATTTATCTCTTTCCTTTCTCTTTCTTCTTTTCTTTTTCTCTCAAACACCAAACCATCACCACCACCATAATTCGTAAAATACTACCACTAAACACACCCGAATCATCTCATTCCTTTGGAAGAAAACGTTCACCTCTTCACGATCTACAACTTCATCTTTCCGGATTTTCATTTCGGCATCTTGTAAGTTTCCGACAAATCCCGACATCTCTCGTTTTTGATCATTTTTACTAGTTTATGGTTTCTATAGGCTTATTATGTTCATATAAGGGTTGGGTAAAAGAATCGGACCAAACGGAAACCCGAAAACATGTTTTTGGCTCAAAATCCGTCGATCAGACGGAAGTGACGCATTGACGAACCCGGATATGCGTCACTTCGTGCGACACTGACTAAGTGTCGCATAAACCCTCTTTTCCCGACACTTCCTAAGTGACGCATTTTCAATATCCGTCACTACTAGCGTCATTTGCCTAAGTGACGCCTAGAACCTTATACCGACACTAGTCTAGTGACGCAGTCATCCTATATCGACACTTATTACCGACACTTCCTAAGTGTCGCATATTATTAAATTCCTATTTTATACGACACCACGCTAGTGACGCATGATCTGACTACCCGACACTTCACCCGACACTTCCTAAGTGTCGCATGACTTGCTTTAGTGACGCTATTAAGTGTCGTATAAACCAGTAGCTTTCGAACAACTTCTACACTAAGTGTCAGACTTGTACGACTTCAAATACTTATACAATACGAATTTATTGAACATAAACCAGAATAGTAAAGTCAAATTTACTGTAGCAACACTGTAGCAAATGGGAGAAATTCCACTATTCACACATTTAAGATTTTATTACTATCGTTCACCAACGGGCCACGTTAAATTACAAACTTACAAACAAACGATGACGAACCAACATTTGGACACAACGGGTTGTATGAACAACTAGCCTAGATGATCTTGCGAGACATCTACTTACTTAACCTTACGTGTTTAGGCATTTAAAGGTTACGGGTTCGGAGAACCTACACACTACTTACAGTTTACAACTGCTTACTACTAGGCTCAGGTGAGTCTCATAGCCCCTCTTTTTACTGTTTTACTCAGGGGTGTGATATATTGCTCATTTTTAACATGTGAACGCAAGTTCAAACATTTCATATACCACATGAGTTTTTCACAACTAATCATTTAAAGTCCTCCGTCAGCATAGTTGTTAATACGTTGTAACGTGAATATTAGTATATGGTACCATATAGGATTGACCCTCCTCGTTCGGGTTAGCAAGCACTAACCGGGTAAACGGACGTACTAATATTTGGGAAGACGAATGTTGATTAGGCATTCGTGGAGGCACCTCGCCCGAAATTCTCTATAGGGGACCCGGCCCTCGAGTTAAGCTCAACTATGTGCTCATGGCTGTATACACGATTACTATCATTTCATTTGCTGGATGCAAATCATTATTAAATCTTGCAGTTCATACTATATTACTTGATTTCAAACCTGTGAGCTCACCAGCTTTAGCTGACCTTTTAGCATGTATCGCAGGTACCAAACAGTAGGCTATTTCTGCTTCAGGACTTTTAGCTCGAGTCAGCATACAGACGTTTAGAGATTTTCTTGCATTAGTATATTTTGTACAAGTACTTATGTACTGAAATCTCCTTTTATTTAAACTCGAGCTATGTAACGCTATAAATGTTGTAAACATTTCAATATTTTTATATTTTGTTAAAACGACGCATATAGAGTCGTTTACTATATATCTTTGTGCTTTGTTATTGATTAGTAACACCCAAATCGTGCTTCCGCAAATCATTAAATTTGGGGGTGTTACAGATTGGTATCAGAGCCTAAGGTTATAGTGAACTAGGTTGCATTTAGTGGACCTAGACTATGACCATTAGGCAGTATTCCTTATTAGGTATAACTGGTTCAGAGATTACAGCATACGAGTTTAATTTAACATAGCCTGATCAACTATGTACAATTAAGCAAAGATGATGTAAGATCTGAAGGTAGTTATGGCTGAACAGGGTACACTAGAAGACTCTGACCTCAAGAGTGTAACACCCTGAAATCGGGCCCAGTAGAATCAGGTATTTCTTTAAATTTAAATACGTACATTTAATTATTTAAATAGGTTTGATTGTGAAATTAATAGGTAAATAAGCCTCAGGAGATATTGTGACTAGTAAAATATTAATTGTTTTAAATAATCTTAGATGACGGTAAAATAAAATAATTTTCTCGCAACTAGTATTTAGGTTCCAGACAATAGAGCAAAGAGTAGTATAATATTGTACTGTAAATTAAATGGGTCGGTTTTAATAAAATGGGGAGGCCGATTCATTTTCCCCAATTCCTCATTTCTTCCTTAGTTCTAAACCTAACTCAAATCCAACTCAAATCTTTACAAATCAAAAAAATTATACACATTGATTGAAGATTGAAGCTTGAAAACATAAAGATAATCATCATCACCATCTTGCTTTTGCTTCCTCTTTATCTTGTAAGTTATATTTTATATATATGATGAGTTTAAGCAAATTATTGATTATTATGATTTGAAGCTTGATGAGCTAAATGGATGTTTGTATATCGATTTGATGATGATGATTGAACTTCTTTTACTTGATTACATGATAAAACATGATAGATTTCTTGAGTTTTTAGTTTGAATGGAAATTGTTAGGTTATGAGTGATTGTGATGATTGATGATGAATTGTTGTTTGAATCATGGTTGTATGATGTTACTAGGTGTTATTGTTCATAAAAATCGGTAAAAACTTGAGTTATAGGTTGAGTTTGGTCGACTTTGGGGTTTTTGGTTCGTTTTGTTCGTGCAGAAAATAGCTGAAGCTGTGCAGGTCTGAAGATCCTGTGAAGCCGGCGGCTTCCCTTTGAAGCCGGCGGCTTGGCCTTAAAGCCGGCGGCTTCGGCCAAATGGCTTCTAAATTTGAGTTCGGGTACAAAGTGAAGCTGGTGAAAAGGCGTTGAAGCCGGCAGCTTGCCTTGGAAGCCGGCGGCTTGCCTTGGAATCCGGCGGCTTGCATTGGAAGCCGGCGGCTTCCCTTGCCCTGCAGAAAGTTGTTGTTTAGTTTAATTGCTAATGTAATCCGATAACATTTATAGTTTAGCAATACATGTTATCTTGTAATATTGAATGGATAGAATCGTTAAGTATGAACAATGATTAATTATGTGTTTGATTTAATTGCAACGTGTTATATGATATGAGATGATTGTTTCAACAACATGTAATTGTGTTATGTAAATTGTGAGAAATTGGAACTAGTTACTGACTCCAATGTTTTGATATATTTACAGACAAGTTGAAGACTCAGTGAATTTAGTCACTTGAGTAACTGAAGTCAAAGTGGACAGGTGAGTGGACTTAGAACTCTCACTATATTTGGTGATCACTTATGTGGTTACTTCAAGTGTTATTTGTTGCATTCATGTGTTAAAGCATGTTGTGAATTAGAAGCAAGTGTTAAGAAACCTATTGGTGATTGTGTTAAGGAGGTCAACTTTGTTGGACGTTTTGTTACAGGTTAGTCAACACAAGAGTTGTGAACATGTGTTGTGAATAGAGCTTGTGTTGACTAAAGGTAGCAAACCGTTATCGGTTAACCACTGTATTGGCCTGCAGTGGTGTAAGTGTCGCTTGGTGGGCCACCGCGGCTGAGGGTGCCACAAGGGCCACCGATCCTCTAGTGATATTGAGTCAATGTGTTAATTGTTGTAGACTCATAGTGCCAAACTAAGTGTAGTGTCAGTAATGAGTTAACTCACTTAGCTTCGTGCTAATCCCGTTGTTTACTCCTTGCAGGTTAATATATTTTGTTAAGGGTGGGTCTTGGAGTAAATTGAAGGAATGTTGGACAATGCTGAAACTCTGATGACATTTTGTAATTATAATTGTTTTGTAGTAACGCCCAAATGTGATAGGTTGGGATATAACATTATACTTACAACTAATGATGTAATCTTTTTGGATGGCTTATGTTATTAAGTAAATATTAGTTTTAAATATATAGGGGATATTGCTTCCGCTATGTAAAAAAAAAAAAATTGTGTTCTAATTTAGGGGCGTTATAAGTTGGTATCAGAGCCTAGATTTGGGCGAATTGAACAACTTAGAGTGTTTAATCCCAAATCTAGTGTCGAGTTGTCAAACATTCCGGGTTGTGGGATTAGCTATAGTGTGAAATGTGTTAGTATGTTAGTACTAACAATTAACAGGTGTTGAGATGTGTTGTGATGACAGATGGCAGAAAATGAGCAACCACCCCGTACTTTCCATAATGTCTCTGCTATTTACTCCGCTCCAGAAGATGAGGATCATAATGGTAATTCGAATCCAGCAAATACAGAAGTTGAAACTAGTCAAGAGTATATATTAAGATTAGAGAACCGAGTAGTAGAACTTGAGAGAGAACGTGCAGGGTCATCTCAACGGTCCATTCCTACTTATTCGCATGTTGCTACTACTACCCCTCCCATTACTGCTTCTACTCGGATTCCGGTTACTTTTCCTTATGTTTCACAACAACAGCAGCAGGGTTATGATTTTCAGTCATCAATTCCATTTCCTTCATTTGGATCGACTGGTTATCAGGCACATTTATTTCCACCCTTTCAGGCGTCGAAGAAAGGATGTTCTCTTAAAACTTTCATGTCTAGTAAACCATCCTCTTACTCTGGAAGTCCTGATCCTACGGTTACCTTAGACTGGTTGCGTGATGTGGAAAGGAAGTTAGAGGTTTGTCACTGTGATGAGGAAGACAAAGTTCCATATGCTATCCAATTATTAAAAGGTGAAGCTATGTCTTGGTGGGATTCGATAACTGCTCCTTTTACTCCACAACAAAAGAGTTCCATTAGGTGGCAAGATTTTCATGCCGAAGTATGCAAACAGTTTTGTTCGGAATATAATCTTGATCGTGTCAGACAGGAATTTATGGATTTACGGAAGACTGATGAGATGTCAATCGATGAGCTTATCCGACAATTTTCTGAGAAATTAATATTTGTGCAACAGTGGGTCCCGACTGAAAGAAACAAAATTAGCCACTTTGTGAAAACCTTACCTCCAGATTACCGTACCACGGTGAGATTAGCTAGTAGTATTTCTCAGGCTTTTGAAACGCCCGAAATTTTTTTTTTTTTTTTTTACATGAGCAATACAATTTCGGATTCATCCTAATGATACCTATATTTGTAATAATACTACAATGGTCCCAGATTTAACAAACCGGAAAATTCCTGAAAAACAAGTGGTACCCGCCGGGTACCACCTTTACCCGCCGGGTAAACGGGTAGACCCGCCGGGTCTCATATAGAATCCGCCGGTTTATTTAAAGTTTTGGTAACAGAAAATATTCTTTCGTTTAAAGGCTATAATAGCCACCGGGTCGTGTTTTAACCCCCCGGTTTGTTCATATTCGAAGAGTACCCGCCGGGCACAGGGGCTACCCACCGGGTAAACCCCCTGCACAGCAGATCCTGAACCTGTTTTAGCTTATGACCAAAATACAAAATTCAAATCATCATAACTTTTAACTCAGACATTATTAGGACTTGAAATTTGGTACACACTTTCACTATAACATTATCTAGCTTTCACTTTAGACACATTTGCAATTTCTCACAAAATGACCAAAATGACCTTATAACCATTTTTCGACACTTTTAGTGAACCACTTATACTTTGTTCTACTTCAATTCAGGTCATACACTTTTAAGCACTTTTCCATGATGTAATAACAAACTTAAGGCAATTGACCAAAACTTCATAACCCTAGTCATTCACCTTTTAATCTTTTGGATCAATTCCGATCCATTTTGACACTTTTATCCAATAATGACCCAATTAGATACCTTTTTGACCCGTTCCCCTTTTTACCATACATTGACACCATAACAACTCTATTTCATCTATACTTGATTTCCTTAACTAATTTAACCATATGTACAAGTTAAAACTAACCGGATTACTTAATTTTCACAAGATTTCTTCACTTTAAACCATAATAATATTCACATCCATAAATTTATAATCCCACAAGTTCAACACATAATGATTCATCCAGACACTAGAGTTGACCTTCAAAGTCAACCATCCGACAAACTACACATATATTGTTTAACATTCAAAAACCTTGATTTGAGGGCGTCTTACACAAGTTCATCAAAACGATACCAAAAGAGAAGGCTTGCACTTACAACTTGCAAACCAATCCACGCTATTCTTTCTTGATTTCCTTATCATTTCTTTGCGAAGTATTACCTACAATACATTTAAATGATACGGAGTAAGCATAAAATGCTTAGTGAATACATAGGAAATCAATTAAGCGCAATTCAATCACATATAAGCCTTTAGACTATCAAATAATAAACATAGATAGTAATAGATACCAATTGGATCCGCGGCCCATAAGATACAATTGTGCAATGCACATATTTCGCATTAGTTATTATTTCGTGATCATAAACCTCCACTTTATCATTCAATTACATAAACACAATAATAATAACAATAACATGATTATGCGAAATCTCTTGCTCGTAAGCAATCCGAAATCACATAACCTTCACCTAATTGATCCACAATGTACTCACCTTAGTCTTGGATGATGAATTCACTTAGCAAGATAATAGTTATTCCAATCCTTTATCACCTATACATATGATACATAATAACACCTTTAAATTCTAAATTTCATAACAACTAGATAGTGGTTTACAATTCATTCTCCCCCATTTTGATTAGTCTAAATAATTCACTAATCAAAGCTCTCAACTAATTGATTTCTTATTAGCATAACCTATTAATACTCCCATCATCATAATTAACTATTCATTATACTAGTAAACTCAATTCAAGAGGGTTTTAGCAAAACCCCAAAATTTCATCATAAACCCTACAACGATTTCATCATTTTCATAGATTAAAATGATTGCTATTAGTGATAATCATGCTAGAAATCACTAATTCAATCAATCCCATGCCTTAATTTCGAATTAAATTGCTAATTATTGATAACCCACCAAAACCCCATTTCTCTAGATTAAAATTTCATAAGAAATACTTACAAAGAGGTTGAAGATGATGATAGAGATGATGAATTCAAGGATTCTTGAGCTTAATCACGAATTAAAAGAAGAAGATATATGATGATGATGAGATTGGCGGTTTTTGGTTCCTCACGTATACTTCCTGGAAGATTTTAGAAGGAATATGGGATAAATACGGATTTTACATATTAATCCCCTTCTTTTATTTAATTTACAGTCTAAAATTGTGAAATTCGATTGCGTTTTATATCATATCTTTTTATTTACTTAATATTATTTCATAAGATGTATATTTCTGGATACACTAAAATAATACCTCGAATATTGGGGTGTTACACATCTCCCCCACTTATTCTGTTCGTGTCCTCACGAACCATTCTTGATGCACTGCAGGGTAATATACCATCATCCACTCTTCAGGTTCCCAAGTAAATTCAGAACCTTTTCGATGTCGCCATTGAACTTTAACAATAGAAACCGTCTTATTACGTAATTGTTTAACTTTTTGATCAAGAATCTGGACGGGTTCTTCAACATAATTCAACTTCTCATTTATTTGGATTTCAGGAAGAGGTACATAGGAAGCTTCTTCAACAAGGCATTTTCGAAGCTGTGACACGTGGAATGTATCATGAATACCACTAAGCTCATCCGGTAATTGTAACCGATAAGCTACACGACCGACACGATCGAGTATTTCGAAAGGTCCAATATATCTTGGACTTAGTTTTCCTCTCTTCCGAAAACGAATGATACCCTTCCAAGGAGAAACTTTTAACATTACTTTATCACCAATTTGGAATTCTATTGGTCGTCTACGTTTGTCAACATAAGATTTCTGTCGGTCTTGAGCCATTTTTAGCTTTTCACGGATTTGATCAATCTTTTCAGTAGTCATTTGAACTACATCAGTACTGCCTAGCTCACGTTGACCGACTTCTCCCCAACAAATGGGAGTACGACACTTTCGACCATAAAGCATCTGATATGGTGGCATCTTTATAGAAGAATGATAACTATTGTTATAAGAAAATTCCACCAATGGAAGATGAGAATCCCAGCTACCACCAAAATCAATGACACATGCTCGCAACATATCTTCTAAAGTTTGAATAGTACGTTCACTTTGTCCATCCGTTTGAGGATGAAAAGCCGTACTAATATGTAGTTGAGTATCCAGATCTTCTTGAAATTTCTTCCAGAATCGAGAGGTAAAACGAGTATCCCTATCAGAAACAATAGAAACTGGTACTCCATGGCGAGCAACAACTTCACGAATATAGATTTCTGCTAATACTTCCGAGGATGATGCTTCCTTAATAGGTATGAAAAGAGCACTTTTTGTTAATCGGTCCACAATCACCCAAATGACGTCATGCTGGCGAGGAGTTCTCGGCAGCTTTGTTACAGAATCCATGGTGATGTGTTCCCATTTCCAAACTGGAATATCCAAAGACTGGAGTTTTCCATATGGTTGTTGGTGCTCAGCTTTTACTTGAAGACAAGTGAGACAATTTTGGACGTATTTAATGATATCACGTTTCATACCAGGCCACCAATAATCACATTTCAGATCACGATACATTTTGGTGGCACCTGGATGAACAGAATATTTCGATTTATGAGCTTCATTTAATAACAATTTCTTCGCATCACTCGTTACTGGTATCCATATCCAACCATAACGAGTTCTCAGCCCTCGAGAATCTTCAATTAATTCAGAAAGTTGACCCTTTAAGCATTGCTTACTCAGGTCATTAGAAGATAATGCATCAATTTGAGCAGTTCTTATAGAATCGAGCAGTTGAGGAAACACAGTCATGCTAAGAGATTTCACTGAAAGAATATAGTGAATAGCCTTTCGGCTAAGAGCATCCGCAACAACATTAGCTTTACCAGGATGGTAGAGAATATCACAATCGTAATCTTTGACTAAATCAAGCCATCTCCTCTGTCGGTTATTCAAATCCAGCTGATCAAAGAAATATTTCAAGCTTTTGTGGTCAGTATAAATAGTAGACTTGACTCCATATAGATAATGTCGCCAAATCTTCAATGCAAAGACCACAACTGCTAATTCAAGATCGTGAGTGGGATAGTTTTGTTCATGAGATTTAAGTTGACACGAAGCATAAGCTATAACCTTCCCACGTTGCATTAATACACAGCCCAAGCCAAGCTTAGAAGCATCACAATAAACCACCATATCCTCATTACCTTCCGGTAAAACAAGGATAGGAGCCTGACTGAGCTTTTCCTTCAACAATTGAAATGCTTTAGTTTGTTCTTCACCCCATTTCCAAGATACACTCTTTCGAGTCAATTGAGTCAACGGGGTAGCAATCTTAGAAAAATCTTGAATAAAACGACGATAGTAACCCGCAAGACCAAGAAAACTTCTGACCTCAGTGGGGCCCGAAGGAGGATCCCACTTAAGAACTGAATCAACTTTAGATGGATCAACTTGAATACCATGGACATTAATCACATGTCCAAGAAACTGAACTTCACGTAACCAGAATTCACACTTGGAGAATTTAGCATAAAGCTTTTCATGTCGAAGCATTTCCAGAACTTGTCTCAAATGAATTGAATGATCACTCTCACTTTTAGAATAAATGAGAATGTCATCAATAAAAACAATCACAAATTTATCTAGCATAGGACGAAATACACGATTCATCAAGTCCATAAATGCAGCTGGAGCATTGGTTAAACCAAATGGCATGACAACGAATTCATAGTGACCATAACGAGTTCGAAAAGCGGTTTTAGAAATATCTTCTTCCTTTACCTTCAACTGATGGTACCCAGACCGAAGATCAATTTTTGAGAAGAAACTGGCACCTTGCAGTTGATCAAATAAATCATCGATTCGAGGCAAAGGGTAACGATTCTTAATGGTCACTTTATTTAATTCCCAATAATCAATACACATATTTAAGGATCCATCCTTCTTTTTAACGAATAACACTGGAGCTCCCCATGGCGAACTGCTAGGACGAATAAAACCTTTATCAAGGAGTTCCTGCAGTTGATTCATCATCTCTTGCATTTCGGTCGGAGCTAACCAATATGGGGTTTTAGCAATTGGAACAGCTCCAGGAATTAAATCAATTCTAAATTCAACTTGTCGATCAGGTGGAAGACCAAGGAGTTCATCAGGAAATACATCTGGGAATTCATTGACAACAGGGATATCAGAAAGAACAGCAACAGATTTAGAGTTATCAATCACGTGTGCCAAAAAGGCTCGACATCCATGTGATAACAATCTTTTAGCTCGTGCATGGAATAGTTCGATTGATACGTTCGCCATAAACAGTTATATCCTGTCCGCTAGGTGCTTTCAGGAAAATAACTTTCTCATGACAATTGATTACACATTTATTTCGTCCTAACCAATCCATTCCTATTACTATGTTGAACTCCCCCATTTGCATTGGGATCAGATCAACATTAAATTTCTCATTTCCTATTTCGATGATACACCCCTTATACACATCAGAAACTATTACTAGCTTATTATCAGCTATTTCAACTTCTAAGGGATGATCAAGTTTAGATACAGAAATATTTAAACATTTACAAAATGAAAGTGATACAAAAGATCTGGAAGCCCCAGAATCAAACAAAACATGGGCAGGTATAGAATTTATAATAAAGGTACCTGTCACCACATCATGTGATTCCTTAGCCTCCTCCGCTGTAATTTGAAAAGCACGGGGTTTGACTCCCGATCCGGCAGTTGTCCCTTTCTTCTCAGAATCTTTTCTTTGTTGTTGCTTTCTCTGCTCTTCTTTCTTAACGGGACAATCCGCCTGAATATGATCACTTTTGAAACAGGAATAACATAAACGGAAAGGACTAGGGCAATCCGGTGCCATATGTCCAGGCCTCCCGCATTTGAAACATTTACAATCGCCCAAATGTTTCTTTCCACATTTATTACATAAGGGCCACTCACGAAAATGAGTTTGAGATTGTTGTTGAGATTTCTGTGATGATTGTTGGGATGGTGATTTCGAATCAATTCGGGTTTTCTTATACGATGATGATTGTGATGAAGTAGATTGTTCAGCTTTTCTTTTACTAGCATACTCAGCACGCTTAGCTAGTAAATCTTTTTCTCTGACTAAGGCTCGATTCAATACAGTTGGAATATCCTTATAAAACGACTGATCAATGGTTTCACGGATTTCAAGATTCAGATGGCGATAGAAGTGATCAGTCAACAACTTCTGATTAGAAGTATATTCCGGACAGAAACGAGATTTTTCATGGAAAGATTTAGAATACTCAGCTACATACATCTTTCCTTGCTCAATTGAAAGAAATTCACCTTTAAGTTTCTCCATTTCCGCGGGTGGTGAATATTCACTTTTGAACATTTCTTTGAACATGTCCCAAGAAAATTTAGAAGCCGTCTCGAAACCATATGCATCAGTCTTTGAATTCCACCATTCATGAGCACCACCTTTGAGTTGGTGTGCCGCGAATAACACTCTCAAATCATCGGGACATTTGGATAACATAAACGTTTCTTTTATTCTAGTTAACCACCTAAGACTAGCAACGGGATTAAGTTCACCATCAAATTCGGGTGGTTTACAGCTTGAGAATTTCTTAAAGTCATAGCTTTCAGCCGACCCTTGAGCAGTCAAGAGTCCCGCAGTAACTGGAGGATTCGTCAAGATAGGATGTTGTTGTTCGAATTCTTTTAATTTATCACTCACTACTTGATTAACTTTAGAAGTCACTATGTTATCTACTTCAGCAAATATTGTTGGGCCAAACTCTTTAAGAGCTTGCCCAACGATTTGTTTAATCGTTGCCTCATCATCAGGATTTAGACGCCTATCACCTTGGTCCATTGATTCCATTTACTACAATGATTAACAATTTAATCAACATATTCCAAATTCTATATAATAAAACAGTTTAAAAATATCCTATACAAACCATTAAGAACAATCATTCACCAAAGCTATTTTACATTCAAGTGTCTTGAATCACCCATGTGCAATAGTATAATACAACTACGTTGGCCAGACGTAGACATATTATACTAATCACACACTTCTATTCAATTCTCTTGGACATATTCAACCAAGGCAACAACCGCTCTTAAGGTTCAACACAATTCCACATAACAAGATTCTTACAAGATACGATAAGAAACATAATAATAGATTCAGAATAGTTTAAGATTATGCAATCCTAATGTGGATTACGTAATTCACTTAAACTATCGCTCTGATACCAACTTGAAACGCCCGAATTTTTTTTTTTTTTTTTACATGAGCAATACAATTTCGGATTCATCCTAATGATACCTGTATTTGTAATAATACTACTATGGTCCCAGATTTAACAAACCAGAAAATTCCTGAAAAACAAGTGGTACCCGCCGGGTACCACCTTTACCCGCCGGGTAAACGGGTAGACCCGCCGGGTCTCATATAGAATCCGCCGGTTTATTTAAAGTTTTGGTAACAGAAAATATTCTTTCGTTTAAAGGCTATAATAGCCGCCGGGTCGTGTTTTAACCCGCCGGTTTGTTCATATTCAAAGAGTACCCGCCGGGCACAGGGGTTACCCGCCGGGTAAACCCCCTGCACAGCAGATCCTGAACCTGTTTTAGCTTATGACCAAAATACAAAATTCAAATCATCATAACTTTTAACTCAGACATTATTAGGACTTGAAATTTGGTACACACTTTCACTATAACATTATCTAGCTTTCACTTTAGACACATTTGCAATTTCTCGCAAAATGACCAAAATGACCTTATAACCATTTTTCGACACTTTTAGTGAACCACTTATACTTTGTTCTACTTCAATTCAGGTCATACACTTTTAAGCACTTTTCCATGATGTAATAACAAACTTAAGGCAATTGACCAAAACTTCATAACCCTAGTCATTCACCTTTTAATCTTTTGGATCAATTCTGATCCATTTTGACACTTTTATCCAATAATGACCCAATTAGATACCTTTTTGACCCGTTCCCCTTTTTACCATACATTGACACCATAACAACTCTATTTCATCTATACTTGATTTCCTTAACATATTTAACCATATGTACAAGTTAAAACTAACCGGATTACTTAATTTTCACAAAATTTCTTCACTTTAAACCATAATAATATTCACATCCATATATTTATAATCCCACAAGTTCAACACATAATGATTCATCCAGACACTAGAGTTGACCTTCAAAGTCAACCATCCGACAAACTACACATATATTGTTTAACATTCAAAAACCTTGATTTGAGGGCGTATTACACAAGTTCATCAAAACGATACCAAAAGAGAAGGCTTGCACTTACAACTTGCAAACCAATCCACGCTATTCTTTCTTGATTTCCTTATCCTTTCTTTGCGAAGTATTACCTACAATACATTTAAATGATACGGAGTAAGCATAAAATGCTTAGTGAATACATAGGAAATCAATTAAGCAATTCAATCACATATAAGCCTTTAGACTATCAAATAATAAACATAGATAGTAATAGATACCAATTGGATCCGCGGCCCATAAGATACAATTGTGCAATGCACATATTTCGCATTAGTTATTATTTCGTGATCATAAACCTCCACTTTATCATTCAATTACATAACACAATAATAATAACAATAACATGATTATGCGAAATCTCTTGCTCGTAAGCAATCCGAAATCACATAACCTTCACCTAATTGATCCACAATGTACTCACCTTAGTCTTGGATGATGAATTCACTTAGCAAGATAATAGTTATTCTAATCCTTTATCACCTATACATATGATACATAATAACACCTTTAAATTCTAAATTTCATAACAACTAGATAGTGGTTTACAATTCATTCTCCCCCATTTTGATTAGTCTAAATAATTCACTAATCAAAGCTCTCAACTAATTGATTTCTTATTAGCATAACCTATTAATACTCCCATCATCATAATTAACTATTCATTATACTAGTAAACTCAATTCAAGAGGGTTTTAGCAAAACCCCAAAATTTCATCATAAACCCTACAATGATTTCATCATTTTCATAGATTAAAATGATTGCTATTAGTGATAATCATGCTAGAAATCACTAATTCAATCAATCCCATGCCGTAATTTCGAATTAAATTGCTAATTATTGATAACCCACCAAAACCCCATTTCTCTAGATTAAAATTTCATAAGAAATACTTACAAAGAGGTTGAAGATGATGATAGAGATGATGAATTCAAGGATTCTTGAGCTTAATCACGAATTAAAAGAAGAAGATATATGATGATGATGAGATTGGCGGTTTTTGGTTCCTCACGTATACTTCCTGGAAGATTTTAGAAGGAATATGGGATAAATACGGATTTTACATATTAATCCCCTTCTTTTATTTAATTTACAGTCTAAAACTGTGAAATTCGATTGCGTTTTATATCATATCTTTTTATTTACTTAATATTATTTCATAAGATGTATATTTTTGGATACACTAAAATAATACCTCGAATATTGGGGTGTTACAGCTTTTGAGTGGGCACGATCCGTTGATAGTGATGTTATGTCTAAGAGGTTGCAAAATAAAGAAAAGTATGCACAGAAACCGAAGGGTGATTCTTCCGGTAAAGGAAAACAAAAATGGCAACCTTTACAATCAAGCAAGAAAACTAGTTATGGTGGTGTTCCGATGGATAATTCGTATTGTGCAAGATGTCGATCAAAGCATACCGGACCTTGTTCTATTCGGACATCTAGGTGTATGAAATGTGGAGTGTTGGGTCATAATGCGAGTGATTGTACTTATCCAAATAATGTGTGTTGGACGTGTCATAAAGAAGGACATAGGGCGGGTGATTGTCCTGATGCAAGGAAGCAGGGTACGGGTACGGCTAGAGGTTCCTCATCTTCTGGCCAGAAAAGGAAGAATCCACCAGCTGCTACAGGTCGAGCTTTCCAAATGACCGTGGATGATGCTGTGCTTACTGATGATGTGATTACTGGTACTTTCCTTGTTAACTCTGTACCAGCCCGTGTATTATTTGATTCTGGAGCAAATTGCTCGTTTATATCTGTGCAATTTTGTGATAAACTGAAATTGATGCCCTCTGTGATTTCCAATCCCTTAGAAGTTGAAGTAGCTGATGGTAAGACAGTTCCTGTTACCACATCGGTAGCCGGAGCTAGCATATTAATAGATGATCATGAATTTCCAGTTTCTTTCCTATTGATGCAAATCCCTAGTTTTGATGTTGTTCTTGGTTAAGGGTTGTGAATCCTTTGTGGCCTATGTTGTAGATGTCAAATTAGAAAAGAAATCCATTTCCGATATTCGGGTGGTTTCTGAATATTCGGAAGTGTTTCCGGATGAATTGCCTGGCCTTCCCCCTGTAAGAGATGTAGAATACCAAATTGACTTAATTCCTGGTTCGTCTCCAGTAGCAAGGGCTCCTTATAGATTAGCTCCTTCCGAAATCCGTGAAATGATGGGTCAAATTCAGGAATTGTTAGATAAGGGATTTATTAGGCCGAGTTCATCGCCGTGTGGTGCTCCCGTGTTGTTTGTGAAGAAGAAAGATGGTACTCTCCGTATGTGCATTGATTATCGGGAATTAAATAAGAGGACGGTGAAGAACAAATACCCGTTGCCTAGAATTGATGAACTGTTTGATCAATTGCAAGAATCCTCATATTTTTCAAAAATTGATTTGAGATCGGGATATCATCAAGTCCGAGTTCGTGAGGAAGATATTCCTAAAACCGCCTTTCGCACGAGGTATGGTCACTATGAGTTTTTGGTTATGCCGTTCGGGTTAACGAATGCTCCTGCAATCTTTATGGATTTAATGAATTGTGTGTGTCGTCCCTATCTTGACCAGTTTGTGATTGTGTTTATCGACGATATTTTGATTTATTCCAAGTCTGAAGCGGATCATGAAATGCATCTGAGATTGATACTTGAAACTTTGAAAAGAGAGCAGCTTTATGCAAAGTTTTTGAAATGCGAGTTTTGGTTGCGTGAGGTGCAGTTTTTGGGACATATTATTTGCAAAGACGGGGTTAGAGTGGATCCATCTAAAGTGAAAGCTATTATGAATTGGAATCCGCCTAAGTCTCTTTCAGAAATTAAAAGTTTCCTTGGATTAGCAGGATACTACAGAAAGTTTATCAAAGATTTTTCTAAAATTGCGAGCCCATTGACTAAGTTAACTCGGAAGGATGTGAAATTTCTGTGGACCGAACAACAAGAGGCAGCTTTTCAGACATTAAAGCAATTAATGTGTCAAGCCCCGGTTTTGGCGTTACCTGATGGGTCGGATGATTTCATTGTATATTGTGATGCATCGCATACCGGATTAGGTGGTGTTTTAATGCAAAGAGATCGTGTAATTGCGTATGCTTCTAGACAGCTTAAACTACATGAAAAGAATTATCCTACACATGATTTGGAGCTTGCGGCTGTAATATTTGCCTTGAAGATTTGGAGACATTATTTGTATGGTACGAAATGTGTCATTTGCACGGATCATAAAAGCCTTCAGTACATGTTTTCGCAAAAAGAATTGAATATGCGTCATAGGAGGTGGTTGGAATTAATTAAAGATTACGACTGTGAGATTCGTTATCACCCGGGTAAAGCTAATGTGGTTGCGGATGCGTTGAGTAGAAATATAGCTAGTGACAAGATTTGTTTTATGCGATTAGAGGTGTCCTCTGATTTGATTTCTCAGCTTAGAGTCGCACAGATTGAAGCGTTATTGGATGTTAATTTGAAATCCGAGATCATGTTGAAACGAAAGGATTTGTTAGTTGATGATTCACGTGGGTTAAAAACTTTTCAGTCTCGGGTTTGGGTCCCGTTAATTGGTGGACTTCGTGAGTTGATTTTGGCGGAGGTTCATAAATCAAGATTATCTATTCATCCTGGTAGCACAAAAATGTATAACGATTTGAAACCTCTTTATTGGTGGCCAACAATGAAAACAGATGTAGCCAGATTTGTGGAATCATGTCATATTTGTTCCCAAGTAAAAGCCGAGCATCAAAAGCCTTATGGTTCGTTGAAACAATTGGAGAAACCTGAGTGGAAATGGGAACACATCACTATGGATTTTGTCACCAAATTACCACGTACGCAGAAAGGCAACGATATGATTTGGGTTGTTGTTGATCGTTTAACTAAAAGCGCCCATTTTCTTGCGACCAGTGAAACCGCTTCTTTGACCCGTTTGGCTCAATTGTATATTAATGAGATTGTATCGAGGCACGGAATTCCATTATCTATTGTGTCAGATCGAGATTCCAGGTTTGTGTCAGGCTTTTGGCAGAGTCTTCAGAAAGAGTTAGGTACCCGAGTTAATCTTAGTACTGCATATCATCCTCAGACAGATGGACAGTCAGAAAGAACCATTCAGACGCTTGAGGATATGTTGAGGGCGTGTGTATTGGAGTATGGAGGGTCTTGGGATTCTCACCTACCTTTGGTGGAATTTACGTATAATAACTCGTATCATTCTAGCATCGGTATGCCGCCATACGAAATGCTTTACGAACGTCGTTGTCGAACGCCGACTTGTTGGTTAGAGGCGGGGGAAAAACAATTTGCGGGTCCCGATATTGTTCAGATTACGGCCGATAAAGTTGCTATAGCTCGCGAGAAATTGAAAGCCGCTAGGGATAGACAGAAACAGTACGCCGATCCGCGTCGTCGACCTTGGAAGGGCGTGATTCGTTTTGGTAAGCGTGGAAAATTGGCTCCGAGATTTATAGGTCCATTTAAAATCTGCCAAGTAGTTAATGACCAAACCGTTGCCTTAGACCTTCCTTCTGAATTAAGTGGTATTCACGACACCTTTAATGTTTGCTATTTGCGGAAATGTAATGTGGAGGATCAAACCCAAATCCTTCCGTTACAAGATCTTAGAGTTGACCAAAGTCAGAAATTGGTAGAAGAGCCCATCGAGTTAGTTGATAGAAAAGTGACTAAATTACGCAAGAAGGAGATACCTATGGTTTTAGTGAAATGGAAACATAGTTTGGGAGCAAATCTTACTTGGGAGACCGAGTCGAGTATGAGGGCCCGTTACCCTAGTTTGTTCGAGTCTAGTTAGATTTCGGGGACGAAATCTTTTAAGGAGGGAAGATTTGTAACACCCTGAAATCGGGCCCAGTAAAATCAGGTATTTCTTTAAATTTAAATACGTACATTTAATTATTTAAATAGGTTTGATTGTGAAATTAATAGGTAAATAAGCCTCAGGAGATATTGTGACTAGTAAAATATTAATTGTTTTAAATAATCTTAGACGACGGTAAAATAAAATAATTTTCTCGCAACTAGTATTTAGGTTCCAGACAATAGAGCAAAGAGTAGTATAATATTGTACTGTAAATTAAATGGGTCGGTTTTAATAAAATGGGGAGGCCGATTCATTTTCCCCAATTCCTCATTTCTTCCTTAGTTCTAAACCTAACTCAAATCCAACTCAAATCTTTACAAATCAAAAAGATTATACACATTGATTGAAGATTGAAGCTTGAAAACATAAAGATAATCATCATCACCATCTTGCTTTTGCTTCCTCTTTATCTTTTAAGTTATATTTTATATATATGATGAGTTTAAGCAAATTATTGATTATTATGATTTGAAGCTTGATGAGCTAAATGGATGTTTGTATATCGATTTGATGATGATGATTGAACTTCTTTTACTTGATTACATGATAAAACATGATAGATTTCTTGAGTTTTTAGTTTGAATGGAAATTGTTAGGTTATGAGTGATTGTGATGATTGATGATGAATTGTTGTTTGAATCATGGTTGTATGATGTTACTAGGTGTTATTGTTCATAAAAATCGGTAAAAACTTGAGTTATAGGTTGAGTTTGGTCGATTTTGGGGGTTTTTGGTTCATTTTGTTCGTGCAGAAAATAGCTGAAGCTGTGCAGGTCTGAAGATCCTGTGAAGCCGGCGGCTTCCCTTTGAAGCCAGCGGCTTGGCCTTGAAGTCGGCGGCTTTGGCCAAACGGCTTCTAAATTTGAGTTCGGGTACAAAGTGAAGCTGGTGAAAAGGCGTTGAAGCCGGCGGCTTGCCTTGGAAGCCGGCGGCTTGCCTTGGAATCCGGCGACTTGCATTGGAAGCCGGCGGCTTCCCTTGCCCTGCAGAAAGTTGTTGTTTAGTTTAATTGCTAATGTAATCCGATAACATTTATAGTTTAGCAATACATGTTATCTTGTAATATTGAATGGATAGAATCGTTAAGTATGAACGATGATTAATTATGTGTTTGATTTAATTGCAACGTGTTATATGATATGAGATGATTGTTTCAACAACATGTAATTGTGTTATGTAAATTGTGAGAAATTGGAACTAGTTACTGACTCCAATGTTTTGATATATTTACAGACAAGTTGAAGACTCAGTGAATTTAGTCACTTGAGTAACTGAAGTCAAAGTGGACAGGTGAGTGGACTTAGAACTCTCACTATATTTGGTGATCACTTATGTGGTTACTTCAAGTGTTATTTGTTGCATTCATGTGTTAAAGCATGTTGTGAATTAGAAGCAAGTGTTAAGAAACCTATTGGTGATTGTGTTAAGGAGGTCAACTTTGTTGGACGTTTTGTTACAGGTTAGTCAACACAAGAGTTGTGAACATGTGTTGTGAATAGAGCTTGTGTTGACTAAAGGTAGCAAACCGTTATCGGTTAACCACTGTATTGGCCTGCAGTGGTGTAAGTGTCGCTTGGTGGGCCACCGCGGCTGAGGGTGCCACAAGGGCCACCGATCCTCTAGTGATGTTGAGTCAATGTGTTAATTGTTGTAGACTCATAGTGCCAAACTAAGTGTAGTGTCAGTAATGAGTTAACTCACTTAGCTTCGTGCTAATCCCGTTGTTTACTCCTTGCAGGTTAATATATTTTGTTAAGGGCGGGTCTTGGAGTAAATTGAAGGAATGTTGGACAATGCTGAAACTCTGATGACATTTTATAATTATAATTGTTTTGTAGTAACGCCCAAATGTGATAGGTTGGGATATAACATTATACTTACAACTAATGATGTAATCTTTTTGGATGGCTTATGTTATTAAGTAAATATTAGTTTTAAATATATAGGGGATATTGCTTCCGCTATGTAAAAAAAAAAAAAATTGTGTTCTAATTTAGGGGCGTTATAAGTTGGTATCAGAGCCTAGATTTGGGCGAATTGAACAACTTAGAGTGTTTAATCCCAAATCTAGTGTCGAGTTGTCAAACATTCCGGGTTGTGGGATTAGCTATAGTGTGAAATGTGTTAGTATGTTAGTACTAACAATTAACAGGTGTTGAGATGTGTTGTGATGACAGATGGCAGAAAATGAGCAACCACCCCGTACTTTCCATAATGTCTCTGCTATTTACTCCGCTCCAGAAGACGAGGATCATAATGGTACTTCGAATCCAGCAAATACAAAAGTTGAAACTAGTCAAGAGTATATATTAAGATTAGAGAACCGAGTAGTAGAACTTGAGAGAGAACGTGCAGGGTCATCTCAACGGTCCATTCCTACTTATTCGCATGTTGCTACTACTACCCCTCCCATTACTGCTTCTACTCGGATTCCGGTTACTTTTCCTTATGTTTCACAACAACAGCAGCATGGTTATGATTTTCAGTCATCAATTCCATTTCCTTCATTTGGATCGACTGGTTATCAGGCACATTTATTTCCACCCTTTCAGGCGTCGAAGAAAGGATGTTCTCTTAAAACTTTCATGTCTAGTAAACCATCCTCTTACTCTGGAAGTCCTGATCCTACGGTTACCTTAGACTGGTTGCGTGATGTGGAAAGGAAGTTAGAGGTTTGTCACTGTGATGAGGAAGACAAAGTTCCATATGCTATCCAATTATTAAAAGGTGAAGCTATGTCTTGGTGGGATTCGATAACTGCTCCTTTTACTCCACAACAAAAGAGTTCCATTAGGTGGCAAGATTTTCATGCCGAAGTATGCAAACAGTTTTGTTCGGAATATAATCTTGATTGTGTCAGACAGGAATTTATGGATTTACGGAAGACTGATGAGATGTCAATCGATGAGCTTATCCGACAATTTTCTGAGAAATTAAGATTTGTGCAACAGTGGGTCCCGACTGAAAGAAACAAAATTAGCCACTTTGTGAAAACCTTACCTCCAGATTACCGTACCACGGTGAGATTAGCTAGTAGTATTTCTCAGGCTTTTGAAACGCCCGAATTTTTTTTTTTTTTTTTTACATGAGCAATACAATTTCGGATTCATCCTAATGATACCTATATTTGTAATAATACTACAATGGTCCCAGATTTAACAAACCGGAAAATTCCTGAAAAACAAGTGGTACCCGCCGGGTACCACCTTTACCCGCCGGGTAAACGGGTAGACCCGCCGGGTCTCATATAGAATCCGCCGGTTTATTTAAAGTTTTGGTAACATAAAATATTCTTTCGTTTAAAGGCTATAATAGCCACCGGGTCGTGTTTTAACCCGCCGGTTTGTTCATATTCAAAGAGTACCCGCCGGGCACAGGGGTTACCCGCCGGGTAAACCCCCTGCACAGCAGATCCTGAACCTGTTTTAGCTTATGACCAAAATACAAAATTCAAATCATCATAACTTTTAACTCAGACATTATTAGGACTTGAAATTTGGTACACACTTTCACTATAACATTATCTAGCTTTCACTTTAGACACATTTGCAATTTCTTACAAAATGACCAAAATGACCTTATAACCATTTTTCGACACTTTTAGTGAACCACTTATACTTTGTTCTACTTCAATTCAGGTCATACACTTTTAAGCACTTTTCCATGATGTAATAACAAACTTAAGCAATTGACCAAAACTTCATAACCCTAGTCATTCACCTTTTAATCTTTTGGATCAATTCCGATCCATTTTGACACTTTTATCCAATAATGACCCAATTAGATACCTTTTTGACCCGTTCCCCTTTTTACCATACATTGACACCATAACAACTCTATTTCATCTATACTTGATTTCCTTAACTAATTTAACCATATGTACAAGTTAAAACTAACCGGATTACTTAATTTTCACAAGATTTCTTCACTTTAAACCATAATAATATTCACATCCATAAATTTATAATCCCACAAGTTCAACACATAATGATTCATCCCGACACTAGAGTTGACCTTCAAAGTCAACCATCCGACAAACTACACATATATTGTTTAACATTCAAAAACCTTGATTTGAGGGCGTATTACACAAGTTCATCAAAACGATACCAAAAGAGAAGGCTTGCACTTACAACTTGCAAACCAATCCACGCTATTCTTTCTTGATTTCCTTATCATTTCTTTGCGAAGTATTACCTACAATACATTTAAATGATACGGAGTAAGCATAAAATGCTTAGTTAATACATAGGAAATTAATTAAGCAATTCAATCACATATAAGCCTTTAGACTATCAAATAATAAACATAGATAGTAATAGATACCAATTGGATCCGCGGCCCATAAGATACAATTGTGCAATGCACATATTTCGCATTAGTTATTATTTCGTGATCATAAACCTCCACTTTATCATTCAATTACATAAACACAATAATAATAACAATAACATGATTATGCGAAATCTCTTGCTCGTAAGCAATCCGAAATCACATAACCTTCACCTAATTGATCCACAATGTACTCACCTTAGTCTTGGATGATGAATTCACTTAGCAAGATAATAGTTATTCCAATCCTTTATCACCTATACATATGATACATAATAACACCTTTAAATTCTAAATTTCATAACAACTAGATAGTGGTTTACAATTCATTCTCCCCCATTTTGATTAGTCTAAATAATTCACTAATCAAAGCTCTCAACTAATTGATTTCTTATTAGCATAACCTATTAATACTCCCATCATCATAATTAACTATTCATTATACTAGTAAACTCAATTCAAGAGGGTTTTAGCAAAACCCCAAAATTTCATCATAAACCCTACAACGATTTCATCATTTTCATAGATTAAAATGATTGCTATTAGTGATAATCATGCTAGAAATCACTAATTCAATCAATCCCATGCCTTAATTTCGAATTAAATTGCTAATTATTGATAACCCACCAAAACCCCATTTCTCTAGATTAAAATTTCATAAGAAATACTTACAAAGAGGTTGAAGATGATGATAGAGATGATGAATTCAAGGATTCTTGAGCTTAATCACGAATTAAAAGAAGAAGATATATGATGATGATGAGATTGGCGGTTTTTGGTTCCTCACGTATACTTCCTGGAAGATTTTAGAAGGAATATGGGATAAATACGGATTTTACATATTAATCCCCTTCTTTTATTTAATTTACAGTCCAAAACTGTGAAATTCGATTGCGTTTTATATCATATCTTTTTATTTACTTAATATTATTTCATAAGATGTATATTTTTGGATACACTAAAATAATACCTCGAATATTGGGGTGTTACAGCTTTTGAGTGGGCACGATCCGTTGATAGTGATGTTATGGCTAAGAGGTTGCAAAATAAAGAAAAGTATGCACAGAAACCGAAGGGTGATTCTTCCGGTAAAGGAAAACAAAAATGGCAACCTTTACAATCAAGCAAGAAAACTAGTTATGGTGGTGTTCCGATGGATAATTCGTATTGTGCAAGATGTCGATCAAAGCATACCGGACCTTGTTCTATTCGGACATCTAGGTGTATGAAATGTGGAGTGTTGGGTCATAATGTGAGTGATTGTACTTATCCAAATAATGTGTGTTGGACGTGTCATAAAGAAGGACATAGGGCGGGTGATTGTCCTGATGCAAGGAAGCAGGGTACGGGTACGGCTAGAGGTTCCTCATCTTCTGGCCAGAAAAGGAAGAATCCACCAGCTGCTACAGGTCGAGCTTTCCAAATGACCGTGGATGATGCTGTGCTTACTGATGATGTGATTACTGGTACTTTCCTTGTTAACTCTGTACCAGCCCGTGTATTATTTGATTCTGGAGCAAATTGCTCGTTTATATCTGTGCAATTTTGTGATAAACTGAAATTGATGCCCTCTGTGATTTCCAATCCCTTAGAAGTTGAAGTAGCTGATGGTAAGACAGTTCCTGTTACCACATCGGTAGCCGGAGCTAGCATATTAATAGATGATCATGAATTTCCAGTTTCTTTCCTATTGATGCAAATCCCTAGTTTTGATGTTGTTCTTGGTTAAGGGTTGTGAATCCTTTGTGGCCTATGTTGTAGATGTCAAATTAGAAAAGAAATCCATTTCCGATATTCGGGTGGTTTCTGAATATTCGGAAGTGTTTCCGGATGAATTGCCTGGCCTTCCCCCTGTAAGAGATGTAGAATACCAAATTGACTTAATTCCTGGTTCGTCTCCAGTAGCAAGGGCTCCTTATAGATTAGCTCCTTCCGAAATCCGTGAAATGATGGGTCAAATTCAGGAATTGTTAGATAAGGGATTTATTAGGCCGAGTTCATCGCCGTGTGGTGCTCCCGTGTTGTTTGTGAAGAAGAAAGATGGTACTCTCCGTATGTGCATTGATTATCGGGAATTAAATAAGAGGACGGTGAAGAACAAATACCCGTTGCCTAGAATTGATGAACTGTTTGATCAATTGCAAGAATCCTCATATTTTTCAAAAATTGATTTGAGATCGGGATATCATCAAGTCCGAGTTCGTGAGGAAGATATTCCTAAAACCGCCTTTCGCACGAGGTATGGTCACTATGAGTTTTTGGTTATGCCGTTCGGGTTAACGAATGCTCCTGCAATCTTTATGGATTTAATGAATCGTGTGTGTCGTCCCTATCTTGACCAGTTTGTGATTGTGTTTATCGACGATATTTTGATTTATTCCAAGTCTGAAGCGGATCATGAAATGCATCTGAGATTGATACTTGAAACTTTGAAAAGAGAGCAGCTTTATGCAAAGTTTTCGAAATGCGAGTTTTGGTTGCGTGAGGTGCAGTTTTTGGGACATATTATTTGCAAAGACGGGGTTAGAGTGGATCCATCTAAAGTGAAAGCTATTATGAATTGGAATGCGCCTAAGTCTCCTTCAGAAATTAAAAGTTTCCTTGGATTAGCAGGATACTACAGAAAGTTTATCAAAGATTTTTCTAAAATTGCGAGCCCATTGACTAAGTTAACTCGGAAGGATGTGAAATTTCTGTGGACCGAACAACAAGAGGCAGCTTTTCAGACATTAAAGCAATTAATGTGTCAAGCCCCGGTTTTGGCGTTACCTGATGGGTCGGATGATTTCATTGTATATTGTGATGCATCGCATACCGGATTAGGTGGTGTTTTAATGCAAAGAGATCGTGTAATTGCGTATGCTTCTAGACAGCTTAAACCACATGAAAAGAATTATCCTACACATGATTTGGAGCTTGCGGCTGTAATATTTGCCTTGAAGATTTGGAGACATTATTTGTATGGTACGAAATGTGTCATTTGCACGGATCATAAAAGCCTTCAGTACATGTTTTCGCAAAAAGAATTGAATATGCGTCATAGAAGGTGGTTGGAATTAATTAAAGATTACGACTGTGAGATTCGTTATCACCCGGGTAAAGCTAATGTGGTTGCAGATGCGTTGAGTAGAAATATAGCTAGTGACAAGATTTGTTTTATGCGATTAGAGGTGTCCTCTGATTTGATTTCTCAGCTTAGAGTCGCACAGATTGAAGCGTTATTGGATTTTAATTTGAAATCCGAGATCATGTTGAAACGAAAGGATTTGTTAGTTGATGATTCACGTGGGTTAAAAACTTTTCAGTCTCGGGTTTGGGTCCCGTTAATTGGTGGACTTCGTGAGTTGATTTTGGCGGAGGTTCATAAATCAAGATTATCTATTCATCCTGGTAGCACAAAAATGTATAACGATTTGAAACCTCTTTATTGGTGGCCAACAATGAAAACAGATGTAGCCAGATTTGTGGAATCATGTCATATTTGTTCCCAAGTAAAAGCCGAGTATCAAAAGCCTTATGGTTCGTTGAAACAATTGGAGAAACCTGAGTGGAAATGGGAACACATCACTATGGATTTTGTCACCAAATTACCACGTACGCAGAAAGGCAACGATATGATTTGGGTTGTTGTTAATCGTTTAACTAAAAGCGCCCATTTTCTTGCGACCAGTGAAACCGCTTCTTTGACCCGTTTGGCTCAATTGTATATTAATGAGATTGTATCGAGGCACGGAATTCCATTATCTATTGTGTCAGATCGAGATTCCAGGTTTGTGTCAGGCTTTTGGCAGAGTCTTCAGAAAGAGTTAGGTACCCGAGTTAATCTTAGTACTGCATATCATCCTCAGACAGATGGACAGTCAGAAAGAACCATTCAGACGCTTGAGGATATGTTGAGGGCGTGTGTATTGGAGTATGGAGGGTCTTGGGATTCTCACCTACCTTTGGTGGAATTTACGTATAATAACTCGTATCATTCTAGCATCGGTATGCCGCCATACGAAATGCTTTACGGACGTCGTTGTCGAACGCCGACTTGTTGGTTAGAGGCGGGGGAAAAACAATTTGCGGGTCCCGATATTGTTCAGATTACGGCCGATAAAGTTGCTATAGCTCGCGAGAAATTGAAAGCCGCTAGGGATAGACAGAAACAGTACGCCGATCCGCGTCGTCGACCCGTTAATTTTGTCGAAGGAGAATTGGTTTATTTAAAAGTGTCACCTTGGAAGGGCGTGATTCGTTTTGGTAAGCGTGGAAAATTGGCTCCGAGATTTATAGGTCCATTTAAAATCTGCCAAGTAGTTAAGGACCAAACCGTTGCCTTAGACCTTTGATGATCCCAGCTAGAGATCTTAGTATGTATTACTTTGATTGATTATTAATAAGCTTGCGGAATAGTTTATTAATAACTTGAAGAACAAACTTGTATATAACAGAATATCTAACCAAAAGCTTCAATATTATTAACAATAATACGAACACACAATTTGTGTTAGGGTTTACAACCTTGAAGCTAATAACTAGAATGAATTCGTCGTACTCTAGGGTTTTACAGGATCTCTATTTATAACATATAGAGTCCTTTACAGAATCAAACTATTATGGAATCATATCTATTCCATAATTCTCTCTATTCAACTATATCTAACCAACAGTGGTTATCTATATCACTAACAGGGGTAGTACTCGTATATTATCAACAGTGGTTGAGTACTTAATACAAAATACAAACTACACACTAACAGTGGCACTGTTAGACAAACTACTTGACAGCGGCAGCTACTAACTAGCAGTGGCAACTACTAACAGTGGTAGTACTTCTAACAGCGGCACAATACTTGTATTCTGAGCAAATCTAGCAGTGTCTCAGTTCTCAACAATCTCCCCCTAAACTTGATCATTCAGAGTAATGATTCAAGTTTCAATCCTTCTTTTCTTCTTCTATCTCCTTCATCGTTTGCCTCTTATGCAGTTGATTGAACACCATGTATAAAGCTCTGTAAGCTCCTTCAGTAATGATGGTTGTAGATAACTTCAAATCTACCAATCTATTCAGCAGCCCTGTTCCCAGCACATAGTGTCGATCATCAAACATGTAGATCACCTGCCCATTGTTAAATAGTACCATGTGTACTCCAGCTCTGGCAAAATATCTCCAGGTTATAACCCTTTGATGACAGTGAAAGAATAAGTGATACATGCTTGCTGGTTCAAACATGCTTTGCAATAACTCCATCATTTGTCTTTCAATCACAGCCTCAGAGTTCTTTCTATTCCTGATTCTGCTCACTTGATACAACTCCATAAGATCATCTCTTGTACAGATTCTGAGCAAATCAATCATACTCCCAACATGGTCATCAAATCCTCTTTCCCTTTCAATCTTGATCTCAAGGATCATTTTTCTGAAACCATAATCAATTGCTACTCCTTCCCAATTTATAATTCTAGCCTTTCTTGGTCCTTCAGAAATCTCCTTGCTATCAGTCAGAATCTTGATTCTCTTTTTCAGCTCTGGATCAAATCTTGGAATGTCAGGAATAACATTGTCTTTAGAAATCTGATTTTTCCATGAATTTCTTCTGACTTCATTCTGCTTATCCTCTAAGGCTTTCTCTGCTGCCTCAGCAGCTGCTTTTTCTCTTCTTTCTTCTTCTTCTTTCAAAAACTTTACCATTTCCCTATCTGCCTTTTCTTTCTTCTCCTTCATCAATGCATTCAAATGCCTATTCTCTTCCAATTTCTTGGTCCACTCATCATCTCTTCCCATATACCTATCATATGCCTGTTCCAGCTTCTGCATATTCCATCCTTTAACAATTTTAGCTGGGGCATAATTATCAGACAGAGCATTGATCATTTGTCTTCTCCTTTCAGCATATGGTAAAGGTTTACTCCTCTTCTTGGCTAATTCCTCTTGCTTTTTCTTTCTAGCCCTTTCCTCATTTGACCTTTTCATCAACAAAAATCCAGAAGATAACTCTTCCTCTTCATTACCTTTCTTCTTCTTTAAATAATCATGAACTCTCTGAGCAGGAAGCTTTAATCCTTGTGCAGTCTTTTCTTTAACAATCTCTGCAGCTTTCTGTGTAATAGTCACTACACTCAGATCATCCAAAATCATTTTAACATCATCACTCTCTTCTTCAGCTTTAGCTTCTGCAGCTCTCCTTATCAACCTTTCCCTTTCTTCTACTTGCATCCTTAGCATATCATGAGACTCAAGATGAGGTTCTTTAATTTCTTTCACTTTTGATTTTTCTTTTAACTTTCCTTTACCTTTGTCTTTTGGATCAATCACAGGCAATTTAGACTCAGGCTTGAGTGGTGAAGTTGGTTCTCTTATTGTAACAGGTACCTCTCTTGGTCTTGTTGTTGTGGTAGTTGTGGCAGGGGTTGATATGACAGCAGTGGTGATTGGTGTATCAACAGTGGTAGGTGTTGGTGTACTAACAGGGGTAGATGTAACAGTGGTAGTGTTAGTGTTGACAGTGGTTGAAATTGTGACAACAGTGGTAGAAGTTTTGACAGGGGATAAAGTATTAGTTGGCTTTCTTCTGGGAATAAATTTCTTTCTTGTAAAGGTCTGCAACTTCTTCTCTTCATCAATTGACTTTGATTGCTCCCCCTTAATCTCAACTTCTCCTTCTTTCATCTCTTTTTCAACATCATCAACCACCTCATACACTGGCCTATCACTGAAACTGACTCTTTTCTTATTTTCCAGGTTAGCACCCATCACATCCCAAAAATATAATCTAAGTGCAGCTTTCTCAGGCAACCCTTTATTCAATGGAAATACCTGATAAACTGTTTCATCTGTTTCATCAGTCTGCTCTGCTCCTGCACCATCACTTGTATTAACATTTTCAGAAGAATCTTCACCAGTATATACCACCATTCTTCTGTCATCTGCAGCATTTACCATCTCATCATCTAAACTTTCATGTATCACATAATCAGAGACATTGAGCTCCTCCTCAGCCTTATCCCTGCTCTGCACATAATCATCATCTTTATCATCAAACACTAACTCCACAGTGTCTTCTGATTGTGCCTCATTATGCTCACATATATCCATCTCAACTGTATTATCATCAAGCTCAAGCACCTCTGTAGCTGCAGAATCATCATGCATCTCATCAATATTTATCATTGCTCCACTCATATCATCATGAGGTCCATGTGAATCATCATCATCATCATCATCACCTGCTTTTCTTGAACCATCATCTTCAGGCATATTATCATCATCTGCTTTCTTCTCCCCCTTGCCTGAAGATTCCTTTAACTTATTCGCAGGTAGAAGAATATTGTTGACAGCCTCCTCAAGCATTACCAATCTATTCTGCACATCAAGCAACTCCGCCTTCTGATGATCAATGATCTCCTTCTGCTTAGCAATTAACTCATCCTGAGCTTGAATTTTCTGTTGAGCCTCTTTTCTGTAAGCCCTTTCCCTCTCATATTTGCTCCACAGTTTATTGATATCATGTACAAGATAGGAAATCGTCAATTCATCAGTATCACTAGGCTCATCAACATTAGAGTGTGACCTCTTAGTTGAATCCTTGCCCACATCTGCCACTGCAGATGTCCCTTGGTTATTGGTACTGGGACCTACATTTGAATCATCACCCATAGGTTCATCAAACATAGTTGCCTCTGGTTGGGTCTGATTAATGTTACCACTATCCTGCCCTGCCAGTGGGCTAGAAACAGTAGTGGCAGCCCTTCCAGAATGAACATTTTCATCAAGTATGTTCACCTGTTGTGTTGGGACAGTTGACTGAGACTGTGGAGAAACAGGAATCTCCATAGCCTGTGTAGCCTTCTTGGATTTCTTGGCTTTAGATTGGGTAGGCTGTTTGTTCCCTTGTTTTCTTTTGATGCCACCTCCTGATGTGTGTTCAGAACCAACTTGTGTTGTTGGTCTGTCATCATTTGGTCCAGATGGTGTTGGTAATACACCACCAGTGGCAGAAGGAGTAACTAGCATTGTAGAAAATAATGCAGTTTCCTTCTTAGAAAAAGCATTCTGATACTGATTCATAGCCTTAATAGTCCTCAAAGATAGAGTAGAACTAACAATCACACTATCCTCTGCTGGCAGATTTGACAATTGATTATTCAATAAAAGCTGAACAAATCTAGGGTACATAACGAATGTATTACCCTTTACATTCCTAACCATATTATCTAAGATAAATCTAGATATATTAAATTTAATACCCTGTGCCAAGCAGATAATAGGATATGCAATAGTAGAACTAAATTCATTAAAACTAGTTCTCTTTTGAGACAAACATACCAGAAAAGTATGAATGTAGAACTTCCATTGAGGACAAAACCATGACTTCAAGAAAGTATATTCTGATCTTGTCTTTCCTGAACCTTCATACCCCATATCCATAATGCCTTTAAACAAATCTTCTCTCGATAATTCCAGAATTCCACCTTCATCATCAAACTGTAAAAGCTCTCTTAGAACAATCTCAGTAACCATTACCTTCTTACCCTTGACAGTGGAATGAATGTGAGTAATGCCATTAATATTCCCTTCCTTTGCATTCTGCCAGAATTCTTGAATATGCGATCGAATTAATCGTGGACAAACAGTAAGGGCATGTGTAACTGGACAATTACTCAAGAAATCAATAATAGGGTGAAAATACTCATCGGCAAGTTCTTTATTCAAGAAAGCCCTCATATTGTGTTCAGAATGAACACTTAGCGTAGAATGATCAGAATCAGATGACAATGAAGATGCCATTGATGTAATTGATGAACGAACGAAGAGTGAATTACAATAAACAACTCAAAGCGAGAGCGATTATTGAAGGGTTTTGAAAATTTTGAAAGCGTAATTGAAAAAGTGAAGTATTTGAGTATTTATTTGATGACAGTGCCAAGCCCTAAAAATAGAACTAGCAGTGGCACTGCTGGTTATACCCAACAGGGGCACAATTTACAAACAAACCCAACAGGGGTACCTCACTTGGTCAATTTATAGTCAACCCTTTCTAACCATCTAACAAAGCTAGCAGCGGCTGATAGTCTAGCAGGGGCATCCGACAAAGGAAACGCCAACTTAGAACTAACAGGGGCATAAACTTATCTTAGTTAGACAACGAATTTTTTTTTTTTTTTTTTTTTTTATTTTTTTTTTTAACCAAAAAAATAAGAAGAAACAAATAAAACATTAAATTCCAGCTCAAGTGATGTCTCTTGACAGTGGCTGAAACCTACAATATTAAACTAAGAAAAACAACTAGCAGGGGTTAAATTACACACATATACAGTAGGGGTTTAAAATACATTGACAGTGGCAAAGGTAAACTAACAGTGGCACCATCTGTTATCATGATGAAGCTAACAGTGGCAACACCTGACCCTGTCACATACAATATATTTTACCCCTGTTAGTATCAAATCCAGACCAAAACACTACGTGAGATTGATCATACCAATATTAGTTATCAAAAATGTAAATCTTCCTACATCAAATGCTTTTGTAAAAAGATCTGCAAGTTGATTATCAGTATGAATTTTAAAAATATGAATCAATCTTTTATCATAACAATCTCGTATAAAATGATATCTGATCTCAATGTGTTTGGTTTTTGAATGCTTAACTGGATTCTGAATGATACTAATAGCAGAAGTATTATCAATATAAATAGGAGTGTTCATGAAAGTCAAACCATAATCCAGCATTTGATTCTGAATCCAAAGAACCTGTGCACAGCAACTTGATGCTGCAACATATTCTGCTTCTGCTGTAGAAGTGGAAACCGTGGTCTGCTTTTTACATTGCCATGACACTAATCTATTTCCAAGAAATTGACATCCTCCACTGGTGGATTTTCGATCCATGTTCTCACCACCATAGTCACTATCTGTGAAAGCCTTAAGCTCAAAATCTGATCCTTTAGCATACCAAAGTCCCAAATCAGGTTGACCTTTCAAGTATCTAAAGATCCGTTTCACAGCATACATGTGTGACTGCTTTGGATTGGTTTGATACCTAGCACAAAGACACACTGCAAACATAATGTCAGGTCTAGATGAAGTTAAATACATCAAAGAACCAATCATTGACCTGTACAAGTGCACATCTACTTCTTCTCCATCAGGATCAGAAGTAAGATGTTTGTGTGCCTCCATAGGAGTGCTAGCTATCTTCCCATCTTTATAACCAAATTTATTCAGAATATCCTGCACATACTTTCCTTGGTTAATAAAGATTCCATCTGACTTCTGTTTAACCTGCAATCCTAAAAAGAAAGTGAGTTCACCCATGGAACTCATCTTGAATTTCTTATGCATTAAACTCTCAAACTCTCTGCACAATGAGTCCCTAGTTGAACCAAAAATAATATCATCAACATAAACCTGTACCAACAATATATCTCTCTGAACCCTCTATGTAAACAAAGTCTTGTCAATAGTACCTCTCTTGAATCCATTCTTGAGAAGATACTCGGATAGTGTATCATACCAAGCTCTTGGTGCTTGATGTAGCCCATACAACGCTTTCTTCAATCTGCACACTCTATCTGGATATGTTGGATCTTCAAACCCTGGTGGTTGGCATACATACACCTCATCATCAATTAGACCATGAAGAAAAGCACTCTTCACATCCATTTGATAAACTTTGAAATCCTGATAAGATGCATAAGCTAAAAATAACCTAATAGCTTCTATTCTAGCAACAGGAGCAAAAACATCATCATAATCTATGCCTTCTTCCTGTGTATACCCTTGTGCTACCAGCCTTGCTTTATTCTTTATCACTATACCTCTTTCATCTCTCTTGTTCTTGAAGATCCACCTTGTGCCTATAGCCCTCTTTCCTTTTGGTAGATCAACCAAATCCCATACATCTTGCAGTTTAAACTGCAACAATTCTTCTTGCATTGACTCTATCCAACTTGGATCTTTGAGAGCTTCCACTGCCTTCTTTGGTTCCATCCGAGAAAGAAAACAAACATATAATGAAGTATGTAAATCTTCTTCTCTTACCTTTGACTGCTGTCTGGTCAGAACAGATGAATTAATATCACCAATGACCAAATCCAAAGAATGATCTTTGTGAACTAGATACTTAGATGTTGATGTATCAAGCAGTTCTCTTTCCAAATTTGGACCCAAAAGATTATCCATTTCAGATTCTGAGTAAGAATCTCTTTCTTCTCTTTCTTGTGAAGGCTTTGGAGTTGCTTCAGAATCTGACAAAGAAGTCCTTTCCAAAACTTGAAATGGAGGACTTTGTTCAACAAATTTTGGAGAATCGGCCTCTCCTTCTGAATCATGCTCTGAAACTATATGAGAACCCTTTGAAGTAAATGGTTGATTTTCTGTTGGAATTGAACCATCTTCATCCTTTGAACCATTTTTGCTACTTGACCCACTTGAATCATCTGAAGGTTCATCTTGCTCTAACTGGAATGCTTCTGGAGGATCTGGAGACCAAATAGGAAACAATACATACTGCAAGTCATCCTTTTTAGTCTGACTTGTGCTTGAAAGCCCATCTTTACCTGCATCATTACCTGCATCTGTACCTGCATCTGTATCTGCACTAATAGACAAATCTGGATATCTAAAAGCATGAGTTAGTGCATCAATATCAAACAAAACTTCTGGACCTTTTCCTTCTACATTTGATGTATGTTCATTAAAGGTCACATCCATGGTCTCATCTATGATCCTAGTCCTTTTGTTAAATACTCTATAAGCCTTGCTTTGAATAGAGTATCCAACAAATACACCCTCATCTACCTTACTCTGAAACTTACCAAGATGATCTCTGGTATTTAAGACAGTACAAGGACATCCAAATGGTTTTAAAAAGCTAACCAAAGGTTTTCTCTTAAAGAATAACTCATAGGGTGTCTTGTTATGAGGTTTAATAATCAAAATCCTATTCAAAACATAACAAGCAGTGCTAACTGCCTCTGCCCAAAAGGACATTGGAAGTTTAGCATCTGCTAGCATGCTTCTAGCAGCCTCAATTAGTGTCCTATTCCTCCTCTCAGCTACTCCATTTTGTTGTGGAGTCCTAGGTGCACTATACTGTCTTTCTATACCTTTATCCTCACAGAACTTATTCATCTCATGATTCTTAAATTCTGTCCCATTATCACACCTGATGATCTTAACCTTTTGATTAGTTGAATTCTCAATCCTAGTTATGAATGATCTAAGTATTTCACCTGTCTCATCCTTAGTCCTAAGAAAGAACACCCAACTCATTCTAGAGTAATCATCAGTTATTACCAAACAGTAAGATTTCTTCCCTTGACTAGCTACATTGGTAGGGCCAAACAAATCCATATGTAACAGGTGTAAGGGAGTGGTATTGGTATTCACAAGCTTGGTCTTATAAGAGGTTTTGTGTTGCTTGCCTTTGAGACATGCTACACAGTGGTCACTACATTCAAATAACTTTTCAGGTAAGCCTCTCACTAGCTTATTCCTAACAAGTTTATTCATGGTCTTGAAATTCAAGTGACACATCCTCCTATGCCATAGTTCAGATTCAGATACAGTAGCTTTAGAAATGAGACAGTTAACATTTTGAGATTCCATCTTGTTTAAATCACTACAGTATACATTATCCTTTCTTGGAACTCTCATTAAAATCTTATCTTCAGGTATTTTGAGTTTTTCAGAAAGTATAAGGCATTCTGTGTCAGTGAAATATACAGGATTTTGCTTATCTGTGATTTGACTCACACTAAGCAAATTGTATCTCAATTGCTCAACATAATAAACATCATTGAAAGTGAGCTTACTGCTTTTTACCTTACCTTTACCTGTGATTTTACCTCCTTTAGGATTGCTTCCAAATGCTACATCTCCTCCATCAAACGCTTTAAAGTCCTGTAGCTTTTTCCTGTCTCCAGTCATGTGTCTTGAACAGCCAGAATCAATATGCCATAAGCTTGGTGGCTTGCCCTGCACATACATGAGAAAAACAATTAGTTTTTCTTGGGAACCCAAACCAATTTGGCTTTGGGTTTCCCATGAGCACCTTTGACATCAACCCTTTTGACAGTGATTGATCTCAGTGCTGCATTGGTTTTGGACACTTCAGATTTACACTCATTTTTATGTCTCCAAAAACAATCAATTTTTGACCTAACAGGGGCAATAAGCTTAACAGTGGTCACTTTCAAATTGGTATTGATAAGCCTGGCAGTGGTAGCTCTACTTGGTGTAAACATTCTTTTGGAATGCTTAACACTAGCAGAGGTAGCATGCCTAGCAGTGGACAAGCCTTCCCCTGTTCTGTTCATGCCTCTGTTAGCCTTATACAGTGGCACTGCTGCATCATTAACAGTGGTTGCAGCCTTGCCTCTGTTTGGCTTGTTTTTCAACAATGGACTTGTACCTCTGTTCCTATTATTATTAGGATTGAAGTAGCAGTCCTGTTGAGTATGGTTGTACCTGCCACATATATAACATGCCTTTCTTTTCATACATTCAAACCCATTACCCAACCTTTGTGAAACCAATTGGTTCCAATTTCTCTAATTACCCCTGGAAATGGATCTATTTGCATTATTTGCAGAAATTAAATCAGACCTGTTTGATTTACATGCACACTTTTCACATTCAGATTTATCTTTTGACTTATCTTTTGATTCAGGATTAACTCTTTTGTGCACATAACCTAGACCAGATCTAGATTTATTGGATTTTCTAACTTGATCTAACTGAGCCTTTGCTTTCTCAACAAACATCTTTTTACCCTCTTCTAGTTTAGTACTATTTAGTTCAGAAACTAGACCAGTAATAGGCTTAACACAATCATCCACAGAATTACCACTAGATGAGCTATCACTATCACTCTAATCTTCCTCAGTCCAATCAGATACCTCAACTTTATCAAAATTCACATTATCAGCACAATTAACAACTGGATCTACCTTTTGAACCTCCTCAGACACACCTACCTTAAGTTTTTCTAAGTCAAACTCAAGCTTAGATGGGAAGTAAGTATGATTATAAGGTGGGGGTACAGCATTAAGGTTGTAACCTAATCCAAGTTTTAATTTATCATGAATTTGAGACTTGATTAAGTTTTGAACACCTTTTGAAGCATTTTCCAATTCATCAACTTTCAATTTTATTGACTCTTTATCAGAAATTGCCTCAGCCAACTTTGCACTTAGCATATCAACTTTTGTTTGTAAAGCTTTCTTTTCCCAATTCAGATATTTAATATCTAAGTGAAATTGTGATTCATTCTTTTCAAAAGCTTTTATCTGTCTTTCTAAGTTTTCAATGGCTAAAGTTGAATGTTGACTCTTTTCCACACAAGCTTTTAATTCATTACACACAACCAGATTATGATCCCTATAAAATTTAACCATTTTCTTACATGCAGGAGAACATAATTTAGATTGTACCTCATATGGAATGTCTGAAGGCTCTGGTTCTTCTGTGACAGCCATCAAAGCTTGATTCTGAACTACAAGCTCTTCTTGGTCACTCCAGTCAAATCCTCCCATCCCATCTTGTGCAACCAATGAATCAGAAGTGGTGTTCTGAACAGGTACCAATCTTCTTTGTGGAGCAGAACTATTTCTCATAATACCATTCTGAGATCCTCCAGCCTGTGTGCTCTTGCATTCTCTAGCAAAGTGTCCCATCTTGTGACAGTTGAAGCACTCCACCTTGCTCTTGTCAAATCCAGCTACACCATCTCTCTTGTAAGTGAAGTTTCTGTTCCCAGACCTCTGCATAAACCTTTTTGCCCGGATAGTAATCATAGCCATCTGCCATCTCAAATCCATCTCTTCAAGATCTTCTTCATTAACCTGTTCCAAATCCTCTGTTGTTAATGATGAATTAACATGACTCGCAAAGAAGGCTTCCAAGATATTATCATTAGCACCAGATGTGCTACAGCTACCAGATTCACCAACAGACACAAAAGCAGCATTGTTAGAGCTACTATTGGACTGTTTCAGAGCCATCACCTCAGGCTCAAAGTTCCTCAGATCATTGTATAGATCTTCAATCTCCTTTTCTTCAAGATCTGCACTTTGTCTAAGTCCCACAGTATACATATTCCAATCTGTGCCTAATGATCTTAGAAACTTCCTATTCAAATTATCTTTATCAACCTTAACATTGTGATTCTCAAGATCACCCACAAGCTTTTGAAATCTATCAAAAGTCTGAGTCAGCGTTTCAGACTTTACACCTGCAAAGTTTTCAAACTGTTGTTTGAGAAGAGATCTCTTATTCTTCTTGGTGTTATCATTACCACCAAATCTCTTAACAATTGCTTGCATAAGAACCTGAGCATCTTCACAGTTTTCAAACTTCCTTTGATACTCATTAGGAATAGACAAAAGTAGAGTACTTAATGCCTTCCACTCTGTTGCTCTTTCTTTTCTCTCTGCATCAGTCTTTGGTGGTGGTCTTTCTTCCTTTTTACCATCTGCATCCTTAGTATAAACTGGTCCATTAGTAACCACCTCCCACATCATATAATCAGTCAGCAACATGTATTATCTAATCCTAGTCTGCCATAGCTCAAACTCATCGGGTTTGAGCATGGGGATTTTTGTAGCTTGAATACCTTCCATTGTTTCAGTAGACATGTTGTTGTTTGTTGAAAAAGCTGCAAAATTTAATTACCTTCTTCAAGATCAAAGTAATACCAAGCTCTGATACCACTTGATGATCCCAGCTAGAGATCTTAGTATGTATTACTTTGATTGATTATTAATAAGCTTGCGGAATAGTTTATTAATAACTTGAAGAACAAACTTGTATATAACAGAATATCTAACCAAAAGCTTCAATATTATTAACAATAATACGAACACACAATTTGTGTTAGGGTTTACAACCTTGAAGCTAATAACTAGAATGAATTCGTCGTACTCTAGGGTTTTACAGGATCTCTATTTATAACATATAGAGTCCTTTACAAAATCAAACTATTATGGAATCATATCTATTCCATAATTCTCTCTATTCAACTATATCTAACCAACAGTGGTTATCTATATCACTAACAGGGGTAGTACTCGTATATTATCAACAGTGGTTGAGTACTTAATACAAAATACAAACTACACACTAACAGTGGCACTGTTAGACAAACTACTTGACAGCGGCAGCTACTAACTAGCAGTGGCAACTACTAACAGTGGTAGTACTTCTAACAGCGGCACAATACTTGTATTCTGAGCAAATCTAGCAGTGTCTCAGTTCTCAACAACCTTCCTTCTGAATTAAGTGGTATTCACGACACCTTTAATGTTTGCTATTTGCGGAAATGTAATGTGGAGGATCAAACCCAAATCCTTCCGTTACAAGATCTTAGAGTTGACCAAAGTCAGAAATTGGTAGAAGAGCCCATCGAGTTAGTTGATAGAAAAGTGACTAAATTACGCAAGAAGGAGATACCTATGGTTTTAGTGAAATGGAAACATAGTTTGGGAGCAAATCTTACTTGGGAGACCGAGTCGAGTATGAGGGCCCGTTACCCTAGTTTGTTCGAGTCTAGTTAGATTTCGGGGATGAAATCTTTTAAGGAGGGAAGATTTGTAACACCCTGAAATCGGGCCCAGTAGAATCAGGTATTTCTTTAAATTTAAATACGTACATTTAATTATTTAAATAGGTTTGATTGTGAAATAAATAGGTAAATAAGCCTCAGGAGATATTGTGACTAGTAAAATATTAATTGTTTTAAATAATCTTAGACGACGGTAAAATAAAATAATTTTCTCGCAACTAGTATTTAGGTTCCAGACAATAGAGCAAAGAGTAGTATAATATTGTACTGTAAATTAAATGGGTCGGTTTCAATAAAATGGGGAGGCCGATTCATTTTCCCCAATTCCTCATTTCTTCCTTAGTTCTAAACCTAACTCAAATCCAACTCAAATCTTTACAAATCAAAAAGATTATACACATTGATTGAAGATTGAAGCTTGAAAACATAAAGATAATCATCATCACCATCTTGCTTTTGCTTCCTCTTTATCTTTTAAGTTATATTTTATATATATGATGAGTTTAAGCAAATTATTGATTATTATGATTTGAAGCTTGATGAGCTAAATGGATGTTTGTATATCGATTTGATGATGATGATTGAACTTCTTTTACTTGATTACATGATAAAACATGATAGATTTCTTGAGTTTTTAGTTTGAATGGAAATTGTTAGGTTATGAGTGATTGTGATGATTGATGATGAATTGTTGTTTGAATCATGGTTGTATGATGTTACTAGGTGTTATTGTTCATAAAAATCGGTAAAAACTTGAGTTATAGGTTGAGTTTGGTCGATTTTGGCGTTTTTGGTTCGTTTTGTTCGTGCAGAAAATAGCTGAAGCTGTGCAGGTCTGAAGATCCTGTGAAGCCGGCGGCTTCCCTTTGAAGCCGGCGGCTTGGCCTTGAAGTCGGCGGCTTCGGCCAAACGGCTTCTAAATTTGAGTTCGGGTACAAAGTGAAGCTGGTGAAAAGGCGTTGAAGCCGGCGGCTTGCCTTGGAAGCCGGCGGCTTGCCTTGGAATCCGGCGGCTTGCATTGGAAGCCGGCGGCTTCCCTTGCCCTGCAGAAAGTTGTTGTTTAGTTTAATTGCTAATGTAATCCGATAACATTTATAGTTTAGCAATACATGTTATCTTGTAATATTGAATGGATAGAATCGTTAAGTATGAACGATGATTAATTATGTGTTTGATTTAATTGCAACGTGTTATATGATATGAGATGATTGTTTCAACAACATGTAATTGTGTTATGTAAATTGTGAGAAATTGGAACTAGTTACTGACTCCAATGTTTTGATATATTTACAGACAAGTTGAAGACTCAGTGAATTTAGTCACTTGAGTAACTGAAGTCAAAGTGGACAGGTGAGTGGACTTAGAACTCTCACTATATTTGGTGATCACTTATGTGGTTACTTCAAGTGTTATTTGTTGCATTCATGTGTTAAAGCATGTTGTGAATTAGAAGCAAGTGTTAAGAAACCTATTGGTGATTGTGTTAAGGAGGTCAACTTTGTTGGACGTTTTGTTACAGGTTAGTCAACACAAGAGTTGTGAACATGTGTTGTGAATAGAGCTTGTGTTGACTAAAGGTAGCAAACCGTTATCGGTTAACCACTGTATTGGCCTGCAGTGGTGTAAGTGTCGCTTGGTGGGCCACCGCGGCTGAGGGTGCCACAAGGGCCACCGATCCTCTAGTGATGTTGAGTCAATGTGTTAATTGTTGTAGACTCATAGTGCCAAACTAAGTGTAGTGTCAGTAATGAGTTAACTCACTTAGCTTCGTGCTAATCCCGTTGTTTACTCCTTGCAGGTTAATATATTTTGTTAAGGGCGGGTCTCGGAGTAAATTGAAGGAATGTTGGACAATGCTGAAACTCTGATGACTTTTTGTAATTATAATTGTTTTGTAGTAACGCCCAAATGTGATAGGTTGGGATATAACATTATACTTACAACTAATGATGTAATCTTTTGGATGGCTTATGTTATTAAGTAAATATTAGTTTTAAATATATAGGGGATATTGCTTCCGCTATGTAAAAAAAAATAAAATTGTGTTCTAATTTAGGGGCATTATAGAGAGAACCGAGACTTAAACTTGTTTATGCTAGACACTCAATAGGCTATATTATATAGGAACTATATGAATATAGGCCTCACTCTTAGGTACTAACGCTTTGTCTCAGAAATGGCAAACATCCCACCCAATTCATCGCGCTCTCAATCCGGGTCGCAGGACCCAAGGGTAGCAAGGAGGAACGCCAGGTTGCCTCGAGCTGGCCCGTACCCCACTCACCTCACCTTGCCGGCCTTAGCCGCTAGGGTGAATCATCACGAGCAGCGACTTCGCACCATGGATGTCGTGTTGCAGGAAACGAACGAAAACTGGAGACTTACATCCCTCGAGCGCATCGAACAAGTCTCCGATGACCTTGAATCCACAAACAACAACATGGATGTCCTCCGCAACCAAGTAATAGAAATAAGCGTGGAAAATGCCCTTCTGCGACAAAGGATGGAAGAATGTGAACAGGGTTTACGTGAAGCAGAAAAGTATGCCCGTGGATTAACACAACGATTAGCACTAGCAGAAGATAACGCCCGACAAGCTAGCAGACTTGCAAACACTGTTGACCGTCTTGTCACGATGATGGAACAAATTAATCTACGTTAAGACTAGTGTAGTCTTTGTCTTGTAAACTATCTCGTAATCTAATGACTATCTAGCACTACTCTATAAATTAGTCGGATGTAACAATTCCCGACACCTTTTGTAATATCTCTGTAGGATGTAACCTTTGAACTCGTATTATCTATCAAATATTCCTTGCTATTCCAACTCATATTAATTGTCATTTTTCCATGTTGATGTTATGTATTACTGCTTTTATACATGTACATCTGTGACAATTACAAGTTCCTACAAAATCTCATGTATCTTCATCTCTTTTATTGAAGAATCATGCCGCCAAAGACAAGACCATACACCGACGCTCAGCTTACATCGCTCATAACCCAGGCTGTAACTGAAGCCTTGGCTTGGAATACTCCACAAAATTCCGCGAGGAACAGCGATGACGCTGAAACCCCCGCTACTAAACCTTGTTCTTACAAGGACTTTCAGAGCTGCAAACCCTCAAGTTTCAAGGGTACTGAAGGAGCCATCAGACTGATCAGATGGTTCGAGAAAATGGAAACTGTTTTCCGCGTCAGTAAATGCGCAGAAAACGACAAAGTAAACTTCGCCACCTGCTCTCTCGAAGATTATGCCCACTCTTGGTGGAACTCATATTCCCAATCAGTGGGTGCTGACACTGCCTACCAACTCTTTTTGGAGGAATTAAAAGCAAAACTCACTGCCAAATACTGCTCAATCGACAAACTCCAGAAACTGGACGAGGAATTCTGTAACCTAAAGGTTCAGGGCAGTAATATCGATGGTTACACCACCAGATTTCAACAACTCGCTGCCCTCCGTCCAGCCATGGTAAGCACAGAACCTGATAAAATCAGGAAGTACATCCTTGGTCTTCCTGAGCCTGTTCGGGGGCACGTCGCCTCTTCAAACCAAACCACCATTGACGGTGCAATCTTACTGGCCCAAGACCTGATGTCAATGAGCCAAGATTCTGAACCACCCACTTCATCCTCCCACAACAACAAAAGAAAGTGGTCCGACTACCACAACAACCACCCAAACCAACAAAACAAGAAATCCGACACCATCAAAGCCTACAACACCACCACAGACATCAAACGGGGCTACACCGGGAGCAAACCCTATTGTCCCAAGTGCAGCCGCCACCACGAAGGTTCTTGTGGCTCCTTTTGCCACAATTGCAAGAGGTATGGTCACCTCACCCAGGATTGCCGTTCCCCTGCCAACAACAATTCCAACAACAACACCAGGCCACCCAAAGTCTGTTTTGAGTGTGGGAACCCCGGGCACTTCAGGGACACGTGCCCAAAGCTGAAAAACAACAACAACAGCAGCAACAACCGCAAC
The DNA here is from genome assembly GCA_949592205.1 of Helichrysum umbraculigerum. Classification (NCBI taxonomy): domain Eukaryota; kingdom Viridiplantae; phylum Streptophyta; class Magnoliopsida; order Asterales; family Asteraceae; genus Helichrysum; species Helichrysum umbraculigerum. The sequence goes on along the minus strand of CATIUR010000009.1, from coordinate 6,620,903 downwards.
AGCAACAACAACAACACCCGAAGTAGAGCTTTCGTCATCAACTCCGGGGACGCCCGCCAAGACCCGAATGTGGTCTCGGGTATGTTCCTCCTCAACAACTTAACTGCTTCTGTTCTGTTTGATACTGGTGCTGATAGAAGCTTTATCTCTGATGACTTTTGCCCCCTACTTGACATCACTCCTGTTGCCTTAGATGTTAAGTACACTGTAGAGCTAGCAAATGGGAAACTTATAGAAACAAATAGTGTGATACCTAATTGCACTTTAAACCTAGCTGACAAAACCTTTTCAATCGATCTTGTACCCGTTGAAATCGGAAGTTTCGACGTCATTATTGGAATGGACTGGTTGTCCAAACACCGAGCCGAAATCATTTGCTACGATAAGATCGTCCGTATCCCTCTCGCCGTCGGTAGAACCTTGATCATACAGGGGGAGACCGGTGGGACGAGACTCAATATCATCTCTTGCTTAAAAACCCGAAAATTTCTGAGAAAGGGTTACCCTGCAATACTCGCACACATCACAGAGAAGAAGTCGGAGGAGAAGCGACTTGAGGATGTGCCAATAGTTAGAGACTTTCTCGAAGTCTTTCCGGAAGAACTACCTGGTCTACCTCCATCTAGACAGGTTGAGTTCTCAACCGATCTCGTGCTGGGTGCCGCACCGGTGGCCCGCGCACCGTACCGTTTAGCTCCATCAGAACTTCAGGAGTTGTCCACCCAGTTACAGGAACTCCTGGATAGGGGATTCATTAGACCGAGTTCTTCACCTTGGGGAGCTCCGGTCTTATTTGTTAAAAAGAAGGACGGTTCGTTCCGAATGTGCATCGACTATCGGGAGCTGAACAAGTTGACCGTCAAAAACCGATACCCACTTCCTCGCATTGATGATCTATTCGACCAACTTCAGGGTTCAAGTTTCTACTCAAAAATCGATCTGCGATCAGGATATCATCAACTACGAGTTCGCGACACCGATATTCCAAAAACTGCTTTCAGAACTCATTACGGGCACTACGAATTCCAAGTGATGCCCTTCGGTCTAACCAACGCACCGGCTGTATTCATGGATCTCATGAACCGGGTGTGTAAACCCTACCTAGACAAGTTTGTCATTGTCTTTATCGATGACATACTCATTTACTCGCGTAACGAACAAGAACATGCGCAACACCTCAAAACCATCCTAGAACTGCTTAAGCATGAGGAGCTTTAAGCCAAATTCTCTAAGTGTGAGTTCTGGATAAAAACCGTAAAATTCCTTGGTCACGTGATCGACAGTCAGGGAATTCACGTTGACCCATCAAAAATCGAAGCTATCAAAGACTGGCAAGCACCCACCTCTGCAACTGAAGTACGTTAATTCTTGGGTCTTGCTGGGTACTATCGGCGATTCATCAAAAATTTCTCCAAAATAGCTCAACCACTTACTATACTGACTCAGAAGGAAAAGAAGTTCGATTGGACTGATAAACAAGAGTCAGCGTTCCAATTATTAAAACAAAAGCTTTGCAGTGCTCCAATCCTATCGTTACCCCGAAGGCACCAATGACTTCGTGGTATACTGCGATGCTTCCCACCAAGGCCTCGGTTGTGTGCTGATGCAACGAGACAAAGTCATTGCCTATGCCTCACGACAGCTGTAAATTCACGAAAAGAACTACACCACTCATGATCTCGAACTTGGAACTGTCGTTTTTGCTCTCAAAATTTGGAGACATTATCTCTACGGCACTATGTGCACAATCTTTACCGACCACAAAAGTCTCCAACACATATTCGATCAGAAGGATCTCAACATGAGGCAACGTCGATGGGTCGAGTTGCTTACAGATTACGACTGCGACATCAAGTACCATCTAGGGAAGGCTAATGTGGTTGCCGATGCCCTCAGTCGAAAGGAACGACCAAAACCGCTTCGAGTCCGAGCCCTCAGTATGACCATTCACAACGATCTTACCATTCAGATTCATACCGCTCAGATCGAAGCCCTGAAACCTGAAAACATCAAAAACGAAGCCTTACGAGGTATTGACAAACAATTCGAAATCAAATCTAACGGGATTAGGTATTTGTCAAACCGAATCTGGTTGCCTAATTTTGGGAACCTACGAGACTTGGTGATGGATGAAGCTCACAAGTCTAAATATTCTATCCATCCATGATCCGATAAGATGTACCACGGAATCAAGGAATTTTATTGGTGGCCGAACATGAAAGCCGAAATCGCCACTTATGTCAGCAAATGTCTTACTTGCTCGAAAGTCAAAACCGAACATCAGAAACCTCCTGGTTTACTCCAACAACCTGAAATCCCTGAATGGAAATGGGAACAAATTGCCATGGATTTCATAACCAAACTACCCAAGTCGTCGAGCGTTTGCGATACCATTTGGGTGATCGTTGATCGTCTCACCAAATCTGCTCATTTCCTGGCAATCAAGGAAAACGATAAAATGGAACGCCTTGCACAAATCTACATCAAAGAAATCGTTTCTCGACACGGTGTTCCAATCTCGATCATCTCTGACAGAGATGCCCGTTTAACTTCTCACTTTTGGCAGTCACTTCAAAAAGCTTTGGGCACTCGTCTCGATATGAGCACCGCGTACCATCCGCAAACCGATGGTCAAAGTGAACGAACCATTCAAACACTGGAAGATATGCTACGAACTTACGTAGTTGATTTCGGTACAAACTGGGAAAGACACCTACCGTTGTGCGAATTCTCGTACAATAACAGCTATCATGCCAGCATTAAGGCTGCACCTTTTGAGGCATTGTACGGTCGTAAGTGCCGATCACCTATCTGTTGGACCGAAGTGGGAGATAGCCAACTCACTAGTCCTGAACTCATACACGCCACCACTGAGAAGATTGTGGAAATCCAAAACCGACTCAAAGCCGCACATGATCGTCAGAAAAGTTATGCTGACGTGAGACGCAAACCACTCGAGTTCCAAGTTGGGGATCGAGTACTCTTAAAAGTATCACCTTGGAAAGGCGTCATCCGTTTTGGCAAACGCGGGAAGTTAAATCCCCGGTACATCGGGCCTTTTGAGATCCTCGAACGGATTGGCCACGTAGCTAATCGATTACAGCTGCCATCCGAACTCAGCAGCGTGCACCCCACCTTTCATATTTCAAATTTGAAGAAGTGTCTGTCTGATGAGACACTTATCATACCACTTGACGAGATTCGCGTCGACAATAAACTAAATTTTATTGAGGAACCTGCAGAAATCATGGACCGTGAGGTCAAACAACTAAAACAAAGTCGTATTCCCATCGGCAAGGTCAGATGGAATTCGCGGTGCGGTCCGGAATTCACCTGGGAACGGGAAGACCAAATGCGACTCAAATACCCTCAGTTATTCACTAATTCTACATCAAACGCGACCTCAACTTAAATTTCGGGACGAAATTCTTCTAACAGGGGGAGAATGTAACACCCGCCAAATTAGGACTAGTAATTAGTGCCTAATCATATGTTAATACATGTAATTAGTTATGTGTTAGGCTAATTAATGTATCAAATTATATATATATTGTTGAATATATACGAAAATGCGATTTGATTAAATCGTACGCAAGTTAAATCGAATGTAATTCGGTTCAATTAAATACGGACGTTGGTGACCAATTTTAGTAAGTAACATTATTATGTTAGAAATATTATTTTAATAATGTTCAAATTACAATTCGTATCGTACAAACAAAACTTACACAATTTAAAATAGTTAACGCGCAAACTAACTTACATTTTATAATTCGAATGTAAATCGATTAGTAAAATAATTAAATAAAATATCGCGTAATAAATTTGTATTTTAAAACTTACCATTTAATATGAAAAATAATTAATTAACGTTTAAATGACGGGGAAAACGAACACCAAACGGAGCACGGAACGGGGACTGGGTGAGGTGAGGCTTTCACCAACACCCCACCTCCCACTCTTTCTTTCTCATTTATCTCTTTCCTTTCTCTTTCTTCTTTTCTTTTTCTCTCAAACACCAAACCATCACCACCACCATAATTCGCAAAATACTACCACTAAACACACCCGAATCATCTCATTCCTTTGGAAGAAAACGTTCACCTCTTCACGATCTACAACTTCATCTTTCCGGATTTTCATTTCGGCATCTTGTAAGTTTCCGACAAATCCCGACATCTCTCGTTTTTGATCATTTTTACTAGTTTATGGTTTCTATAGGCTTATTATGTTCATATAAGGGTTGGGTAAAAGAATCGGACCAAACGGAAACCCGAAAACATGTTTTTGGCTCAAAATCCGTCGATCAGACGGAAGTGATGCATTGACGAACCCAGATATGCGTCACTTCGTGCGACACTGACTAAGTGTCGCATAAGCCCTCTTTTCCCGACACTTCCTAAGTGACGCATTTTCAATATCCGTCACTACTAGCGTCATTTGCCTAAGTGACGCCTAGAACCTTATACCGACACTAGTCTAGTGACGCAGTCATCCTATATTGACACTTATTACCGACACTTCCTAAGTGTCGCATATTATTAAATTCCTATTTTATACGACACCACGCTAGTGACGCATGATCTGACTACCCGACACTTCACCCGACACTTCCTAAGTGTCGCATGACTTGCTTTAGTGACGCTATTAAGTGTCGTATAAACCAGTAGCTTTCGAACAACTTCTACACTAAGTGTCGGACTTGTACGACTTCAAATACTTATACAATACAAATTTATTGAACATAAACCAGAATAGTAAAGTCAAATTTACTGTAGCAACACTGTAGCAAATGGGAGAAATTCCACTATTCACACATTTAAGATTTTATTACTATCGTTCACCAACGGGCCACGTTAAATTACAAACTTACAAACAAACGATGACGAACCAACATTTGGACACAACGGGTTGTATGAACAACTAGCCTAGATGATCTTGCGAGACATCTACTTACTTAACCTTACGTGTTTAGGCATTTAAAGGTTACGGGTTCGGAGAACCTACACACTACTTACAGTTTACAACTACTTACTACTAGGCTCAGGTGAGTCTCATAGCCCCTCTTTTTACTGTTTTACTCAGGGGTGTGATATATTGCTCATTTTTAACATGTGAACGCAAGTACAAACATTTCATATACCACATGAGTTTTTCACAACTAATCATTTAAAGTCCTCCATCAGCATAGTTGTTAATACGTTGTAACGTGAATATTAGTATATGGTACCATATAGGATTGACCCTCCTCGTTCGGGTTAGCAAGCACTAACCGGGTAAACGGACGTACTAATATTTGGGAAGACGAATGTTGATTAGGCATTCGTGGAGGCACCTCGCCCGGAATTCTCTATAGGGGACCCGACCCTCGAGTTAAGCTCAACTATGTGCTCATGGCTGTATACACGATTACTATCATTTCATTTGTTGGATGCAAATCATTATTAAATCTTGCGGTTCATACTATATTACTTGATTTCAAACCTGTGAGCTCACCAGCTTTAGCTGACCATTTAGCATGTATCGCAGGTACCAAACAGTAGGCTATTTCTGCTTCAGGACTTTTAGCTCGAGTCAGCATACAGACGTTTAGAGATTTTCTTGCATTAGTATATTTTGTACAAGTACTTATGTACTGAAATCTCCTTTTATTTAAACTCGAGCTATGTAACGCTATACATGTTGTAAACATTTCAATATTTTTATATTTTGTTAAAACGACGCATATAGAGTCGTTTACTATATATCTTTGTGCTTTGTTATTGATTAGTAACACCCAAATCGTGCTTCTGCAAATCATTAAATTTGGGGGTGTTACAATATTACCTAGTATTTTTCATAAAAAAATAGTATAACATAATTACACACTTTAATGTAGTAAGTTAAAATAAAAATATAAATTTGTAACTACATTTAAAATTTATCCGGATTGTCGGGTCAATATAAAAACTCATTGGGTGACCCACATCCAATCCAAAACAATAGAAAGTAGGCGGGTTTCGCGTTGACAATATCACAGGTCAAAAAACCCCGACCCAAACTGGTAGCTGCTTATTTTCAAATCGATTTCATGTCAAGTTTCGGATCATATCAGAAATTGATGATCCTAACACTGTGTTCTTGAGTTTGAAAATGAGAGGAAAAGAAGAGAAATGAATGAAGAAGAAAAGAAAAGAAGGTAAGAGGAAGAAAAACATTTAACATGTGTGTATTCTCAAGTTGGAAGGAATGAAAAGGAAAGGAAGGGTTCGTTCCTAATCACCTCACATTTGGGAGGAAAAGTTTGGACAAAAGTTGAACTAAGGTCTTCCATCCTCTTCCCTTCTCTTCTTTTCCTTTCCACCTCTTTAAAAAACTTAAGAACACAAATTTTATTTCTATCATTTCGTTTCTTTTCCTTTCCTCTATAAACTAAACTTGAGAACACAGAGTAATCTAAGCCATACATCCTCATAGAACCTTAACAAAAGTGGCTTGATAAGTCATCGCGGATAATAAATTTGTATGCATCACAATGCATACTATTATCCCATCAAAAAACGAAAAAAAATCTCATCAAAAATATGCATTGATAGGAGAAAACGCTGAGTTTTATGGTGCAATTTTCATAATTTTTCGACTTGTTATTTGTGTGAAAATTTATTTTAGGGGTAAATAAGTAAATGAGTTTTGATTATTATAGAGGTGATCATATGAGGGCACACCACATTAATTATTATAGATTTCATATGATTAATGGTAGTGTACGTACTTCCCCTAGATCACTACCATATATATATATATAAATATATATATATATATATATATATATATATATATATATATATATATATATATATATATATATGCTAGCCTTGAAACCCGTGTATACACACGGCCGTTGAACGTATATTTGATTTTAGAAAAATATTTAGATGATTATATATACCGTAAATTAAAATCTAATATTTTAGAGAAATGCTAATGACAGTCCTTAAGGCTGTCATTAAGACAGATATAATGCATTTATTGAACTTAAAGTTTCCATTTTAATCAAATATTTCAATTAATACATCACCAATAAAAAGAAAGTTTTAATGAATTTAATGCAAATCATAGCTGTATTAATTATAATTTTGAATACATAAGGAAACCTGAGTTTAATAAATACATTGCATGTGTCTTATTGACAGTACTTAGGCTATCATTAGCCTTTTCCAATATTTTATGGGAATTCAAAGATATATATATATATATATATATATATATATATATATATATATATATATATATATATATATATATAAGTATGAATATTCCAACATGTACGTTGATCTGAGCATGGAAGAGGTTATGGCACCAATTGAATCAACTTTTTCATTAGATATCACTATAAATTAAATTGAAGAGTTTGTACCTATTTTAGCATATGATTATATATTACATGTTAGCATTTAATTTTCTTATGAAAGTTAATAAGTTAGCTATTGAGAATATATTGGAGCTTTTGTGAACATCTTTGCAAATTCTTTGGGGAGGTATTTTTAAAGCAAAAACATTAAATCAAACATCTTTATGTATCATCAAAATCTAAATGACTAATTTATCACAATAAAACAACTAAAATAAAGTCTATAATCTGTACAATAATACTTGTAATTGGTAGACAATATACATCAATCATGAAAACTTATATTATGGTCACTTTATCAATAGTAAATATATTACTTATTAGTAATATAAATCGAAGTGTTTTATTAAAAAACAATTTATTAGCGTATGTAGCTGTTGATTAATATGTATTTATAAATTAGATTAGATTAAGACAATTCTTAATAAATATAATACATATTAGACAATCTGTTAAATTGATTATAAATATATAAATCAATTAGTTAAAATGATGTTAGGTTTTTTTTTCAAAAAAAACTATTATAATCACTGTAACATTAACTTTTAAAGTAATTTTTCTCAGCAACGATTTTATTATTCATCAAGACTATATAAAACTATTCAATTTAGATATTGTTTTGAGTAATGAATAAAAGTCCTCTTGTTATTAATATATCAAATAATAATAAATTATAATAAATATTATTATTGATAACAGTATGGATTTTATCTTTTGCTTTGGATTCACGTAGAAGTTATAGTGGGTTGGATTTTTGGAATTTGAAAAATTTAAGAAGTGCTACTTTTAAAATTAAGTAAAATTTAAGGCATAAATTGATTAACTGAGAATTTAAACCCATGTGTACACGCAAACCATTTAAATGGTAAATACGATATCAATAAACGATATCATTTGACACAAAACACTTTAAATATCATGGATTAACTTAATTATATTAGCCTATGAAAATTATTTTAGTTAAATTAATATGAATCACGAATCACATTAGTTATATATGTTTTTTTTTTTTTTGTCGAATTAAAGTTCCATGATATATGATCTTAAATATATATAAGAAGCGGGTTGTGACATCATTAAAAATTTAATTGACCAATCAACTTCTTCAATTTTGTTAAATTTACTAAAATTTAGGGAATAATGATATCATAAATAATAATTAATAATTTAAATATACTGAACTAATCTAAAGTTCGTAGTTATAAAGGATTGTATCGCTTCTAAAATATCAAAGATAAAGATAACCTTATTTTTATTTCTAAATATATGAAGATGTTATCTATTATAAATTATTATCTTTTATATATGACTATCCACCAGTTAATAATAAAATATGTAAATAATAAGCATCTTTCTAGCTAATGGTTAAATTAAGTTTTTGCTCATTCTCTTTTCCTTTTTAAACAGTATGTTTGTTCTTAAATAATGATCATGAAATAAAATTAATAATGGAACTATCAATTATAAGTATAAGTTTATTTACTTTCAAAATAGTCCGTGTATGGACACGGGTTTAAACTTCAATTTGTCAATTAATCTCTTCTATTTATCTCTATTTAAAAGGGGTATTCAAAAAATATGTTATCAATTAAAAAATAACTTAAACATCTATCTTCAAACAAATTATAGGCAAACCTGGGATGTACGTTAACGTATAGTGAATAAATAATATGTTTACTTTTTACTTAATAAATAATCTTATGGATCATAAGGCCAAAATCTATGCATGGGTAGCGGGCTTACCTTTAAAATAATGATATTAACATATATTAGTTATTTAAAAAGCTCTTACTAACAAAGTCTAAAATAATATGATTAATTGTAAATTTGGAATATTTTTGTGACACCCAGTAAAAAATGACCCAAATTTCGATCCAAATTTGAACTTTTATTACAAGGTAATACATACTCAAAATACTGAAGTATACAAGTATTATATATAAAAATATATATAATAACGTCAAAACGAATATTTAATACTCACGTATACACGAATCCGATCGAACGCAGAAACCCAAAATGGAAATGGGCGAAAAACGTTTTTAACTAAAGTATTATTATCGAGGATAATAATTATATACTCCGTTGGAAATTTAAACACGGTTTAGATACTGAAAACTATCCGTATGTTTTAAGTAAAACAAAGATACGATCTTATATCTCCGTAAAAACGTTTTTATAAAATATTTCAATTAAAAACATATACGCATATATTTTTAGAAGTTTATCATGTAAAACTATTATACTACATAACAATCGGGTACACGAACACGGGTCGAAAAATACTCAACTACCTCAATAATGGAGGCCGGTATATACAACCGACCTCAATTGTTTCTCACATACACGCACACATTCTCATCACTCTCGGCTCTCACTCTCTCTCAGTCTTTTCTCTATTTCAAAACAACAACAACAACAACACAACATCATCAACAACAATCATCATCATCTGGATCATCTTCATCATCATCAAGATCATCATCACTACCACCAAGCTCCTAACTCCAATTTTGGCTCCAAAATTCACAAGTAAGGATTCGTAATCAATCTAGTTAAATTGATGTTTACAATAGGTTTTTCCATCATATATTAACATAACTAATCTAGCTGTAAAATTCGAGTTGATTGAAATTGGTTTTGAAAGTGGATTATTTAATAACTCGTGCGAACAGACCTGAAAACGACCCTGAATCCGGCGGATTCAAGGGAATCCGGCGGATTCCTGCCCAGAAGCATGAACCACGCGGCGCGTACACAACGGACGCGACACATCCTTTGCAAAACTTGCCAATCCAACGGATACTGGTGAATCCGGCGGATTCCCTTAACCTTTGCTCAATCCGGCGGATTGTCATGAATCCGGCGGATTTCCCTCCTGACAATGATTTAATATTTGATAACAATACATTCGGACCAAACGATGAACATTATTATTATAATGGAAAACCTACGAATTATTTATACACGAAACGAACGTAATTATATTTTTTAAATATAATTGTAACCCGACACCAACGGGCCGTACACTTTTTACAAACTATAAACTAAATTGATTTCAAACGTAATCATGAGTCGAATACTACGGACTTAATTAACCCAACAAACAAATATACGATTGGATAACTAGAACGTACACTTACAAATATATAATCTCGCGTGTTTAGGACACTAGGAGATTACTTTGGTACACGTGCGCACTTTAGGATTGCTTGCTCTACAGGTGAGTCTCGCAGCCCCTTTTTACCGTTTTACTGTTTTGGGGGAGATGCATTACTTATTTACTGAAATTACTTGTTTACTTGAATACATTTACAAATGTATTGATTTCTTACTTGTACTTACTGTATTACAAACTTACAAACAAAATGCTTTACTGATTTACAAACATACTGATTTCTACTTTACGACCTTCAGGGTTTACTACTTTACGGAGTTACTACTCCATGAACTTACTACTTTACGACCTTCGGGGTTTACTACTTTACGGAGTTACTACTCCATGAACTTACTACTTAACGACCTTCGGGGTTTACTACTTTACGGAGTTACTACTCCATGATCTTACTACTTTACCGATGAACTACTATACTACTGTACAAACTTAATGACTCACTGTTTTACTATGATACTGATACTTTACTACTTTACAAACGAAGTGAGTTACTGTTTTACTACGTTACTGATTTACTACCTTGCTACTGTACGAACTTACCAACTTGCTGTATTACTACGATATTGAATTACTACGTACTGGTATATCAAATTGCATGAGTTACGTTAATCCAATGAAGGCCTCTGAAGTCATAGTTGTTAATTATACGATAAGCGCGAGTTTTAGTATATGGATCCATATGGGACTGACAATCCCCGCTCAGGGTGGTAGCGCCACCACGAACCGTACTCGTATAAATGGGCGTGTTCTACTCGATTACATATGAGTGATTTTGGGTTGCACTCACGAGGGGCAAAATTACGGTTAAGCTTCGACTATGATGGCTCATGGCAAGATAGATTCGGTATGGATCGATATCAATTCCATTCCATGCTCACCCCTAGTGTTCAGTTGAGACCTAAAATTGTACTCCCTCCTTCCCAAAATTATTGTCCATTTTTGACTTTTTGAAGTGTTTCTTTTTCAACTTTGACATTAAATATTTTTGATTGTGTTTTATAATATATGATAAGATTTATACCAATGAAAATATATTTTAAAAAAAATCCATTCATATATTTTGCATCAAGTATTACATAACACAAACAGAAATATTTATAGTCAAAGTTGAAAAATGAAGACTTCAAAAAGTCAAAAGTGGACAATGATTTTGGGATGGAGGTAGTAATGCTAAGTTGGTTGAGCAAAGTGGTTTTATACCATAGGTCATGGGTTCAATCCCAATCAAGGACATTTTAAATTCCATTGGGATCATGGCCTAGTGGTCAGGGAGTTTTCCATATGGTTTCTTCTTGGGGGTAATGAATTCGAGCCTTGTTGTGAAGGGGACTCCTGCGACGTTATACCCATCCAAGACATGGGAGAGCAACCCCTATAGGGCGTCGCCTTGGCTTCGAACTCAGGAGCGGTTACTCGATCCCAGGGGAGTAACCATTAGTGGAGATGATCGGGTGGACCAAAGGTCCGTCAGTGATTCCACGACTGCCTTTAAAAAAAATAGCAATATTATTTATGTTAACTAAAATTCATTTCATTTTCTATTAATCACATGCATAATAGATACTCAAAATCCAATAATTTCTTTAACAAATTGTAATTTTCATTCAATAAAACACAATTACACAACTTTTCTCCCTAAAATGAATACTTAATTCGATAACCTATGCACATACTTACTTTGATTATATAGTACTCCCTCCGTCCCGAATTTATTGTCCACTTTTCTATTTTGGGATGTCCCAAATTTATTGTCCAGTTGTACCTTTCAGCCAATCAAAATATTAGAATGTGGTGAGAGATTAAATCTTGTTGGTTGTAGAGTACAACCAGTACACTTTTCTTAAAGTGTGTGTTTTTTTTTGTCTGGGGACAATAAAATTGGGACGGAGGGAGTAGTAGCTTACATTTTTTAGTTATAAAATAGAGTAATGCTAAACATGCTTAATTATATAAACCTAAATTTAGGTCTAATCATTCTGCCATGTGGATTCCACTAATTTTCTCTCCCTATATTTACCAATCATTTCATAGTATACATCAATCAAAATTTTAGGCCTATATCTAGGTCTCTGCTTCCGTATATTTTCTTTTAGTTAAAAATTCGTTATTACTAATATGAGAATGCTAACCGTAGCTCTTAGGTAGGGTTATAGTTTAGATTTCTATATTTAAAATTTTAAATTGGGTTGTAAACATTCCTTTTTAATATAAACTTGTCTTATTTAAATTTCATTAAACTATTATTCATGATAACTATAAGTTATTATGGCTAGCATTTACTTACAATTTACTGGGTTAAGATTAATTACATTACACGTTAATTGGAGTGGCCTAAACAAAATAACTATAATAATTTTTAAAAGTTATGGTTACGTTCGATAGTTGGCTAATGTTTGCAAATTATTGGTAAGTAAATAAAATAAATGGCATGAGTTGATATTTTTTGAAAGGCAGCTGTGGACGGACCTACTGAGCCCACCCGATTATCTCCACTAACGGAAACTCCCTTGATACGAGTAACCGTCCCTGAGTTCGCAGCCTAGGTGACGCCCTAATGGGGTTGCTCTATCATGTCTTGGATGTGTATAGTGTCACATGATTTCCACTCACAACGAGGCTCGAACTCATGACCTCAAGAAAGAAACCTTGTAGGGGAAACTCCCTTACCACTTCGAGAGTTTAAGGGCATGTCAGGTGATTGCTATGATGTAACGGGGTGGGTATTTTTGTCAATGCGAAAATGGTTATGATGGCAACCCCCATCTTGATCCAGGCTACGAAGGTCGATTAGTTTATTTAAAGAATAAATATTAATTAGGTGAACCACGCACGTTTCTATAATTAACATTGATTTTCATCCATCATTCCCTAAAAAAATTGTTTTCCAGCTATAAGCAGGGTTTTAAAAACCGGTTGAACTGGCCCGGTTCAACCGGATCCGGAGAAGTTTTCGGTTCAAAATGAGCCGGTTCTTGACTTTTTAGTGGATCGGATCAGACCGTTGACTTTTTTTGGTTGAACCGGTTTTTGGCGAATCGGTTGAACCGGTTTTTGGGTTTTTTTTTAATATTTTTTTATTAGTTTTTATACTATTATTATTATAACTTTTTTTGTTATAGTTGTCAAAAGCAAGGAAAAATGTTTAGAAAATGTTATTTTTTAAAAAAAATGTTAAGAAAAATACTTAAATATAAAAATATAATATTTTTTATTTATTTTAATAGTGACCGGTCCAACCGGCCGGTTGAACCGATCGAACCGGTTTGACCGGTATCAGTCACATTTCCAATTCGCTTAAAAAACCGGTTTTTAAAACACTGGCTATAAGCATGTTCTCTATTCTGAGCATATATTTCATGCTATATACTTAGCGAGCTGATAGACACCAAAAGTGTTTCATGCATGACCGGCCCGTCGACTCCTTGGGCGCTGTGACATAATCACATAATAGTCCCTTTAAAATCGACTTTTAAATGTAAAAATGATATTTTGCTAATAAAAAGGAGCAAAAAAGTTAGGTTAAAATCGATCCAAATAATAAATTTAGTTGTTGATTTGTTTCATTATGATGAGTTGTCTTTTATTGTCACTACATTTTACTTGTGTTAAATGTATTATAACTAGGTATAGAGCTCGTGCGATGCACGGTCGTTTTAAAAATACATAGTATAAATTGTAATTATAATGTTATCAACTTAATTGTACAATTATTATTAAAAAGGAATATTATTAATAAGATTACCAAACTATAAAGGAATCAACAAATTTCAAAGTGCTAATAAAAAGTATAGATCAAATAATAAAATGTTAGACTTTGACGTACAATAACCAACATAAAGATACATTAAAATGAAGATGCAATAAACATTTGTATGAAATTAAAATTTAAAATTTAAATGACAAATATATATTTCATGAGGTTAATTGTTATAATCTCTTAAGATATATACATAAAATATGACACCATACTTCTAATTATATATTTATTTATTGTTTATGTTTGATAACAAACTAACAATATCGTTACAACTGCAATTAAAATATGGTTTGAATATCGCTGAATTAACATGTACAAATACATGCAGTATAATTATAATTAAAAACTTCGATTCGCAATTTGCATCTAATAGTCACATCGCATATAAATTCAAGAATCCATAGATACGATTAGTATACTATAGTACATGTATGCACATACCTTTGAGATTTTTTTTATTAATGAACTAATTTTATATATTTAATTTTTCAACCGTTGATACATCAAGTATAATTTAGTTTCTTTCTTTCTTAAGAGCGGTTGGATTTTGGGCTTATTCTAACTTCTCACAGTAACAACCATTAGTTGCAAAATTTGCAAAATTATGTTAAGTTTTAATACATTTCTTGAGCCATTGCAGGCGACAATTAAAATAAATACAATTAATCATATGATTTTTTAGGTTTTAAATTGCATTAATAATTGTATTAATATCATTGAAAGTTTAAAATTTATTATTGAAACTCAATAGTAACATATATTAAATTGCACAAAAAATAATCAATTCCATATAAATAAAGCTAATTTTCTTAAAACATATAGTAGTTAATGGTGATAATATTAGGTAATTGCAATGTATCATATATAAAAATTTGATAAGTTTTTATAATAAATTATAATAACATTGAATTATGACTTTTTACAACATAGAACGTAGTAGTTTGTTAACCACGATAAATTTTTAAAGTGAAAGTATTATTAATTATGAATTTTTAAAGAAAAAAATAAATTAATGATTTGGCATGATTAGGAGGGTTTTAAAAAAAATAATAAGATGATGTGGCATGGTTAAAAAGAAAGGAAAGATTTATGAATTTTTAAATTAAATTAATGATGTGGCATGATTAGGAAGGATTTAGAAAAAAAGGTAATGAAATGATGTGGCATAGCTAAAATTAGGGGTGTTCATCGGTTCGGTTTACGGTTTGAATTCGGTTCGGTTTCCTCGGTTTGGGAATTTTTGGGAAGCAAACCGTAAACCGAACCGTAAACCGAATTCAGTGTATTTAACCGAACCGAACACCGGATTGGAATACGGTTCGGTTTCGGTTTGAAACCGGTTTGAAACCGAAAACCGAATTGAATTTTCTTTCTGCATAAACTCCTAAACTTCACCATACAGCCATACAATACTATAAGGTACATACTGCATTATTCTAACGTTAAATTAACGTGGTAGCTTCAAACCAAATTACAAGTCATACTATGAAAATGTTACATGAAAACATGAATTTTGAAGTCTAAGCAAAACAATTTTTTCTTGAAAAACACATGATAACTAGTTTTCAATCACCAAAATAAGTCTTCAATTATCGTTCCTCAAGTCATCAAACTTCTAACTCTACCTGATGAAGACTGAAAGAAGATGAAAATACGATGGGGGCGCTGAAAGTGAAAGGAAACCCTGTTTTTTCATATGACGTGAAACCCTTATTTTGATATGTATGAATATATGATGGGATGAGCTCATTAACTTTTGGGCTTTTTAAACCATTGTAGCCCAGTAAAACAAATGTCATATGTGAAAGTGCGAAGTATATTTAACACACGTACAGTTATATATTTGTACTGGGCTGGGTTTTAATTTAATTAAGAGTTGGGCTTTTATTTTGTATCACTTAATCAGCTATATATAGGTAATGGCATATTGGCATATACAAACTATAAGAATTATCATTTTTTATTACTATAATTATACATCATACATATATTTAAAAATAAAAAAAATGTATAGTATATTTGAATTCGGTTTTCGGTTTAACCGTTTAAATTATTTTTGAAACCATTAACCAAACCATAAACCGTTTATTGAATTCGGTTTCGGTTAAAACCAAACCGAAAACCGAATTTGAAATCGGTTCGGTCTAAAATAGGTTTTATTCGGTTCGGTTTTTCGGTTTAAACGGTTTCAAACCGTTTATTGACCACCCCTAGCTAAAATGCAAGGAAAAATCTATGTTTTATAAATATAGATAGATAGATAGATTAATACTGAAATAAAATAACAATAAAATGATTTAATGAATAAACATCTCTAAAGAAAAAGAGTGATAAGGAAACACGTTAATAAAAAAAATACGTCAACGAAAAATAAAGTAGACAAAGCTCAAACAGCTAACCTTTTAGAGGGTGTATGGGGAGCTTATATTCTGGGCTTATTTGCTTAGAATAAGCTTCAGATTTTGTGTTTGAATGGGCTTATATGGTTAGCTTATTTGCTTATTTGCCACGTGATTTTCCGACGGACCAAAAACAAAATGTTCCTTATCAAGCGATCTAATAATTTATATACAATAATAACAGTTACCATATTTTGGGCCTTATGCACTAGCCCAGCTCATGCCTTGAGCTGGGCCTGATTTCATGTACCTTAGCTCACTTTATAAATATATTACAACATAATCTTGGTGTTTGAATCAACTTATTTGTTGTATATATCAACTCCCAATATTAAACTACCCTGTGTCCTTTTCTTTTCAGACATCAACGAGTGTATCGATCCAGGAATCTTCCCTTGCGATGGTCTTTGCATTAATACTCTAGGGAGTTTCAACTGTACTTGTCCGCGAGGATTCTCTGGTGATGCAAAAACTCAAAATGGTTGTTTGATCATGTCTAAAGCTTCAAGATTTCCATCCATCATATTCATTATAGGTATTGTTTATACATATTAACATGTTTAATTAAGGTCACTAATATTTTCTTGAAAATGAAGATTATAAACGTTTGTAGTTTTGCTCATGAACGATATAGCTTGTGTGACGACATACCTTAGATGTTAGGGGTCATGAATTTACAAATTTGGGTTGCTATATATGTGTGTGGTACGTGGGTTGATATCTATAACATAAAACACATCATGAAATGATCCGATCCTCACTGTTAAGTGTATCTGATATCCATCTAGGCATGTTTTAGAACATTGGACAACATCCTAAAAGATGCGTTTGTGCAGGTGTTATTTTGGGCACAGTAATCCTAGTCATTTTGGCAGTCTGGATTTACGAAGTAGTCCAAAAAAGGAAGGATAAAAGGCATAGAGATAAATTCTTTAAGAGAAATGGTGGCTTATTGTTACAACAACAAACTTTAAATGGTGAAGACGCAGTCGAGCGGACAAGACTTTTCAGTGCCAAAGAACTTGAGAAAGCCACAGACCAATACAACAGTAATAGAATAGTAGGACGAGGAGGCCAAGGAACAGTGTACAAAGGCATGTTAACAGACAGAAAAATAGTAGCAGTGAAGAAGTCTAAGTTGGTGGATGAGTACCAAGTTGAACCATTCATCAATGAAGTATTCTGTAACACCTCCAAATTTAACAGTTTGCGGAAGCGAGTTTTGGGTGTTACTAATCAATAATCACAAGCACAAAGGATACAGTGAACGACTCTACATGAGACGTTCGAAAAGTTATTTCATTTATACATAAGTAGTTTCAAAATACAAGCTCGAGTTCGAGTAAAATTCCTAGAGATTCTAATACATAACAGTAAGTACAAAAGTAATGTATGTAAATCTCCAAGCTTGTAAATGTATGCGACTCGAGCTAAATAAGCATATCCTGCTGGGCATCCATCTAATGCTGTGTACCTGAGAATACATCACTAAAACGGTCAACCAAAAAGGTTGGTGAATCTCACAGGTTTGTAAGTAAGTAGTTTGAACACACAAGTTGTAGTTGTTTCAGTAAAATGTTTAACCAGCCAGTGAGTAACGATCGTAGGCCATACTAATCGTTCACTCAGTAATGATTGCAGGTCATGCTAATCATTCGTTTATGTTGCCACGAGCCACCATAGTTGAAGCTTAACGTACAGTAGGTATAGTGCCCCCCCGTAAATGTTAATCCAAAAACATTCATATGTAACGAGTAAGAAACGCCCGTTTCTACAGTAACGGTTCGTGGTAGTGCGTGCTACCTCGGGCGGGGATTGTCAGTCCCATATGGATCCATATACTAAAACTCGCGCTTATCCCATAACTAACAACTATGATTCAGGAGGCCTTCAGTGGATTAGTCGTAAACTCATGCAACAGTGTATCAGTAAGTTTGTTGTAAGCCAGCAGTCGGCTAGTAGGTAAGTAAAACAGTGTGATCATGTAAAACAAGTAATGTATCTCACCCCTGAGTATAAAACAGTAAAATAGGGGCTGTAGGACTCACCAGAGTCTAGCAGATAATGTAGTAAGCAAGTAGTATCCAAACTAGTAGCCCTTAGCGTCCTATAACGCATAAGGTTCAGTAAGTACGTGGAATACTTGTAAAGCATCCATGCTAGTTGTTCCCAAACTAGTTAATGTCCGTAAGTTTGTTTGTATGTTTGTAATCGTTTGTCGTTTTGTAGAAAAGTTGTACGGTCCGTTGGTATTGACGTGTAATAATAATCTCGTATTATTATTATGTATTCGTAGTAATTGTACAGTTGTAGAGTATCCTCATATACTGCTGGTTGATATCATATCGTGTATCGTTTGCGTAAGTTCCAATGGGTCAAATCCCCAAAGGGTACGAGTGAAATCTCGTAAGTGTTTGAGCGTAAGCTCGTATCAGTTAGCGTGTAATCCAACATGTAAGTATCGGGTGAACTCATGAGTTCGTATCGGGTGCAATCCCATGTAGTTGTACAAGTGTATGTTTCGTTGGAGTGTAATCTCCTATGTAGTTCGAGTGTAATCTCGTGCGTGTGCGTGAGTGAAATCTCACATTCAGTTTAGTATAATCTTGTACGTATTCGGGTATTGTTGTATACTTCCAAAAGTATGGTGTTTTCATGTATAAGTATTGTCGAGTAAGGCACGTTTGTGTTTTAAGTACATTCTATACTTGTATAAAAAGTAGGCGTCAAACAGCCTGTTTTTAGCGTCACTTGATGCGTCACTTATGGTTGGTATGCGACACTTAGGTAGTGTCGTGTTAAGTGTCTGATTTGTGAAGTATGCGTCACTTAGGGAAGTGCCGCATAAGCTTGGTGCGTCACTTAGGTAGTGTCGGTATTCAGTTCAATGCGTCATTAGGAGTAAGTGTCGGCATTTAGTTGGTGCGTCACTAATGAAGTGACGGGGTAAAGTGTCGTGTTCTTATCCGTGCGTCACTTGTGTAAGTGTCGGTAGTAGTGTCGGATATGGTACTTGCGTCACTAACGAAGTGACGGTATAAGTGTCATGTATGAGGGTGTTAGCGCCACTTATGAAGTGCCGCATATGGGCGAGTCGTGACCTATGCGTCACTTAGGCAAAGTGTCGCATATCTGGCGTGAGCTATGCGACACTAGCATCTGACCAGGTTCTAGTTCGTGTCGAAAACGTGTTTAGCGAGTTCCGTTCAAGCCAAAACTTTTACACAAGTTATATTACGTTATATAGAGTTCATAAAAATTGTTGGATGTCATTTTTAGTGTACGAGGTGTCGTTTTATTAAAAGAAACCAAAACCGACCTTTTCGGCAACGAGTTCAAAAACGAGTTTAAATTATATATTCGGACATCATTTAGCTAGGGGAACAACGTGCAACTAAAATAAATGAAATCGGAAAAGTTTCGAGGTCGCCGGAAAACTTACAAATCGAAGAAACGAAAATCCGAAAAGATGGAATCGTAGCCCTCGTTCTCGTGATCACTTTTCTCCAAGCGAGCCTAGCCTTTGGTGGAGTTTTAATGGTAGTTTTTGGGTGTTTTTGGGTGGTGGTTTAGAGAGAGAGAGAAAAGCCGTGAGGGAGAGAGAGGGAGAGAGGGAGATGGAGTGTGAGAGTGATGTTGAGTGATTGAGTGGAAAAATGGTGAGGGCTTAATGCCCCCTCACCTTGGGCCGGTTATGGTGGGGCCACCATGGTGTGGTCTCACTAATTTCCGCTTCCTCGTGTTCGCGCTCCGTGTGGTATTCGTTACCCCGGTCGTTTAAACGTTAAATAAATTTTTATATGCGTTTAATGATACGTTTTAAAATACGAGTCATCCCCCGATATTTTGTTGAAGTAATTTGTTAAAACACTTGTTATTAAGTTATAAAATATAACTTTGTTTTGTTTTAGTCGGTTGGTCGAGTTTTCGTAAAGTTCGGTAACGTTTTAATTAAAACGTAAGTTTCCGTTATATTATCAACATAATATAATGTAGTAGTTTGCGTAATTAAATAATTTCACATTATTTAATAATTGTTTTACCAACGTCCGTATGTTTGTACAATTTGTAGTTTTATACGATTTGAACGAATCGTATACGCGTATATATATATATCACCTATGTAACTCCCGCCAAATTAGGACTAGAAATTAGTGTCTAATCATATGTTAATACATGTAATTAGTTCTGTGTTAGGCTAATTAATGTATCGAATTATATATTGTTGAATATATACGAAAATGCGATTTGATTAAATCGTACGCAATTTAAATCGAATGGATTTCGGTTCTATAAATACGGACGTTGGTGACACAATTTATATTTAAGTATAAAACATTATCTGAAAACATTACTTAGTCCAAACTATTGTTTAAATTATATTTCCAAAAGTTATCCCGCTTCGTAAAATATAAAACTTTCCTAATTGACAACAAAATACGCAAATTAACTAAATCACATTTTAAATCTTTATATTATTAGATAATTGGTAAAACAATTTAATTAAATTACTAAACAAAATTCGTATTTTAATGTGGTTAATTAACGAGCAAAATACTTATTAAAACGTTAATTGACGGAGAAAACGAACACCACGCGGAGCGCGGGGCGAAGACTGAAAGTGGAGGATAACCTCCACCTCCCTCCTCATTTCTCTCATTTCTTTCTTTTCTTTCTCTCAATTACTCTCCTTTTCTCTCTTTTATTCAAAACCACCACCACCCACAAAATCGACAAATAACACAATCAAATGCACTCGGATTATCAATATTTTAGAGATTCACGACCACCTCGCAACGATCTACATTTCTATCTTTCCGGATTTCCATTTCGGCAATTTGTAAGTTTCCGACAAAATCCCGAAACCTCTCGATTCTTAGTATTTTTCACTTGTAGTTGTTTATATAACTTGTATATGTCCCTTACTAAGTGTAGAACACGATTTCATAGCTTAAAAACGGGTTTAAAATGGGTTTTTGACCGGAAAAATCTCGACAGTCGGACTTTCTGGGCTGATGTTCTTCAATGCGACACAAGCCTTGTGTCGCATGTTGTGTCGTATTTTGCCTGTTATGTCGCACCCAGTGTCGTACTAAATAACTAGTGTCGTAAGTCTTGCGACACAACCCTTATGTCATATTTTATGTCGTATTCTATGCGACACAATATTGTGTCGTACCTTATGTCGTATTCTCCATACGACACTGCCACTATGTCGCTGTTGAATCAGCATCTCGCATCTATGCGACACAACCCTTGTGTCGTATAGATATTGTGTCGCATTTCTATGTGACACAACTCTTGTGTCGCATAACAAACTTTGTGTCGCATTTAGTGTCGCATAAAACAGCAGGTTTTCAAACTAAAATCTGACTAAGTGTCGAACTTATATAACCTCAAACACTTAAACGATACGACATATAAAACATATCGGGACACACTTGTAAGTGCAAAACACCAATAACATGATAATAATACTTAAAGTTTATTATTTCAAACCGTCACCAACGGGTCGTACACGTTTTCCAACACTTAACAAATCAACCAAATCGTAGTAATTTGGACATATATATATAGTTGTGTAACAACTACAAGGGTGATCTTTTGAGATACCCAATCATGTTAATAACCATCGCGTGTCGTGGACACCCTCAGGTTACAAGTCTTTGGACTTCATTACTCGGCTAATCAACTCACGTTTATTTAAACGCTTTCAGACTCAGGTGAGTCTCATAGCCCCTCTTTTTACTGCTTTACTCAGGGGTGTGATACACTGCTTATTTTATATGTGAACGCAAGTACAAACACTTTCATATACTACGTGAGTTTTTCACAACTAATCATTTAAAGTCCTCCGTCAGCATAGTTGTTAATACGTTGTAGCGTGAATATTAGTATATGGTACCATATAGGATTGACCCTCCTCGTTCGGGTTAGCAAGCACAAACTGGGTAAACGAACGTACTAATATTTGGGAAGACGAATGTTGATTAAGCATTCGTGGAGGCACCTCGCCCGGAATTCTCTATAGGGGACCCGGCCCTCGAGTTAAGCGCAACTATGTGCTAATGGTTGTATACACGATTACCATCATTTTATTTGCTGGATGCAAATCATTATTAAATCTTGCGGTTCATACTATATTACTTGATTTCAAACCTGTGAGCTCACCAGCTTTAGCTGACCCATTTAGCATGTATCGCAGGTACCAAGCAGTAGGTTGCTTCGGCTTCAGGACTTCTAGCTCGAGTCAGCATACAGACATTTGAGATTTTCTTGCATTAGTATATTTTGTACAAGTACTTATGTACTGAAATTTCCTTTCATTTAAAACTCGAGCTATGTAAAGCTTCAACGTTGTAAACATTTCAATATCAATATATTTTGTTAAAACGACGCATATAGAGTCGTTTACTATATATCTTTGTGCTTTGTTATTGATTAGTAACACCCAAATCGTGCTTCCGTAAATAATTAAATTTGGGGGTGTTACAACCTATACATATATATTGTAAGCAAGTAATGTATTTAATCCTATTTCATATTAAATACAAGTAATAAACACGTAATTAGGAAAATTTTAAATTTACCCTAATTTTGGGGTTGTTACATATTCTTACTGTCCCAAATCAGTCATAAAAATGTTGTGAAGTTACTTGGGTGTTGTTTAGAAACAGAAGTTCCTATTCTCGTCTATGAGTTTGTCTCAAATGGAGATGTTTTCCAATTCATACATGATGAGAATTATGACTTTCCTTCTTTGTGGAGTATGCGACTCCAGATTGCTACAGAGGTAGCTGGAGCTCTTGCCTACCTGCACTCTGCAACTTCTGTTCCTATATTTCATTGAGACATTAAATCGTCTAACATCCTTTTGGATGAAAAGT
Organism: Helichrysum umbraculigerum; assembly: GCA_949592205.1. Classification (NCBI taxonomy): domain Eukaryota; kingdom Viridiplantae; phylum Streptophyta; class Magnoliopsida; order Asterales; family Asteraceae; genus Helichrysum; species Helichrysum umbraculigerum. Next base: position 6,597,295 of record CATIUR010000009.1, on the reverse strand, counting down.
TCAGAGCAAAACTATCAGATTTTGGGATATCCAAGTCCGTGTTAGGAGATCAGACACACTTGAGCACCTTAGTTAAAGGGACTTTTGGGTACATAGATCCTGAATACTTTCAATCAAACCAATTCACAGAAAAAAGCGATGTTTATAGCTTTGGGATTGTTCTGGTTGGGCTTTTGACCGGAAAGAAGCCTATATATTCAATAGGACCAGGGGAATCGAGAAGTTTGGCAACATTGATTTTATCAACGGAAGAAGGGCTTCTTTTGGAAAATATTGATGATCGAGTGTTGGATGGCCCAAATGAACAACTCATAGCAGTTGCTAAGCTTGCAAAAAGATGCTTAGAACTGAACGGACAGCTAAGGCCAACTATGAAAGAACTTGCAATGGAGTTGGAGGGAATAAGATCAAGTCATTAAAATTATAATGAATCTGCTGCATAAGTTTATACAGTACGTATTCATGTTTAGGGAAAGTCTTATGAAACTTTGTTATGCCCGTATTTTCTTTTAATCCAACTACTAGAGTACCCGCACAATGCAACTGAAGATAGTGTTTTAACGATATGTCCGTTAATGTAAGACTTATTTTGGTTGGAGATATCATATACATAAACATATAAAAATTGGGGTTAAATCTTTATTTTGAATAACTAATCAATATGTTAGAAATTGTGAATCCAAAATAAAAGGTGCTAATAAAAAACTTAAAATATATATTTAGATGATGATGATGTTGTGAGCACTTATATTTCTAAAAAAAATAAAAATAATTTTAAGATAAAAGAGTTTTCGATTAAGACCACGGACATGTACATTTTAGTCGGTTAAAACATCTTAGACTCGAAACATTAATGAAATTTTATCCCTTACACCACCAAAAATTATTCATACACAACTAAATGTGCTTTATAGTGTTGTACAGTACAACATCATAAAGCATATTTAGTAGTGTGTAGATAATATTTGGTGGTGTAAGGATCACTCCCCTAAAAGTAAGGTTCAAATGAGTACAACTTTTTGAGTGAGAGTGGAGGAACCAACCAGAATATGTCATGTGTCATTTTTTTTCTCACATTTTTAAAAATTAAATATCTCTCAAACGTTAAGTTGAAAAATCATAAAAATTGCATCATAATAATCAGCATTTTATTCTCTTCAATTAGAGATGTGACAAGGTATACTTTTGACAAATTTTTTTATCCGTTTTTCGGTGGGTTTTAAAAACAACTAACATGTGTTACCGTTGAGTAACACATGTGTTACCGTCGAGTAACATGATGCGTATGTGAAAGCGTCTAGTTTATTAATTTATAAAATGGAAATACCTTATTTATACTTCTCACACAGCCAGGCAAGAATACCCGATCGAATGTTAGTATAGACTTGGTAAGTCCGAGTCAATCAGAGGGAATAAGAGTATTTATTTATAATAGAAAATAACAATTAAATAAAAAAAAGCAGTAAACAGGGGGCGTTTTAGTTCCGTACGAACAATTGTTTATAAAATAATAAATTAAAATAATTAAACTAAATAAAACTTAAATTAAAACAAACAAATAAATGAGGAAGATAGGAAGGAATAAGTAATTGTATAATTAATGTCACTCAGATTCATATATCATGATTCATTACGTATTGATTATTTAACTGTGATTTCTTTTATATCAATTTAGTCACTAATCAAAGATTCCAAATTGAATGTGAACTAGCCAACTTTCCGGGTCCAACTAATTCCTACAATTTAGGGTCCAGCATTAAACATTGGTCCAATGTCACAAGATGATCAGTCAAATGTGTGCCTTTCCCTAAATCACGCATTAGACATTCACAACTCATTATAATTAACTCTAGTGGTATGAATCAACAATACCCAATAATTACTTATTGTCTCATTCATCTTAAATCATGTAATCATTATTATCTCAACCTATCAGACTCAACATATTTAGCAATGGTCAAAACCCTAGAATTATAACCATCAATAATTAATAACATTAAAGGAAATCAATCTCATTAATATCATTAATCATGTTGAGCAATAATAATTACCAATTACCAATAAATAAGGATTCGCGAGTAATATAATCGTTTTCAATTAAATAACTTAGTCAATACGCAATTAAAACCATTCAATAATCATAATCCGAGTTAAATCAATTACACAATCACTTCTAATATTCAATTCATCATCAGAAATATAAAACTTAGATTATCCAATAACAAAGTCATCAATGAAATCGAAATATCAAAGTATATAAACCGAAATAACAAATTATAAAGAGTTTAAAGTGAATTACCCTCAACTTTAGCTCTTTATACCTCCAAAGAAACCCTACAATTCGTCCTAAAACGTCTGGAACCGAAAAACTTTAAACCACAACCGAATTATATTTTTTAGGGTTTTTTACGCGTTTATATAGTTTCTGGAAATTTCATCCATACGACGTACGGATTTCCATATGGCGTATGGATGGAAAACAGGCCCAGCCCAAGTTCGCGTGACCTGGGCCTCCACCGCCTCAATCCATACGGCGTACGGATTGGATTTTCAGCCTTTTTACTATTTCGCCATTTTTAACCCTTCAACTTTACTTTTAATCTTCGGCTTTGCTTTATTCTTAAGAAATGTATCATTTTAACTCGTTTCTTGGCCACTTTCTGTCTCTTTTCTCCAAATCCTTCATTTCCACTGTTAATTTTCAAATATGAATGAAATTAATATCTAAACTAAACAATTCACAATAAAAACACGTAGAATTTGGGATAAAATACCATACAAAAATACTACTTTTACACACTTATCAAATATCCCCCACTTTGAATCCTACTTGTCCTCAAGTAGACTGTCAATTATCGTTCAAAAATAATAATCAACAAGGAATAACATTACTATTTTCAAATCAAAATTTTTTACATTTATTAATCTAATAAAACTAAAGTTAAAAATTAAGAAACTATGAGGTATCAAAAATAATCTAAACTTAATTTATTATTATTATAATGTCAAATAGTCCATGATGATTACTGATATTATTGTCCATCTAAACAATCTATATTTAAATAATTGATCTTAACTTATTATTATTCATGTAGACGCCTCTTTAAACTCCCAATAGTTACATACTTTCACACTAATAACACACAAATATATCATATAATGGAAATTTAATTTCAAATAATCATTTTTTAAATCAAGACATTGGTGACAGGTCTGTGCCTCAACAGAACAAAGTGACATAACTTGATTTTGGTTTAGCAATAATGTTTTTAGTCAAATCATTGGTGACAGGTCTGTACCGACGTACAACAAAGCGACTTAATTTGACTACATTTTCATGAGTTCATTTAACTCTTTTTGCTCTTTTTCATTAGATATACTGACGGAGACCAGGTATGTACTTACGTACAACAGAGGAAACAACACCCAGTATATCCCCAAATGATATTATTTAAATCCCGAAATCATGGCATATTGTAAGTTACTAATATGAAAATTTAAGACTTATGTCATACATGACTAAAGTTTATCTCAAAGTACATCTACTCCCTTAATTATCATTTCTTAAAAGCTCAAATATTCTTATTAAGATTGCCTATCAGTACATCATATAATGAAGCTAAATAACATTTATCAACAAATTAATCTTTATTAAAGTGTAGAAAATTTTAAATTTAACCTACATAGTTGTTTTGGTCAAAAAATTACACAAGTTAATTCAATGATCAAATTAGTAAAGTGAGGTAGAGTGCTTGTTTAGATTTTCGAGATAATCTACTAAAGACGTAAATTTATAATGAAATAATATGAATTTCGCAATGAAAATATGATATAAACAAAAGACTTGTCAAAAATGCGACTAAGGGTTTAAAGAACACTTATTTTTATGAAATAGATGTTTATCGACAAGATAAATACAAGTGTTTTGAGTAAAATGCAAAGTATTTTCGGGATAATGCAAGTTATGCAGCAAAAATATGATTACGATCAATAAAAACGCATCAAACAGATTGATAATGTAAATTTTATAATAAAAATATGATCACAAGCAAGATAAATATGTATACTTATGATAAATGTAAGATAAAATCGGGATAGTGCAGAATATATGATCTAAAGATCAATCAAATGCAAATTTAACAATGAAAACGTAAAATAGATGCAATCGACACACGTATATACAAGGAAAGCCCTTGATCTTGTTAGATCGCCGGCATAAAACCTCGGGAAGGAACAATCGTTCCTTGCCTTTGTTGATTTTATTGCTGAAATTCGGGAAATACAAAGAAAGAGCACAATATGATCGATCTAAAATGTGTGTGTGTGTGTGATGAATTCGGTGAAGAGGATGAAGTAAAGTGTGTTTTGATCGTGTTTTGTGAGAGTTCTAAATGTTATCAGTCGTGGTTGTGCAGAAAGAAGTGTTTTCCTACGATCATTTGCCTCCAATTTATAGTAAATACAAGGTAACTAACTTTCCTAAAAATCAGGGATTATCCCGAAATATCCGGGATCCTCCAGTCTTCCACCTTGACTCATTATCACACGTTTTCCTTGAGTTATCCTTGACTTGACTAAGCCTTGATCCAAAAATAATGGCATGATTGACCCACATTTTAACCCTGCAAGACTTGGTCAAGATACACAACGGTCATATAAAGATTAGTAGCGTTTTACCCAGGATACCGAATATATCATGGATCCTGATCACCAAGGATCCTATATCATCCAAGATCCTGAACATAATCAGACAAATAATGATTAGTAACATTTATTTCCGGGATATCTAACATATCCGGGATCCTGATCGTCTGGGATCCTATTCATCCGGGATCCTGAACATAAACTGATAAACTAGTAACATCTGATCCCGGGATACTTAACATATCCGGGATCATGAGCATTCAAGATTCTAAACATATGTGAGATCATGAGTATATATGAGATTCCTATAGTATTCAGGATCCTAAATGTACCTAATTACTCATATATAATCGGGATCCTTGATCCAAACGGGATCCAAGACCTTAATAACCTGTATCATATATACATACTATCTCGGGATCCTTAGTCTTAGCTTGATCCTGAGTATATCCATGATCCTGGATATAGCTTTCAATAGTAACTCAATATTTCAGGATCCTGAATCCTGACTGTAAAATTTAGTCCCAAACGATTGCCCCCAAGTTGTGTTATCTTCAGGTCCCTGATGGTGACACAACTTCTAAAAATAAGCATTAAACAAGTTAGGCAAGATATTACTGTACATCCTTAACCATGCCCATGTTGATTGGATTTTTGATAAGTACAAACCCTTTCATACCTCATTTGCAAGACTCCAAACTTAATAATGGCTTATGTCGCTCCCAGATCCAACACGGTCATCAACGCGACGGAAGGGGACACGACAGTGGAGTGTTTTAAATTTATAGAGCTGGGGACCTAAGCTTTACTACGGCTGTATAGCAGCAGTATGACCTAGGGTCGTTCTTAAAGCTAATCGTATTGTGAAACTGGAGTATCGAGTCAAGTTGTTTAATTTAATGATGGGATTATAAAACAGAGTTTTGAGTGGGTTTTTGTTACTTAGGTCCGTAATTAAAAGCAATTAAATAAAAAGTAAATAAATCGAAAACAAAAATAGGGATGAAATCAGTATGGAGGAGATGTGTTTGTTATGACTTCGTTAGCGTATGCGGGGGTGATGCTAGGGTTTTAGTATGAAAACGTCTTTTAAAGGTTTGTGTCTTATCTGAGCTTAATTGTTCGTAGTGTAAACACTAGTACTCTACTGATTGGGGAGACCAACCCTACTGATTGGGGAGACCAATCAGTATGTCACTGAGTACTAGGCCAAATTGAGTCTGATCGGAGGAGGATGCTCAACTCTTCAACGTTATCCAGTGACGGAGTAACGACCCTTCTTGGAATGTTAATTCCTGGGCGCATGAGATAGAGTAACATACCCACTAAGGTTCCGACCTTTCTTAACACTACAGGGACAACGAAGTCAAACAAGGCATTTAATATTAAGACTTGGTTTGGTGACTATTAACTTTATATTAATGGTTTTATTTTAGCCTAGAGCTTTCATCACGGCATACAGTGCGATTATGCATTTCCACAATTTTCCAGACCCGAGATGTACTAACGGTGTACAGTGCATTTAAGCATTTCCACAGTGTTCTAGATCTTTAGGTGTACTAACGGTGTATAGTGCGATTATGCATTTCTATAGTTTTCCATACCCGAGATGTACTAACGGTGTACAGTGCATTAAAGCATTTCCACAGTGTTCCAGATCTTTAGGTGTACTAACGGTCTACAGTGCGATCAAGCACTTCCACAGCTTTGAAGTCAAACCAGGATGTGACACAGTCTTCAGCCACCGACTTTTCCTTAGCTCCTAAGTATTTGTTGTTGTGGGTAGAATTTTCACTAACTATGCAGGATCCCGGATCTACTATTGTATTAAGGACTTGTAAGGATCCTGGAATGCTCTTGGATTATCTACGCGCAGGATAACAAAAGGTATGATCTTGACTTGTTATGCTACGCAGGATCCTCAGGTATGACTATATTATCCTTAAGATTATATTAAAACGAGGATAATAACTATGTAACTTTACTATTAAGATTGTTATATTGCAGGGTCCCGATAGGTATATTCTTTTATCTGCCAGGATTATTGACTTATAATTATCCTGAATCTGACTAAGTCTAGGATAAGAGAATATATTGGACTGAATATTGTCTTGTTTATCTTATAATATATGCTTATTATAAGGATCCCAGATATCATGTATCTCGGGATCCCTTTGCTACTAATATTTCCGAGTGTTTAATATATCTTGACTAGGTCATAAAGACGTGTGAAGGTAGTTCCGATTTCTTTGGATCGTATATTATTCGAAGACTGCTTTGATATATGAAGGAGGGAGTCAACACGTACGTATAACTTGGTCAAGTGAACGTTGGAGACGCTCCATCATATCTCAGGGATGATCCCGGATATTTCGGAATTACTTGTTAACGACTTGTAGTATATATACGAGGCTTGAATGATCGAATAGGCTAACTCACATTCACTACTGACACTCTAAATACTCTCTGCAAACACTTGAATACTTACACATCACACCAATTCAACACTTAGATGATCATTCTTATGCTCTTTAGCTTGTAATTCATTTTTATTTCAATAAGATAAACATAAGGCAAGGATCGATTGATCCTTCCCGAGGTTTTGTGCCGGCGATCTTCTAAAGATCAAGGGTTTTCCTCGTACATTCTCGTGTTCTTGCATTTTCATTTGATTACATGTTTAATTCATTGATTTCTTGCATATAAACTGTATTATCCCGGAATTATCCTGGATTATACTTAATTTTTGCACTTATAAAACAATTAGTTGTCACGGATTGTCATTTACAAAGTATTTTTTAGCAACATTTTCAACGAAGATTTTCATTTACATTTTGATTCATAAGTTTTTCTGTTTGAAATCACACTAGTCGTTGATTAATCTCAATAATCAATATAAACACACTACCTCACAACTAGATTTGATCACTTAATTGCCTTAGGTAATTTTTGACCAAAACAATTTGGCGCCCACCGTGGGGCAAGTGGTGTTTTTCATAATCAAATTCTCGTTAAAAACCTTGATCAACCACTTTTTCCAAAAAATTTTGTTGAAAATGTCGACTCAAGGACGATCTACGTCTTCCGCCACACCATCATCCACTTCTGCTTTGACTAGCTTACCACCACCTCCACCTGTTTCTTCATCGAGACCAAGGCCCGAGCAAATTTATCCGAGGCCAACTTCCGCCGTACCCACTTACATGGGATCAGGTTCGATGGACAGTGATCCTGTTATTATCTCTAACCGTGATATTATGTCTATGTTTTCAGAAGTAAGGGAACAGATGGAGCGAATGGAGAGAAGCAACGCATCGCTCAGAAGGGATGTGGAAAGCATGAGGCCTAGGGAACATGATCCTATCGCTCATGTTACTACCCCCATCCGGAGCAGGATCCTGGATTTCAGTACTCCTCCATCAAATTATTCCATAGATTTCATATCTATGCAAGGGAGTGTCGGGATCCCTGGATCCACATACGCCACCGGAGTTTCTACGTCCAGAGATCCTGGTCAAACATTAGGATCCCTGCCAAGGACAACAAATGGTGGTAATATATCATCTGGTTATTCTTTTGGTGCTAACATTTTGCAGGATCCTGGTGTGAGTCCCACTATGGCGAGGGAGCTGCAAAAACTCAAGGATATAATATCAAGTGTCCCTGGTGTAGTACAACCTATCCCGGAGGCGGCACCCACTGCTCACCAGACCTCACTATTTGCACCGCCAATCTGTGACGCTGAGATCCCAAAAAGATTCCAGACTTCGAGCATGAAATTGTACGATGGAACCACAGATCCTGAAGAGCATATAGCCCAATACAGAGAAAGGATGGAAATTATTCCTATCCCAGCAGATCTCAAAGAAGCTTGCTTGTGCAAAGGATTTGGATCCACTCTCACAGGATCAGCCCTTAAATGGCTACTTAATGTTCCCGCATACTCAATTACTTCTTTCGCTCATTTGGTTAATCTTTTTAATAATCAATTTTCTTGCAGTAGAACCTTTGAAAGACTAACCACTGATTTGTATAGGGTTGTTCAAAGGAATAATGAAACTCTTCGAGATTTTGTAGGAAGATTTGGCAGGGAATCTATGGATATTCCAAATTTGGACTTGGCAACTGCTGTTCAGGCGTTCAAAATGGGGATCAAGAGGGATTCCCCCTTCTATGAAGATCTTGTGATGAATCCTTGTAGAAGCCTGGATGAAGTCAGGAATAGAGCCTTGAGATTCATACGGCTAGAAGAGGATGCAATGATCTAGAAAAGGCTAGAGGTTCCTTCAACCTATGATAAACCTAACCGGAAGACAGAATCCTCCTCGTTCAGATCAAACAGGAGCAAGCCATATTCCAGGAATGAGGATCGCAAGGTTAACATTGTGGACGAGGATGACGAGGATTGTCCTAGACTAACTGATTACTGTTTTGCAGTTGACACTATAGGAATCCTCTATGCTTTGCAGAATTTTGGAGATAAAGCTAGATGGCCAAAAAAGAATGAGAAAAGTACCGGATGGAAGGATAGGTCCAAATGGTGTGCTTTCCATGAGAATTTCGGCCATATCACAGAAGATTGCATAGCTTTGAGGAAGGAAATAAGTCACCTGCTCGGCAAAGGCTATCTGAAAGAACTCTTTGGCAAAAAGAAGGATCATACGAGAGATCAACATAATTCCAGGGATCCCGAGATCCAGGATCATTCCAAGATACCTCAAAGAGCGGGATCACCACCCTCTGGGGCCAAGGTAATTAACTTTATTTCTGGTAGTTCTGACATTTGTGGTACGTCTTATTCTGCAGCAAAGAGACGTGCCAAGGAGTCTAAGACAGAAAGACAAGACAAACCAGTCAGATCTACGACTTTGAAAGATGAAAAGCTGGTGACTTTCGGCGAAGATGACAAGGAAAAAGTTCAGGATCCTCACCATGATGGGCTTGTCATCACATTATATGTGGCTAATCACTTTGTGCGTAGGGTCCTGATCGATGGCGGCAGTTCTGTCAAAATCATACAGCTAGAAACGCTTAAAAGAATGGGGATCCCGAAAACAAAAATAATTGCAACCGTTCTTGTGGGATTCAGTGGTGAAGCTAAGAATACTGTTGGAGAGATCAAACTTCCAATCTATATCGAGGGGGTAAACTCTATGCAACTTTTTTGTGTTATGGATTGTTTATCCTGCTATAATATTATTCTAGGCAGACCTTGGATCCATGACATGAAAGCAGTACCCTCGACATATCATCAGTGTGTAAAATTGCCCACTCCATGGGGAGTCGTCAGGATAAATAGCGATCAACAGGAGGCTAAGGATTGCTATACTACTTCAATGAAATCTACTAACAAGCCTACGCCGGCATAGCAATTAAAGACGCAGGCACAGGGCATCTTAGAAAAACAGGATGTCAAAAAAGTGCCGCTAAACATTGATGTAACACCCGCCAAATTAGGACTAGTAATTAGTGCCTAATCATACGTTAATACATGTAATTAGTTCTGTGTTAGGCTAATTAATGTATCGAATTATATATAGTTGAATATATACAAATTATGCGATTTGATTAAATCGTACGCAATTTAAATCGAGTGTATTTCGATTCAATTTAATACGGACGTTGGTGATAAATTTTACTAAATGATGACATTATATTCCGAATATTATTTTACAAAGTTACAACTTAATTTTGAGTCCTACAAATAAACGTCTACGCGATTAAAAATAGTAAACGCGCAACTTAAAACGAAAATAAACAAATTATTAAGGATTTGACAAAATAATTCAATTAAATTATTAAACAAGATTCGTAATTTAAAATGAATAATTAACGCATAAAATAAATATTTAAAACGTCAAATGACGGAGAAAACGAGCACCGCGCAGAGGACGGAGACTGAAAAGTGGAGGATAACCTCCCACCTCCCACTCTCCTTCCTCATTTCTTTCTTTCCCTTTTCTCTTCCCTCTCTTCTTTTCTCTCACCCAAAAATCACCATTCACCACCAAACTCACTAAATCGCCAAATACTACCACTAAACGCACTCGAATCTCATCGCTCGTTTGGAACAAAAGACTCACCGCTTCACGATCTACAACGCTATCTTTCCGGAATTTCGTTTCGGCACTTTGTAAGTTTCCGACAAAACCCGAAACTCTCTGTTTTTACTCATTTTTACGTTTTTATGGTTTGTATCAACTTATTATGTCCAAAAATGGGTTGGGTAAAAGATTTAGACCAAACGGAAGCCCCTCGGCCGTTTTTCCGGCCACCGAAATCGTAACAGACCCCGACGTCGCACTTGGCTTGGCCCGATTGCGACGTCAGTTGCAACGTCGCTAATATCTCTCAGCGTCGCTTATAGCGACGCAGCTTCTTACGTCGCATTGATTTGTGAAGTCGCCAATAGCGACGCAGACCATAACGTCGCAGTCCAAATTTACGTCGCATTAGCGACGCAACGCCCTACGTCGCATTAAATTGCGAAAGTCGCACTTAGCGACGCCACGCTCAACGTCGCAGTCAGGATCTGCGACGTCGCACCCAACGTCGCACAAACCAGAACCTCATAAACACAGATTTTTACTAAGTGTCGAGACTCGAAATTTATCACTCGATTTTACCCAAATTCGGATCCAAATGCGTTTTTCGTCAAAGCAATATAGTAGACCTGGCAGCTCGACCTGGCTGACCTGGCAGCTCGACCCCAGCCAGGGGCTCTGCCCCTTGGACCCCGCCAGGGGCTGCCGCCCCTTGGACCCCGCTACCAGGGGCGCTGCCCCCGGACCCCCGTACTTAGATTCCGTAACGGCTTCTAAAACACAATCAAAACACATTTTTCAAGTAAAACGCCACGAAATCAAAATAATAATAGTTGGGATTATTATTACAAATCCGTCACCAACGGGCCGTACATGTTTTCAAACACTTAACAAATCAACCAAATCGTAGTAATTTGGACATATATATAGTTGTGTAACAACTACAAGGGTGATCTTTTGAGATACCCAATCATGTTTATAACCATCGCGTGTCGTGGACACCCTCAGGTTACAAGTCTTTGGACTTCATACTCGGCTAATCAACTCAAGTTTATTAAGTTAAACTCACAAGACTCAGGTGAGTCTCATAGCCCCTCTTTTACAGTTTTACTCAGGGGTGTGATATATTGCTCAACTTTTAACATGTTAACGCAAGTACAAACATTTCATATACTACATGAGTTTTTCGAAACTAATCATTTAAAGTCCTCCGTCAGCATAGTTGTTAATACGTTGTAGCGTGAATATTAGTATATGGTACCATATAGGATTGACCCACCTCGTCCGGGTTAGCAAGCACTAACCGGGTAAACGGACGTACTAATATTTGGGAAGACGAATGTGGATTAGGCATTCGTGGAGGCACCTCGCCCGGAATTCTCTATAGGGGACCCGGCCCTCGAGTTAAGCTCAACTATGTGCTCATGGCTGTATACACGATGACTATCATTTAATTGCTGGATGCAATTCATTATTTAAATCTTGCGGTTCATACTATAATAACTGATTTCAAACCTGTGAGCTCACCAGCTTTTAGCTGACCTTTTAGCATATATCGCAGGTACCAAGCAGTAGGATGTTTCTGCTTCAGGACTTTAGCTCGAGTCAGCATGCAGACGATTGAGATTTTCTTGCATTAGTATATTTTGTACAAGTACTTATGTACTGAAATCTCCTTTTATTTAAACTCGAGCTATGTAAAGCTTTAAATGTTGTAAACATTTCCATTATCAATATATTTTGTTAAAACGACGCATATAGAATCGTTTACTATATATCTTTGTGCTTTGTTATTGATTAGTAACACCCAAATCAAGCTTCCGCAAATCATCAAATTTGGGGGTGTTACAGATTGGTATCAGAGCCTAAGGTTATAGTGAACTAGGTTGCATTTAGTGGACCTAGACTATGACCATTAGGCGGTATTCCTTATTAGGTATAACTGGTTCAGTGATTACATCATACGAGTTTAATTTAACATAGCCTGATCAACTATGTACAATTAAGCAAAGATGATGTAAGATCTGAAGGTAGTTATGGCTGAACGGGGTACGATAGAAGACTCTGACCTCGAGAGAACCGAGACTTAAACATGTTTATGCTAGACACTCAATAGGCTATATTATATAGGAACTATATGAATATAGACCTCACTCTTACTAACGCTTTGTCTCAGAAATGGCAAACATCCCACCCAACTCATCTCGCTCTCAATCCGGGTCGCAGAACCCAAGGGTAGCAAGGAGGAACAACAGGTTGCCTCGAGCTGGCCCGTACCCCACTCACTTCACCTTGCCGGCCTTAGCCGCTAGGGTGAACCAACACGAGCAGCGACTTCGCACCATGGATGTCGTGCTGCAGGAAACGAACGAAAACTGGAGACTTACATCCCTTGAACGCATCGAACAAGTCTCCGACGACCTGGAAACCACAAATAACAACATGGATGTCCTTCGCAACCAAGTAATAGCGATAAGCGTGGAAAATGCCCTCCTGCATCAAAGGATGGAAGAGTGTGAACAGCGTTCACATGAAGCAGAAGAGTATGCCCGTGGACTAACACAACGACTAGCACAAGCAGAAGATAACGCCCGTCAAGCTAGCAGACTTGCAAACACTGTGGACCGTCTTGTCACGATGATGGAACAAATTAATCTACGTTAAGACTAGTGTAGTCTTTGTCTTGTAATCTATCATGTAATCTAGTAACTATCTACGCGCTACTCTAAAATTCGGTCGGATGTAACAATTCCCGACGCCTTTTGTAATAACTCTGTAGGATGTAACCTTTGAACTCATATTAGCTATCAAATATTCCTTGTTGCTCAACTCATATTAATTGTCATTTTTCCATGTTGATGTCATGTATTACTGCTTTTATACATGTACATCTATAACAAATACAACTTTCCTACGAAATCTCATGTATCTTCATTTCTTTTATTGAAGAATCATGCCGCCAAAGTCAAGACCATACACCGATGCTCAGCTTACATCGCTTATAACCCAGGCTGTTACTGAAGCCTTGGCTCGGAATACCCCACAAAACTCCACCAGAAACAGCGATGAGGCTGAAACCACTACTGTTAAACCTTGTTCCTACAAGGACTTTCAAAGCTGCAAACCCTCCAGCTTCAAGGGTTCTGAAGGAGCCATCGGACTTATCAGATGGTTCGAGAAAATGGAAACTGTTTTCCGTGTCAGCAAATGCGCGGAGAACGACAAAGTAAACTTCGCCACCTGCTCTCTTGAAGATGATGCCCACTCTTGGTGGAATTCATATACCCAATCAGTGGGTGCTGACACTGCCTACCAACTCTCTTGGGAGGACTTGAAAGCAAAACTCACTGCCAAATACTGCTCTATCGCCAAACTCCAAAAGCTGGACGAGGAGTTCTGGAACCTAAAGGTTCAGGGTGGTGATATCGATGGTTATACCACCAGATTCCAGCAACTCGCTGCCCTCCACCCAGCCATGGTAAGCACAGAACCTGATAAAATCAGGAAGTACATCCTTGGCCTTCCTGAGCCTGTTCGGGGGCATGTTGCCTCTTCCAACCAAACCACCATTGACGGTGCAATCCTGTTGGCCCAAGACCTGATGTCCATGAGCCAAGATTCTAAACCACCCACTTCATCCTCCCAAAACAACAAACGAAAGTGGTCGGACTACCACAATAACCACTCCAGCCAACAAAACAAGAAACCCGACACCATCAAAGCCTACAACACCACCACAGACATCACACGGGGCTACACTGGGAACAAACCCTATTGTTCCAAGTGCAGTCGTCACCATGAAGGTTCCTGTGGTCCCTTTTGCAACAACTGCAAGAGGTACGGCCACCTCACCAAAGATTGCAATTCTCCTGCCAACAACAATTCCAACAACAACACCAGACCACCCAAAGTCTGCTTTGAGTGTGGGAAACCCGGGCACTTCAGGGACACGTGACCAAAACTGAAGAATAACAACAACAACAACAATAACCGCAACAGCAACAACAACAACACCCGAAGCAGAGCCTTCGTCATCAAATCTGGGGACGCCCGCCAAGACCCGAATGTGGTCTCGGGTATGTTCCTCCTCAACAACTTACATGCTTCTGTTCTATTTGATACTGGTGCTGATAGAAGCTTTATCTCTGATGATTTTTGCCCACTACTTGACATCAATCCTGTTGCCTTAGATGTTAAGTACACTGTAGAGCTAGCAAATGGGGAACTTATAGAAACCGATAGTGTGATACCTAATTGCACTTTAAACCTAGCTGACGAAATCTTTTCCATCGACCTTGTACCCATTGAAATCGGGAGTTTCGACGTTATCATTGGAATGGACTGGTTGTCCAAACACATAGCAGAAATCGTTTGTTACGATAAGATCGTCCGCATTCCACTCGCTGCCGGTGGAACCTTGATCATACAGGGGGAGACCGGTGGGACGGGACTCAATATCATCTCTTGCTTAAAAACCCGAAAATTTCTGAGAAAGGGTTACCCTGCAATACTCGCACACATCACAGAGAAGAAGTCGGAGGAGAAGCGACTTGAAGATGTGCCAATTGTTAGAGACTTTCCCGAAGTCTTTCCGGAAGAACTACCTGGTTTACCTCCACCTAGACAGGTTGAGTTCTCAATTGATCTCGTGCCGGGTGCCGCACCGGTGGCCCGCGCACCGTACCGTTTAGCCCCATCCGAACTTCAGGAGCTGTCTTCCCAGTTACAGGAACTTCTGGACAAAGGATTCATTAGACCGAGTTCTTCACCTTGGGGAGCTCCGGTCTTATTTGTTAAAAAGAAGGACGGTTCATTCAGAATGTGCATCGACTACCGAGAGTTGAACAAATTGGCCGTCAAAAACCGATATCCACTTCCTCGCATTGATGATCTATTCGATCAACTTCAGGGTTCAAGTTTCTACTCAAAAATCGACCTGCGATCAGGCTATCACCAGTTACGAGTTCGCGACACCGATATTCCAAAAACTGCTTTCAGGACTCGCTACGGGCACTACGAATTCCAAGTGATGCCCTTTGGTCTAACAAACGCACCGGCTGTATTCATGGACCTTATGAATCGGGTGTGCAAACCTTACCTCGACAAGTTTGTCATTGTTTTTATCGATGACATACTCATTTACTCGCGCAACGAGCAAGAACATGCGCAACACCTCAAAACCATCCTTGAACTACTTAGACACGAGGAGCTGTATGCAAAATTCTCTAAGTGTGAGTTCTGGATCCAAACTGTTCAATTCCTTGGTCACGTGATTGACAGTCAGGGAATTCACGTTGACCCATCAAAAATCGAGGCTATCAAAGACTGGCAAGCACCCACCTCTGCAACTGAAGTACGACAATTCTTAGTCCTTGCTGGGTACTATCGGCGATTTATCGAAAAATTCTCCAAAATAGCTCAACCACTCACGGTACTGACTCAGAAGGACAAAAGGTTCGATTGGACCGATAAACAAGAGTCAGCGTTCCAACTTCTGAAACAAAAGCTTTGCAGTGCTCCAATTCTATCCTTACCCGAAGGCACCGATGACTTCGTAGTATACTGCGATGCTTCTCACCAAGGTCTCGGTTGTGTGCTGATGCAACGAGACAAAGTCATTGCTTATGCCTCACGACAGCTGAAAATTCACGAAAAGAACTACACCACTCATGATCTCGAACTTGGAGCTGTCGTTTTTGCTCTCAAAATCTGGAGACATTATCTCTACGGCACTAAGTGCACAATCTTTACCGATCATAAAAGTCTCCAACATATATTCGATCAGAAGGATCTCAATATGAGGCAACGTCGATGGGTCGAGTTGCTTACCGATTACGATTGCGAGATCAAGTATCATCCAGGAAAGGCTAATGTTGTAGCCGATGCCCTCAGTCGAAAGGAACGACCAAAACCACTTCGAGTCCGAGCCCTCAGTATGACCATTCATAACGATCTTACCATTCAAATTCATACCGCTAAGATCGAAGCCCTGAAACCTGAAAACATCAAAAATGAAGCCTTGCGAGGTATTGACAAACAATTTGAAGTCAAATCGAACGGGATTAGATATTTCTCAAACCGAATCTGGTTGCCTAATTTCGGGAACCTACGAGACTTGGTGATGGATGAAGCTCACAAGTCTAAATATTCTATTCACCCGGGATCCGATAAGATGTACCACGGAATCAAGGAATTTTATTGGTGGCCAAACATGAAGGCCGAAATCGCCACTTATGTCAGCAGGTGTCTTACTTGCTCGAAAGTCAAAACCGAACATCGTAAACCTTCTGGTTTACTCCAACAACCTGAAATCCCTGAATGGAAATGGGAACAAATTGCCATGGATTTCATAACCAAACTACCCAAGTCAGCGAGCGGTTGCGATACCATTTGGGTGATCGTCGATCGTCTCACCAAATCTGCTCACTTCCTGGCAATCAAAGAAAACGATAAAATGGAACGCCTTGCACAAATCTACATTAAAGAAATCGTTTCTCATCACGGTGTTCCAATCTCGATCATCTCTGACAGAGATGCCCGTTTCACTTCTCGTTTTTGGCAATCGCTTCAAAAAGCTTTGGGTACTCGTCTTGATATGAGTACTGCATACCATCCTCAAACCGACGGCCAAAGTGAACGAACCATCCAAACCCTGGAAGATATGTTACGCGCCTGCGTAGTTGATTTTGGTACAAACTGGGAAAGACACCTACCGTTGTGCGAATTCTCGTACAATAACAGCTATCACGCCAGCATTAAGGCTGCACCTTTTGAGGCACTGTACGGTCGTAAGTGCCGATCACCGATCTGTTGGACTGAAGTGGGAGATAGTCAACTCACTGGACCTGAACTCATTCACGCCACCCTGAGAAAATTGTGGAAATCCAAAACCGACTCAAAGCCGCACGTGATCGTCAGAAAAGTTATGCTGACGTGAGACGCAAACCACTCGAGTTCCAAGTTGGGGATCGAGTACTCTTAAAAGTATCACCTTGGAAAGGCGTCATCCATTTTGGCAAACGTGGGAAGTTGAATCCCAGATACATCGGGCCTTTTGAGATCCTCGAACGGATTGGCCCCGTAGCTTATCGATTGCAGCTGCCATCCGAACTCAGCAGCGTGCACCCTACTTTTCATATTTCCAACCTGAAGAAGTGTCTGTCTGATGAGACCCTTATTATCCCACTAGATGAAATTCGTGTTGACGATAAACTTCACTTCGTTGAGGAACCCGCTGAAATTATGGACCGTGAGGTCAAACAACTGAAACAAAGTCGTATTCCCATCGTCAAGGTCAGATGGAATTCGCGGCGTGGTCCGGAATTCACCTGGGAACGGGAAGACCAAATGCGACTCAAATATCCTCAACTTTTCACTGATTCTACATCAAACACGACCTTGAACTAAATTTCGGGACGAAATTCTTCTAACAGGGGGAGAATGTAACACCCGCCAAATTAGGACTAGTAATTAGTGCCTAATCATACGTTAATACATGTTAGGCTAATTAATGTATCGAATTATATATTGTTGAATATATACAAATTATGCTATTTGATTAAGTCGTACGCAATTTAAATAGAGTGTATTTCGATTCAATTTAATACGGACGTTGGTGATAAATTTTACTAAATGATGACATTATATTCCGAATATTATTTTACAAAGTTACAACTTAATTTTGAGTCCTACAAATAAACGTCTACGCGATTAAAAATAGTAAACGCGCAACTTAAAACGAAAATAAACAAATTATTAAGGATTTGACAAAATAATTCAATTAAATTATTAAACAAGATTCGTAATTTAAAATGAATAATTAACGCATAAAATAAATATTTAAAACGTCAAATGACGGAGAAAACGAGCACCGCGCAGGGGACGGAGACTGAAAAGTGGAGGATAACCTCCCACCTCCCACTCTCCTTCCTCATTTCTTTCTTTCCCTTTTCTCTTCCCTCTCTTCTTTTCTCTCACCTAAAAATCACCATTCACCACCAAACTCACTAAATCGCCAAATACTACCACTAAACGCACTCGAATCTCATCGCTCGTTTGGAACAAAAGACTCACCGCTTCACGATCTACAACGCTATCTTTCCGGAATTTCGTTTCGGCACTTTGTAAGTTTCCGACAAAACCCGAAACTCTCCGTTTTTACTCATTTTTACGTTTTTATGGTTTGTATCAACTTATTATGTCCAAAAATGGGTTGGGTAAAAGATTTAGACCAAACGGAAGCCCCTCAGCCGTTTTTCCGGCCACCGAAATCGTAACAGACCCCGACGTCGCACTTAGCTTGGCCCGATTGCGACGTCAGTTGCAACGTCGCTAATATCTCTCAGCGTCGCTTATAGCGACGCAGCTTCTTACGTCGCATTGATTTGTGAAGTCACCAATAGCGACGCAGACCATAACGTCGCAGTCCAAATTTACGTCGCATTAGCGACGCAACGCCCTACGTCGCATTAAATTGAGAAAGTCGCACTTAGCGACGCCATGCTCAACGTCGCAGTCAGGATCTGCGATGTCGCACCCAACGTCGCACAAACCAGAACCTCAAAAACACAGATTTTTACTAAGTGTCGAGACTCGAAATTTATCACTCGATTTTACCCAAATTCGGATCCAAATGCGTTTTTCGTCAAAGCAATATAGTAGACCTGGCAGCTCGACCTGGCAGCTCGACCTGGCTGACCTGGCAGCTCGACCCCAGCCAGGGGCTCTGCCCCTTGGACCCCGCCAGGGGCTGCCGCCCCTTGGACCCCGCTACCAGGGGCGCTGCCCCCGGACCCCCGTACTTAGATTCCGTAACGGCTTCTAAAACACAATCAAAACACATTTTTCAAGTAAAACGCCACGAAATCAAAATAATAATAGTTGAGATTATTATTACAAATCCGTCACCAACGGGCCGTACATGTTTTCAAACACTTAACAAATCAACCAAATCGTAGTAATTTGGACATATATATAGTTGTGTAACAACTACAAGGGTGATCTTTTGAGATACCCAATCATGTTTATAACCATCGCGTGTCGTGGACACCCTCAGGTTACAAGTCTTTGGACTTCATACTCGGCTAATCAACTCAAGTTTATTAAGTTAAACTCACAAGACTCAGGTGAGTCTCATAGCCCCTCTTTTACAGTTTTACTCAGGGGTGTGATATATTGCTCAACTTTTAACATGTTAACGCAAGTACAAACATTTCATATACTACATGAGTTTTTCGAAACTAATCATTTAAAGTCCTCCGTCAGCATAGTTGTTAATACGTTGTAGCATGAATATTAGTATATGGTACCATATAGGATTGACCCACCTCGTCCGGGTTAGCAAGCACTAACCGGGTAAACGGACGTACTAATATTTGGGAAGACGAATGTGGATTAGGCATTCGTGGAGGCACCTCGCCCGGAATTCTCTATAGGGGACCCGGCCCTCGAGTTAAGCTCAACTATGTGCTCATGGTTGTATACACGATGACTATCATTTAATTGCTGGATGCAATTCATTATTTAAATCTTGCGGTTCATACTATAATAACTGATTTCAAACCTGTGAGCTCACCAGCTTTTAGCTGACCTTTTAGCATATATCGCAGGTACCAAGCAGTAGGATGTTTCTGCTTCAGGACTTTAGCTCGAGTCAGCATGCAGACGATTGAGATTTTCTTGCATTAGTATATTTTGTACAAGTACTTATGTACTGAAATCTCCTTTTATTTAAACTCGAGCTATGTAAACTTTAAATGTTGTAAACATTTCCATTATCAATATATTTTGTTAAAACGACGCATATAGAGTCGTTTACTATATATCTTTGTGATTTGTTATTGATTAGTAACACCCAAATCAAGCTTCCGCAAATCATCAAATTTGGGGGTGTTACAATTGATGATCCTGAAGAAAAAGTACTCATAGGGTCTGCAATTCCTAAAGATCTTGAACGAGATCTCGTAAAGTTTCTTCAGGATAAGAGAGCAACCTTTGCCTGGAAACCCGAAGATATGACAGGTATATCCAAAGATATTATTACACATAAACTGGGTATTGATAACAGTTTCAGGCCAATTCAACAAAAACGAAGAAAGTTCGCTCCGGAAAGGAATGCTATAATACAAGCGGATGTTGAGAGGTTGCTTAAAGCTGGTATGATAAGGGAAGTTAAATTCCTTAAGATGGTTGGCAAACGTGGTGGTGGTACAAAAGAAGAATGGGAAATGGAGAGTATGTGTAGATTACACTGATCTAAACAAGGCTTGCCCTAAGGATCCTTTCCCACTGCCTCACATAGATTCCATGGTGGATGCCACTGCTGGGCATGAGATCCTGACTTTCATGGACGCATCCTCGGGATTTCAGCAAATTCAGATGGAACCATCTGATCAGGAGGATACCGCTTTCATGACTCCCACAGGTATCTATTGTTATATCGCGATGCCTTTTGGTCTTAAAAATGCAGGTTCAACATACCAGAGGCTGGTAAATATGATGTTCAAAGATCATTTGGGCAAGATCATGGAGGTATATATTGTTGATATGGTGGTCAAGTCAAAGAAAGCTGAAGATCATCTTCGGGATCTTGAAGTTGCCTTTGAAATCCTGAACCAATATAACATGAAGCTGAACCCTGCAAAATGCCATTTTGGAGTGGGGGTAGGAAAATTTTTAGGATATTTGGTGACCAAGAGGGGAATTGAGGCCAGTCCTGAGCAAATCAAAGCTATTCTGGATTTAAAATCCCCGTCTAACCCAAAGGATATACAAAGGTTGACCGGCAGGATAGCGACGTTAAACAGGTTCATATCAAGATCATCAGACCGCTGCAAAGAATTTTACGATATCTTGAAAAAGAACAAGAAGTTTGAATGGGGAGATAAGCAAGAAGCGGCATTTCAGGAATTAAAAAGCTATCTATCTTCTGCTCCATTGTTGATGAAACCAGAAGATGGAGAACAACTGTTTCTGTACTTGGCAGTATCCCGAAATGCTGTAAGTGCAGTGCTTGTCAAGGATCATGAACGCCAACAGCATCCTATATATTACGTAAATAAAAGCCTACTTGATGCTGAAACCAGGTATTCCCATCTTAAAAATTTTATTTTTGCATTAATTATGGCCTCCACGAAACTTAGACATTATTTTGAAACACACCCTGTTCACGTTAGATCTAATTATCCTATAAAATATGTGCTAAGAAAACCAGAAATGTCAGGAAGAATGGCTAAATGGTCTGTAAAATTAAGCGCGTATAATCTAATTTATGAACCTAGGAATGCTATAAAATCCCAAGCCCTAGCAGACTTTATAGCAGATTTCACTAGTGATCTTCAAGATGAAGTAGATTTGGAAGTCCAACAATTAGATGAATTGAAAGACAAATGGATTTTGTACACTGACGGGGCTTCTAATATGAATGGAATTGGATTAGGGATAATATTAAGATCATCACAGGGAGATATAATGCCACAAGCAATTAATTGTGAATTCCGGGCTACTAATAATGAAGCTGAATATGAAGCATTGATTGCTAGATTACAATTAGCAAAAGACATAGGTGTAAAACATTTACAAGTTTATATGGATTCTTTGTTGGTTGTTAATCATTATAATACAATTAATTGTAAATGTTTTACACCTATGTCTTTTGCTATAGTGAAAAGTCTTGCAGGTACATTCGAGATATTCAATATAGAACAGGTACCAAGGGAAGCCAATTCGGAGGCAGACGCGTTAGCAAATCTGGGATCTGCTCTCAGGATCCCGCCAGAAATAGGGATATCTATTGCTCGTATCCTATCACCTGCTATATCGGATAAGCAAGTAGACCAAGTATGTGAAGTTGAGGATCCTGATACTGGAGATAATCTAGATACATCAGCTTCTGAGGGCAAATCAGGATCATGGATGCAACCAATTATGGAATACTTGCGGAATGATGTGATCCCGGAAAACGAAACTAATCATAAGGCTTTCAGATTAAAGGTATCGCGTTTCATTATTCAGGATGGAATATTGTATCGCAAATCTCTTGCAGGACCATTATTACGATGCCTTGAGGATCCCGAAACACAAGAGGTTCTTAAGGATATACATGAAGGAGACTGTGGAAACCATTCTTGGGGCAGAGCGTTGTTTTCAAAGACTTTGAGAACGGGCTATTTTTGGCCTACTATGCGTAAAGATTCTATGGAATTCGCTCGCATATGTGATGCTTGTCAAAGACATGGAAACATCCATCATCAACCTGCAAAACCGATGTATCCAATTATCTCTTCATGGCCATTTATGAAATGGGGAATGGATATCGTGGGAAAACTACCTATTGCTCCTGGAGGAAAAGTTTTTATGCTTGCAATGACGGATTACTTTTCAAAATGGATTGAAGCTGAGGCATTCGTGCAAGTGAAAGAAAAAGACGTGATCTCATTCATCAAAAGGAACATCCTGACTAGGTTTGGGATCCCGGCAGAGATAGTATGCGATAATGGATCTCAGTTTATTGGGAATAGAACCAGGAAGTTCTGTGAGAGTTGGGGGATCAAGATGATAACATCAACACCCATACACCCCCAAGCCAATGGACAAGCGGAATGCAGCAACAAGATAATTATCAATAATCTTAAGAAGAGGCTGGATGCCAAGAAAGGAAGATGGGCTGAAGAGTTACCTTTTGTTCTTTGGGCTGATAGGACTACTGAAAAACAAGCTACTAAGCAAACCCCTTTTGCTTTGGTGTTTGGATATGAAGCTATGATCCCGACGGAAATGGTGATCCCGACAGCGAGATCCCGAATGTAGACTCTAGAAGCAAATAAAGAAGCATTGATTCAGGATTTGGACACCGTGGATGAGATAAGGGATCGTGCTAAGTTCAGGATTGTGGCATACCAACAAAGGATTTCAAGATCCTACAATAAGAATATCAGGATAAGAAGATTCCGCATTGGGGATCTGGTATTGAGGAAAGTATTTCTGAAATACTAAGAATCCTTCTGAAGGTAAATTGGCACCAAAATGGGAAGGTCCGTATTTGATTGATTCGGATGCTGGAAAGGGGGCATATTGGTTAGCTAATATGGATGGAGAGTTACTTCCAAGATCCTGGAACGCCATTCATTTGAAACTCTATCATGTGTAAGTTGAATGTTTCTATTCATCGTCCAAGGTACTCTTATGATCCTAAACTTTTCATTGATTCTATTCTTTAATATATATATATATATATATGTATGTGTGTATTATGATTACATATTGGATATCTGTGTGAAAGTTTTTCATTACAATTATTCTTATTGAATACCATACTGACTTAAGCATCGGAGGGGTGTTAGGCAAACTAACACCCAACTTACCAAAGATCTTGTATTTGTTGTAGATAGTACATTTGGAGATCATGCAACGATGATAAGGGGTTGGCCACCTCTCTCCCCCGATTAGGGATCCCAGGGATTCCTCAAAGGTTTAGAGGTTTGCGAACGCATAAACACCTCTCTAAGTATTTGGGTTTCCACACCCACACCTGGAGCGCACGACGTTTGATTATAGTGTCAGGGTTAGGGAATCGTGGTTGCCTCTGGTGCCCGACAACTTCATTTCCATTGACACTATAGATCAAACTCTTCCGATTGTCGACACTGATGTGCACTAGACGTGTCGACCTAAGGTTTATGGCGTTTTCACGTCATTCATAAGGTTTGTAATGTTTTCACATTACCTAAGGGTTTGGCGTTTTCACGTCACTTAAATTGGAAAATTCCCAAGTACAAAAGGCTTGTAATGACTTCTCATTACGTAATACGCATGGTTTGTAATGTATTCACGTTACCTAAGAATATTGGTATCTATGTACCATACAACAGTCGGATTATCCCGAGTATTGGCTTAGCCCACGGATAAAAGTAGTGTTACCACATTACTAAAACATGATTTTGTTGGCTTTGCCTAACTATTTACAAGAAATCTATAATGTTTTTACATTATAAAAATATTCTTTTCAAAAAAGATCTAAGGGTGTAACACCCTCAAATTTCGGTTTGCGGAAGCTGTCGGGTCGGGTGTTACTAAATCAAATATCACAGCATAAGATACATAATGAACGACTCTAAATGAGACGTTTGAAAATAATTATACATTTCCCCAAAATAGAACGTTTACAACGTTATGAGTTTGACAGTAATTTCCAAATACATAATTTGAAAATACAAAAGTAAATGCAGAGTAGTCCCAATTGTTGAAAATATGCGATTCGAGCTAATAAGATCTTGTAGCAATCCTAATCCTGCTGGGCACCTGAGAACACATGCTAAAACCGGTCAGCTATAAAGCTAGTGAGTTCATAGGATTGTTATTTGAAATCATGATGTAATAAAACCCTGTATGTTTTGAAGAGTCGTTTCAAATTTAGCCATTTAGATAAGTATTATATTGAAGTTTTGTAACACCAAATGTGTATACGTTTAATCGAGGTATCTCATACCTAAGTGCTCGAGTCATGTACCTAAGTACTTATATATATATGGCAATCCATGCCTTGATACCTATCAGGTAGTAGTTGTGTCTATAAACATGAGGCAATACATGCCTATAACTATTGAGTAGTTGTATGACCGCGTCATATGATAACAATTAATTGTAATCCTGCAGAACTAGGTTTGAATATGTATAAAGTGTTGCATCCAGCAACAATTGATTGTAGACCCGCAGATCTATGATTGAAATTGTTTTGAATGTCCGTTTACCCAGTTAGTGTAAGCTAACCCGGACATATTAAATCGAGCTAACGGCCTCGCGTGGAAACTCCACCGACCCGTTAACTTATTGTGAACCCCGAGTATAACTCGCTGATCCATTGATTGAGTGTGTGTGTGGATCACGGCGCATAAGCCCGTGCCACATCGATTGTATCGCTTTACCGTGATATCGTACTTGTGCCCACTGCAATACCGTGGCATCGTTTTGTGCACACTTTACCATGGCATCGTCATGATAGCTAGTCATGAGTGAAAATATGAGGGTGCCATTCTGGCGTTGTTCTCGCAAATAATGTGTGAGTCAGTAGTACCACGACTGCCCGACTGATGTAATCGAAATGCATATGTAAATTGTAGGTAGCACCGAGTGCTCGAGATGATGTATGAGTATGTAGATATATATATATATATATATATATATATATATATATATATATATATATGTATGTATCTGTCGAAACAGCAAACATATGTAACAATCATGCCACGCATGAAAATAGTTGATTGTATATAATTATGTATGAACAATTACTTAGATGTCATATTACACGTTGAACCTAGGTATGGATACTCATCATGTGACACCCCCAGGGTTGGATTACATCCTGGGCCGGGGGACCATCCCTGGTTGGATTACATCCTGGGCCAGAGTCGTCACCAGTTGAGTTGTATTGCTATCAGGAATCTGTACTAACGTGTGATAATACTGTATACTTCTAGCCTAAAGCCTAGCAAGTATATATATCGGAGTCTCGGGAAAATGTTCACTTAAGTCCAGTTCCCGTTCTAGTGATATGAAGAGTGTCGACAGTTTTAGTTCCTAAAGAATAACTAAAACTTGTAACAGTATAGACGTTGTCTAGTGTAGGTAGAACTATCTAGTTCTAATGTATTCAATGATATTGTCCCGTGACAATATGGTCAAAAGATTGTGATAACTAAATCAAGTTATGTGTTGGTAATCGTTTTCCAACAATCTAACAGGGTATGATTGCAACCTATCTAGGTTAAGTACTGATATTGTTCTAAAACAATATTAAGGGTGCAATTCCTAAGTATTACACATTTCGTATTACATGCAGTAATATAAATAGTTGTGAATTATAAACGATTATTGATATAATTCGAAAACATTAATTGAGCATGTGTTTCACCCCGAAAACAATAAAACAATTGAAAGAGTGGGGCTATGAAACTCACCTGAGAGTGCAAGCGTTCCTAAGATGTTCGTGTCGTCCGTAGTAACCTCCTAATGTCCTAAACACGTGAGGTTATGTATGTTTGTAAGTGCGATACGTTATTGATGATTCGTAATAATAATTCATATTATTATTAGGTTTGAGCTTTCGTATACTTTATAAAGTATATTTGTTTTGATTATAGGTCGTATCATATTTAAATTGTCATTTGAAATCGTTTCCCGACAATTAGCAAAATGTGGCTGTTTTCTGTTTTCTGCGACATAACATGCGACACAAAATTTATTCATGCGACACAAGGGTTGTGTCGCATAGAGTGCGACACAAGAGCTCTGCGACACAGTGGTTGTGTCGCAAAAGCTTGCGATGCTAAATCAATAGCGACATAAGGGTTGTGTCGCATGGGGTCTGCGACACAAGATGCGACATAGAGTACGACATAAGATACGACACAAATGGAGTTATGCGACATAGTATGCGACACAAGGCTTGTGTCGCATTGAAGAACACCAGCCCAGAAAGTTTCGGAAATCGCGTTTTTCCGGCCAAAATCGCAAATCAAATGCATTTTCAAGCTGTAAAATCATGTTTTCTTTGTTGTTTAGGTTATAAGTAACTTATGTAAACATTATTACACCAAAACATTACCCCAAAATGAATAAATCTAAGATTTTAGGAATTTCTTACAAATGCAAATCGAGGCCAAACGAGGAAGAAAACGAGGGTGTCGTCTTTGTAAATGTTGTTCCTCTTTCGATGGTGATTCCGAAAATGTTGGTGGTGGTGGCGGCGCTGGTCGGCCGGCGGTGGTGGTGGTGAAGTGGTGGTGGTGTAAGTGTTTTTAGAGACATGGAAACATCCATCATCAACCTGCAAAACCGATGTATCCAATTATCTCTTCATGGCCATTTATGAAATGGGGAATGGATATCGTGGGAAAACTACCTATTGCTCCTGGAGGAAAAGTTTTTATGCTTGCAATGACGGATTACTTTTCAAAATGGATTGAAGCTGAGGCATTCGTGCAAGTGAAAGAAAAAGACGTGATCTCATTCATCAAAAGGAACATCCTGACTAGGTTTGGGATCCCGGCAGAGATAGTATGCGATAATGGATCTCAGTTTATTGGGAATAGAACCAGGAAGTTCTGTGAGAGTTGGGGGATCAAGATGATAACATCAACACCCATACACCCCCAAGCCAATGGACAAGCGGAATGCAGCAACAAGATAATTATCAATAATCTTAAGAAGAGGCTGGATGCCAAGAAAGGAAGATGGGCTGAAGAGTTACCTTTTGTTCTTTGGGCTGATAGGACTACTGAAAAACAAGCTACTAAGCAAACCCCTTTTGCTTTGGTGTTTGGATATGAAGCTATGATCCCGACGGAAATGGTGATCCCGACAGCGAGATCCCGAATGTAGACTCTAGAAGCAAATAAAGAAGCATTGATTCAGGATTTGGACACCGTGGATGAGATAAGGGATCGTGCTAAGTTCAGGATTGTGGCATACCAACAAAGGATTTCAAGATCCTACAATAAGAATATCAGGATAAGAAGATTCCGCATTGGGGATCTGGTATTGAGGAAAGTATTTCTGAAATACTAAGAATCCTTCTGAAGGTAAATTGGCACCAAAATGGGAAGGTCCGTATTTGATTGATTCGGATGCTGGAAAGGGGGCATATTGGTTAGCTAATATGGATGGAGAGTTACTTCCAAGATCCTGGAACGCCATTCATTTGAAACTCTATCATGTGTAAGTTGAATGTTTCTATTCATCGTCCAAGGTACTCTTATGATCCTAAACTTTTCATTGATTCTATTCTTTAATATATATATATATATATATATATGTATGTGTGTATTATGATTACATATTGGATATCTGTGTGAAAGTTTTTCATTACAATTATTCTTATTGAATACCATACTGACTTAAGCATCGGAGGGGTGTTAGGCAAACTAACACCCAACTTACCAAAGATCTTGTATTTGTTGTAGATAGTACATTTGGAGATCATGCAACGATGATAAGGGGTTGGCCACCTCTCTCCCCCGATTAGGGATCCCAGGGATTCCTCAAAGGTTTAGAGGTTTGCGAACGCATAAACACCTCTCTAAGTATTTGGGTTTCCACACCCACACCTGGAGCGCACGACGTTTGATTATAGTGTCAGGGTTAGGGAATCGTGGTTGCCTCTGGTGCCCGACAACTTCATTTCCATTGACACTATAGATCAAACTCTTCCGATTGTCGACACTGATGTGCACTAGACGTGTCGACCTAAGGTTTATGGCGTTTTCACGTCATTCATAAGGTTTGTAATGTTTTCACATTACCTAAGGGTTTGGCGTTTTCACGTCACTTAAATTGGAAAATTCCCAAGTACAAAAGGCTTGTAATGACTTCTCATTACGTAATACGCATGGTTTGTAATGTATTCACGTTACCTAAGAATATTGGTATCTATGTACCATACAACAGTCGGATTATCCCGAGTATTGGCTTAGCCCACGGATAAAAGTAGTGTTACCACATTACTAAAACATGATTTTGTTGGCTTTGCCTAACTATTTACAAGAAATCTATAATGTTTTTACATTATAAAAATATTCTTTTCAAAAAAGATCTAAGGGTGTAACACCCTCAAATTTCGGTTTGCGGAAGCTGTCGGGTCGGGTGTTACTAAATCAAATATCACAGCATAAGATACATAATGAACGACTCTAAATGAGACGTTTGAAAATAATTATACATTTCCCCAAAATAGAACGTTTACAACGTTATGAGTTTGACAGTAATTTCCAAATACATAATTTGAAAATACAAAAGTAAATGCAGAGTAGTCCCAATTGTTGAAAATATGCGATTCGAGCTAATAAGATCTTGTAGCAATCCTAATCCTGCTGGGCACCTGAGAACACATGCTAAAACCGGTCAGCTATAAAGCTAGTGAGTTCATAGGATTGTTATTTGAAATCATGATGTAATAAAACCCTGTATGTTTTGAAGAGTCGTTTCAAATTTAGCCATTTAGATAAGTATTATATTGAAGTTTTGTAACACCAAATGTGTATACGTTTAATCGAGGTATCTCATACCTAAGTGCTCGAGTCATGTACCTAAGTACTTATATATATATGGCAATCCATGCCTTGATACCTATCAGGTAGTAGTTGTGTCTATAAACATGAGGCAATACATGCCTATAACTATTGAGTAGTTGTATGACCGCGTCATATGATAACAATTAATTGTAATCCTGCAGAACTAGGTTTGAATATGTATAAAGTGTTGCATCCAGCAACAATTGATTGTAGACCCGCAGATCTATGATTGAAATTGTTTTGAATGTCCGTTTACCCAGTTAGTGTAAGCTAACCCGGACATATTAAATCGAGCTAACGGCCTCGCGTGGAAACTCCACCGACCCGTTAACTTATTGTGAACCCCGAGTATAACTCGCTGATCCATTGATTGAGTGTGTGTGTGGATCACGGCGCATAAGCCCGTGCCACATCGATTGTATCGCTTTACCGTGATATCGTACTTGTGCCCACTGCAATACCGTGGCATCGTTTTGTGCACACTTTACCATGGCATCGTCATGATAGCTAGTCATGAGTGAAAATATGAGGGTGCCATTCTGGCGTTGTTCTCGCAAATAATGTGTGAGTCAGTAGTACCACGACTGCCCGACTGATGTAATCGAAATGCATATGTAAATTGTAGGTAGCACCGAGTGCTCGAGATGATGTATGAGTATGTAGATATATATATATATATATATATATATATATATATATATATATATATATGTATGTATCTGTCGAAACAGCAAACATATGTAACAATCATGCCACGCATGAAAATAGTTGATTGTATATAATTATGTATGAACAATTACTTAGATGTCATATTACACGTTGAACCTAGGTATGGATACTCATCATGTGACACCCCCAGGGTTGGATTACATCCTGGGCCGGGGGACCATCCCTGGTTGGATTACATCCTGGGCCAGAGTCGTCACCAGTTGAGTTGTATTGCTATCAGGAATCTGTACTAACGTGTGATAATACTGTATACTTCTAGCCTAAAGCCTAGCAAGTATATATATCGGAGTCTCGGGAAAATGTTCACTTAAGTCCAGTTCCCGTTCTAGTGATATGAAGAGTGTCGACAGTTTTAGTTCCTAAAGAATAACTAAAACTTGTAACAGTATAGACGTTGTCTAGTGTAGGTAGAACTATCTAGTTCTAATGTATTCAATGATATTGTCCCGTGACAATATGGTCAAAAGATTGTGATAACTAAATCAAGTTATGTGTTGGTAATCGTTTTCCAACAATCTAACAGGGTATGATTGCAACCTATCTAGGTTAAGTACTGATATTGTTCTAAAACAATATTAAGGGTGCAATTCCTAAGTATTACACATTTCGTATTACATGCAGTAATATAAATAGTTGTGAATTATAAACGATTATTGATATAATTCGAAAACATTAATTGAGCATGTGTTTCACCCCGAAAACAATAAAACAATTGAAAGAGTGGGGCTATGAAACTCACCTGAGAGTGCAAGCGTTCCTAAGATGTTCGTGTCGTCCGTAGTAACCTCCTAATGTCCTAAACACGTGAGGTTATGTATGTTTGTAAGTGCGATACGTTATTGATGATTCGTAATAATAATTCATATTATTATTAGGTTTGAGCTTTCGTATACTTTATAAAGTATATTTGTTTTGATTATAGGTCGTATCATATTTAAATTGTCATTTGAAATCGTTTCCCGACAATTAGCAAAATGTGGCTGTTTTCTGTTTTCTGCGACATAACATGCGACACAAAATTTATTCATGCGACACAAGGGTTGTGTCGCATAGAGTGCGACACAAGAGCTCTGCGACACAGTGGTTGTGTCGCAAAAGCTTGCGATGCTAAATCAATAGCGACATAAGGGTTGTGTCGCATGGGGTCTGCGACACAAGATGCGACATAGAGTACGACATAAGATACGACACAAATGGAGTTATGCGACATAGTATGCGACACAAGGCTTGTGTCGCATTGAAGAACACCAGCCCAGAAAGTTTCGGAAATCGCGTTTTTCCGGCCAAAATCGCAAATCAAATGCATTTTCAAGCTGTAAAATCATGTTTTCTTTGTTGTTTAGGTTATAAGTAACTTATGTAAACATTATTACACCAAAACATTACCCCAAAATGAATAAATCTAAGATTTTAGGAATTTCTTACAAATGCAAATCGAGGCCAAACGAGGAAGAAAACGAGGGTGTCGTCTTTGTAAATGTTGTTCCTCTTTCGATGGTGATTCCGAAAATGTTGGTGGTGGTGGCGGCGCTGGTCGGCCGGCGGTGGTGGTGGTGAAGTGGTGGTGGTGTAAGTGTTTTTAGAGAAAGAAAGAGTAGAGAGAAAAGGGAATAGAGAGAGAAGTGAGGAGGTGAGAATGAGAAGAAAGTGGGGAGGGGATTTGGGTTTTGTCAAACTCAGACCCCCAATGCGCGGACTGTGGCCTCCAACCACAGTACAAAATACCCGTATTTTATTTATCCGATGTAAATTTAGAATAATATTTTAAATTCAAAATTTTATTTATATTATTTTGAAATGTTTATTAGTGAAAGTATTTTATAAAAATACTATTTTGAAAGGAAAGTTCAATTGTTTGTTTTTCGAGCGGTCACAAATAATTAAGACGCGTTTTAAGTTAAAACGACTTATATTTTCGATTGATTAATATTTTTGTCCAGATGTTAAATGTTAAATCTTTATGATTAAACATTATTTCCAAAATTTTTGATTACTTGGTTATAATTGCATATAATAATACAATTACTTAAAGTTAAAGTTTGGCGCGAAATTTGACTTTTTGACGAGGTGTTACAAAGGGTTTATCGATTTTTATCAAAATTGATTTGTAAACTTGTTTTAAGGATCTTGAAAATGATTGCAAAAAACTTGTGCATCTTTTATGTCACAGATGGATGGCATTTAATGATTATTTTATGCTCATATTACAGGATATTTCTTATGAGGTATAACACGTCGTTGTTATTTTACCTTTCAGGATCCTAGAGTCCTGATTACAGGATCATTTCAAGGTATCATGAGGGAATATCCTCATGATAATGAAGTTTCAAAGAAGATTCGATGATGGGAAATATTCCTATTATCTTAGAAATGCTTTTCTCTTTGATTATGTCTTGTGGGAATCTCCTCAAGATCATACAGTTGAAAGATATATAATGGAAAAGTTTTTCTGTTATCCCGTGCTGTGATCTACTTGCTACAGGTTCTGAGGGAATCTTCTTAGGATCCTGAAGTTATGAAAAAGATTATTATGATCTTCAATTTTTCAAAAGTGTTCTGAGGGAATCTCCTCGGGATCATGTAGACACAGGATATGAAAGAATCTTTTCATTATCCTACAGGTTAATCTATCTAATGCTTGTTTTGAGGGAATCTCCTCAGGATCCTGGTATTTTATGAAGATCAAACAGATATGTGGACACTGAGGGAATCTCCTCAGTATCCTGAGAAGCAGCAACATATTTTAAATCCTAATATTATAGCAAAATGTCCCGGGATCATAAGATCCTGAGATTGTGATGATCCCAGCTAGAGATCTTAGTATGTATTACTTTGATGGATTATTAATAAGCTTGCGGAATAGTTTATTAATAACTTGAAGAACAAACTTGTATATAACAGAATATCTAACCAAAAGCTTCAATATTATTAACAATAATACGAACACACAATTTGTGTTAGGGTTTACAACCTTGAAGCTAATAACTAGAATGAATTCGTCCTCCTCTAGGGTTTTACAGGATCTCTATTTATAACATATAGAGTCCTTTACAGAATCAAACTATTATGGAATCATATCTATTCCATAATTCTCTCTATTCAACTATATCTAACCAACAGTGGTTATCTATATCACTAACAGGGGTAGTACTCATATATTATCAACAGTGGTTGAGTACTTGATACAAAATACAAACTACATACTAACAGTGGCCCTGTTAGACAAATGTACTAACAGCGGTTGTCTTCTTCTAACAGTGGTTGACTTCTAACAGTGGTTGAAGTCTTATACCAACAGCGGCATGATACTTGTATTCTGAGCAAATCTAGCAGTGTCTCAGTTCTCAACAATCTCCCCCTAAACTTGATCATTCAGAGTAATGATTCAAGTTTCAATCCTTCTTTTCTTCTTCTTTCTCCTTCATCGTTTGCCTCTTATGCAGTTGATTGAACACCATGTATAAAGCTCTGTAAGCTCCTTCAGTAATGATGGTTGTAGATAACTTCAAATCAACCAATCTATTCAGCAGCCCTGTTCCCAGCACATAGTGTCGATCATCAAACATGTAGATCACCTGCCCATTGTTAAATACTACCATGTGTACTCCAGCTCTGGCAAAATATCTCCAGGTTATAACCATTTGATAACAATGAAAGAATAAGTGATACATGCTTGCTGGTTCAAACAGGCTTTGCAATAACTCCATCATTTGTCTTTCAATCACAGCTTCAGAGTTCTTTCTATTCCTGATTCTGCTCACTTGATACAACTCCATAAGATCATCTCTTGTACAAATTCTGAGCAAATCAACCATACTCCCAACATGGTCATCAAATCCTCTTTCCCTTTCAATCTTGATCTCAAGGATCATTTTTCTGAAACCATAATCAATTGCTACTCCTTCCCAATTTATAATTCTAGCCTTTCTTGGTCCTTCAGAAATCTCCTTGCTATCAGTCAGAATCTTGATTCTCTTTTTCAGCTCTGGATCAAATCTTGGAATATCAGAAATAACATTGTCTTTAGAAATATGATTTTTCCATGAATTTCTTCTGACTTCATTCTGCTTATCCTCTAAGGCTTTTTCTGCTGCCTCAGCAGCTGCCTTTTCTCTTCTTTCTTCTTCTTCTTTCAAAAATTTTACCATTTCCTTATCTGCCTTTTCTTTCTTCTCCTTCATCAATGCATTCAAATGCCTATTCTCTTCCATTTTCTTTGTCCACTCATCATCTCTTCCCATATACCTATCATATGCCTGTTGCAGCTTCTGCATATTCCATCCTTTAACAATTTTAGCTGGGGCATAATTTTCAGACAAAGCATTGATCATATGTCTTCTCCTTTCAGCATATGGTAAAGGTTTACTCCTCTTCTTGGCTAATTCCTCTTGCTTTTTCTTTCTAGCCCTTTCCTCATTTGACTTTTTCATCAACAAAAATCCAGAAGATAACTCTTCCTCTTCATTACCTTTCTTCTTCTTTAAATAATCATGAACTCTCTGAGCAGGAAGCTTTAATCCTTGTGCAGTCTTTTCTTTAACAATCTCTGCAGCTTTCTGTGTAATAGTCACTACACTCAGATCATCCAAAATCATTTTAACATCATCTCCCTCTTCTTCAGCTTTAGCTTCTGCAGCTCTCCTTATCAACCTTTCCCTTTCTTCTACTTGCATTCTTAGCACATCATGAGACTCAAGATGAGGTTCTTTAATTTCTTTCACTTTTGATTTTTCTTTCAACTTTCCTTTACCTTTGTCTTTTGGATCAATCACAGGCAATTTAGACTTAGGTTTGAGTGGTGAAGTTGGTTCTCTTATTGTAACAGGTACCTCTCTTGGTCTTGTTGTTGTTGTAGTTGTGGCAGGGGTTGATATGACAGCAGTGGTGATTGGTGTATCAACAGTGGTAGGTGTTGGTGTACTAACAGGGGTAGATGTAACAGTGGTTGTGTTAATGTTGACAGGGGTTGCAGGGGTTGAAATTGTGACAACAGTGGTAGAAGTTTTGACAGGGGATAAATTTTTAGTTGGCTTTCTTCTTGGAATTGATTTCTTTCTTGTAAAAGTCTGCAACTTCTTCTCTTCATCAATTGACTTTGATTGCTCCCCCTTAATCTCAACTTCTCCTTCTTTCATCTCTTTTTCAACATCATCAACCACCTCATACACTGGCCTATCACTGAAACTGACTCTTTTCTTATCATCCAGGTTAGCACCCATCACATCCCAAAAATATAATCTAAGTGCAGCTTTCTCAGGCAACCCTTTATTCAATGGAAATACCTGATAAACTGTTTCATCAGTCTGCTCTGCTCCTGCACCATCACTTGTATTAACATTTTCAGAAGAATCTTCACCAGTATATACCACCATACTTCTGTCATCTGCAGCATCTACCATCTCATCATCTAAACTTTCATGTATCACATAATCAGATACATTTAGCTCCTCCTCAGCCTTATCCCTGCTCTGCACATAATCATCATCTTTATCATCAAACACTAACTCCACAGTGTCTTCTGATTGTGCCTCATTACTACCACATATATTCATCTCAACTGTATTATCATCAAGCTCAAGCACCTCTGTAGCTGTATTTTCATCAAGCTCAAGCACTTCTGTAGCTGCAGAATCATCATTCATCTCATCAATATTTATCATTACTCCACTCATATCATCATGAGGTCCATGTGAATCATCATCATCATCATCA
This sequence comes from Helichrysum umbraculigerum, assembly GCA_949592205.1. Taxonomy (NCBI): domain Eukaryota; kingdom Viridiplantae; phylum Streptophyta; class Magnoliopsida; order Asterales; family Asteraceae; genus Helichrysum; species Helichrysum umbraculigerum. The sequence continues at coordinate 6,561,096 of CATIUR010000009.1, read as the reverse complement.
CCTGCTTTTCTTGAACCATCATCTTCAGGCATAATATCATCATCTGCTTTCTTCTCCCCCTTGCCTGAAGATTCCTTTAACCTATTCGCAGGTAAAAGAATATTGTTGACAGCCTCCTCAAGCATTAACAATCTATTCTGCACATCAAGCAACTCTGCCTTCTGATGATCAATGATCTCCTTCTGCTTAGCAATTAACTCATCCTGAGCTTGAATTTTCTGTTGACCTTCTTTTCTATAAGCCCTTTCCCTCTCATATTTGCTCCACAGTTTATTGACATCATGTACAAGATAGGAAATCGTCAATTCATCAGTATCACTAGGCTCATCAACATTAGAGTGTGACCTCTTAGTTGAATCCTTGCCCACATCTGCCACTGCAGATGTCCCTTGGTTATTGGTACTGGGACCTACATTTGAATCATCACCCAGAGGTTCATCAAACATAGTTGCCTCTGGTTGGGTCTGATTAATGTTACCACTATCCTACCCTGCCAGTGGGCTAGAAACAGTAGTGGCAGCCCTTCCAGAATGAACATTTTCATCAAGTATGTTCACCTGTTGTGTTGGGACAATTGACTGAGACTGTGGAGAAACAGGAATCTCCATAGCCTGTGTAGCCTTCTTGGATTTCTTGGCTTTAGATTGGGTAGGCTGTTTGTTCCCTTGTTTTCTTTTGATGCCACCTCCTGATGTGTGTTCAGAACCAACTTGTTTTGTTGGTCTGTCATCATTTGGTCCAGATGGTGTTGGTAATACACCACCAGTGGCAGAAGGAGTAACTAGCATTGTAGAAAATAATGCAGTTTCCTTCTTAGAAAAAGCATTCTGATACTTATTCATAGCCTGAATAGTCCTCAAAGATAGAGTAGAACTAACAATCACACTATCCTCTGCTGGCAGATTTGACAATTGATTATTCAATAAAAGCTGAACAAATCTAGGGTACATAACGAATGTATCACCCTTTACATTCCTAACCATATTATCTAAGATAAATCTAGACATATTAAATTTAATACCCTGTGCCAAGCAGATAATAGGATATGCAATCGTAGAACTAAATTCATTAAAACTAGTTCTCTTTTGAGACAAACATACCAGAAAAGTATGAATGTAGAACTTCCATTGAGGACAAAACCATGACTTCAAGAAAGTATATTCTGATCTTGTCTTTCCTGAACCTTCATACCCCATATCCATAATTCCTTTAAACAAATCTTCTCTCGATAATTCCAGAATTCCACCTTCATCATCAAACTGTAAAAGCTCTCTTAGAATAATCTCAGTAACCATTACCTTCTTACCCTTGATAGTGGAATGAATGTGAGTAATGCCATTAACATTCCCTTCCTTTGCATTCTGCCAGAATTCCTGAATATGTGATCGAATCAATCGTGGAGCGACAGTAAGGGCATAAGTAACTGGACAATTACTCAAGAAATCGATGATAGGGTGAAAATACTCATCGGCAAGTTCTTTATTCAAGAAAGCCCTCATGTTGTGTTCAGAATGAACACTTAGCATAAAAGTACCAGAATCAGACGAAGATGACGATGCCATTGAAGAAATTGATGAACGAACGAAGAGTGAATTACAATAAACAACTCAAAGCGAGAGCGATTATTGAAGGGTTTTGAAAATTTTGAAAGCGTAATTGAAAAAGTGAAGTATTTGAGTATTTATTTGATGACAGTGCCAAGCCCTAAAAATAGAACTAGCAGTGGCACTTCTGGTTATACCCAACAGGGGCACAATTTACAAACAAACCCAACAGGGGTACCTCACTTGATCAATTTATAGTCAACCCTTTCTAACCATCTAACAAAGCTAGCAGCGGCTGATAGTCTAGCAGGGGCATCCGACCAAGGAAACGCCAACTTAGAACTAACAGGGGCATAAACTTAGCTTAGTTAGACAACTAATTTTTTTTTTTTTTTTTTTTTTTTTAACCAAAAGATAAGAAGAAACAAATAAAACATTAAATTCCAGCTCAAGTGATGTCTCTTGACAGTGGCTGAAACCTGCAATATTAAACTAAGAAAAACAACTAGCAGGGGTTTAAAATACATTGACAGTGGCAAAGGTAAACTAACAGTGGCACCATCTGTTATCATGATGAAGCTAACAGTGGCAACACCTGACCCTGTCACATTACAATATATTTTATCCCTGTTAGTATCAAATCCAGACCAAAACACTACGTGAGATTGATCATACCAATATTAGTTATCAAAAATGTAAATCTTCCTACATCAAATGCTTTTGTAAAAAGATCTGCAAGTTGATTATCAGTATGAATTTTAAAAATGTGAATCAATCTTTTATCATAACAATCTCGTATAAAATGATATCTGATCTCAATGTGTTTGGTTTTTGAATGCTTAACTGGATTCTGAATGATACTAATAGCAGAAGTATTATCAATATAAATAGGAGTGTTCATGAAAGTCAAACCATAATCCATCATCTGATTCTGAATCCAAAGAACCTGTGCACAGCAACTTGATGCTGCAACATATTCTGCTTCTGCTGTAGAAGTGGAAACTGTGGTCTGCTTCTTGCATTGCCATGACACTAACCTATTTCCAAGAAATTGACATCCTCCACTAGTCGATTTCCTATCCATATTCTCACCACCATAGTCACTATCTGTGAATGCCTTTAGCTCAAAATCTGATCCTTTAGCATACCAAAGGCCCAAGTCTGGTTGACCTTTCAAGTATCTAAAGATCCTCTTCACAGCATACATGTGTGACTGCTTTGGATTGGTCTGATATCTAGCACAAAGACACACTGCAAACATTATATCAGGTCTAGATGAAGTTAAATACATCAATGAACCAATCATTGACCTGTATAAGTGCACATCTACTTCCTCCCCCTCAGGATCAGAATGAAGATGTTTATGTGCCTCCATGGGAGTGCTAGCTACCTTCACATCTTTATAACCAAATTTATTCAAAATATCTTTCACATACTTCCCTTGGTTAATAAAGATTCCATCTAACTTCTGCTTGACCTGCAATCCTAAAAAGAATGTGAGTTCACCCATTGAACTCATCTTGAACTTCTTATGCATTAAATCCTCAAACTCTTTGCACAATGAATCCCTTGTAGACCCGAAAATAATATCATCAACATGCACCTGTACCAGCAATATATCTCTTTGAACCCTCTTGGTAAACAATGTCTTGTCAATAGTACCTCGCTTGAATCCATTCTTGAGCAAGTACTCAGATAGAGTATCATACCAAGCTCTTGGAGCTTGATGTAATCCATACAATGCTTTCTTCAATCTGCACACTCTATCTGGATATGTTGGATCTTCAAACCCTGGTGGTTGGCAAACATACACCTCATCATCAATTAGACCATGAAGAAAAGCACTCTTCACATCCATTTGATAGACTTTGAAATCCTGATAAGATGCATAAGCTAAAAATAATCTAATAGCTTCTATTCTAGCAACAGGGGCAAAGACATCATCATAATCTATGCCTTCTTCCTGTGTGTACCCCTGTGCTACCAACCGAGCCTTATTCTTGATCACTATCCCTCTTTCATCTCTCTTGTTCTTAAAGATCCATCTTGTGCCTATAGCTTTCTTTCCTTTTGGAAGATCAACCAAATCCCACACATCTTGCAGTTTGAATTGCAACAATTCTTCCTGCATAGATTCAATCCAGCTTGGATCTTTGAGAGCCTCCACTGCCTTCTTTGGTTCCATCTGAGAAAGAAAACATACATATAATGAAGTATGTACATCTTCTTCTCTTACCTTGGTTTGATGTCTTGTCTGAACAGGAGTCATAATATCACCAATAATCAAATCCAAGGAATGATCTTTATGAACCACATATTTAGATGTAGAAGTATCAAGTAGTTCTCTTTCCAAATTAGAACCCAAAAGATTATCTATCTCAGAGTCTGAAAAAGACTCTCTTTCCTCTCTTTCCTTTGATGGCTTTGGAGTTGCTTCAGAATCTGACAAAGAAGTCCTCTCCAAGACTTGAAATGGAGGACTTTGTTCAAAATAGTTTGGATAATCATGCTCTTCCTCTGAATCATGTTCTGGATCTGTATGAGATCCCTTTGAAGTGAATGGTTGATGATCTGGTGAAGTTGAATCATCTGCACCCTTGCTTGCACCAGTTTTACCAGATGAACCATTTGAATCATCAGAAGAAGCATCTTTCTCTGGTTGATCCTGATCCTGTTGAAATACTTCTGGTGGATCTGGAGTCCAAATAGGAAACAAGACATACTTCAAGTCATCCTTTTTAGTTTGACTTGAGGTTGAATTCCCATCTTTACCTGCATCATTACCTGCATCTGTATCTGCACTAATAGACAAATCTGGATATCTAAAAGCATGGGTTAGTGCATCAATATCAAACAAAACTTCTGGACCTTTTCCTTCTACATTTGATGTATGTTCATTAAAGGTCACATCCATGGTCTCTTCTATGATCCTAGTCTTTTTGTTAAATACTCTATAAGCCTTGCTTTGAATAGAGTATCCAACAAATACACCCTCATCTACCTTACTCTGAAACTTACCAAGATGATCTCTGGTATTTAAGACAGTACAAGGACATCCAAATGGTTTTAAAAAGCTAACCAAAGGTTTTCTCTTAAAGAATAACTCATAGGGTGTCTTGTTATGAGGTTTAATAATCAAAATCCTATTCAAAACATAACAAGCAGTGCTAACTGCCTCTGCCCAAAAGGACATTGGTAGTTTAGCATCTGCTAGCATGCTTCTAGCAGCCTCAATTAGTGTCCTATTCCTCCTCTCAGCTACTCCATTTTGTTGTGGAGTCCTAGGTGCACTATACTGTCTTTCTATACCTTTATCCTCACAGAACTTATTCATCTCATGATTCTTAAATTCTGTCCCATTATCACACCTGATGATCTTAACCTTTTGATTAGTTGAATTCTCAATCCTAGTTATGAATGATCTAAGTATTTCACCTGTCTCATCCTTAGTCCTAAGAAAGAACACCCAACTCATTCTAGAGTAATCATCAGTTATTACCAAACAGTAAGATTTCTTCCCTTGACTAGCTACATTGGTAGGGCCAAACAAATCCATATGTAACAGGTGTAAGGGAGTGGTATTGGTATTCACAAGCTTGGTCTTATAAGAGGTCTTGTGTTGCTTGCCTTTGAGACATGCTACACAGTGGTCACTACATTCAAATAACTTTTCAGGTAAGCCTCTCACTAGCTTATTCCTAACAAGTTTATTCATGGTCTTGAAATTCAAGTGACACATCCTCCTATGCCATAGTTCAGATTCAGATACAGTAGCTTTAGAAATGAGACAGTTAACATTTTGAGATTCCATCTTGTTTAAATCACTACGGTATACATTATCCTTTCTTGGAACTCTCATTAAAATCTTATCTTCAGGTATTTTGAGTTTTTCAGAAAGTATAAGGCATTCTGTGTCAGTGAAATATACAGGATTTTGCTTATCTGTGATTTGACTCACACTAAGCAAATTGTATCTCAATTGCTCAACATAGTAAACATCATTGAAAGTGAGCTTACTGCTTTTTACCTTACCTTTACCTGTGATTTTACCTCCTTTAGGATTGCTTCCAAATGCTACATCTCCTCCAGCAAACGCTTTAAAGTCCTGTAGCTTTTTCCTGTCTCCAGTCATGTGTCTTGAACAGCCAGAATCAATATGCCATAAGCTTGGTGGCTTGCCCTGCACATATATGAGAAAAACAATTAGTTTTTCTTGGGAACCCAAACCAATTTGGCTTTGGGTTTCCCATGAGCACCTTTGACATCAACCCTTTTGACAGTGATTGATCTCAGTGCTGCATTGGTTTTGGAAACTTTAGATGTAGATACATTTGTATGTCTCCAAAAACAATCTGTTTTAGACCTGACAGGGGTTAATGGTCTGACAGTGGTCACCTTTAAGTTTGTATTGATTACTCTGGCAGTGGTAGCTTTACTTGGTATATACATTCTTTTGAAATGTTTAATACCAGCAGAGGTACCATGCCTGACAGTGGTCAAACCCTCCCCTGTTCGTGTCTTGCCTCTGTTAGGCTTATTTATCAACACATGACCTGTACCACTGTTCCTATTATTTTTAGGATTGTAGTAACAGTCCGGTTGAAGATGATTATATCTACCACAAATAAAACATGACTTTCTTTTCACACATTCAAACCCATTACCCAACCTTTGTGAAACCAATTGGTTCCAATTTCTTTGATTACCCCTGGGAATGGATTTATTCACATTACTTGCAGTATGTAACTCAGACTTCTTTGATTTACATGTACACTTATCACACTCAGATTTCAACTTGTCTTTTGATTCAGTATTGACCTTTTTGTGTACATACCCTAAACCTGAACTAGCCTTGTTGGTTTTCCTGACTTGATCTAACTGAGCTTTTGCTTTCTCAACAAACATCTTTTTACCCTCTTCTAGTTTAGTACTATTTAGTTCAGAAACTAGACCAGTAATAGGCTTAACACAATCATCCACAGAATTACCACTAGATGAGCTATCACTATCACTCTCATCTTCCTCAGTCCAATCAGATACCTCAACTTTATCAAAATTTACATTATCATCACAATTAACAACTGGATCTACCTTTTTAACCTCCTCAGACACACCTACCTTAAGTGTTTCTAAAACAAAATCACTTTTAGGTGGGAAATAAGTATGATTATAAGGTGGAGGAACAGCATTAAGGTTGTAACCTAATCCAAGTTTTAATTTATCATGAATTTGAGACTTGATTAAGTTTTGAACACCTTTTGAAACATTTTCCAATTCATCAACTTTCAATTTTATTGACTCCTTATCAGAAATTGCCTTAGCCAACTTAGCACTTAGCATATCAACTTTTGTTTGTAAAGCTTTCTTTTCCCAATTTATATACTTAATATCTAAGTGAAATTGAGATTCATTCTTTTCATAAGCTTTTATCTGATTTTCTAAGTTTTCAATAGCTAAAGTGGCATGTTGACTCTTTTCCTTACAAGCTTTTAATTCATTACACACAACCATATTATGATCCCTATAAAATTTAACCATTTTCTTACATGCAGGAGAACATAATTTAGATTGTACCTCATATGGAATGTCTGAAGGCTCTGGTTCTTCTGTGACAGCCATCAAAGCTTGATTCTGAACTGCAAGCTCTTCTTGGTCACTCCAGTCAAATCCTCCCATTCCATCTTGAGCAACCAATGAATCTGAAGTGGTGTTCTGAACTGGTATCAATCTTCTTTGAGGACCAGAATTATTTCTTACAAAACCATTCTGAGATCCTCCAGCCTGTGTGCTCTTACACTCCCTAGCAAAGTGTCCCATCTTGTGACAGTTGAAACACTCCACCTTGCTCTTGTCAAAACCAGCTACACCATCTCTCTTGTAAGAAAAATTTCTGTTCCCAGAATTCTGCATAAACCTCTTTGCCCTGATTGTAATCATGGCCATCTGCCATCTTAAATCCATCTCTTCCAGGTCCTCTTCACTAACCTGCTCCAAATCTTCTGTAGTTAATGATGAATTCACATGGCTTGCAAAGAATGCTTCCAATACATTATCATTAGCACCAGATGTGCTACAACTACCAGATTCACCAACAGAAACAAAAGCAGCATTGTTAGAGCTACCATTGGACTGTTTCAACGCTAGAACTTCAGGCTTAAAATTCCTCAGATCATTGTACAGGTCTTCAATCTCTTTCTCTTCAAGATCTGGACTTTGTCTAAGTCCCACAGTGTACATATTCCAATCTGTACCAAGTGATCTTAGAAACTTCCTGTTCAAGTCATCTTTATCAATCTTGACATTGTGATTTTCTAAATCACCCACAAGTTTTTGAAACCTATCAAAAGTCTGAGTCAGAGTTTCAGACTTTACACCTGCAAAGTTTTCAAACTGTTGTTTGAGAAGAGATCTCTTATTCTTCTTGGTGTTATCATTACCACCAAATCTCTTAACAATTGCTTGCATAAGAACCTGAGCATCTTCACAGTTTTCAAACTTCCTTTGATACTCATTAGGAATAGACAAAAGTAGAGTACTTAATGCCTTCCACTCTGTTGCTCTTTCTTTTCTCTCTGCATCAGATTTTGGTGGTGGTCTTTCTTCCTTTTTACCATCTGCATCCTTAGTATAGTTTGGTCCATTAGTAACCACCTCCCACATCATATAATCCGTAAGCAACATGTATTGCCTAATCCTAGTCTGCCATAGCTCAAACTCATCAGGTTTGAGCATGGGAATCTTTGTAGCTTGTATACCTTCCATTGATTCAGTAGACATCTTGTTATTTGTTGAAAAAGCTGCGAAATTCAATTACCTTCTTCAAGATCAAAGTAATATCAAGCTCTGATACCACTTGATGATCCCAGCTAGAGATCTTAGTATGTATTACTTTGATGGATTATTAATAAGCTTGCGGAATAGTTTATTAATAACTTGAAGAACAAACTTGTATATAACAGAATATCTAACCAAAAGCTTCAATATTATTAACAATAATACGAACACACAATTTGTGTTAGGGTTTACAACCTTGAAGCTAATAACTAGAATGAATTCGTCCTCCTCTAGGGTTTTACAGGATCTCTATTTATAACATATAGAGTCCTTTACAGAATCAAACTATTATGGAATCATATCTATTCCATAATTCTCTCTATTCAACTATATCTAACTAACAGTGGTTATCTATATCACTAACAGGGGTAGTACTCATATATTATCAACAGTGGTTGAGTACTTGATACAAAATACAAACTACATACTAACAGTGGCCCTGTTAGACAAATGTACTAACAGCGGTTGTCTTCTTCTAACAGTGGTTGACTTCTAACAGTGGTTGAAGTCTTATACCAACAGCGGCATGATACTTGTATTCTGAGCAAATCTAGCAGTGTCTCAGTTCTCAACAGATTGGAGTCTACCAGATTGTTCAAGACAAAATCAAGTGGCCTACATAAACCACTTACAACGCCACCATGGTTAGCCATGCCGGACTAACCTCACCACAAGTAAATTGTTTTGATATAATCGCAACCCTAGGGAAATAAACAAACAAAATAAAGATCAGGCTCCATCTAGTCATATGCCATCCTCGCCTGAGGGTTCTTCGTTAACGGCTGCATCGTTTGCTGCCGCCATGACTTCATCATCATTGGGGATGGACGTTTCACCTTTAATCATTGGCTCAGGGATTCTCACCTTGGGTACCTTGGTTGTTTTCTTCTTTGGAGCTTTCAACCCTTCGAGACCAGTGCGAAATGAGTTTGGGGATTAATTTTCCCTAATCTCAGCTAACTTATCCATCCATCCTTTGACGTCCCACATGCTAGTGTCTTGCCCGCAATTGGCAGCTTCAGTGGCCATGAGAATCCTGGCTTCGAATACGGCGACGGCAGCGTCTTGTTTGGCTTCACTGATTGGGATTTTATTTGCTTCAAAAGCTTCAAAATCCTGGTTGGATTTTCTGGAAAGCATGGCTTTTAGAACTTTGGTTTTACGTTTCGTCTTCTCCAGTTTTAGGCGGCTTTTCTCGTTAATGGCCACAAGATCTTCGATTATTTTTTCTTTCTCTGCGTATTTCTGCAATATGATATCTGTGGCCTGTGTTGAGATTCAATAATTAGTCTCTTCTGAAAAAGGAAAAGGGTCATGAATGGAGGTTCTTACCATATAAAGATTAGCGGCAGGAGTGTCAAGGTCGTATAATTCTACTGCCTTCTTCTTTTTGGGATAGGAACACCCAAAGATTGTAGCATCGATTTTCTCCTTTTGGGCAAGAACCTCCGTATCAATATCAGCTAACGTAAAATGGGCTGAGAATTCAGAATGAAATTAAGAATTTGAGGGGTATTGCAATAATGAAAAACGAGGAGAAAATTACCTGCCATTGTCGAGTTCTTAGAAGATCTTGATTACTTCCAAGTAGTGAACTTTTATCTGAACGAGGACAGAAGGACGGCCTGGAATAGATATGAAAGTAAAAGGTAGAGGAAAAAGGATTGAGGGAAAAGATGTGAAGATGATTTGATAACTATCAGAGAAATTAATACTTTGGCACGTCTATCGATAAGAGAAAATATCTCACCTAACTTCAAGTGAACAACTGAATCGGTTGAAGTTATAACGTTTTCAGGATCCTGAGAAAATGCTACAACTTCGGGGGCAATTGTTGTGGGTAGAATTTTCACTAACTATGTAGGATCCCGGATCTACTATTGTATTAAGGACTTATAAGGATCCTGGAATGCTCTTGGATTATCTACGCGCAGGATACTGAATTTATTATCAGGATAACAAAAGGTATGATCTTGACTTGTTATGCTACGCAGGATCCTCAGGTATGACTATATTATCCTTAAGATTATATTTAAACGAGGATAATAACTATGTAACTTTACTATTAAGATTGTTATATTGCAGGGTCCCGATAGGTATATTGTGACACCCGTCAATTTAGGACTAGAATTTAGTGCCTAATCAAGTTTCAATGCATGTAATTAGTTCTGTGTTAGGCTAATTAATGTATCAATTATTATATATATTGTTGAATATATATCTACACAATTATGCGGTTTGTTTAAATCGTACGAGTTTCAAATGGAATGAATTTCGATACGATAATACGGACGTTGGTGAACAATTTAACTAAATAACATAACGTTATTTAATGGAACTATTATATCTCAAGAATATTATTTTGTAATATTTCATTTTAAACCGTATCGTATAAATAACAATTTACTTAGTTAAATTATAAACACGCGCGACAAAACAAAACGAGTTTAAGTTATAATTTATAACTACAACCTAAAGTACTTTAATAAAAATACTTCAACCAAACCATCGGGAATTTATTCGCATTTTAAAACGTATATCTAAAAGTAACTAATATTAACTAAACGTTTAAATAACCGGGAAAACGAACACCGCACGGAGCGCTTTGCGTGGACTGAAAGTGGAGGAACCCCACCAAAATCACCTCCTCCCCTTTCTCTTTCTCATTTCTTTTTCCATCTTTCTCTTTCTTCTTTTCTTTTTCTCAAAAATCACAAACCACCACCAACTTACAAATCCTCAAAATAAGAACACGAAACGACCTCGGATCATCAAAATAATTACGGAAAAGGAACCACCTCGACGCGATCTACATTTCTATCTTTTCGGATTCTCAATCCGACGCCGCGTAAGTTTCCGACAAATTCCCGAAACTTCTCGTTTTAGCTTGTTGTTACATATTTAGGAGTTATATAACATGTATATGTCCAAATATATGAAGAAAACACGAATTTACAACCTAAAAATGAGTTTGATTTGGATTTTGGGATTGAAAAATCGAGACAGCCGTGTTCACTGTCTGAGTGTTCTTCAGTGCGACACAAGCCTTGTGTCACATACTGTGTCGCATAAAACCCTTTATGTCGCATCTTGTGTCGTACCAAACCTTTAGTGTCGCAACCCATGCGACACAATATTGTGTCGCAAACTATGTCGTATTTCTATACGACACAACCACTATGTCGCTATTGATTTAGCATTCCGAACCTATGCGACACAACCCTTGTGTCGTATAGGTATTGTGTCGCATACTTATGCTACACAACCCTTGTGTCACATAACAAATTATTATGTCGCATATTGTGTCGCATAAAACAGAATATTTACAACTTTTTACTAAGTGTCGAGACTAAAATTTTATCACTTGATTTCACCCAAATTCAAGTCCAGATGCGTTTTTCCTTAAAGCAATATAGTAGAAATAAAAATTTTCCAAGCTGACCTGGCAGCTCGACCCCAGCCAGGGGCTCTGCCCCTTGGACCCTGCTACCAGGGGCGCTGCCCCCGGACCCCCGTACTTAGATTCCGTAAGCACATTTCTCACCAAGTGTTGAACTTGCACAATTTCAAATTGTCACACCCCGCCAAACGGTAATTACAATTACATAGAGTGGTTTGCGGAAGCTTAGTGACGTGGTGGGGCTGCGAGCAGTAATAACAACCAACAGATACATACATACTCAGAGCATATGGATATCGCAGAACGAAATAGATTAAGATGCCATTAGTTAAAGTTTTACAAAAGGTTACCACTTGGAAAGTAGTAACAGTAATAATAGTAGTTGAAATCAGTATTTCATAAAATACATAATATCAAAAGTAGATTTCATAGGTATGACTGCAATAGTTGCAGTTATACAAAGGAAATCCAGGTGTCCCAAAAGTAGTGGCATCCTAAACAAGTCCAGGGTAGTCCGTCTTGATAATGCATGCAGATCTTACTTACGCTGCTAATTCCCTGAAAAACATAGAGTAAAACGTCAACAAAATTGTTGAGTGAATTCACAAGTTTGTTTGTTATGTAGGAAACACAGGTTAATCATTTAAGAATAACATTTCCAAATAAGTGTTGTTTGTCAAGTAGGAAACACAAGTTATTAACAAATAACATTTCCCAAATCAGTTGTAGTTGTAGTAGGAAACACAAGTTATTAACAAATAACATTTCCCAAATCAGTTATCAGTAGGAAACACAAGTTAACCTAAATTAAGATTAACATTTCCAAATCAGTGTACGTAGGAACTCACTTCCTAAACAATAGTTTTGTGGGAATATTTAGACGGTGATCCCTTGAAAGGTGAGCTAAACCTGTCAAGTAAGGTAACCCGATCTAACCCTATAACCAAACCACAACCCTAATCTGTTGTTGTTTGCCATGCTGGACAATTAAGTATACGCTCCCAAATCCGTAGGAGGGTCGTCACGGCGATAGTACTATCCGTATACTCAGTGGCTAGAGTCACCTAGCTAATGGTTATAGTCTGTAGCCATAAGGTCTTTTATGCACTACATCGTTCAGCCTAGATCCGTACCAAGATTCGTTGCCTAAATTCCCAAAATAGTTATGAAAAACATTTCATAAAACATAGTTCAAATAGTTGTGTGAAATACCCTTTCACAAATAGTTCAAGTATGAAGTACCCCTTCATAAAACACAGTTCAAATTGTCGTGTGAAATACCCTTTCACAAACAGTTCAAGTATGAAGTACCCCTTCATAAACAATTTCAGCAAATACATACAGTATTTAATCAATTACAGTATGAAATCACATTTCATCAATAGTTTAAGTAAATACATCTAGTATTTAAATCAGTTGTCGCATGCAAATATTCATACGATTTCTATGTTTTCCACCCCGAGGTTTTAAAACATTAAAACATTGAAAAGGGTTTTGTGAACTCACTGTGAGTGCTCGGATGTGAATGCTAGCGAGATAAGATAGCGTAGCCCAAACGTAGTCAACCTATACACAATAATGTATTAACTATAAGTACTATCTTTTACTTACGTTAATAGTTCGTTTGTTTGAAGAAATTATCAATTTCTTAAGTTTGTGTATGTCGTTGATGATTGTTGTTTGAAAATAAATAATATTTTCCCAAGTTATGTTTGTTTGTCGAATCGCCCAAAATGTGTAAGCATATATACATATATACTTATATAGTTGCATATATATATTCTCGCATATATATATTATTGTTCGTACGCATTAAATAAGTCCAATGTCCGTAATCATAGTTTGTCTCGTTTTATAGTGTCATTCAACAATTTATCATGTCTCGTACATGTCATGTACAATTGTAGTCGTTAACGGAATTGCTTTGTGTTTTAAGTTAAAAGTCAAGTTGTTGACCAGACACGGGAATCCGCCGGATTTAAAAGAATCCGCCGGATTTAAGTCAAAAATCGGAATACGCCGGATTCGAGTGAATCCGCCGTATTCAATCAAGTTCGGGGGAATCCGCCGGATTGAATCGAATTCGCCGGATTCGTGTGTGTTCATCAGATAGTTCGTGTGAAGCTTTGGAATACGCCGGATTCATTTGAATCCGCCGTATTCACCCGTGTCTTTTACTCGTTCATCGTTTTAGCCGAAGGTTTGTGTGCGGTCAGAGGTGGGAATATGTCGTATTCGAAGGAATACGCCGTATTCGACTGGTTTAATAATGGGAATCCGCCGTATTCACGTGAATACGCCGGATTCATCTGAGCTTCGGTCTGGGAATCCGCCGGATTCGCTTGAATCCGCCGGATTCAAAGGTTTTGCAGGTTCTGGTTCGTGCAGAGCAATAATAAGCTCGAATGTTTTGGGTTTCAAATCATTTGTACATCAAACCCAAACGTTTATACTATCAATATTTAGCATTTTAACAACTTATTACATCATTATAACATGTTTTCATGCATCGATTTTGCATTTGAAGTTTTGGGTTTTAAAACCATTTTCAAGAATCACTCATCAATCTTCGAGTTTGTGATGTTATGTAGCTAGATTATGATGTATAAACAAGTTGTATAACGAAATTTTAGCAAAGAAATCAAGGAAATGAAAGTTTCCTTACAATGAGAAATGTGAAGGTGGTGATGATCGATGATGATGATGATGATGATGAAGCTTCTGGCCTTGTGTTCTACTACTTCTGCTGCCTTTGATCTTGTTAAAATTTTTGAGAGAAAGAAAATGAATAATGGTTGTGTGTTTTGCAGAATGATCGAAGTGAGGGAGGGAGTATGGTTTAAAATGAATCGGTCTCCTCAATTATTGACGGTAGGTGCCAAATTTTGGCACCTCAATTTCGAGTACGGGTATAATTATAGCAATATAAAAGTTAACATTTTATATTTTTATTTTGTAGATGCTCTACTGGTTCGTAATATGTTTTCAGAATAATGAGGTTATCATTATTTTTGATAGTTGTACATTTTTGTACATTTTACTGCGCGTAGTTAATTGAGCGCCAATTTTCAGTAAATTTAGGATTTCATATTTTGAAGTAATGTTCTAACTTTTTTCAAATGAACGAGAAAATTTGCATTTTTATGATTTGACGTCGTATGCGCGTTTTAGAATTGTTTCTGTTCGTGTTATAATACGTTTTATGTTAAACGTATATTTGAACCACTTTATCTATATGTTATAGATATATAAATACTCGTAATTAATAATCGAATTATTAATTATATATTTTGTCACCAACTTTCGTTATTTATTTTGTCGCATTTATTCGGACGCGTATTCGGTAACTTTTCAGCTAAAAATCGCGTAATTTTATAAATTACAATTTATGTAATACTTCATGTATTATTGTTTTGGGCTCGCTAGACTCACATCACATCAAAAGTTTATGTTAACACAATCGTAGGGAATTAGCGTAAGAAATGCATGTAATTAAGTATAATTATATACCTAATTTGGAGGAGTGTCACACAAATACTCGTGCGATACGACTTCTAAAACACATTGAAACATACTATTCAAGTATAATGTTTCGAGACCAAAAATTTAATGATGAGATTATTAATACAAACAAACACCAACGGGCCGTACGTGTTTTCAAAACATACTTCAAAACCAAACAAGTCGTTGTAACTTGTATCAATTCAATCAAACAAGTCGTAGTAACTTGTAACAATTCAATCAACCAAATCGTAGTAATTTGGACATATACACATAGTTGTATAACAACTACAAAGGTAGACTTTTGGGATACCGGTACAATTAATAACAATTTAAGTGTCGTGGACACATTCAGTTTTCAAGTCTTTGGACATCAATCCACAGCTAATTACTTCAAGTTTATTAAATTAAACACTTCAAGACTCAGGTGAGTTTCATGGCCCCATTTTCACTATTTTACAACTAGGGGTGTGATATTACTACTCTATTTTGTTTTACAAGTAGAACGCAAGTACCAACCTTCAAATACTACATGAGTTTCAAGCTAATCAATTTAAAGTCCTCTATAGCATAGTCTCTAATATTTTAGCGTGAATGTTAGTATATGATATCATATGGGATTGACAATCCTCATCCGGGTTAGCACGCACTAACCGGTCAAACGGATGTATTAGCATTTGGGAAGACGAGTGTGGATTAGACACTCGTAGGAGGCAAATCAGTTAGGTTTCCTTAATTGGACCTAGCGCTCAAGTTAAGCTTAGACTATGTGCTCATGGATTGTATAACTTTTATTTTGCTTAATTGCATTTTAAATTCAATATAAATCTTGCGGTTCTTACAACTATACATTGACATACAAACCTATGAGCTCACCAGCGTTTTCGCTGACCCATTTTAGTATTTATCACAGGTACCCAGCAGTAGGTTGGCTGCACAAGCAGGGACTTTTAGCTCGAGTCATCATACATACAACTAGAGATTTGATTGCATTATTATATTTTGTAAAAGTAATTATGCTATGTAATCTCTCAATTTCAGGAACCGAGCTAATGTAATATTATTTTGATGTAAACGTTTACTTTATTAATACAAGTTTAAAACGACGCATATAGTGGTCGTTCATTATATATCTTTTGTGCTTTGTATATTGATTAGTGACACCCAAATCGAGCTTCCGCAAATCATTAAATTTGGGGGTGTCACATATATTCTTTTATCTTCCAGGATAATTGACTTATAATTATCTTGAATCTGACTAAGTCTAGGATAAGAGAATATATTGGACTGAATATTGTCTTGTTTATCTTATAATATATGCTTATTATAAGGATCCCAGATATCAGGTATCTCGGGATCCCTTTGCTACTAATATTTCCGCGTGTTTAATATATCTTGACTAGGTCATAAAGACGTGTGAAGGTAGTTCCGATTTCTTTGGATCGTATATTATTCGAAGACTTCTTTGATATATGAAGGAGGGAGTCAACACGTGCGTATAACTTGGTCAAGTGAACGTTGGAGACGCTCCATCATATCTCAGGGATGATCCCGGATATTTCGGAATTACTTGTTAACGACTTGTAGTATATATACGAGGCTTGAATGATCGAATAGGCTAACTCACATTCACTACTTACACTCTAAATACTATGTGCAAACACTTGAATACTTACACATCACACCGATTCAACACTTAGACGATCATTCTTGTGCTCTTTAGCTTGTAATTCATTTTTATTTCAATAAGATAAACATAAGGCAAGGATCGATTGATCCTTCCCGAGGTTTTGTGCCGGCGATCTTCTAAAGATCAAGGGTTTTCCTCGTACATTCTCGTGTTCTTGCATTTTCATTTGATTACTTGTTTAATTCATTGATTTCTTGCATATAAACTGTATTATCCCGGAATTATCCTGGATTATACTTAATTTTTGCACTTATAAAACATTTAGTTGTCACGGATTGTCATTTACAAAGTATTTAGCAACATTTTCAACGAAGATTTTCATTTACATTTTGATTCATAAGTTTTTCTGTTTGAAATCACACTAGCCGTTGATTAATCTCAATAATCAATATAAACACACTACCTCACAAACTAGATTTGATCACTTAATTGCCTTAGGTAATTTTTAACTAAAACATTTGTACTCCACCAAAGGTGTTTCCAACGTTACACGAAGTACAGTGCCGTTTACCGTGGTCTTTCTGGGGTCACATACTTTATGGTTACTCTAGACTAATTTAAACTCCGTTTGTATTAAAGCCCAACCATCTATGATATAAACCAGCCCTCACTATTTCCCATTAAATCCCTGATTGATTCACGGTGTACTATACGAAAGGTTTTAAACAGTATTTCCACATCTACGCAATTCAGACCATGTTTATAGTTTCAGAAAACACAGATAGGTAGTGACCGTTTGATCAAGGTTCGCGACTCCTTGTCATAAAGTTTCTAACCACGTTTAATTGGAGGAAAGGCGATTTGGTTTAGAAATTCATAAATATAAGATTAATAAATCACCGGTTTTCATTTATATAATATAACCGGGAACATTATTTCCACAACGGATTGTGCCCACGACTTTCATAGCTTCCACGTTCCGTACTACACACATAAGTGATGATTCCGGCGCTATACCGATGAAAGCCGTATAACGTTACCTCCGTTATATCATAATGTTATAACCCCAATTATATATTTAAAGCAGCATCACCCCGCACATATATAAACTAATTACATCATAACAAATACACAAGGAAACTACTCACTACGCATAATAACAGGTCCTAAATCTAGCATAACAACAATAGCAATTATCATTATAACAGATAAGGAAAGAAGTAACCATTAATAAAGCGTAGATTGAATAAGCGTTTAGAGAGAGTACAAGCAGAACTTCCGCAATATCCTTGAAAATATTACAATAAGAGCCCCTGAACTATTCCCTACGCTATTACAAAAGTAGCCCCTCTGTTAGTTTCAGTTAAATACTAACTGAGAACTAACGATATCAAACCCTAATTCTAGAGAGAGAAAGAAAGGAGAGAGAGAGTAGAGAGAGAGTGTGAGAGAGAGAAATGTGTGGAATGGTGAGGTGTGTTGAATGTTGGAGGGGTGACCCCTTATTTATAGGCAAAGCTTGAAATCAGCCGTACAAGTAGCGAATGTAACACCTGCATAATTAGGATAATTAATTATGCCTAATTGTTTGTAACTAGTTGTAATTAGTATGTAATAGGACTAATTACAGGCTCTATTTGTATATATATATATAAGGTGATTTATATATATGTGTGTGTACTTACGCGATTCGGATAAATCGTGCGAATTAACCGGACGGAGTCCGACACAGTTTACTTGGACGTTGGTGACAGAAATTTTCTTAAATAATGAGAACGTATTTTGTTATATAAAATACACAACCGAACGAGCATTATTTACATATTATCGCGACGACATTTTAACTAACGCAACAAAATGTAATAAACGCGACTTAATAATTAAAATATTGCGACAAATGTTTTCTATTAATTTCAAAGTATTTTTATTTAAATACTCTAGTTACATTTTAAAATATAAACGTTTGGTTAAATATTAAAAACTAGTGAATAAACGATTAGGACACGGAGTCAACACTGGGTTTTGGGGAGTATTTTCCCCTCCTTTCTCCTTTGGATCAGCCTACACCCTTCCCCCTCCTCACTTTCCCTTTCATTTTCACTTCTCCAAAAACACACACACCTCAAAAACACTCTCACTAAAAATACTACCAAATTTTTGACATCAAATCTCGACCACGAAAATTACATATTCGGAATCACCATCACGAGTGGAGCAAGAATATCAAGACCGTTTTCATCATCTCATCCTCCATTTAGCTCGATTTGCAAAAGTAAGAAATTTCTAAAACCTTAGATCTATTCAATTTGGTGTAGTGTTTTGATGTTTTGAAGTGTACACAACTTAGATATAACCTAATACATGTAGAATACACGATTTTATAGCTTAAAAATGGGTTAGATTTGCGTTTTTGGTCGGAAATTCTTGAAACCCGAAAGTTTCTGGGCTGGTGTTCATACATGCGACACAAGCCTTGTGTCGCATGCTATGTCGCATAAACCCGTTTATGTCGCACCTTGTGTCGTACCAATCCTTTAGTGTCGTAACCTTTGCGACACAATATTGTGTCGCACTCTATGTCGCATATTATGTCGTATTTTTATACGACACAACCCTTATGTCGCTATTGAATTAGCATCGCAAGCTTCTGCGACACAACCACTGTGTCGCAGAGATCTTGTGTCGCATCCTTCATGCGACACAACCCTTGTGTCGCATATAAACCCTTGTGTCGCATATTATGTCGCAGAAAACAGAAAACTTGGAAATTTTAAAGGATTTTCACTATAGAAAAAGTCAAAGTTACTGTACAAAAAAGTCAAATTTTACTGTAGCAGTACTGTAGCAAATCTACTGTAGCAAAGTCAACATTTTAGAATTTTTGCTACAAACCGTCACCAACGGGCCAAACATGTTTTTTTTTCAACAAACGAACAATTACAAACATACGGACAAACATTGGCTATACTAGTTGTGTACAACTAAACGAAACGTCTCGTGAGACGCATACTTACATAACTTCATATGAATAGGCATTTGAAGGTTACGGGTTCAGAGAACCTACTTGCTTTACTTACTACTTGCTAATTGCAACTGATTACTACAAGACTCAGGTGAGTCTTACGGCCCCACTTTTACTGTTTTATCTTATTGGGGGAGATACATGCTACTGATTTTCTTGAACACAAGTACTAAACTGTTTACTATACCAAACGAAATTGCATGAGTTTACTTACAAACAGAAGTCTCTCCATCATATATCGTTAGTTATGGACTTAAGCGCGAACACTAGTTAATGGATCCATTAGGGAAATGACCCTCCCCACCCGGGGCAGTAGCGCTGCCACGTACTGATTTACACGTAGAAACGGGTGACTAATTATTCGTTACTGATGCTTGCTCATTTACGAGCATGTCACGGGAGCAAACTTATTACTTACGGGTTAAGCTTCGATTATGAGCCTCATGGCAACGGTATAAACTTACTTCTTACATTTGCGGGATTGCAAATACTGGTTTACGATTTCTAGATTGAAATTGCTGATTTTACGCCTGCGGGCATTACTGATGAAATCTCGTGTTCAAAGCTGATATTACTTACAAACCTGTGAGATTCACCAACCTTTTGGTTGACACTTTTTAGCATGTTTTCTCAGGTACCCGGATGGAGTAGGATTACTCCAGGATTTTAGCTAGAGTCGCATGATTTCAACACAACTGCATTAACGGAGATTCTTAGCATTATCTTTTGTATATTACGATTATGTAATAGAATCTCCCGCTATACGCGTGGACTCTAGGGGAAACTAGATTTTGTATACGAAAACACTAAGTTTTCAAACATTATATCTGTGGAATGTAACTAATTTACAAACGTTGCATATAGATGTCATTTGCTTTATCTTTGTGCTGTGATATTTGATTAGTAACACCCCAAACTATGCTTCCGCAAAACAGTGAATTTCGGGGGTGTTACAGATTGGTATCAGAGCCTAAGGTTATAGTGAACTAGGTTGCATTTAGTGGGCCTAGACTATGACCGTTAGGCAGTATTCTCTTATTAGACATGACTGGTTCAGGAATTACAGCATACGACTTTAATTTAACATAGCCCGATCAACTATGTACAATTAAGGAAAGATGATGTAAGGTCTGAAATAATTATGTTGAACGGGGATACGTTAGTTGACTCTGACCACGAGAGAACTGGACCATTACTTGATACGTGCTAGACAATAGGCTGGATATGATATATGTATATATATTAGCCTCGTCTTACTTACATTCTGCCACAGGAATGGCAAACACACCACCTAATCCGTCACACTCTCACTCACATGGGTCACGGAACCCACGAGTAGCCAGGAGGAACACAAGGTCGCCTCGAAATAGCCCTTATCCTGTACATAACTCTCAGAACTCGGCACATCTCACGTTGCCAGTATTGGCTACCCAATTCCGCCATCAGGAGCAAAGACTCGAAAGTCTTGAACGGGAACAACACCGAATGACCTACCTGCTTCGCCAAGCACTTGATCACATATCCCAACTACAGCGAGAACAAGAGGATACCAACCTCTCTGTAAGCATAATTCAGGATTCAATGACCGCCGAATTAGGTGAGGATGAACTTGTACGAAACCGACTAGAGGAATGTGAACAGCGTTCACAGGAGACTGAGGATCACTCTCGAACACTAGCACAACGACTGGCCTTGGTGGAAGATAACGCCAGGCAAACCAACAGACTAGCAGAAACCGTGGTCCGCCTTGTCGCGCTAATGGAACA
This sequence comes from Helichrysum umbraculigerum, assembly GCA_949592205.1. Taxonomy (NCBI): domain Eukaryota; kingdom Viridiplantae; phylum Streptophyta; class Magnoliopsida; order Asterales; family Asteraceae; genus Helichrysum; species Helichrysum umbraculigerum. The sequence goes on along the minus strand of CATIUR010000009.1, from coordinate 6,539,399 downwards.
AATTAATCTACATTAAGACTAGTGTAGTCTTTGTCTTGTAATCTATCTCGTAATCTAATGACTATCTAGCGCTACTCTATAAACTAGTCGGATGTAACAATTCCCGACACCTTTTGTAATATCTCTGTAGGATGTAACCTTTGAACTCGCATTATCCATCAAATATTCCTTGATATTTCAACTCATAATAATTGTCATTTTTCCATGTTGATGTTATGTATTACTGCTTTTATACATGTACATCTGTGACAATTACAAGTTCCTACAAAATCTCATGTATCTTCATTTCTTTTATTGAAGAATCATGCCGCCAAAGACAAGACCATACACCGATGCCCAGATTACCTCCCTTATAACCCAGGCTGTTACTGAAGCCTTGGCTCGGAATACTCCACCAAATTCCTCGAGGAACAGCGATGCCGCTGAAACCACTACTGCTAAACCTTGTTCATACAAAGACTTTCAGAACTGCAAACCTCTAAACTTTGCAGGTACTGAGGGAGCTATCGGTCTAGTACGCTGGATCGAGAAAGTCGAATCCGTATTTCTGATCTGCAACTGTGCGGAAGGAGACAAAGTTAAGTTCTCCGTTAGTACTTTTACTGACACCGCACTCACCTGGTGGAACACTTATGCCCAGACTGTGAGTGTTGCTACTGCTTACCAACTCCCGTGGGAGGAGTTGAAGGAAATGTTGAGGGGCGAGTACTGCCCCAGGGATGAATTGAAACAACTGGAAATGGAATTCTGGAACCACAAGATGCAGGGTGATGATATCACCGGATACACCAACCGTTTCCACCAACTGGCACTTCTGTGCCCAACCATGGTCGATCCTGAGTACAAGAGGATCGAGAAATTCGTTGATGGACTTCCCGAGAGACTACAGGACCTGGTGACTTCATCCAAACCGGGTACTATTCAGAGCGCCATCCGTATGGCCCATGAACTAACGGCAAATTCTGTCCGCCGTGGCACAACTTCAACCCCATCTGCAAACAACAAACGCAAGTGGGAAGGTAACCCCAACTCATCCAACCAAACCTCCAACAAAAAGCCTGAGTACATTAAGGCTTATTCTTCGGGGACTTCGGAAAAGAAAGGGTACAGCGGGAACAAGCCTTACTGTTCCAAATGCGGCCGCCATCATGACGGTTCTTGCCCTTGCTCCAACTGCAAACGGTTCGGGCATCTAGCCAAGGATTGCCGAACCAACATTTCTACCCCCAACACCAATGCACCAAAGGCCTGCTTTGGGTGCGGGAATTCAGGGCACTTCAGGAAAGATTGCCCAAAGCTGAAAAACAACAACAACCCTGCTCGTGGTAGAGCATTCGTTATCAAGGCTGGGGAAGCCAGACAAGACCCGAACGTCGTGACGGGTACGTTCCTTCTCAACGACCTTACTGCTTCTGTGTTATTTGATACCGGTGCCGATAGAAGCTTCATTTCTGAGAAATTTAGCCCTTTACTAGATATTACTCCCACTGCCTTAGATGCTAAATACATTGTAGAATTAGCTAATGGCAAACCGATTGAGACTGATAGCATCATACACAACTGTACACTTAACCTCACGAACGAAACGTTTTCCATTGATTTGATCCCTGTCGAGATCGGCAGCTTCGATATTATTGTCGGTATGGATTGGTTATCCAAGCACCGAGCTGAAATCATCTGTCATGACAAACTCGTTCGCATACCTCTTGTCTCCGGTGGAACCTTAGTCCTACAAGGGGAGACCGGCAGACGAAATCTGAATATTGTCTCCTGTCTGAAAACGAGAAAATATCTACGAAAAGGGTATCAAGCCATCCTCGCACATGTAACGGAGAAGAAGTCGGAGGAGAAGCGACTTGAGGATGTTCCGATCGTGCGGGATTTCCCGGAAGTCTTTCCTGAAGACTTGCCCGGACTTCCGCCACCTAGACAAGTTGAATTTCAAATCGAACTTGTGCCCGGAGCTGCACCCGTGGCACGAGCCCCTTACCGTTTAGCACCATCGGAAATGCAGGAGTTGTCTAACCAACTACAGGAACTCCTGGACAGAGGATTCATTCGACCAAGTTCCTCGCCTTGGGGAGCTCCGGTCTTATTCGTGAAAAAGAAAGATGGATCTTTCCGCATGTGTATCGACTACCGAGAGCTGAATAAGCTAACCATAAAGAATCGGTACCCACTTCCTAGAATCGATGACCTGTTTGACCAACTCCAGGGATCGAGTGTTTACTCAAAGATTGATCTACGGTCGGGTTATCATCAACTCCGAGTCCGTGACAATGATATCCCAAAGACAGCTTTCCGAACTCGTTATGGGCATTACGAATTCCAAGTGATGCCATTCGGGTTGACCAACGCACCGGCCGTATTCATGGACCTTATGAATCGGGTGTGCAAACCATATCTTGACAAATTCGTCATTGTGTTCATCGATGATATCCTGATTTACTCTCGCAACGAGCAGGAACATGCTCAACATCTGAAAACCATTCTAGGACTTCTTAAACACGAAGAGTTATATGCCAAATTCTCTAAGTGTGAGTTCTGGATTCGAACCGTTCAATTCCTCGGGCACGTGATTGACAGCCAGGGAATTCATGTTGATCCCGCCAAGATTGAAGCAATCAAGGGCTGGGAGTCACCGACCACTCCAACCGAAGTGAGACAATTCTTAGGTCTTGCTGGTTATTACCGCCGATTCATCGAAAACTTTTCAAGAATAGCTGTTCCCCTAACCACACTGACTCAGAAAGATAAGAAGTTCGATTGGACTGATAAACAAGAGTCAGCTTTCCAACTATTGAAAAACAAACTTTGCAGTGCACCGATCTTGTCCTTACCCGAGGGCACCGACGATTTCGTAGTTTACTGCGACGCCTCACACCAAGGACTTGGTTGTGTGTTGATGCAACGGGAAAAAGTCATTGCCTATGCCTCACGACAACTAAAAATCCACGAGAAAAACTATACGACCCACGACCTCGAGTTAGGTGTTGTTGTAACACCCCCAAGTTTAACGAGTTGCGGAAGCATACATTGGGTGTTACTAATCAATATACAAAGCACAAGATTAATAGTAAACGACCTCTAAATGAGACGTTTGTAAAATAGTTACATTTCATAATTAATAATCGTTTGAAAACCGTAGGTTTTCGTTACAAAAGTATGTAAGCCTAGAGTCCGCGTATGTGGCGGGAGATTCTATTACATAACCCTAGTTACAAAAGATAATGCTAAGGAATCTCCGTTAAATGCAGTTTGGAAATCATGCGACTCTAGCTAGAAATCCTGGAGTGATCCTACTCCGTGAGTGTACCTGAGATACAAAGCTAAAAAGTGTCAACCAAAAAGGTTGGTGAATCTCACAGGTTTAGTAATAAGTAGGTGTCATGAACCACAAGTATGTACCCGTATTGCTATCCAGCAAAGTAAGTAAATCAGTTTATCAGTACAGTGCCATGAGCTCATAAGTTGAAGCTTAACCGTGTAGTGTGAAATAAATCACGTACCCCCGTGAGTGCTATCCGCACACTCATATGTAACAAATACTAATATGTCTGTTTCTACGTGTAAATCAGTACGTGGTGGCGCTACCACCCCAGACAGGGATTGTCAGTCCCAGATGGATCCATCTACTAGTAATCGCGCTTAAGTCCATAACTAACAACTTACGATAAGGAGGCTTTCAGTGGATAAAAGTAACTCATGCGTTTGTTTGTAATCAGTAATGTTTTCAGTTCAGTACATTGTGTTCATGCGTAAAAACAGTTGCTAAGTATCTCACCCCGTATGTAAAACAGTAAAAGTGGGGCTGTAAGACTCACCTGAGTCGAGCAGTGGTAACTAGCAAGTAGTAGTAAAGCAAGTAGGTTCTCCGAACCCGTAACCTTCTAGTGCCTAAACACGTAAGGTTAAGTAAGTAGATGTCTCGCAAGACCATCTAGGCTAGTTGTTCATACAACCCGTTGTGTGTAATGTTGGTTCGTTCTCGTTTGTATCAAAGTAGACGGCCCGTTGGTGATTTGTTATAATTAAAGTTTATCATTTATAACGCAATTTAGTGTAATTGTAATAGAAAGTATGTTCTATGACGTTTGTTAAGTCGTATGACATAAGTATTTGAAGTTGTGTAAGTTCGACACTTAGTAAAATCTGACTTTTCAAGGTTCTGTCATGTGCGACGTAGCGTGCGACGTAGGGTGCGACGTCAGGTGCGACGTCGGGTGCGACGTCAGGTGCGACGTCGGGTGCGACGTCGGGTGCGACGTGGGCATGTACGTCGCATGATGCGACCTTCGCAAATCAATGCGACGTAGGAGGCAGCGTCGCTAATGCGACGTTGAGGTTTTTATGCGACGTAGGCCGCGACGTCACAGAGGCCCCTGGCCAAATGCGACGTAGCGGTCTGATGGCCGGAATTTTTGTCGAAAACGAGTTTTCCGGTTTCCGTTTGGTCCAAATCTTTTACCCAACCCTTATATGAACATATTAAGCCTATTTAAACCATAAATTAGTAAAAATGATCAAAAACGAGAGATGTCGGGATTTGTCGGAAACTTACAAAGTGTCGGATTGAAAATCCGAAAAGATGAAGTTGTAGATCGTGTGATGGTGAACGTTTTCTTCTAAACGGTCAAGTGGATTCGGTTGCGTTTAGTGGTAGTATTTGGTGGTTTTGATGGTGGTGGTGTGTTTGGTGATTAGAGAGAAAGAAAAGAAGAGAGAGAAAGAAAAGAGAATTAATGAAAAGAAAGGGTGGGAGGTGATGATGTAGGTGGAAGCCTCATTTTCAGCTCCCGTCCCCCGTGCTTCGTGCGGTGTTCGTTTTCTCCGTCGTTTAAACGTTAAATAATTATTTTACATCTTAAATGGTAGGTTTTAAATACAAATAATTACGCGACATTTCTATTCAAATATTTTACAAATAAGTTTGAATACCTTTGTTTTTAAATCGGGTAAACTTTGATCGAGTGATACGAGGTAATTATTAATTATCATAAAAATAGCGTTTCGGTCATAATTGCGTTATTTTAGTTTATAAACATTTGTCCACCAACGTCCGTGTTAACCGAATAGAATTTCATTCTATTTAAGTTGCGTACGATTTAATCAAATCGCAAAGTTGTATATATTAACCAACATATAATCTGATACATAAATTAGCCTAATACAGAACTAATTACATGTATTAACAAAGAGTTAGGCGCTAATACTAGCCCTAATTTGGCGGTTGTTACATTCTCCCCTTGTTAAAAGAATTTCGTTCCGAAATTAGCTCGATTGCACGGTTGGTGCGTTATCAGGGAAGAGATGTGGGTATTTCAGTCGCATTTGGTCTTCCCGTTCCCAAGTGAATTCAGGACCACGCTTAGAATTCCACCTGACTTTTACGATGGGAATACGACTCTGTTTTAGTTGTTTGACCTCGCGGTCCATGATTTCCATAGGTTTCTCAACGAAATGAAGTTTATCATCGATCTGAATTTCGTCGAGCGGTATAATCAGTGTCTCATCAGACAGACATTTCTTCAGATTAGAAATGTGGAATGTGTTGTGAACGCTGCTAAGTTCAGCAGGAAGTTGCAGGCGGTATGCCACTGGACCAATCTTTTCAAGGATTTCGAATGGCCCGATGTATCTAGGATTTAGTTTGCCTCGTTTTCCGAATCGAATGACACCTTTCCACGGTGCCACTTTGAGAAGTACCTTGTCCCCTACTTGGAACTCAAGGTGTTTGCGTCTCACGTCAGCATAGCTTTTCTGACGATCACGCGCGGCTTTTAGTCGGTTTTGTATGCCGACGATCTTTTCAGTTGTTTCATGTATGATTTCTGGACCGGTGAGTTGTGTATCCCCCACCTCAGTCCAACAGATAGGTGATCGGCACTTACGACCGTACAGTGCCTCGAAGGGTGCAGCCTTTATGCTGGTGTGATAACTGTTGTTGTACGAAAACTCGCACAACGGCAAGTGATTTTCCCAGTTTTTACCGAAGTCAACTACGCAGGCACGTAGCATGTCTTCCAGTGTTTGTATGGTTCGTTCGCTCTGGCCGTCGGTTTGAGGATGGTAAGCCGTACTCATATCCAGACGAGTACCAAAAGATTTTTGCAGTGATTGCCAGAAGCGAGAAGTAAACCGAGCATCTCGGTCGGAGATGATTGAGATGGGCACACCGTGTCTTGACACGATCTCCTTCAGGTAGATCCGTGTCAAACGTTCCATTTTATCAGTTTCCTTGATGGCTAGGAAATGAGCAGATTTAGTGAGTCGGTCAACGATCACCCAAATGGTATCGCAACCGTTAGAAGTTTTCGGGAGTTTAGTAATGAAATCCATGGTGATCTGCTCCCATTTCCATTGTGGTATTTCGGGTTGTTGTAGCAAACCGGAAGGTTTCTGGTGTTCAGCTTTAACCTTGGAACAAGTAAGACACTTGCCAACATAGGTTGCAATGTCAGATTTCATGTTGGGCCACCAGTACATTTCCTTGATGCCGTGGTACATTTTGTCGGCACCGGGGTGTATAGAGTATTTAGACTTGTGAGCTTCATCCATCACCAAGTCTCGCAGGTTCCCAAAACTTGGTAACCAGATTCGATTCGAGAAGTATTTGGCCCCGTTAGATTTGGTTTCAAATTGTTTATCCATGCCCCGCAAGGCCTCGTTTATCACGTTTTCTGGTTTGAGTGCTTCGAGTTGAGCAGTGAGAGTTTGATTGATGAGGTCGTTGTGAATGGTCATACCGAGAGCTCGAACTCGAAGTGGTTTCACTCGTTCTTTTCTGCTCAAAGCATCGGCAACAACGTTTGCCTTGCCCGGATGATAGCGGATTTCGCAGTCGTAATCAGTAAGCAACTCGACCCATCGACGTTGCCTCATGTTGAGATCCTTTTGATCGAAAATATGTTGGAGACTTTTATGGTCAGTAAAGATTGTACACTTGGTACCGTATAAGTAGTGTCTCCAGATTTTTAGAGCGAATACAACAGCCCCCAACTCTAGGTCATGAGTTGTGTAATTCTTTTCGTGGACCTTGAGTTGTCGAGAGGCGTAAGCGATGACCTTGTCTCGTTGCATCAACACGCAACCAAGACCTAGGTGTGAAGCATCACAGTATACCACGAAGTCATCGTTGCCTTCGGGTAAAGATAAGATAGGTGCACTGCAGAGTTTTTGTTTTAGTAGTTGAAAAGCCGACTCCTGTTTGTCAGTCCAATCGAACTTCTTTTCTTTTTGAGTCAGTGCAGTGAGAGGTAGGGCTATTTTCGAAAAATTCTCAATGAACCGCCTGTAGTATCCGGCGAGTCCTAAGAATTGGCGTACCTCGGTCGGTGTAGTAGGTGCTTGCCAACATTTGATAGCCTCGATTTTCGAAGGATCGACATGAATTCCTTGATTATCAATGACGTGTCCAAGGAATTGAACGGTTTGCATCCAGAACTCACACTTAGAGAATTTGGCGTATAACTCTTCATGTTTGAGCAGCTCTAGGATGGTTTTCAGGTGTTGCGCGTGTTCTTGTTCAGTGCGCGAGTAAATCAAGATGTCATCGATGAAGACGATAACAAACTTGTCAAGGTAAGGTTTGCACACCCGATTCATAAGGTCCATGAACACAGCCGGTGCGTTGGTTAAGCCGAATGGCATCACTTGGAATTCATAATGCCCGTAGCGAGTTCGGAAAGCTGTTTTTGGAATGTCATCGTCACGAACTCGGAGTTGATGATAACCTGACCGTAGATCGATCTTTGAATAAAAACTCGATCCCTGAAGTTGGTCAAACAGGTCATCGATGCGAGGAAGTGGGTAACGGTTCTTGACAGTTAATTTGTTGAGTTCACGGTAGTCGATGCACATGCGGAAAGAACCGTCTTTCTTTTTCACAAACAGGACCGGAGCTCCCCAAGGTGAGGAACTTGGTCGAATGAATCCCTTGTCCAGGAGTTCCTGTAATTGAGTAGACAACTCCTGAAGTTCGGATGGGGCTAGTCGGTAAGGGGCTCGTGCCACGGGTGCTGCACCTGGCACAAGATCAATAGAAAATTCGACTTGTCTAGTTGGCGGTAGGCCAGGCAAGTCTTCAGGAAAGACTTCTGGGAAGTCTCGAACAATAGGCACATCCTCAAGTCGCTTCTCCACCGACTTTTTCTCCATAACGTGTGCGAGGATTGCCTGATACCCTTTTCTTAAGTATTTTCGGGTTTTCATGCAAGAAATGATGTTTATTCTCGTCCCACCGGTCTCCCCTTGTATGCTCAAAGTTCCACCGGTGACGAGAGGAATGCGTACAATTTTCTCGAAACAAACGATTTCGGCTCGGTGTTTGGACAACCAATCCATACCGACGATGATGTCAAAGCTGCCGATTTCGACAGGTATCAAGTCAATGGGAAAGAGCTCATTAGCTAAGTTCAGAGTGCAATTAGGTATCACACTGTCGGCCTCAATAAGTTTTCCGTTTGCCAATTCTATTGTGTACTTAGAATCTAAGGCAATAGGTGTAGTGTCAAGTAGTGGATAAAATTCGTCGGAAATAAAGCTCTTATCAGCACCAGTATCGAATAATACAGATGCAGTCAAGTTGTTGAGAAGAAACGTACCCGTGACCACATTCGGGTCTTGACGGGCTTCCCCAGATTTCAGTACAAAAGCTCTTCCTCGAGCATTGTTATTGTTCCTGTTGTTGTTGTTGTTCAGCTTCGGGCAGTCTTTCTTGAAATGCCCCGTTCCGTTGCACCCATAACAAGTCTTTGGTGCCGAGGTGTTGGTGTCAGTGGTGTTTGATCTACAGTCCTTAGCCAAGTGTCCAAATCTCTTACACTTGCTACAGGGACACGAACCAAAGTGGTGTCGTTGGCACTTGGAGCAGTAGGGCTTGGTTCCCTTGTATGCTCCCTTGTCATCAGTATTGGAGGTGTAGGCTTTAATGGTTTCAGGTTTCTTGGTTTGGTGGTTGTTGTGGTTATCGGACCATTTTCTTTTATTGTTGTTGTTGGAGGATGGAGTGGGTGGTTCTGGGTCCTCGTTCATGGCTAGAAGTTCATGGGCCAACCGAATGGCGCCGTGAAGGGTGGTTTGGTTTGATGAGGCGACATTTCCCCGGACAGGTTCCGGGAGGCCGCGGATGTATTTCTTAATCTTGTCGGGCCCAGTACCTGCCATAGCTGGGCGAAGAACAGTAAGTTGTTGGAATCGGGTGGTGTATCCGACGATATCAGTTCCTTGTACTTTTAAGTTCCAGAACTCTTCGTCCAGCTTGTGAAGTTGTTCGGACGGGCAATACTCATCAGTGAGCATTTTCTTCAGGTCCTCCCAAGGGAGTAGGTAAGCTGTGTCAATACCCACAGACTGGGTATAGGAATTCCACCACGAGAGGGCACCATCTTCAAGGGTGCAGGTGGAGAATTTGACCTTGTCGTCTTCCGCACATTTGCTGATGCGGAAAACTGATTCCATCTTTTCGAACCATCTGATAAGTCCGATGGCTCCTTCAATCCCCTTGAAGCTCAAGGGTTTGCAGTTTTGAAAATCCTTGTATGAACAAGGTTTAGCAGCAGAGGTTTCAGCGGCATCGCTGTTTCTTGTGGAACCTGGTGGAGTATTCCGAGCTAAGGCTTCAGTAACAGCCTGGGTTATGAGGGAGGTAATCTGGGCATCCGTGTAAGGTCTTGACTTTGGCGGCATGACTCTTCAATAAAAGAAATGAAGATACATGAGATTTTTGCAAGAAGGTTGTATGTATTTCAGATGTACATGTATAAAGGTGGTAATACATAACATCAATATGGAAAATGACAATTAATATGAGTTGAACAACAAGAAATATTTGATAGATGATGCTAGTTCAAAGGTTACATCCTACGGATGTATTACAAAAGGTGTCGGGAATTATCACATCCGACTGAAACATAAAGTAGTGCTTAGACAGTTACTAGATTACAGGATAAAGACTACACTAGTTTTAACGTAGATTAATTTGTTCCATCATCGTGACAAGACGGTCCACAGTGTTTGCAAGCCTGCTAGCTTGTCGGGCGTTGTCTTCTGCTAATGATAGTCGCTGTACCAATCCGCGGGTATATTCTTCCGTTTCCTGTGAGCGTTGTTCACACTCCTCAAGTCTGTGTTTCAAAAGAGTGGTTTCCACGCTTATCTCCACCACTCTGTTGAGAAGAATGTCCACATTTGTAACGGTGGTTTCGTGATTCTCAGAGACTTGTTCGATGCGCTCAAGTGCTGTAAGTCTCCAGTTTTCGTTTGTTTCCTGCAACACGACATCCATGGTGCGAAGTCGTTGCTCGTGTTGGTTCACCCTAGCAGCTAAGGCTGGCACGGTGAAGTGAGTGGAGTACGGGCCAGCTCGAGGTAACCTGTTGTTCCTCCTTGCTACCCTTGGGTTCTGCGACCCGGATTGAGAACGAGATGAATCGGATGGGATGGTTGCCATTTCTGAGACAAAGCGTTAGTAAGATTGAGGCCTATATTCATATAGTCCCTATATAATATAGCCTATTGAGTATCTAGCATAAACATGTTTAAGTCTCGGTTCTCTCGAAGTCAGAGTCTTCTATTGTACCCTGTTCAGCCATAACCCCTTTCAGATCTTACATCATTTTCGCTTAATTGTACATAGTTGATCAGGCTATGTTAAATTAAACTCGTATGATGTAATCACTGAACCGGTTATACCTAATAAGGGATACTGCCTAATGGTCATAGTCTAGGCTCACTAAATGCAACCTAGTTCACTACAACCTTAGGCTCTGATACCAATCTGATACACCCCCAAGTTTAACGAGTTGCGGAAGCATACATTGGGTGTTACTAATCAATATACAAAGCACAAGATTAATAGTAAACGACCTCTAAATGAGACGTTTGTAAAATAGTTACATTTCATAATTAATAATCGTTTGAAAACCGTAGGTTTTCGTTACAAAAGTATGTAAGCCTAGAGTCCGCGTATGTGGCGGGAGATTCTATTACATAACCCTAGTTACAAAAGATAATGCTAAGGAATCTCCGTTAAATGCAGTTTGGAAATCATGCGACTCTAGCTAGAAATCCTGGAGTGATCCTACTCCGTGAGTGTACCTGAGATACAAAGCTAAAAAGTGTCAACCAAAAAGGTTGGTGAATCTCACAGGTTTAGTAATAAGTAGGTGTCATGAACCACAAGTATGTACCCGTATTGCTATCCAGCAAAGTAAGTAAATCAGTTTATCAGTACAGTGCCATGAGCTCATAAGTTGAAGCTTAACCGTGTAGTGTGAAATAAATCACGTACCCCCGTGAGTGCTATCCGCACACTCATATGTAACAAATACTAATATGTCTGTTTCTACGTGTAAATCAGTACGTGGTGGCGCTACCACCCCAGACAGGGATTGTCAGTCCCAGATGGATCCATCTACTAGTAATCGCGCTTAAGTCCATAACTAACAACTTACGATAAGGAGGCTTTCAGTGGATAAAAGTAACTCATGCGTTTGTTTGTAATCAGTAATGTTTTCAGTTCAGTACATTGTGTTCATGCGTAAAAACAGTTGCTAAGTATCTCACCCCGTATGTAAAACAGTAAAAGTGGGGCTGTAAGACTCACCTGAGTCGAGCAGTGGTAACTAGCAAGTAGTAGTAAAGCAAGTAGGTTCTCCGAACCCGTAACCTTCTAGTGCCTAAACACGTAAGGTTAAGTAAGTAGATGTCTCGCAAGACCATCTAGGCTAGTTGTTCATACAACCCGTTGTGTGTAATGTTGGTTCGTTCTCGTTTGTATCAAAGTAGACGGCCCGTTGGTGATTTGTTATAATTAAAGTTTATCATTTATAACGCAATTTAGTGTAATTGTAATAGAAAGTATGTTCTATGACGTTTGTTAAGTCGTATGACATAAGTATTTGAAGTTGTGTAAGTTCGACATTTAGTAAAATCTGACTTTTCAAGGTTCTGTCATGTGCGACGTAGCGTGCGACGTAGGGTGCGACGTCAGGTGCGACGTCGGGTGCGACGTCAGGTGCGACGTCGGGTGCGACGTCGGGTGCGACGTGGGCATGTACGTCGCATGATGCGACCTTCGCAAATCAATGCGACGTAGGAGGCAGCGTCGCTAATGCGACGTTGAGGTTTTTATGCGACGTAGGCCGCGACGTCACAGAGGCCCCTGGCCAAATGCGACGTAGCGGTCTGATGGCCGGAATTTTTGTCGAAAACGAGTTTTCCGGTTTCCGTTGGGTCCAAATCTTTTACCCAACCCTTATATGAACATATTAAGCCTATTTAAACCATAAATTAGTAAAAATGATCAAAAACGAGAGATGTCGGGATTTGTCGGAAACTTACAAAGTGTCGGATTGAAAATCCGAAAAGATGAAGTTGTAGATCGTGTGATGGTGAACGTTTTCTTCTAAACGGTCAAGTGGATTCGGTTGCGTTTAGTGGTAGTATTTGGTGGTTTTGATGGTGGTGGTGTGTTTGGTGATTAGAGAGAAAGAAAAGAAGAGAGAGAAAGAAAAGAGAATTAATGAAAAGAAAGGGTGGGAGGTGATGATGTAGGTGGAAGCCTCATTTTCAGCTCCCGTCCCCCGTGCTTCGTGCGGTGTTCGTTTTCTCCGTCGTTTAAACGTTAAATAATTATTTTACATCTTAAATGGTAGGTTTTAAATACAAATAATTACGCGACATTTCTATTCAAATATTTTACAAATAAGTTTGAATACCTTTGTTTTTAAATCGGGTAAACTTTGATCGAGTGATACGAGGTAATTATTAATTATCATAAAAATAGCGTTTCGGTCATAATTGCGTTATTTTAGTTTATAAACATTTGTCCACCAACGTCCGTGTTAACCGAATAGAATTTCATTCTATTTAAGTTGCGTACGATTTAATCAAATCGCAAAGTTGTATATATTAACCAACATATAATCTGATACATAAATTAGCCTAATACAGAACTAATTACATGTATTAACAAAGAGTTAGGCGCTAATACTAGCCCTAATTTGGCGGTTGTTACAGCTGTGGTCTTCGCATTAAAAATCTGGAGACATTATCTCTACGGTACGAAAAGCACCATCTTTACCGATCACAAAAGTCTCCAATACATATTCGATCAGAAAGATCTAAACATGAGACAACGTCGCTGGGTTGAGTTACTTAGTGACTACGACTGCTAGATCAAATACCATCCGGGCAAGGCTAACGTAGTTGCCGATGCCTTAAGCCGAAAAGAACGAGTGAAACCCCTTCGAGTCCGAGCACTTTCTATGACAATTCATAACGAGCTTCCTGCTCAAATCCTTACCGCTCAACTTGAAGCACTCAACGATGAAAACTTGAAAAATGAAGCCTTGCGAGGCTTGGATAAACAATTCGAAATCAAACCCGATGGAACTCGATACCTCTCTAACCGGGTGTGGTTACCCAAATTCGGAAACTTGCGAGATTTGGTGATGGCTGAAGCTCACAAATCTCGATACTCTATACATCCTGGTTCTGATAAGATGTATCATGATGTCAAAAGGTTGTATTGGTGGCCTAACATGAAAGCTGACATTGCCTTGTACGTCAGTAAATGCCTAACATGTTCCAAAGTCAAGGCCGAACACCAAAGACCCTCGGGGTTGCTCCAACAACCTGAAATTCCTAAATGGAAATGGGAACAGATTTCCATGGACTTCATTACCAAATTACCGAAAACATCGAGTGGTTGCGATACCATTTGGGTGATCGTGGACCGTCTCACGAAATCTGCTCATTTTCTGGCCATCAAGGAAACCGACAAGATGGAGCGTCTGACTCGCATCTATGTCAAAGAAATCATCTTGCGACACGGTGTACCTATCTCGATCATCTCGGATAGGGACAGCCGTTTTACTTCTAACTTTTGGCAATCATTACAGAAATCTCTTGGTACTCGTCTGGATATGAGTACTGCTTATCACCCGCAAACCGATGGCCAAAGCGAGCGAACTATTCAAACACTGGAGGATATGCTACGAGCCTGCGTAGTTGACTTCGGTACTTCTTGGGAAAATCACTTACCGTTGTGCGAGTTCTCGTACAACAACAGTTACCATACCAGCATAAAGGCTGCACCCTTCGAGGCACTTTACGGGCGTAAATGCCGATCACCTATCTGTTGGACTGAGTTAGGAGATTCCCAACTCACGGGTCCAGAAATCATTCAGGAAACTACTGAGAAAATCATCGGTATTCAAAACCGGCTGAAAGCCGCACGTGATCGTCAGAAAAGCTATGCTGACGTGAGACGCAAACACCTTGAGTTCCAGGTAGGGGACAAGGTACTTCTCAAAGTGGCACCGTGGAAGGGTGTCATTCGATTCGGAAAGCGAGGCAAACTAAATCCTAGATACATCGGACCATTCGACATCCTGGAAAGGATTGGTCCAGTGGCATACCGCCTGCAACTTCCTGCTGAACTTAGCAGCGTACACAACACATTCCACATTTCTAACTTGAAGAAATGTCTGTCTGACGAGACACTGATTATACCGCTCGACGAAATTCAAATCGATGATAAACTTCATTTTGTCGAGGAACCTATGGAAATCATGGACCGTGAGGTCAAACGATTGAAACAGAGTCGTATTCCCATCGTAAAGGTCAGGTGGAATTCTAGGCGCGGCCCTGAGTTCACCTGGGAACGGGAAGACCAAATACGACAGAAATACCCACATCTCTTCCCAGATAACGCACCGTCCGTGCACCCAAGCTAATTTCGGGACGAAATTTCTTTAACAAGGGGAGAATGTAACACCTGCATAATTAGGATAATTAATTATGCCTAATTGTTTGTAACTAGTTGTAATTAGTATGTAATAGGACTAATTACAGGCTCTATTTGTATATATATATATATAAGGTGATTTATATATATGTGTGTGTACTTACGCGATTCGGATAAATCGTGCGAATTAACCGGACGGAGTCCGACACAGTTTACTTGGACGTTGGTGACAGAAATTTTCTTAAATAATGAGAACGTATTTTGTTATATAAAATACACAACCGAACGAGCATTATTTACATATTATCGCGACGACATTTTAACTAACGCAACAAAATGTAATAAACGCGACTTAATAATTAAAATATTGCGACAAATGTTTTCTATTAATTTCAAAGTATTTTTATTTAAATACTCTAGTTACATTTTAAAATATAAACGTTTGGTTAAATATTAAAAACTAGTGAATAAACGATTAGGACACGGAGTCAACACTGGGTTTTGGGGAGTATTTTCCCCTCCTTTCTCCTTTGGATCAGCCTACACCCTTCCCCCTCCTCACTTTCCCTTTCATTTTCACTTCTCCAAAAACACACACACCTCAAAAACACTCTCACTAAAAATACTACCAAATTTTTGACATCAAATCTCGACCACGAAAATTACATATTCGGAATCACCATCACGAGTGGAGCAAGAATATCAAGACCGTTTTCATCATCTCATCCTCCATTTAGCTCGATTTGCAAAAGTAAGAAATTTCTAAAACCTTAGATCTATTCAATTTGGTGTAGTGTTTTGATGTTTTGAAGTGTACACAACTTAGATATAACCTAATACATGTAGAATACACGATTTTATAGCTTAAAAATGGGTTAGATTTGCGTTTTTGGTCGGAAATTCTTGAAACCCGAAAGTTTCTGGGCTGGTGTTCATACATGCGACACAAGCCTTGTGTCGCATGCTATGTCGCATAAACCCGTTTATGTCGCACCTTGTGTCGTACCAATCCTTTAGTGTCGTAACCTTTGCGACACAATATTGTGTCGCACTCTATGTCGCATATTATGTCGTATTTTTATACGACACAACCCTTATGTCGCTATTGAATTAGCATCGCAAGCTTCTGCGACACAACCACTGTGTCGCAGAGATCTTGTGTCGCATCCTTCATGCGACACAACCCTTGTGTCGCATATAAACCCTTGTGTCGCATATTATGTCGCAGATAACAGAAAACTTGGAAATTTTAAAGGATTTTCACTATAGAAAAAGTCAAAGTTACTGTACAAAAAAGTCAAATTTTACTGTAGCAGTACTGTAGCAAATCTACTGTAGCAAAGTCAACATTTTAGAATTTTTGCTACAAACCGTCACCAACGGGCCAAACATGTTTTTTTTTCAACAAACGAACAATTACAAACATACGGACAAACATTGGCTATACTAGTTGTGTACAACTAAACGAAACGTCTCGTGAGACGCATACTTACATAACTTCATATGAATAGGCATTTGAAGGTTACGGGTTCAGAGAACCTACTTGCTTTACTTACTACTTGCTAATTGCAACTGATTACTACAAGACTCAGGTGAGTCTTACGGCCCCACTTTTACTGTTTTATCTTATTGGGGGAGATACATGCTACTGATTTTCTTGAACACAAGTACTAAACTGTTTACTATACCAAACGAAATTGCATGAGTTTACTTACAAACAGAAGTCTCTCCATCATATATCGTTAGTTATGGACTTAAGCGCGAACACTAGTTAATGGATCCATTAGGGAAATGACCCTCCCCACCCGGGGCAGTAGCGCTGCCACGTACTGATTTACACGTAGAAACGGGTGACTAATTATTCGTTACTGATGCTTGCTCATTTACGAGCATGTCACGGGAGCAAACTTATTACTTACGGGTTAAGCTTCGATTATGAGCCTCATGGCAACGGTATAAACTTACTTCTTACATTTGCGGGATTGCAAATACTGGTTTACGATTTCTAGATTGAAATTGCTGATTTTACGCCTGCGGGCATTACTGATGAAATCTCGTGTTCAAAGCTGATATTACTTACAAACCTGTGAGATTCACCAACCTTTTGGTTGACACTTTTTAGCATGTTTTCTCAGGTACCCGGATGGAGTAGGATTACTCCAGGATTTTAGCTAGAGTCGCATGATTTCAACACAACTGCATTAACGGAGATTCTTAGCATTATCTTTTGTATATTACGATTATGTAATAGAATCTCCCGCTATACGCGTGGACTCTAGGGGAAACTAGATTTTGTATACGAAAACACTAAGTTTTCAAACATTATATCTATGGAATGTAACTAATTTACAAACGTTGCATATAGATGTCATTTGCTTTATCTTTGTGCTGTGATATTTGATTAGTAACACCCCAAACTATGCTTCCGCAAAACAGTGAATTTCGGGGGTGTTACAGCGAAGCATGCACGTACAAGCAAACGAAGCACAAACGGGCAGCATATAGGGTCAGGGGGGCAATATACGGTGTGTTAAAGGCCGTATACGGTCTATGAAGGGCCGTATACGGTTGCCAAGGCCGTATACGGTCTTTGTCTGATTTCGTTCCTTGCTTAAAACGTCCGTATCTCCTTCGTTATGCGCCCGTTTGACCTGATTCTTTCGCCTGTGTCTTCGTAATTCCGTTACGCTTCTAATGGTGCCAATATCACTGAAATTGGATGTGTATAACTTTAGCATAGCCGAAATCACTTTATAGGAGTCTGTAACCGTCCAGTCTTCTTCGTTCTTTATCTGATTTGCATGATTCTTGATTTTCCCGTCTCAATTTTACCTATTAAAACATACCATAAGGTTAGAATATGTTTATCATAGGATAAATGAGGGTGCGAGAATTGGTTGCTGCTTATTTGCTCCGTTTTGCTTGTTATTTAGATGTTTTTATTGACTTTTGTAGCAACGTCTATATTTTGAGCACTTTAGTGAATTTTAGTAAATAATGATTGTTTTGGAATGTTTTCACTAAAGATGTGCCCAAAAAGTGTGAGATATTGTACTTAAAAACATGACTTTTTGCGTCACATCAGCTTCAGTTATCTATTCTTTGTCAAATTTCAATGAAAAATATCACAACAATTTCAAAGAGTGATAAACAAACCTGAATCCTTGGTTTAATCCGTGATCAAGCTACTTTACTCCCAAACTATACTCATGGCTTGGCGTAGCTTCTTCGTTTATCCAAAGCATCATGGATTTCCACAGCCGTAATCATGCCGTTTCTTTGAAAATCTTCACAAATCAACTATCTTCAAGATCCAGAAGGGATGCCCCCATTCCTACAAATGTGATACATACTTGGGCTGTGCCAATAATTCGGGATGAGGTCAACCTGATACGGTTGGACATGACGACGTTCAAGTGGTTTATGTTGGCCACTTGTTGAACTTTTATTCAGGATAAGCTAATCCCGAGTGTGGGTTAGCTTGGTTCGATTCGTTACTCTCCGTGAATTACGTGGATAACTTGTTAGAATGTGTAGAACGAGACCAAGGGTGGTGTGAATCGAATGAATGCCATCTAACGTGACGGACTTCAGTGATGAGCAAGGCTCAAACTTCAGAAGATAAACATGGAGAGAGAGAGAAAGCATATAGAGGCTCCTCTTTATTCTCGTAGAACAATCTTCTCATTTGATGTGTATCATCATCTTCTATTTATCTTCTTTCTTCAGGATACTAGGGAGATTTCCCCAATATATGCTTATTTCATCCATACACTCAGAATCTTGAGGAGATTCCCTCAAGATATTTAGAATAATCATGTTTCCAGGATTCTAATATTTTAGGATCCTGAGAAAGACCTTCAATTGCAAAATTTCTAAGTAACGTCAGGATCTTGAGAAGTTATTAAGATACTCAAAGAAGAAGAAAGCCAAGGAAACCAAGGCTACCAATAAGATTAGGATTCATATATCCTCCGTCTTTGGAAAATTGAGGAGATTCCCTCAATATATATTCATATTATACTGATGACCAAGATCCTGAGAAGATTCCCTCAGGATATTTCATATGTAAAACATATTGTAGGATAATGGAAAGATTCTTCCATTATAAAACTTGGATTCTTAGGATCCCGAGGAGATTCCTTCAGGATACACTTGGGATCATACAGATCTCAAGATAATGGGAAGATTCTCCCATTATAGGATCTTAACTTCAGGATTTTGAGGAGATTTCCTCATAATATCTTGAGACGTCACCTAAATGATCTTGAAATCAGGATTTAGAATCCTGAAACATGCATCGGCTTGAGAAGTGTTGAGACATAGATTGTGACAACAGATCTAGCTTGAAATAGGACTGGTGTAATTATTATTACGTTTGTATATTGGTTTAGATTTGTAAATGAATATTTGTTTTGTAAGTAATATTCGTTAAACATATTATTTTGTTAAGTTAGACGAATTATTAAATACGAAATAAATAAATACGTTTGATGCGAAGCGAGTCGAGTTCTCAGGTCGTGAGTCATAGCGAGGCGAGATGAGAACTGAACCCGTAGGCTAAGCTTGGAGAGCCGAAGTAATACTGGGCTTGGGCTTACGAGGCGAGTTGGGCTGGACTCGCAAAGGCCCATGCGAGCCGAGCCGAGATTAAATATATAAACGATTTTCTCTTGGAAAATCGTTAACACTTTCACACTTTTGCATTCTGCGATTCCAGCAAACTAGAGAAAACTTATTTACGGCTAGGCTTTGACGGTTCATCGTTTAAAGTTAAGCTTTGATTAAACGCAATACGAACTTACTCGTTATTAGTAAGATAAGATTGTATTGAGGGATTCCGCACCTTAATACTACAGATAACGAAGTTATCGATCCTAAGAACTAGGGACTTACATCTGGTATCAGAGCTTTCGGGCTAGATACGAGTGTGTTCGAAGGTTTTTGCAATATTGCGTTTTTGATTCGGATCGTTTTTACGTGCTTTCTTGCAATATTAACGATCAAAATCATTCTCTGGACGTTTTAGGGTTTGTTTACGGTCGAAATTTCCAGTTTCAATAGGCAAAATACCTTAAACTTTCATTTTTGGGTTTAACAGCCGTTTCGCGAGTCGAGATTAGGGTTACAGAGTAATCTGCGAACCGAGTTGAACTTGCGAGCCGAACTGAATCTTGCGAGTCGAACTGAATCTTGCGAGTTGAACTGAACTTGCGAGTCCACTTGCGAAACCAAATCACTTGCGAATCGACATCTGTTGCGATCCGAACTGAGACTTGCGAACCGAGATTCTGCGAGTCGAGCTGAGATTGCGAGTTGAACTGAGTCCTGCGAATTGAGATTTTCTGGTTTCGTGAAACAGTTTAACTCTACGTTTTTAAGATGTCTGACTTAAGTAGAATGATCGAGATGGAACATGAGGTGGGAAAGTCAAATGCTCCACCTAAGTTGTTGAATATCGAGGATTACTACAATTGGAAGGACAGATTTGAATCTTACTGTAGATTCCATGATTTGTCAATCTGGATGTGTATCAAAAATGGATACACGGCACCTACTCAAACTGTTCAAAATGCTATTGTGGTTCTTACCTATCCAAATATGAGTGATCAACAGAAGGAAGAGTACAAAAATGAAAATAAAGCGCATTCTTGCATTAAAATGTGCCTTCCTAAGGATATTGCTCATCAATTAAAATCTTTTCATACTGCTAGAACGCTCTGGGAAGCTCTAGAGAAAAGAGGTGAAGGTAGTCCACAAATGAGATCTAGCAAGAAGAAGCTCCTTGTAAAGCAGTTTACTATGTTTAAAGCTTTAAAAGGGGAAAGTCTTGATGCTTATATCACACGTTTCTACCATTTGTTAAGTGAACTGGAATATAATGAAATTACCCAACAAGAAGTTGATAAAACCGACAAGTTTTTTGAGGATTTGCCTTCTAAGTGGGAAATGTATGGTGTTATGATAACGGATAATGAAACCAGATATGCTACCATGACCTTAGAGCAAGTCATTGACAAGCTAAAAGGTTATGAGTTCTCCAAAAGGTCAAAAGATACTGATTCTGATCAGGTTCAGAACCCTGGGTTGTATCATGGAAAGACAAATCTTTCGACTGCGTCTGCTAGTTCGACCACTGCACTGTTAGTTGGTGATACTGGTGGAAATGGAGAGATGATATCTGAAGATCTGTGTTTTATTTCCTCCTCTGGTGGTGATACAAAGGAAAAGAAATCTGAGAAGTCACCTCAAGAGCATCAGAAGATGCCTATGAGTGTGAAATCTGCTGAACAGCAACTGTCTGTTCTTGCTTCCTTTGTGGCATCATATGAGAATTACATAGAGGGAAAGATAAATGATCATGTTCTGTTTGATGAGGATTATGAACAGATCGATCCAGACTATGTTGAGGAATTGGAACTTCAAGAGATGTTATCTTTAGTCTCAAGAAAAGTTAAAAGTTTCCTCAAGAGAACTGGTACAAAGTTGTTGGGCAATAGATCAGGGTTTGATAAAACCAAGGTCAGATGCTTTAACTGTCAGGGTGTTGGTCACTTCGCTAGAGAATGCCAAAGACCTAAGGTAGAAGCAAATAGGAAACAAGGTTCGGGAAGTACTTTATCTTCCAAAGCCTTAGTGGTGAAGCAGTTAGATGGCTCATATGACTGGAAAGCTGAGTCAGAGGAAGAAGCCTTGATGGCTGAAATTGAAGAATCAACTGCTAGACCAATGTCCTACATACCCACTGATGTAGAACAGAGAGTAGATGTGCCTGAGTCTGAAGTGAAGGCAAGTGATGATGACGTGCTATACATGGATTCAACTCCAGATATGAGTCCTGAAGAATTCGTGGCACGCATGGCTGAAGTACAAACTGACAAGAAGAAGGTATGTTTAGATATTCTTAATCTTGCTGATGTTTGTTACTTAGTTACTGATTTACAATCTCAGGTTAGTGTGTTAACTGTGTCTAATAGCAATATGTCATCCCAATTGAATTTGGATAAAGAATCCTATAAGACTGTTAGATCTGAACTTTACCAAGCCCTTTTGGATATTCGTAGATTAAGTGATGATAAACAGGCCTTAAAGGACAAAATTAAGTCTGATGTTTCGGATAAGACCAAACTTAGAGATACCATAAGTGAAAAATCTGTTATCATAGATGGACTCTATATGAATATCAAGGACTTAAATGTATCCCCTCCTTTTAATGCCAATTACACTCCTATTCCTGAAGATTCTGAAATGACTGAAGTTAATCCTGAGATTTCAGTAGCTGATAAACCTGAACATTCAGAGGCACAGAAGGATGTTATTAAGAACCCTTCATCAGATAATAGTAAGGTTTCTCATTTCACCAAAATACATTTTGTATCGGGTGGAGTGATTAACGATGCTAAGACTGATGATAAGGTTGATAAGGAACATATTGAACCTTTAGTGCCTAAGACTCCGAATGAGAAAGCAAAAGTGAGTAAATCACGAAAGCAGATGTCTTGCTTCAAGTGTCACCAAAAGGGACACGTAGCTTCGTGTTGTCCTAACAAAAAGCCGGAAGCATCACATAAGCTAGTGATTGATGAAAAGACACCGTCTGACTCTAGTATGAATATAGATGGGTTAGATATCAAATCTAAGATAGGCATTAAACCTGTTAATATTCTTAAGAGAGAAGGTAAACATAGTGTCTCCCCTCCTAAACCTAAATGATCATATACCCTAAGTGATAATTCTGTCTATAAGCCTAGGGACATGACACCGTCGAGGTTTAGAAATCAAAGTAGAGGCCATAGTCTTTATGAGAGTGGTACTACTTCGCGATCAAATGAGTTTAATTATAACTATTATAATAGAGCTCATAATTCAGTGCCTAGGAGGTTCTCCTCAAATTCACCTCTTAAGGCTGATCGTCCACAAGCTCAAGCTTCTACGAAAGTAACCAAAGCTCCTGATGGGAAGGATGGTTATTTTAAAGAGCTTAAGTTTGTTGATGATAAGGGACAATCCAAGACCGTAATGGCTTGGGTCCCTCTCGACAATTGATCTTGTATTGTGTTATGTGCAGGAGCATGCTGTGAACAAGGACAGCTGGTGGTATGTGGACAGTGGATGCTCGAGGCACATGACAGGAGAGAGAAGTCTACTGAAGGACTTCAAAGACAGTCTCAAGCAAAAAGTCAATTTTGCAGGAGACAAAGGAGGAGTAATTTCGGGAAAAGGAAAAGTTTCAAATGGAGCTTTGACTCTTGAGGATGTGAACTATGTTGAAGAACTAACTCACAACCTAGTGAGTGTTTCCCAAGTCTGTGATAGAGGACATCCAGTTCATTTTAATGAAAAGGAAGCCTTAATCTTGAAGCCGGGTTTCATAATTCCCGAGAAATGGATATTGATGAGGGCACCAAGGAAGAAGGACATCTATGCTATCAACATGGGTGTTCCTAATTCTTCAATGGTGTCTACATGTTTGTTATCCAAGGCTTCAGAAACAGACGCACTATTATGGCACAGGAGGATGGCACACCTGAACTGGAGAAAAATGAACTATATAACCAAAAATGGTTTAGTTCTGGGTGTACCACTGAAACGTTTCGAGTCTGAGGATAAGTGTGTCACTTGCATGAAGGGAAAGCAGCACAAGAAACCACACAGACCTAAGACTGAAAACTCCAACTCCTTGCCATTTGATTTGCTACACATGGATCTCTTCGGCCCTATAAGCAAAAGAAGTCTAGGTGGCAAATGGTACTGTTTAGTTGTCACAGATGATTACTCTAGATTCTCGTGGGTATTCTTTTTGGGATCTAAGGATGAAACTCCTGGAATTCTTATTGAATTCTTTGATCTAGTTGAGAATGTATATAAGACGAGAGTTAAGCGTATTCGTAGTGATAACGGAACAGAGTTCAAGAATTCAACGTTGGATATCTATTGCTTAAGCAAGGGGATAATTCATCAGTTCAGTGCACCTTATGAACCTCAACAGAATGGTGTTGCTGAAAGGAAGAATAGAACGTTGATAGAAGCTGCAAGAACAATGCTTGCTGATTCAAAGCTTCCGGTCATCCTTTGGGCAGAAGCAGTGAATACAGCATGTTATGTTCTAAATAGGGTTCTTACGGTTAAGAAGCTGAACAAGACATGTTATGAGCTTTTGAACAATAAGAAACCAAACTTGAAAGGGTTTCAACCCTTTGGAGTTTCATGCACCATATTAAAGACCGGACATCAAGCTAAATTTGGTGAGAAGGCTGACGAAGGATATTTCCTAGGTTATATGCCTAATTCACCAAATAAGAGAGTCTTTAATAAAGTCACGGGACGTTTGGAAGTAGTTTATAATATTGAGGTTACGAGCTACTCACCTGATGTTCACAAGGGCTTAGATTGGCAATTTGATTATTCTGATCTTTTTGCATCTTTTAAAGTCCCTGTTAGTGACTTTGTCAGTGATTCAGAGATAGCTGAACATTTAGTGTCTGAAGATGTGGATACCGACCATACTTCACCATCGAGTGTTCCGACTTCTGGAATCAAGACAACTGTTGATCCAAATCAACCATCTACTAGTGGATCTCAAAAATTCAAAGTAGAAACACCTGTAAGTGATGAAGAGCTAATGCAAAAGTTAGTTGATTATATCATCACTCCTCTGCGAGAGTTAAGAATATCTTCGGGTATTGATAACTCACATTTATCTAGAGAGGGTGTACCAGATTTGGAAGACACTGAGGAACAACAACACAGTGTCTATGAGGAAATCGGTACTAACTTAGAAGATGAGATTCCAATGGAGCCTGTTACTACGACGAGAACGAGTAAGAATCATCCGATTGACAACATTATCGGTGACATTAATACTCCGGTTCAAACGAGGAATCAATCAAAAGCTAGTACATCTGAAAACCTTGAGTACCCAAGCTTGTATTCTGAAATGAAAGAGACAGGGATTCCTAATCAATGTCTATATTCATGCTTTATCTCACAAGTCGAGCCTAAGAATGTACAAATGGCTTTAAAGGAGAACTCGTGGGTAGAAGCTATGCAAGAAGAACTGTCACAGTTCGAAAAGTTACAAGTGTGGGAATTGGTTGATCTACCTAAGGGAGAATATCCGATAGGCACTAGATGGGATTTTAAGTGTAAGAGAGATGATCGGGGAATCATTACTCGCAATAAAGCTCGTTTAGTGGTACAAGGTTTTAACCAAGAAGAAGGAATTGATTAAAACGAGGTGTTTGCACCAGTTGCTAGGCTTGAAGCAATTAGGATATTCTTAGCATTTGCTTCATTCAAAGGTATAAAGGTTTACCAGTTGGATGTTAAGAGTGCCTTTTTGCATGGCAAAGTAGAAGAACTGGTGTATGTTGCTCAACCGCCAGGGTTTGCTAATCCTGAGTATCCAGATAGAGTATATCGATTGAATAAGGCTCTATATGGACTACATCAAGCACCAAGGGCGTGGTATGCAACACTGTCAACGTACCTACTTAATAATGGTTTTTCAAGAGGGTCGATTGATAGTACACTATTTGTAAAGTGGAAGAAGAAGGACTTTCTATTAGTGCAAGTATATGTTGATGATATCATCTTTGGATCTTCTGATGAAAAGATGTGTCAAGAATTCGAGAAAGTCATGAGAAGTAGGTTTGAGATGTCGGCAATGGGAGAATTGAACTTCTTCTTAGGGTTACAAGTTGACCAAAAGAAGGATGGATTCTTTATTCATCAATCTAAATATGTAAATGAGCTACTTGAACGCTTTAAGATGGATGAAAGTAAGAGTTTCAATACTCCAATTCCAGTCAATCACAAACTAGGTCCAGATACATCGAGTGATCAGGATGTGGATCCAACTCTTTATCGAGCCATGATTGGATCACTAATGTATCTAACTGCCTCTAGGCCTGACATAATGTTTGCTGTTTGTTTATGTGCAAGATATCAGGCTAATCCGAAAGAGTCTCATATGACAGCTGTAAAACGGATCTTTCGCTACCTCAAAGGGCAACCGAAGCTGGGCCTTTGGTATCCGATTGAAGGAGACTTAGATCTTGTTGCATATACTGATTCGGATTATGGAGGATGCAATCAGAATAGGAAATCTACGACCGGAGGATGTCAATTCCTAGGAGGTAGATTAGTATCCTGGCAGTGCAAGAAGCAAACGTCTATGGCTATCTCAACATGTGAAGCTGAGTACGTTGCAGCTGGCAGCTGTTGCTCTCAAGTCCTTTGGATACAACAGCAACTGCGGGATTATGGGTTAAACATAACCAATACTCCTATGATGATTGATAACGAATCTACTATGTCGATCACCAACAATCCGGTGAAGCACAGTAAGACTAAACACATTGATATTCGACATCATTTCATTAGAGACTGTGCTGAGAAGAACTTGATAAAGTTAGTTAAGGTTCCATCTTTGGATAACTTAGCAGACTTATACACCAAGGCGTTCGACAGAGCAAGATTTGAGACGTTGGTTCAACTTAATGGAATGAGAAATCCAGAGTGATTAGTCTTCCAAGGGTATTTTTGTAATATTTAGTAGTATTTTAAATTTTTGCATACTTATTAAAAAAAAAAAAAAAGGGGGGGGGGGGGGGGGGGGGGGCGTATGGCATTCATTTGCTTGTTACCTGAGGGGAATCGCCTCCAATAAAAGAACAAAAGTAGTTCTTTTAGAAAAAGTTTAAGTTTTTATCTGCAAAAACTGGGGAAATGATAGTACATTAGGAGAATAAGTTTCACAATAATAAGCTTAAGTCCTAAGTGTGATATGTTGGTAGGTTCACATAAAGCTATTATAGAACTACAGCAGTTCTATCAGGTATGTGTTTATATTTATTTGATTATACACCTATATCCACAAGTTATAATTCGTCTATTTTATGTAAAAGTTGGATAGCTTCATCATATGATATACTGGTAGGCAAACTATATAAAATTTTCTAAGCCTAAGAAGTGTATATAATTACTTGTTTATTATCAGGTGTTACTATCTTATGATGTATGACATGTGTCTTAATTGTTGAATGATGGTATTGCCATACACTGTTGCTGTACAATTTAAATTTGACAAATAGTAGCAATATGGGTATTAACTTAA
This sequence comes from Helichrysum umbraculigerum, assembly GCA_949592205.1. NCBI lineage: Eukaryota > Viridiplantae > Streptophyta > Magnoliopsida > Asterales > Asteraceae > Helichrysum > Helichrysum umbraculigerum. Next base: position 6,512,529 of record CATIUR010000009.1, on the reverse strand, counting down.
TTACTGGTGACTTTGTTGTACTGAGTACAGACCTGAAGCCTTTAATTAAATTAATATCCTCAAATGTATATTGAACTAGAAGGGATCCTCTGTTGTACTAAGTACAGACCTGGATAACATAGCATACTCACGGTATGTCTGATATTTGTCTAAATCCAAAATTCAAGTGTACGTTACATTAAAGTAACCACTACCTTGTCTTAAAATCAGTGTTATGTGTTTTACTTGAAATTCTTCAGTATATCATATCATAGGAAGCATTTGATAATATTCATACTAACAATAAAATGATTGCTTAGAACATGAAGTATAATTTGTTTATGTGGATCATAATACCGGTAATCGTCTTGAACTATCTAAAAATTAAATATTCACTTTATGTGAGTTATATGTTTTTATCAATTATACTATGTGGATAAAGGTATCTAAGATATAATTTTATAAATATACATGTGTAGATGATAAAATTAGTTGTAATTCTATGATAATTTATTTGAATTTCAAGATGCTTGTATACTAACAATCCACTTAGACTTTTTAAGAAATTCATAAGTGCTTATTCTTTCTAATATGATCCCTAAGCAGTTAAATTCTTAATTAGTTTAATTATGTACTTGTTTTATTTAAAAGTGATTAATAAAATGGTACCTGATACCACTGTTTGTTTTATCTGTTTTTATTTATTTTTAGCTTTGTGATTAAATAAAGGTTTTGTTACTTTATTTTATTTTAATAAGAGTTACCCTTTGGAATTAAATTATACTGAGTTGTCTCATTTATTGTTGAACAAATGTAACAAATTTACAAGTGAAAGTTAAGTTTAATTTAGACTTGTAAAAATGACGGGTTTTATTTGTACTTAGAATTAAATTCGCAAAGCATTTAAATCCTGCGAGTCGACCTAACTTGCTGATCGAGATCACATCTGGCGAATCGAGTTTTAAAGTATAAAGGGGGTCAAGCGAGTCAACCAACCCACCGAACCCACTTTTCTTCGCGAGTTCACTTACACTCTGCGAATCCACTTCACGGCAAAACGAAGTGAAAACGTATTTTCGTTTGATTTCGATTTTACGACGAAGGGAACGAGTTTTTCAATCCGTAGACTTTATACATCTTTACTTTGCGAACATTTTGAGGTATATAACAACGGATTTCACCGTGTAATTAATGAGAAATCGAAGTTTTTATAAACTTAGGGTTTCGGGTTATAAACGAACTGATTCACGTCGATTAAGGATGTTATTTATCATGAAACTTTAGGGTTAATGATAAACGATGCTTAATAAACGTAAAACAATCGATAGATCATGTTGAAATTAACGGATTAATCGAGTTTTAAAAATCAACTCGCGACGGCTGTTCGTCAAACGAGTTGAGATTTCACCTCGCTACGCAGACTGAACGAAACGAGTTGAGATACTTAAGCGAGTTGACTTGTTGACTTCGCGAACCTAGTTTATCTATGGATCGACTTGGTAGGCGAGTTGACTGGTTTGGCGAGTTGACTGGCGAAACGAGATGAACTCACCTCGCCACGCCAATTTTAGCGAATCCAGAACTTGAAAAATGTTTTATTTTAGTGATATAAATGTTAAGACATTTGCTTGTTACCTGAGGGGAATCGCCTCCAATAAAAGAACAAAAGTAGTTCTTTTAGAAAAAGTTTAAGTTTTTATCTGCAAAAACTGGGGAAATGATAGTACATTAGGAGAATAAGTTTCACAATAATAAGCTTAAGTCCTAAGTGTGATATGTTGGTAGGTTCACATAAAGCTATTATAGAACTACAGCAGTTCTATCAGGTATGTGTTTATATTTATTTGATTATACACCTATATCCACAAGTTATAATTCGTCTATTTTATGTAAAAGTTGGATAGCTTCATCATATGATATACTGGTAGGCAAACTATATAAAATTTTCTAAGCCTAAGAAGTGTATATAATTACTTGTTTATTATCAGGTGTTACTATCTTATGATGTATGACATGTGTCTTAATTGTTGAATGATGGTATTGCCATACACTGTTGCTGTACAATTTAAATTTGACAAATAGTAGCAATATGGGTATTAACTTAATTACTGGTGACTTTGTTGTACTGAGTACAGACCTGAAGCCTTTAATTAAATTAATATCCTCAAATGTATATTGAACTAGAAGGGATCCTCTGTTGTACTAAGTACAGACCTGGATAACATAGCATACTCACGGTATGTCTGATATTTGTCTAAATCCAAAATTCAAGTGTACGTTACATTAAAGTAACCACTACCTTGTCTTAAAATCAGTGTTATGTGTTTTACTTGAAATTCTTCAGTATATCATATCATAGGAAGCATTTGATAATATTCATACTAACAATAAAATGATTGCTTAGAACATGAAGTATAATTTGTTTATGTGGATCATAATACCGGTAATCGTCTTGAACTATCTAAAAATTAAATATTCACTTTATGTGAGTTATATGTTTTTATCAATTATACTATGTGGATAAAGGTATCTAAGATATAATTTTATAAATATACATGTGTAGATGATAAAATTAGTTGTAATTCTATGATAATTTATTTGAATTTCAAGATGCTTGTATACTAACAATCCACTTAGACTTTTTAAGAAATTCATAAGTGCTTATTCTTTCTAATATGATCCCTAAGCAGTTAAATTCTTAATTAGTTTAATTATGTACTTGTTTTATTTAAAAGTGATTAATAAAATGGTACCTGATACCACTGTTTGTTTTATCTGTTTTTATTTATTTTTAGCTTTGTGATTAAATAAAGGTTTTGTTACTTTATTTTATTTTAATAAGAGTTACCCTTTGGAATTAAATTATACTGAGTTGTCTCATTTATTGTTGAACAAATGTAACAAATTTACAAGTGAAAGTTAAGTTTAATTTAGACTTGTAAAAATGACGGGTTTTATTTGTACTTAGAATTAAATTCGCAAAGCATTTAAATCCTGCGAGTCGACCTAACTTGCTGATCGAGATCACATCTGGCGAATCGAGTTTTAAAGTATAAAGGGGGTCAAGCGAGTCAACCAACCCACCGAACCCACTTTTCTTCGCGAGTTCACTTACACTCTGCGAATCCACTTCACGGCAAAACGAAGTGAAAACGTATTTTCGTTTGATTTCGATTTTACGACGAAGGGAACGAGTTTTTCAATCCGTAGACTTTATACATCTTTACTTTGCGAACATTTTGAGGTATATAACAACGGATTTCACCGTGTAATTAATGAGAAATCGAAGTTTTTATAAACTTAGGGTTTCGGGTTATAAACGAACTGATTCACGTCGATTAAGGATGTTATTTATCATGAAACTTTAGGGTTAATGATAAACGATGCTTAATAAACGTAAAACAATCGATAGATCATGTTGAAATTAACGGATTAATCGAGTTTTAAAAATCAACTCGCGACGGCTGTTCGTCAAACGAGTTGAGATTTCACCTCGCTACGCAGACTGAACGAAACGAGTTGAGATACTTAAGCGAGTTGACTTGTTGACTTCGCGAACCTAGTTTATCTATGGATCGACTTGGTAGGCGAGTTGACTGGTTTGGCGAGTTGACTGGCGAAACGAGATGAACTCACCTCGCCACGCCAATTTTAGCGAATCCAGAACTTGAAAAATGTTTTATTTTAGTGATATAAATGTTAAGACATTTTTGTAATAACGTTTATATAATGGATTCATATTTAAATATGTATTAGACTTACGACTTTTTCGTTATAAGTTAAATACTTTTTATATAAGACTTGAGACTAAATTTTAGTAACAAGTTATATATATATGTTTAAATCTAAACTAGGATGTACGATGAGTTTCGATTCATAATACGTTGTAGTTTAAAGTGTAATTAATCGTGCATTAATGAAATATCTGTTATCTTTGTTTTACAGATATGACGAGACCTTTTGACAAGAGCCACAACATCTTAGTAGATCTGAATCTACAGGCCAAGTTGGCTGACAGAGTGGCTGATGTCTTGCGTTTTCTTGCACGATCGCGTATTAGATACGCTATTACGGCCAATCCACCGATTTCTCAGTCTATTCTGAACGATTTCTGGACGGATATCGTGTATGACGAATCTGTTAATCCACCAGAGATTATGACAACGGTTGGAGGACAGACGGTTGCGTTCACTGCTGGATATCTTCGTGAGGTATTGCAGCTAGGGACACCAGAACAAGAGAATGGGGATTTGGTGCTTCCCATGGATTTCATCGAGGGAGCTGTAGGCCGTATGGGTTATTCGGGTGATAGACGCGGGAACCAGTTTCAGAAGCCTCTGGTAATCGGCCAGTGGAGGTTTCTGTGGCACGTGATGAACACGGTGTTTGCACCGAAGAAGGGAGGCTTTGATGAGTTGAGCCCTGCCCTTATATCGGCTATGTTGTCCCTGGTTTATAATAAACCATACAGTTTTTGTGATCTTATTTTTGGAGAGATTGCACGACAGATTTCGGGTTCTGTCAGATCTAGATTTTTAATCTACCCGAGGTTTTGTATGCTGATCATCCGTGCGCGTCTACCGGATTTGGCTATACCCGAGCCGTACTTGGTTGTCAATACTATTGACCAATGGAAGGAGGGAGTGGTGAAACCTGAGGAACGACCACTTTTTGGGTGTATTGTTGACCCAAACTACGTTACACCACCAAATCATGGCTGGTTAGACGTTGCTCCTGCTGATGCTGCTGCTGTTGCACAACCTCAAGCTGAGGTGGACCATGCTGAAGATCCACAAGAGCTTCTCGAGGATGTTTTAGAGCAACCTGCTGGGGTACAGGTGAACCCAGACGTTGCTGCACAGCTTGTTCAGGAGGTGCTAGAGCACAATGATGATGCTACCAGTCCCTTGCTACGGGATAATGATAGTTATGTTGCACCACCTGAGGTAATATTTTATACTTCGTTGATAGATTATTCTTATTTAATCATATAGTATACTAGTATTACTTAATGCATACGATATTAGATATTTAGTTGATTAGATACTATGTCTAATTGTGAAATATAAATATCATTATGTACAGGATACTGAGTCTGTAGACCCAGAGGTCACTCGACCTGAGGGTGAACAGAGACAGACTGGTAGTTCGGCAGTTTTACCTGCTAAGGTATTAAAAGCTGAATAATCTTACGTATATATTGAACTAATATGATCGAGTTTTATGCTACAACCGATTGCAACATTGACAATGTCACAGGCCCAAATACATGTGATTTCATTTGTTGATCAAGCTAAATATTCTATACAAGATATTGACAAACCATGTTGATTTTGCATCAACAAACTCCCCCTTGGCAATAGCTTGGATATGTCTTCAAATCTTCAACTTTAGCTTGAGTATCTTCTAGCACTTATCCTCTCTCTGATCAACAACTTCGCTGAAACCTCCAAGAATCTGTCTGTTCAATAAACAAGTATCAACAAACTCCCCCTGAACAGCAGATTCATCTCGAACTCTTGAAGGATCGTCAGATGCAAGCATTTTGTTGTTGATGATGATGGATTCTCCTTTCTCTTCAAACTTTCTCCTTGGTCTTCTGATAAGTGTTGAACCGTGCTCAAATAACATAAACAAAAAAAAAAAAAAAAAAATTTGGTATATTGTATATTTGTATACTATATACAATTACAAAAACAAAAACAAAAAAACTAAACTGTAACTTTCGGAACCCATTTGAGCACGGTCCCAATCTTTCTTGTAATCTTCGAGACCTTCCGATATGATTCATCAATAAAATCCAAAGACATCGAATTCCACCTGAAATTTAAACATTTTGTTTCATTTCTGAATTCATTTCGCCGAACCGATGTCCTCCAGGAGAAAGGAACAAAATCTTTTCATCTATGTTGCACCATATGATGAAACCGGGGTGGTGCAAACGAAAACATTTGCTCACGAGTATAAGCATAAGGCTTCATTCGTCTCGATTCCGGTTGTTGTGTCGGTTTAAAATCTCTTGATTTCTTTGGAGATGTCGAAACCGAACTTTTCTTGCATTTAATGTGACCGGAATCATCACAACAATCAACCTTTTGATGATTACTTAATTTGGTTGATTGTATTTTCCCAGAACACTTTAAACACCTTTTATTCTTTTGTAAAGAATAATTAGTGAACTGAGAAAATTTCTTCTTCTCACACGAAGAACTATTCTTCCCATTTGAAGAATTATTCTTCTCACACGAAGATTTACGTTCGTAAACCTTCGTCACATCCTTTTCAGATACAGAGAGTCATTCACGAAGATCTTGAATAGTCTTTAATGCAAGCTCATGATCTTCTTGTAGCCTTATTAATTTCTTTTATTGGCTCTCAAATTCCAGAATACATTCTTCCATCCTGGAAACCTTTAACAGTAATTCATCCCGTTCATTCTCCATGTTGAGCACTTGGGTTTGAATTACTTTCAATTCTTCTTCCCTATTCTCAAGATCGACAATTTTTAAATTCATGACCTCACCTTCTTTCTCCAACGTAAGTATATGAGCTTCAAGAGCGTTGATTTTATCTTCTTTCTGTATCAATTCCTCTTTTAGCTCTTTGTCCGAAATCGTCACTCTCAACTTAGTATTACTTGCTATAAGAGAGTCCCACAAATAAAACGATGTTTCCATATTTTTGTAACAAGAAGCCACATCGTCTGGTAAACATGCCAAAATTGTTTCAAATGTCTTCTTTTCTAAATTCAAATTCTTTCTTTCTGTATCAGACATTTGATTTACTGTTTTGAAACCCGTAGGTATCTCTGAGAAAAATATATTTCCTGCGATTGTCGGTCTTTCATACGGCTCAGTAATGAAAATCCTTAAATTTGGATCATGCAATGTAATCAAATCTTCAAAGATAGTCTTCCATCGAGCAAAGTCCTTACTGAACAAGGACTTCAACCTTTCTCTCATGGTTGTACTTAAAAAATCCATACTCGAATTTAACGACACAAAAAGTTCGTTCAAAAATTTCAAATTTTTTTTGAGAGAAACGAAACTTTTTCAGAACTAAAATTAAGCACTTTTAAGCTTAAAAACAAAAATTGGTAATGCTGAATTTTTCACGAATTTACCAACAAAATTTCGTCGCTAAATGTCCAAAAAATGCTCGGGTAAAATGAAACTTTTTCAAGGCTAAAACTGAACACTTTTAAGCCTTCGAACAAAATCTGGTAATGCGAAAATTTTCCGCCAAATCCGTCGCTAAAAGTGTTCGAACAATTTTTTTTTTTTAAATATCAATCTTTTAGCGACGATGAGGCTAACGTCGCAGGTTATGTCGCACTTGAAATTGCGACGTCGTAGATGATGTCGCAGAAAACAAAAGATTCAATTAAGAATCGAAAAATGCGACGTTGAGGATGACGTCGCACCCAATGCAAGCGACGTCGCAACTTACGTCGCAACGTAACGTCGCAAAGACCAGTCAAGGTCAAAATTAATAACGTCGCAAGCGACGTCGCAACCAACGTCGCAGCTAACGTCGCAATGTCGCGGCAGCAGCTGCAGAAAACCCTAAAATCGGAGTTTTTCGAAACCCTTACGAATTTTGACGAATATGCTATGAACAAACCCCAAAAATTACTCCATAAATCGATCTGATCACCCCAATAAACTCAGAAACAATGAATAACCAATTAATCTTCAATACGCACCTTTGTTTAACCCAAAAACACGTTCAATAACGATTCAAACAACTCCTCCCGCTCTGATACCACATGTTATTCCCTGTGCGGATCTAGAAGCGTTGAATCACAGATTGTATATAGCGAAAATCAACAACCGATTAACAAGAACGTGAATCTAAATGAACACAATGATATAAATAATGTTTCTGTTTATTGATTAACAAAAACAAAACGATTAAGCACCAAACCAAACTCTCTGATCTCTCTCTGATTTTCGTTTTTCACACACACGAAAATGAACGAACTTCTAACAAATGAAACCCTAGTTGACTATTTATACGTTGGACCATTGGACCCTGCGACGTTACACACAACGTCGTAGGCCCAAACCGATTGCAACATTGACAATGTCACAGGCCCAAATACATGTGATTTCATTTGTTGATCAAGCTAAATATTCTATACAAGATATTGACAAACCATGTTGATTTTGCATCAACACGATTGTTCCTTCCCGAGGTTTTATGCCGGAGATCTAACAAGATCAAGGGTTTTCCTCGTATATCCGCGCGTCGATTGCATTTATTATTCATTTTCATCGTTTAATTTACATTTTATTGATTAGTTGTTACATAATCTGCATTATCCCGAAATTATCTTGAATTACATAAGTTTTCATGTTTGTCTCATTGTAAACGCTTGATTCATACAAAATCTGCATTATTTCGTTATTAACTTGCATTCTAGCTTGATTGTCTTGAAAATCACTATAAGCACTATACCCCACTTTACTAATTTGACCAAAATTTATACTTGTTAATTTTTGGCTGAAACAATTAGTACTGTATTATCCTGAGATAGATTAAGACTGGGATAATACAATATATTACTCTTTACATTGTCTTGTATATCTTATAATATATGCTTATTATAAGGATCCCAGATATCATGTATCTCGGGATCCCTTTGCTACTAATATTTTCGCGTGTTTAATATATCTTGACTAGGTCATGAAGACGTGTGGAAGTAGTTCCGATTTCTTTGGATCGTATATTATTCGAAGACTGCTTTGATATATGAAGAAGGGAGTCAACACGTGCGTAAAACTTGGTCAAGTGAACGTTGGAGACGCTCCATCATATCTCGGGGATGATCTCGGATATTTCGGAATTACTTGTTAACGACTTGTAGTATATATACGAGGCTTGAATGATCGAATAGGCTAACTGATATTCACCATTTGCACTCTAGTTACTCTCTGCAAACACTTGAATACTTACACATCACACCGATTCAACACTTAGACGATCATTCTTGCGCTCTTTAGCTTGTAATTCATTTTTATTTCAATAAGATAAACATAAGGCAAGGATCGATTGATCCTTCCCGAGGTTTTGTGCCGGCGATCTTCTAAAGATCAAGGGTTTTCCTCGTACATTCTCGTGTTCTTGCATTTTCATTTGATTACTTGTTCGATTCATTAATTTCTTGCATATAAACTGTATTATCCTGGAATCATCCTGGATTATACTTGATTTTAGCATTTATAAAACATTTATTTTTCACGGATTGTCATTTACAAAGTACTTAGTGTTGGGGCAAAATTTTATAGTCTAGATACAGGATCCTGAATTCTTTAGTTACTATTGAGAATTATATCCAGGATCTTGGATATATTCCGGATGAAGCTAAGACTAAGGATCCTGAGATAGTATGTATATATGAAATAGGTTATCAGGATCTTGGATGTACCTAGGATCCTGCTTGGATAAAGGATCCCGATTATGGATGAGTATTTAGATATACTCAGGATCTCACATATGTTTAGGATCTTGAATATGCAGGATCCCGGATATGTTAAGTATCTCGGGATCAGATGTTATTAATCTTTGTTTATCAGTTTATGTTCAGGATCCTGGATGATTAGGATCCCGGACGATCAGGATCCCGGATATGTTAGATATCCTGTAATCAAATGTTACTAATTTTTATTTGTCTGATTATGTTCAGGATCTTGGATGATTCAGGATCCCAAGTGGTCAGGATCCAGGATATATTCGGTATCCCGGGTAAAAAGCCACTAATCTTTATTTGACAGTTGTATATCTTGACCAAGTCTTGCAGGGTTAAAATGTGGGTCAATCATGCCATTATTTTCGGATCAAGGCTTAGTCAACTCAAGAAGAAGTCAAAGAAAACGTGGGATAATGAGTCAAGGTGGAAGACTGGAGGATCCCGAAAATCTCGGGATATCCCTGATTTTTAGGAAAGTTAGTTATATTGTATCTAGTATATAAATGAGGCATATGATCGATAGGAAACACACTGGAACACCTCCAACACTCTGCAACCTCATCATTTCACAATCAAAACACACTTTTTCACTTATCTTCTTCACCGATTCATCACTTTCATCACCAAACACATTTTAGATCGATCATATTGTGCTCTTTCATTGTATTATCCCGGATTTCAGCAATAAAGTCAACAAAGGCAAGGAACGAATGTTCCTTCCCGAGGTTTTATGCCGGCGATCTAACAAAGATCAAGGGCTTTCCTCGTAGATCCTTGTGTCGATTGCATTTATTTTACGTTTTTGTTACTTAATTTGCATTTTATTGATCTTTTGATCATATATTCTTCATTATCTTGAATTTTTCATAAGTTAACATACTGATTTTTTTTACAAACACTTATTTGATACAAAATCAGTCTTATGTTATTATTAAACTTGTGTTATTCTTCATTTTCTTGAATCATATCAATCGTTTTCATCACAAAACTGTGTTATCTTGGATTATAGTACATTATTTTGCATTACCCTTGCTCTTACTTGCATTTTTTATTAGTATTCACGTTTATTTCGCTTGTGATTATATTTTGATCATAAAATTTGCATTATTAATCAGTTTCAAGCATTTTCATAGGTCATAATCATATTTTTGTTGCATAACTAGCGTTATCCCGAAATTACTTGGCATTTTACTCAAAAGTTTCGTGTTAATCCTGTTAATAAACACTTGTTTCACTTAAAATCAGTATCATTTAAACCCTTAGTCTAATTTTTGACAAGTCTTCTGTTTGCATCATATTTACATTACGAAATTTATATTGTTTCATTATAATTTTACGTTTTTAGTCGATTATCTCGAAAATCATAACAAGCACACTACCTCACTTTACTGATTTGATCACTTAATTGCTTAGGGTAATTTTTGACCAAAACAATTTGGCGCCCACCGTGGGGCAAGTGGTGCTTTTCATAATCGATTTCTCGTAAAAATCCTTGTTAAATCATATTTTCCAAAAGTTTTCATCAAAATGTCGACACAAGAATGGTCTCTCTCTTCTAATATGCCATCATCGACCTCTGAGATGACTGGTCTACCTCTCACATTATCATAATCAAGGCTAGAAAATACGAATAGAAGGATGGTCTCTGTGGAATCTACTTTCTCAGGATCCGGGATACCAGATCAGGATCCCGTTATTATTTCTAACCTGGATATTTTGACTATGTTTACACAGGTTAAGGATCATCTTGGACGAGTGGAACGGAGCAACGAGATCCTAAGGAAAGATATGGAGAATTTGAGGACAAGGGATGATATCCTTATTACTCAAGTTGCTATTCCCATCCGGGGCAGGATCTCAGATTCTGACACTTCACCTCCCTCAGGATATCAAGGAAATTTTATATCCATGCAAGGAAGTACCGGGATCACGGATCCGGTTTATGCTACAGGGATCCCCATGACAAGGGATCATGAACGAAATCCAGGATCCTCATTCAGGATCCCAAATGATGGTAACATATTTACTAATTATTCTGCTGATAATACATTTAGAACTAACATTTTGCAGGATCCCGAAGTAAGCCATGATATGGCGAGAGAGTTGCAAAATTTGAAGGATATGATGTCCAATATTCCTGAAGTTATGCAACCTATACCTGAGGTCGCGCCAACAGCTCATATGATCCCAAGATTTTCACCTTCAATCTGTGATGTTGGGATCCCAAAGGGATTTTAAACTCCTGACATGGAGCTATATGATGGTACTACCGATCTAGAAGAACATGTAGCTAAATATCGAGAAAGGATGGATATTGTCCCCATCCCTGCAGATCTTAAGGAGGCATGTTTATGTAAATGTTTTGGCTCCACCTTAACCGGAACCGCGCTAAAGTGGTTACTGAATATTCCTCCTTAATTTATTACTTCTTTTGCTCATATGGTTAATTTATTTAATAACCAGTTTTCATCTAGTGGGACCTTTGAAAGGTTAACTGGTGATTTGTATAGGGTCGTTCAAAAGTCTAATGAAACCTTAAGAGATTTTGTAAGCAGGTTTGAACGAGAATCCTTGACGATCCCTAATCTGGATATGTCAACTGCCGCACAAGCTTTCAAGATGGGGATCAAAAGAGATTCTCCATTTTATCAAGATCTTGTTGTAAACCCATGCAGGAACCTAGATGAGATCAGAAATAAGGCTCTGAGATTTATTAAGTTGGAAGAAGATGCTGTGATCCAGAAGAGGATTGAAACTTCATCCACTTACGAGAAACCCAACAGAAAGATGAATTCGCCCTCGTTCAAGTCAAACAGGATTAAACCATATTCAAAGAATGGCGATCACCGGGCTAATGTGGTCAAACAGAATGGCAAAAAGTATTCCAAGCTAACTGATTATTGTTTTTATGATGATGTTACAGGTATCTTGAGTGCTCTACAAAATCTTGGAGATAAAGTGAGATGGCCAAAGAAAAAAGTTAGGGATTTAGCTTGGAAAGATAAATCCAAATGGTGTGCGTTCCATGAGGATTTTGGTCATGTCACCAAAAATTGTGTAGATCTTGGAAAAGAAGTCGATCATTTCTTTAGCAAGGGATACTTAAAGGAACTGATCGGAAAGAAAGGATCTCACAAAGGATTTCTAGCAGGCTCGGGATCCCAGAGTTAAGGATAATTACAGGATCCCGCACGTAGCAGGATTCCAACCGCCTGATGCTAAGGTAATAAAACTTTACATCAGCTGTTTCTGACATGTATGGCACGTCTTTCTCTGCAGCTAAAAGATATGCTAAGGATTGTTATAAAGCATCAATGAAATCTACCACCAAGCCTCCGTCAGCATAGCAGTCAAGGGAAGAAAGCATGGGATATCTTGGGGAACAATCTGACAAGATATCAAAGAAGTGTAACTCTGTTCTAAGGATCCTGAGGGAAAAAGGATAGTATGGATTTTGCTGCTGATATGTTTAAGGAAGAAAGGTTCCTGATTTTGGCAAACATGGTGGGGGGATACGAGTGTAATTGGTAAAACATTATTCGTATACATGATGCGTACAATAACTAAGGATCCTGAAAGGTCAGCAACTTTCAATCTATTACTTAAGTAAAAGTCCACTAGATGCTGATGCCAGGTATTCCTATATTAAAAAGTTTATGGTCGTGACAATTATTTTGAAACACATTCTATGCATGATCAAAACTGGTTATATGTTAAATATAAAAACCAGGAATGTCACTTAGGATAACTAAATTAGATATCCATGATCCCATATAGGATCATAGAGACATGCCTAAATTTTACGTCCAAAGTAAACTTTATTATTAACCTTATTGGTAATCTTTAGAATAGGATCCAAGGATATATGCTGGTTATGTTCTTAGCTAGATTATGATACTTTATTAAAACCACCTCAAGAACATGACACACAACAAGATATTAATTGTGACTCTAAATTGTCAACAATGAAGCAGATTACAAAACATCAACATGAGATTAATAATCGAATAAGGATATCGGTATAAAACATATATGTGTATGTTAATCACTTATCTTCATAATTGGAAATATGCCCTAAGGATAGATAGAATCCCTTTGTATTTGGATATAGCTTGAGATTATGCAGGTAATCTCGGGATCTTCAACTGGCGTCGTACAGACGATCCTGAATATGAATATAATTGAATACATCAGGTTCTGGGGGCAAGTCAGGATCATGGATGTAGAGAATTATCAAAAAAAATTCTCTACATAAAATACTTTGAGGATCCTGAAGTACAAGCAGAAATGAAAGCTATTCTGGTGGCATACATGGAAACATTTAGAACCGATGCATCCAATTATCCATCCATGTCTATACATAAGGTAAAAAAAATTGGTGCTTAATTGGTTTGGATGCTAGATAAGGGGGGCATATTGAAGAGCTGCTTCCAAAATCTTGGAATGTTATATTACAACAACAAAACCTACTACCAAGCCTACGCCGGCGTGGTAATTAAAAGAAGCAAGCATGGGGGATCTAAAAAGCAACCGAACAAGATGTCAAAGAAGTGCAGCTTAGCGTCAATGATCCTGAAGAAAAGACGTTGCTTGCTTCTAGCATGATAAAGGAAGTAAAGTTTCCAAAATGATTGGCAAACGCGGTGGTGGTTTAGAGGAAAAATGAAAAGTGAAGAGATTTCGGTAAATTTAGATGGAACCATCTAACCAGGACGATACTGCATTCGTAACCCCTACAAGAAGTACTTATGGTTGTGAGGTCGAGAGCTGAGGATCATTTCCAGGATCTTCAAGTGGCCTTTGATATCCTGGATCAGTACAACATAAAGCTCTATGGCTGTATGGTGACTAAAAGAGGAATAGAAGACAAAAAGTTTGAATGTGAAGAAAAGTTGCGGGATACATTTTGAGAGTTAGAGAATTATTTATCATCCGTACCATTGTTGATGAAGCCAGGAGATGGAAAGTTATGATTCCTATACCAGGCGGTATCCTGAAATGCAGTCAGTGCCGTATCATCTAGAGATCCTGAAGGTCGACAACATGATATCTATTATGGCCCCCTATTTCTCAAGAAGAGATTCTAGGGGCAAATCGGGATCCTGGATGTAACCGGTCATGAAATACCTTCAAGGTGACGTGATCCCAACTGAGATGGTGATCCCAATGACAAGATTCTGAAATGCAATTCACGTGAGGATCTAACAAGTGTAAGTTGAATATTCATATTCAATGAATAAGGTACTCTTAAAATCCTTACCTTTTTCTATTTTGTTCCATTCACTAATACATATATATACTATTATTACATATATATTTACATATGTTTACATGTATTTGATTCTTTTAAATTATTATTCTCATATGATCATCATACTAACTTAAGCATCGGAGAGATGTTAGGCAAACTAACACTCACCTTTACTTGAAGATTTTGTATTTGTTGTAGAGAATACACTTGAGGATCACGCAACGAGGATAAGAGGTTGGCCACCTCTCTCCCCCGATTAGGGATCCCAGGGATTCCTCTAAGGTTTAGATGTTTGCGAACGCATAAACACCTCTCTAAGTATTTGGGTTTCCACACTCATGCCGGGTGTGCACGATGTTTGATTATAGTGTCAGGGTTAGGGAATCGTAGTTGCCTCTGGGACCGACAACTTCATTTCCATTGATGCTATAGATCAAACTCTTCCGATTGTCGACACTGAGTGCACTAGGTGTCGACCTAAGGTTTTTGGCGTTTTCATGTCATACATAAGGTTTGTAATGTTTTCACATTACCTAAGGTTTTGGTGTTTTCACATCACTTAAATTGGAAAATTCCCAAGTACATAAGGCTTGTAATGACTTCTCATTACGTAATACGCATGGCTTGTAATGACTTCTCATTACGTAATACGTATGGTTTGTAATGTTTTCACATTACCTAAGAATATTGGTATCATCATACCATTCAAAAGTCGGATTATCCCGAGTATTGGCTAAGCTCGTGATTCAAATGGTTGTAATGTTTTCACATTACCAAATGGTTTGACATTTACATGTCACAAAAATTGGTTTATCAAAACTTATCCAAAAGTTTGTAATGTTTTACACATTACCAAAATATTTTTCGGATTTAATCCAAAGATTATACTGAATGTTATAATGTTTTCACATTATTCAAAAATTTTGACATTTTCGGGAAAAAATTGCAATATTTTTGCATTGCTTAAAAATCTTGACAACGTTTATGTCTTTTTTAAAATATAAATAAAAATCATAATATTTTGATACTATGGAGATAACAGGAATGTTTTCATGTTATCGAAATCATGTAACAATGTTACATTTCAGGATCATCGGATTATCCCAAGAGAGATCCTGATATCTTCTTTGAACATATCAAGATTTGTTTCAGGATCCTAAGATACAGGAATTCTGAGCTAAAGATCATGAAAATGATCATGATGTTTTTAGGTTACTCGAAAGACTTTGATACTATTGTGTCATCATAAAGTATTAGTAATGTTTTCACGTTACTTTGGAATCTTTGATGTTGTCATATTACAGGATATAATCATCATCATTGATGGTTTACAATATGTTTCTCAATCTGAATTATGTTTCAGGATCCTGAGATATGAGAATCTTGAGTATGAAGTTATTTCAAGTTTTCTGAGGGAATCTCCTCAGAATCCTTGAGGTATAAGTAAAGTAAGCATGTGATGGGGGAATCCTTCCATTATCTCGAAAGACCTACAGATATGATCAAAATAAGCATGTATTGGGGGAATCTCCCCAGTATCCTAAAAATAGGTTATCTCAAGTATATCATGAGGGAATCTCCTCAGGATCCTAGTCATAAGTATAAAACAGATATATATAAAATCCTGGGTAAAGGTGGGTGTTAGTTTGCCTAACACCTCTCCGATGCTTAAGTTAGTTTCATACTTGAATGAGAATGACATAAATGAAAACAAATATATGTACAATATATTATATGCTTATCATTATATAGTTATATATATTGAAATCAAAAGTAAGGATAATTAGAGTACCTCCTCAAGTTGAATGTAAATACTTCAACTTGCACATGATAGATCCTCAAGTGAATAGCATTTTGGGATCCTATCATCGGGATCACCATCTCAGTCAAGATCACGTTATCTTGAAGATACTTCATCACTGGTTCTGACCAGGATCCTGATTTGCCCCCAGAATCTCTTCTTGAGAAATAACGGGCTCTATGATATACACAATCGAGACCTTGAGACCTGGTGGGATCTTGAGAGCTAATCCTAGATTTGATAAGATATCAACCTCAAAATTATCCTCTCATGGTACCTACTCAATGTTAGATATCTCGAAAATACCTGCAAGCTTTTCATTATATCTAAACATAATACTAATTTCTCACGCTTAACAGCATAAGAGTCATTAAACTGGTTAGCAATTAATAAGGAATCAACAGATAATTGAAGATGCTTTATTCCTATATCTCTAGGCAATTATAACCATGTAATTAAAGCTTCATATGTTGATTCGTTATTAGTAGCATGAAATTCACAAGTAATAGCTTGAGATATAATATTTTTCTAAGGTGATGTTAATATGATACTTGTTTTGGTCAAAAATTACACTAAGCAATTAAGTGATCAAATTTAGAAAAGTGAGGTTGGGTGCTATAGATTACTTTCAAGACAATTACGCTTTTACACGATTGTCTATATGAGTAATTAATAATTTTAGATAAAAATTATGCATTGAATCCTTGGATTCATGGATCCTTGTTAAAGAGATGATTTATAACGAAAACAAGTGTTTGTAAACAAGATTATTCCAAAAGTTCAAGTAAGATGCAAGGAATTTTCAGGACAATGCAAGTTATGCAATAAAAATATGATTACGATCAATTAAAATGCATAAAATAGACTTATAATGCTAATTTTACGATAAAATCGTGATCACAAATAAAATAAATACGTATACTTATGATAAATGCGAGATAAAATCAGGATAATGCAGAATATATGATCAAAAGATCAATGGAATGCAAATTAAACAACGAAAGTGTAAAATAAGTGCAATCGACACAAGGATATACGAGGAAAGCCCTTGATCAAGGTTGATGGCCGGCATAAAACCTCGGAAAGGATCAATCGATCCTTTCCTTTGTTGATCTTATTAAGTAGAAATGATAGATTACAAACTAAAGAGCACGAAGATGATCAAACTAAGTGATTTGTATGTGATTCGGTGAAGAAAATGGTTAAGTGTTGGTATATGAACGTGTTTGAGCAGAGTGTGGGTGTAATTGGGTGTAACAAGTGAGCAGCAGTTAGCCTAATGATCATCTTTGCCTCGTATTTATACTAAGGCTACATAACAAATAATTCCTAAAAATCAGGGATCCTCCGAGATCTTCGGGATCCTCTCCGAGATATCTTGATCTTCTAAAACGTTCATATTGACCAAATGTGGAACACATGCTGAATTACCCTAGAAATAGTCTCCTTCCAAGTATTTCAGAGATGGTTATCCATCCCTCAAACCGCGTATGACCTGGTCAAAAGGAAAGAGAACAACAAGGTAGCAATACATGATCTTGGGATACTGAATATATCCTGGATCCTGATCACCCGGGATCCTGAATATCCAAGATCCTAAACATAAACTGACAATTAAATATTAGTAACATCTTATCTCGAGATACTTAACATATTCGGGATCCTGATCATCTGAGATCCTAAACATATGTGAGATCCTGAGTATATCTGAGATTTCTATAGTACTCAGGATCCTAAATACTCATCCATAACCGGGATCCTTGATCCAAGAAGGATCCTAGATATATCCAAGATCTTAATAACCTGTAACATATAAACATAGAATCTCGATATCCTTAGTCTTAGCTTTATCTTGAACATATGCATGATCCAAGATATAATTATCAATATTAACTAGAGACTTCAAGATCCTGTATCCTAACTATAAAATTTAGCCCCAAACAATTGCCCCCAAGTTGTGTTACCTTCAGGACCCTGATGGTGACACAACTTCTACAAATAAACATTAAATAAATGAGGCAAGATATTACCGTGCATTGGTAACCATGTCCACGTTGATTGATTTTTTTGATAAACATAAACCCTTTCATACTTTATTTGCATGACTTCAAATTTCATAATGGCTTCGAATACCTGTTCTTCGTCAAGTTTTAATGAAAAATACCACAATGATTTTAAAAACCGATAAACATACCTGAACCCTGAGTTTAATATGATGTTAATACCACTCGGTTGAGATCCAGCGAGATATTTCCATGTTATACAACCTCTGGGTTTGTTTACTCGCGCTTCCTTTCACCATTTTCTTGACTATTCTATGTGACTAAGCTATGTTACTCCCAATAGCTTGGCGTAGTTTTTTATTTATCCAGAACATCATAAATTTTCATGACCTTGATCATGGCATTTCATCGTTAATCTCAGCAAATCAACTATCTTTAGGATACTGAAGGGATGCCCTCATTCCTGTCAATGTGATACATACTTGGGCTGTGCCAATAATGAGGTTAACCTGATAAAGTTAGCCATGGTGGTGTTCAAGTGGTTTATGTTGACCACTTAGTCTTTTTGAGCCTTTCAATTTCCGCTTGTGGAACTTTTATTCAGGATAAACTAATCCTGAGTGAGGGTTGGCTTGGTTCGATTCGTTATGCTCCGTAATTTATGTGGATAACCCGTTAGAGTGTGTTGAACGACACTAAGGGTGGTGTGAATCGAATGAATTCCATCTAATGAGATGGGCTTCAGTGATGAGCAAGGCTCAAACTTAGATGATGAATATAGAGAGGGGGAGAGAGAGAGCATACAGAAGCTCCTCTTGATTCTCGTTGAACAATCTGAAAAGATAAGTTCTTGGTAGTGAGCAAAACTCACCATGGATGAAGACGATGGAGAGAAAGGGAGCAAGGAGGCTGCCTTCTCGTTTGATGTGTGTTATCATCCTCTATTTCTCTTCTATCTCCCGGATACTGGAGAGATTCCTCGAATATACACTTAGTTTATACTCATGAGTAGAATCCTAAGGAGATTCCCTCAGGATACACTTAGAATAATCCTGTTCCTAGGATTCGAATATTTCAGGATCCTGAAACAGACCTTCGATTGCAAAATTCCTAAGTAATATCAGAATATTGAATGGTTATTCAAGAAATTCTAAGAAGATGGAAGCCAAAGAAACCAAGGCTACCTATTAGGATTCATGTATCATTTGTCTTCAAGATATCGAGGAGATTCCCTCAATACATATTTATTTTACACTGATGACAAGGATCCTGAGGAGATTCCCTCAGGATATACTTGAGATAATCCAGCTCTTAGGATACTGGGGAGATTCCCCATCACATGTTTACTTCACTTATACCTCTAGGATTCTAAGGAGATTCCGTCAGAATATGTCGTATATAAAACATGCCGCAGGATAATAGAAAGATTCTTCCATTATAAAACTCGGATTCTTAGGATCCTGAGGAGATTCCCTCCGGATACACTTGGAATAATGCAGATCTCAGGATAATGGGAATATTCTCCCATTATAGGATCTTAACTTCAGGATTCTGATAAGATTTCCTCAGAATATCTTGAGACGTCACCTAAGAGATCTTGAAATCAGGATTCCAATATTTCAGGATCCTGCAACATACATCGGCTTGAGAAGCATATTAAAAACCATCAATGATGATGATTATATCCTGTAAAGTAAGAATACAAAGGTCACCAAAGTAACGTGAAAACATTACTAAGACTTTATGATGAAACAATAGTGTCAACATCTTCCGAATAACCTGTAAACATTAAGATCATTTTTGTGACACCCGGTCAAAAATGACCCAAATTCCATTCCAAATTTAAACTTTTATTACAAAGTATTATATAACCCGAAACGATTATTTAATAATCACATGTACAAAAATCTGGTAGAACGCAGAAACCCAAAATGGAAATGGACAAAAAACATTTTTCAATGAAGTATTATTATAGAGGATAATAATAACTTACTCCGAAAACTATTTAAATACATTTTTGGATACTGAAAACTATCCGTAAGTTTTAAATAAAACAAAGATACAATCTTATACATCCGTAAAAACATTGTTATAAAACATTTCAATTAAAAACATATGCGATCATTTTTTTAGAAATTTATCATTTAAAAATATTTTTACTATATAACGATCGGGTACCAAAATACGGGTCAAAGTATCACGGAGCGGGGCAAAATTGGGCCAACCACCTCCAATAATTGGAGATGGCCGGCCTCCTCTTTTCATTCATTCAATCTCACTCTCGCTCTCCAACTCTCTCTCGGCTCTCTCTTTTTGATTGATCAAACAACAACAACAATCAATAACAACAACAACTTCATAATCATCATCATCTAGCTTTTGGATTCATCATCATCATCGAGTTCATCATCATCGTCCTCACGGTTCAACTTTTAATTCGTAAGAACACAATTCGTTTCACTTTGATTTTATGTTTATACTACTTAAATTAGCATGTAATAACGTTATATAAGTGTAAAAATTGATTAGGATTAAGTTAGAATTGATTTGGTGATGATTTGGTGCATCCAGACCTGAAACGACCTCACAGCCGTTCGGCTATACAAAGCAGTTCGGCTATACCAAAGCCGTTCGGCTATACCAAAGCAGATCGGCAAAGATGCCCTTAGCCGATAGGCTATGTGATCTTTTCCAGCAAACCATATTTTGTAGTTTTGTAGTCCTCTGAGTTGCGGTCGTTTGGGCAGCTTGATCGCCTACATCCGAGTTCGTATGAGGGAGATATGGCCAAAACAGTGCAGCCTCGCCAAATTTGTTTAACTACAAACTTTTACACATATATTTATGCGAGCAACAAACGTAACTTTTGAAACATAAATACACGAGTTATATTTATACAAACGAACATACTGTATGTTTTAAAACATTATATATATATATATATATATATATATATATATATATATATATATATATATATATATATATATATATATATATATATATATATACGAGATGCATATCTTTACCAAAACAAACCACGTTAGATTTTGGAATATGATTTCAAATTGTCACCAATGAGTCGTACTCGATTTACAAAACTTCAAACATAATACGAGACGAGTACTTTGGACGTAACTAACCAAATGAACAACTAAACAAACGAATTACTACGCGTACACTTACAAATATAAAACCTTGCGTGTTTAGGGCATTAGGAGATTACTGTTGGCATACGCACGCACTTTAGGATTGCTTGCTCTACAGGTGAGTCTCATGGCCCCTTTTTACTGTTTTACTGTTTTGGGGAGATGCGTTACTTGTTTTACTCGAACACATGTACTTACTAACTTAATTTACTTACTGATTTACTGGTATATCAATTGCATGGGTTTTACTTAATCCAATGAAGTCCCTTTAATCATAGTTGTTAGTTATGGACTTAAGCGCGAGTTTTAGTATATGGATCCATATGGGACTGACAATCCCCACCTGGGGTGGTAGAGCCACCACGAACCGTACTCGTATAAACAGGTGTTTTCTACTCGTTTCATATGAATGTTTTTGGATTAGTATTCACGAGGGCAATTACTTACTTACTGTTAAGCTTCAACTATGGTGCTCATGGCAATATATACGTAAACTATTGCAACTGTGCAATATTTACTTACTTTTACAAATTGATGTGTTCAAAACTATTACTTACTGTAAACCTGTGAGATTCACCAACCTTTTGGTTGACACTTTCAGTAATGCATTCTCAGGTACACAGCAACAGTAGGGTTGCTCAGTAAGGATGCCCGCAGGATATGCTAAGCTAGTACGAGTCGCATGCAATTACACTTATGAAGATTTTACTTGCATTATCTTTTGTACTTTGATTATGTACTTCAAATCTTCAGAATCATTTTGCGAACTCGCTAATGATGTACTACTTAAAACCTAAAACTTTGTACTACTTTTGAAAACTTATGTAATGTAATGTATTTTCTACAACGTCTCATTTAGAGTCGTTTGCTTGTACTTTGGTGTTTTGATATTTGATTAGTCACGCCCAAAAACAATCGCTTCCGCAAAGCATGAAATTGGGGGTGTGATAGATTGGTATCAGAGCCTAAGGTTATAGCGAACTAGGTTGCATTTAGTGGGCCTAGACTATGACCGTTAGGCAGTATTCCTCATTAGATATAACTGGTTCAGGGATTTCATCATACGAGTTTAATTTAACATAGCCTGATCAACTATGTACAATTAAATGAAGATGATGTAAGATCAGAAAGGGGTTATGTTGAACAGGAATGCACTAGTTGACTCTGACCACGAGAGAACCGTGACTTGTACTTGTTTTGCGCTAGATACAACTAGGTGGATAATATGTATGTATACAGGGTTATACATATATGATTAGGCCTAGTATTATCCTCGGATACTTGGTAACGAACTTATTGTTCGTAAACGCTTTAGAATGGACCTATGGTACGTTGATCGAGTCAGAAAAATAGTACCGAGATGTGCCCTGGCTTAGAGGGTCATCTCTTCGAAATAGACTTACCCTAGGTAGAGATTAAGAACTTCGACACCTTATTCCGCACAAACTGGTCATCAGAGGACCATCCTTCGCTCACCCATCAGTTTTAACATTCGAATCCAGTATTTCTCTAAGTACAAATATTTTCCTACCCCCTATCACATTCCGCATAACTGCTAATATCCATTCGGATATAGCATCCCTTTTACTTTTGTAAATCTTAATCCTCGTAATCATTTGAACTCGCAAGTTAGATGATTACAACTCCTGTTATTCTGCACTATTGATTGTCACTTGTGTTGTGGTATATTACCGTTATATATACAACTACGATGATCATATTCTTGTACGAAACTCTGACATGTCCCTTATCTTCATTGAAGGAACATGCCTCCACGACGCCAAACATACACTCAAGCTCAGGTTGATCAACTGGTTGCTGACGCACTAATTCCTGAGCGACGACGATCTAACAGTGCTGAAACACCACCAACTACCACTGTGGTAAAACCCTGCACCTACAAGGACTTCCTTAACTGTAATCCCCTGAACTTCAACGGCACTGAAGGTGCTATTGGGTTGTTGCGATGGCTGGAAAAGACTGAGGCAGTCTTTCGCATCTGCAACTGCACTGAGGACTATAAGGTCAAGTTCTCCACCTTTACTTTCATGGATGATGCTCTGACATGGTGGAACACTTATGCTGACTCGGTGGGCCAAGACATTGCTCTGGAAACACCTTGGGATGAGCTGAAGAAAATGCTCAAGGATGAGTATTGTCCTAGGGATGAAATCCAACAGCTCGAGGCAGAATTTTGGAATCTCACCACTCAAGGGAATGACATTGCTGGCTACTCTTCTCGATTCAATCAGTTAGCACACTTGTGCCCATCTATGGTTGATCTGGAATCTAAGCGAATTGAGCGCTATGTCTGGGGACTTCCTCCTCAAATTCAAGGAATGGTTACTTCTTCCGATTCTCCTACATTCCACGGCACCGTGCGTATGGCGCATAAGTTGATGGAGCAAATTGTTCGCCAAGGAATAGCTAGTGACAAAAGTTCTGGAAACAGCTCTGGAGACAACAAGAGGAAAGCTGATGGAAACCCTGGAAACCAGAGCCAAACTAACAAGAAGCCTGCAACTGCTAAGGCCAACACCCCTGAGTCTGATGACAAGATAGGGTACAAAGGAAGCAGGCCCTATTGCTCTAAGTGCAAGCTTCATCATGATGGTCTATGTCCTTGCACCAAATGCAAGCGATTTGGACATCTGACCAAGGACTGTAAAGCAACCACCACTGGTACCGACGCCTCTGCACCCAAAACCTGCTATTAGTGCAATGGTACCGGGCATTTCAAGAGAGATTGCCCAAAACTAAAGGACAAAAACAACAACGCCGCTAAGGGCAGGTTCTATGTACTTAATGCCGAAGGTAATCATCAGAACCCTAGAATTATTGACTTACTCAACACGGGTACATTCACTCCTGAATAACCAAACTGCTTCTGTACTACTTACTTTGATAGGTTCTATTTACTGCTTAGTACTTTATTTGTTTCCTTAGATTATAAGTACAAAATAGAATAAGGAAATTGACAAACTATTTCAGATAGACAGTATGATACAAAGGAATTGCGTATTAAACTTAGTGAACAAACTTCTCCCATACATCTCACACATAATGAGATCGGGAACCACAGCAACACAGTCCATACAAACTATCTATCAAAGTAACATCCTGAACACTCCACAAACAATCACATGTCGGAGGACGACCAACTCAGTGAGGAACATGTGCTATTTCTTTATCTTCTTACCCTAGATAACTACATAGTAACAACTGAAGAAGTGTCAAAAGAGATGACGCTTGAGGTAGAATTTGTGGAACAACCAATGGAATTGGTGATACATACAAGTATGATTAGGCTATTATGGGATATAGGTATATATACATACATAGGCCTCGACTACGTACTACTCACTAGGCTATTATATACTGAATGTATAGGAATAGGCCTTTACTCGATGATACTTTTGAGACCATCTACACCACTATAAACGACATACATACCTACTTCAATGTCCTTTGATACGGAGATCGGGACTCTGTTTTAAATTGCTACTGTCTACTAAATTTTATGTTTACAACGTACTCCGTCGTACTGATAGGTGAACCCTAGGAAAACTATTTTCAACAATTTCAACATGCTTTTACACCGAACTTTTTCATAAATTATATTTTTGAATAGATTTTGTTAAACAAGATTTCAAAACTTAGCCGCTGACAAAAATTCCAACCGAACTATTTATCGACTAAAGTTTTCATCAGACTTCAAAGTTTTCAACCTACTTTCGCTATCGAAATTTTCTGACGAATGTACTTTTAACAAACATGTTGCAAAATTTCTTACGAAATGTTTTATAGTAGTTTCAAAACTTCAAAACCGTGCAAACTTACTTACTGTACACAACTTTATACAAAAATTTCAAACCCTGAATGGTCAACGAAATTACACAGTACACAATGACCTCCTTGCTGTTTATAAGAACATAATCTACCAGGATTTGAATAGGGATACGAGTATGGGTACTCGCTAACAACCTAACTGCTTTCATACTACTTACTGGATATACTCTACTTGCTACTTGACACTTGTTAAGTTTTCCCTAGATTCTAAGTGCACAATAGGGTTAGGGGAAAATAACAATTTAGATCTATAGTCTCTATATATGAAACTAGTTTTAGCACAAAGGTATAGGAATAACATATCCTACGCTGTTGTATACCGGAAAACATACCGGTTAGATTTTCTTTTATATACTGGGTAACGTCCCAAGTAAAACAAATTTTTGGGTGACGACTCACATAAAACCGTATTATGGGTAACATCCCACATAAACCTAAAATGTGCTAAACCACTTCGTTTCTGTATGAGACTGATAGAGTCTAAGGTAGGCTACTAGTACAAAATGTAGCTGTACTCCAGCAATTGGCTGAACGACCAACATTGTCCTACCGACAAAACAATAAAGGATTTACTGCATTACTTTAGGCTACTAGTACACACTGTAGGTATCCTCTAGTGATCGACTGGACTGGTCATGTAGACATAATGATCAACACATCCCGAAAACTTCATTTCAAATTCCTTAGTTGCCGGAAGGGCACTAGTTCAACAAGGGGAGAAAGATAACGCTAGACAGGTGTTGTCAGACTTACGTAGATAACACGCAGACTATAACTTGAATACAACGATGAATACTACGAACAAATTTCGGGACGAAATTCTCCTAACAATGGGAGAATGTGACACCTGGTCAAAAATGACCCAAATTCCATTCCAAATTTAAACTTTTATTACAAAGTATTATATAACCCGAAACGATTATTTAATAATCACATGTACACAAATCTGGTAGAACGCAGAAACCCAAAATGGAAATGGACGAAAAACATTTTTCAATGAAGTATTATTATAGAGGATAATAATAACTTACTCCGAAAACTATTTAAATACATTTTTGGATACTGAAAACTATCTGTAAGTTTTAAATAAAACAAAGATACAATCTTATACATCCGTAAAAACATTGTTATAAAACATTTCAATTAAAAACATATTCGATCATATTTTTAGAAATTTATCATTTAAAAATATTTTTACTATATAACGATCGGGTACCAAAATACGGGTCAAAGTATCACGGAGCGGGGCAAAATTGGGCCAACCACCTCCAATAATTGGAGATGGCCGGCCTCCTCTTTTCATTCATTCAATCTCACTCTCGCTCTCCAACTCTCTCTCGGCTCTCTCTATTTGATTCATCAAACAACAACAACAATCAATAACAACAACAACTTCATAATCATCATCATCTAGCTTTTGGATTCATCATCATCATCATCATCGAGTTCATCATCATCGTCCTCACGGTTCAACTTTTAATTCGTAAGAACACAATTCGTTTCACTTTGATTTTATGTTTATACTACTTAAATTAGCATGTAATAACGTTATATAAGTGTAAAAATTGATTAGGATTAAGTTAGAATTGATTTGGTGATGATTTGGTGCGTCCAGACCTGAAACGACCTCACAGCCGTTCGGCTATACAAAGCAGTTCGGCTATACCAAAGCCGTTCGGCTATACCAAAGCAGATCGGTAAAGATCAGCCGTTCGGCTAAGAAACCTTAGCCGATAGGCTATGTGATCTTTTCCAGCAAACCATATTTTGTATTTTTGTAGTCCTCTGAGTCGCGGTCGTTTGGGCAGCTTGATCGCCTAAATTCGAGTTCGTATGAGGGAGATATGGCCAAAACAGTGCAGCCTCGCCAAATTTGTTTAACTACAAACTTTTACACATATATTTATGCGAGCAACAAACGTAACTTTCGAAACATAAATACACGAGTTATATTTATACAAACGAACATACCGTATGTTTTAAAACATTATATATATATATATATATATATACGAGATGCATATCTTTACAAAAACAAACCACGTTAGTTTTTGGAATATGATTTCAAATTGTCACCAATGAGTCGTACTCGATTTACAAAACTTCAAACATAATACGAGACGAGTACTTTGGACGTAACTAACCAAATGAACAACTAAACAAACGAATTACTACGCGTACACTTACAAATATAAAACCTTGCGTGTTTAGGGCATTAGGAGGTTACTGTTGGCATACGCACGCACTTTAGGATTGCTTGCTCTACAGGTGAGTCTCATGGCCCCTTTTTACTGTTTTACTGTTTTGGGGAGATGCGTTACTTGTTTTACTCGAACACATGTACTTACTTACTTGATTTACTTACTGATTTACTGGTATATCGATTGCATGGGTTTTACTTAATCCAATGAAGTCCCTTTAATCATAGTTGTTAGTTATGGACTTAAGCGCGAGTTTTAGTATATGGATCCATATGGGACTGACAATCCCCACCTGGGGTGGTAGAGCCACCACGAACCGTACTCGTATAAACAGGTGTTTTCTACTCGTTTCATATGAATGTTTTTGGATTAGCATTCACGAGGGCAATTACTTACTTACTGTTAAGCTTCAACTATGGTGCTCATGGCAATATATACGTAAACTATTGCAACAGTGCAATATTTACTTACTTTTACAAATTGATGTGTTCAAAACTGTTACTTACTGTAAACCTGTGAGATTCACCAACCTTTTGGTTGACACTTTCAGTAATGCATTCTCAGGTACACAGCAATAGTAGGGTTGCTCAGTAAGGATGCCCGCAGGATATGCTAAGCTAGTACGAGTCGCATGCAATTACACTTATGAAGATTTTACTTGCATTATCTTTTGTACTTTGATTATGTACTTCAAATCTTCAGAATCATTTTGCGAACTCGCTAATGATGTACTACTTAAAACCTAAAACTTTGTACTACTTTTGAAAACTTATGTAATGTAATGTATTTTCTACAACGTCTCATTTAGAGTCGTTTGCTTGTACTTTGGTGTTTTGATATTTGATTAGTCACGCCCAAAAACAATCGCTTCCGCAAAGCATGAAATTGGGGGTGTGACAGATTGGTATCAAAGCCTAAGGTTATAGCGAACTAGGTTGCATTTAGTGGGCCTAGACTATGACCGTTAGGCAGTATTCCTCATTAGATATAACTGGTTCAGGGATTTCATCATACGAGTTTAATTTAACATAGCCTGATCAACTATGTACAATTAAATGAAGATGATGTAAGATCAGAAAGGGGTTATGTTGAACAGGAATGCACTAGTTGACTCTGACCACGAGAGAACCGTGACTTGTACTTGTTTTGCGCTAGATACAACTAGGTGGATAATATGTATGTATACAGGGTTATACATATATGATTAGGCCTAGTATTATCCTCGGATACTTGGTAACGAACTTATTGTTCGTAAACGCTTTAGAATGGACCTATGGTACGTTGATCGAGTCAAAAAATAGTACCGAGATGTGCCCTGGCTTAGAGGGTCATCTCTTCGAAATAGACTTACCCTAGGTAGAGATTAAGAACTTCGACACCTTATTCCGCACAAATTGGTCATCAGAGGACCATCCTTCGCTCACCCATCAGTTTTAACATTCGAATCCAGTATTTCTCTAAGTACAAATCTTTTCCTACCCCCTATCACATTCCGCATAACTGCTAATATCCATTCGGATATAGCATCCCTTTTACTTTTGTAAATCTTAATCCTCGTAATCATTTGAACTCGCAAGTTAGATGATTACAACTCCTGTTATTCTGCACTATTGATTGTCACTTGTGTTGTGGTATATTACCGTTATATATACAACTACGATGATCATATTCTTGTACGAAACTCTGACATGTCCCTTATCTTCATTGAAGGAACATGCCTCCACGACGCCAAACATACACTCAAGCTCAGGTTGATCAACTGGTTGCTGACGCACTAATTCCTGAGCGACGACGATCTAACAGTGCTGAAACACCACCAACTACCACTGTGGTAAAACCCTGCACCTACAAGGACTTCCTTAACTGTAATCCCCTGAACTTCAACGGCACTGAAGGTGCTATTGGGTTGTTGCGATGGCTGGAAAAGACTGAGGCAGTCTTTCGCATCTGCAACTGCACTGAGGACTATAAGGTCAAGTTCTCCACCTTTACTTTCATGGATGATGCTCTGACATGGTGGAACACTTATGCTGACTCGGTGGGCCAAAACATTGCTCTGGAAACACCTTGGGATGAGCTGAAGAAAATGCTCAAGGATGAGTATTGTCCTAGGGATGAAATCCAACAGCTCGAGGCAGAATTTTGGAATCTCACCACTCAAGGGAATGACATTGCTGGCTACTCTTCTCGATTCAATCAGTTAGCACACTTGTGCCCATCTATGGTTGATCTGGAATCTAAGCGAATTGAGCGCTATGTCTGGGGACTTCCTCCTCAAATTCAAGGAATGGTTACTTCTTCCGATTCTCCTACATTCCACGGCACCGTGCATATGGCGCATAAGTTGATGGAGCAAATTGTTCGCCAAGGAATAGCTAGTGACAAAAGTTCTGGAAACAGCTCTGGAGACAACAAGAGGAAAGCTGATGGAAACCCTGGAAACCAGAGCCAAACTAACAAGAAGCCTGCAACTGCTAAGGCCAACACCCCTGAGTCTGATGACAAGATAGGGTACAAAGGAAGCAGGCCCTATTGCTCTAAGTGCAAGCTTCATCATGATGGTCTATGTCCTTGCACCAAATGCAAGCGATTTGGACATCTGACCAAGGACTGTAAAGCAACCACCACTGGTACCGACGCCTCTGCACCTAAAACCTGCTATTAGTGCAATGGTACCGGGCATTTCAAGAGAGATTGCCCAAAACTAAAGGACAAAAACAACAACGCAGCTAAGGGCAGGTTCTATGTACTTAATGCCGAAGGTAATCATCAGAACCCTAGAATTATTGACTTACTCAACACGGGTACATTCACTCCTGAATAACCAAACTGCTTCTGTACTACTTACTTTGATAGGTTCTATTTACTGCTTAGTACTTTATTTGTTTCCTTAGATTATAAGTACAAAATAGAATAAGGAAATTGACAAACTATTTCAGATAGACAGTATGATACAAAGGAATTGCGTATTAAACTTAGTGAACAAACTTCTCCCATACATCTCACACATAATGAGATCGGGAACCACAGCAACACAGTCCATACAAACTATCTATCAAAGTAACATCCTGAACACTCCACAAACAATCACATGTCGGAGGACGACCAACTCAGTGAGGAACATGTGCTATTTCTTTATCTTCTTACCCTAGATAACTACATAGTAACAACTGAAGAAGTGTCAAAAGAGATGACGCTTGAGGTAGAAATTGTGGAACAACCAATGGAATTGGTGATACATACAAGTATGATTAGGCTATTATGGGATATAGGTATATATACATACATAGGCCTCGACTATGTACTACTCACTAGGCTATTATATACTGAATGTATAGGAATAGGCCTTTACTCGATGATACTTTTGAGACCATCTACACCACTATAAACGACATACATACCTACTTCAATGTCCTTTGATACGGAGATCGGGACTCTGTTTTAAATTGCTACTGTCTACTAAATTTTATGTTTACAACGTACTCCGTCGTACTGATAGGTGAACCCTAGGAAAACCATTTTCAACAATTTCAACATGCTTTTACCCCGAACTTTTTCATAAATTATATTTTTAAATAGATTTTGTTAAACAAGATTTCAAAACTTAGCCGCTGACAAAAATTCCAACCGAACTATTTATCGACTAAAGTTTTCATCAGACTTCAAAGTTTTCAACCGACTTTCGCTATCGAAATTTTCTGACGAATGTACTTTTAACAAACATGTTGCAAAATTTCTTACGAAATGTTTTATAATAGTTTCAAAACTTCAAAACCGTGCAAATTTACTTACTGTACACAACTTTATACAAAAATTTCAAACCCTGAATGGTCAACGAAATTACACAGTACACAATGACCTCCTTGCTGTTTATAAGAACAAAATCTACCAGGATTTGAATAGGGATACGAGTATGGGTACTCGCTAACAACCTAACTGCTTTCATACTACTTACTGGATATACTCTACTTGCTACTTGACACTTGTTATGTTTTCCCTAGATTCTAAGTGCACAATAGGGTTAGGGGAAAATAACAATTTAGATCTATAGTCTCTATATATGAAACTAGTTTTAGCACAAAGGTATAGGAATAACATATCCTACGCTGTTGTATACCGGAAAACATACCGGTTAGATTTTCTTTTATATACTGGGTAACGTCCCAAGTAAAACAAATTTTTGGGTGACGACTCACATAAAACCGTATTATGGGTAACATCCCACATAAACCTAAAATGTGCTAAACCACTTCGTTTCTGTATGAGACTGATAGAGTCTAAGGTAGGCTACTAGTACAAAATGTAGCTGTACTCCAGCAATTGGCTGAACGACCAACATTGTCATACCGACAATACAATAAAGGATTTACTGCATTACTTTAGGCTACTAGTACACATTGTAGCTACCCTCTAGTGATCGACTGGACTGGTCATGTAGACATAATGATCAACACATCCCGAAAACTTCATTTCAAATTCCTTAGTTGCCGGAAGGGCACTAGTTCAACAAGGGGAGAAAGATAACGCTAGACAGGTGTTGTCAGACTTACGTAGATAACACGCAGACAATAACTTGAATACAACGATGAATACTACGAACAAATTTCGGGACGAAATTCTCCTAACAATGGGAGAATGTGACACCCGGTCAAAAATGACCCAAATTCCATTCCAAATTTAAACTTTTATTACAAAGTATTATATAACCCGAAACGATTATTTAATAATCACATGTACACAAATCTGGTAGAACGCAGAAACCCAAAATGGAAATGGACGAAAAACATTTTTCAATGAAGTATTATTATAGAGGATAATAATAACTTACTCCGAAAACTATTTAAATACATTTTTGGATACTGAAAACTATCTGTAAGTTTTAAATAAAACAAATATACAATCTTATACATCCGTAAAAACATTGTTATAAAACATTTCAATTAAAAACATATTCGATCATATTTTTAGAAATTTATCATTTAAAAATATTTTTACTATATAACGATCGGGTACCAAAATACGAGTCAAAGTATCACGGAGTGGGGCAAAATTGGGCCAACCACCTCCAATAATTGGAGATGGCCGGCCTCCTCTTTTCATTCATTCAATCTCACTCTCGCTCTCCAACTCTCTCTCGGCTCTCTCTTTTTGATTCATCAAACAACAACAACAATCAATAACAACAACAACTTCATAATCATCATCATCTAGCTTTTGGATTCATCATCATCATCATCATCGAGTTCATCATCATCGTCCTCACAGTTCAACTTTTAATTCGTAAGAACACAATTCGTTTCACTTTGATTTTATGTTTATACTACTTAAATTAGCATGTAATAACGTTATATAAGTGTAAAAATTGATTAGGATTAAGTTAGAATTGATTTGGTGATGATTTGGTGCGTCCAGACCTGAAACGACCTCACAGCCGTTCGGCTATACAAAGCAGTTCGGCTATACCAAAGCCGTTCGGCTATACCAAAGCAGATCGGCTAAGATCAGCCGTTTGGCTAAGAAACCTTAGCCGATCGGCTATGTGATCTTTTCCAGCAAACCATATTTTGTAGTTTTGTAGTCCTCTGAGTCGCGGTCGTTTGGGCAGCTTGATCGCCTAAATCCGAGTTCGTATGAGGGAGATATGGCCAAAACAGTGCAGCCTCGCCAAATTTGTTTAACTACAAACTTTTACACATATATTTATGCGAGCAACAAACGTAACTTTTGAAACATAAATACACGAGTTATATTTATACAAACGAACATACCGTATGTTTTAAAACATTATATATATATATATATACGAGATGCATATCTTTACAAAAACAAACCACGTTAGTTTTTGGAATATGATTTCAAATTGTCACCAATGAGTCGTACTCGATTTACAAAACTTCAAACATAATACGAGACGAGTACTTTGGACGTAACTAACCAAATGAACAACTAAACAAACGAATTACTACGCGTACACTTACAAATATAAAACCTTGCGTGTTTAGGGCATTAGGAGATTACTGTTGGCATACGCACGCACTTTAGGATTGCTTGCTCTACAGGTGAGTCTCATGGCCCCTTTTTACTGTTTTACTGTTTTGGGGAGATGCGTTACTTGTTTTACTCGAACACATGTACTTACTTACTTGATTTACTTACTGATTTACTGGTATATCGATTGCATGGGTTTTACTTAATCCAATGAAGTCCCTTTAATCATAGTTGTTAGTTATGGACTTAAGCGCGAGTTTTAGTATATGGATCCATATGGGACTGACAATCCCCACCTGGGGTGGTAGTGTAACACCCCCGAATTTAATGATTTTCGGAAGCTTGATTTGGGTGTTACTAATCAATAAAAAGCACAAAGATATATAGTAAACGACTCTATATGCGTCGTTTTAACAAAATATATTGATAATAGAAAGGTTTACAACATTTAAAGCTTTACATAGCTCGAGTTTAAATCAAATGAGATTTCAGTACATAAGTACTTGTACAAAATATACTAATGCAAGAAAATCTCGATCGTCTGTATGCTGACTCGAGCTAAAATCCTGAAGCAGAAACATCCTACTGCTTGGTACCTGCGATATATGCTAAAAGGTCAGCTAGAAAGCTGGTGAGCTCACAGGTTTGAAATCAGTTAATATAGTATGAACCGCAAGATTTAAATAATGAATTGCATCCAGCAATTAAATAATGAATTGCATCCAGCAATTAAATGATAGTCATCGTGTATACAGCCATGAGCACATAGTTGAGCTTAACTCGAGGGCCGGGTCCCCTATAGAGAATTCCGGGAGAGGTTGCCTCCACGAATGCCTAATCCACATTCGTCTTCCCAAATATTAATACGTCCGTTTACCCGGTTAGTGCTTGCTAACCCGGACGAGGTGGGTCAATCCTATATGGTACCATATACTAATATTCACGCTACAACGTATTAACAACTATGCTGACGGAGGACTTTAAAAGATTAGTTTCGAAAAACTCATGTAGTATATGAAAAGTTGGTACTTGCGTTCACATGTTAAAAGTTGAGCAATATATCACACCCCTGAGTAAAACAGTAAAAGAGGGGCTATGAGACTCACCTGAGTCTAGCGAGTTTAACTTAATAAACTTGAGTTGATTAGCCGAGTATGAAGTCCAAAGACTTGTAACCTGAGGGTGTCCACGACACGCGATGGTTATAAACATGATTGGGTATCTCAAAAGATCACCCTTGTAGTTGTTCATTCAACTATAATGTCCAAATCTCCACTATTTGGTTGATACGTTTAAGTGTTTGAAAGTGTACGGCCCGTTGGTGACGGATTTGTAATAATAATCTCAATTATTATTATTTTGATTTCGTGGCATTTTACTTGAAAAATGTGTTTTGATTGTGTTTTAGAAGCCGTTACGGAATCTAAGTACGGGGGTCCGGGGGCAGCGCCCCTGGTAGCGGGGTCCAAGGGGCGGCAGCCCCTGGCGGGGTCCAAGGGGCAGAGCCCCTGGCTGGGGTCGAGCTGCCAGGTCAGCTTGGAAAATTTTTATTTCTACTATATTGCTTTAAGGAAAAACGCATCTGGATTTGAATTTGGGTAAAATCAAGTGATAAATTTCGAGTCCCGACACTTAGTAAAAATCTGTGTTTTGAGGTTCTGGTTTGTGCGACGTTGAGTGCGACGTTGGGTGCGACGTGAGTGTTTGCGTCGCATTTTGCGACGTTCGCAAATCAATGCGACGTAGGGTGCTGCGTCGCTAATGCGACGTTGGTTAAGTTGGCGACGTTAAGGTCTGCGTCGCTATGTGCGACATTCGCAAGTCAATGCGACGTAATAGGCTGCGTCGCTATATGCGACGTTGAGGATTCGTGCGACGTAAGTCGCTGCGTCGCATTTGCTCCAGGCCAAATGCGACGTACGGGATCTGATCGGAGTTTCAACTTCAAAAACGCATTTTTCCGGCCATCGATCAGCCTAATATTTTTACCCAACCCATTTTAGGACATTACAAGGTTATACAAACAACTAGCAAGTGATAATACTTAGAAATGAGAGTTTTCGGAGTTGTGTCGGAAACTTACAAATCGCCGAAATGAAATTTCGGAAAGATAGAAAGATAGATCGTTGCGTGGTGGTCGTAAATCTCTAAAAATCTTGAAGATCCGAAGTCGTTTGATATGTTTATTTGTCGATTTTTGATGGATGGTGGAGGTGGTGGTTTTTGGTAAGTTGAGAGAAAAAGAGAGGGAGAGAGAGAAAAAGAAAGAGAGAATGAGAAAGAAAGGTGGGGAAATGGGAGGTTAAACTCCCATTTTTCGCCCTGCGTTCCCGCTCCGTGTGGTGTTCGTTTGCTCCGTCATTTAAACGTTAAATAATTATTTTACATATTAATTGGTACGTTTTAAAATACAAATTATTACGCGATATTTTATTTAAATATTTTACAATTCCATTTATTTTTGAGTTATAAAATGTAAGTTTGTTTATTTAGTTTGCGCGTTTTAAATCTTTTAAATTGTGCAAGTTTTGTTTGTATGATTCGAATGATTACGAAATATTATCACAATAATATTTTTGATATAAAAGCGTTATTTAATAAAATTGGTCACCAACGTCCGTATTAAATTGAATCGAAATACATTCGATTTAAGTTGCGTACGATTTAACCAAATCGCATTTTCGTATATATTCAACAATATATATAATTCGATACATTAATTAGCCTAACACATAACTAATTACATGTATTAACGTATGATTAGGCACTAATTACTAGTCCTAATTTGGCGGGTGTTACAGGTAGCGCCACCACGAACGGTACTCGTATAAACAGGTGTTTTCTACTCGTTTCATATGAATGTTTTTGGATTAGCATTCACGTGGGCAATTACTTACTTACTGTTAAGCTTCAACTATGGTGCTCATGGCAATATATACGGAAACTATTGCAACTGTGCAATATTTACTTACTTTTACAAATTGATGTGTTCAAAACTGTTACTTACTGTAAACCTGTGAGATTCACCAACCTTTTGGTTGACACTTTCAGTAATGCATTCTCAGGTACACAGCAACAGTAGGGTTGCTCAGTAAGGATGCCCGCAGGATATGCTAAGCTAGTACGAGTCGCATGCAATTACACTTATGAAGATTTTACTTGCATTATCTTTTGTACTTTGATTATGTACTTCAAATCTTCAGAATCATTTTGCGAACTCGCTAATGATGTACTACTTAAAACCTAAAACTTTGTACTACTTTTGAAAACTTATGTAATGTAATGTATTTTCTACAACGTCTCATTTAGAATCGTTTGCTTGTACTTTGGTGTTTTGATATTTGATTAGTCACGCCCAAAAACAATCGCTTCCGCAAAGCATGAAATTGTGGGTGTGACAATTTTAATGATCTTTGGCTCAGGATCCTTGTATCTTAAGATCCTGAAACAAATCTTGATATGTTCAAAGAAGATATCAGGATCACTCTTGGGATAATCCAATGATCCTGAAATATAACATTGTAATATGATTTCGATAACATGAAAACACTAATGTTATCTCCGTAGTATCAAAATATTATGATTTTTATCTATCTTTGAAATCGACATAAACGTTTTCAAGATTTTTAATCAATGCAAAAGTATTGCAACCATTTTCAAAAATCTCATGAATTTTGAATAATGTGAAAACATTATAACAATCATAATTTTTGGATTAAATCCGAAAAATATTTTGGTAATATGATAATATTACAACCATTTGAATCTTTTACGGCCTACGCCAATAAAAATATTTTGGTAATCTGTAAAACATTACAAACCTTCAGATAAGTTTTGATAAACCAATTTTTATGACATGTAAATGTCAAACCATTTGTAATAACTTTTAAGATCTTTAAGAAAAGTTTAGAGTTCTAATAAACTCTTAGATTTTTTCGAATGAATATTTTTGATAATGTGAAAACATTATAACCAATAGACTTAAGGTTGGGCAAAGCCAACAAAATCATGTTTTTGCAATGCGATAATATTACATCAACTCATGGGATAAACCAATCCTTGGGATATTCCATCTTTTGTGTGGTAAGAAAATACCATTATCCTTAGGTAATGTGAAAACATTACAAACCTTAGGTAATGTGAAAACATTACAAACCGTGCGTCATAGATAATGTTATAAACATTATAAGCCTTGTGTGGTAATGTGAAAACATTACAAACCTTAGAGTGACGTGAAAACGACACAAACCTTAGGTCGGCACCTAGTGCACTCAGTGCCGACAAACGGAAGAATTTGATCTATAGGTCAATGGTCATGAAATTGTCGGGTACCAGAGGCATCACCGGTCCCACAACCCTGATTCTATAGTCAAACATCGTACACACCTAGCGGGGTGTATAAACCCTAGAGGTGAAAACCCCTAAACCTTAGAGGACTGCAGAGATCCTTAACGGAGGAGAGGTGGCAACCCCTAATCTTCATTCCATGATCCTTAAATGCATGAACTACAACAAATACAAGATCTTGGGTAAAGGTGGGTGTTAGTTTTCCTAACACCCCTCCGATGCTTAAGTCAGTACAGTATTCAATGAAAATAACAATTATGAAAAACTTTCATGCATATACTAATATATAATTATGATACACACATATATAGTAAAGAGAATAAAAATTAATAAAAAGTTAAGGATCATAGGTGTACCTTTTTATGTTGAATATTAATACTCAACTTACACATGATAGAGTTTTAGGTGAATAGCATGTCAGGATTTTGAAAGTAGTTCTCCATTAACATGGCCCCATTTTCCAGCATCCACGCCAATCAAACATTGATCACAGATAGATAATTGGATGCATCGGTTCTGAATGTTTCCATGTATGCCCCCAGGATAGTTTCTGCAAATTTCTCTATGCATATCCTCCAGTTTCGCTTATGCTTTAGGGTCCCCAAAATATCGCAATGACAATGATCCTTCTGCAAAAAAAAAATTTAATTTTTTTTTAAATGATTGACTACATCTATGATCGTGACTTGCCCCCAGAACCTGATATGTCTAATTATCCTCAAACTCAAGGTCACCAACATAGCATCAGTTGAAGATCCAGAAGTTACCTGCAGAATCTTAAAGCATATCCAAATACAAAACTACTCTAACTATCCTTAGAGCATATTTCCAATGATAATTAGTAACTAGCATACACCGACATCCTTAGTTAATTGTAAACCTTCAGTTGAGGTTTCGTAATCTATTTCATTACCGGTATTTTTTTAAAAAAATATATAATCAATATCCTATTGCATGTCATACAATATCTTAACCTAACTAAGCATACTGTATTCATATTTTATTTTAAAATCACCATCAAAATTTACTTAAAACATAAAGTTTTATCATGTTTCTGCGATCTCATTATAGGATTATAAACATCTAATTCTGAGATCATTTTAGTTATTCTAAGTGACATTCCCGATTTTTATATTTATTAGATGATTAACCTTATCATGCATATAATGTGTTTCAAGATGATCAATGTTGTGGGTAGAATTTTCACTAACTATGCAGGATCTCGGATCTACTATTATATTAAGAACTTGTAAGGATCCTGGAATGCTCTTGGATTACCTACGCGCAGGATACTGAATTTATTATCAGGATAACAAAAGGTATGATCTTGACTTGTTATGTTACGCAGGATCCTTAGGTATGACTAAATTATCTTTAAATACTATGTTAAAACAGGGATAACTGTTATATGAGTTTGCTTTTAAGAACTTTATATTTCAGGATCCCGATAGGGATAATATCTTATTTTGCAGGTTCATTAGTGTTTGGGGCTAAATTTTATAGTCAGGATACAGGATCCTGAAGCCTTAGTTACTGTTTAAAATTATATTCAGGATCATGGATATATTCAGGATCTCACATATGTCTAAGATCTCGAATATGCAGGACCCCGGATATGATAAAGTATCTCGGGATCAGGCGTTAATAATCCTTGTTTGTCAAATTATGAACAGGATCTTGGATGATTAGGATCCTAGATGATCAGGATCCCGGATATGTTAGATATCCCCGGATCAAATGTTACTAATCCTTATTTATTAGTTTATGAACAGGATCTTGAATGTTCAGGATCCCGAGTGATCAGGATCCCGGATGCGGTCAGTATCTCGAGTAAAACACTATTAGTCTTTGTTCGATTGATTTGCTTGTTGACCAAGTCTTGAAGGAGCGAATTAAGGGTTAAATATAGCATGATTACTGAATTGAAGTCCATTCCAAATCAAGAAAAAGTCAAGAAAGCGTGTTAAAAGCTGAGATAATTATGGAAGGTCGGATCCTGAAGATACCAGAGGATCCCGAAAATATCGGAGGATCCCGAGATTTTTGGAATTTCTGTTATATTGAATGTAGTATATAAATGAGGCATATGATCGATAGGAAACACTTCTGGCTTACTGATAACACTTCATACTCGAACCAAACACGATCAAAACACACTTTAATTCATCTTTTTCACCATATTCATCACACGTACACTTTAGATCGATCATATTGTGCTCTTTCTTTGTATTATCCTGACTTTTAAGTAATAATATTAACAAAGGCAAGGGACGATTGTTCCTTCCTGAGGTTTTATGCCGGAGATCTAACAAGATCAAGGGCTTTCCTCGTATATCCGCGCGTCGATTGCATTTATTCTTCATTTTCATCGTTTAATTTACATTTTATTGATTAGTTGATACATAATCTGCATTATCCCGAAATTATCTTGAATTACATAAGTTTTCATGTTTGTCTCGTTGTAACCGCTTGATTCATACAAAATCTGCATTATTTCATTATTAACTTGCATTCTAGCTTGATTGTCTTGAAAATCACTATAAGCACTCTACCTCACTTTACTAATTTGACCAAAATTTATACTTGTTAATTTTTGGCCGAAACAATTTGGCGCCCACCGTGGGGCAAGTGGTGCTTTTCATAATCAAAGTTTTGTTAAAAGCGTTGTTAAGTCATCTATTTCAAAAAGTTTTTATCTAAAATGTCGACTCAAGGACGGTCTATGTCTTCTTCTATGCCATCTTCAACTTCCGCTATGACTAGTCTTCCTCCTATACCATCCCTTCCATTATCACAGCAGAGGCCAGAGGATACCTATTTAAGGACAACTTCTTTAGGATCCACCTACTTAGGATCTACTTTTTCAGGATCCGGGATAACAGATCCGGATCCCGTTATTATTTCTAACAGGGATATTATGTCTATGTTTTCACAGGTGAAAGATCAGATGGAACGCATGGAACGAAGCAACGCATGATTGAGAAAAGATGTGGAAAACTTAAGGACAAGGGCCCACACTCCTGCTTCTCAAGATATTACTCCTATCCGGAGCAGGATCATGGATTTCAACACTCCTGCTTCTCAAGATATTACTCCTATCCGGAGCAGGATCCTGGATTTCAACACTCCAGCATCTACAAGTCTTAGAGGAGATTTCATTGCCATGCAAGGAACTACTGGGATCCCAGATCCCATATACGCAACAGGGATCTCGACCATTCGGCATCACGGACAGACCCCAGGATCCTCGTTTATGACACCTAATGGTGGTAGCGTATCTACTGGTTATAATTTTGGAACTAACTTTTTGCAGGATCCTGGCTTGAGCCCTGTTATGGCAAGGGAGATACAGAAGTTCAAAGATATGATCTCAAGTGTACCTGGTGTGGTACAACCCATTCCAGAGGTTACCCCGACAGCTCACAGGATCTCGAGGTTCGCACCACCCATTTGTGATGCTGAAATCCCAAAAAGATTTCATACTCCAAGCATGAAATTGTACGATGGCATGACGGATCCTGAAGAGCATATAGCCCAGTACCGAGAAAGGATGGAGATCATTCATATTCCTGCGGATCTCAAAGAAGCATGCTTATGTAAAGATTTTGGGTCCACTTTAACAGGATCTGCGTTGAAATGGCTACTGAATGTTCCTCCTTACTCTATTACTTCTTTTGCTCATATGGTTAATTTTAGTAATAATCAATTTTCATGTAGTAGGACCTTTGAAAGATTAACCACTGATTTGTATAGGGTTGTTCAGAAAGCTAATGAGACTCTTCGAGATTTTGTAGGGAGATTTGGACGAGAATCATTGGATATCCCTAACCTAGATATGGCTACTGATGTACAAGCCTTTAAGATGGGAATCAAAAGAGACTCTCCATTTTACGAGGATCTTGTAATTAACCCTTGTAGAAATCTTGATGAGGTCAGGAACAGAGCTTTGAGGTTCATAAGACTAGAGGAAGATGCTATGATCTAGAGAAGGATCGAAACTTCGTCAACTTATGATAAACCTAATAGGAAGAAGGAGACCTCATCTTACAAATCAAACAGAAGCAAACCGTATTCTAGAGCTGAGGATCACCGGGTCAATGCAGTTGAAGAGGATGATGAAGAATATCCTAAAATAACCGATTATTGTTTCTCTGTTGATAATGCAGGTCTTATATGTGCAATGAAAAACCTTGGAGATCAGGCGCGATGGCCAAAAAAAATGACAAAAATGCCGATTGGAAGGATAAGTCCAAGTGGTGCGCCTATCATGAGGATTTTGGTCATATAACGGAAAATTGTATAGCCCTGAGAAAAGAGATCAGCTATCTATTGAGCAAAGGTTACTTAAAAGAGCTGTTTGGAAAGAAAAAGGATCACTCCAGGGATCCTGAGAAAGTTCGGGATCCTGAGATTGAGGATAATTTAATGATCCCGCAGAGAGCAGGATCACCACCTCTAGATGCCAAGGTAATCAATTTTATTTCTGGTGGTTCTGATATTTGTGGCACGTCTTATTCTGCAGCTAAAAGGCACGCTAAGGAAGCAAAAACGGAAAAACAATATAAGCCGACCAGAACTACCACTTTGAAAGATGAGAAAGTAGTAACGTTTGGAGAAGAAGACAAGGAAAATGTTCAAGATCCTCACCACGATGGCCTGGTCATAACTTTATATGTGGCCAACCATTTTGTCCACAGGATCCTAATTGATGGTGGTAGCTCGGTGAACATCATTCACTTGGAAACTTTGAAGAGAATGGGGATCCCAGAGTCCGAAATCATTGCAAAATCAACTGTACTCGTGGGATTCAGTGGTGAAGTTAAGAATACTGTAGGGGAGATAAAATTACCAGTCTACATCGAGGGGGTAAACTCTATTCAAAAAAATTTTGTTATTGATTCATTATCCTGCTATAACATTATTCTAGGTAGACCTTGGAATCATGATATGAAAGCAGTGCCTTCCACCTACCACCAGTGTGTTAAGTTGCCTACTCCATGGGGAGTGGTCAGGATAAA
Organism: Helichrysum umbraculigerum; assembly: GCA_949592205.1. Lineage (NCBI taxonomy): Eukaryota > Viridiplantae > Streptophyta > Magnoliopsida > Asterales > Asteraceae > Helichrysum > Helichrysum umbraculigerum. The sequence goes on along the minus strand of CATIUR010000009.1, from coordinate 6,469,471 downwards.
TAGTGATCAACAGGAGGCTAAAGACTGTTATACCAGTTCAATGAAATCTACCGCAAAGCCAATGCAAGCATAGCAATTACAGAAGCGGGCACGAGATGTCTTGGAAGCAACTGAACAAGATATCAAAGAAGTGCCGTTTAACGTTAATGATCCTGAGGAAAAAGTACTTGTAGGATCCGGGATCCCGAAAGATCTTGAGAGCAGGATCTTATGAAATTTCTGAGGGAAAGAAGAGCGATATTTGCCTGGAAACCAGAAGATATGACAGGTATTTCTAAAAATATTATTACGCATAAATTGTGTGTTGATAACAATTTCAGGCCTATCCAACAAAAGAGGAGAAAATTTGCTCCGGAAAGGAATACTATCATACAACAGGATGTTGAAAAATTGCTCAAGGCTGGAATGATCAGAGAGGTAAAATTCCCAAGATGGTTAGCCAATGTGGTGGTAGTCCAGAAAAAGAATGGGAAATGGAAGGTATGCGTGGATTATACTGATCTCAACTAAGCCTGCCCTAAGGATCCTTTCCCATTGCCGCATATTAATTCAATGGTAGATGCAACAGCTGGCCATAGATCCTGACTTTCATGGATGCTTCTTCAGGATTTCAACAAATACAAATGGAACCATCTGACCAGGAGGATACTGCATTTATGACTCCTACAAGTATCTATTGCTATATTGCAATGCCATTTGGTCTTAAAAATGCAGGTGCTACCTACCAGAAAGTAAATGGACTTATAAAATTATCATAAAACACAAAAATGAACCAGACACCTAGAGGAACATCTGTGATTTTTGGTTAGGCTTGAATCGGACTACAATGGGTCAAATCGAGAGCTCAATCGAGTACAAAATCTGGAAAACATAACTACAAGGGCTGTTTTGGTAATTTTGTAAAAGTGACACTTCGAGACACCCACGAAACATAACGACAATTTTTATGAACTCATTTAACCATTTTAAGACTTGGGTAAAAGTTGCGGGTCAAACCGAGACCGTTGACCACGTTTTCGACATTGACCAATGTCACACCCCCAAATTCGTTGATTTAGTTTAGCGGAAGCATTTGTTTAAGTAGGGGGTGCTGACGTCAACGTAGGACATACAAACATATCAGAGCATATGGATATCGCAAAACATACATATATTAAGATGCCATTAGTAATAGTTTACAAAGTTACGATTTATTAAATCGTAATAGTTGAAAAGTAGTTAAGTTATACAAAAGTGGATTTCGTAGATATGACCAATACATATTAGTTATATAAAAGAAATCCATTTGTCCCAAAAGATGGCATCCTAATAGCTTCATGGGTCGCCTAGTTTCCAAAAGTGCGGCGATCTTACGTGCGCAGCTAATTCCCTGAAAAACATAGTAAAGGTCAACAACAAAGTTGAGTGAATTCACAGGTTTTTAAGTTTGCAAGTGTAGTTGTTCAACCAAAAACGTTCTCAAATAGTTATTGCCATAACAGTTAAATAAAGTTCGTATCTTAGTTCAAAATATCGTTCAGTTGGAAAGTTACTCACTAGTATCGTTTATATATAGTTGTAAGAATATAGAATCCTAAACCCAAGTAGTAGGGTTCTAAAAGTCATATCCCAAGACGTAGGGATGATAGTCCCTAATAATTCTTATGCCCAAGACGTAGGGTCCAATAGTTCACACTAGTTCCTATGCCCAAGATGTAGGGTCGTTCATTAGTTCCTATGCCCAAGAAGTAGGGTCGTTCAATAGTTCATATGCCCAAGAAGTAGGGTCGTTCAATAGTTCCTATGCCCAAGAAGTAGGGTCGTTCAATAGTTCACAATAGTTCCTATTAGTTCATAAGTATACTAGGTAATAGTTCCATGTATAGTTCAAATAAAAGTATATAGTTCGTTTCGTAAGTACAAAAATATCATAGTCTCAACATGTTCGAAAGTAGTTACATGAAAACATCAAATAGTATAAAAGCCTAACGGCATTTTATAAATAGTTTATAAATATAGTGTGAAAACGTTCAAATATGTTCAGTTCCAAAGTGTTCAGGTAAATCAAGCAAAACAAAGTACAAACGTGTCAGCAATAGTTCGCAAGTATAAAGCATAAAGCATTTATAAAATCATGTAGATTATGGCAATTAATAAAGTAGTTGACTATGTTTCTCACCCCAAGTTGAAAGCAGTAAAACAGTTAAAAGTGGGGCTGTGAACTCACCTCGTGAGCTCGGTATGTGAGTGCTAGCAATGTGTAAGCCCAATAAAGTCTCTAACGTCCTAAACATAAGAGATATTAATATAAGTAGTTGACTAAATGTCAAGCTATTGTTACTCGTTCACTCGCTGAAAGATCGTTGTTCGTTTATTAGCTTGTATGTGTTCGTTGGTGATAATATCGTAATAATAATATAAAGTGTTATTATCATTAAACTCGTTTCGTTGTAAGTATACATTAAACTTAAGTTTTTGTTCTCTGTTTTTGGAGACACTACAGGTGACACTTGAGTTAAGGTAGCGACACTTGGTCCAGTATCATATAAAATATAAGTTTCTAATTTGGCGACACTCAGTTGAGTGTCGCATAAAATTTGATCCCAAAAGCGACACTTGTCGTCTAAGTTTAAAAAGTGAGTTTCGTTAATTCAAAACGTGGTCAAACGAGTTCGGTTTGACCCGAAACTTTTAGGTAAGTCTTAAATATGTTAATAGAGGTCGGGAAAATTATCGTTGTGTTTCGTTGTTAACCAAAAATGTCGTTTTTATTCCGAGCCCAAAACAGCCCCCGAACTCAGTTTTTAGTTGTTTTCGACTATTTTCGAGCTCGTTTTCGGGGGTCAAAACTTATCGAACGAATCTGAAATTTTTACACGATGTTCCCACATATATCACCTACTTCCAGTATCGTTTTCATGATTTTTAGACATCCACAATATTTTTAAAAAATTCGTGAGTTAGGCTGTCCAGAAAACTCGTTTTTCGTAACTAAGTTTTACGAATCAATTGCTAGATCAGAATCTGTGCATTTTCAAGCGAAGCGTTCTTCACGAAAGTTGTTCTTAACATAAATACGAAGATTTTCCAAGTGGTCTCAAGTGTTTTCGTTACTCGTACGATTTTATACAATGTTTGTACCGAGAACACAGAATCTGTCCAAGACGTGATCTTTAATAAAGTTATGTTTTACTTAGTTTTGGTTGAGTTTTTGTGTGAGATCTTTCATGGGATGAACTTATAACATGTTTATATACCAAAAACAGTAAATATGAGTGTAAGAATCAAGAGTTCTTACAAAGCTTAGAGTGTAGAGGATGGAAGAGTGAAGATGATGATCTTTGAAGCTTGTTCCTCTTGTTTCCCTTAGCAAAGTTTGATGTTATGTTGATGATAAAGATGATGATTTTTGGATGATGATGATGGTATGAGTTGTTGCTGCTGCCGTTTATGGATAGGAAAGGAGGAAAAGAAAGAGTGTTTGGTGAATTATTAGTGTGTGAAATGTGTTTGTGTATTGTGTAAATGTATAAGTTAGTCAAAGATCTTCAAAGGGTATGGGGAGGTTGAGGGATGGTGATTTGGCCGATTTTTGTCAAAGGGCAAGTATGGCCATCAAGATTTCTTGTCCCCTAAGTGGTGTTTATTGTTTAGGTATTTTACCCGTTTTCGTTTACCCGATCGTTTTACGTAGTTTTAATACGTTATATTCATTTAGTTAGTTAACGTTATTTCGCGGCAAATTTTTTTTTGAAGTATTATTATATATACTTTATTTTAAGTTACAACAATGAAATTTTTGACTAGTTTGGTTGTCGGGTTCGTTTTATGTATTTTGTCGCATTCGTTACGTTTTAATTAAAACGTATAAACGTTTAATGTTTTAATCGTTATGCTTTTATGTTAACATAATATTTCAAAGTAAATATCTACTACAAATATAGTTTTACAATATTTATAAAATTTGTATCACCAACGTACATATTTATTTCGTCGGACTCGCTCCGAATGTCGCGTGCGTAATTATTAATAATTACAAATAAAGTAATATCTATCGTATTAAATTGTTGGGCTTTGCTAGACTTATCTCATTAAAATAGTGTGAATTCACTTAAGTTAGGAAATTAGCCTAAAATGCACATGTTTACTGTTCCTAATTGTATCGAAAATTGAGGGGTGTCACAACCAAAAACTATTAAGTGTCACCAAATATGAAATACTTATAACTTATTTTCACACTAAGTGTCAAATGACATAATACCTTCAATACTTATACGATACGAATACTAAACATTTCAAATATACTATATAAGTATATCATTACAACATTCTAATAATAATATTTTGAGATTATTATTACAATTAATCACCAACGGGCCATACATATCTTCCAATCATACTAATCAAATCAAATCATTGGACATTACTATTTGGATGAGCAACTAGCATAGATGATCCATTGAGACATCTAATCATTTAAAACCTTGCACGTTTAATACGCCCAGCAGGTTTCAGTCGTAGGAGACGACATCATTTCCCTTATATACCATCATTAGTGCTTGATAGCATCTCATCAGACTCAGGTGAGTCTCATAGCCCCTTTTTAAATGCTTTTACCTAGGGGTGAGATACATGCTCGTTTTGTTTTACATGTGAACACAAGTATCAAAACATCGCTATATGCTACATGAGTTTATTTCATCTAATCAATTTGAAGTCCTCCATCACATAGTTTGTTAATATGATTTAACGTGAATGTTAGTGTATGGTACCATATGGGATTGACAATCCCCGTCCGAGTTAGCAAGCACTAACCTGTCAAACGGACGCATTATCATTTGTTCAGTATGAGTGTTGATTAGGCACTCATAGGGAGGCACCTCGATAAGGTCCTTGAATGTGGATCCTGACCCCCTCAATTAAGCTCAAACTATGGACTCATGGCTGCATGTACATTCATTATTTGTTTGATTAGAAATCATTATATAAATCTTGTGGTTCATAAATCTCATTTACTCATATACACATGTGAGCTCACCAGCTTTTTAGCTGACCTTTTAGCATGTTATCTCAGGTACTCAGCAGTAGGTTGGACTGCTCATCAGGATACTTTAGATCGAGTCGCATGCAATCATTAAACATCAAGAGATTTCCTTGCATATCTATATTTTGTATAATTGGAAATGTACTAGAATCTCTCAGGGTAATCATGTGAACTCAATATAATGTAAACAGTTTGTAAACTCTTATGTTATATCAATGTATTTTTGTAAACGACGCATATAGAGTCGTTAATTATATATCTTATGTGCTTGTGATATTTGATTGGTAACACCCCGACCCGACTGCTTCCGCAACCCGAAATTAGGGGGTGTTACAATTATCATCATCAATTATACAAACTAAATTAAATGAATGGAAAATCAATATTAACAATCTTATGAGGTAATACAAGTTTTGCTTAGACTTTAAATTCCATGTAACATTTTCATAGTATGGCTTGTAATTTGGTTTGAAGGTACCACGTTAATTTAATGTTAGAATTCTGCAGTTTGTAACTTAGTATAAAAATGGTGGACTTTAGGACTTTATGCACAAGAAACTCCAATTCGGTTTTCGGTTCGGTTAAATACACTGAATTCGGTGTACGGTTCGGTTTAAGGTTTGGTTCCCAAAAATTTCAAAACCAAGAAAACCGAACCGAATTCAATACGTAAATCGTAGACTGCACCGATGAACACCCCTTACCTTAGTGACGTGTAGTATTTTGGTCCATGTTCAAAGAGGCTCGCAATGGGCCGTTTAATGGGCCGTATAACTCACAGGTGTGGATAATATATAATCGTTGAAACCTTTAAATTTAAACCTAAAACCCTTTTTTTCCGCTTTCGTCTTTCACATCTGCTCTTCTTCATTCAGCTCGCTCCCCATTTTAACTTCTCAGGTAACACTTTTATATCTTCGTTAATTTTACCTTTTATTGATTGGATTTTACAAGACTGTCTATTTGTATGTATATAATCATCTCGCTTATATGAACTTGAAATGTTAATCGTTTAGTGCCAAAAGTTTACATCTTTTAGGTATATGCAATTTTAGGGCTTCGGTTTTTGGGTTTAATTTATGAGTTGATTAGCACTTTTTTCGAATGTTTGTTTGTATAATTTTTCCATGGTGGTATAGTTAATTACTGTATATAGAATAGATAATAATACTATAGATAGATGAGATGTTATAGAAAATTGGTAAATTTTATGTTGTCATAAGAATAAGTTATGTTCTACAATAATGTATATTGTGAATGCGTGCGAGATATCTTATATGGCTTTTTGTGTGTTTACTAGGCAATCAGTCGTGTGACCATGGCGGCTGAGGAACCAAAGGCTCTTGATTATGTGTTAGAGAATGTTTTGAAGAAGAGGAAAAACAATGAGGATTGGGCAAACAGAAGGAAAGAGCAGTAGGAACAAAGGGTCAAGAAATCTAAAAAAGATAATTTCGTGATCAAGAAGCCCGAACAGTTTATCAGAGAATACCGTGATAAAGTAAGCATTTGCTACTAATGATACTTGCGTATTCTAGTTTTGGTTTATTCTTTGATATCATATTCTTTCTATGCTTAATTGACTAACATCAGTCAAACGCTGTAGTTGCATCATATCATCTTAGTTTTGTATGCAACTAACCGAGATTTATTTATTTATCCAGGAAGCTGATCTTATCATAATGAAACATCGGGCAAAGCGACCAATAAAGGCATCAACATCTCCCCAATCAAAGCTGCTTTTCGTCATTCGTATACAAGGGTATATTGATTGATATTTTTTTTTATAAAAGGTTTGTGTATTATGTAGTTCTTTTAGTTTGTGCTATGGACTAATGGCTTATGTTTTCTTCTTATTTTAGTAAAAGTGACATGCATCCACAAACAAGGAAATATCTGTACTCTTTGAGATTAAGGAGAATCTTCACCGGTGTTTTTGTCAAGGCGAATGCTAGAGTGTTGGAAATTCTACAGAAAGTGGAGCCATATGTGACTTACGGGTATGTGACAATGCAGAGTGTATTTATAACTAATTTTTTTAATATATTTGTTAAGCGATGTTCAATGTTAGAGGTGGCAAATGGCTGATTCGGTTAAAAATTATAATTAACACTTTAACAGAATTGGTTAACAGGATGAAGTATACAGATCAGCTTGAAGTATCCCGCCAACACTTCATTTGTGTACCTACAATAGAATTATAGCTTTTTGATGTGTTACATAGGACTACAACTAATATATTATCACAGTGCTGATTGGAATGCTTGAATAAAGCCATTTAGAAGATTTTATGGATTAAAAAAATGTAGTTGCCACCTTTATTCATTGTTTTCATATTCGTTTAGTATGGAGTAAGTGCCATTTGAAAAACTTGTCTGTTTTGACATTTTAAAGGTATCCTAACCTCAAGAGTGTGAATGAGCTGATATACAAGAAGGGGTTGGCCAAAGTTAACAAGCAAATATATCCTTTGACAGACAATAACATCATTGAACAGGTATATGATATGCTTATATTTTGAGTTTTGATGTTTCCAATATTTGAATGATACTAAATATTCACGTGTGTTAATGGTATTTGTTGGCATTAGCTGAGCACAAAATTATTTGCATCGAAGACATTGTAAACGAGATAGCCAATGTTGGTCCACATTTTAAGGAGGTTTGCAATTTTTTGTGCCCTTTCAATTTAAACAAGCCGGAGAAGGCATTGGAGGGTAAGAAAAAGGCGTACAGGAATGGAGGTGATTCTGGCAACCGCGAAGATCAAATCAACGAGTTTATTAGCAAGTTGAATTAACTACATACTTACAAACGTTATGATAGATGAATTTTTTTTGTTGTTAATCGTAAGTGTATGTGAACCAAATGCTTTGAATTTTGAACTCGATGGTAATATTAGCGTCATTTCAATTTTGTTTTCTTTGTGCTTCGCAAGGTAAAAGCCTTGCTTCTTTCTCTTAACTGTCAGTTTTTTGCAATGTTTTTATTGCTTAGTTATCTATCAATCAACGGTTAACAGATTGCTCTTATTGTATACTCAAGCTCTGGCTTTGCTTCTACAGATTGATTTGGTTCATGTGTTTGTAAATGTTAATTGGAAGTTAACATAAAACTATCAAACATTTTTCTTATGTTGTTACTGCACACAAGACAATTCTAAACGGCCAAGTGTACGAAAAGTGGTTCCCCTTAAGGTTTAACGAGGTTTAATGACGCTCAGGATACCAAAAAGAAGAAATTTAAGTAACTTCCTATAAAAATATATGATCTTTTTGTTACTATATCATAATAGAATTTAGATGGTTTGAAGCACTGGGCGACTTTCAGTACCTTTGACCTGTTAACATTTGTAACAAGGTTTCGGAGACTAAAAAAAATAAATTAGCCCGTTGGTTATAAAATCGTCAACCCAAATCAACTTTTTTTGGCATACATGCGTCAAAATTTTGTTGACTCTTATTTTTCAAGCATTATAAGAGGAAAAACCACAATTAATACGCAAGTTTTGTACATCATAAATTGTTAGTTGCATGTTCGAAGCAATACAATATAAATTATATAAATGGGTTATGGGTTCTTATAAGAAAGTGATAACCAAATCAACGTACGCATGAGATACTCCATATGATCACATACCAGATGGTTCATTATCCGTAAGAGCAAACATGTCCAGAGCTCTTGCACCATCATCAGATTCAAATTCGATTGCAGTCTCATAGACTCCAAGGTTCCCCTGTTCAATGGCCTCCATGGTCAAGTAGAAGATACGACGTTTCGAATTTGATGTATTTGCACTCCATGAATCGAGGATCACTGAGGTTCTTGTTGTTGTCCTTGTTAACATACTAACAGCATAAAATTTGTTCACAATTAAACGGTTTACGGCAGAAACAGTTTCAGAATTTGAAAGCAAGTATAATGTAACCATACCTTCTGATAGGAATCGTTGAAGGCCATAACGGCAAAATCACCTATTAAATGTTGGGTTTAATCGATTATTTTGGTTCACGTATGCATGGCTAGAGTTTAGTTTAATAAGTATTTTATCACTTTATTATTATGTTTTAATTAATTGTTTATTAGTGGTTTGAATTGGTACAAGTTTGACCGGATTTCATGCGCTAGAACGTTGATGGATTTGCACGTTGAGAAGAGTGGGTCAAGAGTGGGTTAGTAGCCAGTGCCTATTCTTTAGGAGATAGTGGTTTGTTTTAGTTGTTAGTAGTACTTTGTGTAAGGCTATATATAGCCCTTTCCATATGAATGAAAAGATGTTGCAGTTTTACTTTATTAAACTTCTTTCTGCTTGTTCTTTTCACAAACGAAATATAAACATCAGTGAGTTTGGGGCCTTGATATCTAACATTTGGTATCAGAGCCGAGGGTGAGCCGAGGGTTTGTAGGTTGCGGGTTTGAAGATCGGAGGTAGCCTCCGCCGGCGGGTATGTTGGTCGGTGGAGGGCTGACGTGAAAGGAGACCGTAGAGAGAAAGAAGAATGAAGACCGGCTTCTATAGCAGCAAGACCGCCAGTGACCGCCGCCGGAAAGAGAATTCCGGTGGGTGATAGAGAAGACCGACGACCGCTGCCGGAAAGTAAATTCCGGTGGGAAAGAAAGTTAAGATCAAGACCGAGAAGAAAGAAAGACCGTTGCCCGGAAAGTGAATTCCGGCGAGAGACCGAGAAGACCGACGCCGTCGAGAAGACCGTGAGACCGAGAAAGCTCCGACGTGAGACCGAAGACCGAGAAGACCGACGCTAGGAAGAGAAGAAAGATAGACCGTGAGACCGAGCCGAAGAAGACAACTGTGAACGGGTTGTCTTGACCGAAGGAGACAACCGTGACCGGCGTGTTGTCAAGACCGAAGATTCACAGAAAGACTGAACAAGGTTAAGAGCCGCGTTTGTTCGAAAAGAAAGTGATTAAACGCTGCTGTGAGTGAAGGGTGTGAACAAATCGATTAAGGGGGTGAATGTTGGGTTTAATCGATTATTTTGGTTCACGTATGCATGGCTAGAGTTTAGTTTAATAAGTATTTTATCACTTTATTATTATGTTTTAATTAATTGTTTATTAGTGGTTTGAATTGGTACAAGTTTGACCGGATTTCATGCGCTAGAACGTTGATGGATTTGCACGTTGAGAAGAGTGGGTCAAGAGTGGGTTAGTAGCCAGTGCCTATTCTTTAGGAGATAGTGGTTTGTTTTAGTTGTTAGTAGTACTTTGTGTAAGGCTATATATAGCCCTTTCCATATGAATGAAAAGATGTTGCAGTTTTACTTTATTAAACTTCTTTCTGCTTGTTCTTTTCACAAACGAAATATAAACATCAGTGAGTTTGGGGCCTTGATATCTAACATTAAACATTTGACAGGATCCTCCTCCTTAACCGGTTTTAAATCTCTCTGAAGATTCTTATAGCTTAATCTCCTTTGTGGAATCTGCCACATGCATGAAATAGTGATCAAATATGTTTGTGCCACAAACATGTATATGTGTGTGCAAAACTGTGGATGTAGGTCATTAGGTGTATAAGATGAAGAGGAAAAGAGAGATGAATATCTTATCCATACATATCCAGCAGCTTTATCGACCTCTTTGAACTTCAGCCAGGTTTCCTGTTCAGATGTATCTAACGGATGACATTCAATGTCCGGGTTTGCTGAAAGAGAAAACTTACCAAGTTACTATCCATGTGTTAACTCCTGCGTGAAAAACTATACTATAGAAATACAAAACAAACAGGCATAAATTACTTTATCCTTATTCGAACCTTGCATCTACAACAAACATCTGAATGACTTGGTCTTAAGCCAAACACCTATTTATTCATAAAATATCTTTGCAGGATTCAGAAACACATTCCATATTGTGCTCGGCAAGACGCAGTTTGGCTGTCAAAACCTCATCATTCTTGTTTGTAACACCCCCAAATTTGATGATTTGCGGAAGCTTGATTTGGGTGTTACTAATCAATAACAAAGCACAAAGATATATAGTAAACGACTCTATATGCGTCGTTTTAACAAAATATATTGATAATAGAAATGTTTACAACATTTAAAGCTTTACATAGCTCGAGTTTAAATAAAATGAGATTTCAGTACATAAGTACTTGTACAAAAATATACTAATGCAAGAAAATCTCAATCGTCTGTATGCTGACTCGAGCTAAAGTCCTGAAGCAGAAACATCCTACTGCTTGGTACCTGCGATATATGCTAAAAGGTCAGCTAAAAGCTGGTGAGCTCACAGGTTTGAAATCAGTTAATATAGTATGAACCGCAAGATTTAAATAATGAATTACATCCAGCAATTAAATAATGAATTGCATCCAGCAATTAAATAATGATCATCATCGTGTATACAGCCATGAGCACATAGTTGAGCTTAACTCGAGGGTCGGGTCCCCTATAGAGAATTCCGGGCGAGGTTGCCTCCACGAATGCCTAATCCACATTCGTCTTCCCAAATATTAGTACGTCCGTTTACTCGGTTAGTGCTTGCTAACCCGGACGAGGTGGGTCAATCCTATATGGTACCATATACTAATATTCACGCTACAACGTATTAACAACTATGCTGACGGAGGACTTTAAAATGATTAGTTTCGAAAAACTCATGTAGTATCTGAAAAGTTGGTACTTGCGTTCATATGTAAAAAGTTGAGCATTATATCACACCCCTGAGTAAAACAGTAAAAGATGGGCTATGAGACTCACCTAAGTCTGAAAGCGTTTAAACAAACGTAAATTGATTAGCCGAGTATGAAGTCCAAAGACTTGCAACCTGAGGGTGTCCACGACACACGATGGTTATAATCATGATTGGGTATCTCAAAAGATCACCCTTGTAGTTGTTCATTCAACTATAATGTCCAAATCTCCACTATTTGGTTGATACGTTTAAGTGTTTGAAAGGTGTACGGCCCGTTGGTGACGGATTTGTAATATTAATCTCAACTATTATTATTTTGATTTCGTGGCGTTTTACTTGAAAAATGTGTTTTGATTGTGTTTTAGAAGCCGTTACGGAATCTAAGTACGGGGGTCCGGGGGCAGCGCCCCTGGTAGCGGGGTCCAAGGGGCAGAGCCCCTGGCTGGGGTCGAGCTGCCAGGTCAGCTTGGAAAATTTTTATGTCTACTATATTGCTTTAAGGAAAAAACGCATCTGGACTTGAAATTGGGTGAAATCGAGTGATAAAATTTAGGGTCTCGACACTTAGTGAAAATCTGTATTTTCTGGTTTGTGCGACGTTGGGTGCGACGTTGGGTGCGACGTGAGTGTTTGCGTCGCATTTTGCGACGTTCGCAATTCAATGCGACGTAGGGTGCTGCGTCGCTAATGCGACGTTGGTTAAGTTGGCGACGTTAAGGTCTGCGTCGCTATGTGCGACATTCGCAAGTCAATGCGACGTAATAGGCTGCGTCGCTATATGCGACGTCGAGGATTCGTGCGACGTAAGTCGCTGCGTCGCATTTGCTCCAGGCCAAATGCGACGTACGGGATCTGATCGGAGTTTCAACTTCAAAAACGCATTTTCCGGCCATCGATCAGCCTAATATTTTTACCCAACCCATTTTAGGACATTACAAGGTTATACAAACAACTAGCAAGTGATAATACTTAGAAACGAGAGTTTTCGGAGTTGTGTCGGAAACTTACAAATCGCCGAAATGAAATTTCGGAAAGATAGGAAGATAGATCGTTGCGTGGTGGTCGTGAATCTCTAAAAATCTTGAAGATCCGAAGTCGTTTGATATGTTTATTTTGCGATTTGGATGGATGGAGGTGGTGATTTGTTTGAGAGAAAAGGAAAGAGGAAAAGAAGAGAGAGAGAGAGTTGAGAAAGAAATGAGGAAAAGGGAGGGGAATGGGAGGTTAAGCTCCCATTTTTCGCCCCGTGTTTCCGCTCCGTGCGGTGTTCGTTTTCTCCGTCGATCAAACGTTAAATAATTATTTTACATATTAGTTGGTACGTTTTAAAATACAAATTATTACGCGATATTTTATTTAGATATTTTACTAATCAATTTATATTTGAGTTATAAAATGTAAGTTAGTTTGCGCGTTAAATATTTTATATTGTGCAAGTTCTGTTTGTACGATACGAATTGTAATTCGAGCATTATTAAAATGATATTCTTAACATAACAGTGTTACTTAATAAAATTGGTCACCAACGTCCGTATTTTATGGAACCGAAATACATTCGATTTAAATTGCGTACGATTTAATCAAATCGCATTTCCGTATATATTCAAAGATATATATAATTCGATACATTAATTAGCCTAACACAGAACTAATTACATGAATTAACGTATGATTAGGCACTAATTACTAGTCCTAATTTGGCGGGTGTTACATTGTTCGTCACCAGCTGTTTCTTGAGAGCAAGTGCTTCCTGAATTAAGTTATATAATTTCCATGGAACCTCAAGCCCTGTAGTACCGATAACAAATTAAGGCAAGTTAGTCAAGAAAGATGCCAGCCATGCATCAAGAAAGGAATGGCTAAAAGAATAGAAACGCATATATACCTTGTTCAGTTTGGGATGGTGTAGGACGTTTCTTAGCATACTTGTGTCGGTTCGATCGGCTCCGGGAAGTTTTCCGGTTCATTTTCAACCGGTTTTTGACTTTTTAATGAATCGGTTCAAACCGTTGACTTTTCCGGTTGAACCGGAAAACTGGGAACCGGTTCAACCGGCTTTTTGTTTTTATGTTTTTTTAGTTTTTTTTATTACTCCGTATTATATAAGGGCTTCTTTTGTTTGGGTCTTTTTGGAAACAAAACACACGCTTGAAACTTGTTTAAACTAGGGTTATATGTCTGTAAATGTATTAAACTTGTCACAAATTCCTATTGTATACATCATACTTTCAAAATTCCTATTGTGTGTATCCAACTTGCTAATTAGTGCTATTGTGTGTATTCATTAACACTAATTACGTTTGACGGGTCATAATTAGCATACGTGGCATTTTCATCCGACGTAGCACTGCAAAGTCAGCGCCACATCATCTAAAGTTCGATACATTTTTCGGATCATCTTCATCGACTTCAATTTTCCGACGACACCATTTTTTCCAGCGATATCATTTTTCCGGCAAATCATTTTTTCGGCAGGTAGGGATAATGAAGCATTGGTTGTGCAGGTATCTTGGCTTGCTTGGATGGATACATGAACATAGTAATGGAGCAAACTGAAGAATATGTTAATGGACAACTGAAAAACAAATATGGTGATGCTTTTATTCGAGGAAACGTACAATGGTGAGTTTTTGGAGCTGACTTAACATTTTCCTGTGATATGTGAAATATGATGTAAATATGTCGGTACATCCAAGAGTAGTAGAGTACCCTTGCAGAAGGTGCCTAGTTCACATGCTTACAGCAGACCCACCCCCACTCCATTTACATATCCAGTGTTTTTGATTTTGTTTTCCAGATACTGGGCGCTAGTGCTCTATCGATTCCTACTTCTACTAATGTGATGAAATTTGGGGAAATTGAATGTGTAATATTACACAGTTGATTCTTAGGAAAAGCTAGGAAAAGCTAAAACCAGATTTCTCTTCTACTATGGTTCTTTATTGTTTTACATCAATTTTCTTGCTTTTGATTCCTTGGAGATAACCGGCCCTAACTGGTCCTTTTGAAAGTTGTGCCCTTTTTCTTTCTCTTCATATATTCAAATATTTTCGAAATGCTTGGATCATGAAATAAGTTGTGACACCCCCAAATTTAATGCTTTGCGGAAGCGAGTTTTGGGTGCCACTAATCAAATATCAAAACACCAAAGTACAAGCAAACGACTCTAAATGGGACGTTTTAGAAATACATTACAGTATAACAAAAGTAGTACAAAGTTTTAAGTTATAAATAATACATCATTGCGAGTTCGCAAAGTTATTCAAAAGATTTTAAACACATAATCAAGGTACAAAAGATTATGCCAATAAAATCTTCAAGTGTTTATGCATGCGACTCGTACTAGCCTAGCATACCCTGCGGGCCATCCTACTGTTGCTGAGTACCTGAGAATACATCACTAAAAAGGTCAACCAAAAGGTTGGTGAATCTCACAGGTTTGTAGTATACCGTAATAAACAGTTTGCGTAAATCAGTAAGTAAATCATTTACAATCAGCAAAACAGTAATGTATAATTTGTACAACAGTAGTAAGTCAGTAAACAAGTATTTCACAAGTACAGTAAATTCAGTGTGGTCTATCGTTCTATTGCCATGCCATGAGCCATTATAGTCGAAGCTTAACACGTCAGTAATTTTGCCCCCGTGAGTACTAATCCAAAAATACTCATATGAAACGAATAAGAAACGCCTGTTTATACTAGTGCGGTTCGTGGTGGAGCTACCACCCCAGGCGGGGATTGTCAGTCCCATATGGATCCATATACTAAAATTCGCGCTTATCGTATAACTGACGACTATAATTCAGAGGACTTCATTGGATTAAATAGAAACTCATGCAGTTCAGTAAGGCAATACGTCGGTAATTAATACATTTTGTATTTGTATTAAAGTCGGTAAAAGAATACATTTTGTACTTGTATTCAAATCAGTAAAATAATACATTTTGTACTCGTATTATAGTTTGTAAAATAATACATTTTGTATTTGTATTAAAGTCGGTAAAAGAATACATTTTGTACTTGTATTCAAATCAGTAAAATAATACATTTTGTACTTGTATTATAGTTTGTAAAATAATACCTTTTGTACTGGTATTAAAGTCGGTAAAAGAATACATTTTGTACTTGTATTCAAATCAGTAAAATAATACATTTTGTACTTGTATTATAGTTTGTAAAATAATACCTTTTGTACTGGTATTAAAGTCGGTAAAAGAATACATTTTGTACTTGTATTCAAATCAGTAAAATAATACATTTTGTACTTGTATTATAGTCAGTAAGTAAATATGTTTGTAAATCAATACATTTGTAAATGTATTTAGTAATTCAAGTAATCTTAGTAAACAATTACTTTCAGTAAACAAGTACATACAGTAAACAAGTATATTCAGTAACAATACATTTAGTAACCAAGTGATGCATCTCCCCCAAAGTAAAACAGTAAAAAGGGGCAGTGAGACTCACCTGTTGAGCAAGCAATCCTAAAGTGCGCACGTATTCCAAGTGTAATCCCCTAGTGTCCTAAACACGTGAGATTATATATTTGTAAGTGTACGCCTAGTAATTCATTCGTGTAATTGTTCACTTAATTGATTATGTTCAACGTATTTGTCTAGCGTTTACGTTTACGCGTTTGAAATCCATTTAAGTTTGTAGTTTGTAAAAGTGAACGGCTTGTTGGTGACGGTTTGTAATAATAATTTCAAACTATTATTATTATACATGATTTGTTGTGCTTATAAAAGTACACGTGTTTCGCATATAAGTCGTATCATATAAGTTTAGTTGTTACTCAAGTTCATTATATCCGTTACACTTTATTTCATAATTTACAAAATTTGGCAAAGTCCGAAAACTGAAAATATGCCATTTTCGACCCCTAAACGATCCCGGATGGCCTAAAACTGGCTAGGCTAAGGTACTTAGCCTTGACCATTTGGTTGTTTTCGAATGACCGTGTGAATTTGAACCCAATCCGTTATAATAAAATTTTCATCGAGAAGCTACCCTGTTTTAAGTTGTTAAATCGTCGACGTTTTCGAAAATTTATTTGTTCTGTTTTAGCTAGAATTTGCAGGGCTAGTTTATTGATCCGTTGGATCATGAAATATAAAGAGGGAATCCGCCGTATTGGTTTGAATACGCCGTATTCAATGATTTCAAAGGGAATCCGCCGGATTCACCCGAATCCGCCGGATTGGACTCAAAGTTTGGGGAATACGCCGTATTCACCCGAATACGCCGTATTGGGCTCAAGGTGTGGGGAATACGCCGTATTCACCCGAATACGCCGGATTCAATGGCTTTGGGCAGGAATCCGCCGGATTCACCCGAATCCGCCGGATTCACGTGACTGGTTCGACTCTGTCCTTTCCAAAACACCACCAAATCCGTTTTAAACTCATTTTTATGTATAACCAACTTAGTATAACAACATAACATGATAATACAAGTATATTAAACTCGAAATTAAAGAAAGATTCAAAGTTTCCTTACAATTTTAAAAATGGAAATCGTGAAGGATGATGATGAACACGATGTTGATAATGATCCAAATGATGATGATGATGGTATGATTGTTGTTGTTGTTGTAAAAATTGGAACCGAGAGGGAGAGTGAGAGCCGAGAGTTTGAGAATGTGTGAGTCTGTGTGAAAATAATTGAGGTCGGGTAATATAACCGGCCTCAATTATTGAGGTGGGTGGGTGTTTTCCGCCCCGTGTTCGCGTACCCGATCGTTATATAGTATAATCTTTTAAAATGGTAAATTTTTAAAGATATAATCGTATACGTTTTTAATCGAAGCATTTTATAAAAATACTTTTAAGGAGATATAAAAATATATCTTTGTTTTACTTAAAATGTACGGATAGTTTTCAGTATCTAAAATGTATTTAAATTTCAAATGGAGTACGTAATTATTATCCTCAATAATAATACTTGATTTAAAAATATTTTTCGCTCGCTTTCATTTTGAGTTTCTACGTTTTGTTAGGTTCGTGTATTTGCGATTATTAATTAATCGTTTCTGTTTATATATATACATATATATTTAATACTTGTGTACTTGAGTATTGACACGTATGTAATTACGTGTTTTAAAAGTTTAAATTAGGTGCTAATTTTGGGTTATTTTGACCGGGTGTCACATAAGTGCACATACCATCCTGAATCATCGGTTAGTGTGTGAACTGTGAGAACTATGGAAGTTGAGCAAAATAAACTAGAGGTATTATCCATGACCAAAAAAAGGATTAAAGCTCCATATTATGGCATGAATGTAAGTTGAAATGAGTGGAATTATTTGTGGAGTCGATTCACGTTGGAAGGGTAATTTATATGTTACCTGTATGTATATGTATAATGAATAAAATTGTCGTCTCACTTGTGTAATGACTGAAAAATACAAAGACAAGGACAAATACCCTATCGATATTGTGCAAGCCTGCAAGGTCAACATGACCGATACAAGGTATCACTATGTTTCGACTCCAAAATTTAACACATTTTGGAAGCCGGTTGAGTTGATGTGAAACTACTACGAGTTGGCGACTTCATGTAACTATACATTACCACAAGCTTAGGCAAGTGCCATTGTATTAGTTTTTACTGCCGTTTAATAGCAACCGGTCCAGTTGCTTAACATTAAAGGATCCAATAGCTTCATTATATCCCACCTATATTTATCAAAGGTTTAACCGCCACACATTGTATAAACCTCGTTGCAAGATTCCTTCCTCAATATTCTTTAACATTCCTATATTTTGAACTAATTTGTAGTTCCCGTGTTGAGAATAGTGTACTGTGTAGCTAAACTTGAATATCTTGACGAATATGCTGGAGAATTGGTCTCACATCATGAAGCTGACAAGCGTGGGAAAATCTATGATCTTGAAAATTCTTTATTTGTCTTCAACCTTAATGACAAAGTATGATACATTGTATCTTTTTGTCCTCTTCAGATAAATATTCTTCTCCCCTCCCATTTTAACCAACTACATGATTGCTAATTTGTTTTCACTAAGTATTCTTGATACTTACCCGAATTGAAGTGCAATAAGTTTGATTTTTCCAAGCATTCTTCGATTCTATTTATCATCTTCTAGCTTTCATTTATAGATAGTACTATAATGTAGATTGAATTGTATTCATATTGATCGAATAGAATGCAGTACTGCAAGAACTGAAGTAGCTTTCACAAGTTTCAGTGGTTATCGACTCGTTGCAGAAGAAAGCTGGAGCTGATTCGGACTTGGAGCTTATTCAAAGGATCAAAGAGGAAGACATTTTTCCTATTGTTCAAAGGCTATTGCTTCAATGGATTAAGCACATATGTTCTTCTCGGTATTCCAATTGGGATTGTTGGGTCTCACTACAAGAAAAATCACCTATAGTGACAAAGCAGATTTGGTCACTAACAGGCTAAAAATGGTCACAAAACAGGTTTAGAGACCAAAAAATGGGTGGTCACCACTGGTCACTATAGGTCCGTCGCTAAATCCTTTTGGGACCAAACTTAAAATTTTGGTCTCTAGCTAATGACGAAGTTATGTGGTCACTGGATTTTGTGACGACTTTTCTGGTCACTGAATTACGTCACTAATCAATAAAATTCGTCACTATTTGATGAAATCAATGACCACTTTTAAGTGGTCACACAACCTGCCCAAGATACTGCCCAGGTCAAATTAGATAAGTGACCAGACCAAAAAATGTGGTCACTGAATAATGCTAGAGACCCAGATAGTGGTCACTATGCTTAATATATGTGCAAAAAAAAAATTGTAATTCTACTGAAATTTTTCACAAAATTAAAGCCAATTAAATATTTACCACAATAAAACTATAAAATACAAAATTTTATTCATAAAATCATATTATATCGAAACTGTACAAAAATTACCCAATTCACTATTTCAAGATTACAAACAAACTTCAATGATAACCTACTAAAAAATAAATTAACCATCACCCTAGTATTGACTAGTAGCAGCTAAAGATTTAAATCAGCCTTATGACAAGAATGTGTTTACAAGAGAATTTCATATTTCCATTGGACTCCCAGGTGACATTTAATACATGCCCTGCAAAACAATAATGAAAAGGCTAAAGTAATAATAGTATTGAATAACAAAGAGTAATTATCTGAGCCAAAGATGCAGCTATCTTACCAATGACCCTTGACAACGATTTGTGGTAAATCCATCTAACACTGCCTGCAACCTTTGAAAAATACTCTTTGAGGGAACCATGCAATCGGCTTATTACTACTAGAAGAAGTTGTAGTAAATCCATCTTTCATCCGCCAGTACAAGTACTACATTATAAAGCTTATCTTGTTCTAACATGATAGAAAACATAAGTTACCTCAAGATAATTGGGTAAAACCATCTTTATCTTTATATGTTTATATAAAGCACAAATTGGTTATAAGAACTGAGGTAGGTTTACGAAGGATTACTTACTTGAGTAGATTGGATGAGGAAATCTAGAAGTAGAATCCACTCTTGAAAGGAAAAAGGAGATAGAAAACAATGAATAATGTGAGCTTTTGAGCCGAGTGAATTGATATATATATATATATATATATATTAAAAATTAACTGAAAGCCTGCAAAGTCAATAACAATATCCATTTAAGATCTGAAAATTCTAGACCCTTGAAGAGCCTTACAAAGCAGCATCTGTGGCATAGAAGTGAATTGGGACCCCAATACCCCATGCTGATCTAGTTGTAGAAAAGTTTGACTCCCATCTAGCTGCATAAAATAAGTTAATAACAAAGAACTATATGTTATTACACATTGTTATCAAGCATTAGACATTCTTTATATAAAGTGAGAAGTAAAAAGGCATAAAGAGGAAGAAAATTACATCTAAGAATTTATCTGCTATCCATCATGGGGATCAAACACACAATAATTCACCCACTGCTAGTTTAGTAGAGCTAAGTGGTGTCACCTTTGTAGTTGCTACTAGTTGAGTAGAGCTCAAAGTTTTAAAACAATGACAGCAAAACCTAAATGGGTCCAACCGAACTCATTGTAACCAGCACAATACATTTTAAATAATTCAAGCCTTATGGATATCAATGTTTGTACCTTGTATGCAAGAGAAATATTTGCATGCACTTGATAATCTGAATCTGCAAACTTTCCACATAAAAGAATATATAAATTCATGTAGGTCAGGCTTGCAAAAGCTGTGTAGCTAAACAAGCTATTTACCATAGAAAAATACTTATAAGTAAAATAATCATGCCTTAGATGATAAAACACAACAAATCATGAAGAAAAAAATGTCAGTGGGCTAGCTTCTAGATCTTCTGTGAGCCTGTGCGGGATCATGACCCTGCAATAACCAATGTAGGGCATTCAAGCGGCCAGTAACCAAATACCAATGCTAAATATAAAGTGAAAAATGATCACCTCATCTGAACCAAATTGTTCTTTACGCCACAACCATATAGAATGTAAAGCTCCATTTCAAATTTCACCGGTTAGATTTCTATAAGTTAAACATAGGAAATGAAAAACGAAGAATAAGGTTTCAATTTACCACTGCTACGAAAGCAAATGTAGGAGGGAACGCACACACAAACATCCCCAAATTGCAAAGCCAACTCCAGAAATTCTGCACAAGATTCTTGTAGAAAAAAATATTCTATAATGAAAGAAAAATGAACTAAGTTTGTCTTTCATGTTCTGAATATATTATTACCATCAAAGAGCCCATCTTCAAGTTCGTTCCCAGTACTGGCAGAGTATAAGGCTTGAAAAACTCCTCAACCCTTTAATTGAAATACACCTCTCTGCTTGTGGGGCCTTTCTAGCGTTTTTTCTTGTTACTTCACGAATAATATTTAAAGATTATATATATAAAAAAGTGTAAACTTATAAAAGTTATAAGATCTAATTAATTACTTGAGGTCAATCCTTCTTCCCTGACTCTCCTTTTCTGTTTCATATAACAAACATAATACATAACATAATTGCACATAAAGAGATGATATTTTAATTTTCACAAAACTACTCATTGTATCGACTACTGTGGCTATTGAGAGCGTTCCAACAACTTTAACTTGAAGTCCATTCGGGTCAACACCCTCCAGAGTTCTTTTAACAGCATTAATTCATGATTGTCACCACCTAAACAATTATAATATATCTTTTTATTAACAGCAATTCTAGCATGATTTAGTGTTCTACTTACAAAAGCATGTAATCAAATCCTACACAAACATCTTGACTCTCAGAATTTGAGTAACTGAAAGAAACAGGAGAAGAATATATATATCAGGAAAGGTTGAGTGGTGAAGTAAAGTAAACATAGGAAGTACGACGAGAGAGAAAACAAAAGATCAAGTATATACACATTTCTTAGTGAATGCAAATAGAATTCTAAAACTAACGTAATCGTAAGGTAACTGGCGAATTGAAGCTTAAGACCAGGAAGTTTCACAAATCAGGATATCCGAAAAATTTTATTCTGAAACTTAGAATCAACATTATGACCAATTATACATAAAAGTTTCACCGAGTCAAAAAGGATCAAAGCAACTTAATGTCCAGCAAAAGTTCTTTTTCACAACTTTACAAGTGATTACTGAACTATTAATAGATAATCTCCATATTTAAAAGATATATATCTACAATATAAGTACTGAACAAATAAAGCACATAGAGCAAAATGTAGTTAAAATACATTACACTGTATATATAAAACTAAAACTTAAAAGAGCACAAATAGCCATATATATGCAACTATAAATGAACAGCAAAACCTAGCTAATCGAATCTTTAATTTTGAAAATCGCACAAATTATAAGGTGAAACAGTTAATCGAACCACTAATTAACCTAGAAACAAATTCGCTAGAAAGTAGACTTACATTCGATGATAGTTACCGTTGATCTGAGCATAACGAAAGCAACCAGAGGTGATCTACACCTTCGAATTTCGATAACTAAACAGCGCAATCTCCGGCAACGATTTTTACGGTGAGCTACAAAAACGTAATAAGCGGAAGTGAAGATAGCTGATGATATAATAATCATTACTCTGATTACTGGAGATGATGTTGATGATGTTACCGGGTATTTTATGGTTGTGAAACGGCATCGATTTGTGTTGTACCGTCATTGTAAGTGTACGGTTGCGAATTTTAAGGGTGGTTGTGGTGGTTAATGAATGATGTGATGGTGGAGTTAATGTAGTTTAATAAGAAGTTGAGAAGGATGTTACTCCGTATTACTTATTAGGGCAAAATAGAGTTATTTTATCGTGATTGTTTTTCGCGGTTCGGATCTTGTGCGTTCATCGTTGGGCTAGTATTTTTATTCCCCTGCACTTCAAATTCATAAGAAAATTCTAGTTGAAAGAATTATTCTATAAATTAATTAATTAATTATTTACTTATTTCCTACCACATGATATAATACACCTTTTTCTTGTCGATTGTGTACTTTTAGATAAAAATAACTCTTTTTCATTTTTTCGCCCCTAATTTTTTTAACTAAACATCTTTGTCAAAATTATTCATTCTTGTAATTGTCCAAATTAATGACCACTGTATTGTGGTCTCTAATTCTATGACCACTCTTTTTAGTCACAGTCTTCCACCTCACAAACTTTTTCAACTGATGAGTGACCATTATTTACTTTTGGTATCCAATCTTCCAAATTAGTGACCATTTTGTGACGACAAGTATAGTGTTTGTCACTAAGTTTTTAGCAGAGACCAAAATTAAGACACGACCTTTTTATGGTCATTAACAAATTTATTAGTGACCAAATTATGAGTCGTCATTAATATTCTGGTCACTAAAGGGGGTTTTTCTTGTAGTGTCTCCAACCCGCTTAGCATTAGACATTAAAGTCTTTGAGGCTTCTTTGTATTCTTTTTTTTTCCCTTCATTTGATGCTCTATCTTGGAGCATGTTTCTTGTATCTTTTTTCTTGGCTAGCTTTTAGCCTTTTATTCAATCTGCCGTTTCGATAACTATAATGTCATAACACACCTTCTAATTTGGCTGAACTGTATCTCATGATTCCCTGTTTAATTGTAACTCTTGCATGTGGAAAAGAACAGAAGAGAACCCAATTAAATAGGCTGAATATAATAAATATCATCCACGATTGTGAAAACTATAAGAATATAGATGGAGACAAAAGTATCAATTTAGAGAATGCATGAAGCAATTGCTATGCAGAATGGGTTGACTTAAGGAAATACACAACCTTTGATAATTCTATTAGGAATTGGCATTCCATTCTAGAATTCCTATCTTTTTTCCAAAACTGCCTCCTTATACCACATGGGTTTTCTTGGAGAGGTATGCATTTTGGGCTCATAAAGGCTTCATTGGTGAGGATTCCAAATTGTCGATATGTGTGTTAAGAGCCCAGACTTATTCTATATAGGTTACCATATCTTTCGATTCTTATCTTGTTTACTTTCATACGCATGTTGCCTCAATATTCTTTTTAATGTGAGCATTTTGAGTGGGATGAAACTCGCAGTGAGAGTGAGATGGAAGGAGGGAATATCGGACACTTGTCAGAAGATGACAAGTTGACTTTTCCGAAAGACCAGTTGCCAGGTTGGCCTATGGCTTCATCTTGGAACATAAGAAATAAAGTTATCCACTTGGAAGAGATTCGACCGAATCTCAAGGAAGAAATTAGAAAACTGAAAGTCGACATGGCAAATCTTGAATCTGCAAATAAGGATTTGGAAAGTAAACTCCAATCAGAGAGTGCCAAGTGTGCATCTTTAGTCAATCAACTTCAAGAATCAGAGAAAGCTATTGGAATTCGGCAAACAGAAGTAGCAGATATAGTGGTGAAAGATGTTGACCTACATCCCATTAAGACCGATGATGAATGCAGTGAGAATCATCAAGAAGGTAAATCAATCAAGGAGCAAGAAAGGTAATACTTTTCTCTCTATGATTCACAAGCAAATTTACTATCTAAATCTTTTAGTTTATAAACAATTGTTCCAAGTAGTCATAATGGTTTTTTGCAGCATGACAGAAAGCGAAAATGAAAAGTTGTGATTTGGACCAGGATGAGACTACCTTTCCAAGTGTAAGTCCTTTTACTGAACTTTGATTTCAAGATTCATGATTATTAATACATCCAACTGTACTTTGACTATGAACGAACATGAAATAACAGCAGCTTCAGAGAAGTTGGCTGAATGCCAAGAAACCATTTTAAACCTTGGGAAGCAGTTGAAGGCAATAGCTTCTTCACCCGTGGACGCATCTATATCTGATATATCTGAAATTACTACATCGCCCTTGTGCAATGAAAACAATAACCAGAAGATCTCTCTACTTGACAAAATGAATACCGAGTACCCCACCGGAGCTCCACGGGTTCAAAATTCCAAAGGGGTTTCTCGTAATTTAACATCACCGGCAATTTTGGATGGTAATTCGTATCCTGTGGCAGCTGTGATGTCTCCACGGATGTTTGTGAGTGTAGAAGGAGTGAAAGATGAAAAGGATGAAGAAGCTTTGGTGAACTTTTTGTCAGTTGTATCAGACAAGAAGAAAAGCAATGGTGGTGGGATTATGAGAAGGTTGTTTTGGAGGAAGAAAAAAGGTAATGCCAAGTGAAGATGTATGTGTGGTTGTGAGGTCCCTGGTTGTTTAGTTTTTAGTGTGGAAATAACTAGGTGAATGACCCGCGACAACGCGGGTTTTGATATTTTAATATGTAAAATTTTGTTGTTAAGTATAGTGATGTATTTATTTGTTTTGTTAAATAAACCATCATGGTGGCCGAGGAGTTATCATCGTTTTCTTTTCTTTCTTCGTTTATGCTTTTTATCTATCTATCGGTTTATTTTTAGATTGATTAATTAAAACTTGCATGGTTAATTCTAAGCCTCATGGACTCTGGAAAGTATGTTATATATGCTGATATGTTTCTTCTAACCAAAATTCAATCAAAGATACAATTACATATTTACAGACTCACCCAACTTAGCCACTACGCCATACTTATATTTCAATCTATACTACTTTTCTTATGCACAAAATAAATATAATATTATGCAGCTTTCACTTGAAAACTTCACAAGTAACCCATGTACAACCTTCAGATATACATATCTCTCTAGAAAAAAGCTAATAATATATTAATAAAAATAGTATTTACAACCCCATAACACCAACTATCATACAAATATCTATAAATACTTGCATAGGCCATACAACCAAGATTCAATTTCTATGCTATACACACAACACATTTGTGACCACATCAACTCATATTCCATGTAGGCAGTTTTTAAGGCCAACCACTATTTGGCCCTCCCTTGCACCGACAGAAGCATGAACAGAGGCATTCATCACCATTCCACAACCCATTACACTATGTTCCACCCACCCAATTAAACCTTGTTTTATACCACAGTTGACCTGCAATATTGTGGGTTATTAACCCATTGATCCCACTGCAATTTTACCAGTTTTGCTCTTGATCAACTTCATCCACTCAAAATTCCTTACTTGAACTTCCTGGACCAGTCCAGCACCACGTAACATTTTCCCCAAACACTTTAGTATTCCGATTATTCCATATAAGATATGTAGTAATCCATACCACCTCTTCCCGTAGATCCCTTATCACTCTACTACCATGACCCCCATTCACCAAATCTAACACATAACTGTTTATTAACCTAGCAACACATTATCCAACACATTTAGTAGTTGTTAGAATTATTATAGAAGATTTTTAAGTTTGTTTTAAAATTAATATAGCCCCTAAAAAAATATACGGATCTTCTCCACGCCTTTCTTCTAGGGTTTCTATGCAATCTTTCATACATCAAAATATACGAGACTAATATGATGTCCTCATACTCAATCGATACTATCACGATTTCGTAAAGATTATTAAAAATCAAATCACGAATCCCCTGGATGGATTGGGTATTCAAAATCCTTGACTGATTATATAATAATATACCGATCATACAAAGAGGAAATTACTTTCTGAAATCCTTACCGGTTGTGATTGTCCTGAATCGCTCCTGGCCAGCAGTGTCCCATATTTGCAACTTGATTCGTTTTCCATCAAGCTCGATTGTCCTTATCTTGAATTAAATTCTACATAAAGAGAAACACCACACAAAAGTAAACTATGGTCGATAGATTCAATGCAATTATCACACCATGGACATAAAATAGAATGTAAGTCCCAACCTTCAGATATATACTACTCGTCCATTACATTGAGTCACACAATCAGCAGCATGCATAATTCCACCCTGTAGAAACGGGTATGCGACCTGTTTCACGTTACACCTGATGTAGTCACTGATTTCAGATCAATAATCTACTGGTTCCACTGTAACTCATTGCATTTCACCCTTGAATTTATCCACTCGATGTTTGTTAGTTGTACTTTTTTGTAATAAACATGCTCCTATAAAACCTTCTTTCCAAAACTTTATCATTCCCGTTTTTCCAAACTAAATATGCTGTGACCCATATCACCCCTTCCCACATAACCTTTAACTAATTATTAGATACTGATTTCCAATCGATAATCAATTGGTTCCACTGTAATTCCTTCCCTTTCACCCATGACTTTATCCACTAGATGTATGTTAGTTGTACTTAATTAAAATAAACATGCTCCTCTTAAAACCTTGTTTCCATATACTTTAACTTCCTGTTTTTTTCAAACTAAATATGTCATGACACATATCACCCCTTCCCACATATCCTTAAGAGATTATTTGAACCAGATCACTATTTAATGACATCAATGAAGGCTAAACAACTCAGAAAAACAAAGTATATTTATATATCGATACTTGAAAAACTATGTTTTCTTTGTTCACATACCGGAGACAACCACCATGAATATAAAAATCTCATGTATACTTGAACAATAGCGAAAAGAGACAAATGATACTAAACTTAATCAATAAAAACATGATTCTAATGCATTAAGAACTAAGAGACAGTTCTAATAATAGCAAGGTGTATATTGTAGTGGAAAAAACATTACTACTGCATATAAACTAATATATAATCTTAAACCTAGTGTTGTTAAATGAAGTAACATATTCTAATTCAAGCCTTGCAAGCATTACAAAGTACCTCATGTAGTCACCACGAAACAAATTTGACTCCTCATAATCAAGACCCCTTGAAACTTGTGTATAAAAACTTCAACCATTATCCAACATGACAAGTTGTACCTGCAAAAGACACCTGTAGAGATATAACTATGGTGTAACTAATCGTTATTGAGCTAGAATTATAATATGCTATAACCATGTATTAAAAATTTGAGATGCATACCAAGGCACATACAGAATGTTAATCTCTTTCACTTTGCAAATTCACATGTTGGCAACCTTATTTATATTACAAATAAGAAAAACCAAACATAAGTACCAATTATATATTCCATATTTGTATTGTTATTAGTCTTACCATTATTACTAAAATCTCAAAACTGTTGTTTAGTTCATAACAAAGCAACGACGTAGATAGTTTTATCTATAAACAATAGGTCTTACTACTATAAACATATTTATATACCCATTATAGGTAAACCCTTTCATTTCAACCTTGACTTCGCTTACAACATTTGTATTAAATTTTCAGTACAAAACAATTTGACTTCCATAAGACGTCAAATTACGTTATGCTTTGGTTGAAAACTCGTTTAGCACTTTGGTTTGTACTCAATGTTTATGCTAAGCAGTAAGCAGTCTGCTAATATTAAAAAAAATCATAGCTAAGACATTCGCGTAGTGACAAAAAATTTAATTCTACCCTTGCACATTACATGAAAATAAATTCAAAATCCAGTACCATATTATAGACTAAACATAAACTACTTTAAACAAATACTCCGTATGATATTGTGGGAAAAACCTAAAGAATTGTACCTCCTCTTCATCAATATGGAACTTTGTTCAGAGTAGTTGACTAATAGAGTCATCATCGTATAAACAAACACTCCCACAAGAAGTAAGCCAGGTAGAAAGTTTTGCAGCCAATGATCAATATAAAGTATCATGAATATACATAATACAAAAAGAATACCTTCAGACTGATATGATATAAATTATGCATACTTATCCTTTCCAATCCTCCGGTCATCCACAAATTTCTTTTGTTCTTCGATTTTAGCTCTTGCAGTCGCAATGGAGTCTGATATATCCATCTTTGGTGCCTATTACCGAGTCTTCACTACAGATACATTAGCAATCAAGTAAACTATTTTATTTATAAAATATGTATGTATAATGGAGAATAAGGCATATAAATACCCTTATTTTGCTTGCTCGTCGATGCTAGATCATGTGTTGTCGTCTTCTTCTGTCGCTTACTCATCGATGGTAAACCCGAGTGGAAGTTCCAGCTTTGTTTTAAAAGATGCAATCTGACTTATGAACTAAAAGAACAAAATTTATATTAAAATCAAAACATAATAAAAACCTTGATTTCACAAATATGATAGCTTACCATCAAATATTAAGATTCGAATTAAATAAATATATGAAAAATCAAAGCTAGAAAAAACTCATCATACAAAGATGAACACGATTACAGATTAGTTTTAGGGCATCCTCACCTGCGGCTTTTCTTTTGTTGGAAGATTGTTTCTAGAACGATGATGATGATGATGATGATGATGATGATGATGATGATGAAGAAGAAGAAGAGGTGAAAGATGGAGTAGGGAGGCTAGGGTTTAAAGCCGGTTAAAAATATTAGTCGGATATAATTTATTAGAAATATATTATATATATTATATACCAGTATGGAGTATATATTATCTATCTATATATTTGATAATAATATTGTAAAAATTAAAAAGTTATTAAATTATTATTAAGGGTGTTAAGTGCATTTATTTCAAACTAATATAGGCCATTGATCTCTAATTTGTGAGCCTAATCAAGGGTCAAGACTTGTTAATGGTATCCTCTTTTAATTATATATAAAAGATGTTATGATTGAGACAACGATTGTTTTGTAGTGGTAATGTGAATATATGATGACTCTTAACCATCAAAACAAACAGGGAGGTGTTTTTTTGGATCATGTGTACTTAAACTTCAATTAATTTGGCAAACGTACAACAATCTCATTTTATTGAACATTCACCAAAGGTTAGCTCCACATTTAATTTGCCTAGTACAGAACAAAAAAGTTAAACGACACAAGGTTGTATACTATTACTTCTAGTTATCTACCAAAAGTGATAATTTAGAGAACCTGAACACAAACCAAAACAAACATATTTCATAAGAATAATCACGTAACTGTAAATGGAGCTGAGTTGTTACTTGGATGCTCCCGTCTTCAAATGAAGAGTAGAAGCCTGGCAAGCCATCAATCATCTCTCTATATCGGTAAAATTATACTTTTCATCTCTCGATTAACATCGTTATGTCGATTTTTTTATAACTATTTGTATATAATGAGATGCACATGAGAAGGATTATTGGAAAAGCGTTACAAGGGAATCAAGAACCCTGCAAGTACATTTTGTGTCAGCTGATATATCTATCTCGTACATATAATACCAGTGAAAATTCACACATTCTAACACTAGATGAACTCAATTTCAAGATGAAGCATACAGTGGCTTATTGCATCCGCACAAATTGTGGAACAAAATTTTAAACCCGTACAGCAAACATTTGAGGGTTCTAACTTCTAAGTAGGACCCACAAAATTCAAATGACAAATTACCAGAATATTAAACAACCCTTTCTTTCTGAAAACTCAAGATAATTTGCGTCATCTGTTAACTAAGTGTTAGTATAACGAAGTTAAAAGGTCTATACATGAATTAACTTGACTAGTGGGCTATACTAACTGACACAGCATTTAAGCTAACATGCACCTAGACGAAACATTTGCAAACAGAAGGGTACCTTTCTGTCCACGTTCCCTCAAACTGCAACAAAAATTCAAAGTTGGGATATGTTACTAGCAAAATTTCTTGCACACATCCTTCAACCTTGGTGAACAAGCTCTTCTGCAATTACATTTCTAACCTCAGTACATAATATATCAGGATTATCTCCTTTAATAGGCTTGTGGATGACAACTTTGACCATTCCTGCATTTAACGAACCCTCCATACCAACGGGCATAATATGACCAGTTCCCATAAGAGTAATAGGAACCACTGGTACTCCTGTTTTGGCAGCAATACTGAATGCTGTTAGGAATTGACAGCGGAATCAAACAACCAACAACTATTAGTTGATCACTCTAATACCTGTTGATAATTAACCAACCCAAACAACGCAACGTGTAATCGCGTTACACCCACAAACAATAAACGGATAAAGAATAATAAGCAAACAAGATAATCGAAAGCAATAAAGAACACAAGGATTTAACGTGGTTATGTCCAATCTCCAACGTGGAGATTGGTTTAGTCCACGGGGCCAAACCAGAGAGTTTTCTTCTTTTTCTTTTACGGCTCAAGGATTATAATAACATAGGGTTTATATTTATAGGCTAAACCTAACTTAGCCAACAAGTTAAACCTAAACCCTAGCCCGTCTGATTAATATTCACAAAGCCCAACAATCTCCCACTTGAATATTAATCAAACCCCAAAACCAGTAATCCTTCACAAATCACGTCCCTTTACAACTGTCACCTGTTCAAACTTCATACCGCCGAAATACCATTCGGGACACGCCGCTCGACCACACAGAGCCGGAAGACTTTCGACACAAAGCTACCAGAACACTCACATCATGAAACCGGGACCACTCTCTAACCACCATCATCATCTTCTAGGCCCAAGAAGATTCGTTGAAGCGTGCGAAACTCCAACCACATGATTCTATCAAGAGACACCTATCTCTTCAACTCGTCGATTACAGCCACGTCTGATCCTGTCACCGACATGTCAACGACCATCCGTACAGAAATTTCTTCTATCCAACTTTCCTTCCCAGCATTCAGAAAATTGCCGATAGAACACCCGTAGATCATCATCAAGGTTTATCCATGAGAACGCAGTCACAACCTTGAAACCTACATTACCAACTTTCGCTTTCCCGCTGTTACACTGACCAAAAAAAAAACATACGTATGATTTCTATGAATACATCTTCTCCAACTTAGCCCGCTCCCACTGTACGAATCAAAATAATAACCGTGGCTCTCTGAGAAGACTCTGGTTCATAACACCCGGTCAGTCGCAAATTACTTTGCCATTGGAGAGTAACAACGAAGGTCCGAATGCTCTAGCGTTGCCGGAATTCACACACTAAACTCGCAGAAACTTAAGATCTATTAATCGCACAACCGTCTCAAGACTCCTACTAGTTGCCAGACTCCCACTAGCTTCGACACTTCCTTCGGTTCCAAACTCCCTAGAGTTTCCGACACTCTCAACAATATCTCGAAAGCTCAACAGGACTTACAAGATTATCCGCTTCTAACCACAAGAAAATTTGCAATTGATTCCTCCAGAAGATTTCGCTCTATCGTTGAACCAAACATCAATCGATACCCGAGCCCAGTCGAACACGTTCTATCTGACATCTTCAACAACCAATATCTCCAAATGTAGAAGCTCTAACCTGCCTAATCATTCCAAACCTATGGAATACCCGACCAAACATATGGTCTCCCGTTTCAACCTCGCGAGCAACAACAAACTCCCTCGATAACTTCCACTGTCGATTACCAAACGGATATGGTACCGTTTATTACCCATATACCCAAATCGAAAAAACTATCCTCTTGAGCTCCGTAACAAACCTCACATCTTTGAGAATCCAGCCGTATCAAGTAAGTCTCAAGAATCACATCCCACACTCGCAACATCAAACGCCTAGTCTGATAACGTTCACTTATTCTTTTGCACGGGATCGCAAAGAATAAAGAACCCGAACCCGAATCCAAAACCTAGGATTCCAAAACTCTCAACCGCAACAAACAATTAATCGAAACTGATTACCGACCCATTTACCGCCACAACTAATCACCATCATAAACGCAATCGGCCACCAGCCGTATCGTCGCGTCTCAATCCAAAAAAAAACTTTCTGACCCATAATCGCGTCGCCAAATCCCAGAAATCGCAATGCGATTTCAACACAAGATCGCGTCTCGATCATCAACAATCGCATCGCGATTGAAACCCAGATCGCGTCGCGATTTAAACCATTCGCATCGCGATTCTCAACTCGTCAGCAACTTCTTTTCTTTCTTCAACTAGGCGTAGCCCGAGCCTAACAATTTCGATAACCTGTTGCAAAATAAAATTCTACACCGTGTCTATCAATTGCTCCCCGATGGTTCTCACTTTTCTTCCGGATCAAGATCTATCCCAGATCTATATCTTCCAAACAAAACAAGAAACCCTAACCATCAAAACCTAATCTTGATCGTGCTCACATCCGCTATTGTTCCTGAATCTTCAAACCATGAAGCTCTGATACCAGTTGTTAGGAATTGACAGCGGAATCAAACAACCAACAACTATTAGTTGATCACTCTAATACCTGTTGATAATTAACCAACCCAAACAACGCAACGTGTAATCGCGTTACACCCACAAACAATAAACGGATAAAGAATAATAAGCAAACAAGATAATCGAAAGCAATAAAGAACACAAGGATTTAACGTGGTTATGTCCAATCTCCAACGTGGAGATTGGTTTAGTCCACGGGGCCAAACCAGAGAGTTTTCTTCTTTTTCTTTTACGGCTCAAGGATTATAATAACATAGGGTTTATATTTATAGGCTAAACCTAACTTAGCCAACAAGTTAAACCTAAACCCTAGCCCGTCTGATTAATATTCACAAAGCCCAACAAATGCACCTTTCTACAAACAAGAAAAAGCATATTTTATTTATTTCTCATAATGTATTCGACATACAACAGAGTTCTCACCTTAAAGGTACCTAAACTTCCATCCCTACTTCGTGTACCCTCTGGAAAGAAGAAAACAGATCCACCATTCTTGACAAGTTCCATGCAACGTTTTAGAGTTTGCTACATTAACAAAATATAATTCAGCAGCAAGGAAACGGATGTTAATGGGAACAAGTATAAATTAATATAAATAAAATACCAATTGGCTCTTTCTGTCCATACGCTTCAGAGGAATAGTGCCCAATAAAAACATGGCCCACCCAACGACTGGGTAGAGGAAAATTGCAGTCTTGCTAACAAACTTGAAGTTTCTGCCTAGAGTTAATAGGGTATATATGTCTAAAAAACTTTGGTGGTTGGACACATAGACAGCTGGAGAATTTTTTGGAGGCAAATTCTCAGAACCCTGAATCTTTAGTCTTAAAAATGGAGCAATGGTCATAGAAGCCCAAATTTTAGCAATGAAATTATGGAAGTTCCTTTGAGATCGATCCCTTAAGAGCACAAATGGATGTCCCACCACCATGGCCACAAATAGAAATATGGCAATGAAGGATGTAACACTGTAAAAGAAAATTCCCCTGATTTGTGAGCTCAACTGGATATCTGCAGTTGAATAATATAATCAATAATCACTTAGATTGAAAGAAAATGAAAATGAGTAGGGCCTTTATAACCTGATAACTGATAGGGAGCTCCAGGTGACCCGGGTACCAGCAATTTCAGATCTAACAATGACAGATCTCCAACTTTTATTTTGGTTAGGCCATTTATAATGATCAGACATGCCAGTGAACGTTTTTTGTGGCTGAAGAAAACATTGGGATATACAGGGGGATTTTCTTTTAGAAAAGATAATGCATTTTTGGATACTATCTGCACAAAACATAAAGAGGAAACTAGTTATATACTTTTAATCAAACCTTGTGAGTGCATAAAAGGATTGGATTACTATATACTTATGGAAGCCGGAGATTGAACGAAGGCTAATGCATAAAACAAGATCACTTACTATGTTCCGGTTTCTTCCTGACTGGATCTTTATACGGAGCACAATAAAGTCCCTTAAGAGCAGACAGCAACCAGAAAGAAAATGTCAGTTCAAACTTAAAGATGAAATGTATAACAAGGTAAACGACAGAATTCATATTCTATAACCAATAAAATAGACCGGTGATTATGATGTTACATGGATAAAATGGGCATAAAGGCACCCTCCTCACATTCCTGCTAGAACAATTTCATTCATATAGTTCATTTTACCCCATCCAGAAGTCAGCACTCAGCAACTAATTATTTCTCAAAACATAAAATCCTTTTCTTTCTACACCAATAATCTTGAAAAGTAGCTAACTCAAAAGTGCCCATGCAGGAAATAGAACCGTTATCAGCAGGCTCTCTTGGCATTTTAAAAACACCACTTCTATTTAATTCAGTTCACAATACCTTTGTTAAAGAGTAGTTCTCAACTTCAAGGCACTATCAAGTAAGATAAAATGACACATCTAGTAGCCTCACCCAATGTTAACAAGATAAGGTGGTCCATTTACACTTACCTAACACCAAAATTGTCTTACATTCTAACAAATTTATACGAACCTAAGTGTAACAACTATCCCACAGCCACTAAAACCAGCAGTGGCACAAGTGCTATATTATAAATAGACATGTAATCTTGTAACTGGAAATAAAGATGAAGTAGAAGTAGTTGTAGACTTGCAGTTACCAAGTGAATATAGGATGATGAGTAAGCCATTGGTTCCTTCCAACCTGGCCAATTGATAAAATATATAGTGTCATCGACTGAGCACGAAAACACGAAGCCTTTGATATCTTTATCAGCGCATAAAACATGTCAGATTATAATAGACAATATATAATTATCATTCAAACTTTAGACATTTTTTTCTCGGGGGTCAATCATATGTTTATGGCAAATTTAAATCGAATACAAAATCCCAAAATTATCAATTCTCATACTTACAAAACTTGCACAAAATTGTTTGCTAAAGTGCAATTCATAGGAATTTTTAGGGTCTGTATATGTACAAAAAATTAATTCAAGAAGGCCAAAACTTAAAATTGATATCTTATATACAAAAAAAGTAAAACAATTAATTCTGAGAAGTGATTACGTTAATAAAGAAGAACGGCGGCAGGAGAAAGGAGGCCGGAAAACGGCAGCAGGAGAATGGCGGCCGGAGGGGTATGGCCGGAGAACGGCAGCGGGAGAAGGAAGCCGGCAAGTAGGCGACGACGGTTTCCAGATATTCGTGGATGACGTTAATTAATAAAAGAATAAAAGAATAGTGAATATTTATGGATTACCCAATTCGCCCATTCAGATTTTCTAACATGCCAAAATGAGTCCACGTGGTTTATGGTCCGGTCAAGAAAAACCAATTGGTGAAGTCCAAACTCACCCATTAAAATAAAGGTTTTGATAAACAAAGCCCTTAGGGCTTTCTTTAAACCATTAAGACGTGCATATTTACTTGTACCAAAATCATAACTAACACTCTTTCTCCTCCTGAAATTACTCTAACTTTTGAATTCAAATTAAATGTACAAGTAAAATATGCATGTCTTAATGGCTTAAAGAAAGCCCTAAGGGCTTTGTTTATCAAAACCCTTAAAATAAAGATACCGGTTCATGAACGCAAGTTGATATTTGGCATGTGTCGTTCTCCACTTCTCCACCTCCTTCATTTCTTCACCTACAATAAAACCTCTATAAATTAATACTCGATAAATTAATAACCTCGATAAAATTAATAATTTGTCCGATTCCAACTTGGGACTAGTACAAAATTGAACCCCAATCAATAAAATAATAAAATAATAATTTTTTTGAAATCCCAATGTAAATATATTGGTCCCAGCGAAACTATAAATTAATAATTACTAAAATATTCCAAAATTTTAGGATTGTCTAGTAAAAAATAATCTATATTCACTTGTTTTTTTGTGAACTTCAAATCTATATTAAGTTCATCTTTAAATCTCATCATTGCATTTAAGAGTTGAGGCATTGTATTCTCGTATTGCAACAAAAAGTTGTGAAGAGTTGTTGCCGCTTGCAATGCTTCTTTCTGAGTGACCGGTTCTAAAGGTACTGAATCTAGATCTATGTACATTGAACTAGACAAGTTCATTAATGTGTGAATGTACATGGGAATTTTGAAGGTCCTTGTTTCTGTTTTATTCAAATAGGCAAAGTGAATGGACATGGAAATTTTGAAGGTCGATGCATTAATTTGAGAGTTGCTCACGAATGGGCTGGACAAGCCAACTCTGTAAATTAATAATTTATTAATTTATCGATATAATAATATCTCGCTAAATTAATAAAATATTCCGGTCCCAACATTATTAATTTATAGAAGTTTTACTGTACTTCATTTCTCCACCTTTTTCATCTTCTTTTAATATATAGAAAATAGAAAATAGAAAATAATAGAGATAGTGAAACCTTTTTATTTTTTATTACACAGACAATTGTATGTATTCCTAAACAAAACCCTCCACCTTTTGTTGGCCTGCATATATCCAAACACCCCCTCTTATAAATGTTGGTGAGCTCTGTTGAATTCGCAAGAAACACCAATATATCCATTTAACTTGTACTGCACATCTGGTTTCAATTGAAAAAAAAAAAACCCCAAAAAGTATTATACGATACTTGGAACACAGAGGTTTGATTTGATTTGAGCAAATAATAAGAAAAAGAAAGAAGGAAGGAAGGTAGGGATGGGTGTTGATTACTACAAGGTATTAGGTGTAGACCGTGCAGCTAAAGACGATGATTTGAAGAAAGCATATCGGAAACTTGCAATGAAGTGGCATCCTGATAAAAACCCTAACAACAAAAAAGATGCTGAAGCCAAATTCAAAACTATCTCCGAGGCCTATGATGTATCTATCTTTCTTTTATCTTTTTTATATATTCCAGTACACTTGATTCAATTAATTTATTCATGTATCTAAACCTAAATTTGCTCAATCTAATAATACCTCACTTGCATTCTCATAAAATCCCTAATTACACCTAAAGATGCCTCCATACTTTCTATACCCTAATCATCAATGTCGCCTCCTTTTCTTTTTATGGGCACTTGATTTGGATCCGTGTGTGTAGTTAGATATAAAGTTTTTAACTTTTGCAAATCCAACAGTTTATAACATACTTAAGGAGGTGGGATTTTGTTGACTTAATTTGCCAAGTATCGGTATTTATTAATCATCTAAATAAATAGGGATTTGGTGTGCACATTAATTAAACAGGTCTTGAGCGATCAGCAGAAGCGAGCGATTTATGATCAGTATGGCGAGGAGGGTTTGAAAGGGCAGGTGCCACCTCCTGGTGCTGGTGGCTTTTCTGGTATGCACCACGATGGTGGTTCATCGTCGTTTAGGTTTAACCCTCGTAATGCTGATGATATTTTCTCTGAGTTTTTTGGGCTCTCTAGTCCATTTGGAGGAATGGGAGGATCTCATCATGGTCATGGAGGTAGCCCGTTTCAGAGGAATATGTTCAGTGATGAGATTTTATCTCACCTGAGAGGGGGGTCTGGTGGTGGTGCTGGTGAGGGATCACCAAGTATGCCACCTAGGAAAGGGGCTATGATTGAGCGCACCTTACCATGTAGCTTGGAGGACTTGTTTAAGGGGACTACAAAGAAGATGAAAATTTCAAGAGATGTTTCTGATGGTACTGGGTAAGCCCTTTGTTTTGTTTTCATATAGTTCTTAAGTTACTTATTATACACCATACTTTGTTCAGGTTGATTTAAATAAATATGAGAATATAATGTATGAATTGTTGAATGACGCCTTATTTGCCTTGGATAATTTATACGCTCTCAAAGAAGTTTACATTTCTCCATGCTCAAATAGAGAAGCTAATGGTTTCCAACTTTTGTAATTGCTCATAGAGAAGTTTATAGTATATTATTTAGTGTAAAAGTTGTTCCATAGCAAACACCCAATTAATGCCAAGCAAATTGTGTGTGGCAACTGCTAATGGTTTTGAACTTCATGTTTATATCTTTAATTTATTTATTTTTGTCATCTTATTGTGCGAAACTGAAGCATGCTTGCCAAAAGTAAATTTAGAAACACCCCAATTAGATGGGTGCTAGTTAATCTTGAAAGATTAAGGTGTCAAGGTGTTGTTTTGCAAGGAAAAGTTGCAATAAGTAGCAATACACTTTTCACGGATTCTGTAGTTAAGGCTGATATACACTTTAAAAACCTTGGCTAAAACTGCTCTACTTTTCAATAAATATATACAGGTATATCCGTATATACCTATATAGGTATATATGTGTGTGTGTGTGTGTATATATATATATATATTTGGGGGTGAATTTTACTGCTAAACCATTAAGATCTTAATGTGATTGAATAATCTTTATAAAGGTACCTGAAAGTTGATGGCTTTAGTAATGAGTTTGAAAGTCTAATGACTAACCCTATAAATGAACTGGAAGTACATTGCTATTGATTTCGGTTTCTCATTTGTATAAATGTCATGGATACATGGTATATCCTACCAGGGGCGATTTTAGGGTGGGGGCAGGGTGGGCATCCGCCCCCACCAAGTTTTTACGAGTCGAAATTTTTTTCATAAGTTTTGGTATTATCTGGATATTGCCCTATAACTAATAAATACAAAACAGTTAAAATAAATACAATATATGTGTACTTAACCTAGTGGTGAGGAAGTAAGTTTGTGTTCAAGAGGTCAAATGTTCAAATCCCTTTTATTGCAACTTTTTACCCCTTTTTTTTAATCCTTCCTAGCTTATTGCATCAATTTAATTTTTTATCATTTCTATTTATTCCTTCATTATTAAAGAGTATTTTTTTTTCTCGTTATATATAATTAATGTAATACTCTTTTTCTCCTTTCTCTTTATTATGAATCAACATAATTGTTAATTAAACTATATATATATATATATATATATATATATATATATATATATATATATATATATATATATATATATATATATATATATATAACGATATAAATATGTTAAACATAGGTATTTTCGAATCAGAATCTGTAAAAACATCGAAAAGAGTTGCTAACTTATGACTTATGAGTATATATATTTGTTGGTTGCTAATATATATGAATATATGTTGTATTTTGCCCATGTAATTAAGAATTTGAATGTGATGTTGAACTAAATTCACTTTGGTTTAACTAACATAGTTTCGGTTGGAGAACAAAAATTGAGTCGATGACCCGTACTCAATGTACACTATTAAATTTTGCCCCCATTCGAATTTTTTTCTGGAGTCGCCCCTGTATCCTACTACCAACTTAAAGCTATGAAGAGTAGAAAGATACTTAAGATTTGCAGATTCGTTATGCAATCTCAAATATGTATAGGTGCATATAAACATAAACAAGGCTGTAGCCTGTAAGTATAGCAAATGTCGTCCATTCACCTGTAGTATACAACAACTAATTTGGCGTGTTCTAGATTTTATTCATGGTATCTTGCTGCATCCACCATCTGGTTGATTATTTTCTTCATAATGCAAAGTACCTATACATGATTTGCCTTTAGTTGTATGATATAAAACTTTATTAACATTTTGTGTGAATGCTAAGCAATTAGTATGTTTTACAATAACTTAACTTACAGAGTTACAACTTACATCTAATATATATGTTTCCGATTTAATGGCATTTTGACCATGTTTTGGACAAAAATAAATAATTAAACGAGGTGTTAAAGGCATCACTGTCTACATTCTTCACATGCTTAGATGGTTTTCGTGTTTATGTCTTATATATGAGTTTTCAAATTTGAATGTAGGAGATCAACAACAGTGGAGGAAATTCTTCCAATAGAGATAAGACCAGGTTGGAAAAAGGGCACTAAAATAACGTTCCCAGAAAAGGGAAATGAGCAGCGTGGTGTCATTCCTTCTGATCTTGTATTCATCATTGATGAGAAACCGCATCCCGTCTTTAAAAGAGATGGCAACGATCTTGTTGTCACCCAAAAGATACCTTTAGCGGAAGCTCTCACTGGTTACACAGCACAAATCTCGACCCTTGATGGACGGAGCTTAACCATTCCTATTAATAGTGTAATCAGCCCAACATATGAAGAAATAGTTAAAGGTGAAGGGATGCCAATACCCAAAGAACCAACAAAAAGGGGGAATTTGAGGATAAAGTTTGATATCAAGTTCCCTACAAGATTGACATTGGATCAGAAGAAGGGTATCAAGTTGTTGTTATCTTCCTGAGGTTCTTTCACAAGTCAGGTAAACTCATATAGTTGTTTTAGATGTGGGGAAAAAAATACATTCCTTTTTAATTAGATATTTATCCAAGGAATATTGTGATTTGCAGTCATCAAGTTTGCTGGCTAGATTTTGTTTTAATTTGTGAATCTTGTGTAGACTTTCTATGAATTGATATTCAAGCTGTGAATGCTATTTGGCTAACTGCTAACCCACAAAGTGTCAAGGAAGATGTCTTTTTATGTCACTTTAGAGTTTAGAGGTGCTAAAATGGGCAGATTGGTTAACTAGTCACTTCGTTAGATGACTGATATCTGTCATTCTTTCATTACGGGTCCAACTGGGCTGGCTGGTTGACCTATTATCACTTTCTCGTTGGATTTGTTTTTACTTCCCCTTTTCAGATAGTTGAGTTAACTATGATAACATAAACATTATCACTATCCCGGGCGTCGAGATGGATGGGTCGTTTCAAAACTGATCCATATAATTAAATAATGAATGGGATTTTGGTTCTGAAAATATGAATCCAATCCCTTCAAACTAATTCAAAATCAGAACCCATTGGATTATGCAAATTTGGTTTATCATTGTCCAAACAAAAACATATACTATTACTATATATAATTATATAATAATAATAATGCTAATAAGTAAGACTCTAAC
This sequence comes from Helichrysum umbraculigerum, assembly GCA_949592205.1. Lineage (NCBI taxonomy): Eukaryota > Viridiplantae > Streptophyta > Magnoliopsida > Asterales > Asteraceae > Helichrysum > Helichrysum umbraculigerum. The sequence goes on along the minus strand of CATIUR010000009.1, from coordinate 6,427,936 downwards.
AAAAATATACAACATACATATTACTAAGTTTGATTTGTACAACTTCAAACTATCATGTTCTTTACAAAAATATACTAGTTATCCGTAATTCAAAATAATATTTGGTCCGATTATCCAAACTATTTGATCCGATTCAGGTTATCCAATTGGATATTTTGGTTTCATTCAAACTGTGAGCAACCTATTACTAATGATATTGAATAAAACGATATTAGAGGTTTTATAAACTAAAATAAACTATGGGTACTTTCAACGTGTTTGACAATTGAGCAAATGATATTGAATAAAACGATATTAGAGGTTTTATAAACTAAAATAAACTATGGGTGACTTTCAACGTGTTTGACAATTGAGCATGTCCTTTCTAGTTACTACGTTATTTTATATTTGATTTTCTCCTTTTTGAAGGAAAATAAACGAGAGCTCTACAGGAGGTTGAAACCAGATATACACTAGAATGAGTCTAAGCCGCTACAAGTAATTTTGGTATGACCTAAGTTACAATCTCTTCTTGTTTTTCTAAAAGAAACGTAACAAACACCTTATGTATTGACATGTAACTAGTGTTATACCCGGCCATTGACCAGTTAACCGGATGCTATATTTACAAAATTAACACAAATAATATGGTGGATGCTTCGTACTAACTTGATGATTTTTTTTGTTGAGAAAATACTAACTTATGATAAATACAATCGAAACATAATAAATGCCCCATAATGTCATAATGCCAAATGTCTATACAACATCTTTATCGGACAACTCGTCAATTTGACAATACGGGCCTGTAACTAGGCGTGCACATAAACCGGTTTTTCGAAAAACCCGACCCGACCCGGTTTTGGTCAAACTTGGTCAAAAACCGGTTTTTCCAAAACCGGTTCGGGTTCAACCCGATTTTGACACCCCCAAATCCCAACCCGACCCTAACCGATTTGGGTAGGGTTCAAACCGGTTCGGGTTCAAAACCGGTTTTAAACCGGTTTTTGCAAATGAAGGGAATCCGGCGTATTCCCTTTGAATCCGGGCGGATTCATGGGAATCCGGCGGATTCCAGTGACCGGATTCACTAAAAAAGCTTCTGATCAAGAGTTGAGCCAGAAAGTGATGTTGAATCCGGCGGATTCCTGTTGAAACCGGCGGATTCAGCTCATTTTCAGGCAAATTTTTAAGGAAAAACAATGTTTTGAGCAAAAAATTTTTATTTAATTCGTAAAACATTAGTAATACAAACGTAATTGAATAATAAGTTAAACAAAGTCTTCTAAGTCTTCTTAAAAATATTATCGAATAGAAAAAAGTCTTCATAATCTTTGTAATCTTCATAATCTTCAACTTTTATTAATCTTCAAGTCTTCAAACATCTTCAAAGTCTTCAAAAGTCGAAATCCTCTTCGGAGGTAGCCTCGTGTGAAGCTTGATCAAGAGCAATTTCTTCGTCGGAAAGTGATATTGTCACACCTTCTTCCACCTCGATATTGTGTATCTCTTCTTCGTATTCCATTTCACCTTCAAGACTTGAAACATTTTGTATACGTTCCGCGGCGTCCAAGTGATCCTTCAAGCAAATGCACATCTCTAAGGAGGCCGATGTGAGTCTTGTTCTTCGTATAGATAATACCCTGCCACTAAGAGAAAAAGCGGATTCCGAAGCTACCGTAGAAGCTTGGACGGTTAGTAAATCTCGGGCCATGATGGTTAGAACGGGAAATTGAGATTCCCTCTCTTTCCACCAAGCCAAAATATCAAATTGTTCGAACTCATTGGGTAGAATAGTGGACAAAAAATCCGTTCCGGTATATCTCCGATATTCGCTAGTGGTATTTTGGTTACCATCACCCATTGCCCGTTTATGGTTTTCTTGTCTTAAACTATTATATAAGTTTAGCATTGGATTGCTAGAAGAAGATGAAGAAAACATTTGGTTAGCCGAACTACCGGACACATGTGTGGTTGAACTATATTTTTGAATATATACGCCAAATAAATCTCCCAAACATTGTTTAAAATCCGTTTTTGCATTATGTGAAAACATTGGGTTCGCGTCATTCAAATCCAAATTGTGACAAATGTTATCGATAAGCATTTCCACCCCGGAAAGGTTCAAACAAGGGTTCATTGAGGCGGAACAAGTAATTACCGGTGGCATTTCTTGAAAATATTTTTTTAGTTTTTCTTTCATGGGAGCCACCATTTGTTCAAATAAATGACCTTCATATAGGTAGTCGTTTAATTTTGTAGTCATTAACCAAATTTGATTAAGCACCAAATGAATAGTTGAATAATAAACACCCGATAATAAAGTAGTCGCGTTTTTGAAAAGTTTGAGCAATTCGATTATCTTTTTAATAATCTCCCAATATGCGATTGGAAATGGTGTTGCAAGACCTTTTTGAACAAGATGATCATGAAAAATTTGTAAACAATCACGTTGGCGTAAACCACATACAAACATATGGTAGGTGGAATTCCATCTAACGGGCATGTCCCAATTAGAGGTTAAAAAAATAGAATTCGTTTCCTTACACAATTTCATATAAGATTTGTATCTAGTTTTACCCCTTTGAAATATGTCTTGCAACATAGTTTTATACGCCATTTTTATTTCGTCTATTTCTTCAACCGCTAGTCCGGCTTGCACAACCAAGTTAATGATGTGTGCAACACATCGACTATGATAAAAAATGCCCTTCAATGGTGGTACGTATTTTAGTATTAATTTTGAAACGGCAAGTGTATTATTACTAGCGTTGTCAAAAGAGATTTGTGACACCCGCTAAATTAGGGCGTCATTACTGTGCCTAATTATGTGCTTATTACGTGTATTTAGTACGAAATAGGACTAAGTACAGTAATTACTTAATTATATATATGATGATTTTATATATATATACACGTATACTACTTGAACCAATCGTACAAATGGTGTCAGATAAAAATCTAACAACACAATACGGACGTTGGTGAAACTTTATTAAATAATAATGAATTATTTAATAACATTGAGTATTACTTTGTATTATGTTTATAACATAACAAAAATGTACATTTTGTTTAAAACATTACCGAACACGACGAAAGCACACAAAACGCACCCAACAAAAGAAAATAATCCAAGTTATATTTTTATAACTCATTATTAAGTATTTTGATAAAATACTTCAGTTGAAAATATTTCGAATATACCTTGACATATTTTTAAGTCTTAAAAATATTACGCGACTAAACGATCGGGTAAACGAATACGGGATTAAACGACTACAAGTCTTGACATGAAATTGAGAAATGAGGATACACGAAACCGAGACCCAATTTGGGTCGGACCAAACCCGCGAACCCAAACCGACCCACCCAAACCCCCTTTTATTATTTCTTTCTTCTTCATTTCACCTCATTTCTTCCACCCACTTTCCCTCTCATCTCTCTCTCTACCATATCTCTCTATCTCTCTCTCTCTAAAAACGGAAATAACAAGAACATCATCATCATAATCGTTCATCATCATCATCAAGATACAAGCACAAGGATCTTCATCACCATCATCATCTCCATCTCCACCTTCTCCATTTTCGATTCTTGGTAAGAAACGCTTCAAAACTCCTTTAAATTACTTGAAACACTTTTATTTACATGTTAGAATGTTTACCCAACAAGATTATGTCCAAAAACCCCATTAAAAATGCTTTAAAATCGAAATCTACTCAAAAAAATGCTAACAGCCGATTCTGCGAGATGAGTTCTGCTCTGCGAGATGAGTTCTGCCCTGCGAGATGAGATCTGCTCTGCGAGATGAGATCCGCTCTGCGAGATGAGTTCTGCCTTGCGAGATGAGATCCGCTCTGCGAGATGAGTTCTGCCCTGCGAGATGAGTTCTGCTCTGCGAGATGAGATCTCGGTTCGCAGAGCAGCAGTTCGCCGAGCGGTCAAACTTGGTCAACATTTTTCAGCACTTTGAAATTTACTCAAAATGGTTACCAAATGATGATAATTAATCAATACGATATTAAACCAATGCTAGAATGGTTAACAATCACTTTTATGAGTGTAAAAATTGAAGCGAAACATAATAATGCTTTTGAGAATTATTATTACATACCGTCACCAACGGGCCATACTTGTTTTCAAACTACAAACGAATTACTAAACAAACACTTGGACATATCCTAGTTGAGTGGACAACTAGCATGGGTGATCTTTTAAGACACCAACTTACTTATTTGCTTACTTACAACCTTGTGCGTTTCGGGCGCCAGAAGGTTGCAGGGTTCTAAGAACCGATATACGGACTTACATCCGCTTTTCTTGATTTCTGCCTTACTCTGCTTTAGACTCAGGTGAGTCTCACAGCCCATCTTTTACTGTTTTTACTTAGGGGTGAGATGCATTACTTGTTTTTACTTGAACACATGTACAGACTTTACAGACTTTACCGACTTGCAGACTTACTGATATACTGATTGCATGGGTTACGTTTTAATCCAATGAAGTCCTCTGAATCATAGTTGTTAATTATAGGATAAGCGCGAGTTTTAGTATATGGATCCATATGGGACTGACAATCCCCGCCCGGGGTAGCACGCACTACCAGGAACCGTGCTGTATAAACGGGCGTTTTTTACTAGTTACTTATGAGTGTTTTTGGATTAGCACTCACGAGGGGCACACTACTTGTACTTGATTGTACCTTACGGATACGTTAAGCTTCGACTATGATGCTCATGGCAATGTATATCAACCCGATTGCATTCGTGCAACCATTACTTATTACTCGGTTAAACTGTACAAATACTTTTATCACTTGATGCGTTCAAACTGATTATTTACTACAAACCTGTGAGATTTACCAACCTTTTGGTTGACCTTTTTAGTGATGCATTCTCAGGTACACAGCAACAGTAGGATTGCCCAGCAGGATTGGCTTACTAACTCGAGTCGCATGCATTTACACACTTGGAGATTTTTATGCAATTATTTTGTAATAGATGTTATGTATTAGAATCCCTAGAATTTACTAGCGAACTCGACAGTTATGTATTTTTGAATACTTATGTAATGTACTACTATTCGAACGTCTCATATAGAGTCGTTTACTATATCCTTTGTGCTTGATTACTTGATTAGTAGCACCCCAAAGCTTGCTTCCGCTAAACCGTAAATTTGGGGGTGTTACAAGATTGAAAAAACCTTTTCTTCCAATTTAAACGTTTTAATTACACTTCGTAACATGTAAAATAAGTTTTGACCGGTGTGAGGATACTCAAAGTCTTCAAAAGCAATGGTACGTTTCATCATTTGCCAAGTTGCGGGATCAACCCAATGTGCGGTAACACAAAGATACGAACCGGGCAAACCATGAGGAGCCGACCAAACATCGGTTGTTAATGATAAACTTGTATTTAAATTTTCAAAACCGATTTTTAATTGTTTTTTTGCTTCTTTCCACATTTTAAGGGCATCACATTTAAGAGTAGTACGACTTACATTGTTATATCGCGGTTGAAGTGTATTTTGAACCACCCTAGTAAACCGAGGGTTATCGAAGTGGTTGAACGGCAAAGCTTCTTGAATTACAAAACCCGCAAAAGCTTCTCGACAACGTTCCGCATCATATGTAAAAATCGTTCCATCTCGTGCCATTGAAGATTGACCACTTGCTTCCGGATTACCTTTGAGTCCGTCACAATGCTTGTCGGTATGATTTTTCAACGTTGTGTTGGAGTCGGGTTTGAAGAATTTCCGACAACGTTTACAATGTGCTTTTGTCGTACCATCCGACAACAACACTTTGTCGAAACCACCCCAAATCTCCGGATTTCTTTTTTTGGGCAATTGTTTCACAATCGTTGGTGCATTTGAAGAACCAACACCATGGGAAGCCGAAGAAGATTGAGTTGCCATGAGAATTATGTATACATTTTGAGAGCGTTTTGAGTTTTTTAGATATGTATGAGTGTTTGAAAGTTTGTGGTTGAACCTAAACTCAAGCCTTATATTTATAGTGATTTGGGATGGCAAAAATATAAAAAAAAACCATAAAAAACGGCTAGAAAACGGATTTAAAACGGTCACAAAAAAACCGGTTTCAAACCGGTTTTCCAAACCGGTTCTGGATAAACCGGTTTCAAACCGGGTCAAACGGCTAAAACATAAAACCGGTTCCAAACCGCCGAGTTGGGCCAAACCCGAACCGGTTTTGGTCAAAACCGGTTTTGACCGGGTCGGTTTCGGGTTCAATTCGAGTCGGGTCGGGAAAACCGGTTTTTTTGCCCACCTCTACCTGTGACAAGAGACAAATTATGTCTGGTCCTTATGGTGTTTTACACATGATAGGCAATAGGATCCTCATTCTCATGATGGTTCTCATCTAAGAAGTCTCATCCATTTAGTGATTAATATTGTTGCACTCAATACGGATACATAGAACAATCATCCTAAGAAGAATCATCGGTTCCTACAAAATTATGATAACAAACTGTTTAGAAAAGATCATATTAAATATTATTAGGAGATTATACTTATCACTTATTCCTAGTTAAGGTACACAACTTTAAAATTTTTAATTTAAGGTATCAAACTTTCAATTTGTAATCAAATTAGGGACGCGAATTTCACAAATGACGAGTTATCACCGATTTTTTTTTTATAAGTAAAATATCTATTTAATCGACTAATATTCCTCGATCAATTTTAAAAAATATTGAGTGAGGAGAAAGAATTTAACAAAAACTCATTACCACTTTCAACTTTAATATCTCCCATTATACTCGATATTTTTTAAAATTGATCGAGGAATAGTAATCGATTAAATATATATGTTACTTATAAAAAAGAAATTCGATGACAACTTGTCATTTGTAAAATTCACGTCCCTATTGGGAGATATTAAAGTTGAAAGTGGTAATGAGTTTTTGTTAAATTCTTTCTCCTCACTCAATATTTTTTAAAATTGATCGAGGAATATTAATCGATTAAATATATATGTAACTTATAAAAAAGAAATTCGGTGACAACTTGTAATTTGTAAAATTCGCGTCCCTAACTTGATTACAAATTAAAAATTTGATACCTTAAATTAAAAAATTTAAGGTTGTGTACCTTAAATAGGAATAGGTGATAAGCACAGTACATTTTATTAATGTTGAGGATGCTTGATTAATTATTGAAGCATTGGATCTTGAAGATTATATATTAATTAACATGACTTAATTTATTTTCTTCTCCTGATAATCTGCTTCAATAATTTTTCTAATTTAACCATTCTATTCTTCTCAACCTTCAAGATAAATTTCAAAAGATGCTTGATTATTATGACAAACTTTAAAGACAGTCTCATCATTGTGATCATCTTACTTGATAAATGACAAAAACTCTAAAAACATCCTCAACATTGTGATCATATTCTATGTATAAGGGGAACAAAGCAAGGTACTCAAAGCGATTTTTATCAAGATAAACACTAATTTTTGGGTTGGGCACCTGCCAAGGAGCTTACCCCTTCATCTTGGGATACCATGAATGATTCTTTAGTTCGGGATTCCTGAAAAAATGCTCATGATCATTTTGCTTACCTTCTATCTCGGGATATCATGAATAAATCTCTAGTTTGGGATTCCCAGAAAAAATGCTCATGATCATTCTGCTTTCTGGTGACAACCACATTTCTCCAACCAGGTAAGCTGATTAGAACAAAAACCAAATAGCCCAGTCATGCTATAATTACAATGATACTAATAATAACAAATAATATATGTTAAAGGTGCGGTACTCCTTATATGCTCCTCCACATCTAAATATCTCTACTCTAACTAACTGAATGTCATGAACATAATTAAACCAGTTTGAACGCACATCCAATAACAATGAGTAACTAAAATCATGATATCTTAAGGTTAATTTAAATTAAATTGCTTGCACTATTTAAAAATCTACTTATGTCAACACAATAACTAAAAGGGTAAAGATCAGATAAGCACATGGAAAAGAAAAGAGGGACCTTTTTGCAATTTTGACAAATTTGAGAAAAGAAATAGGGACTTTTTTGCAATTTTGACAAAATTATGGATCCAGTTATAAAATTTCGTGAAAAAAAATCCTAAAAATTATCAAAAAAATTGTTCAATCATAAAATTATTTAATATGCAAGATTCAGTTAAAAAAATTAAAAAACGTAAGATGCAGTGATAAATAGAAGATGCAGTAAAAATATATATAAGATGGAGTAACAAAAACTTGTTAATATGCAAGATTCAGTCAAAATGATAACGAACGTAAGATGCAGTATAAAATATACAAGATGCAGTAACAATCACTTGTTAATATGCAACAATTCAGTCAAAATTCTAACGAACGTATGATGCAGCAAAAAATATATACAATATGCAGTAACAAAAACTTCTTAATATGCAAGGTTCAGTCAAAATGCTAATAAACGTAAGATGCAGTAAAAAATACGCAAGATGCAGTAATAGAAAGTTGTTAAAAATGCAAGATTGAGTCAAAATGCTAATGAATGCAAGATGCAGTAAAAAATATACAAGATGGAGTAACAAAAACTTGTTAATATGCAAGATTCAGTCAAAATACTATCGAAAGTAAAATGGATTAAAAAATACACAAGGTGTAGTAATAAAAATACATGATGCAGTAGACAAGTAAAACTAATTTTATAAGTTCAAACTAATTTTATAAGTTCAAACATAAAAATCAAAGATTTACAACATATAAAACCACTAAAACCCGTAGTTTGTGTAAAAATATTCATGATTCACTAACAAAAATAATCACTGCATCTTAAAAACATTTAATCTTAACATCACTGCGTCTTAAAAAAAGATGTAGTAAATAGTACTACTCCGTAGTATTTTTTTCGGTCAAAATTATGAACATACTAGCAGGTCATCATACCTTTCTTTTACTGATTGAAACATTTCTTTAACTTTTCCCCAATCATCATCATCTAAAATTTTACGCTATACTGTGCTTAACAATAACAATTACTCCGATAAAAAACAATTTACTGTATTAATCTACTACCATCATTATCAACCACAAAAACAAAGAATTCAAACAAAAACATTAATTCAACAGTAAATCAACTTAAATGCACAAAAACAAAATCATTTATTCAATTTCATCTCATCAAGTATTCGAACAAATAATATAGATCAAGTCTTCCAACTCCAACAAAAATAATAAATAAAAGGTTAAATCAATCCATAGCAATCGGCCAGAATTAAAAAACGTACACGTGCATCTAACTCAATAATAGTAAAAGGACAAATTAACTCAATCATAGCAATCGGCCATAATTAAAATAATAGTAAACGAAAATACGATTACTTAGATCAAATTCCGGTGAGTTTCAACAATTCCGACGAGTTCCGGCGACTTATGATTCAATTGCGATCAGATCCGGAAAGATCCAACGATTCCTGCGTGTTTGGATCTAACTCCGACGACTTAAGACTCGATTTCAGTTAGATCCATTGATTTTGTAGGTGTTTGTTTCAAAATTTTGACTCTCGTGGTGGTGGTGGTTGTTCCTGATGGTGAAGGTTTCAAAACCCGCGGAAGCTGCGATGGTGGTGGTGGATCTACGGTGGTGGCGGTGGAACGGCGGTGACGATTGTAGCGGACGGTGGTGGTCGCCGGGTGTGTAACTGTTTTTGTGTGTTTGTGTATTTTGTGATACGAAGAAAGAGAGTGAGGAAATAAGTAAAGAAACTCATTACTTATTTTGGGTAAATTGCTAAATGGTCCCTTGCCCTCCTTGCCCTCTTTAATGGGCATTCTCCTTTGATCCTAAATCTAACTAAAAACCTAAATATAGAGTGTATCTATAATCTATTATTAAGAATAAATATTGAACACTTTAACTTTTCCAATAACAATGAGTTAGATTCGAAATTTAATAACAGCCCAAAACGTGAAAATCGCTGAGTAGTCCTGTGTTGTTTGTCGGCAACCGACGGAGACGGTGTATATTTCTTTAGAAGCTTTGTTTTGTATTGTTTACATCGGTCAATCTTTATGTTCGTTCTGATTGGTAGCGACGGCGGCCTGTAAGTGGTAGCACCGCCGGTGGCGGTAATATCTCCGGCAACTTAAACGGAAAAATGGGAGCAGTAGAGACGATTAAAATCATTTTGTAACAACCCGCTTACCATGACACAATATTGTCCGCTTTGCCCGCAGGCTCACGGCTTTGTTCTTGGAGACCCCATACTTCCGAGGATGGTCACCCATCCTGAATCTGCCCTCGCTCGAGCACGCTTAACAGCAGTGCTCTTGCGACAATATGCAACCTGTGGTCCCAAAACGCGTTGTGTTATTTAAGCGCCTTGTTACCCTTATAAGCCCCAGCATCCCTCATGTCCATGGGCGATGTGGGATCAGCCTAGGGTGTTACAACTCACCCCTCCCTTAGGGACTCATCGTCCTCGATGAGGTTTGCCCCACCATCCCGACGACACATGAGTTGCTCTGATACCATAACTGTAACAACCCGCTTACCATGACACAATATTGTCCGCTTTGCCCGCAGGCTCACGGCTTTGTTCTTGGAGACCACATACTTCCCAGGATGGTCACCCATCCTGAATCTGCCCTCGCTCGAGCACGCTTAACAGCAGTGCTCTTGCGACAATCTGCTACCTGTGGTCCCAAAACGCGTTGTGTTATTTAAGCGCCTTGTTACCTTTATAAGCCCCAGCATCCCTCATGTCCATGGGCGATGTGGGATAAGCCTAGGGTGTTACACATTTGCAAGCTCTATTTTGTATTTTAATATTAAATATATGAAATGGTCAAATTTTCCGGCGGACTGACCGGCTTCAGAAGCAAAGTCGTATATTACTCAAATGTTGAAGTCGGTCAAACATGTCGGTAGAAGTGGTGACGGCTACGGTGGCCAGTTAGTGGTAGCGCCGGTGTTGGTGTATTTTTTCCGGCGAGCCTACCGGCTTTAGAAACCTAGTCTTGTACTGCTATTATTCAAATGTTTTATCGGTCAACCAAATCGGTCACCGGCTTTAGAAGCCTAGTTTATATTGCTATTATTCAAATGTTTTATCGGTCAACCAAATCGGTCAAATTTTCCGACGGAAAAGTAATATGATTGGCCGGATGTAATTAGCAAAAGAGCAAACGGGAACATGCTATAAAAACTCGGCATGAACAGTAAAAACATGGCTACCAATGTATATAACAAGGGTTGTTGACCCCGTTTCGTAGGGGATACATATGCTACCTACGTTGATGAATATTTATTAACATTAAAATGAATTATTTGAGTATGCCAAAAGATGGGCTCATTTTCGTCATTTTATCATTTGGATAGAAAATCATTACAATTAGCCCATATAAGCAAAAACAGAGTAGCCCTCTTATTATCTCACATTTATTTAACATAAAAAGATCTAAATCTTCTATCTTTGTCTACTAAAACACACATGTATTAAATAATATAGTTTCTAAATAAATAACTTTTATTCAAATCAACGATTTATAAATAAAAATAATAGTATATACTCGTATTAATAAAGAAAATACAGATTGTTTTTGCAGTTTGCATTCCTAGCAACAAATAAATGGGTCAAATGCCTCAATGGTGCATATATAACAAAAATAATAGCCCATCATAAAGAGAAAACAAATAAATGTAAATAAATTATCAATTACTAGCAGTGTACCCGCACGTTGTGGCGGTACCCTTTATAACAAAAACGGTGTTGATCTGCATCAATATGCAAAATATATCAAGACTGGAGGAGCGAGAAGGCGGTGGTGACAGAGAAATTAAGAATAATGGTACATGGAAGTGGATGTGTTATATGTCACTATGATAATAAGGGTTAAAATTAGTAATTACTAATAGTAAGAGGGGTTGTTACATAATACTATATGTAACATCACTGGATATTTATCTCAAGGGTTTAGTGTATGTAAATGCATCTAATTTGTATCTGATATCTATTGTATGTACGCAACTTCAATTTGCTAGTTTTAATGCATCAAACTTTCAAAGAGTGTATTTTGATGACGTTTTAATGATGTTAAACTTCCCTGATGCCAGTGGCACCTTGAATGAGTGACATATCAGCAAAATACATTAAAACACCATTTTTAAAAAAAGATGAGTGTATTAAATATAGCAAACGTAGGTAAAAACACACAATAGATATCAGACGCAAGTTAGATGAATTTTCATATACTAACCCCTTATCTCAATGAATTGCTCGTATTGACGGGATGTTGCATGAAATTACACTTCTCCTTGATTCTCCAATTCCCTCTCTCTACTCTTCAATTGCATTCTCAATTTGAATTGTTACATACCTTTCAATTCTTGTTTGCTATTTAAAAACCCTAGTTTACTTAGTTAATCGGAGAGTTGATTAATCACCGAACATTGTTTTGGTTATAATCAATTCGAATCTATCATTCTAATCTCATTTCAATTTGGTTTGTATCACGATGTATGTATAAGTATTATCAATAACTATACAATATGATGATTTAGTGGCAACATTGAGTTACTAAAACGCCTTAGTCAAAATATTGATAATAGTTGCTAAAGGAAAAAAGTTAATGCAACAACTAACTCAATTTAAGGAAGAAATAAACAATTGAATACACGTTTTGGGCAAATGATCACCAGCTCAGCTGGTTGTGATGCACGGGGTTTTACCCATAGGTCTCGGGTTCGAGTCCTGTGGTGGTTTTTCCTAGGTGAGGCAATATATGGGCTGGTAGTGGTGGCACGATGATACTCCATTACTGGCCCGCATGTGTTATTTGCCGTTTCCAAAAAAAGAATACACGTTTTGGAAATAGAGAATTTATAACCACATACTAATATAATTTCTTACATCGTACACCCTCCGTCCCAGTCAAATTGTCCACTTTAACTTTGCATACAGTTTTAAGATTCTTCACTAACTACATTTTTCACCAATCAAATAACATATCTACCCGCTAAAGTTTCTTTCGATTAGTTGAAACATGGAAGTGGACACTTATTTGGGACAACCTAAAATAGTAATGTGTATACTTGTGGGGGGATGGCGGGAGAATAAACTTTTTGATAAATCATGTTTGAGGTGTAAACTCCTAGTTGATTGAACTTTTGGAGGTGCTCCACTAATACTGTTGTATCTGAGCGTGATATCCCTCTGGAGATTGATGCGTAAATTGCCCATGTAATACTGATCAAGGAAGATAAACACATACATTTGGAATTGTTTATCCCCGAACTTTATTAATTTGTCATTGCAAAAGTAAGTCGAACGGAGAACTGGTTTGTCTTTAGTTTGAAAGGGAACATATCATCTTCAAACGAACATAGAGGTATTCTTGGCAAAAAGAAGTTCCACCATGTTAACCAAAAATAAAAATCATTAATTAATGTTTATGAAGTTGAAAATTAGTCCCAATTTTCTTTGAATCGATAAAATGGTATAATGTAAGATAAGAATGTTTTATTTGTATGAAACGATCATTGTGTTACATGTTGGCATTATTTTGTATGTATATGATAAGATAGATATGTTGCTTTTAGTATATGTTTCTTAAGATTTTGGTTTTTTTTTTAAATTGAGGTTGTGATGGAAGCTATAAATAAGGCTAGAAACATCAGCTATAACGGACTGGCTTATTTAGTTACTATATGTATGGCTGGAAAGTTTCTTGTTAACTTGGATGGGAGTATGGGACTGATATAAATGATGAGTTTTTGTGTATTTTTTTTTTTTATTCTTAACATGCGGCTATAAGTTGGGCGTTTGCATTGGAGATTGTTGTTATACTGTTGTACAATCATAAAAACAGAAACGATATCAAACAACTCGTTAGAATCGAAACTCAAGGTTAATAACTTGCATATATGATGATTTATGGTACATCATCCTGGGGTTAGGTCATGTTGGCTCGTGTTATCACAGATGTTACGTTCACTTATCAGTTTGTAAGCTATGAGATTATAGAGTCTTTAGATATTACTTACAATTTAAGAAAATAACCATTGATACTAATACTACCGAGTTCCAACACATATTACCATATAAAATAAAATAAGAAACCGTTAAATGTGTAGACCTTTCAGTATGCATCCTTCACTAAAAGATTTGGTTTTCCTAATCGAGTGGAAGAAAACGTTCATCATTTGATTATGTGAGTTGCAGCAGTATTCAAAATTGTAATGGGTGAGACTGTGCGAGACGAAAGATTTATGTTACATTTCCTCTTTTATATATAATATTTTTAAGTCAATTCTAGACATGTATTAGCTCTGGATAATGATATGATAGGACTTAAATAAGTGTGGTAAGATTAAAAAACCTCTGAGCATTTGGTGCATATGCATTCATGAGGTATTTAAATTATAACTTATCCCTACTTCAATTCAATTCAATGACAGGAAAACGTATGTATAAATTATCATCATTATATGCAAGTGTTGGATAATATAATTAGGAGTGAGGGCAATATAATCAATTGTATTGTCCCCTATTTTAAGGATATTGGGGAGATTAAAACTTTTGGCCCAAATGAATTATAAAGTAGTATAGATAATTGATATCAATATCAATATATGCCTCACGTGATTGTCATAAAAAGAAGAAGAAGTGAGGTACATGACTACACGGCACCTATGATTAAACCACTCATCAAGCTATGACTTCTAATATCAAAACCATGGGCGGGTACACCGCTTTCCCCCTGTCCCATTTTTGCCTGCAAAAGAAAAGGCTTTATCTCTAGTTTTCTACAATTTTCTTTCTTAAACTATCTTATATCTAACCCCATTCCAGCAATACGGAGTGAAAACGACGATTAAATCTGTACTGAATCTCAGATTTAGATGATAAACAGCTCTTCATTAGTTTCACGGTGACAACGATGGCGGCCGGCGCCGTCGATTGCGGCCGTTAAATTGTAGCAATGGAGGTGTATATTTCCGGCGATTAACCGACTACGTGAAGCTTTGTTATGCTCATATCATTTTCCGGCAACATTTATGCCGGTCAAGTTTTGCCGACAATATTTATGCCGGTCAAATTTCCGACGCAAGCTGATTGTTAGAAGCTTAGTTGTGTATTATTCGAATGTTTAAGTCTGTTAATCATGTCGGTAGAAACGGTGATGAAGACGGTGGGCGGTAAGTGGTAGCGCCGTCGGTGGTGGTATACTTTCACGGCGTGCCTACCGGCTTTAGAAGCCTAGTCTAGTACTACTATTGTTCAAATTTTTTGTCGGTCACCAAATCGGTCAACGTTTCCGGCAGTAAAATAATATGATTGGCCGGATGGAATTAGCAAAAGTGCAAACGGGAACATCTGATTAAAACTCCGCATGAACAGTAAAAACATGACCGCTAATGTATATGTACAAGGATGTGTACCCGCGCTTCGCTGCGAATATTTTTTTTAACAATCTTACAAACATACGTTTCTATGAAGAATAAAATGTGAGATGAAAAAAAAAAAACTCCTAATTAGACTAAAATAGTAATGAAATATTTATGGCTAGCGATTGTAACAGTATAAAGTTTTTACCAAAAACGTAAAATCTATCAACTACACATTAAATCAACATGTTCTAAGATTTGATAGAAAAGAAATGGTCTAGAGCATCTTCAATGTGTGCATCAAATGTACCTTTTATACTATCCTAGTGCAAAAAAGATATAAAATACTCTTTAATGTTAGCACTAAACCTTTATACTATTATAGTGCAACACTAAAACCTTGTCAAATTACACCAAAAATAGTCCTTACACTAAACACTATTCAGTATTTTATAATAATAAAAACCAATACAAATGCATTATATATCATGAATTTGCCACTACCATCTTTATGTGATGTACTTTATATATTTTAATAAGATTAAGTGTGAATACTTAGTGCACACATTGGAGTGAAAAATATTTAGTGTATGGATATGCTCAAAAGATTCTTATTTGCACTATCTTCGTGTAATTTTTTAATGTATACATTGAAGATGCTATTAGAAATTACCTGTTTAGAATTTAGATGTATACATGTTCAAAAAAATAATAAAGAGATAATACGGAGTATAATAAAATAAAGTTGTTAGAAATACAAAAAAATCAGTACCTTTCATTATTATTATTTTCTTACTCTTAAATCTATCAAATTTTAAGGTTGCTACTCACCATACCAATTACTTTTTTTAAATTAACTTTTCTGTACTTTATTTCATCACTTTTTCTTACATTCTGTACTTTATTCCATCACTTTTTCTTACATTCTGTACTATTTTGTACTAAAGGGGGTATGTTGAGTATTTTTTTTTTGGTACGGAAAGACAAAGCCAATTTTAATACCAGGAAGTTTTTTTAAGGTTAAACAAAATTTAAATGAAAATAATAAAATTTATGAAACCAACAACTCAAACCATGTGCTGGTTTTGTCAATCTCGATTACTCAACCAACTCTATCCATATCTCCTTCCTCTTCTCTTTCATGTATCTCCAACTCCATCACTCTCAATCTAATATTTCCTTTTATTAAATAATATATTTCTTCCGTCTATAAACGGTGCAAATATACCATCACTGTAAACTTGTTTAATTTAAACCTTGATTATGATAATATGTTTAAAAAATGATGAATGATGTATGAGATCTTAATCTCAAACGCCATATTTATCATCCATTCCGTCAACAACCTCTAACCCATTTTTTTTTACCTCTTTTACTAAACCATGTTTTAATGTTTTATCATTTGGATTTCGATTTTGTAAGTACTAATATGTTCCCTGTCTCCTGATCTATAACGGAATTTTTTCCCGTGCTTTTCATATAAGCTACTACCTACGATTGTATTCAACGGTATGCTCCGGCGTTTTTGTCGGCACGGTTCCGGCCATCTACGGCATCGGTTAGTTCCGGCGTAATCTCCAGCGAGTCTTTAATCGCCAATCACGTCCCAACTCACCATGTTGATTATACAAAAAACATTTCTTTAGTTTTACGGTGGCAGCGACGTTGGCCGGAAAATTGAAGCGTCGTCGATGGCGGTGTATTCGACCGGCGAGTTAACCGGATTTGGGAGCTTTATTTTATGTTTTCATGTCTGAGGCTCTCTGAGCCATTACATACCAACTCGCTCAACTGTCAACTTTTCCGGCGCAAGCTGATTGGTCGGATGCAGGGTATAAAAAACGAACGGGTATACCCGATAAAAAATACCCATGAACAGTAAATACCCGGCCATCAATGTATATATATATACAATAATAAACTCTTTTTGGGCTTTCTGGGTTGCGATGTAAAAATAGGTAATTTTGTAAGAGCACACGGTGTGCACTGACGTGGCCGTTCAACATCGAGAACGCCGTGCGACGGCGTTCCGGCGCACCGTGCCGGCGTTCCCGCCGGCGTTCCGGTCAACGTTCACGTGTCGGGGTTTGCATATGGACGTTGAATGGCTTCGACGTTCAGCTTTTATTTTGTGTTCTTCTTCTTTTATTTTGCTTTTATATAGTATTTATTTGTATTTTAATTGAAAGATTCATGAGTTGAAGGTGAGTAAAATTTTCGAATTGCAGGTGAGGTGATTTTTAGGTTTGGAGAAGGAGATAACTTTTTAGCACATTTTCATTTATGGCCCCTTCATTAGTCTTGTATGTTTTATTTTAACCCTTCAATTTTTATTACTATGTATATATCAAATAAACTACAATCTTAAATATGCAAGTAAATATTCAATATAATCTTTTGAAGAAGCCACTACATTAATTAATATATTAAAAAAATGTTGTTTATTAAATTTATTTGTTTTTTATATACTAAGTTATACAATTATCATCATTAAAAAATCAAATAAAACAAATAATAAAAAACTTCAGAACATTGAGAATTCAGTTTCACCGCACCACGAAATCTTCACTTTCAACATTCTCCAGAACATTGTTTCAGAACACCGACACCACACCTTGTGCTCTAAGAGTTGATTCGAATTGTAATCGAGTCAAATGATTTATTAATGATACAACAAAAGGCCCATAGTCTCATTATTTCTAAGTAGGTCCAAATTATAATAACGAGTTTAGTATTTATTGGTGATGATAATTTATACGGCTAAACAGTTAGGGTTTACTTTCTTTTTCGTTTAGCATCTATTCACCAGCGGCATCAGCAGCGCATAGACCTAAATTAAAATCAATACTCGGTAAGTATAGCTACTCCTTCAACATATTATATAATAATATATCACTGAGTTGATTGTTTATTTAAAAATCTGTTTCGATTATGTATTTAGATGTATTATCATTTTGAAATATTAATCCAATAGTACACTCTAGATGTGTGGAACCAAGAAAACGATTTTATTTGTTCAGCTGTTATTATTGCTGATATGGTGTCGACGGTTTTCCGGATGGAGGGCAAAACAAATATGATTTTGTCGCTTCAAATTCTAGTGGATGCTCAATGTTGTAGTCAGTATTTATGTTTTGAAATTATTAAAGATCCAAATAAGGTTTCAGTTCCTTTAAAATATTACTACTAATTCATCATTAAACAAAGAAGACATTTTCCCTGATTAGCTAATTAACAAACAACAAATCCTATTAATTCTCAGGTAGAACCCACTCCAGAGGTGCCATATTCATATTTATATTCTGGAGAACTGGTTTAGTTATTCCCTCTAACGCTTCTAATGCCATTTTACTAAACCCTTTTTGTCTCCATCCTTCACCATGACAATTTTTAACTAGGAGGTAATGTTCATTCTCATTGGCCTGATGTGGTGTTAACTCCAACAATTAACAGACAGTGAGACACTTCCTTTTTGTGTTTCTTTATATAATTGATCAATTCGGCGCGTTCCATATCTTCATATCTTGGTGGTCGAAATGGTTCACCATTATAAGGTGCCAATGCAACACGAGGGTCGAGAAAATCACCCATCACAAGACCTGCTACAAATGGATAGTTTTTCCAAGTTCAACAATTCTGTAGTATCCTTAGTTTCATATCCATTAGATTATAGTTGTTATGAGAAAATATCTTAACTTTATCTATCCAATATCTCATTTCTATCTGGTAAGGAATAGTTTTATCTGGATTTCTAATGAACATGAAGGGGTAATCATGTACTGACTGAAGACCCTTATTTGGTTCTTTATTGATTTGAAAACATTAAATCCTAACTACAATATTGAGCATCCATTAGAATTGTAGTTAGGATTTATGTTTTGAAATCATTAAAGATCCAAATAGAGGTCTTCAGGTCAGTACATGATTACCCCTTAATGTTCACTAGTAACCGAGATAAAACTATTCCCTACCGAGTAGGAATGAGATATTGGATAGATAGAGTTAATATCTTTTCTCTTAACGACTATAGTCTCATGAATATGAAACTAAGGATACTGCAGAATTTTTCAGCCATCGGGAAAAATATCTGTTTGTAGCAGGGTCTTGTGATGGGTGGTTTTCTCGACCCTTGTGTTGCATTGGCAGCTTATAATGGTGAACCATTTCGACCACCAAGACATGAAGATATGGAATGCACCGAATTGATCAATTGTATAAAGAAACGCAACAAGGAAGTGTCTCACTGTCTGTTAATTGTTGGAGTTAACACCAGGCCAATAAGAATGAACATTACCTCCTAGTTAAAAATTGTCATGGTGAAGGATGAGGACAAAAAGGGTTTAGTAAGATGTCATTAGAGGCGTCAGAGAGAATAACTAAACCAGTTATCGAGGATATGAATATGGCACCTTTGGAGTGGGTTCCACCTAAGAATTAATAGGATTTGTTGTTTGTTAATTACCTAATCAGGGAAGATGTCTTCTTTGTTTAATGATGAATTAGTAGTAGTACTTTAAAGGTACTGAAGACCTTATTTGGATCTTTAATGATATCAAAACATAAATATTGACTACAACATTGAGCATCCACTAGAATTTGAGGCGGCAAAACCAGATTTGTTTTGCCGTTCATCCGGAAAACCGTCGACACCATATCAGCAATAATAACTGCTGAACAAATAAAATCGTTTTCTTGGCTCCACACATCTGGAGTGTACTGTTGGATTGATGTTTCAAAATGATAATCCATCTAAATACATAATTGAAACAGATTTTTAAATAAACAATCAACTTAGTGATATATTATTATATAATATGTGGAAGGAGTAGCTATACTTACCGAGTATTGATTTTAATTTAGGTATATGCGTTGCTGAATAGAAGCTCAACGAGGAAGAAAGTAATCCCTAACAGTTTAGCAGTATAAATAATCATCACCGATAGATACTAAACTCGTTATTATAATTTGGGCCTACTTGCAATGATGAGACTATGGGCCTTTTGTTCTATTATTAATAAATCACTTGACTCGATTACAACTTGTAAAAAATTACCTATTTTTACATCGCAGCCCAAAAAGAAGTTATGAACGCTGAGATTGCAAATTGTGGTACTTGGCTGGCTGCCTCTTGTGATTGATTGTTGAGATGAAACCTTGTTACTTCCGTATCTCCACCACCTACAAGGTGTTATTGATGCTGCAGCTTCTTTTCATTTGTATATGTTTAGGTTATGTATGCAGCTGGTAATTAATTAATACATATAAGGTTAGTTACTTTTCCCCTTATAAATTGCCACATGTATGTACCTTGTCTTTATCACCTGATGCAGCATTTTATTTATTTATTACTTTGTAAAGCAAGGTGGTAGTTGAACAGGGACAGGGTATTCACTTAAATCAGAAGTTTATTATAATTGACATGAAATTTTTCATGTTGTGGTCATCTTTTAACTTATCATTCTGTTTTATGCAGGTTTAACCAACCATATGGAGGACTGACAAATGATGGTGAAATATCAAATGAAGGGGTGTGTTTGTTCCTAAAGATTATTATTTATACCAAAGATGAAACACACTTTAGATTAGTACATGAAGGATTAATACTTCCACATGACAATGGAGGCGATTGATGAAGGTAGCACATCATTGGTCAATTCAAACTTATATGCTGATGGTAAACCAACTGGTATGTCAATTTTTTCGTTTATTTCTGCTTGGAGTATGTCAAAATATTACACTTGATTGCATCATTACAGTTTTTATTCAGGGAACCCATAACCCACTTTTATACTCCATTTTGTTCCGAGCAACACTTCTTTCAGTAATAGTATTAACATAATCCCAAGACATGGACCCGTGTAGGTTGATATTGAAATGGGCCTTGTCACTTATGGGTCTCAAAAGTCACTTTAATATGCTTGGACTTACCATAATCAATATATTGTATCAAGTTACCTAAATCAAATATTAATTTACCTAGCAGAAGCAACATTCTGGTACATAATTGGTCCTCTTGGATTACTGATTCTACATGTGTTTGTTAGCTTGGTGTTCTTGTCCCTAAGATTGCCCTCCTGGTTTCTAATTAAATTTTGTTGTTCCAATAGAAAAGTATTACATTATACATTCATTGTTTTTTCTGTAGTATTTTATTATTTTTTAAAGATTACTCTTCTTACTAATGACTTTAATAAATAATGCAATCACTTTTTTCTACTCTTTTCCATTTTGTTTATTCTTTTTTATTTTTGATGTTGTCTTGTGTATATGCTGGTAGGATAACAATGTCTCACTTGATTAGCCTGAAATACTAAACTGTGAAAGGTGAGTTTGTTAGTTGATAGATCATCAATTGCATAATCCTAAAAGATCTAGACTTGTTTAGGTTTGCAAATGAACTAGAATAAGGTTTCAGTTGCATTCTTCTATTAACTAAGAATGACGTTTGTGTCAAGATAAGGAACAAGACTTGAGGACAAACTGGAGAAAACACAAACACACATTTTTTTTTGTGTATAAAAAAAAATATAGTGTGTGCTGGATTTTTTTCTGTTGTCAATTTGGATGTTCCGGTAAGAAGAACGAAGACAAAGAAGCAGCTGAGTTGACTCGCCAGTTGAAAAAAGAGCAGGAAACTATCAGTCACATGCAGGTTCATTTTAATACTCGTCATTGATTAATATTGCAACCTTTTTTAATTGAATGAAGTTTGACTATTTTAGACAAGCTATGTTGCATAACCTTTGCTTGATTTATTTATCCATCTTTTTAGAAATGTGCAACATGCTTTCTCAGTAGATTGAATAGCAAGTATACAAAGTTTGGAAAGAAAGGACAGGTCAATGTAATTAAACATAATTTCTACTACGTACAATTACCAAAGGTTATTCAATTGTTCACAACTTATTCACCAGGAAGAGGGAAAATTGAGTGGTTAACTTGTTGAAGGTTTATAAATGAGGTCACATGTTCGAGTCTTGGACTGTATTTTTTTTTCTTTTTCTTTATGTATCATTCTACTGCTATAGGTAAATGAACACTGTTGTTGCATGGTGATGAATACCGAGCATAAGGGGAAATGGAATGGTACAGGGTTGAGATTTTCTTTTACAAATTAGGTACTAGATACAAGACCCGCGTCAACGCGGGTTACTCTAAATTTTTTTAATATATATATTTTTAAATATATATATTCTTAGATAGTTTACCTATTTATTTGTTTAATATATATATATATATATATATATATATATATATATATATATATATATATATATATATATATATATTCTAGGATAGTTTTTTTTGGCCATAAAATATATTTTGCCACATCCAAGTCTAGGTACTCATTGGAGACAGTAACAAAGCTTGTATACTCTATCACTAATTGGTATACTTGTCACATTTTAGTCTTGCCATAATTAAGATAAAATAGAGCATTGATAGAGCAATTTGAGCAAAACAATTTTCTTTAGAAGAGGTAATTATTATATCAATAATACCACAAATATTTCCAAGTCTTTACATCATTTCATTTACACATAACTACAGCATCACAGACTACATATACACATACAAATAAAAAATTGTCACAAATGTTTGGTCACCATATTTATATACACACTATGCTCCAACTGTTGTCTCCACATCCACATCCCACCTTATCGTGTGAATAAGCAAGTGTAAACCATGTTGCAGTATGCACTAAAAGCCATTATCAATCCAAACATGTTCCAGCCACTGTTTAAAGAACATGTCAAAATTTGAGCAAATATTGAAATGATAAAACCCAAAGAAGGTTAGTATGCAAAAGCGGGAAGCAATATATAGAAACACCAAGTACACTAACACATACGCTTATATCTGGAATATAAACACGCATATAAACAACATTAGAGACGGTTGTAAAAAGAAAAAGAGATAAGTGGAAAAAGAACTACGTAAATAACCTGAAATAAGAGAGTGAACTTTCTATATCTATTTGTTTAAATTACTTCAATTCACCAACCAAACCAAACCAGCCCAACCTAATTCATTAGAATCTGATAACAATTTTACTGCTGATCAAAATTTACAACAATCATCATATCCACATACCTTGATTAGTGAAAATTAGAGTGATGATGCGATCTGTTAGCCTCGAGCCCACTGACCTTCCCAGATGCTTCAGATCGACTCCTTTAAATGCATATCTCTTAGTGACCCAATTAACCTGTTGCAACTCTGCTTCATATCCTTCTTTTTTTCATGAGTACTTAAAAATAGTGCCATCCTTTAATTGAAAAGTAAACTTAAAACACTATACAATTTAATAAACTGGCGTGTGTTCTTTCGGTACCTGTATTTTTTGTCAGATGAAAAATGTCAAAATCAATTACGTCTCCATTGTTCTTCTGATTTGACCAAAAAAATCAAAAACTATCGTCGATCTTTTGTCAGACATGACCTCCGACATGGCCATCATCTCCAACTGCCATCCTTTCCCGCCACCTCCACATCCTCTTGATTCTTGCAGCGGAAGCAGAAGTTGAAGAACTATCTGGTAATGAAGTTTATACGGTAAAATCAAGTCTCGCAAGCTAATCTAATCCATTTCAAGTACAGTACAAATAGAGTAAAATCAGTAAACACAAACTATATAATCAAGTGTAATCAAAGTTACAAATGAGGTAAAATCAATAAATAGAATTCATATAATCAAGTGTAATCAAAGTCACGAATCATTTGATTCAATGTACTAAATGCACGAATTTAGCAGACGAAGACCTATTTAGCAATTAAACTGGTATAAATTTGAGCCAAATAAGTCCCACTGATGTATCTGCAAAACTTGGATATACAACTTATTTTAGTACATAAATTGAAATAATGGCATGTTGAAAAGTCTGCCATAATCAATACCACGAGCAACAATCAAAATACCAAGAACTACCACAAACGACACATAATAACAATCTTGGTTTAACAAAGCGCGCCTAGGCGCTTCAAGGCAATAGGAATGACGCTTTATTTTAGGCTAGGCGCTAGTTTAACAGAAGGCGCCCTCTAGGCGGTGCCTCACACATGAGTGACCCTTGAGTGCCTTTAGTTTTGTTCCCAGAATGGTTGGAATCAACCTGCAAGTGACAAACACGTGATCTTTAAAACATGAAGTTGTCAACAACGCAATCTAAAATGACTCAACAACAATGTCAAAAATACTCAATAACTCACCATTCACCAGTCAACTTGTTGAGGATACGAATTCCAATTGATATTGGATCATCAGTTCCACCAATCACATAGTGAATACAGAATTGGAGACATGCTTAAAATGGGACAAATAATACAATGCTTGTTTCAAAGTCCAACTTCAAATATAGTTGGTGTTGGGACAATATAAAATATCATGGCCCAAGAGATAAAATTAATAACTCGGCTATCATGATCAATAATTCAGTTAAACGACCTATTTCTTGACTGCAAACAAAAAACTCGATAAGAAACGACAAATCTCAGATGGGTCAAATAAAATAAACAGCGAAAAAACATGTTAAACAGGTAAAATATGCTACCTGTCTACATGTTACCAAAAGTATGCTACCTGTACAACGCCACAAAAGTATGCTACCAAAAAGCAGTCTCTATCAACCGAGAGTACCCGAAATCAGTAAATGATGGCCAGTTTTTGGAATTTCAATATTGACAACTGTTGGTGCTCAACCATATATCATTATCTGCATGAAGTCAATTTATTTAAGATTTGGATAAGAATGCATAAGTATATGACTCAGCAAGTATTCATTAAACATAAAACAAAAAACTTATAGCATGCTTTAAACTTTAAAGATTAAAACAATGAAAAACTATGTCAAGTTCCAACTATAAATATAAATCAAACAATCACAATATTTCATCAAACATATGATATTCATGAATCAAGACAATAAGAGAGACACATGACTTGCATTCACCATAATCTTTAATAATCAACAATGTATCGAGTATGAGTACAAAAGCAAGATTTATCACACTAACCTTTTGCTTGCTCCTTTTCAGCGAGTTTAGAATTTCTGCATTATTGATTTCAATTCTTAGATTTATATGAGTTACTTGGAAAGTCTCAATTGTAGGTTTGAAATCTTTTTGATGTCTTAGTCATCTTAATCAAAGAAACTTTCATGTATCATTATGCACATAATGCAAATTCATCTAACTTTCTAGGCAGTTTAAATCATATCAAGTTACTAATTAACCACAAATATGCTTAAATCAGAGGGTGAAAGCATCTATTAGTGGAACACAAATAATAAGTCAAACTTCTCACTAACAATACATCGAACACCTTATGTGCGTTCAAGAGATTTCAAAAATCACAACGCATCACCTGATTATGCTTAAAAATCACAACACATTGATGAAAATACAAACCTAATAATGCACAAAAGAAAGAATTGATATCAGACAGTAATTAATTCTACAAATAGTAACAAATACAATCAACATAAACACTTTATACGCAAATTCAATATACATAAAAAAAACCTATCATGTATACTTAAATAATAAAAAAAAAATGATGAACCAAAATCAGAATCTTGTGTTTGTTCATCGTATAAATATATATATACTATGTTTAACCAAAATCGATTTCGAAATAAAAAAGAATGAACTACCGGTTGAGATGTGCGGACAAGAAGGTGGAGGTGTCAACGCCATTACGTTAACACAGGGTTGTCGGAGTAAGACCGTGAATACAATGAAGTTAGGTCGTATCGTGGAGTTAGGGTTTTGAGGCGACTAAAGAAGAGGAGAGGACGTGATAATAGGTATAGCCGAGTTTTTTTTTATTGTTACCGGATTTTTTGGTTATTGAAAGTTACCCAATTTTCTTTTTGGCATTTTTTTGGCCGAATTTTTTGATCTTATTTACTGAATTAATTCATACGAAGTATTTATTAATTTAATTAATTCCTTTTAAATTTATTTAATAATAATAATTAAAAGGATTATTATTTAATTAATATATAATAAAGAGGGTAAAGTGTAAGTTTCATCAAATTAATCTTAATCGTTGAGAAAACCAATTAAGGGTCGGGATTGTCCCAAGCTATTTTACTTTAACTATATGTTATAGAAGATACTACGGGGCTGTTTCTTTTGGAATTAATGGGATTAATGGGCCTCATGACTGATTCGGTCATTTATTTGCCCTGTTTCTTTAGGCCTTTTTGATAAAGAAAACTTACCAAACGTATTATTCGGTCATTCCCAAAACACGTGTCCTCCACTCCTCCCCATCTAGCCTTCTGGTTTCCTACAGTACCCTTCTATTCTTTGCCCTATCTCTCAAATCAACAATTCTAAAACCCTATCTTACCTAAACTCTCAAGGGTAGATTATCGGCGAGTCGGCGACAACACCGCTACCCAAATCGTCCTTGCTTCATCTTCTCTGGTATGTCTATTTCTATTGTTTGTAAAAATTCTTATCTCGAAAAATGTCACATCTGTATCTATTCTTGTTGGATTTAGTTGTAAAATTATTGATTTATCAATAAGGTATTATAACAAATTGATTAGGCTTAAATGGAAGATATTTACCTCGTCAATTTGACAATTTGTGAAGCGACGATCAGTTGCTGTAGTGCATTTGGAAATCAGTTATTATTTGAGGGCAAATTATTATCCAAACACGTGCTATTATCCTTCCAATATTATTTTAAATCCATAAATAGCTTATAATCTAATGTTTTTATTTTTTACCATTTTATTTATGGATATAAGTTGCTGTAGTCCATTTTTTGTCTTGAATATGTTCTTTGTATTCCTTTAAAGAAGCTATTTTCAAGCCAGAATGTATAAGTTTTATAATTTGGTAGTGTGCATTTTTAAATGTGGAAATTGATAGTGGTAATTTTTGTTAGAGATGGAACAAGGAAGTGAGCCAAAGAAACAGAAAAGAAGGGTTAACTGGAAGGATTGCAATGTGGAAAAGACATTCATTGAAACTTGTCTTCAAGAAATTGCAAGTAATGGGCGAGAAGGCGGTAGTTTGAAGGCACTTTAATGGAAAAAAGTTGCGGAAGTCCTAACAGAAACTCATAAATTTGAGGCTGATCGTAGACAAATGACTAACCATTTAAGCTATTTGAAAGGAAAGTATCAAGCTTGGTTGAAACTGAAATCCAAAACTGGCAATGTTTATGATTCTTCCACCAACACGTTTAACTTGACGGAAGAGGAATGGGAGATAGAAATCAAGGTCATTACTAATGCTTAACATCTTTATTATTTTGTTTAATTTTTCATACATTTGTATAAGTAATAAGGTTTTCAATGTAGGCAAACAAATATTGTGAGGCATTGAGGAGTACTCAACTGTTGTATCCCGATCTTTGTGCAAAACTATTTGATGGAGTTGTTGCTACGGGTATTTGAAGTTATGGACCCAGTTCAACCGAGCCTATGCCGGAAGTTCTAATTATTGATCCCCCTTTGGTTGAAGAAGTTGAAGGTGTAGAAAAAACGGCTGAGTCAACACGTGCTTGTTTATCTCGTACTCAAGTAAAAAAAAAGGAAAAAAAATGGAAAGGAACCGATGTCTACTTTTGAAGAACAAATTGCGGGTGTTCTCTCTTTGGTGGCTAAAAAATATGCTAAACCCGAACAACCTACCATTGATGAGTGCCTAGCTAAGCTAGATGAGCTTGGATGGGAATCCGAGGGCTTGTTGTATGATGCAACACTTGTCATTTTCAGTGAAGATGACCCAGCTAATAGGATGGTATGGATGAAGTTAAAACCTGAAAGATGCGAGAATTGGGTGAAGAATCTTGCACGCATTAAAGGGCTATTGTTGTAAGTTAAGTATGTCCTGGTTGCGTGTTCTTATATTTTTGGATACAATGCTTGTTAAGCGAAGAGAGCCCATTAACTTGAGCTAGTCGTACTTTGATTGGCTCATTTTTGTTAAATATGTATTATGGTAGCTTTCTTCACTTTCTGTTGCAATAGATTTTTAACATGAAGCATGTATTATTAGTGGATATTAAAGTTGTATATCTTGGTTAGGAGGTTTAGTGCTTATGTGCTGTTGTACAGGCTAGCCTAAATGCTCTTGTTCTTATGAAAGCATCACCAGTAGCTAACTATTTCATTATTAGTTTGTAACCATGGGTCCATGAAATGCTTATGATCTCTTTGAACTATTATGTAAATTTTTACTTTGATCCTTCATGAAGGAACTTATTGATTTACTCTACACTTGCACTAGTGCAGTGTTCAGTAGTTTGGTATTGGTATTCTCTGGATGCTTTATGAATTATGGAGCATAAATGATTTATGGTATGAAGGTAGTCATGAAAGACTAGTTTGCTGCTTGATCATGTGCTTATGCTATTTTGTCATGGGCCCTGTGTTTTTCCTTGCTGCAAATTTCTTCATATTTATGTTTTCTAAGGTGGTGGATAGAAAATTATAAATTAATAAAATGTTGTTCAAATGATTCATGGATTATAAAATAGTTAATAATTTTATAAATTGTCTGAGTATTACAATCATGTTTGTCATTCAATAAAAAACAAATAGTGTAATTATTTAGTCTAGGTGTAAAATAGGTAAAATAGTCATTCTATCATTTAGACCGTTTATTCAGCACAATAAATAAACATGATTATTCATTCACTGATTACTGCATATAGTTATTCTATATCTATACTGTCATCTTTATCTATATTGAACTTAATGAAAAATAAAGTAAACAGCCCAGTTCAACACGTTTTATGTGTTTAAAAGGCTATGCCCAACCCACGACTATAAAAACCGAAGTTTTTAGAGTGATATATATTGTCTTCCATAAATTTAAATAATTACACTTTAATAAATTACAAGGTTATTAGACACGTAGGAGATTAAATTACGAATTGACACTTATCTTTATCTCTGAATGATATGATATGCCTAAGTTATCACACATAGAGTAATTAATTATTATTAAACTTTAGTTTTCAAGTTTTTCTACTCTGTAGTCTGTACAATACATGAACGTTATTCAACATAGATGACTACAGCTTTGTTAAGAAACCGAAAACCTTTTTTAAGATATAACTCTCATCTCTCTATCTATCTATCTATCCAGATGTTTAGGCCATGAAAATCGTCAAAGGAATCTAGTCATTTCTATTATATTGTATTGTATTTAGTATTTATTTAGATTAGATGTTTAATTAAAAACCGTTGTTAAATATATATTGTTTTAATTCAAATGTATTTAGATTCATATTGGCAATAATTAAAAGTAGTAGGTTACGACGTGATCAAAAGTTGTAACCACGTGAAGATGTCAAGCTTTAAGTAGGGTAATACGTAATTCTTTCAAAAAATCTACTTCCCTAGCTAGTTTCTTAATTATAACTCTTGTGAATAGGGGTGTTCACAGTTCGGATATAACCGGATTATCCAAATGGTTTATTCGGATTGGATCGTTCGGATTGGACAATTTGGTTTCTTGGATCAGATCGGGCAAAAACCAAATTAGTATTTCGGTTTTTGGATTGGTTTTGGTTACTATTATTAGAACCGGATTATCCAAATGAACCGAATAGCAATAACATTATATGTAATGCTCTTATCTAATACTCTTGTTTATCTATCAAAACATATGTTAAATATTTGTTTGGTAATTTTTTTAAACATAAAACCTTATTATATAATTGGTATTGTTAATATATATAAATGTCTAACTTAAAATCTAAGGTCTTGATATAAAACACCAACTCCACATTTATATAAACCCTTAATGCAAATAGCCGTTGATATCGATCATGACATTACCCTTTCACGAGTCAATAACGATACCCTCATGCAGTCCACAAAAAACCAAACGGTTAAAACCGATCCAACCAAATAGAAATTTGGTTCGGTTTGGTTCGGATTCGATATTTATTCGGATGGATCGGATTTACATTTTGAGAACCAATATCCAAATGGATTTATATAAATAGATCGGATTTGATCCAATCCATCCAAATGAACACCCCTACTTGTGAAACTATATAAAAGGACTTCTTATATTGAAACTATATACAAAGTATCACCATCAAAGGTTTTCAGTAA
The DNA here is from genome assembly GCA_949592205.1 of Helichrysum umbraculigerum. Classification (NCBI taxonomy): domain Eukaryota; kingdom Viridiplantae; phylum Streptophyta; class Magnoliopsida; order Asterales; family Asteraceae; genus Helichrysum; species Helichrysum umbraculigerum. The sequence goes on along the minus strand of CATIUR010000009.1, from coordinate 6,397,495 downwards.
AATTATAGAACTACAGTTTAAAATTCACAATTACTTCGAGATGCAAAATCTGATAGCTAGAGACTGATTCGAGATTGTCCATCCTACAAGAACTTGACTACTTTTAACTTCAATTTTCTCCTCCTATTGATCTCTTGCAAAAGCTACAATTAATTTAGATGGTAAAAAGGATACTAATGCTATCGTAATTTTAAGCAACAACGTAACAATTAGAACATGGGATGATGGGAACCGATAGTGTTCCATTATTCTTTCTAACTTCATGCACTACTACTTATTCTTCCTAACTTGATGCACTGCTACTACATTAACAAGAAATGTTAAAATGCATGTGACAATTGATAAAAGGGTTTATTTTTCCATTATATATTAAACTTTACACTTTTATCTATTGTATGCGACATACTTTCATTTGTTCTATTGTATGTAGTGAACTTGTAAATATAGTCTATTGTACGTAGTATGTATTATTTCCTTTTTGATAAGGCCAAAAAAGGAAATGTTCCTATTTGAGCCTTACCCAAAAAGGAAATTCTACATACAATAGGTCATATTTACAAGTTCAATACATACAAAAGAAGTTTTCAAAGACTTATACAATAGTAAAAAGTGTAAAGTTTAATACATAACGAAACAATTAACCCTTGATAAAAGTAGTGGCCAAGTCAAGTAATTGGAGACTTGGTCTTTTGATTCTTCATTTCTTCCTAGCGCGGGTCAATGGATCACTCACAAGTGAGCTGGGTCGGTTTAGTAGGGTCGGTTTTACTATCCATTAGATCGACCCGTATCAAAATCCCATAAATGTCTTTCACAGGTTAGGGAGTAACTCATGATGGCACCTTTCTCTTTCGTGGATATATCATAAAGGACTTGCTAAATTTCAAATTTGAAATGACAGATAATATATATTATGTTTATGTATATACACAATTTGAGACTTGGTGAACACTAGCAATTATCTACTTTGTGACATTATTTATTTATTTATATATTTTTTGGTTTAGCAAAATTATTTTATTGATATTTAGTTTTCTTTGTTTTTTTAATAATTTTTAATTGGCCATCTTACAACTTATCTCGCATATATATACAATCGAAAGTAGATAAATGATACATAGATATGATAACTGATTAGAGAATCCTACAACATTTCTCATATATATGTACAATTCAAAGTCAAAAATGTGATTAGTTTTTATTTATACTAATATCATTATAGTTTGCTTATTATTCTTATCATTTATGTACTTTTCGATCTGATTTAATTCTATTATTAGCATGCTTTTATGTCAAAAAAAAAAAAGTCTTTTAAAGGTTTTTGAATACGTTTGCAAAATTTGAGTTATTGTCGAAAAGTTTTTTATATTAATTTGTGTGTATGCGTTGAACAAAAAAGTTTTGCAAGGATTTTTCCGATAGAGATAAAATGATTTTTTTAATTATTATTTGGTTATTTTATATTAACTTTTACGGAATATTATGTAGTCAATGAGAATAAGAATTTGTGTGAGAATGAGGGAACCAATGATATTGTGCCATGTGTACAAAGAGAATGTTCCAAATGTACAAAACCCATTTACCTCCAACATCAATTATCTCACAAACGACAAATCGAAAAATTATGAAAATTGCACCATTAAATTCAGCGTTTTCTCCTCTTCGATTTGTCGTCCCTCAAGGCATACTTTCGACGAGTTTTTTTTTTCCATCTTGTTTGGTGGGTTTCACATTTACTAACACATATGTTAAAGTGTTGCGTTTAAGGTTTAGGGTTTGAGGTTTAGGTGCTGGGTTTAGGGTTGGGCCCCAACCCTAAACCCTAAACCCTAAACCCCCGAAACCCCAAACCCCCAACCCTAAACTCTAAACCCTAACCCTAAGCCCTAACCCTAACCACAAATCAAATGTACAATCAATCACTAACACGTGTGTTACTAATTTGTAAAACCCACCAAAAAATGAAAAATAAAAAAGGTTGTCAAAAGTATGCCTTGAGGGATGACAAATCGAAGAGGAGAAAACGTTAATTTTATGGTGGAATTTTCATGATTTTTTGACTTACCATTTGTGAGATATTTGAGTTTCAAAAATGTGAGGGGAAATGGGTATTTGATGAAAATGAATGGTTGAGATTGATTCCCATATTCTCCCTCAAAATTGATGTACTCATCATTTGAACTCTACTCTATGCAGTTATTTAAAAAAGTTGTACCGTGAATGATAATTATGATACTTAATTAAATTAACGATGTAGGCTTGATGGAATTTGCGGATCTTGAACTTAATTTTCTGGGGCCAAAAATATTTTGGTGCCTAAACATAATTGAACATAAGTCTATCTCTATCAGTTTAAAAAGGGCTTTCTCAGGTCAACCTTTCTTTAGGTTAAGCCTATCTCAAAAGAATTCGGTGGTACTATATGTTGTAACAAAAAGATTGACCATTGGACATTAATAATTCAACTACATGTCAAAACACTGCTGACTTTACTTTGATTATGACTTTAAAGTTTAATAATATATAATAAACAAATAACATATCGAGTTTTATTATTCAACTAAAATATATACGAAAACTATAATAAAAACCTTCAATTTCTAATCACTTTTAAGATTGGGGATTCGAGATGCTGTTACTTTATGAGGGGCATGGAAGGCAATAAAATCGTAGCCGTTCTTTCCATCTATCATCGGTTCAGATCTCGCCATACCACGTTAAGGCTTAGTTGTTAATTATTTTGGGCGAAGGGACTATTTTGTAATTTACATTTATCTTGGATAGATGTGTGGTCAGTTCAAACTCTTTCTCTCTCTTCACACACACACTATAACACACACACACACACACACTAACACACAAACTTTCTCAGCCGCCTCTATCACTGTCTTCAACCTCCGCCGCTGCCTTCTTCAACCTCCGATGTCGCATTAATTTCTGTCGTACGTCACTTTCATCGTTGCGAACCACTGAAACGTGAGTTCGCATACCTTCAATTACACATGTGGTTAAATAATCGATCATCATCTCGTGCTATTTCATCATCAACGTCATCGTTGCTGCCTGCTTTCGTTTCCTTCGCGATCTTATAACAAAACATATATTATCTATAAACAATAGTTGTGCTTATTTTCGTTATTTAATGATCTTATAACATTATATATACTTCAATGTATACACGACTACAATGTAACACTCCGCAAATTTAAACGCGATTATAAACATTAATCACTTGCGTTATTAGGCTAATTCCCTACTTGAGTGAATTCACAACACATTTTAGAGGTAAGTCTAGCAAAGCCCAACTAGTTAATACGCGTAGTATTACGTATTCGTAATTAGTTGAAATTACATACTGAACAATCTGAAAACAAACGCAACAAAAATATACGACTGTTGGTGAACGAATTTATTTAATAAAACGAAATTATTAAATAACGTCATTAACAATTAAATATTATGTCAATAATATTTACATATCATTTGATAACATAAAACGTAAATTTGTATAATTAAAATAAAACAAAGTTTAAAAATTTTTTGTCACTAAATTAATTTGGTTTCATAAAAAGATCTTAATTAAAAATATAATGAAATATGTAATCAAAAATGTATCAGTTGAAATAATGTAACATTTAACGATCGGGTAAACAAACACGGGACGAAAACGCAGGAGATGAAAAGGGGAATAAAACCCACCTCCCCACCTATTTTCTTCTCATTTCTCACCATCTCCTTCTCTCTCTTCTTTTCTCCACCTTCTCACTAAAACTAACACCACCACCACCATAAAATCACCTAAAACTACCATCAAACAACGCCGAATCATCAAACAAAATAGAGAAAAACGATCACGACAACACGATCTATCTTTCCATCTTTTCGGATTTCAAATCCGACACTCGTAAGTTTCCGACAAATCCCGCAAATCTTTAGATTTCGAAGTTATAATTAATATTTCTTGTTTAATATACCTAGATTACCATGTATCAGTGTTTTATACAACCAAAATCGTCCAAAATCGACCAAAAATCCGACCTTTTCATGCTGTTCGTCGAACAGTTGGAAGTGTCGCTATGTGCCAAAAACAGTGCTAGCGACACTAGCTAAGTGTCGCTATGCCTAAGTGTCGCCCCTATAGCGACACTACTTAAGTGTCGCCGAAATACTTAACCAGATCCATCCTAGCGACACTACTTTAGTGACGCCATAATTGAACAAGTGTCGCCTATAGCGACACTAACCAAGTGTCGCTACTCAATTGAAAATCAGAAATCTAGCGACACTCAGTAAGTGTCGCCTAACTAGTGTCGCCTATAGCGACACTAGCCCAGTGTCGCCAAAAACAGAAAACTTGCAACTTATTTTTAAACTAAGTGTCGAACTTAACCGGAAACGAATATTTACATACGATACGAAATACGAACGATACAAACATTACAAACATACTTATTTTGCTGAAATTATGATTTCAAACTATCGCCAACGAGTCGTATACATTTTCACAAACAACGAAAATACAAACGTAAACGTTTAACAAACACTTTGGACATAACTTGGTTGTACGAACACTAGCATGGATGATTAGCTTAGACATCCACATACTTATTAAATCTCATACGATAGGGAGTTAGGAGATTTCAGACTGTACTTGGGCTTAGGTTTGCTAGCACTCGCACGCAACTAAACTCGACAGGTGAGTTCACAGCCCCTACTTTTACTATTTTAACTGCTTTGAACAGGGGTGGAAAACATAGTCAAACACTTTTATACAAACATGGTTGTATACTATTTTACTCAAACAAGTGGAGTACATTGAACTGGTAAACTGATAAACAAATTGACGATTACAACATAATATGTAACACTGCCCGCACGTGGTCCAGGTACGGGTCTTATGGGGGTGTTACATAATACTTTCCTACTACTAACGCTGTAAACACATGAACATGTTTTGAGAACGCTGGAGGATAACCAGCAACACTTTATAAAATGGACTGGGTAACTAAAAGTCCCTACTGACATGGGCAACACTATTGAAAAGTCCCTACTGACATGGGCAACATTACTGAAAAGTCCCTACTAACATGGGCAGCAAACTACTGAGAAGTCCCTACTGACATGGGCACAAACTATTGAAAAGTCCCTACGAACATGGGCACCGACTGTTGAAAAGTCCCTTCTGACATGGGCACTAGATCCTACGAATATGGGTCTACTATTGTTATTACACTGACAAAAATCCCTTCTGACATGGGCACTGGGTTTCCTACTGACATGGACCCACCAAACGATTAGGATACTCAGCACAATGGTAGCACTGCCCGCACGTGGTCCAGATACGGGTCTTATGGGGGTGTTACACCTACGATCAAGAAATAGGATACTGCTTTCCTACAACTACTAGGATACGAACATTCCTACAAACAACTATTTAGAAACACATTTGTTTTAAGAGCTACACTTTTGGGTGACATCCCAACCACACTGTACTTTTGGGTGACATCCCAACGATGCATTATAAACAACCTGGTTTATCAAAACTGAACTTGTAAACATAAAACCTGTGAATTCACTCAACCTAGTTGTTGACTTTTACTATGTTTTTCAGGGAATTAGCTGCGCATGTAAGAATCGCCAACACACATGGAGAACTAGGCGACCCGTGAAGTTTAGGATGCCAACTTTTGGAAACATATGGATTTCTCTAGTATGACTGAAACTGTTTTAGTCATATTCCAGAAATCTACTTTTGTAAACTTATTACTTTTAACTTGTACGATTCGATGAATCATAAACTTTGTAATTAATACTTTTGGCATCTTAATATATATTGTTCTGTTGTAATCATATGCTCTGATACGTATGCGTGCTTTGTTATTGTGGCACCCCCGTACTTAAACTAAATGCTTCCGCTAAACGAATTTGGGGGTGTTACAGAATAAATGACATTTCGTAAACAAGAAACGTAATTTTAAATTTATATATGAACATCGATTCTTGATGGTCGTGCGATGTCTTTTCTTTATCTCTTTAATATATAAGAGCATACGGAGTGGACAATGTTCCGGCAAAATTCTCCATCCAGAACACTGTAACACAGTGTTCTGCCACTCCGCCTCAGTGTTCTCGGCAAAATTCTCGTCAGTGTTCTTCACTCAACGTCCAAAATGAGATGTTGAATTACTCGGTGTTCTCAGCTTTATTCCTTTTGCCCTACACAAAGAATTAATATAAAAACAAAAATAAGCTTTGAGAACACTGTCCAGAACACTGTTACCACTCCACAAAATCCTCACCACAAAATTCTCACTCAGAACACTGTGTTTAGGCCGTCACCACTCCGAGTGCTCTAAGAAGAACTTAGATTCTAATAATTTGAGACACAACATCTAACTAATTGCCATGTGTCTATTCTATCAAATTTATTTATTAACAAGCAAAATTAATCACTTCAAATATAGTAATATTAAATTTCTCTTAGAGTTAAAACATACTCCCTCCGTCCCGGTTTAATAGTCCATTATTTCCATTTTGGGATGTCCCAAATTAATTGTCCATTACCAAATATAGAAAGGTAACATGATTCTTTTTACTATATTGTCCATACTTTAAAATTAAATTACAAAAGTGAAAGGAAGTTCAAATTAATTGGTTAGGGGTAAATATGTCATTGTGCAAAAAGTAAGTAATAATTATTGTGTTTATCTTAAACTGCGTGTAGTTCTGTCTGGGAACAATTAAATTGGGACGGAGGGAGTATAAAAAAAAACTACTGTTTAACATAACCTTATTAACATTTCATCTCAACAAGCCTTCAATCATGTATACATTTACCACTAATATCCATTTAGCTTAAAATGTTCAAGTTACTTTTTATTTCTCTTGTTCTTGGAACAATGTTCTTTAAAACATATATTTAAAAGAAAAAAAATGTATGATAGATTTGACTTCTTAAGTTAGTGTTTTGAATTTATCAAGTTATTAACCATTAAAATCTTTATTGATAAATGGTAATTTAGAGGGTACCCTGATCCATACTATATTATAATTATACGCTTCCGACCCATCTAGAAGGAGTATCAACATCGAGCAAATTACCTGTCCACAAATCACCTCCATATGCTGAGATACGGATTTGAACCCACACATGTGGCGTCTGGGCGGTGACAGTATCACTTGAACAATGCCGTTTTCAAGATTTTGACACATCACATATGTTAATTTCGTATATTATATATATTTATATATGATGCGTGTGAAAGCGTCTAGTTTTATTATTTATAAAGTACAGGATATACTAATCACTACTATCACACAACCAGGCAAGAATACCCGATCAGAATAGTATAGCTATGGTAAGTCCAGGTTGAACACAGGAACACAGGAACGATGTTATTATTCAATTAAATTGGAATTATTAATAAAGCAGTAAAATAGGGGTTACGTTTTAGTTCCGTGCGAACGTTCAATATGAACTAATTCACTAAACCAATAAAATAAAACAAGGTAACGAGTAAAAGATAAAACAATTGGAGATAGACATGTAATTACTTAGGTTCTTCCGCTCAGATTCATATTATCCGGTTCATGTGTTTTGATTGTCTGATTGTGATTTCTTTTATATTAACTTAGTTACTAATCAAAGAATCCAAGTTAAATGTATATTAGTCTCCAGTTCTGTTAACTAATATCTACAATCTAGAGTCCAACATTAAACATCGATCCGATGTCGCAAGAATGTTGCTCTATTACATGCTTTTCCCTAGATTGTGCATTAAGTGTTCACGACTTGTTACGACCAATCCTTGCGGTATGACTCAACAATACCTTCTAATAATCTCTTATTAGCTCATTCATTTTAGATTAGTTAATTACTATGCTCTTAACCTATCAAACTCAATATATTTAGCAATGATCATAAACCTAAGTTCATAATCATCAATAATCAATAACATCAAAGGAACTCAATCTCAATGACATTATCAACCACGTTAAGTAGTAACTAACAACCACCAACAATCAAGGTTCTACGGATAACATAACAATCTTCAATCAGACAATTGATCCAAAACACAATTATAACCATCAAACAATCATAATCCAAGGTTATTAAACTAAACAAATTACATAAAGTCTAATTTATAATTCAATTGTACAAAATCAGATTCATGATCTCAAACAAAACACATAGACGATGTTTAAATTGAAATCGGAAAGTGATATGCAAACCAAATCATAATCCGCATGAAGTAGAATCGATATGGATTGATCATAGCCTTTTGCGCCTCCGAATCGCCATCGATTGCTCCCAAAATGGGAGAAAACTCCCTCTGGTTGGCTGTTGTTCGTCTGCTTTAAGTTGTGTGAAGTTAGGGTTTGAAATGAGGAAAAATCGAACTTATACCTCACTGCCCGACATAGAATCGCGCCGCGACCAACATAGGTCGAGACGCGACCAAGCTTCAATAGAGGCGCGACCTTGTAGGATCGCGTCGCGATCCTCCCTGTATCCAAATGATTTGAATTTTTGATATGTTGTAGCCCTCTCTGTTAGCTAAATTCTCCAACTTGAATCAACCCAATCGGAGTTCGTATGAAGAAGTTATGGCCAAAATACTCACGCATAGCCGAAAACTCAGCTTTTACACTTTTCTTCATTTTCAGCTCATCTTTCGTTCTCATTCCGATTCAAGCTTCATATACACATATTCCAATCCAATCTTGCCTATCTTCATTCTCTTAGCTTCTTTTCTTCACGATTAACTTGTTCTCTGTTTCTTTTCGATCCAAGCTCCGATTAAACTCCTAAATGCAAATATGAACGAACTAAGTATCTTATTCACATAAAATGCATAAGAATTCTATCAAACACGGGGTAACTTAATACTACAATATAGTACATTTTGACGTTTATCAATATATATATATATATATATATATATATATATATATGTGTGTGTGTGTATATATATATATATATGTGTGTGTATATATATATGTGCACACACACACACACACACACACACACACACACACATATATATATATATATATATATATATATATATATATATATATATATATATAAAATACTAACATCACAGTTAAGATCAACTAATTTTTATCAAACTTCCATTTACTTACTTATTTTTCACTAATCAATCTTTCATCTCTACTAATTGTTACGTACACTATAATAATATAACTTAATTTGATGTAGCTATCTAAACAGTAAAATGTAGTTTTTTTAAAGTAATTATAGATTAGAAAATTCTTATTTTCATATTAAATTCTTGAAACATGTTTTGCATACTATAACACCCCTCATTTTCCAAAATATTATTATATTGAAAACACGGAAGCGAAGAAAATTAAAACATATTTAATTAATATACGTTAGAACAAAAATCATAAACCGATCATAAGTTAAGTCATGTCGAGTTAAACAGGTTTAACAAACACATAATACGGGGTATTATATAAAACTTAACATTAATTGTTACAAAACATAATCAGAGTAGCAAGCTGTCAAAACATTCCCCAGCTCCTAGAGCATCTACTTTCTGCTACTCACCTATTCAAAATATAATCTGCAGAAAGTAAATGCGAGGGATTAACACAAAGCTAAGTGAGTGAGTTCATAACACAACATATAAATTAGCATAATCATATAATTGCTTCAAACAACCGCAATACGATATTCAACAATCAACAACAACTTAACGAGGATCGGTGGCTCTGGGGATAACCGTAATGCCCGGGTGGCTCCCCAAGAACACTTACCCAACCATATCCGTATGGCCATACGGACGAGACCGATAACTAGTGGTAGTTGAACTCAAATACAGAATCAAACACACAACAAATGAAGTACGACTCTGTATCATTCATTCAACCCCTGCCTAGTTCAACCAACCATTTAACAACTCGTTGACCTCGTTAACAACTGATGCCCGAAGGCCAAACACGTAGCACATAGGTTCACAATCAACAAGGTATATCAACTAATCAACAAAACATATTCACGTTTATTCATTGCAATCAAATGATCACAACTAAATTTAAATGGTGAGCTCTGAATCCACTCACCGATACCGTTGCCTTCAAAATCTCTGATTCCAGAGATCACTTATCTTTCGGAGAATCTGAGAATCAATAATCAACATAAGTTAGTACTTTGTCTCATAATGTGTAAATATCAAAATGAGCATTTTTGTAAAATGCCACAATAGCATTCAATAAGTGCCACTATAAACACCACCTTCTAAACACATGCATTTTGTTGAAATTTGTAAAATCCATCAAGATTAAACATGCAAACGCGATCCTGACTAGTCAGGGCTGGATCGCGTTCGTCCTTAGTCAAAAATTCTGTCACCGAAAAACATTAGCAAACGCGATCCGGATGCTTGGCCTGGATCGCGTTTCTAAGGCCAAAAACTCGAATAGGTCGTTTACAACAAGGGAACGCGATCCGGAACCATAGCCGGGATCGCGTTCATCTGTTCTTCAGCTCAAGAACAGACCTGAACGAACTTTAACTCCATTTTCAATATTCAAACTTATCAAACTCGATTCTAATGCATTTAACTAGTTACAAATCATCACGTAACATCATATAGCACAAACAATCACTATATAACGTACAAGAATCATTCAATTCATCAATTTCATTTATATCTAACATTTGAACTTATAAACTTCATTACCTTTAAAAATGGAGATGATGATGAATAGAAGAAGAAGAAGAAGGTGATGATGATGATAGCTAGTAGATTACAATCTCCAATCACTTTGTAGTTTGATGATTTTATTGGATTTACTAGCTAGGGTTTGGTTCTATAAGGAAATGGAATGAAAGGGAATTGGTAAAATGATCCAAAAGTTAGGTCGATCTTTCTTAAAACCGACCTACAACCTTGGGTACTTAATACCCGCTCTAAATCTATAACACCCCTCGTTTCAACATAAACAATAATATAATAATTGCGACTCGGAAGCGTATATTTAAAACATACTACCAATGTACTCAAAATGTCAATAAACTTTTTCAAACTTATTACATGACATTTCAACAAACTCGGTGTTATATAATTCAAAACATCTCTTTAGTTATCAAAATAACATCAAAGTAAAAGCCTGTCAAACATTCCTTCAATTCCAAACACTTCCTGCCCTGCCCAATATGTCCCATCTATTTTAACCTGCAGGAAGAACTGTGGTGGGGTTAGCATAAAGCTAAGTGAATGAAACTATAAGCAACAGTACAACCTAGCATAACAATCTGTTTACATCAAATAACAATAAACAGAAAATCAATCATTCACTCGACATCCAATCAATGTCAAGCTACACCAATCAATCATTATCAATCGTCATGAGGATCGGTGGCTCCTGAGATACCCTAATACCGGTTTGGTAATCAAGGAACTCTTATCAATCATCTGTATTGGCCTATACAGAATTACCGATAACCAGTTGTTAATCACACACGACCTAGATCTCCAAACCAACATTTCAAGTTTCAAGATCTCCTGTCGTCTACAATAACAACCAAGTCCAACTGTCAAGTCAAGTTGACCTCATAATCTTACATACTAGCTCAAACAGCCAAGTAAGCAACTAGTCAAACTATTATGGCAAGATATCTCAACAATTACATTCTATCAAAGTAATACTATAATTACTTGTTGTAAATCAAATCATTACAACTAAATCACACTGAGGTTACAGATCCACTCACCGACTACCTCAGGCCTCCACTCAGTAGTCTAATATCACTGAGCCTTCTCCACATCTGAGAATCAACAAATCAAATATAAGTTAGTAATCCATATCAATACATAACTTATATCAATCCATACTATTAGGAACTTAACATAATAATATGAATATTACTAGTTCCTAATCATATATTAGTTATTACAACATAACTATTATCATATATGAACCTGAACATATATCAAATAACAATCACATTACTTATAAAAAATCAAACAAGAAATGTGACACCAGCCTATCAAGCCGCCGGCTTCTCTATGAAGCCGCCGGCTTCAAACCACCACCCGCCGGCTTCACCTTCCAAACCGCCGGGTCAATTACCAACTGTGGTAACAGAACTAAACTTCGTTTTAAAGCTTACACTACCCGCCGGGTCGGGTTTATACCCGCCGGGTTCCTACAAAACATCACAAGCCGCCGGCTTGGCTTATGAAGCCGCCGGCTTCGGCTAACAAGAACAAGCCGTCGGCTTGGCCAAAGAAGCCGCCGGCTTCTGGCCTCGTCCCAGCCCAGCACGAACAGCAGAAACCCTAACTCGCGGGTTTAATCCCCAAAACACCAAAAACTCGTTTTTAAACGGTTATAAACCTCAAATATCATCACATAATCAATATGTAACACTTATAACCTGTTTCTAACATCCAAATCTCTCAAATCATCAATTTACCCAAATTCAATTAAAATCAAATTCTTAAATACACAAGAATACTTACTGATTGAAGAGCATAATGATGATAATCTGATCATGATGAAGTTTCACGAGAATCACAACTTCCTGATTTGATTTCTAGTTTGATTTGGAGGTTTTCAGAGAGTTTCTGTGAGTTTCAGAATAAAATGAATAACTTTCCTAAATAGGAAAGGATATATATAAGTCGGCTCATCCAACCGCCTTCAATATACGGGTATAATTTAATACCCCATCTCAATCTATTGTCTGGAACCCGAAAACCACTTGCGAGTCCAAACATTTTATTGCACCGTCAACTATATTAATTTACAACAATTAATAATTCCCTTATCACATTGGAATATTCAACTCCTATTCCAATTATTTCACTAATTCAAACAATATTATTTCCAAACACATTTAAATACTAATTTAAATCAAGAAATAATATAACACAACTAGGTCCATTTCGAGGATGTTACAAAATCTATTGTCTGGCACCTAATTGCTAAATGCGAGAAATTCATTTTATTGTTCCGTCAACTTTAATATATTAAAACAAGCAACATTTCATTATCCACAATAAAACCTGAGACCTATTTCACCAACTTTCACAATTAAAAATTTATATCGCAAAATTATTTAAAACTTATTAAATACTCAATTATAATAGAAAAATACCAGGCCAGTGGAGAGGATGTTACAAATCTCCCCTCCTTAAGGAGATTTCGTCCCCGAAATCTCAACACCATCAAACAATCCAGGATATCTGGACTTCATCGACTCCTCGGACTCCCAAGTCAAGTTGGACCCTAAACTATGTTTCCACTTTACAAGCACCATAGGAATTTGTTTCTTCCTAAGTTTGGTAACCTTCCTATCTAGGATTTCTACCGGTTCTTCAACTAACTTTTGAGTTCTATCAACTTTTAAATCCTTCAAAGGAAGTATTTGTGATTGGTCCTCAATGTTACACCTCCTCAAATAACACACGTTAAACGTACTATGAATACCCGAAAGCTCAGGAGGAAGATCCAACGTCACTGACTGGTCGTTAACCACTTGTCGAATCTTAAATGGACCAATGTATCTAGGTGCCAACTTTCCCCGTTTTCCAAAACGAATTACACCTTTCCACGGGGAAACTTTAAGGTAGACTAGTTCACCTTCAGAAAATACAACCGGTCGCCTTTTCGGATCCGCATACTTTTTCTGTCTATCGCGCGCGGCTTTCAACTTTTCACGTGCAATTGTTACCTTATCCGCGGTCATTTGTACTATGTCGGGTCCAGCAAACTGTTTCTCACCGACTTCCAACCAACATGTCGGTGTTCTACAACGACGACCATATAACATTTCATACGGAGGCATACCGATACTCGAGTGATACGAATTGTTATAAGCAAATTCGACCAACGGAAGATGTGAATCCCATGAACCTCCATATTCCAACACACAGGCACGAAGCATGTCCTCTAATGTTTGAATAGTTCGTTCTGATTGACCATCTGTTTGAGGATGATACGCTGTACTTAGATTTACACGGGTACCCAATTCTTGTTGAAGACTCTGCCAAAAATGCGAAACAAAACGGGAATCTCGGTCTGACACAATTGACACTGGAATACCATGTCTTGATACAATTTCATTAAGATACAACTGGGCGAGCTTAGTCAAAGAGGTGTTCTCACTCGCAGCAAGAAAATGCGCACTTTTTGTCAACCGATCTACAATAACCCAAACCATATCATTACCTCGAATGGTACGCGGTAGTTTAGTTACAAAATCCATGGTTATATGTTCCCATTTCCACTCGGGAATTTCCAACTGTTTCAGTGATCCGTACGGCTTTTGATGTTCAGCTTTAACTTGCGCGCATATATGACAATTACCAACAAACCGTGCAATGTCAGTTTTCATCGTGGGCCACCAATACAAAGGTTTTAAGTCGTTATACATTCGAGTACTACCGGGATGAACAGTTTGTAACACCCCTAAAATACGTAAGTTTTTATAGTTTAATATACGTTTATGTTTCAGTTTTATATGTATTTAATATGTTAAATGTTTAAAGTAACGAAAAGGTTAGAATTTGGTTAGAGGACTAACCAAATATAAGAAAGTAAGTTAGGAGGGTTAAATGTGTAAAGAATGAAAGTTCAGGGGGTTAAAATGTAATATGTTAAAACATATCCCCTACAGATTCTGAAAAGTTCCAGATTATTATCATATGTACGTATGTGCGTGTATTTGAGAGGGAAACAAAGAAAACACAAGAAATCAGAAATTAACAAGTGATTAAGAAGATTAAGGCTTATAGTTTTCGAATTCATCATCCTAAAGGTATGTATAATCTCTATATGAGTTTAATTGAAGTTAGGGTTTAAGTTTTATAAACCCTAGATGATAGAAAGATCATGTATGTTAGTTAAATTGTTAAATTAGTGTTCCATATGTGTTTCTAGGTTCTATACTATGATTAATTCCTATTAGTTTGATTAAAGAGTTTATGTTTATATGTAATTGGGTTTTTGATAGTTTATGAATATATGGGAATTGATGAATTAAGAAGAAGGGATAGTGATTATGCTTAGATAAGTGACGAATACCCAATTTCATATGATTTCAAAGCCTAATTATGGAACACTAGTGATGAATGATAGGTGTTAGTGAGTAACACCTAGTTATGAGATTTAAGTTAAGAAAGTAAAAGAGTTATGTGAATTGATCATGCTATGTGTATTTGTATAGGTGATCAAGCAAGAGAAGTTATTTCAAGTTGTGTTAAGTTTCAAGATAAAGGTAAGTAGATGGATATGAATGTGGAATCAAGTAATGGGTGAGCCATTAGCTTGATGGTTTTCCAAGTAATGGATCATGACCATTAGCTTGGTATAAATGTTAACTAGTAGTAGTTAGCATGATGATGTTTAAGGATCCTTAATGTGATGTTTATGTTTATGTTAAAGTTTCCATTACTTACTAAGCATTAGCTTACGTGTTATGTTTAAATGTTTCAGGTGAGCCAAGTGTCAATAGAGGGGACTTGGGTAAAGGGCACGTGTGAAGCTTTTGGTGGAACTTGTTACTTAGTTCGGTAACAAGTCTTATCCCTCTTAATCATGCTCATGATATGTACACCCCCATTGTAAAGTTTAAGACTTGTATTTTGTTGTTTTGAAAACAATATGTAGTCTCACTTGTAGTATATGTGATGTTTTGAGAAAAGTCAACTCTGTGGTCAAAGTTAAAGTTAAAGTCAGAGTTGAGGTTAAGGTAGTGAGACTTGTATGTTTAAAGTTTGAATTAGTAATGAATGTACAAAAGTTTGACATAAAAGTGAATTGTGTCTTTTATGAGTATAATGGTTAAAGAGTGATGTTTATGAGTTAGTTGGACTTAGATTAGTCCATTGAATGTGGTTTGACCAAAAGAAATAGGTCAATATGGTTAAAGACCCATTCGGGTCGTTTGGTGCCCAAATGGGTGATCAATAGTATAAGGAGTTAAAATGAGTTACATTTGGTAAAAGTCAAATGTGATTATGTCCACAAATCTTAAATGTGATATTGGAAAAGTGGTCAAAAGCCTAAAAGCAGAAGTGGTGTCATTTGAACTTAGTATGTTAGGATTTTTGATGAAAAAGTGCCGAAAATGAGTTAAAGGGTCAAAACGAGAATTTTCGCGAAATTTGAAAAAGTGCAAAAAGGGAAGTCCTCATTTTGGTCATATGAACGTGCACGCAAAATTTCAGGTCACCAGGTGTTGCCGTTCAAAAGTTATGTATGTTCAAGGTTAGAGTTTCGGTCATAAGTTATGCAGGTTGCAGGGTCTGCTGGGATAGGGAGGAATCCGGACGGATTCATCCCAATCCGGTCGGATTCTTGTAAATCCGGCGGATTCCCAGGCGGATTCCAAAACGGATTCCTTAAATTCGGTTCTGTCCACAAGTTGAGTCTGAAGAGTCGTGGAATACGGCGGATTCATATGAATCCGGCCGGATTCACCTGAATCCGGCGGATTCCCAGGCAATCCGGCGGATTCAGCCCAGTTTCAGAAAAATGATTATTTTAACTTGTAATGTACACGTAAATATATGTTGTATTGCAAGCTAGTGAGCTTATATAATAAAAAAAAGGTAATGTTGTAAAAAAAAAAAAAAAAAAATGGTACGTTTTTGGGGTGTTTCAAGTTGGTATCAGAGCACGGTTTAAGGGATTCAGGTATCCACCATTAGTGGGTACTTGGACTTAGACCAATTTTATTATGATGTTGAGCATGATTTAGTAAGATATGTTATGGGTTAATGAATTGTTAACGATTCTTTACTCAAAGTGTGGCGTGCAGACTATGGATGTGTTTAATGTAATACGATAATTAGAGCGTCTGGCCAACGCAATGATTACCATATTACCTTATATGTATCCATGGAAATCACGAGACATTAGAGGATTGAATGTTAACAAGTTATTAACTGTTTATAGCAACGTTTGTAATAAGATAGACATTAAATGTTTAAGTTATTATGTTAATATGTGATGTGAACGTTTCAGATAAGATGAGTAAAGAAGTAGAGATTACTGATACAGGAGGCAGTCAAGATAGGTCTCAGTCTCCTGTTCAAGATATAGATCCGATAATTGAAAAGATGAAGTCTTTCATTTCACAAGAAATTGGTATTGCTCAGAAAGCGTCTATTCCTCTTCTAAAGTCAACGATTATAGAGACTGTTAGAGAGGTAGTGAGTGAAGAATTTCAGAAACAGAAAGATAAAACAGTTGGAGTTAGTCAAGAAGTACCTTCTCAAGCTCCAATTTCGGAAGAAAGTAGAAAGTTTAGTTATAAAGATTTTTCAACTTGTAATCCACCTGAGTTTGAAGGGGATTTAGATCCGATTAAATGTTATAGGTGGGTTATGGAGGTTGAAGGGGCTTTTACTACTTCACGTTGCCCCGCTGATTTGAAAGTAATCTTTGCTGCTAATCTCTTGAAGGCACGTGCTAAGAATTGGTGGGAAGTTCAACGCCGTACCTTAGGGGATGAGGTTATAAATAAGATGAGTTGGGATGATTTTAAGAAGATGTTTGAGAATACTTATTCTCAAGAAGCAGATTTGAAGAGGATTCGTCGGGAGTTCCTTGCAATGGAACAAACGACTGAATCGATTAATGAGTTGGTTGGTGTATTTCTGGATAGAGCTCAATTCTGTCCGGATTATATGGAGAATCCAAAGCGGCTTATAGATCATTTTCATGAGGTGTTAAAGAAAGAAATAAGTCAATTTATTCAACCTAGCCGTTGTAAGTCTTTTGAAGAGATTGTGAATGAAGCTCGTTTTCAAGAGTTAGAGTTAAAGAAAGGTGAGAAAGCAGTTACAAAAAGAAAAGTTGAATCAAGTCCCATTCCTTCAAAGAAGTTCAAAGCTAGTGATAGTTCTCGTCGAGAAGAGAAGAAGACAGAAAGGTCTGTACCTCCAGAATGTAAGAAATGTCACAAGAAGCATTTTGGAGTATGCAGATTTGGGTTAAATGTTTGCTATCAATGTGGTGAGGAAGGTCATTTCAGCAAGGACTGTCCTCATCCATTGAAAGTATGTTATGGATGCTACGAGCCTGGTCATGTGAAGTCAGAATGTCCAAAGTTAAAGTCACAGTCAGCTTCTTCAACATATCGTAAGCCATCCGATAAGAAGTCGACTGAAGTTCCAAAAGCCAGGCCTCGTTCATTCCAAATCACAGCAGAAGAAGCTAAGGGGACCCCAGATGTAGTGTCAGGTACCTTTTTAGTAAACCTAATACCTGCATATGTTCTTTTTGATTCGGGTGCCTCTAGATCTTTTGTTTCAGAAAAGTTTAGTAAAAGTTTCATGATTCCACTTTCTGACTTAGACACTCCCTTAGATGTTGAAATTGCTGATGATAGAACAGTATATGTTACGAAAGTTTATAGAGGGTGTCGGTTAGAAATAAGTAATGAGTTTTTTTCCATAAATCTAATCCCTATGCAAATGGGGGAATTTGATGTTGTAATTGGTATGGATTGGTTAGCGGCTCATGATGCAATGATTCAATGTGAACAAAAGATTGTAAGGGTTAAGCTACCTCGAGGTGAATTGTTAGATATTTATGGAGAAAAGAAAGAAATGTCTATCCCGGTTTGTACTTTTGCTAAAGCTAAGCGACATTTGTCACATGGTTGTCAAGCCTTTTTGGCACATGTGATAGATGCTCAGATTCAAATTCCAAAGATTGAGGAAATTCCGGTAGTAAGAGAGTTTATTGATGTATTTCCCGATGAGTTACCGGGCATTCCGCCCGATAGGCAAGTTGAATTTAAGATTGAATTGATGCCTGGAGCTATACCTATTGCTAAGACACCATATAGGCTTGCTCCAACCGAAATGCAGGAATTGATGAAACAGTTGCAAGAACTGTTAGATAAAGGTTTTATACGCCCAAGTAGTTCTCCGTGGGGAGCTCCTATTTTATTTGTGAAGAAGAAAGATGGTTCAATGAGAATGTGCATAGATTATCGAGAGTTAAACAAGGTGACTATCAAGAATAGGTACCCATTACCTAGGATCGATGACTTGTTTGATCAGTTGCAGGGTGCTAGTTATTTTTCAAAGATTGATTTACGCTCTGGTTACCATCAATTGAAGATCAGAGAGGAAGATGTTTGTAAAACTGCTTTCAGGACGAGGTATGGGCACTATGAATTTGTGGTAATGCCGTTTGGTTTAACGAATGCACCTGCAGCTTTTATGGATTTGATGAATAGAGTATGTCGCCCAATGCTTGATAAGTTTGTAATCGTGTTTATTGATGATATTTTAATCTATTCTAAATCCGCTAATGATCATGATTATCATTTGAGGCAAGTGCTACAGATGTTAAGAAGAGAGAAGCTTTATGCTAAGTTCTCAAAATGTGAGTTTTGGCTTCGAGAAGTGCAGTTTTTAGGTCATATTGTCAATAGTGAAGGTATTATGGTTGATCCAGTGAAAGTTGAAGCAGTCATGAAGTGGAGTGCTCCAACAACTCCAACGGAAGTTAGAAGTTTTCTTGGATTAGCTGGCTATTACAGACGGTTTATTCAAGACTTCTCGAAGATCGCAATGCCACTTACAAAGCTTACTAAAAAGAATATCAAATTTGAATGGAATGATCAAGCAGAACAAGCTTTTCAGATTTTAAAGCAGAAACTTAGTCAAGCACCAGTCTTAGTACTTCCAGAAGGTACTGAAGACTTGGTGATATATTGTGATGCATCATATAGTGGTTTGGGCTGTGTTCTGATGCAACGTGGCAAAGTGATAGCATATGCTTCTAGACAGTTAAAAGAGAATGAGAAGAATTACCCAACGCATGATTTAGAATTGGCAGCGGTGGTTTTTGCCTTAAAGATATGGAGGCATTATCTCTATGGTGTGAAAAGTACTATTTATACAGATCACAAAAGTTTAAAGTATTTCTTTGACCAGAGAGATTTGAATATGAGACAGAGAAGATGGTTAGATCTTGTTAAAGACTATGATTGTGAAATATTGTACCACCCGGGGAAAGCTAATATTGTAGCTGATGCTTTAAGTAGAAAGGCAGCTCATCTTGCATTAACAGTTAAATCTCTTAGAATTTCTGTTACTCCTAGCTTGTTTGATCAAATTAAAGAAGTACAGCAAAAAGCTTGGAGAGAAAAAGATATTCGATCAGAACGGATCAAAGGTCAAGTTGATAGTATTGTGGAAGATTCACGGGGGTTAAAGACACGCTATGGTAGAATTTGGATTCCAAATTCTTGGGATTTGAAAACATTATTATTAGATGAAGCTCATAAATCAAAGTATTCCATTCATCCTGGCGCGACAAAGATGTACCACGACTTAAGATCAGAATACTGGTGGCCAGGTATGAAAAGAGATATTGTTAAATATGTTGAACAGTGTTTAACTTGCTTACAGGTGAAGGCTGAGCATCAGAAGCCATATGGAAAGATGCAGCCTTTAGACATACCTGTTTGGAAGTGGGAACACATAACGATGGATCTCATCACCAAATTGCCAAAGACTCAGCGTCAACATGATGCAATTTGGGTGATAGTGGATAGATTGACGAAAAGTGCATTATTTCTACCAATTAAAGAAACGATGTCTATTGAAGCTTTGGCAGATTTATATGTTAAGGAAGTAGTTGCACGTCATGGTATGCCAGTTTCTATTGTCTCTGATAGAGATAGTAGATTTACTTCACGATTTTGGGCCAAGTTTCAAGATGATATTGGTACACGTATTAATCTTAGCACAGCTTACCACCCGCAGACTGATGGTCAAAGTGAAAGAATGATACAGACTTTAGAAGACATGTTGCGGGCTTGTGTTATAGATTTTGGAGGTAATTGGGATGTGCATTTACCGTTAGCAGAGTTCTCATACAATAACAGTTATCATGCAAGTATAGGTATGCCACCTTATGAGATGTTATATGGGAGAAAGTGTAGAACTCCAATATGTTGGGGTGAAGTCGGGCAAAGAGAAATGGGCAGTACGGATATAGTGCAACAGACGACAGAAAAGATTGATCAAATCAGAGAAAGATTAAAGATTGCTCAAGATAGACAGAAGTCATATGCCGACAAAAGAAGACGCCCATTAGAGTTTAAGGTTGGAGATATGGTTATGTTAAAGGTATCTCCATGGAAAGGTATTATCAGATTCAGAAAACGAGGCAAGTTAAGTCCTCGGTTCATTGGTCCATTTAAGATTTTAGAAAGAGTTGGAAAAGTAGCTTATCGTCTTGAGCTACCAAGTGAATTGGCAAGTATCCATAGCACTTTTCATGTTTCTTATTTAAGAAAGTGCATAGTGGATGAGGCATCTTATGTGCCATTGGAAGAAATAGAAATCAATGATCAATTGAATTATGTTGAACAACCAATAGCTATCCTCGATGAGAAAGTTAAGAAGTTAAGAAACAAAGATATTCGGTTGTTTAGAATCCAATGGAAGCATAGAAAAGGTTCAGAGTTCACATGGGAGCCGGAGGAAGAAATCATTGTTTATTATCCAGCTTTGTATCAAGAATGGATTGTGAGGACACAATCCTGAATAAGTAGGGGAGAGTTGTAACACCCCTAAAATACGTAAGTTTTTATAGTTTAATATACGTTTATGTTTCAGTTTTATATGTATTTAATATGTTAAATGTTTAAAGTAACGAAAAGGTTAGAATTTGGTTAGAGGACTAACCAAATATAAGAAAGTAAGTTAGGAGGGTTAAATGTGTAAAGAATGAAAGTTCAGGGGGTTAAAATGTAATATGTTAAAACATATCCCCTACAGATTCTGAAAAGTTCCAGATTATTATCATATGTACGTATGTGCGTGTATTTGAGAGGGAAACAAAGAAAACACAAGAAATCAGAAATTAACAAGTGATTAAGAAGATTAAGGCTTATAGTTTTCGAATTCATCATCCTAAAGGTATGTATAATCTCTATATGAGTTTAATTGAAGTTAGGGTTTAAGTTTTATAAACCCTAGATGATAGAAAGATCATGTATGTTAGTTAAATTGTTAAATTAGTGTTCCATATGTGTTTCTAGGTTCTATACTATGATTAATTCCTATTAGTTTGATTAAAGAGTTTATGTTTATATGTAATTGGGTTTTTGATAGTTTATGAATATATGGGAATTGATGAATTAAGAAGAAGGGATAGTGATTATGCTTAGATAAGTGACGAATACCCAATTTCATATGATTTCAAAGCCTAATTATGGAACACTAGTGATGAATGATAGGTGTTAGTGAGTAACACCTAGTTATGAGATTTAAGTTAAGAAAGTAAAAGAGTTATGTGAATTGATCATGCTATGTGTATTTGTATAGGTGATCAAGCAAGAGAAGTTATTTCAAGTTGTGTTAAGTTTCAAGATAAAGGTAAGTAGATGGATATGAATGTGGAATCAAGTAATGGGTGAGCCATTAGCTTGATGGTTTTCCAAGTAATGGATCATGACCATTAGCTTGGTATAAATGTTAACTAGTAGTAGTTAGCATGATGATGTTTAAGGATCCTTAATGTGATGTTTATGTTTATGTTAAAGTTTCCATTACTTACTAAGCATTAGCTTACGTGTTATGTTTAAATGTTTCAGGTGAGCCAAGTGTCAATAGAGGGGACTTGGGTAAAGGGCACGTGTGAAGCTTTTGGTGGAACTTGTTACTTAGTTCGGTAACAAGTCTTATCCCTCTTAATCATGCTCATGATATGTACACCCCCATTGTAAAGTTTAAGACTTGTATTTTGTTGTTTTGAAAACAATATGTAGTCTCACTTGTAGTATATGTGATGTTTTGAGAAAAGTCAACTCTGTGGTCAAAGTTAAAGTTAAAGTCAGAGTTGAGGTTAAGGTAGTGAGACTTGTATGTTTAAAGTTTGAATTAGTAATGAATGTACAAAAGTTTGACATAAAAGTGAATTGTGTCTTTTATGAGTATAATGGTTAAAGAGTGATGTTTATGAGTTAGTTGGACTTAGATTAGTCCATTGAATGTGGTTTGACCAAAAGAAATAGGTCAATATGGTTAAAGACCCATTCGGGTCGTTTGGTGCCCAAATGGGTGATCAATAGTATAAGGAGTTAAAATGAGTTACATTTGGTAAAAGTCAAATGTGATTATGTCCACAAATCTTAAATGTGATATTGGAAAAGTGGTCAAAAGCCTAAAAGCAGAAGTGGTGTCATTTGAACTTAGTATGTTAGGATTTTTGATGAAAAAGTGCCGAAAATGAGTTAAAGGGTCAAAACGAGAATTTTCGCGAAATTTGAAAAAGTGCAAAAAGGGAAGTCCTCATTTTGGTCATATGAACGTGCACGCAAAATTTCAGGTCACCAGGTGTTGCCGTTCAAAAGTTATGTATGTTCAAGGTTAGAGTTTCGGTCATAAGTTATGCAGGTTGCAGGGTCTGCTGGGATAGGGAGGAATCCGGACGGATTCATCCCAATCCGGTCGGATTCTTGTAAATCCGGCGGATTCCCAGGCGGATTCCAAAACGGATTCCTTAAATTCGGTTCTGTCCACAAGTTGAGTCTGAAGAGTCGTGGAATACGGCGGATTCATATGAATCCGGCCGGATTCACCTGAATCCGGCGGATTCCCAGGCAATCCGGCGGATTCAGCCCAGTTTCAGAAAAATGATTATTTTAACTTGTAATGTACACGTAAATATATGTTGTATTGCAAGCTAGTGAGCTTATATAATAAAAAAAAAGGTAATGTTGTAAAAAAAAAAAAAAAAAATGGTACGTTTTTGGGGTGTTTCACAGTTAACTTAGACTTATGAGCTTCATTCAAAATCGTATCCCGAATTCCGCCAAGTAAAGGAATCCACACCCGAGACTTAAAAGTTTTCAATCCTCTAGAATCGTCCACTAATTCATCTTTTCTTTTCAACATAATTTCGGACTTTAAGTTGTGATCCAACAAAGCTTCTAATTGTACAATTTTTATTCGATCAATCAAGTCCGAGGAAACATTTACCTTGAGATAAAAGATTCGATCAGAAGCACCCTTTCGGCTTAGAGCATCCGCAACCACATTAGCTTTGCCTGGGTGATATCTAATTTCACAATCATAGTCTTTGATTAATTCAAGCCATCTTCTCTGACGAATGTTCAACTCTTTTTGGGAAAACACATACTGCAGACTTTTATGGTCAGTACAAACAACACATCGAGTCCCGTACAAGTAATGTCTCCAAAGTTTTAAGGCAAATACAACCGCTGCAAATTCTAAATCGTGAGTGGGATAATTCTTTTCATGCGGTTTTAACTGACGAGAAGCATAGGCAATAACTTTATCCCTTTGCATAAGAACACAGCCCAATCCCGAAAAAGAAGCATCACAATAAACAATGAAATCATCCGAACCCTCCGGTAATGCTAACACCGGTGCCTGACACAACATTTGTCTTAACGTTTGGAAGGCATGCTCCTGACGATCGGTCCATATAAATTTCTCATCCTTACGAGTTAATTTGGTTAACGGACCAGCAATCTTAGAAAAATCTTTTATGAACTTCCGGTAATAACCCGCTAATCCAAGAAAGCTCTTTATTTCCGAAGCAGACTTTGGGGCGTTCCATTTCATCACAGCCTCGACTTTAGTTGGATCCACTTTCACACCATCCTTACAAATTACGTGACCCAAAAACTGAACCTCCCGAATCCAAAATTCGCACTTAGAGAACTTGGCATACAACTGTTCTCGTTTCAACGTATCAAGAACCAATCTTAAATGCAAAGCATGCTCATCTTCGGATTTCGAATACACGAGAATATCGTCAATGAAAACAATAACAAATTTATCCAAGAAGGGTCGACAAACCCGATTCATTAAATCCATAAATACAGCTGGAGCATTCGTCAAACCAAAAGGCATAACCAAAAATTCATAATGACCGTACCTAGTACGAAAATCTGTTTTTGGAATGTCCTCTTCACGAACACGGACCTGATGATAACCCGATCTCAGATCAATCTTAGAATACACTGAAGAACCCTGCAACTGATCAAATAAGTCATCTATTCTAGGAAGAGGGTACTTATTCTTTACCGTTCTCTTGTTCAACTCTCTATAATCAATACACATGCGCATAGACCCGTCTTTCTTTTTCACAAATAATACTGGTGCACCCCACGACGAAGAACTAGGTCTAATAAAATCCTTATCTAACAGTTCCTGTATCTGATTCATCATTTCGCGAATCTCAGAAGGCGCTAACCTATAAGGAGCTTTAGCTACAGGCGACGAACCCGGCACAAGATCAATACGGTACTCAACTTCCCTAACTGGTGGCAACCCAGGTAACTCATCAGGAAATACCTCAGAGTATTCACACACAACCGGTACATCGGAAATAACTTTTCTTTCAAGTTTAGCATCAACTACATAAGCTAAGTAGGACTCGCAACCTTTGGATAATGACTTCCTAGCCTTCATCATCGAAATCAGGGGAATAGACATACCATCCCGTTCTCCTCGAGCCACAACGTATGACCCGTCGGAGATTGGGATCCTAATCAACTTTTGGTGGCAATCAATGCTAGCCCTATTCTGACTTAACCAATCCATACCAACTATTACGTCAAAACTAGGGATTGGCATCAACAAGAATGAAATAGGGAAAGTTCGATCATCAATCACAATATTAGCTCCAGTCACCGAGGTGGTAACAGGAACTAATTTACCGCTAACAATTTCTACTTCTACGGGTTTGGTTATCACAGTAGGCACTAATTTCAACTTGTCGCAGAAGCATACAGATATAAAAGTACAAGTAGCACCAGAGTCAAATAAAACACGAGCCGGTACAGAGTTTATAAAGAATGTACCAGTTATAACATCTTCTGTATGTACCGCCTCATTGACTGTCATTTGAAAAGCCCGACTGGTTGCTGGTGGAGGATTCTTCCTTTTCTGACCGGAAGATGCCGAACTCCCGACCGAACCAAGCCCCGATTTCCCCGCCTCTGGACATTGACCCACTCGATGTCCCTCCTTTTTACAAGTCCAACACACAAAGTTCGGATAACGACAATTTCTTATCTCATGACCAAGATCACCACATTTCAGACACTTATTTGTTTGCGGAGTACACGGCCCTGAATGTCTAGATTTGCATGTACTACACCAGTTCGAACTTCCCGACGAACTACTCTTACTAACATACTTCTTTGTCTGACGATTCCCTTGCCAATTTGATTTCCCTTTACTAGAGGAATCCGCTCTAGACTTTGAAGAATTATCTCTAGATCGTGTTTCACGAGACCCTCTAATGTCACTATCCACAGATCGAGCAAGATTAAAAGCCTGAGATAAACTAGTGGCTAGTCTCACGGTAGTACGATAGTTATGGGGTAAAGTATCCACAAACTGCTCTATCTTCGTCTTCTCCTCCGGAACCCATTGTTGTACAAATCGAAGTTTTTCTGTAAATTGAGCTATCAACTCCTCCATGGTCATATTATCCGTTAATTGAAGATTCACAAAATCCCTCCTAATTTGTGCCATATGGAAATCAGAACAATATTGATTACACACTACTTGATGAAATTCATTCCATCGTATAGATTCCTTTTGTTGTGGATTAAAATGCCCAGTAATTGAATCCCACCAAACCATGGCATCGTCCTTCAGGCACTGCACATCAAACTTGACCTTGGATTCTTCCTCACAGCTAATCACATCAAACTTGCGTTCCATATCTCTTAACCAATTTAAAGCCACAGTTGGATTGGTACTTCCATGGAACTCCGGTGGTTTGCAAGACATAAAAGTTTTGAAAGTACACATCTTATTAGTCTGAGAGGATGGACTAGCACCAAACACCGAAGATTGTTGTTGCAAAAGTTGCCTAGCTGCAGCTTCCTCAGCTTTCCTTTTAAACTCTCTCAGAAATATCAATTCATCTTCTATCTCATGTATATACTCATCCCTATTGGTTTCTTCACCGCCTTGATGAGATGTACCTTCACGATTATTAGTCACAACAGGAGGAACAACATACCGAGAGGCATTATTGGGGTTGGGGATCGGTTGTTCGTCATCTGCCATTTCTGAAATCAACACAACACTTGAAACTTGTTAATCGTTAGTACCTATCTACTAACAATTTCACAACCAATGCTAAATCCCATACCCAGGAATGTTTGACATACCACGCTACAGTTTTGGGATTGAACATTCTACAATGCTCAATTACCCCAAAACCATGCTCTGATACCAACTTATAACACCCCTCATTTTCCAAAATATTATCATATTGAAAACACGGAAGCGAAGAAAATTAAAACATATTTAATTAATATACGTTAGAACAAAAATCATAAACCGATCATAAGTTAAGTCATGTCGAGTTAAACAGGTTTAACAAACACATAATACGGGGTATTATATAAAACTTAACATTAATTGTTACAAAACATAATCAGAGTAGCAAGCTGTCAAAACATTCCCCAGCTCCTAGAGCATCTACTTTCTGCTACTCACCTATTCAAAATATAATCTGCAGAAAGTAAATGCGAGGGATTAGCACAAAGCTAAGTGAGTGAGTTCATAACACAACATATAAATTAGCATAATCATATAATTGCTTCAAACAACCGCAATACGATATTCAACAATCAACAACAACTTAACGAGGATCGGTGGCTCTGGGGATAACCGTAATGCCCGGGTGGCTCCCCAAGAACACTTACCCAACCATATCCGTATGGCCATACGGACGAGACCGATAACTAGTGGTAGTTGAACTCAAATACAGAATCAAACACACAACAAATGAAGTACGACTCTGTATCATTCATTCAACCCCTGCCTAGTTCAACCAACCATTTAACAACTCGTTGACCTCGTTAACAACTGATGCCCGAAGGCCAAACACGTAGCACATAGGTTCACAATCAACAAGGTATATCAACTAATCAACAAAACATATTCACGTTTATTCATTGCAATCAAATGATCACAACTAAATTTAAATGGTGAGCTCTGAATCCACTCACCGATACCGTTGCCTTCAAAATCTCTGATTCCAGAGATCACTTATCTTTCGGAGAATCTGAGAATCAATAATCAACATAAGTTAGTACTTTGTCTCATAATGTGTAAATATCAAAATGAGCATTTTTGTAAAATGCCACAATAGCATTCAATAAGTGCCACTATAAACACCACCTTCTAAACACATGCATTTTGTTGAAATTTGTAAAATCCATCAAGATTAAACATGCAAACGCGATCCTGACTAGTCAGGGCTGGATCGCGTTCGTCCTTAGTCAAAAATTCTGTCACCGAAAAACATTAGCAAACGCGATCCGGATGCTTGGCCTGGATCGCGTTTCTAAGGCCAAAAACTCGAATAGGTCGTTTACAACAAGGGAACGCGATCCGGAACCATAGCCGGGATCGCGTTCATCTGTTCTTCAGCTCAAGAACAGACCTGAACGAACTTTAACTCCATTTTCAATATTCAAACTTATCAAACTCGATTCTAATGCATTTAACTAGTTACAAATCATCACGTAACATCATATAGCACAAACAATCACTATATAACGTACAAGAATCATTCAATTCATCAATTTCATTTATATCTAACATTTGAACTTATAAACTTCATTACCTTTAAAAATGGAGATGATGATGAATAGAAGAAGAAGAAGAAGGTGATGATGATGATAGCTAGTAGATTACAATCTCCAATCACTTTGTAGTTTGATGATTTTATTGGATTTACTAGCTAGGGTTTGGTTCTATAAGGAAATGGAATGAAAGGGAATTGGTAAAATGATCCAAAAGTTAGGTCGATCTTTCTTAAAACCGACCTACAACCTTGGGTACTTAATACCCGCTCTAAATCTATTGTCTGGCACCTAATTGCTAAATGCGAGAAATTCATTTTATTGTTCCGTCAACTTTAATATATTAAAACAAGCAACATTTCATTATCCACAATAAAACCTGAGACCTATTTCACCAACTTTCACAATTAAAAATTTATATCGCAAAATTATTTAAAACTTATTAAATACTCAATTATAATAGAAAAATACCAGGCCAGTGGAGAGGATGTTACACATACATATCCGATTAAGAACATAAAATCTCACCTTTATCATTTGATTTTTATGTCTTTCTAAATTTTTCATTGGATCTTACAACTAAATTTTTCTCGATATAATCTACGATTCTAGGTGTATCATATGACACTAATTTGGTGTTTGCCAATACTTCAGAATATGAGATAAAAATTTATTTTTCCTTTCAATAAATTATTTAAATAAAAAATAATATACGTATAACATCATAAAAATTAACATATATATATATATATATATATATATATATATATATATATATATATATATATTTGAGCATGACCTCACTACTTACTAGTAGGCCTGTAAACGAACCGAACGAACACGAACGGAGTCTGTTCATGTTCGTTCATTAAGGTTTTGACGAACAAACGAACGAACACGAACGAATAAGCGAACGGATTTCGTTGTTCATGTTCGTTCATTAGGAAAATTTGTTTGTTCACGAACACAAACGAACGTACACAAACAAACAAATAATTTAATGAATTTCTTCGTTAATACCTTAGACGAACTTCAACAAACATAAACGAACGTATATATAACTATCTACACATATATATTATAGAACTTGAAACTTTGCAATGCATATTCAACATTACAAAATAAACTCCTTTGCTTGGTCCGATCGTAGGTAAGAGCAGCAAATCTGAAACTAGTGGAGGGAGAGAATGAATGTATGTTTAGAGTGGAGAGAAATATGCGAGAGAAATGCGAGGTAAAAATATCTAGATATTTAATATTATTATATAAAACTATTCTAAATATTTAAAATATCTAGATATGTAATATTATTAAATGAAACTATCTAAATATTAATAAAATTATATTTAGAATTTAGCTTAAATCAAAGTAAGATATATAAATATGTATTAATTTAATTTAACTATTAGTTAATAAACGAACATTTAACCGAACGTTCATGAACATGTTATCGAACGTTCACGAACGTAAATGAACGAACGAGACCTGTGTTCATGTTCGTTTATATAATTAAACGAACATAAAAATTTGTTCATGTTCGTTCATATAACGAAACGAACGAACATAAACGAACTTCCCACCGAACGGTTCGCGAATAATTCGCCGAACGGTCAGTTCACTTACAGGCGTACTTACTAGTTACTATTAGTATTCACCCACGGGAAAAAAGGGAAGTGCTTATACTCTCTCAGTCTCTCTTACCAAACCATACAAAGCCAAACCCCACCCTTTTCTTTCTTTATTTCTATAAAATAAATTATGTCTCTCTTTTTTTATTTCAGAATAATAATTAATCAATAAATAAGTAATATTATACTACTAGTCGATAAATAAGTAATATTATTATACTACTAGTCGATCTCTGTACAACAGTTAACCCAATTCAGAAATTGGAAATTACTTTTATCCGGATCTTGATTCTTTCTGTTATTAGTATTTATATATATTTATAATTTGTATATATATAAATAAATAGGGGAATAAAAAGTTATAAAATGGAAATGGGTTCAGGCCCTCTTCGTTCTGTTGAAGAGATCTTCAAAGATTATACAGGTCGTCGTGCTGCCATACTTCGTGCTTTAACTTATGGTAACAAAACCAACCCTAATTTCAATTTTAATCCCCTTTCTCTAAAGTTACCGACTTTCTCTAATCTAATTGAATTTAATTTAATATGCATGCGCAGATGTTGATGAATTTTATGGAATCTGTGACCCAGGTAATTCCCAGCTTCAGTTTTTGTTACTTAATTGCAGATCGCTTAGTTGGATAAAGATTTATTATCTATTATTTTTATTTTATTATATTTAGAAGGTTAGTTGTATAGCATACATATATACGGAGTATATCTATATGCTCATATCTGCAGAATTTAGTTATGATGTCAGAACTCCTGTTACTAATATTTACATTTTAACTATTATAACTTTACATTTTCTAAGAAGATAACTTATGTGGTCATATCAACTTATGGTTATAAAAATGTGTTTTTTTTTCCTCCTAAAATAATGCAAGTTCATATCATATTTCGAAAGTATGAATTAGGCAATAATGCCTTATTTAGTTATGCTTTTCGATGAAATGTGTAATTCTGGTTTCTAGGTTAGGACGATTTCAAGCTCTAGATTTGGGTATAGTGTGCTCGCGAAAAGTAACTGTAAACTGAATCATCTCCGTGTTTTGGTAAAGGTTGAATCTTGATAAATTCTGTGGTGTGTGTGTGTTGGTTTCAGAAAAAGAAAACTTGTGTCTATACGGACATCCAAATGAGAACTGGGAAGTCACTCTTCCAGCAGAAGAAGTTCCTCCAGAACTTCCTGAGCCAGCTCTTGGAATTAACTTTGCAAGAGATGGCATGAACCGCAAAGACTGGCTCTCACTTGTTGCAGTCCATAGTGACTGTTGGTTGCTCTCCGTTGCTTTCTATATTGGAGCCCGCCTAAATCGTAATGAAAGGTTCTTACTTTACTTTTTTTATGGAGAATTCCATGTATATTTTGCCTACTTCTAGTCCTTCCTATTGGGCTTGTGGGCATTATATCTGTGTATTATGTTGGTCTCATGTTAGTTTGTGAATTGGTCTGAAATACTTGAACAATGGCAAATACTAGTTATAATTTCATTTGCAATTTGATAATTGAGGCCACAAAGACTTTTAGTTATGGACACCATTTTCTGTGACAAATAGGTGCTACTTTTACTTGCAAAGTGGACGATGGACCATTTATGCAAATCTTCTAACTTTGAGGTAGTGAGGTGTGAGGCGAATAATGGCTGTTTGTGTATAAAGTAACAAAGTATCCTTGCCTATATAAAGTAACCTAAGTTATCAAGTGGCTTAGATCATGGACTCTTAATTTGAGCTCAAATATGGGTTAAGTAAGCCCAACGTAATTAAGCTCCTTGACAGTAGACTGTTCTGATTTGGTAGAGTTGATAATTGACATCTGCAACTGTTGGATTTAACTTTATTAATTGGACTCTTTCTTGAGATGTATGGTCGATATGGGGGTAATACAGATATTAAAATTGAACTAATTTCAATTTAAAAGTGGACATATTGGCAAATTGTTCTGGGAAACCTTTTATTAAAGGGGTATGGGAGTATCCCATCAACCAAGATGTTATAGGTTCAAGCCTCACTTGAGATAATAATGTGTACATAATATGTTGTGTACATGATAGGTGGTGTATGATGTGTGAATTCTTACCGTTCTAAAAAAATAAAAATAAAAATGTGGCTCACAATATTTTGCAATCTCTTCGTTAGAATGGTATTATTTCGATAGTAAAGAACAAAAAACATGATTATGTAGTATCCTATGGGATTTTTTTACTGATTGTATATCTGCACATACCACATTCTGTAGTAAACTAGTGCTTGCTATTTAAACAAGTGTTGGTTTTTATAAGTGCCTACTGAAAAGTTGAACAACCAAGATTGAGACGGTGAACCTTGTCATGCTTAAGTAGCCTACATTATAACACTTTATATTCTTGTTAGTTCTCATTGGCTTCTTGGAATATATTGCTAATTTGAACCTGATATACTATATTTCATTGTTTATAATGTTTTTGACTTACCCATGTTTGTGGCTCCTTTGACAGAGCCCTGTAATTCCAACAACTCATGTTACTAAATCTTCTTGTGTTCAACAGGAAACGCCTGTTTAGCATGATTAATGAAATGCCCACTGTTTTTGAAGTTGTATCAGAAAAGAAACCAGTAAAAGACAAGCCTAGTGCAGCAGAAAGTGGAAGCAAAGCAAAGGGAAGCACAAAGGTGAGATTAGTTGGTTGTACTTAACAATACTGGGAATTTATTGCATAAAGATAAATGCTATATCCTCCTAAACTTCATTCTAAAGTTCTGTTAAGACACAACGAGTAAACGATGATAAGCTTTGCAATTGAGAATTTTTACCAAGTGTCTATTGGGAGTAGAGGTGAACTATAGGTTGATTTGGGCTATGTTTGTGTGTGTGTGTGTAACTGGTAAAATGGGTGAAATCCCATCACAAAATAAAATAAAATAAAATAAAGTAAATACTTGATAAAAATGAAAAATTAACTAGTGAATAGGTTAACCCTGTCAAACTGGTCAAAGGGTGCCCAAATTCTCCTTTTTGGTTTTGCTTACAAGTTAGATGATTATTGCAATATAAGTAGTTTTTATAATCAATTATATACGTATTGATAACTTTCTAAATAAATGAAAAAAGTGTTTGTGGATCAACCCAATCTGACTGGACCCGTACTAAAAGAATGCCCTTTTATGCCTTTTACCACTCATGCTTGCATATGGTGAAGAGTCTATCCAAGTGACTAGTAGCACTGGACTTGAAACATTTTTCTAGAAGACCTTGAAACCAATCCTGAGATATAAGCTTGAGTCTTCAGCAACCAACCCATGACTGATGTACCTATAGTGATTCATTGCGCTAAACATAAGTATTGCATGTCCTGATCACTAGACCAAATCCAGCTCTTTAGAATGGGATGACGTACATGGAGGATACCGTATGCATGAATACCCTGAATACTATAGATGTAGCGTATAAGCTTTGAAATTAAAGTAAGTGCTATTATAATGCATTCTTTGTGGAAAAAAATATATGTTTCGGAAGTACGAAGGTCCGAAATCTTAGATCTGTCTTTATTCCTTACCACATTTCAACGGTCTATAAGCTTGATCATGTTTTAGTTCAATCTAGATTATCACCAGTATCGATAGGAAACAAAAGACACGTTCTTTTTAAAGGCATTGTGTCACCCAAAATTTATAATTAACATGTATTTTTACTGTGGGAATAAGAAATTGTTGCCTAATTTAGTGATCAACACCAAGTCCAACAAATGACTGCATGTGCAGAGATCAAGTGATGGGCAGGTGAAAAGTGTCCAAAAGGCTGCAGCAGCAGCAGCAGCAGAAGAGAGTAACGAGGAGGAAGAGGATGAACATGGTGACACACAGTGTGGTAGCTGTGGTGGAAATTACAACGCTGATGAATTCTGGATTGGTTGCGACATTTGTGAAAGATGGTATCATGGTAAATGCGTTAAGATAACCCCAGTCAAGGCCGAGAGCATAAAGCAGTACAAATGCCCATCTTGCATGAAACGAGCTAGGCCATAGTACTTGTCAACTGAAACAGGAAAAAAATATTATTAACAGCTCATGCCCCATATTACCATTGAAAAATGTTTGTAATGCATGTATTCTTTTGTTTTGCTGATGACTATTCATAACAGATGCCCAAAGGGATTGAAATGAACACACCTTAAATTTCATGCTCTTGGGTCCTTGTTCTTTCTGCTACTTATTTTATATAAATATGAGAATCTCTGTAATTGCATCTACTAGTAACTTTAACAGGGTGCCTGATTGGTTATGAATATATGATGGCACATCTTGCCTCTTGCTTGATGTAAAGATACAGGTTTGTACTTTGGAGCTATGCATGCTACGAAGTACACAACCCTTTTGTGTGATTGTGACATAGGCGCTTGTGGTCGGTGCCGTTTACAGCCAGGTATGAGGATGTATCAAACCCAGCATTGCATACAAGTTAGGTGTTTGTAAAATTGGCTGGTCTGGGTTGTAGTTGAGATGAACAAGGATTATTGCTTGCGCTCCGCTGCAATATAATTTGAAAAAAAAAATGCAATATAATTTGAAAAAAAGATTTCGTCGATCGTTTAACATATTTAATATGAATAACAAAATATTTTATTATAATGATATACATATAGTAATTTAGTAATTACTAATTATGATAAGAGTTAGCAAAGTTAAAAAATTATTGATATGTAACATGTTGAAAGATGAGTGTTTGAATTAAACATTAATTTAATATGTAGGAGGTAAAATATGTAATATGATTAAAGATGAGGGTTTAAATTAAATATTAGTTGAATATGTAAGGATAAAAGCTATAACTAAAGATGAGAGTTTAAATTAACATTAATTGAATATGTAAGGGGCGGAAGCGAAAATACTGTTATGAACAGTGTTTTGCCTTGCCCATTGATATTATATGTAATTCAGCAAAAACTTTTGATCAGGTAGTGCAAGTAATTTCATTTTATCTTCTTTTTATGGTGAAAATAGTAAATTATTAAATGTTCTAACGTGATTATAAAAACCATACAATTATAATAATCCTCCATATAATTTAGAGATTTAAGAAGGTATTATACTATTCGAGTAACCCGTTTCTTATTTCAACTTGATTATTATTCAATAAATTAAAAGACAAAACATATTATAATGGTTTTCATTAGTCAATAAATATAAAGTATTTGCTGAATATGCTTAAAAAGTAATCCTAAAATTATAATCCGTACACGAATGACACATGTATCAACTTAGACCATTCACAACAGTGACAAAAACTGACTGAAACCGACGTGCTACGTCTGCGTTACGTATGCGCCACGTAAGCTTTTTACAAAACTGACTGAAACTGACGAACCCTGCCATACTTTAAATTTTGGGCCCACATTTAACAATTTACCTTTAATTATACACACAGAAAAAGAAAAAAAAAACTGACGTGCCGTCGGATTTGTGACCGACAAAAGTGACGAGCCAAAGTGAAGGGGGCGTGCCAATGGTGTCACTTTCGTCACTTTCAACCGACACCAAAGTGACGGGTGCGTTGGTTATGCTTCTTTTTTCTTTTCATCAATCATTTTTATCACATTTAGCCATCAAATCTCTAAGTGCACTTTTAGGAATCACATAATACATTTTTCGTACCTGTACGTATTAGGATCATATCGTAATAAACAAGTTCAAGTATCAAATACTCGGTGTGGCTTTTGTTATAAAGTTTAATATTAGAATACACAGATGAATTAATAATTATTAAATTACTTGAAGGGCATGTAGGCTGCAGAAGACATGAATATATACTTTACATAAAAAACAAAACCACAAATATAAAAAGTCTATATAAAAACTTGTAATTATCTAATAAAACAACAAGATGCATATCACAAAGACAAAATTTACACTTGGTTTATTCCGGACAAAAATAGCAAACGTTATATAGACGACATCGCCAGTTTATTGCCAAGTTTCCTTTCATAGGAAACATCAAAGAACGATTGTACTGTTTCTGTTTTTTGTCCCTCCTTTTATAAGCCCTCTTAACGTTTGTCCTTTGCTTTTGTGCATTCCCTGAAACGGGTTCGCTCCAAAGGCGAAGCGTATTCTCATTGAAAATATGGTTACAAATCACTCTGATGGCTCGGGGAAAGAACGATTGAAATGGACTCAAGAACTTCATGATTTGTTTGAAAAGGCGGTTAATCAGCTTGGTGGCCCTGATAGTAAGTAGTATTAGTTTGTTTTTTTTTTTTTTTTTTTTTGTCAAAAACATGTTTGTTATATAAATTTGATTTGATTTTGTAGGGGCAACACCAAAGGGTATATTGAAGACAATGGGAATAACAGGACTAACAATCTACCATGTCAAAAGCCATTTACAGGTGACGTGATCATATCGATCTTCTTTCTCTCCTTTTATTTATGCATGCATGCATTGATTGCATGTATATATCTAAATCACATCACATCGCATGCTAAGAATAAGTGTTGGATCTAAACTCAGAAACTATTTTGCATAAAATCAGTTGATTTATAAAACATTCCCAACTGATGGAGTTATAGTAAAATACGGAGTAGATGAATAAAGAGTTAATGCTATCTCTGTTTGCTTTGCAGAAGTATAGGATGTCCAAATTCATCCCTGAATCGTCCATAGGTAAGTTTAAATACAAGGATCGATATATACAAATGTACCCATAATACAATACTGAGTATATATCAATCGACCATCAAACAGAACCACAAACGGATTGAGTGAGCCACAACTGATTTATACAACCACAATTCCTCTTCATGTTTTTGTGAAACATTTCATATATAATCTGTAAAGAAAACAGAATCCAGTTACATATATTGGTAAAGCAATATTAGTACATTGTATTTTCTTGCAGTTTCCCCCCTTCACAAAAAGTAGAATTAGAAAGTAAATATATTAAGACGTCCAACGAATTAAATTGAATTTGCAGGCTACTTATGTAGTTATGTTGTGTTTTATAAAAATGCAGGAGACAAATTTGAAAAGAGAAGCATATCTGAAATGTTTCCGAACTTCAGCAAAACATCGTGAGTTATATATACATCTATCTATCTATATGTATGCTTGTATACATGCCTGATGGGGAATCCTTTCAGATACAATAAGCTTCAAGAATTCAATCGAACATGCAGTTAGAAATTCATAAGTTTTATTACTATATGCTAATCAACCAGTTTAACATACAGTTACAAATTTAAAAGTTTCAGTAACTGCTAATTAAGCAATTTCCTATTGCATTATTTGTAGGGGTATTCAGCTAAATGAAGCATTACAAATGCAAATGGAAGTGGAAAGACGCTTACACGATCAACTTGAGGTAACCAGAGGTTGTATAAAGCTAGTGCACACAGCTTATTGTCTTGCATTTAGTTAGTGAATAATTACTATGGTTATATCAATCTTATGTGGCACATATATATATTTCACCTCCTCCTTTCTAGTTTATAGGAGTAAATGTTTAGACACCAGCAGCATCTGAAACATTTGTTCATGTAACTTTTGTACAATAGGTTCAAAAGAATTTGAAACTGAAAATGGAAGCACAATCAAGGTTTTTACAGACCATCGCACAAGATGTCAAAGTGAGGCCAATCACCATTGCTGCGAAAGCCAACAAAGCATTCTCTTTTGCCTCATCACTACCTTCCCTTTGTGATGAATCCGAATCCATCGTTAATGATTTTGATTCTGATTCTGAAGTCGACACAAGCCATAATACGCGATTCAGCCAAGATTCACGATCTGCAAAGCGGGCCAGGGTAGTGCTTATCGACAATGATCAAATATCTCCAGAGATATATCATCAACTAAACTCGGATGAAAGCATTGATCTCTTTTCAAAAGGCGGGAATACGTTTAATTCACAAGGCAATATATTTCCGTGGAGTATGGCTTTCTGCAGCTCCCCCCTGTATCCAGCTTCACATAATTCTTTTGGTTAGAATTATATCAATCGAGCGATCTATCGATCCATCTTTACTTACTGCATGCTGTGAAGATTGTGGCTGGAATGTTTTGTGCATGTTGGAGTAATGTATTGTAATTAATATATATAAATGTGTTGTACTTAGAATAAAAGATTTGAATGTTCATCTATTGATAACTAAGATCGAAATGTTTGGACTTAGGCATCATATCGAAGATGATCAGACTAGTGTTGCTTATGTACGTATCCGTCTACACTCTCTTTAATCTTCAATAATAATTAACAATCAGTACTATATGTACTTGTTGGTGTTCTGTTATCTATAACTTGTTTTAAAATTTAAATTGAAATGTATGAAGATGTACGCAAGATGAAAAGTCCAACAAAAACATGTTTTTATAAATAAATAAATTCATAATACGGATTATCGCAACAAAAATCCCTCATAACCTAATAAATCTACCCAAAAGAATTGGTATCGCTTTCATCATATTCAGAGTTAGCTTGAGCAGCAACAGAAGGTAAAAATTCACTTTTTTTTTTTAATTATTTACCTGTCGTTTTTGAGTTCGGTTTTTAATATAATAATAATAATAATAATAATAATAATAATAATAATAATAATAATAATAATAATAATAATAATAATAATAATAATAATAATTATGTTATTCGTGTTTAACATTATAATGATTTTGATATCTTTTGTACAGCTTTTTAATTGGTTCATTTGTTATTGTCATTTTTTGTGATGCTTATTCTTTCGGTTTCATCACTTCATGTGTTAAGGGTAACAAAATCATTGCTTATTTAAAAAAGTTCCTAATTCCAGAGTTTGATGAAACTTTAATTCAAGGAGGAAAGGAAAAGAAGTGAAAGGAAGGAAGTAAAATTCGCGTTCTTAAGTTTTTTTTAGGAGAGGGAAAGGAAATGAAGAGAAGATAAAAAACGGGTGACATATCAGGATACATACAATAGACCAAAACGAAGTCGGGTACACACTATAGACATCAAACTAAAGTTAAGTACATTCTCCTTCACTAATTAAGCCCATGTCCAAAATGGTTACCCTGCTTATACCATTCATCGTGTTACATATGATTGCGAAATCATAACTTCCTTTGAAGCTAAGGGTATGATGTAGATGAATTGAGGAAATGCTTGAATCTACTCCTATATCCAAGGTACATTCAAGTTATATATGTTGTAAGCAAATGTTCTATATGCTTTTGTGTACATGTTATTTTATATATTGCTACAATAATAAGAAATTAATATTACTATTATATTATTGTGCAAGGTTGCTATGCTCGATGCAGAAGACGTTTTAACCCCTATAGCCCCTGGTCCCGTTTTGCTTGAAAAGGAAAAGTGAGTCCCCACCAACTGCAACAAGTGATGGTTTAGTCACTACTAGCACTTCCTAGGATTTATCATCACTTAATAAAATTGCTAGGATGGAGAATGATTGAAAGCTGGAGTTAAATCTGGCCAAGTTATTATCCCCTTATTTTCATATATATGGTTCAATAATTCGTGCACGATAGTGTTGTTGTGCACGATGAACAGCTTGGGTTCTTTTCATTTTATTGTCATCACATTAGTAACCTTTGTTTGTGTTTGTAGGTTTATCCGTTCTGAATTTGGTATTTGTTGTTCAAATTAATATTCTGAGTATTTTTATTTTATCTATCCTTGAACATTTTTGCATGGTTATAATATTGTAGTTGTTGTCCCTCTGTCGATTATTGATAATATCTGCTGTGTAATTTATGTCATTATATTGAATAAATCTGTTGCAATTTAATTCGATATCAAATTAGTGGAAACAAACAACACTTAATGATAAAAAAAATAAAGCATGAAATAGCCTGAACACATCAAGAAGAATGGATGTAATTGAAGGTGCAGGATATTTGTGGAAGATAAATCTCATCGGCTCAACTTATTCTTTTCTAAATATTTTCATTTCCTTGGCTTTTATTTCATTATTCATATTAGCCCTCAACTATGAAAAATGTCAATTCAACACTGATTTTAATTAATTCGGTTCATATACATATTTTAATTCCATACATTCCTAACTTGGTGAACAATAGATATATTATAACACCCCTCATTCGAAGTCATTTTTTTTTTAAACACCGGAAGCGCAAGTCCTGCTATTATTAATTTACATAATATAATTCATACATAACAAAAGTTAAATCATTCTAGATGTTATACAGAACTGGGCGTTA
This sequence comes from Helichrysum umbraculigerum, assembly GCA_949592205.1. NCBI lineage: Eukaryota > Viridiplantae > Streptophyta > Magnoliopsida > Asterales > Asteraceae > Helichrysum > Helichrysum umbraculigerum. Next base: position 6,357,079 of record CATIUR010000009.1, on the reverse strand, counting down.
TATACATGTCCAAAACATAACACAGCATGAGTTTCAAAACATTGTCAGAGTACACGTCGTCAAACATTCTTCAAATCCAACCTTCTTGCCCAAACACATCAAAACATAACCTTCAAGAAGTAGAGTGGTGAGATTAGTACGAAGCTAAGTGAATAGACAAACAATCAACAGTCTAACTTAGTTTAACCATCTGTTTACAACAAACAATAGTAAACACACAACATCACAGAGGATCGGTGGTCCTTGAGGAACCCTTATAGCCGCGGTGGGCCTCCAAGCAACACTTACAACCAACTACAGGCCACACAGTGATTTTACCGATAACTCATTGCTATCTTTAGTCAACATAGAATCCATTCACAACCAATGGTCACAATTCCTATGTTGACCAACCTATAGCAATCAAGTCCAACCATAGTTGACCTCTCATAACATAATGCCTCAAAGGCCATATCTCACATAGTCACATGTATCATTTCAGACTAACAATCTATAATCATCATAATCAGGTTTACTTGTAGTAACCAAATAAGTTACACCAATTTACATTGAGAGTCACAAGTCCACTCACCTGAGTATCACAAGATCCAAACTCTAAGTTCTTATATTATTGAGTCTTTGGTTGATCTGAAACACAACAGAATCACAATTAGTATTTTATCTCATAATCGTACATTTATTTAAAATGTCATATCAACTCGATAACAATAAACATACCAAATGTTGAACACAATTTAGTGCTACATCATTTAATTATGTATACTGCATCTGTAATACAATATTAAACTAACAAGGATCATTACATGTCAAAAATCTACAAATCCAGAAAACAGGGAAAGTAGCCGCCGGGTTCTCCTGCTATCTGCCGGGTAGTATACCCAAGCAGCCGGGTAACCCGCAAATCAACCGGGTGAATTGAAATTTGGTGGTAACAGAAGCAAAATGGGTTTTAAAGCCTGTGGAAGCCGCCGGGTAGCTTATTCACCAGCCGGGTTCTAAAATTGGGTACACTACCCGCCGGGTAAGGATAGTGCCCGCCGGGTACTATCCATCTTCCAGCGATTGAAACCCAGATCACACCCATGTCCGAAATTGATAACAAAACTCAAAATTTCAGCTATATTATCATTTTAACACAACCAAACTATTGCATAGTATCATATATCATCAACTAACTCTTTTCATGTATAATAACCAACTTCACTTAAATCAAATTCATGATCATAATTAAATTAGAAAAGTTAACAAACTTACAAATTATAATGATGATGAGGATGATTAGAACACAATTTCAAGATCTATTCCAGATTTTGATTTCAAGTTTTGAGTTAGGTTCCAAGTTTGTGAGTTTCTTAGGTTTTCAAGGGTTTTGAAAGAAATGAAATACTTTCCTCTTTAGGAAAGTTATAAACAAGTCGGCCCAAATATTTAACTGACTCCGTATTTACTTAAAACTATCCCCCTTTCAATCTATTGTCTGGAACCTAAAAACCATTTATGATTTCAATAATTTTATTTTACCGTCAACTATAAAAAGTTAAAACAAGTAATAATTCACTTATCACAATAACTCAAATTGAGCACCATTTTCTTAACATAATAAATAAAATTAAAACTAAGAAAATTTACCATAAAACCCTTGGGTCCTTAGGACGGATGTTACATATATTGCTTATGATATTATTGCAAACAAAAAGTTACATGCTCTTAGAGTTCACACACACACACACACACACACACACACACACACACACACACACATATATATATATATATATATATATATATATATATATATATATATATATATATAAAATCAATTCTCTCAAGTTAAATGCCAATATTTCATGAGATATTGAGGGATACGAATGTAATTTCACCATTAAAACATGATAATTAGACTTCTCATGAGATCTCTAAGACCTGCCCCTCCGTCAATTTGGAACTGATGCAAATGACATAAGTGACGCCGAGATAGACGTCTTTAAAAAAAAGAAATTTGTTTAGTGTATAGAAATAAATATATATTGGTAAATGTGGTTCCATAAAAAGTGAAGTAATGTTCACTGTTAGCAGTATAGTGCCAGTTTTGTGTCGGTTTTAAAAAATGCTCAACATGTTTTCAATTGTTTTCATGCTGTGAACTTGATTTCTTTTCTTTTGGACATATGAATGAAATGTGTAACACTATGTGGAATTATGTGCAACTATTGTGGAACATCATTGTTACATTATTGGTCTTACTCCTACGGGGGTAATGATATCACATGTTAGGGAATCTATATACCACTAGTCTTACTCTTTTGAGGGTAATGACTACGTACATTGTGCGCTATGAGACTTATCACATATTGGGGAATCTATATACCACTGGTGTTACTCTTTTGAGGGTAATGACTACGTACATTGTGTGCTTTGAGACTTATCATTTACAATGATTTCATTTATGTGTGCCTTTTCAATTCATTGTCCTAACATACGTACTATCACATAAAACTTTTGATTTGTATCATACTTAAACCTACGAAACTCACCAACCTATGTGTTGACGTTTTTGAGCATTTCTTTTCAGGTTATATTAGCACAACAAGAGATGAGGCTAGAGGACTGTAGACTATGAGCTGTAAATTAATTGTAATTATAGAAAATATTGTGTCAAGAAAGTTAAGTAATTATAGAGATATCATAGAAATCAATTACGTGTAATTTCTCATAGTTTCCATATTGTATATGTTCCTATATATTACCTCCATTGGAGATGAGAAAGATATTAGAAAACCTTTACCCCAAATCTCTACTGCGTAGTGTGTACATGGTATCAGAGCGGTACCAACCGAAAGTTTCAAATAAAATCCCATAACCTTTTGCAATATGTTATTGAAAAAGCTCGTAATGGAGGGCCAAGGATCTGCTATTGTTAATAACACTTCCACACAGCCCATTATCATCCAACAAGACAATAATTCTTTTCCATCAAGTATTATACTAGATGAAACAAATTACTCGTTATGGTCGCAAGTTATGGAGATGCATATAGGGGCACGCAACAATGCTGGATACATCACCGGAGAAACGAAGAAACCGAAATCTGATGACCCAAAATTTGGGACATGGATTACTGAAAATCAAAGAGTGAAAAGCTGGCTCATTGATTCAATGATTCCATCACTAATGCAACGCTTTATTCGTCTACCAACTGCCAAAGACGTATGGGAGGCTGTAGCAAAAACCTATGACGGATCTGATGAAACTTGACTCTTCGAGTTGAATCAGAAATCATTTTCTACCCGTCAAGAAGGTAGGCGATTGTCAACATACTATAATGAACTTGTAGCTATATTTCAAGAAATTGATCACAGGTCAGTTTCTCAAGAAGGAACCGTTGAAGGAGTTATTGAATTGCATTCCACAATTTCTAGGCTCCGAGTTCATATTTTCTTGAGTGGACTTGATTCTGAATTCGATCAAGTTCGAGGAGAAATTCTACGAAAAGATCCGAAGCTCGATCTGGAAAGCACTTATGCGTACGTAAGGAGGGACTATCAACAAAGGCAATGTTGGTTAATCAGACCAAACAAGCTTTTCCAGCTCGGTTAGATAAGAGTCGGAAAAATCAACATACTAGAAGGCCTAACAATCTCGTGTGTGATTACTGTGGTGAAGCGGGCCACTCGAAGCAACGTTGTTACGAGATTGTTGGGTATCCAGATTGGTGGGATTTTTAGAAGAAGCCACGAAAAAAGGTAATTGGAAAGGCTATGATCGCCAATGTGAATGAAGCAGAGTCTACCCAAGAGGGCATGACAAAACCGACAGCAAACATTGTGCATTCGGGTAGTGACAGTAATGGTAAGACGAATGCTTTTTGTACAACTTCTACAAAAAATATTTGGATAATCGATATAGGTGCATCAGATCACATGATTAGCGATCCTAATCAATTAAAATCTGTTAGTCCATCATCTGAAACTATTGTTTCCACTGCCAATGGTAGTTCATGTCCTATTATTGGCGAAGGATCGATTACCTTGTCTGATAGCCTTACACTAAATTCCGTCTTAGTTGTGCCATCTCTTGACCATAACTTATTATCAGTTGGACAGATTACTGCTGCCCTTCAATGTACTGTAACTTTTTGGCCTACTTTCTGTGTGTTTCAGGATATTCTGTGTTGATAAAAATATAGAATGTGAAATGGAGAGAATAATCTTGGAGCAAATTTTCTGTTATATCCTCTTGAATGGAAAAGTTACACTATTTAAATGGAAAATAACACCTAAACTTCTATGCAAAGAAAAGAAACGTGCAGTAAACCACACTCTCATCCTAGAAAAATGCTACATGGGATGACCACTTCTCCCACTCAATATGCCATCCTCATGAATCGGTCAAACTATTGACTACCTCTTCTAATTAAACAATTAAACAATAAACTTAAACTATTAACCAAAACAATAAAATCACATATAATTATTATAACCAAAGTTCTAAGCATGCACATAATTACGTGAACTCATGAATACTAAACCGATTAATCCAACAATCACCCCCTTAATCGGTTTATTCACACCTTCACTCACTGCATCGCTTGATCACCTTCTTTTGAACTATCTCGATTCTCGACTTTTCTTGGATACCCGACCTCCACCTTGGTCACATCCATAGTCTTCTCGAGTTCAACCCATTTATATGCAACACCAGTAGCATCTAACATGGCTTCCCGTTGAACACGTTCATTACCATCTCGACTTCTCCCGGACCCACGACCTCTTCCCCGGCCACGTCCAAAGTCAGCCCAGATTTGAACTCCAACCGCCATAATGTTCACACAGTGCCTTTATTTTTATTTTTTTCTTTGTCTCGATAGCCACACCCTTTTCACGATCACACTTGTTCAAAGAGGCTCTCCACCGACCAAGAAAACAAAGCCACCGCTTCTACCGTTTCCTTTCAACTGCCAAGCGAATCGAACCCAAAGCCACCTGCTTTGATGGATCCTTTCTGTCCGCTTTTCATGCACATACGCCGGTCTCCTCTTATCACGAAACAAACTGATCAAGAGTACAATTTGCTCTCTTTGATAACCGCTAACAACCCCGAAGCACAAACGTATATCACCAGTCACCACCCGTCGTCTCAAACGGTACTTCCACCACGACAACGGCTGAACCGAAACGCTTTACCGTCTCCGTCTTCTGTTGTATTTAACCAGACCTCCAATCCTTTCATGTTTGCCCTCCACCGACCGACATACCCGCCGGCGGAGGCTGCCTCTGATCTTCAAACCCGCTACCTACGAGCCCTAGCTCTGATACCAAGTGTTGATAAAAATATAGAATGTGAAATGGAGAGAATAATCTTGGAGCAAATTTTCTGTTATATCCTCTTGAATGGAAAAGTTACACTATTTAAATGGAAAATAACACCTAAACTTCTATGCAAAGAAAAGAAACGTGCAGTAAACCACACTCTCATCCTAGAAAAATGCTACATGGGATGACCACTTCTCCCACTCAATATGCCATCCTCATGAATCGGTCAAACTATTGACTACCTCTTCTAATTAAACAATTAAACAATAAACTTAAACTATTAACCAAAACAATAAAATCACATATAATTATTATAACCAAAGTTCTAAGCATGCACATAATTACGTGAACTCATGAATACTAAACCGATTAATCCAACATTCTGACCCGAAAGACTCTTGGTTATGGTGTTAAAAGAGGAAAACTATATTACTTGGAATTAACAGATAAAGGAAGAGAAGGATTTACTCATGCCTATCATACCATCAGTGAAGAAACTGCTCGAGCGAATGTATGGTTATGGCATCGGTGTTTGGGCCATCTTTCATTCGGTTATCTTAGAAAGTTACAACCGCAACTTTTTTCTAATTTAAGTGATTCTAATTTTTCTTGTGAGATTTGTGAACTTGCAAAAAGTCACCGTGTTCCTTATTTTCCTAATCCAAATAAAAGTAACGAACCATTTGCTGTTATACATTCCGATGTTTGGGGACCTGCAAAAATTCCTTCTTTATCTAAGGCTAAATTTTTTGTTACATTTATTGATGCATGTACTCGAATGACTTGGATATCACTCTTACAAAAAAAGAGTGATGTCGGTACCGCATTTCGTGAATTCCGAAACATGGTGAACACTCAATATAAGAAACCAATTTTAGTTTGGCAAACTGATAACGCCATGGAATTCATGGATGCTAACCTTGGAAGTTTTTTAAAAGAACTTGGCATTCGACATCAAACTTCTTGTACGTACACGCCACAACAAAATGGTTTAGCTGAAAGACGAAATAAGCAAATATTAGAGGTGGTTCGAGCCTCTCTTTTTGGAATGAATATGCCACGTTTTTATTAGGGTGAGGCTGTAAAATCCGCTGTTTACATTATAAACCGAACACCATCTCGAGTTCTAGCCTTTCAAACACCTCAACAAAAAATGGAATCTTTTTTCTCAGTTCCCCATCTTCCAAACCTTGAACCTAGAATATTTGGTTGCAAGGTATATGTTCATATTCCCAAATCATTGAGAAATAAACTTGACCCATGTGCAAAAAAATGTGTGTTTCTTGGATATTCTGATTTTCAAAAGGGGGTATCGATGTTATGATCCTCAAGCTAAAAAAATTACATGTAACATTGGATGTCTCTTTTCGAGAGTCTGAACCGTATTATACAGCGGGAGTTTCGACAACTTCCCTTCAGGGGGAGAATGGTGATGAAGGGAATGTGTATGTAGAATCTGATGAAATTGTTGATATTGTACACGATACATATGAACGCTCGGAATCGGAATCAGAAAAGGCTAATGGAAGTAGCAGCCATGGTGATAATATCATCCATGAAGAACGCTCAGAAAATGATAAAGTTGATGGCAGTGACACACATGGAGAGCATCCTAGTAATATGGATTTGCCCTCTGAAACACCATACACCGAAGAGTCGATCCAGGATATCCAGAATGATAACCATCAGGTAATCTCAAACCCGCTTCCCAATAATAATAGTGATGAAACTATAGAATCTTTCCCAAGATATCCACAACGATCAAACAAAGGTGTACCCAAGAAAGTAAACGAACCTGATCTTAAGGCAAACACCAAGTACCCAATAAACAATTACGTTTCCACAAAAGGATTATTTGGGACACATGCACTTGCTGCTAATCAATTGTCTAGTGTTTCTCTTCCTAGTAATGTGCAGGAGGCTTTAAATGATCCAAATTGGACTAAAGCGATGAATGAAGAAATGGAAGCTTTGGAAAAAAAACTCCACGTGGGAACTTGTGTCACTACCCGAAGGAAAGAAAACTGTTGGATGTAGATGGGTATATACGATAAAGCTGAAGCCAAACGGAAACATCGACAGATATAAAGCACGATTGGTGGCAAAATGTTATACACAAAAGTACGGAGTTGATTACCAAGAGACATTTGCACCAGTTGCTAAGTTAGATACAATCCGTATACTTATTTCTATTGCAGCAAATAGAGATTGGCCGTTAAAACAATTCGATGTTAAGAACGCATTTCTTAATGGGGACCTTGAAGAGGAAGTATACATGGATGTTCCACCAGGCATGGACCTTGGTTCAACAAATAAAGTTTATTGCTGGAAGAAATCGTTGTACGGGCTCAAACAGTCACCTAGAGCTTGGTTCGGAAAATTTTCAACAACAATGAAAGCTTTTGGTTATAAACAAAGTGGTGCTGATCATACTTTGTTCATAAAACACAAGGGAGGAAAAATAATAGATTTGATTGTGTATGTTGATGATATGGTGTTAACAAGTGATGATTTTGAAGAAATGAATCTCCTACAACAACGCTTAGCTACTGAATTTGAAATGAAGGACCTAGGAGAGCTGAAATATTTTTTGGGTATCGAGGTGGTGAGGACAGATCAAGGAATCTCGCTTTCACAAAGAAAGTATATTCTCGATCTCTTGACAGAAACTGGAATGCTTGACTGCAAACCGGTTGAAACACCTATGGAAACTAATCATAAACTTGGAAATTTACCAAATCAAGTTCCAACATATATGAGGTGTTATCAACGTTTGGTTGGGAGGTTGATTTATCTATCTCACACAAGACCGGATATTGCTTACGCCGTAAGTGTTGTGAGTCAATTTATGCATCAACCAAGTAAAGAACACATGAATGCAGTTTATCGAATCTTGAGATATTTGAAAGGCTCTCCGGGAAAAGGATTGTTCTTCTCAAAGCTAGAATGATGTTTCCAACGTTGAAGGATACACGGACGCGGATCGGGCAGGAGATCAAACGACTGGACGCTCTACATCCGGTTACTTTACTTTTGTGGAAGGAAATCTCGTAACTTGGAAAAGTAAAAAACAAAAGGTTGTCGCGAGGTCAAGCGCTGAAGCTGAGTTTCGAAGTATGGCTCATGGTATACGTGAATTACTATGGATTAAACGTGTTCTATCAGACTTGGGGATTAACAATGCAAAGCCTATGGATCTTTACTGTGATAATACAGCTGCTATTGAGATTGCACAAAATCCAGTCCAACATGATCGAACAAAGCATGTTGAAGTGGATAGACATTTAATTAAGGAAAAGTTGGATCATAAGATTATTCAGTAGCCTCACGTCAAGTCCAAGGAACAACTTGATGATGTTCTTACGAAAGCTGTTTCAAGAGGAGCATTTCATAATATGATCGACAAGTTGGGCATGTTGGATAGCTATGCTCCAACTTGAGGGGGAGTGTAGACTATGAGCTGTAAATTAATTGTAATTATAGAAAATATTGTGTCAAGAAAGTTAAGTAATTATAGAGATATCATAGAAATCAATTACGTGTAATTTCTCATAGTTTCCATATTGTATATGTTCCTATATATTACCTCCATTGGAGATGAGAAAGATATAAGAAAACCATTACCCCAAATCTCTACTGCGTAGAGCGTACAAGGACTTAGTGGACCGCTAGGTTGCGTTAAGTGAAACGTTTGAGATACATTAGACGATTGGTTATGAGTTACTATTTATGGAAGACATGTTTTGCCTTAGTTATTCTTGAATAACTGTAATCACATATCTATTATATGACTTTGTCCAATGTGGATGTGTTTGTCCACCGCACAAGTCGCCTTTGTGTTGAGTGATGTCACAACACTTGGTCTGTTTTCATTTAGCAAATTCTATGATTCATGGTGTTGTGATCTAGTCATTCGTCGCACCTCGTTGCTTTAGACAGGGTGTGACACTCCGGTCACCCAAGAGTATATTCCCTAACTCGAATTTTTTTTGAAAGTTCGTTACCTATCAAAGTAATATTTTGGGTTCATACCCTAACTCGGTAAAAAAGGGAAAGTTCGTTGACGATCTGCGCCATTTACCCATGTATATTTGCTAACATACATAAGAGAAAAGATTGTGTGCTGTTCAAAAAAAAAAAAAAAAAAAAAAAAAAGGTAGGTGTATATATAGTATGACCATTGACCTACAATATTGGAATGTTTTACAGAAATAATATGTTTTCTAAACATATTTTCATTTCTAGTAGCTTTTTGGGAAACTTTTCAAAACTAGTAGAATCGGGTTTGGCAAACCCGACTCTACATTTGAGTTATTTAAGAGACGGGTTTGCTAAACTTGTCTTTGACCACTTTCCTGACACACACAACAAGGACACACCACATGGGAGTATGGTACATAGTACAGTGTACCTTTTGTACCTTTCTGAGAGAGAAAGAAGAGTCGGGTTTGCCAAACCCGACTTTACTTTTTCATGAGAGAGAACCAAGTTTGGCAAACCCGACTCTCCTTTACCTTTTCTTTTAATTCATATCCGAAATTAAGAGTTTGATTACAATGTAGTTTTTGTTTCATAAGTGCTTTTCTATTTCTTATCTTTTACCGACAACCATTACTTATGAAATGAGTTCTAAATACAGGTTGCATAGTGAGTTAAATAAATAATTGACGTACGCTTAATTTTTTAACAATATTTATAACTATTGCACTTTTCAAACTGTTAATCTATCATATATATATGCTTAGTAATTTTAGTTTTCATATAAACTGATTAATATAATGTTAAAATTTTAGCATCATGAGGTGGAAGTATAAAGTTTGTATGAGGTTCAATGCATTGTAGGGAATTTATATAAAAGATAAAATGTTGATGTGTCAATGTGTCAAAACTTTGCTAAAAATAGTACATTGATACAAAATAGAATAACATAGTACATTGATACAAAATATAAGTTTTCAAAGTACACGGCAAATACAAGATTGCTAAAAATCAACGGCGGTGATGTGTTCCACAACTCGGTCTGATAATTTGTCTTTTTCCTCTATCACGAGCAACATTTCTCTCCACTAGAATTTCTAGCAACCTGTATTATTTATTTATTTAACGTACGTCAATTATTTATTTAACTCACTATGCAACCTGTATTTAGAACTCATTTCATAAGTAATGGTTGTCGGTAAAAGATAAGAAATAGAAAAGCACTTATGAAACAAAAACTACATTGTAATCAAACTCTTAATTTCGGATATGAATTAAAAGAAAAGGTAAAGGAGAGTCGGGTTTGCCAAACTTGGTTCTCTCTCATGAAAAAGTAAAGTCGGGTTTGGCAAACCCCACTCTTCTTTCTCTCTCAAAAAGGTACAAAAGGTACACTGCACTATGTCCCATACTCTCATCTGGTGTATCCCTGTTGTATGTGTCAAGAAAGTGGTCAAAGACAAGTTTAGCAAACCCGTCTCTTAAATAACTCAAATGTAGAGTCGGGTTTGCCAAACCCGATTCTACTAGTTTTGAAAAGTTTCCCAAAAAGCTACTAGAAACGAAAATATGTTTAGAAAACATATTAGTTCTGTAAAAAATTCACAATATTGAAGTAAATAAGTTTGGTATGTAACACACTTTCTAACAAATACGCTGTAGAATATAATTACTCGTTCAAGGGATTTTTTTTTTTTTTTTGAAGCAAACGACTTAGTTGAAAATATGATAGCTAGGATAGTACTTTGTGACTAGCACCATAACCACGTGATATTCATATGCAAAAAAATCAACATGACTTTAAGTTAACGAATAAGCATATAGCTATTTAGGAGATTTCAGCGACTCCATTTGTGATTTCCCATGAAGACCATTCAACCTGATGAAAGTACGGTATTCATTAAATGTCATGGGCTGATATAGAGCTGGTTCTTCACTTGTTATTAGTTGCTTGGCGGGTTTAATGGGAATATCTCCCCTTGGGTTGTAAAAGAAGGCCAGTGAAACTCGTTCTTCTCTTGAATTAACAATCACACGATGCTCTACACTCTTGTATTTTGCATTGCTTACCACCTACAGTTCCTCATAATTAAAAGTGCAAAGGATTAATAAATCGATAATAATAAGGCGAGAAGTAAAACTACAAAACGAAATCTTTATCAAAAATTGCCACATGCATATTTGCAAATTGCATGCAATGTTAAGTTGTTTCCTATACTATAGATGCATACATATATATATGAATGTGTTTGTACATGATGTATAAAGAAAGAAGTTAGATACCTGAAGTTGATCAGCAAGGTTGATAATGAAAGCATTAGGGATTGGTTTAACTGTGACCCAAGCATCATCTTTACGGACTTGTAAACCAGAAACATGATCATCTGGTAACAAAATGGTAATACCGCCTGGATCCGAATGTGGTGAAATTCCAAAGGTCAAATCAGGTTGCGGACACTTTGGGTAGAAATTAATTCTCAATGAAGCCCCAATTTGTTCCCCTCCGAATTCATTTTCAAGATAATCCTCTTTTAATCCAAGATTGAAAGACAAAACTTTCATCAATTTACTACAAAGTTTCAAAACTTCCTCATTGTACTCTGCCACCAATTTCCTGCACATCAATGTAAACATTCTCCATTAAATTGTCAGTAAAAGTAATTGTGATATGTACAGATTTCTTCATTCCATTTAAGATTCTGAATATGATTAACAAATTATCAAAGATGCAAATTGCTATTTTCTAAGTTGTCAAGATATCTAACAAAAACCCGAAGGTTTACATTTTTGGGTGATAATTAATTTCAGACAAGAACACATAAAATTATTATTATATCGTGAGAAAACAATAAAAAATATTTTTATTTGTGGCCGGAACGGTGTATAACGGGGCCAAAACCCCGGATCTGTCGGACTGCCTAAATTTATGAAGAAATTGGAACTTTTCACATAAAATAAAAATATATATAATAAAAAAAAAATTAGAAGCAAAAAATCACAATTTGTAATTTTGTGAACATTTTAAGGTAATGTATATTAAACCAATTTTCTCTTCCACAGGTCATAGACAGAAGCATCTACTTTGGTCCCCATCTTCAAGAAACACATTTCCCCTCCCAAAAAAGGAATTTCCTTCAATTGTTACTCATATTTTTTTTTGAGCACGTGTTTTGCATGCAATTGCAAATCAACATATTATTGTTCTGACAGTGACACACAAATTGTCAAATTCTACATTGACCATATGTGTTCCAGAATGCCTCATTTGAATTACTTTACTACAGTATTAACTATTACGTATCTATACATCCCGGCCTATCAACCACTAAATGGTGGCTTTATAATTTTTATTATTATTATTATTATTATTATTATTATTTTTAAATATAGAACATATGTATCTTTATTTAAAAAAAAAAAAAAAAACAAGAGTCAATAAAGATAATATATTCAACGCAACTTATTTACTTTCATTTTAATAGTCGACCTTAACTTGATATTTTTGTTGGTCCTAAATTTTTTTCCATTTGTTCACAATTACTATTTAAAAAAATTAAACTCGTTATATTACTCCAGTTTATTTTTTTTATATTTATTATTCAAAATAACAATTAAAAATAATTAAATTCGCTATATTACTCCAGATTATTACTATTAATCATTTAATTCTTAATAACTTCTGGTCAGACTTGTTTTAAATACAAGAATAAAGTGACAATTCATCGATCTATCTTAAATAAATAAAAGATAATTTGTTGAGGAACACTAATTTAGAGACAGATGAAGTAGTTATTACTAAATTTTATTGATATTCCATGTGGTTGATGGTCTCCATGCTTTGGTTTTGACAAAAACTTAAAATTTATTATGTGAATAGTCCATCATCCTCTATCTAAAATGATTAACATATCATTTTCTTTTTCTTCGTGTAATTAAGCTTTTAATATCAAGTATAGGTAAATATAAGTATGGATATTATCATTAAATATATACTCCGTATTATTTACCCTCTTAATTGTTTATATTATTTCAATAAATATTTAAGTATTTAAAAAATAAAAAGAAGATGGTATTTTAGTCATTTAAAGGATAATGGATCAGACACATAACAACTTTTGAATTTTCAGACTCCTAATACAAAAAATAATGTACAGAGACTTACAGTGTAAATGCGTGTAAACCACAAGAACCATTTATGCAATTAATTCTTTGCTTAATTACATATAACTAATATTCTTAAGCAAAATGTTTTGTTCATTTTTTTTAACCAAACACTATTATTGAATTGAAGAGTATAATGGATGATTTTGCTTTTGTGTTTAGTTTATGAGGACGTGTTGGATCACTGGTTCGCAGATTCTTGGCATCAATCAATCATAATATACATCTATAGAAAACGTATCGGTGTCGTCCTATAGATCACCGTTTTTATGGATTATATGGATATACTACAACAGATAGATTCATCTTTAACATCAAGAGACCATGACCAACATCTTGGGTGACAACTTAAAACTTTTCTTGATCTTTTGTACCAACAATAATATATAAGTAGAAAAATTAGACTTGCTTGAATTGATCAAAATGTAATCCTAAAAAAGTTGTGTCATTAGCTTAATTGTCATAGTTTCCTACTCCCTCAAGCGACTTACTAGAGGTCTTTTTTAATTAACTCGATGCCATTCAAATTTGAATCAATTATATATAGATGACAACAACCACCAAAGGTCATATGACATAACGGTACAAGAGGTTATATAAGCTTCAACCTTTGTTAAAAGGTATTGATTTGTACACCACGTATATGTTGGTATGTCGTGTGCATGTCACAATGTCACATGCCCAGTACTATATATGCATGTGTGATTATGTTCTACATATCAGTTTATGTGTTGTACAAATCACTTCCGTTAGTTAAACCACAAGTACTAATCTTTTTCGTTCTTGGGATGATAAAAATAAATAAATGACAAGATCATATAGATGCTGTATAAATTCATGATCGAAAAGTTTGTTGTAGACTCACCTGCAGGATGAAGGCTGATCCGGCCACTTATGTTCATCTCTGATTGAAGTCGGAAGATAATGAAGGAAGAAGTAATCACTCCAATCCAATTTAGCACCTTTCTCCACCCCAAGACGACTGCCATAACCCTCGTATGTGGCTGGCGAATTAGAATACTCTTGTTTCAAGTCTAACGGGAGATGAAAGAAGTCCCGCCAGACTCTTCGTGTTGCAGCCATGAGATGGTGGCTGACACCATGGTTTATGACCTGGAAGAAACCCCATTCGCTGCAAGCACTGGAGATCAGATCCATAGTCGTTTCACGTAAAGTAGGGTCATCGGAATAGAGGTTGCCGAGATTAATGACAGGAATATTGATATTATGAATGGAGTTATCAATCAGTAACTCGTGATCAAGTGAAGATGGACGGTCGTGGATGGGTTTGATGTAACAGTCAGGGATGGCGTTTATACCGCTTTCTGAGAGTGATTGAACTCGTACTACTGGTTCTGGCCAGCTTTGCATCACAGTGCTAATTACCATCTTAATTACAGTACGTAATTGATATTTGGTATGGTATGTGTGTCGAGATATTAAGATATATGTACGTGTATATATATAGCTAGAACTAGAGCTAGAATAGAAAAGGCACACATAAACTAATTTCAAAAGAATTTCACAACTAGAAATTTATAAAAAGATGGGATCAAGGAAGTACAAGTATTTTGTGAAGTATGGAAGAACCAATGAGATTGTGTCATTTGTATAAAAAACCATTTACCCACAAGATCTTAAAAACTAATTATCTCACAAATAGATTTGTATACATATGACACAATCTCATTAATAATTTCATTCTTTTAAAATTATTGTACTTTATTGAATTTTTCTCATTTATGCAAATAGTAACACGTGAAGATCGAAAAAAATAAAAAATAGTTGACTAGCAGCTCATGCATGTACGGCAGTATTCGTAGAAGCTTCTATTGATGTGAAGGGCATGTATGATATGAGAACGTACTACGTACTATTTAATGTATGAAAGACATTTAGTTAGTACTCCCTCCTCCCTCCGTCTCAAATTTATAGTTCACCTTTTCATTTTGAGATGTCTCAAATTTATAGTTCACTTGTACTTTTCAACCAATCAAAATTTTTGAATGTTGTGAGAGATTAAATCTTATTTGTTGTAGAGTACAACTAATACACTTTTCTTAAACTGCGTGTTTTTTGTCTGTGAACAATAAAATTGGAACGGACGGAGTACTATTTTTAAGCTTAAATAATTTAATTGGGCACGATACCAAACACTCGCTAAAGGAATTTCGAGAGCATATATAAATTATAAAGCTAGCTACTTACTTTTAGGTAAAAAAAAAGTCTTAAAATATAATTATGTTTTAATTATATGGATGAAAAAATAAAGTTAAAAATGTCGTCTAGATATAAATATAGAGAATGACTTCTTTAATAGAGACTAATTCACTTGCATATATATGTGTTAAGTAAAGAGAGCCTTGATTTAAAGCTTCAATTTGTACATAGTTTATTTTGGGTTAAAGCTATAACTAAATTAACAATGTACTTATCTTTTTGTATCAAGGTAAGAAACGTACCTATTTTATTATCAATGTTAGTAACCAATTATTAACTTTTGTTCCAATGTTAGTAACATGATACTTTAGTTACCGTTTAATTATCACCATTCCTCACATTTAGCTGACATGTATACTTTTTAATGACAACGTATGATACGTTAGATATATTTAGTGTACTTAAATTTTATTTCTTGATGAAATTCATTTGGAACACTAATTTGTACAAAAATCAAAGCCTTAATTGATTTAAAGCTTCAATTTGTACACAGTTTATTTTTGTTCGTTCCTAGACGCAATAAGGTTTTCATTATTTGACGAATAAAAAATGCAACTTATATATATTATATACGTACAGAAAATCTTAGTTAAAATTTGTCTGGAAATCTTAGTTAAAAAATGCAACATATATTGTTCTTTTTTGAGATCTTGTCTTCATATCTTATTTCTGGTTTGAAATAATTATAAAGGAATTAACATGCATTAACATGTTTATTAAAGCATTTGGGCAACTATTAGAGAAATTGATGATTAATTAATGCTTCCCCTTCAATCAATTATAAGTGCATATCGTTACACGCCCTCATGAACATAATTAAACTTAACAAATTAAAAGGTAAGGTTTAGGTTTACTTTGTATGATCGACCGAGTTAGGAACAAAACCAACCAGCCTGCATCGTGTGAAGGGCTACAACTTTTTGGACGACTCCAAACTTAATTGTCTCCCACCTCCCTGCCTGTTTGTTAGGTTTTACACCCGGCCAACTCTAAACGACAAATTTATACGTTTTTGTAAAAGTCCAACTCCAAGACTTGAGCTCACAACCTCAAAGTTCTTAAGTTATCTCAAATACTGCTAGGCCAAATTCTCTTTGGTATTACATAATGCTATTAATAAAAATTTTATCCTTACCTTATAAAAGTTTTTTTAATTCATTGATTTTAAATCAAAAATGTACAATTATTTTAGACCATACCATAGGAAAAGGTGGACAATGGATTTTAGACGATATGGATTTTAGAAGATTTATGCATCAAGTAAACAACGCGGTTTTGAACGGGCAGCTAGGTCAGTCTGAAGCTTATGCTTAATATTGTCTTCCATATATTATTCTCGGGCTAGGACGTGTAGGCCTGTATGTTATTTGTAAGAAACAACGTGGTTATTAATTTAATTTTATTCTATGATTACGGTATATAAAGTGATACTATAATGTAATTGTATTATTTTTGGTGGATGATGATATGAGAAGAGATTGAGGAGAAGAAAAGGAGAAGAAAATTGTGGCCATTGGATTACTTTTAGTTTAGATCTGATTAGGAAGAATGATATTTTTGTAACTAGTAGGCAAAAATGAGGATTGAGATTAAGAAGAATAAAAAAATAACAATAAATTTCACCCCACCCCCTTCCACTATTCTCATTTTTACATTTTACCCCTTCAACTTTCTTTTTTCCTCCTTCCTCCTTCTTCCTCGCCACCCCACCTACCACCACCTCCTCACAACACTCACCACCTACTCTCTGCCGGATTCGAGCAGTCGCCACCGGATTCCATCCACTGTCGCCGGATTTTTTTTAATAAAAAAAAATTAGAAAAACTTTTCTTTTTTCAAAAAAAATTTCTTAAAAAAAAAAATTTCAAATTTTTTTTTTTTCATAATTTTCGTATTATATATATATATATATACTTGGTACATATTGTTTGTTTTGTAATGCATTTTGTATCATACATATTATCCTTTTTATAGTGCATTTTGTATCAAATTATACTGTATATTGTTATTTTTACTGCATTTTGTATATAACTTTTACTACATCATTCATTTTTGGATATATGTTATCCTTTTTGTTACCGCATCTAGTATATTATTATTTTTAACTGTAACTTGTATATATATATATTTTACTGCATCTTCTATATACACTGTCAGCAAAATGCAGTACAAATATATAGTATGTATAATATAAAATGCAGTAAAAAGTAAACAATATGTACTAAATGAAATATATGCAAAATGTAGCAAAAATAAAAATATGTACTATATTTTAATACAAAATGCAGTACAAATTGATAATGCGTAAGGTTCTGAGGGGAAGGCCTCAAATGAGAGGAATGAAGAGAAGGTTGAATTCATTGCATTTTAAGACAGAATTGTCGCTCAGATTCACTGCATCTTACCAATGAAACATTGTATTTTAACAGCACGACATTTTGCACACATAAAATTTGATTGCATTTTAAATGCAGTATTATTCTATACAAAATGCAGTACAGAAAGGATGATATGTAATGCAATACAAAACAAACAATATGTACTAAATGAAATACATGCAAAATGCAGTAAAAATAACAAAATGCAGTATTATTTTATACAAAAAGGATTATATGTATAATACAAAATGCACTACAAACGAACAATATGTACTAAACATATATATACAAAATACAGTACAAAATGATAACATGTATAATACAAATTTGTTGAATAAAAAATTTAAAACAATTGAAAAAAAAATTGAGATCATACACTTTAAAGTTTTTAATTTTTTTTTTTTTAATATTTTAATAAAAATTTTGGCAGCGGCTGGTGGTGGGGTGGGGGTGGGGAGGAAAAAAGTAGGAGGGGAAGGTATACAATATTATGAAATTGGAGGGGGTACAAAATGAAATTTTGTTATGTGACACTGTCGCGGTCCCAGCAGTCGGTCAGGTTTTTACACCGGTCGTTGATCCGGCCAACCAGGACACGCGACAGAGGGGTAAGTTTTAAATTTTTAAAGATGGGGACCTAAGCTTACTAAGGCCGTATAGCAGCAGTAAGACCTAGGGTCGTTATTCAAGCTAATCGTATTATGAAACGGATTTGTCGGGACGAACAGTTCGGGTTTTAAAAGGATTTAAGTGGGGGTTTGATACTTAGGTCCGTAAATTAAACTAATTAAAAAGTAAATAAACAGAAAATAGAATAGGGATGTAATCAGTTGGGAGGAGATGTGTTTGTTATGACTTCGTTAGCTTATGCGGGGGTGAAGCTAGGGTTTTAATTATGAAAACGTCTTTTGAAGATTTGTGTCTTACTTAATCTTAGTTGTTCGTAGTATAACCACTAGCACCCTACTGATTGGGGAGACCAATCAATATGTCACTGAGTACTAGGCCAGATTGAGTTTGATTGGAGGAGGATGCTCAACTCTTCAACGTTGTCCAGTGACGAAATAACGACCCTTCTTGGAATATTCAATTCCTGGGCGCATGAGATAGAGTAACACATCCACTATGGTTCCAACCTTTCTTAACACTACGGGGACAACTAAGTCAGGTAAGGCATTTAAGATTAAGACTTGGTTTGATGACTGTTGACTTTATATTAATGGTTATGGTTTAGTCCAGAGCTTTGTGTTCAACCATGATGTGATATAGTCTTCGACCACCGGCATTTCCTTAGCTTCCACGTATTTGTACTCCACCAGTGGTGTTTCCAACGCTATACGAAGTACAGTGCCATTTTCCATGGTCTTTTCGGTATCACATACTTTATGATCACTCTGGACTAGTTTAAACTAAGTTTGTATTAAAGTTCAACCATTTATGATATAAACCAGCACTCACTATTCCCAATAAATCCATGATTGATTCACGGTGTACTATACGAAAGGTTTAAACAGTATTTCCACAGTTACACAATTCAGACCATGTTTGTAATTTAAGGAAACACAGATAGGTAGTGACCGTTTGATCAAGGTTCGCGACTCCTTGTCATAAAGGTTCTAACCACGTTTATTTGGAGGAAAGACAATAGTATAATTTAGGTTTAAAAATCATAAATGCAGAGTAACATCACACCAGGTTTTCAATCATATATTAAAGTAGCATCACCCCACACATATATAAACTAACTACATCATAACAAACACACAAGGTAACTACTCACTACGCATAATAACAGATCCTAAATCTAGCATATATAATAACAATAGCAATCATCATTATAAAAGATAAGGAAAGAAGTAACTGTTAATAAAGCGTAGATTGGATAAGCATTTAAAAGAATACAAAAGCGTAGCTTCCGCAATATCTTCTAGAATATTACAAATAAGCCCCTGAACTATTACTCACGCTATTACACAAGTAGTCTCTCCGTTAGTCTTGGTTAAATATTAACCAAGAACTAACTGATGCTAACCCTAATTCTAGAGAGATAAAACTTAGAGAGAGAAAGAAGAGAGAGAGAAAGTAGAAATGAGAAAATGAAAGGAATGAAGAATTGTATGTTTTGGATGAAGGGTGTAGGCTCTATTTATAGGCAAAGTCAGAAATCAGATGTACAAGCGAATCAGCACGATGTACAAGCAAACGAAGCATCATTTGGGCCTTCAGGGGGCCGTATACGGTCTCCAAGGCCGTATACGGGGTCCGTTGGTTTTCGTTCGTTGCTTAAAATGCCCGCATCTCCTTCGTTACAAGTCCGTTTGACCTGATTCTTTCGCCTACGATCTCATAATTCCTTTACGCTTCTAATGGTATTAATTTCATAGAAATTGGATGTGTGTAGCTCAGGAATAGCCGGAATGACTTTGTTGATCGGTAGAAGCCGTATCTCTTCCGTTCTTAATCCATTTTGCATGATTCTTGATTCTCCCGTCTCGTTTTTACCTATGACATCTTATATAAAGGTTATAGTGTGTTTCTCATAGAGAAAATGAGGGTGGAGGAATTGGTTGTTGTTTATTCGCTCTTTTTTGCTCGTTATTCGGACATTTTTAGTGATTTTCGTAGCAACGTCTATATTTGGAGCACTTTAGTGAATTTTGGTAAATAAAGGTTGTTTTAGAATGTTTTCACTAAAGATTGACCCAAAAAGTGTGGAATAACGTACATAAAAATATGACTTTTTGCGTCACATCAAACACGTGACGCATTTTCAATGGTGTACAACATTCTCACCACTTTTCCTCAAATACCACATTCTTCTATGAACTTCACCCTTTTTTTTATACTATATTTTTGTCATCAAAGTTGTGTTTTCCTTTTTACAAAATATTGTATTTAATATTTATTAGCAATTAATACAATGAACTAATACACTTCATCACAAAGATACATAATTTTTCCATGTTCCACGAATACATACATAGGTCTAGGGGTGTTCAAAATATCCGTACCGAATCCGATGTCCGAATATCCAATTTATCCGATCCAAAATTTTAGATATCCAAATTTTTGGGTATCCGAACTGCGGGTATCCGAAGTTTTGGGTATGGGTATTGGGTAGTGATTTTCAAAATCTTGGGTAATTTGGATATCCGAATATCCGAAAAATAGATTTTTAATATATATATATATATATATATATATATATATATATATATATATATATATATATATATATATATATATATTGTTTAGATTTATTTAGTCATTTTGTTAAATTTCAGTATTATAATCTAAATCTTATAATAATTTTGTTTATTACATGAAAAATTTGTCAAATGAGCTTTGTTTATATCTTTAAAGACCAAGATCTTGTACATTTTGAAAATGTTTTTTATTTTAGAACAAAAAAATTATGATTTCTTTCATATATATATAGTTTATACTTATATAATGGTTACATCATTATTTAAATAATTATAAATGTAGATATACTTGATTTTAGATTTTTAAAAAAATTTAAAAAATATATTTCTTTTTTTGATTCGGGTATTTAGATAACCCGATATCCGTATCCGAATATTTGGATATCCGAAGTTCGGGTATCTGAAATTTTGGATAGGTTTTGGGTAGTGAAATCTAGTATCCAAAATATCTTATATCCGAACTTTGGGTATCCGAAAACTTAAACTCACAATCTCATATTTAAAGAGTCACCTCGATATCGCTAAACCCAATTGTTGGAATTTATGCATATTAAACAAGTAATAATCACGAGTAAACACAATGGAAAATATGATCATGTATAGCCTACGATTAATTAACACAAACACAATGAAACTATCTTGCGTACCTTTTCTTGTTGTGGATTAAACGAGGAACGGATATAAGACACGAACGAACTATAGAGGTTTTAAAGGAAAAACCCTCTACGGCTTCACACACAACGCGTTGATGATCACCATTAACCACCCGAATGCTAGTTCACAAAACCAATTAGGTCTCCTTTTTTTCTTGCTTGGCACTTAGGAAATTCGATACCCCTTTGTGGGGTTTGGATGTCGGCCGAACAAAAAAATAGAGAGGAGAAAAGGATCGGTGGTCAAAAGGGTTAAGGTTATTATATATATATATATATATATATATATATATATATATATATATATATATATATATATATATATATATATATATATATATATATATATTTAATTTGTTTATAATAATTAATAAATAATAACCTTTTATTATTAATTAATTATAAACCCTTTAAGTAATTAGATTAACAATTTAATCCTAATAACTTTCACATTGGACCCTATAATTTAATAACATTTATTATTTATTAAATTATCACAAATTAATTAAATAACTCAACTAGTTATTATAATTAACTTAACTTGGTTATATGAGCGGTATCTACGTGTTAACGTGTGTGACCCCATACGCTCACGTATAATCTGAATATATATTTATTTGTGATATGGACATATCTCAACCAACTTGGACATGTCTCAAATAAACATAATAACATTGGTAAGCGTCTAGCAACACGTCAATGCTCCTAGACATACCAGAGTGTAGTTTCGTATAGTCTCAGTTAAATGATTTCAGCATTTTCTATCCCTTTGTTTCCGATACCGTATTAAATATAGATATGGATCAATGTATTTCTATAAGTTAATGATTTAGTTTCTCGTTTCTATGATTGATCAAGATTACCAAATTCATCGAGAAATATCTAGATCTCCTTTGGATGTGGTCACACAAACATCTGATCAATTCTACGAGGGGCCCAGTGGAATCATTCTCCAAAGCTAGTTGAAGGAACAAATTCTATATTGACTGCACGTCTCATTCATGTGATTCACAACACTTCTGAAAATAGTCCTTATAACTACCTTATTCAGAATAGCGTTATACTATAACAAAAAATGTGATCCACACATGCAAGACCTGTTTGCGTCTCAAGTCTAAGGATTAGTAAAGCAAATCATTTACGAATTTCACTTAATGATGCCGATCCATAAAGTGATAATTCGTTAATTAGGGTAGTCCGATATGCAAACTTGTGAATATCATGTGAGTTTGGCGGACATCCTTTAATATTCCAAGAATATTACAAATCACTCAGATTTGTCTTAATTTAACTATATTCTCATTTAGTTAATTGACAATGAACAATTTAGATTAATATAAATTATTCATGGATTTAACATGCAAATATAGGATACAATTAATATTAAATGAAAACAAACATACCAAGTACTTTAATTCATTATTTAAATATTAGTTGTTGAACATCCCTTATCCAAATAACAAACACAGATTTACATGAGACTATTAGCAATACGAAGTCCAAAGCTCTCAGCATGTTGAGTAAGCTTTCCTTTTGGCAAAGCCTTCGTAAACGAATCAGCTAAATTGTCATATGTGTGAACTTTGAGTAGATTGATTTTACCAATTTCTATTTGTTCTCGAACATAGTGATATCTTTGTGGATAGTGTCTGGAGCCAATCTGAACTCCAGGTTCGTAGGCTATAATGATTGCCCCAGAATTGTCACAATACATTTCCATAGGTTCTTTATTTGTGGGAACAACATCCAGCCCATAAATAAACTTCCTAATCCAAACAGCTCTCATCCCAGCTTCCGAAGCAGCTATATACACAGCTTCTGTTGTAGACATTGCAGTAGTTGTTTGCTTTTGTACTTTTCCAATCTACTGCGCCTCCATTCAGAACGAAGACGTTTCCTGTCTGAGCTTTTGCGTCATCACTATCGGTTTGATATCCAGTGACGCAGTAACCTGTAACTCTAAGCTCAGGATTTACACCATAAACAAGCAACATATCTCTAGTAGCTCTTAGATACTTGAGAATATTTTTCACAGCCGTCCAGTGACTTTCACCTTGATTCTGTTGAAATCGGCTTGCAATATTCTGAGCGAACACCACATCAGGTCTAGCGCACCTTAGGCATACATAATGGATCCTACAGCCGAAGCATAAGGAACCCTCCGCATACGCTCCACCTCTTCAGGTGTTGAAGCACTTTGTTTACTATTCAAGTCAAGTCTTTCTTGTATTGGAATATTACCATGCTTGAAATTTTGCATCTTAAACCTTTTTAAGAATTTATCAATGTAAGCACTTTGACTAAGTCTAATTAACCTCCTAGATCTATCTCGATAAATCTAGATTCCAAGAATAAATGCTGTTTCCCCTAAATCTTTCACTGCAAAACACTTTCCAACATAGGATTTTACATCGTGTAACATTGGAATTTGATTCCCCATGATCAATATGTCATCAACATATAAGATAAGGAAAGTAATATTACTCCCACTATCCTTTTTATATACACATGGCTCATTCAGATTTCAAATGAAACCAAACTTCTTGATTTCCTCATCAAATCTTTTATTCCAGCTTCTTGACGCTTGCTTTAATCCATAGATAGATTTTTGAAGCTTGCATACTTTCCTGGGATGCTTAGGATCAACAAAACCCTCAAGTTGTACCATATAAACATCTTCATACATGTAACCATTTAAGAAGGCAGTCTTGGCATCCATTTACCAAATCTCATAGTCATAAAATGATGCTATGGATATGAAAATCCTAATAGCTCTAATGTCTACTATAGAAGAGAGGGTTTCTTCATAGTCAACTCCATAGATTTGAGTATTACCCTTTGCTACAAGATGAAATTTATAGGTGTGTACTTTGCCATCCACGTCGGTCTTCTTCTTGAAGAGCCATTTACTCCCAACGGTTTTAGCATTAGGAGGAAGATCAACCAAGCGCAATGGATTGCATCTCCACATTTATAGCTTCAAGCCATTTATCAGATATATGATCTGATAATGCAGCTTTATAGTTAAGAGTTTCATTAAAATCCCCTGCCATATGCTCCTCAACTTCTACATTTACACATAATCGATCAGGAGCACGATGTGTCCTTTCGGACCTACGAATGGGAATAACATCAACTTGATGTTCGAGACTTTCTGCCTCAACATGATGTTCGCTAGTGTTTTCAGAAGGTGATGTATCTTCTTCTTGAATTTCTTCAAGTTCTACTGCCCTCCCACTTGCTTCTTGAGCAATGAGATTCTTTTCAAAGAATTCTACATATCTGGCAACTTTATTATTGTTTTCAGATGGGAATTAGAAATAGTAACATATTGTTTCCTTTGGGTATCCTACAAAGATACACTTAACAGGTCTTTGTTCAAATTTGTCAGGCGTATCATGCTTCACAAGTGCCTCACAACCCCAGACCTTTAAGTAAGACAAATTAGGAACTCTTCCATACCACAGTTCATGAGGTGTCTTATCAGCCTTCTTGGTTGGAACCATAATGAGTATGCGTACAGCAGACTCTAGAGCATAATCCCAAAAGGATAATGGCAGAGTTGTAAGATTCATCATTGATCGAACCATGTTAAGCAGGGTTCAATTTCTCCTTTCAGACACGCCATTGTGTTGTGGTGTGCATGGAGGAGTAAGCTGTTGGACAATTCCATACGCATTCAGATAATCTTTAAACTCCTGACTTGTATATTCTCCTCCTCGATCTGAGCGAAGAATCTTTATAGTCTTCTCGAGTTGATTTTCTACTTCATTCTTAAATACCTTAAATGTTTCAAAGACTTCGTGTTTATGTTTAAGCAAGTAAATATAATCATAACGACTAAAATCATCAGTAAAGGTTATGAAGTAGCTAGCTCCTTGTCATGACACATGTCTAAATGGACTACAAACATCATTATGGATTAATTCAAGTAGATCAGTAGCCCTTTCCGTTTGATGCGGAGAAGGTTTTCTTGTCATCTTACCAGATATGCAAGATACGCATTTATCAGATGAATCATCAGTTGATTTTAAAAGCCCATCATGCTTCAATTTTTCTATGTGTTTCTTGCTTATGTGTGCAAGACGACAGTGCCAAAGATAGGTGGAGTTGAAGTTATGCTTGACTCTCTTATTGCTAACATTGTATATAGAATTAACATTTGGTTTGAGATTAAACATATCAATTTCATAAATACCATCACACGGAATAGAATTAAAATAAATAACATTATTCTTAGAAATTGAAATTTTATAATCCGTAAAACAATTAACAAAACTATTGTTAACTAAGCGAGAAACTGAAACAACACATCTAGTTAAAGTAGGTGCATAATGACAATTGTCTAAAACAATAACTAAACCCGAAGGTAAAACTAAGTCAAAACTTCCAATAGCTTCTACAGCTGCACGCAGTCCATTTCCAACGTACAGATATAAAGCTCCTTGTTTCATCTTCTTCTCTCCTCTAAGTCCCTGAGTAGTACTACATATGTGAGTTATGTGAGTACCACAACCAGTGTCATATACTCAAGATTTATTAGGGAAAGAAAATAATTCTATAGTGAAGATACCTAAAGTACTGGTAGAACCAGCTTGCTTCTGTTGAAAAAAGTGTCCAAGGTCATAACTAATTTGTAAGACTATTGCTAAAGTGGAGTCCTTTTTGGGTTGCCCTCGATGAACAGTAAGAGAAACAATAAGAGAGATAATATTAATTGGAATTAATATCATAGTTAATTAATTAGATTTTTAATTTATCAAAGTTGATAAATTAATTAGAAGATAAAAGATATTAACGGAAACAAATAAGAAAGTTTAAAAGGCATTAAGCTGGTAACAAGAATGGAATATTCTGGAACCAGAGTTCAACCGCCGGCTAAAGGCTTTAGCCGGCGGCTAAAGGTATTAGGGTTTAAGGCGGTGCGGCACGTGTTTGACTTGGGGTACAATTCAGTTTAGCCGGCGGCTAAAGGCTTTAACTGGCGGCTAAATGGCGAATCCAGAAATCCCACATCGGCAGGAAACCAAAACCTCAAGCCAACCTCTCCCATATAAATAGAGGTCATCCCTAAGCTTTCCAAGTATCCCAGATCCGAATTTAATTTGGTTCTTTATCTCTTTCTCATTCCTAATCCTTGTGAGAGTTTACACGACTTAGAGTCGGGACCCTAGGATTTGGAGTTTCTCTTTGTTCACGGGTTTGAAGCATTAGAGGTATTCTATTTTGGGTACTTGCCATCCGAAGCATGGAAGGTCGAGAAAGGAATCTGCGTGAAGGTTCTGCAAGGTGGTCTGCGCGTGAGAAATTGGTTTTCTCAAAGGTTAGTATTTTTCTCATTTATCTATTTATTTTGTATTATGGCTTTTGTTTATTAAGTCAAGGTTCTTTAGGGTTTAGTTTCCTAGTTGCTCTAGGTTAATTGTTATTTTCCGCTGCGTATATAAATCTAGTTAGGGAATAGAAAACCCAACAGTGGTATCAGAGTCATAGCTTAATAATGTTAGCAATACAAAATGTAGATAAAATGTATTTGGAAATAGAATTGTTTTATTTTGTCCAAATAACTAAATTAAGTATATATGTATAATAGATTTGTATATGTATACAGTTAATTTATTTAATAATCAGACCTTAGTATTTTAATTGTTTAAAATATACGCCCAAATTTTAAAATGTTTTAAAATAGAACCCTGAACCTTAAATCTTTAAGAGAGACCCTGTATATAATATGATTTATATATATGTGTCACTAAGTCTAAATACATCGTCAGTCAATTGATAAATCGGCTCACTTATAGTGAACAAACTATAAGAGAGGTATAAGGCGGGTCGCTTTACTTCTCTAAAGGTGTAGGTTTTTAGTAGGCTTCGCGCTGACCTGCTTCTCCGCTTATTTGTGCGTTCAATGGAGCTACCGAGGACTTTTGATAGGATGATGTCATGATTAAAAGTAAACTTAAAGTACTAAAACAAAATCCCGTTTTAGCTACAGAAAATATGAATAGTATGATAACCCATGAAAACCGCACATTTCTCGTATGAACTGTTAATGGAGAGTGTGGTTAACCGGCACATTAATATGAGGACATATTGAGGGGTGATGTGGGACTCGCGATTCTCGAGCGTACTCGAGCCGGGTACCACGCGGGGTTTGCATGGTTAATTCACCATCTGGTTCATGATCCTCGGCATCCCAGTTATGAATGGTAGATGAGCATAACCGAGATTAACATACCATTGTTAGGTAGACAAAAGTATTTTGTTATTTGATTACGGCGACCCTTTTCATAAAACTGAAAAAATATAGATCCTAGCCTTAATTAGAAATTGGGTAATAATTAAGGAATATTCAGACTAACTAAAATAGTTTTATCTCAAAAATATCTGTTGAAAATGGTATTAATCCTCCTGTTCCCAATTCCGTAAAAAACCTAAACTTCTCACTACTCTCAGTTCTTGGGAGGGAAAGACTTACCTGTTCAAACTGTATGGACGGGTGCTGTAACCCTAGGTTCTCTCTAAGGAACAAGGAGTATGTTCTCGATGAGCTGTGAAACCGTAGGTACGAGAACAAGGAATATGTTCCCGATGAGAATAAGGAGTTTATTCTCGATAAGTAAATTCTCACTATTGATAATAATTCAGCCCAAGAAGAGATTGAAGCTCACCGGAAATATTATGATGTTTGATACTAAGTTTTGGTCAACATAATTCTGTCCGGTCAGCCAGCTGTCTACAAACAGTTTGTAACCTCATGTCAAAAGGTTTTGAATGAGAAAGAGATCTGAATAATGGAACTCCAAAATTACTAAGCAATGGATCAATAAGATTGATGTGCCCTCTAGCTCAGCAGCTCCTGTGTTGTCAATTGGTCATGATGCAAAGGAAAGGAAGAGATCTGGAATAGCTACGAATGGAAAGTCCAATCGTAGGGCTAAGAGAAATATTGATTCTGAAATTGCACCAGCAATGATCCAAAGGAATCAGTGTGTTATACTGCAACACAGAGGAGCACTAGAAGCGTTGCTACCCAAAATATCTGAATGACCTTAAAGACAGTAAGGTTGAAAAGGATTCAGGTATATATATAATCGAACTCCACAATACGTCTAATTCGTGGGTCTTGGATACAGGGTGTGGTACTCACATTTGCACTGTATCATAAGGCCTAAAGGAAAGTAGAAGTTTAAAGCATGGAGAGCTCAACTTAGTCATGGGAAACAAGAGAGTCACGCCTATTGGAAAGTTTAAGCTCATGCTAAAATCCGGAGTTATGATACATTTAAAAATTGCTGTTATTCGTCACAGATGACAAAGAAACATAGTTTCATTACATGCATGTTTCAGGATAATTATCAGTTTTCATTTGAAAATGAGAATGGTGATATAGCTTCTCCTTGCCAAGGCATATATGATAATGTTGAATATGTCAGCAAAGGAATTTAAATGATGGTTCGTCTAAAGAGTTTGACAAATCTAAATTGTGGCAATATCGTCTAAGGCACGTAAACAAGAAAGAATATCGCCCAAACTCCAAAAGTATAGAGTGTTGGAATCATTCGACCTTAAATCGGACGATGTATGAAAATCTTGTTTATTGAGCAAGATGACTAAATCACAATTCACATGTTATATGAAAGAAGTGATGGATTGTTCGACTTGGTATACATGGATGTATGTCGACCATTCTGATGCGCCCTAAAAGATGGAAATAGCTACTACGTTGCTGATTACTTCAGTAGATATGGATATGTTTATCTGATTGAACATAATTCAGACACTTTTGAAAGTTCAAAAGGTGTTAGGGCGTAATATAGAGAACCAAATGGGCAGAAAGATAAAGGTACTCCGATCCGAAAGGGGAGGAGAAGACCTTAGTATCTAGTTTCTTGATCATCTTAGAGACTGTGGAATAGTTTCACAGTTGACTCCTCCTAGAACACCATAGCTGAATGGAGTAGCTGAGAGGAGGAATATAATCTTGTTAGACATGGTTCAATCTATGATGAGTCGAGCAACACTTCTAATAAACTTATGGGGTTAGGTATTCTAGAGAGTCGCACATATCTTAAATCTAGTACTCACCAAGAAAGTTCAAAGATGATTTAAGAGATGTGGAAGAGAAAAGGTTCTTCTCTTGGGCACATCCAGATCTGAGGTTGTGAAGTTATCATTAGACGAGAAACTTAGCACAAACTAGAAGTCAGATCTGAAAAGTATCTTTTCATCGGTAATTCACAAGAGTCATTTAGATAGATTTTTTACAACCACAAGGATAATGTGGTGTTAGTAACTCGAAAAGGAGTGTTCTTTGAGAGAGATATAATATCTAAAGAGGACAGTGGGAGTACGATTGATCTTGAAGAAATTCAAGGATCTACCGATGAAGAACCTATGGTAAACACTGAAACTTAACAAGAAATGGTAACACCTATTGAACTTAATGATATATCCTTTCCCGCTCACAGTTGTAGAATTAGCAAACCTCCTCGGTTCTATTATGGTTTCCATAAAAAAGAAGAGGATGAGATTAGTGATAGTACACTAAGTGAATTAGATGCACCTGCTAACTACAAGGAAGCGATGGCAGGCCCTAAGGCTGCTAAGTGGAAGGAAGCTGTGAAAAGCAAGATTCAGTCTATGTCTAATGTCACACCCCCGATTTCATGATTTGCGGAAGCGATCATTTGGGTGCGACTAATCAATAATCAGAGCACCAAAGTACAAGCAAACGACTCTACATGAGACGTTTATACATTTTACAAAAGTGATACATAGTTTAGGTCATAAGTTTACAACATAATGAGTTCGCATAAATAGATCCCCAAGATTTTAATACATAACCGATTAACAAAAGATAATGCTATAAAATCTTCATATGTTTATAGATGCATGCGACGCATACTAGCTAGCATATCCTGCGGGCCACCCTACTATAGCTGATCACATGAGAATACAACACTAAATGGTCAGCTATAAAGCTGGTGAATCTCACAGGTTTAACATAAAACATGATGTGATCAACATGATTATCCGACGATTTATAACCGAACAATGATTAAACCAATTAAGGTTTCCGTATTAAATATACCGACATTGATATTGCATTGAGCCATGATTCGAGGCCTAACCCAGTTTTCTGCCTCCCGAACGGTGTCAACACCCATAACAACTACTAAAGTACCCGTTTGGAATGGTTGTAGCTAGCAACCCGGACAAGGACGTCACTCCCCAAATAGATCTATTCTTTAGTAATCGCGCCTTATTAAGTTAACGAACCATGCAATGATGTGGCCTTTCCCGAATTAAAACACTCATGCAATAACCGAACAAATCAATACCACAATGATAACCGAAATTTAATTAACCAAGTTAATAACTAATTTAACTAACCGAATAACTGTGATCACGAAAACAATTTGTGTTGCATCTCCCCCGAGTTTAAAATAGTAAAACAGTAAAATGGGGCCGTGAGACTCACCTTTAGGTGCTAGCGTTTCTAAAAGCACTTGTTGTCCAACAGTAACCTCCTAGTGTCCTAAACATGAGAGGTTATATGTATAAGTAAGTGACTAACAAATCGTTCTTAGTTCGTTGTTCAGTTAATTAGTATTTCTCGAGTCGTATTATATGTTGCGTGTAAGTGTATATATATATATATATATATATATATATATATATATATATCTATATACACATACTTATTAGTTGAATATATATATTCATATATATATAAACTTTGTCGTTGTCGTATATATAAATAATAATAATAGTCGACGTTTATATATATCTATATATATATATATAGATATATATAGATATATATAGATATATATATATATATATATATATATATATATATATATATATATATATATATATATATATATATATATAGGGTTGGGTTCAGGTGAGAACAAGGGGATTCCGTGAGAACGGTGAGAACACATCTTAGCCATCCATTTTTTGATCAAAAATCCTGATTTTGGAGGTGGCAATTTTGTAAATACTTTGAAGTTTAATTTTGGAAGGTTCACATCACCTTTGCTCATGTGAAGCTTTTTTTTTTAACTTCACATCATTTTGCTCATGTGAAGTTTTTTTTTTTTTTAAGCTACACATCATTTTGCTCATGTGAATCTTTTTTTTTATTTAGCTTCACATCATTTTGCTCCTGTGAAGCTTTTTTTTTTTAGCTTCACATCATTTTGCTCAAGTGAAACTTCTTTTTTTTTTTTTAGCTTCACATCATATTGGTGAGGTTAAGTTTAACATATATATTTTTTAACATAAGGTTACGATGCTATGAATTTTTATTTTTATAGATTCACATAGTTTTAATGAGATTAAGTAAATATTTTTTTGTTAACATTAGTTTTTGAAAAGATTAATTTTTATACTTATCAATTCACTATTTCGAATATGTTGATTAATAAAAATTAAATAAAACTTCACCATGTTAAAACTATTGTGAAGCAAAAAAAATTAAACTTCTCCTAGCAATCCTTATGTTAACCTTTTAAAATCAAACTTTAAAGTATTTACAAAAAATGCTACCTCCATAATCAGGTTTTTTGATCAAAAAATGGATGGCTAAGATGTGTTCTCACCGTTCTCACGGAATCTCCTTGTTCTCACAGGATCCC
Source organism: Helichrysum umbraculigerum (assembly GCA_949592205.1). Classification (NCBI taxonomy): domain Eukaryota; kingdom Viridiplantae; phylum Streptophyta; class Magnoliopsida; order Asterales; family Asteraceae; genus Helichrysum; species Helichrysum umbraculigerum. The sequence continues at coordinate 6,324,522 of CATIUR010000009.1, read as the reverse complement.
AAGTCTATATATATATATATATATATATATATATATATATATATATATATATATTCATACTCAAAATAAAGTTTGTACCAAACATTTCGCTCTTTCCAAATATACTCCTTTCATATATTAATAAATTGTTATCGTTTCCAAAACATTGTAGTGTCCGTTTGGTTCGTTATAGTGTCACGGCTCGAAAACAGTCAGTTCGAAATTTATACAAGATTTTGCCATGTTTTAGTTTCCAATCTTTCACAAACAATTTATACTAAGTTATAGTAAGTATAATAACGAAAAATGAGTACAAAAAGGGGTTGTTTCCTTACAATGAAAATGAAGAAAATGATAAATATGATGCTGTGATGATGATGATGCTCAAACGATGATGAAGATGATAACGAAGAAGAAGATGAATGTGATGATGATGATTGTTACCGATGTTGTTGTTGATTGTTGATGTTGTTGTTCTTGGAAGAGAAAAGAGAGGGAGCCGAGAGATTAAGGTAGAAGAGATAGATAGATTGTGCGTGTGTGTGTAAATTGAATTATTGGAGTCGGTATATAACCGGCTCCAATAATTGGTTTGGAGGTATCCGTGTACGTGTACCCGATCGTAAAGTAGTATAATATTTCTAAATAATAAATTTCTAAATATATATTCGGAAATATTTTCAATTGAAGTATTTTATAAAAATATTTTTAATGAGATATAAAATTATATCTTTGTTTCACTTTGGTTTGACGGATAGTTTTCAGTGTACAAAATGTGTTTAAACTTTCAACCGAGTAGATAATTATTATTCTCATTAATAATATATTATTTAGAATTGTTTTGTACCAACGTCCGTATTTGAGTTTGCACGTTCTTTCCGATTTGTATGTATGTGATTATTAAATAATCATTTAACATTATATATATATATATATATATATATATATACATTTATATATATATATATATATATATATATATATATATATATATATATATATACATATATATATACATATATATATATATATACATATATATATATATATATATTATCCGAATACTTTAGTTTTGACACGTACCAAGTACGAATGATTACGGTTTAAATTAGCCACTAATTTTGCCCTTTTTGACCGAGTGTCACATTCTCCCCTTGTTAGGAGAATTTCGTCCCAAAATTTAACCGATGCTGAGGTCCGCGTGTTTCTAAGGTCGACTATGTAATATGTCTAATTCTAAGATATCCGACTTATCCGAGTCTTCTCCCCTTGTTAGGCTTAAGCCTACCGATCACAAAAGAAATGAGAGAGAATTCCGATTTCTACCCGACCGTTATGTCTACGTGACAAGGTCGGTCCGCATTAACAAATATTACTATGAATGGACTTAATAGTCCACTGAATTTTGTAAGTCCTACCGTGTTCCTAGAGTTTAGAGTAACTACCGATATCATATTTAATCTATAACCGTTCTACATTAACGAATATAGACTCCCGATACCTAAACTGAATTATATCACCGAAGTGATAACCGAATTATATCACCGAAGTGATACCCAAATTATATCACCGAAGTGATACCCGAATTATATCACCGAAGTGATGTTTGATTATATATTATCCGAATATAATAATCCTAAATAAATAACCGTATATAAATACCAAATATTATAGCACACACTACTACCGATTTATCCGTGAGTAGGAAAACAATTAGTTTCCTCCGAATGAATGATTCCGACAAGATGACCGATTTTGCCGATATATATCAATAATGATATCCGAGTTACCGACCTCAACAGATGTGAGATAAATAGAATGAAGTCCTAGCCGTTGAATTTAAAGTGCAATTATGTATTACACTGCCGCACTCGACTAACTATTGTTTGCTAAACCGATTATACACTACCGTCAAAGAATAGAATAGACATTACACAACAAGGTACGTACCCATGTCAGGGTCTGGTTGAGTGTCCCTAGCATTCAGCATGAAGAACCTTCCTTTAGCAGTGTTATTGTTTTTCAGTTTAGGACAATCACTACGGTAGTGTCCTACGGTGCCACACTCGTAACAAGCTTTCACTCGACAGTCTTTAGCAAGATGACCATAACGCTTGCACTTGTCATAGGGGGTGCCACAAGGCCCGTCATGGTGGCGTTTGCATTTTGAGCAGAAAGGTTTAGTTCCAGTGTACTCCTTCTTGTTCTCAGATCCAGAGGCGTTGACCTTGGTGGTTGTAGGATTTTTGTTTGTTTGGCCTTGGTTGTCAGGGTTTCCGTCAGCTTTTCTTTTGTTATCCTTCCCGTCGTGGACAACCTGTGCCATGAGGCTGTGAGCCATACGAACAGCACTTTGGATAGTCCCCGGTTTGGATGCAGTTACCATCCCTTTGATGCTTGCAGGAAGTCCCCAGATATACCTCTCGACCCTTTTGTATTCAGGATTGACCATAGTTGGACACAAGAGGGCTAGTTGATGAAAGCGAGTAGTGTACCCGGCTATGTCATTGATGTTGATAGAGTGATTCCAGAACTCTGTTTCCAGCTGTTGTATTTCCTCTCTAGGACAATACTCCTCAGTCATCATCTTTTTCAGATCATCCCAAGGTAGTTTGTAAGCAACATCGAGACCCACAGTCTGGGCGTGAGTGTTCCACCAGGTAAGTGCACCTTCCATCAGTGTGCAGATAGAGAACTTGACCTTACAGTCATCCGGGCAGTTACAGATGCGGAAGACGGATTCCATCTTCTCAATCCACTGTAGTAGGCCGATGGCTCCTTCCGTGCCCTTGAAGTTCAAGGGTTTGCAGTTGAGGAAGTCTTTGTAGGAGCAGGGTTTGGTTGGTGGGGTATTGTTCAGAGTATCCTCGCTCTCAGTTTCTTGCTGTCGAGCAGTTAATGCAGCAGCTACTCTCTGAGCGATGAGTTGGTCAACTTCATCTTGACTATACGTTTTACGTCGTGGAGGCATGTTCCTTCAATGAAGATAAGTGACATGTCAGAGTTTGAATCGAAGAAAGTGATTATCATAATCATATGAACACTGAACAAGTGAACCGACGTATGAAATGTCAATTGACAATAAAAGATAACAGGGTTGTAATCAGTTAACATGCGTGTCCAAAAGATTACAAGAGTTGGAGTTTACAAAAGTGCCAGAAATTATCACATCCGGAGGGATATTTGAGAATTTGTTCGTTATCCGACGCGTGACCATCCGTTTGTGGGGTTTGCCGTTTCTGTTCGAATGAACTTGATAGAAATGATAGGAAAAATTTCAGTTCTTAGAGGAATACCGATTTCCAAATGTTAATCATGATAGCGAGTGAAGGGCGATTTGCCGATAATCAATGTGCCGACTACTACGTTGAAATTTCCTAACTCTACCGGGGTAAGTCTATCTCGAAGAGATGACCTTCTAAAGGTAGGGTACATCCCGGTACTATTTTTCCTGATTCGATCAACTTACGACTGGTAAGTCCTATGATGTATTTGTTGTGATAAGGAAGTCGGCTATTACTATTGCGAGTGTATTACCGAGTATGTCAAAGATTATTCGAGGCCTAATCATATATATACAATATATATATAATAGCCTAATCATGTATGTATATACCATATATACATATATATCCTCCTAGTTGTGTCTAGCACAAAACAATTATGAGTCCCGGTTCTCTCGTAGTCAGAGTCAACTAGTGCATTCCTGTTCAATATAACCCCTTTCAGATCTCACATCATCTTTATTTAATTGTACATAGTTAGCTAGGCTATGTTAAATTAAACTCGTATGATGAAATTCCTGAACCAGTTATAACTAATGAGGAATACTGCCTAACGGTCATAGTCTAGGCCCACTAAATGCAACCTAGTTTGCTATAACCTTAGGCTCTGATACCAATCTGTAACACCCTCGATTTCATGATTTGCGGAAGCGGTCATTTGGGTGCGACTAATCAATAATCAGAACACCAAAGTACAAACAAACGACTCTACATGATACGTTTATACATTTTACAAAAGTGATACATAGTTTAGGTCATAAGTTTACAACATAATGAGTTCGCATAAATAGATCCCGAAGATTTTAATACATAACCGATTAACAAAAGATAATGCTATAAAATCTTCATATGTTTATAGATGCATACGACGCGTACTAGCTAGCATATCCTGCGGGCCACCCTACTGTAGCTGATCACCTGAGAATACAACACTAAATGATCAGCTATAAAGCTGGTGAATCTCACAGGTTTAACATAAAACATGATGTGATCAACATGATTATCCGACGATTTATAACCGAACAATGAATAAACCAATTAAGGTTTCCGTATTAAATATACCGACACTAATATTGCATTGAGCCATGATTCAAGGCCTAACCCGATTTTCTGCCTCCCGAATGGTGAACACCCATAACAACTACTATAGTGCCCGTTTGGAATGGTTGTAGCTAGCAACCCGAAAAGGGACGTCACTCCCTAAATAGATATATTCTTTAGTAATCGCGCCTTATTAAGTTAACGAACCATGCAATGATGTGGTCTTTCCCAAATTAAAACGCTCATGCAATAACCGAACAAATCAATACCACAATGATAACCGAAATTTAATTAACCAAGTTAATAACTAATTTAACTAACCGAATAACTGTGATCATGAAAACAATTTGTGTTGCATCTCCCCCGAGTTTAAAATAGTAAAACAGTAAAATGGGGCCGTGAGACTCACCTTTAGGTGCTAGCGTTTCTAAAAGCACTTGTTGTCCAACAGTAACCTCCTAGTGTCCTAAACATGAGAGGTTATATGTATAAGTAAGTGACTAACAAATCGTTCTTAGTTCGTTGTTCAGTTAATTAGTATTTCTCGAGTCGTATCATTTGTTGTGTGTAAGTATATATATATATATATATATATATATATATATATATATATATATATATATATATATATATATACTTATTAGTTGAATATATATATTCGTATATATATAAAATTTGTCGTTGTCGTATATATAAATAATAATAATAGTCGACGTTTATATATATATATATATATATATATATATATATATATATATATATATATATATATATATATATATTCGTACTCAAAATAAAGTTTGTACCAAACATTTCGCTCGTTCCAAATATACTCCTTTTATATATTAATAAATTGTTATAGTTTTCAAAACATTGTAGTGTCCGTTTGGTTCGTTATATTTTGAGTAAAAACTCGTATAAAATAATGCCCTGTGGTCGTGTACATTTTTAGAACCAATTTCGTGTCGTATATTTTTATATCAAATATAACTTTACAAAAATTTTAAGTCGTGTATTCGTTAATATTTTTGTACCATTTATATCGCAAAGTCAGTGGGTTTGGCCAAAAATGCAACACGACCTGTTCGAGTACACAAGCCTAGCCGATCGGCTGGAGGGGGGGGCTTCATACCCGATCGGTCAGGGCTCACGCGGACGGGTCATGCAACACACCCGGACGGGTCGTGAAACACACCCGGACGGGTCACGGATCGAAAACAGTCAGTTTGAAATTTATACAAGATTTTGCCATGTTTTAGTTTCCAATCTTTCACTAACAATTTATACTAAGTTATAGTAAGTATAATAACGAAAAATGAGTACAAAAAGGGGTTGTTTCCTTACAATGAAAATGAAGAAAATGATAAATATGATGTTGTGATGATGATGCTCAGACGATGATGAGGATGATAACGAAGAAGAAGATGAATGTGATGATGATGATGATTGTTACCGATGTTGTTGTTGATTGTTGTTGTTGTTCTTGGAAGAGAAAAGAGAGGGAGCCGAGAGATTGAGGTAGAATAGATAGATAGATTGTGCGTGTGTGTGTAAATTGAATTATTGGAGTCGGTATATAACCGGCTCCAATAATTGGTTTGGAGGTATCCGTGTACGTGTACCTGATCGTGAAGTAGTATAATGTTTCCAATTAATAAATTTTTAAATATATATTCGGAAATATTTTCAATTGAAGTATTTTATAAAAATACTTTTAATGAGATATAAAATTATATCTTTGTTTCACTTTGGTTTGACGGATAGTTTACAGTGTACAAAATGTATTTAAACTTTCAACCAAGTAGATAATTATTATTCTCATTAATAATATATTATTTATAATTGTTTTGTACCAACGTCCGTATTTGAGTTTGTGCGTTCTTTCCTAGTAGAGTGTGTAAGCTTCAGAAGGCCATTTATGGACTTAAACAGGCTTCTTGTAGCTGGAATCTCTGCTTCCATGAGAAAGTCAAACAGTTTAGATTTTCTAGAAGCAAAGATGAGTCCAGCATATGTGTCAAAGTCAGTGGGAGCATTATAGTCTACCTGGTATTATATGTGAATGATATAATACTCATAGGAAATGTAATCCCAACATTACAAGGTGTAAAGAGTTGATTGGGAGAATATTTCGCTGTGAAAGATTTGGAAGATACAATTTATTCTTGTTACAAAGATTTACAGAGATATGTTGAAAACATCTCAAAGGACTTAACCAGGACATGTACTTAGAATGAAATTTTAAAAAGTTTTAAAATGGAGAATTCTAAGAAAGATAATCTACTCTTACATCATGGCATAAAGATTACAAAAGATTAGTGTCCAAAGACTGCATAAGATTGGACTAAATGAGTCGAGTCCTATAGGCTTCGGCTATAGGATCGATCATACATGCCATGAAGTATACAAGACCCGATGTCTCATTTGCTTGGAGCATATTGAGTCGACATCAGCAGAATCCTGGTAAAGGTTATAAAACAGCTGTAAAGAATTGTGACACCCGGTCAAAATAACCCAAAATTAGGGGCCAATTTAAACTTTTAAATCACGTATTATATACGTGTTAACGCTTAAGCATTCAAGTATTATATATATATATGTATATATATAAACCGAAACGATTATTTAAATAATCGCGAATACTCGAATTTAACAAAAAGTAGAAACTCAAAATGAAAGCGAGCGAAAAACATTTTAAATCAAGTATTATTATTAAGTATAATAATTACGTACTCCGTTTGAAATTTAAATACATTGTAGATACAGAAAACTATCCGTATATTTTAAAGTAAAACAAAGATATATTTTAGAATCCACTAAAAGTATTTCTATAAAATACTTCAATGAAAAACATATACGAATTCATTTTTAGGAAATTATCGTATGAAAACATTATACCGCATAACGATCGGGTACGCCAACACGGGTCGGAAATACCCAACCACCTCAATAATTGAGGCCGGTTATAACAACCGACCTCAATTATTTGATACACACACACTCTGTCTCGTTCTCTCACTCTCTCTCAGCGCTCTCTTTCGGTTTTCATATCCAAACAACAATCATCACAGCAACAACATAATCATCATCATCTAGCTACTTCATCTTCATCGTGATCATCTTCATCATCTTCACCACCCGTTTCGTTTTCAAAATCGTAAGAATCGCTCACCGTTTCCTTTTTGTTTCGTGTTTAAAATACGTAGTATAACTTGTATTACCATTGTATTAAGCTATTGTATGCGAAAAATTTGTTAAAACTAAGTTAGATTTGATTTTGTATGTTTTCTGCACGAACAGACCTGCAAAAACGTATGATCCACGCGGCGTGTCCTCTAGAACACGGCGCATCCTTTTAAAAACTCAAAGAACGCGGTGCGTCCTCTAGAACACGGCGCGTTCTTCTTAAACCAAAGTACACGGCGTGTACATGTAGTACACGGCGTGTACTTCATAAAATATATTGGACGCGGCGCGTCCTTATGCACACGGTGCGTTCTTTAAATAACAGTTCCCCCGTCATATTTCATGATCCAACGGATCAATAAACTAGCCCGGTGAATTCTAGCTAAAACAGAACAAATAAATTTCTGAAAACGTCGATGATTTCACAAATCGGGAGGCAAAGATTTAAAGCCTAACCCGATCGGGAGGCAAAGATCGGGTTAGGCTTTGAATCATAGCTCAGTGCAATACAAATGTCATTATCGGTAAATCATTGTTCGGAAACCTTAATTGGTTTAATCATTGGTCGGTAACCCTAATGGGTAAATCATTGTTCGGTTACATTGTTGCTCACTGTTCGGTTTTCATTGTTTAATTATCGTCGGATAATCATGTTGATCACATCAATGTTTATTTAAACCTGTGAGATTCACCAGCTTTATAGCTGACCTTTTAGTGTTGTATTCTCAGGTACTCATCAACAGTAGGAATGGCCTACAGGATAAGCTAGCTATCACGAGTCGCATGCATCCATTTAGACATGAAGATTTTCTTGCATTATATTTTGTATAATGGTTATGTATTAAAATCTTCTGAAATCATTTTGCGAACTCACTACTATGTTTCAAACTTATGACTTAAACTTTGTACTACTTTTGAAAACTTATGTAATGTAATGTATTTTCTACAACGTCTTATTTAGAGTCGTTTGCTTGTACTTTGGTGTTTTGATATTTGATTAGTCATGCCCCAAAACAGTCGCTTCCGCAAAGCATGAAATTGGGGGTGTGACAAGAATATTCTTAAGTATTTGAGAAATACTAAAGACAGATTTTTAGATTATGATGGAGAAGAGAAACTTAGAGTAACGGTTTATATTGTTGTAAGTTTCCAAACAGATAGAGATGATAGTCGTTCACAGTCTGGTTGGGTATTCTTACTGAATGGGGGAACGATAACTTTGAAAAGGTTCAAAGCAAGATACAATAACAGATGTGAATCTGAGTATATTGAAACTTGCAAGACCTTAAAAGAAGTCATAAGGATGAGAAATTTCATTGGTGATCTTGGAGGTGTTCTAATATAACGAATCCCAATGAAATATTATGTGATAACGGAAAGTCCCAAAGCATATTGAAATGAAATAGCATTTTGTTCAAAGGAAGGTAGAAAAGGGATACATGATTGTGATGGACACACGATCAGTAAACATGCTAGGAGCATAGGTTTACGAGATAAAGTTTTAGTTGTTAGTTTGAATTTGAAACATTACAACAATGATGGGAACTAGAATAGGTTTGGTGATAAATAATGGAGATTTATTTATTGGAAGGAGTTCTACCATTTACTATCGTTTATCATTGTGTTTCAGTTTAGCATGTTTAGATACCACTTCCAAAGTAATTAAATTTACTCAAAACTCCTCAGTCGTTCACACTATAGGAAGTATGTGGTGAATTAAGACTGTCATGAAGTGTTAGTAGATTGTCTATGGAGATTAGACATTGCATGGAGATTGCTGCAACACTCATGAGTACTTAATGGGGATTTAAGTATAGGAGAAACCCACTCTCATAGAAGTTACTTCATGGATTGAAATCACGAGTAACTCTGAGATGATAATATCTTATATTCTTAAAATTGAGATATATTGAGTTTCTAGTTATCAAGTATGTTGTACTTTAGTTTATTCAAACGTTGTGCGTAAATGCCACTTATAAAGGATACGCTAGGTATGAAATGATGAGTTGACTAGTACTATGTATGCGAAATTTATTTGTTCCTTTTGCCTAAATGGAAAAGCGATATCTCTGGGCCCTCTGATGATTAAATGTTGACTCATAAAGTGCTTGGCCAAGCCATGACTAAATTGATATGTACAATTCAGTAGTCCCATATAGTCAAATTAATCGAAAATCAGAAAACATAATCTTGAATCTGAAGATTGAGAAAAATCCATGTCCCAGTTTCATACTATATCTGAAACAAAAGATTATTTGATCACTTATCTAAAGGACCGTCGCTGGATATGATCAGAGTTCGGCAGATGCATTGGATGGCACTCTCTACTTAGGATAGAGACTTGGACCAATAGTAGTTGATGACTTGTCCAAGTGGGAGACTGTTGAAAATAGTGTCTAAGGTCATAACTAATTGGTAAGACTATTGCTAAAATGGAGTCCTTTTTGGGTTGCTCTCGACGAACAGTAAGAGAAACAATAAGAGAGATAATATTAATTGGAATTAATATCATAGTTAATTAATTAGATTGTTAATTTATCAAAGTTGATAAATTAATTAGAAGCTAAAAGAAATTAACGGAAACAAATAAGAAAGTTTAAAAGGCATTGAGCTGGTAACAAAAATGGAATATTCTGGAACCAGAGTTCAACCGCCGGCTAAAGGCTTTAGCCGGTGGCTAAAGGTATTAGGGTTTAAGGCGGTGCGACGCGTGTTTGACTTGGGTACAATTCAGTTTAGCCGGCAGCTAAAGGCTTTAACCGGCGGCTAAATGGCGAATCCAGAAATCCCACATCGGCCAGAAACCAATACCCCAAGCCAACCTCTCCCATATAAATAGAGGCCATCCCTAAGATTTCCAACTATCCCAGATCCGAATTTAATTTGGTTCTTTATCTCTTTCTCATTCCTAATCCTTGTGAGAGTTTACACGACTTAGAGTCGGGACCCTAGGATTTGGAGTTTCTCTTGGTTCACGGGTGTGAAGCATTAGAGGTATTCTATTTTAGGTACTTGCCATCCGAAGCATGGAAGGTCGAGCAAGGAATCTACGTGAAGGTTCTGCAAGGTGGTATGCGCGTGAGAAATTGGTTTTCTCAAAGGTTAGTATTTTTCTCATTTATCTATTTATTTTCTATTATCGCTTTCGTTTATTAAGTCAAGGTCCTTTAGGGTTTAGTTTCCTAGTTGCTCTAGATTAATTGTTATTTTCCGCTGCGTATGTTAATCTAGTTAGGGAATAGAAAATCCAACAGCTTCTTCTTCTTATTCATCAATTCAGCAAAGTAGACAGGACAATTCCTTCTCTAGTAACTCACCTCTTTGCAGTGGTGGAAAGTCGCGTCCTTTGCCAGGTGCTCTTTCTTAGCTGGTGGGGGGTTCTTAGGTTTGGGAGCATAAGCAACTTGCTTACCGTTGCCATTACTTTTAGCCTTACCCTTTTTAGCTTGCGGTATTTTTTTTGGATTTTCGGATTCTACCACCTTGAATCACACAAGGATATGAGGTGTAGCAGCCTTCTTTGTTACGCCTTTTTCATACTCAATAAGCATAGCATGTAATTTAGCTATTGTCTACCCTATGTTATGCATATTGTAGTTGAGCAGAAATCCTTCAAAATCCTTCGAGAGGGAATTGAGAATCAAGCCAACTGAAATAACTTAGGGCAAAACATAGTTAAGGCGTTCCAACTAGTACAGATAGCTCTTCATCTTTAGAACATATGAGCTAACGGACTACCCTTCTTCCTGTTTACAAGCATTAAAACGTCTGAATAAGTTTTAACAGTTCGATTCCAGCTTGTTTTTCAAACACGGATTTCAGCTCATTAATCATGTCGTATGGTCCATATGTCTCAAATTGTCATTGAAGTTCGGGAGACATTCTGCCGAGCATAAGACATGCAACTTCATTGTAACGATCGTATTGAGCATTCCATTCTGCCAATTCCTCATTGGTTGCATCACCAGCAGGAGTAGGGGTCATAGGCTGTTCCAAAACATTGAGTTTCTTTTCAACTCGAAGGACAATCCTTAGTTGACGAAACCAATCATTAATGTTTGGTCCAGAAAGTTTTTCTATTTTGAGCATCGATCGAAAAGCCGAATTGTTCAAGTTTTGTGCAGGATTTGCCATCTAAAAAATAGGAAAAAAGTTCAAAATTTAGTATTTTCGATAATACTCCTTTTAAAAAAATTAACTACCCATAGTTTAAACATATAAACAATTAATTTTCGTAAGGCTAAGATCCTAATTGACATATCACCATCACATCAGTTGATCTGCTAGCAATGGTGTATTCAAAAAGGTAAGTGACGAGCAATAATTGTAATACAAGTGCAACTCCTAGATCATTATGGGACTTATTAATGGCACTAAAGAACAAACAAGTAGTGTCATGTAAGTATGTTTCATCCCATCTATGCCTCGGGCTTAAGGATCTCACCAACTTAACTCAATTTAAGTTGTCCAATAAAGAACTGTAAATATTCCACCACCGTCTCATAATGAGTGGTTATTTACCTTGGGTTGCAATTTACCTACGTCTCATATAGACTAAAAAGCAATTGCAAGTGTCCTTAAAATTGGGTGGCATAAAACTTAATTATAAAGGGTATGATCATTTGACATATAACGTGTATATCAAATATGTACGAAGAAGCATGCATACATCTTCGTATCATAGGTTTTAATAAAATACTTTACTCAATTAAGTTATTTTATTATCGTGTGTCAAGATGTCTCTTTTAGTATGCATAGCACGTGTATATAAAATAAAGACATTACACTTTTACCAAAACTCATTATAAACTAGTACATCTTGCAAGTCTCGTCGGGGGAAGCTGAAGCATTATCGGATGTAAGCCGAACCCAATTTTGACACATAAGACTTCGCAAGATGAATGTCTTATAATAAACCTAGTTTCATAAGTTTTAGTCATGTTTATTTATTTTTCAAAAACCTTTACTTTAACATGGTTCATAACAATTAGCAAAAAATAAATAACTAAAACACATAACAATTATCATATCAATTAACACTTAATTTATCGTAATCATGCAAACTACAATTCGATGACAACCTAAGTAAAGGTCAACTAGGGACAATCTTTATATATATATATATATATATATATATAATACTATTAATAAAGCATCTTAGATGTTGAATCTTAAACTCTTAAAAGAAATTAAAATTACAATTTAACCCCTATTAGTCTCATAAATATAATTTGCTAACTTAGGAAAGTTTTCATTACCAGATACAATTCTTTTCATATTTATTATTGTAATTGTAATAACAAGAAGATTATTCTAACAAATTAAAACATTATTATCCACAAAATAGGAACAAAATTTCTTGTAGTACCATAATTCAGTGATGACATGTTTAACGAATATACCGTTACACATGATAAAAAGAAAATTGACTATTACCGCCGCATTGCGCGGGTAATGTACTAGTATATATATATATATATATATATATATACCTAATTAAGACTCCCGCTTGCGTTGAATAAATCCAAGGCAAGTCGGACAATCAACATACATCGAGGAACTCGATTGCGTAAGCCTTACAAAAGTATATATCACATAACACACAAAGCTGTTTAGCGGTTTCAGTCAACTTCAGGCCCTGATTAGACATGGAAAGGAATCTTCCCCAACCTTAGTATTAAACTACAAAGTTGTAGCCAACTGAGTCATGGATCTACCATAAAAATTTGAGGTCCTAACTCTTTACTGTTGATTTGCTACGAATTTTTTAGTAAACTGGTGTCATGCAATCAGCAACTTAAAAATTATATCAAACATACTTATAACAGTTTATTAATCATCGGTTTTACACATATCCTATTAATACTTAATCTAGAAAGATATATCAAATATCAAATATATATATATATATATATATATATATATATATATATATATATATATCCATGAAAAATAAAACGTGCATGTGTTCGTCATTGGTATCCAATTAACAAGTAATTATATAAACGTAAAGTTAAGCTAAAACATGCGAATTTAGCGTTTTTTAGGTCCAATTTACGTTTTTTCCTTTATGTAATTAATTACACAATACAAGGCTTGTGGTGCCACTGTTGGAATTTACACATATTAAACAAGTAATAATTACGAGTAAATGCAGCGGAAAATAGGATCATGTATAACATACAATTAATTAACATAAACACAACGAAACTATCTTGCGTACCTTTTCTTGTTGTGGATTAAACGAGGAACGGATTCAAGATACGAACGAACTGTAGAGTTTTAAAGGAAAAACCCTTTATGGCTTCACACACAACACGTTGATGATCACCACCCGAATGCTAGTTTACATAACCAATTAAGTCTCATTTTTTTTTTCTTGCTTGGCACTTAGGAAATTCGATACCCCTTTGTGGGGTTTGGATGTTGGCCGAACAAAAAAATAGAGAGGAGAAAAGGATCGGTGGCCAAAAGGGTTAAGGTTATTATATATATATATATATATATATATATATATATATATATATATATATATATATATATATAATCCTTTTATAATAATTAATAAATAATAACCTTTTATCACTCCATCCGTCCCAAAATTATTGTCACCCAACAGAAAACACGCAGTTTAATAAAAACATAATCATTACTGCTTTCTCTTTCTTACTTTTTGCAGAATGACAGTTTTACCTTTAACCAATTAATTAATGTTTTCTTAAAAGTGTGTAATAATAATTTCAATTAAGGGTAATATGGTAATCATGACCAAACTTCACAATCTACTTTTGGAAGTGGACAATTAATTTGGGACGTCCGGAAAAGAAAACATGAACTATAATTTTGGGACGGAGGGAGTAATAATTAATTATAAACCCTTTAAGTAATTAGAAATAACAATTTAATCTTAATCACTTTCACCTTGGACGTTATAATTTAATAACATTTATTAAATGATCACAAATTAATTAAATAACTCAACTAGTTATTATAATTAACTTAACTTGGTTATATGAGCGGTATTTATGTGTTAAGGCGTGTGACCCCATAAGCTCACGTATAATCCGGATATATATTTATTTGTGATATGGACATATCCGAACACCAATCACCCTTTTTAATATACAAGTGTACATTATTAATTAATCTTTTTAAACGACAAAGACTAATTTGGACGTATATTCCGGATAGGGGGCCGGGGGCCACTGCTAAGTTGAACGTCTTTTAATAATTGTTTGGTTGATAGTTGACGTGACTAAATTAATCAATGACTCGATAACTAAGATATTATTTGGCAAATAATCATACATGCAATGCATATATATGAAGGGTGATGATATTTCCACCATGAAAATTGATAAATCCACTATAAGTCAATAACTGTGCATCGTTTGTGTGTACATTACAACTTGTTAATGCAATGTTGTGGTGGATTTATCAATTTTCATGGTGGAAATATCACCACCCATATCTGAATATGAAGATACGACACAAAGGCACGTGCTAATTAATTAATTTTTCATCTATATATATATTTAAAAGAAAAACCTTGGACCAATCCCTCCCCTTGATTAGGAGCTAATCATTTATTAATCCACCGTTAGATAAAACAATGACATCATTAGACCTAATAATTGTATTACAAATTACTAAAATGCCCCTTATTCAAATTTAAACACCAATAATCTGTGTGATGTGCGTGCGTATGTTCCTTCAAGCCTATCTCTACAATTATTCATCTTATAGGTAAATTCCAAAATCGATGTTGATTTGTTGCTTCATCAATTCCGATTCGTTCATCATCAACAACAGGTATTCGATTTTGCTTTATTTTAATTTATGCCATTAGGGTTTATAGGATTAAATTGAATAAGGGATTTTGATTCTGTATACAATCTTAAAGGATGTTCTAAAGATGATACGGCTTGAATGAATAGTTCCTCGTCGATTATGATTTGTTGCTTCCATCAATTTCGATTTGTTCATCATCAACACCAGTTATACGATTTTTCATTATTTTGATTTATGAAATTAGGGTTTATAGGATTAATTCTGATAGTGATTTTGATTATGTATACGATCTTTGTTGATTTTCTAAAGATGATACGGCTTAAATTAATTGTGTTTTTGTTTTGTATGATTTTCTTCTAAGTTCTGCTATTTTAATTTTGTTTATATGATATCCCTGTATTGCTATTAAAATCCAGATTTGAATGATCTTTGGATGATCTCTATTATGTAATGTGTTTATGTGTTGTCGTGTTGGTTATCACATAATGCAGTAAACTATATAAGTTTGATTGCAAAGTAACATAATATCACTTGATTAGGGGTTGAAATCTTTTTTATGCACACTAGATGTTTGATTAAATGTTTGAAAGAGAAATTTGATTTACCTTTGATATTTATGAATACTGCGTATGGATTTGCAGTCATGAAGTAAAGAAAGTTGTCCGTCTCTGATTTGCTGTAGCCATCAAATGATAGGTAACCCTTGTGTACATATTCCATAGTATTATCAGTTTATATATCCATCTGTATTTTTATACATCTTCTAGCCATGTGATTGATTGAATCAGCTTTCTTGTCCATGTTCATTGTGTGCTTGCATCTACTGATAATGATTTGCAGTTATTGTGTTGTTAGAGTAAAATTATGTTGACAACTTTTATATAGATTGTATTGTGTGCTTGCACCTTATATTATGGACCAAAACAAGTTCTCATATATTGAAGGTAAACATGGCTAATGATGGACAAGGAAGTGGGAAAAGGTGCAAGCAAATAGTCATGTGAGCCTTAATGAAAGGATTCTCAACTCAGTGGCACAACCATCTGTTGCTGCTTATCCCTGGCATGACTTAGAGATCACTAAAGCTTCTGTCATCCTTAAGTATAATAATGACAAATAGTTAGAAAGATTAAAAAGCTAGCAAGTCATATGATTAAACTTCAATACATATTCTTTAAATTGAACACATTACATGCCTTTAATGGGTCGAAACGACAAAATCCTTTCATAGAAGATTAACGTGTTCAATATGATTACAAAACATGCATTATTAATAATTAATGTCTATTTATTAGTCACTTTAAGAAGTTATATGGCTGGCATTTGGATACGGATATTGCCCCATGTTACCCGTTCAACCTAACTGATAGGTTTCCTTCTTAGTTGAATTGTTTAGCTTACCCATTTGATTACTCTTTTTATTTGTCAGTTTAAGAAGTTATATGGCTAGCATTTGGATACGGATATTGCCCCATGTCACCCGTGTGTTCGATTAAATGCCAAAATGAAAGAAAAGAAACATGAGAGTTCTAATATATTTTTAGCTTGTAGTAAACATGGCATATTTTGATTGTTTGTTTTCTCTTTAGGGAGTACAGCCGCTTATTGTGGGGCTCTTAGGTATTCGACACATGCCCACATCCGCTTAAAGCTGGAAATTTCGAAGAGAAGGTATCTGCTAACATAAACATCCATTGATTGAAGTATACAATTTTGCATCTTTGTTTGATGACATTCTAATTTTGGATACATGTTATCTTTTGTGAAATAGATAAAGGAAGTTGTCCACATCACTACTCGAAGTCAAGCTCTTAATGAAATTTTAAGAGGTGTAAATTTGACTTTAATTGTATACTACCTGCATACATAATAGTTGCATACTACCTGCCTAGTGATGCATTTATGCCTCTGGCTGGCTATCGCCTTATGTAGTTTAACCAAATAAGTAGTCTAATTATATATCTTCCTTGTAGGGATTCACAATTGGGTAAATTATTCTGGAAGCTTAAGCTGAAATTGTGTGTATTTGTATATCAGGCTAATGCTTATGATCGTTGACAATAAACAGTTCTATGAGCAGCAAAATCTGTTGTCAATAAATGAAATCAGAATATTGAATGTTATCCTGATACAGGTACCACACAACCTACCTTTATATGCAAGCATTTAAAGTGGTAGTTTTCTACATTTTAGTTTATTTCGATAGTTGATTATGGTGCAAGGTTCTTTCTCTAGGCTTGGTGACAGATCCTAGGGTTGAACCCTATGGGACTACTGAAAATCACTACAAACACTCCTATAAAGAAGCACCGTGCACCTGATATACAGTATAGGGTTAGTGTCGTGGCTTCTGAACTTCTTTCCTAGGTATGACTTATGAGAATGTATTACATATTGTACTTTTACCTTGATGGGTAAGTCTTACAGATGGCATATTGGGTGGGTATGTCAGCCCGGGATGGGTTAGGTTCAAATGCGCACTCTGATATAGGTTGAATGGAGCCAATTTGCAAGGATGATTAGAAAGGTTGAGTTCAAAACTTCTAATATCTAAGCTTTGATTCTTTTTCACTTACTTCAAAAGTGCTTTAAGGATTAATATTATTACTTGATTATATGGTTTTTATTTTTTGGTTGTAGAGTAAGCTTTTTGTGGCACTTACAGGTGCAACAATATCGACCTCCCGTGGGAAAGCTGATATTCAAGGCCCAAAGGAGTTTAGACTCTTTAGGTGTAAAACTGAACTTTCATTTTATAAGCTTGTAATTTATATATACGTATATTGAAGGGATGAAACCATTTAGAATTGAAAATGATGCTTACAACAATGTCCAATTCAAGCGACCATTTACTTTTTCTAATCATATGGTTCCTTTGACATTTTCTAACGTTCCTATGATCCGGGTTTTGATCGCTACCCAACTTCGGATCACTATGTGTTGTTTGTGGTAGTTCTTGGTCTTTTGACTGTTGTTCATGGTATTCTTTATGATAGACTTTTCACATGTCTGTATTTCTATTTATGTATAAAATAACTTATAAGTTCAGAGTTTTGTAGATACATCAGTCAGAATTATTTGGCTCAAACTACCAGTTTAGTTGCTAGAGAGGTCTTCCTATATCCCTGATGTTTAGTTTTGATTTTCTTATGTACGTTTCACTCAAACTATCAGTTTAGTTCAGAGTTTTTATGTATGTTTAGTTTTGAGTTTTTTCAATGATAGTCTGAGTTCAAGAATGTATCTTTTAAGCTAAAATGTTTTTTATTATCAAAATTCTGTAAGCAGCGGCATGACATTGTTGTGTGTGTATTAAATATTCTTGTCGTGAACCCGGTTTGTTGTTTTGTTACACAGGTCTTGTGATGCCTGTTATTTGAACCATCTTTGGGTCATAAGTAAATTTCAGCTGCTTGGGGACTGCATTTGGCTATTATATATGTACAGGTCGGACATGTTTGCTAACAGGTAAAAGTGGGCAGATCGGGATGGCCTGTTTTTACCCGTAAAAACGTTTTCTGAGACATTAGAATACTCCTTAACATGTTTCTAATACAAAAGTCATGTTCATATTGTGCAAAAGTTCAGTCTTAATAACAGGGGAATGACTTATTTTCTTTATGAATGTATTTAACTAAACATTATGTCGAAATACAATTATGATCAGAGCTATTTGTTGATTCTTTTATTGTTTCAGGTGACATGATTAGCCTCCAGAAAGTTGACCAACTGTTGTGTATCATGTTTATCATCATGTCAATTCCATAAGGGATATCAGTTTGCACGAAACTGCTATAATCAACAACTCCTTAGTTTCAAAGTTTAATCCTATTTTGTTTTGTTGTCGATCTCTTCGTCTTTCATTTAGACAGGTAGTAGACTTGGCATTTTCTATTTGTAAAGAACCTTTCATCCATGTTGCTAAGCAGTTCTGTAATGTTTTCCTTCAGGTAAATTTACTGTTTTTCTACACTTCTAATAGCAATAAGATTTGAAGTTTGAGCATTTCAATTGTTCCTTTGATTATTGATAGTGTAGTTTTGTAATGGAGTGGGTTGCTTAGTGCAAATGAACTATAAAGAACATGACTTTTGTGTCATTAAGTTCAACAACACCACTTTTATGTTTTCCTCAAAACCATCAATACTGAGATTTGTTAAAGAGTTTATTTAAACTACGATCGGATCTTGAGTTGATGTAGACGTTTTGATTTGGCCTAAAACATGGAACCCAGAGGTACAAATTTTTTTACCTTGCTATTAACAAAATTGTAATGTGATATATACTCACGTGATAAAGTTTGAAACTAATTTGTTGATCACCCTGTGCATTATGCTCATTCTGGTCCAATGCACAATAGTTTTTTTCGTAACACATTAACTATGTATTACGCAACCCTTCCCTCCCAAAGTTTCAATTGGAAAAGATAAATATTTTTTAGTTTTTCTTTTACTCTTATAATTATAAGGTCTTCACATGATATTAATTAGTTATTGTGGAATGAGAACGTAAGAGAAAGAATGTCAACGCTTGCTATGTATCTTTAGCCCTTATGGAGTTTCAAAAAAACTGCTTAAAAAGATGACTGACTTTAGAGTAGGTTATATATGTGTCATCATATACTTTCAAAAGCAGGCAAAAGATATATAACAAGTTACATAATTGAATTTGATAAACAAGGTGCTTTATGTTTTCAAAGTTTATGTGGTTAAACCCGGAAGTGGACTGATTAAGTTGTTTGCCACTCACAAAGTTATTGAACCCCACTTAATCCATTCTCGCTCTTTAAAGCATAAATCCTCATTATCTTAAATGCGCAAGTGGTACAAGTTCATAGATAAATAATCGTTAGCATGTTTAATACCTTGTCTCAAAAACCAGGTAAAAGCTAATGGATATTGCAAAAGGTGGTATTATGGGCGTGTCATATAGGATACCTGTTTTTGCTAATCGTGGGTCTAATGGCTATGCTGGATGTAGTCCATTACTCTATTTTTTTTGTATACTTTTTAAATGAGGTGGCACTCGGTTGTAGCAATCATACTTAACGTGTTTATTATAACCCATCTCTTAGCTCTTGACATGGTTCACTTATCATATTCGTTGGACTTGATTTAGTTTGTTATTCTCGTGTTTCTTGACGATAATCCCGATGTGATCATTAGGTGAAAAATAAGGCTACATGGTTTTGAAGAGAGTTAATGTAAACATGCTAGGGAACAACGTACTTGAGAAGTTAAGTGTGGCCGATGTATCACAAATGCATGAGCCAAAAAGGGGAGGAACAATGTCCATCAATATTGTGAGTCAGCAAACAATGGCATCAAGTTTGAATCGTACCAAGTTGACAAGAGTAGTAGCATCAGTTAAAATCTTGAAGGTAACAAAAAGAAATCAGGAAATGTGTTTAAGAGACGGTTAAATAAGATGGATTCATTCTTTCATAGAAGTCCAAAACGACGTAAATGACAAAGATAAACCGAGACACTATAAGAAACGGGTATATGAAGATCGTGATTTTCTTCCTCATCACAATGTTACGGTTCATTTGTAAACCATGTAATTAGATAAATGCATATAGTTCCTCAAATATATTACTCCGGCCATTACAGCAAATTTTCATGATTAATCCCGCGAATCCGCGGGTCTTAAACTAGTTATCATTAGTTAATTAATTACTCCACAACATACATACGAATTAAAAGTTATTTGCTACCTTTAATATAAATCTACTTCATGATTTGGCAATACATATTAGGTTTTGGAGTCTTTATTTAAAACTATAATAATTAATTAAAATCAGTTATTATAATTAAGGTCTTGGTCGTTGTATATGAATTTTTGTAGGGATAATACACAAATAGGTCACTATACTTTACGAAAATATTTATTAGGGTTACTAAACTTAAAAAAATGTTCAATTGGATTATTGTACTTGTAAAAATGTTCAATTAGGTTACCAAACTTCAGACATAGTTGCTATAGTCAAGATGACGCCGTTTACTTAACTTAAAAATGTTTGATTGTGTCACTATTTTTTTAACCAAAATTAAGCAAAATAGACGGGAAGACACCAATCAACAAGTATAGTGATCCAATTAAACATTTTTAAAATTTAGTAATCCGGATGAACATTTTCGTAAAGTATAGTGACCTATTGTGTATTATCCCAATTTTTGTATGTGCTATACTTATTTTTGAGTGATAAATATATGAAAATAGATGCTATTTGTTATGATAGATCCAAAAACACGACATGATGTATGTATGAATGTATGTATGTTGACATAGTAGTATAATTCTTTCTTTTTTAAAAAGGAAAGGAAAACGGTTTTGGTCATTCTTGTCAAGTTTTAGCAAAAGGTTAATTAACGGTATAAAAATAGAAGCTACCAAAAAATTTGATCATAGTGTGTGTTAGTAATTATGCCTAACTCAACGTAACCCAACTTCAACGGGTGATGTGTCGATGTTCTATGCACTAGTATTGGATTTAGACATAAATCTAAACTTAGGAAGTTTAATTTACTGTGCTAGTGAGAATCATACTCACGGTATCATGAGATGGCTTTATGTGCATTAATAATCATATTATAATACGGAGTATCCAGGGGCGGAGCTCGAATGAGCCAGTTACTCCCACAAAAATTTTGAAATTACGTAAAAAAAATTTTTGTTTAAGTATTAATGACAATTTTCACATTTTGCCCCCTCAAAACTACAAGGAATCACAAATATTTCCCCCTCTCTATATAGATATCCTAGCTCCGCCCCTGGGTGTATCCATAAAACATGATAGTGTAAATATCACCGTTAGAAAGTTTTTCATAGTGAAAACTACCTGTGGACCATCGGCACTAGCAATAAACATGGTCCTTCTGTTTGAAAACAAAAAAAAAATCATCAATCAAATAGTCTAATTAAAGGGTTCTTTAATTTGATCTCTTCAATAACCACATGATTCATGACTATGGTGTTGAACAGTCAAAGAAACATGTTTAATAACAGGAACATACGAACAGTAATCTTGAATGTATGCAGATATTATTGGTTCCCATTGAAGAGGAGGGAAATATCTATCAAGCATGAAAGAGCACAATTCTGGTTTTGTTAACATATTGTTAACATATTTTTCAAAAACGTGCTCCAGTGTTAGCAATAAACACTGCACTATCTTAGTGCAATGACAAATAGTGGTTAGTGCAATACTAAATGATGTTGCACTAAACACTATTGCACTAAACACTATTCACATTAAATAATAATTTTTTAATAATTAAAATATATTAATATGATTTATTAATTATAAATTTGTGATTAATATTTTTAAAATTACTAAATATAATGTTTGCTATTATATTTATATAAAAAAAAACATTATAATTCTTATAAATTTTTTATTTATATTTTTGGAATTTTTAAATATAGTAATTGTTATTGTATCTCTAATGATAATTTAAGAGTTATGAAAAAATTTTGGTGTTATATTTTCGAATTGCGTACTTTTAGTTAATTAAAAAGGATTTAGTGTAATGATTTAGTGCAACACATTGGAGCAACTTTTTTTTAGTGTAAGTATATTCTTAAAAGATTCTTTTTTGAACTAAAATAGTGCAATTTAGTTGCACTAAAATAGTGCATACATTGCAGATGCTCTTAATAATGATTCATTGGTTGGAATAGATCCTTAAAAGATCTTTTCTTATAAATTTATAGGGGGTGTTTGGCATAGCTTAAATAAGTACTTATCTGCTTATTTGCTTATTTTGACAGCAGATAAGTAGATCCAGACACCTTTTTGAAAACTTATTATCTGTTTATTTACTAAGGAATAAGTACTTAAAAATAAGTAAGGAGTCACCTACTTATTTTTTAAGCATACAAGTGCTTATAAATAAGCAAATCCAAACTCCACATAATCATATAGACACACTAAAAATATGACACCTATCTTTAATCAGTCGACTTC
Organism: Helichrysum umbraculigerum; assembly: GCA_949592205.1. NCBI lineage: Eukaryota > Viridiplantae > Streptophyta > Magnoliopsida > Asterales > Asteraceae > Helichrysum > Helichrysum umbraculigerum. Next base: position 6,301,272 of record CATIUR010000009.1, on the reverse strand, counting down.
ATTTGTTATTATAGCATTCACATTGCTAGATCTACGTGGGAAAAAAAAAACACTAAACACCAAACATCTGACGAGGCTTTTGCATAATTCACATGGTTGAGGGCCACGTCCCCATCCGGTTTCACACACCACAAAAAACTTTGTGGTGATATTTACCTCGTCATTTTCCTTTTATGTCTCCAATTGACTATTTTATAATATTAGGTGTTAAACATGATGTTGTTTGTTACTATATGGTGGCATAATTTATAGGGAAGTGGTACAATTTGGAAGCAGGGGAAGTGTTGATCTAACCATACATCTCATCAAATCAAATTAAGGTGCACCATATTCTTGTGGTATGCACTTCATGGGAATTTAATGGAAGCATTAAAGTACCAATGAGAATACGCCACGTGTACAAAGAAAACCCATTTACCCCTAAAATAAATTATCTCACAAACGACAAGTCAAAAAATTATGAAAATTGCACCATTAAATTCAGCGTTTTCTCCTCTTCGATTTAAGATCACTCAAGGCATACTTTCGATGAGTTTATTTTTTTCATTTTTTTGTGGATTTTACAAATTATAAACACATATGTTATTATTTTGTTATAAATTAGATTTAGGGTTATGATTAGGGGTTAGTAGGGTTTAGAGTTTAGTAAGGTTTAGTAGGGTTTATGGTTTAGGGTTTAGTAGGGTTTAGGGTTTAGTATGCTTTAGGTTTTAGGATTTATTAAAGCGTTTAGGGTTTAGGGTTCCTAAACCCCAAACCCTAAACCCTAACCCCTAAACCCTAAACGAAACACTAAGTCACTAACACATGTGTTAGTATATGTAAAATCCACCAAAAAACGAAAAAAAAAACTCATCGAAAATATGCCTTCCGGGATCTTAAATCGAATAGGACAAAAAGCTAAATTTTATGGTGCAATTTTCATAATTTTTCGACTTGTCGTTTGTGACATAATTTGTTTTAAGGGTAAAAGGGTAAATGAGTTTTGATTATTATAGAGGTGATCACATGTGTGCATCCCCACACTAATTATTATAGACTTCATGAGATTAGTGGTGGTGATTTACTTCCCCCTTCCTCCATTTTTTACACTTCCCCTAGATTACTACCATATATATATATATATATATATATATATATATATATATATATATATATATATATATATATATATATATATATATAGCGGAAGGATCAAGAGGGAAGCTTCAAGATTGAGGGAAGGAGGGAAGCAAACCTCAACAACTCATTTTTCTCCTCTTCTATATTCATCCACAATACCCATTAAATCAATTTAAAACTAAAATTCCAAATTAAAGCATGAAATTCAAAGATTCAACAATCAAAAACATTATGAATCTTCGAATTCATCAATTGCAATCATAGATATCTTCAATTCGTCATAATTCTAATTCATCAAAAATTATGAATATTAGAGTAACTTTTGGGTTTTTGAGTAAATTTTGATTTGACAATGAAAACAATAAAATTAAAGGAATTTGATTGTACAAAACTTATAAACAAGTAATTAATCAAATTATGATTGTCATTCCAATTAAATTTTAAGATTGAAAAAATTCCAGACCGTTAACATTCATCTGAAAAGCATGTTAATCAAAATTACAACTCAATACTCTTAAACATTCATTTATGATGAATATTAATTTATATATGTTATTTGTAACACCCTTAAATTTCGGGTCGCGGAAGCAGTCGGGTCGGGTGTTACTAAATCAAATATCACAAGCACAAAGATATATAATGAACGACTCTAAATGAGACGTTGAAAATAGTTATACATTTACCAAATAAAACGTTTACAAAGTTAATAGTGGTTTTCGATTACATAAATTGAAATACAAAAGTAAATGCAGTGTTGTCCCAAAGTTTGAAAACATGCGACTCGAGCTAGCATATCTTGTAGTGGTCCTAATCCTGCTGGCCACCTGAGAATACATACTAAAACAGGTCAGCTATAAAGCTGGTGAGTTCACAGAGTATTTAATATGAAATCGTGTGATAATACCATCCGTATTATAAAAAGCGGTTATACACCGTGTGTTTAGATTTAATGACTTTGCAAGGACATTACAAAAGTTATATATCGGGGTGTAGGTTACCCTAACCATATGATTTACTAGATAGTGGAGTTTAGTATGTATCGGCTATTAATCTTTACTTAGAAGTACGGGTTCCTAGAAGTAAGTCACCTGCCCATGTAGGAACCACACCATATGTTGATTAGTTAATAAGTATCCCGAGTCCCAATAATCCAACGGATTATCCCGCAAGTATATAGTTATGAAAGTAGCACTACGTGCATACTTTATGTTCAAGTGCACCACGTGCTTAAACTGGATAAACAATGAAGCACCACGTGCTTAAGGTCAAATGTAGTGAGGCACTCCGTACCTGAGATGCGTAATAGGTATGCATATGTATGAAGCACCACGTGCTTAGCAATGTAGTAATGTATACATCAACATGTATAGGTAATCAGTAGTAGCACCACGTGCCAAGTAGTGGTTCAGCGAACCCGGAAGTAGCACAACGTGCCAAGTAGTGGTTCAGCGAACCCGGAAGTAGCACAACGTGCCCGGAAGTAGCGCAACGCGCCCAGTGATGGCCCTACAGGCTCGGCAGTAGCATAACATGCCTACTGTGTGATCATATGAAGCATTACATGCTTGTTTAACGTTAATGAAGCACTACGTGCTTAATGGTGTAAATAGGGTGTGTACATGTATATATATATATAAGCGAAGCACCGCGTGCTTGTTAGTGTAAGCGTGTGTACATCATCATGTACATGTAATCGTAAGTAGCACCACGTGCCAAGTAGTGGTTCAACGAACCCGGAAGTAGCACAACGTGCCCGGAAGTAGCGCAACGCGCCCAGTGATGGCCCTACAGGCTCGGCAGTAGCATAACATGCCTACTGTGTAATCAGATGAAGCATTACATGCTTGTTTAATCGTTAATGAAGCACTACGTGCTTAACAGTTTATGTATGCATAAATTAGTGTAAGCTATCTACAGATAAACACTACACTCAATTTATGTGCGTTTATTACCCTACGGTAATGTTGAAGGTGTAATCTAACAATCTACACCTATGAGTAAAGTTTAGTGTTCACAATGCATCTAAGTGTGACTAATCACCACCTAGATGATGGGCGTAGCATGTCATGTCTAGATGCGTATAAATGTCACCTAACTATTCGGATTAGTACATAATGCCTAAGTGTGTCATTATATCACTTAGTTGTCGAAAAGTACCTGCAGCACTTAAATGATGGATACTATCAGTCGGTTCTATAAATCGTGACTTGATTAGTAAGTGTGGTCTCTAGGTTGTGTTTCATGAGTAAACTAGCCAAATCTAGTAATACTGAATCGTCGATGTGACGAAGTGTTTAAATGTTGTTCCTTGTATAATTCTAGTTGTTGTCTTGCTAAGGCACACTTAGCTTGCATATGATGTACAGTTGTCTCGAGGGTGTTGGAATCTAATATGTCATTTGCAAACATTTGTAAAGCAGTTGTAAATTCATTTACCAATGAAAAGTAAGTAAATCATGAGTATGTATCTCCCCCGAAATCAGTGAAAACAGTAAAAAGGAGGGGCTATGAACTCACCTGAGGAGCTAGCGTCCTAATGTAACGAGTCGTGTCCAAATATGATCTCCTAGTGTCCTAAACACGAGAGATTTCGTAGGTTTGTAAGTGTGGTTCTTGATTGGGGAAATCGTAATAATAATTCATATTATTATTGGGTTCGAGTTTTCGTATTTAAATTGTCACTTGAAAACGTCTTCCGATACTTAGAAAAATTTGGTTATTTTCTGTTTTCTGCGACATAACATGCGACACAAAAATGTGTCATGCGACACAATCATTGTGTCGCATAGTGCGACACAGAAGCTCTGCGACACAGTGGTTGTGTCGCATAATGCGTGTGATGCTAAATCAATAGCGACATAAGGGTTGTGTCGCATGGAGTCTGCGACACAAGGTACGACACAAGAATACGACATAAGGGTTGTGTCGCATGAGTAATCCATGCGACACAGTATGCGACACAAGGCTTGTGTCGCACTCAAGAACAGCAGCCCAGAAACTTTCGGGTTTCGCGTTTTTCCGGCCAAAATCGCAAATCAAACTCATTTTCAAGCTGAAAAATCGTGGTTTCTTGGTTGTTTAGGTTATAACTAAGTTGTGTAAACATTATTACACCCAAACATTACACTAAAATGATTAAATCTAAAAATTTAGGAATTTCTTACAATTGCGAATCGAGGTCAAACGAGGAAGAAGATGATGATGTTGCCTTTGTAAATGTTGTTCCTCTCTTATTGGTGATTCCGAAAATGTAAAATTCGTGGGTCGATTTGTAATTCCGAAAATTTGTGGTAATTGGGTGGAGAGTGTTTGTGTGTGTAAAATGAAAGGGAATGGGAGAGTGAGGTGGGGTGGAGGTGGGTTTTACCCAATTCCAGATCCCGCTTCGCGGACTGTGGTCTCCAACCACAGTGTCAAATACCCGTGTTTCGTTACCCGTTTGTAAAATAAATAATGTTTTTAAATTTCGTAATATTTATTCGTATAATTAATAATGGTTTCGAGTTGGAACATTTTATAAAAATAAAATGTCTAAGTTTAAGTCGTACGAGTCGTTTTAGTTTTCTAATATATCATTTTTAAATGATACGAAAGTATTTAAGTTTCGTCTAGCTAAATTACGTTTTAAACAAAACGATTTATGTTCTAAAATATATTAATATTTCCCGTGTAAATAACGTTTATTAAAATAATAACACATTATCTAAAAGTAATACGTACTGAATACGATTGTTTAAAGTTTAAAATAGGCGTGAAAATTGGCCTTTTTGACCGGGTGTTACATTCTCCCCCTGTTATGAAAATTTCGTCCCGAAATTTAAAATGATGTCGTGGTCGCGTGGGGTCTGGGGAGCAATGCACGTACGAGAGATTTATCGAGTAGATAGTAGACATATCATGTCTATGACGGAGTTGAGGAGCAGTCAATCCATGACTGTGTCGAAATTTATCGTCGTAGTTACATTCTGACTATATTGCTTGTTCGAGGTATGATTAATTTGTGGTTGTTAGGTAACCGTTTACGTCGTAGTCCATTAAGGACTAGATGGTTGTCACATAGTGACCGTTTTGTGAGTAGTCCTATCAGGACCAAATATCTAGCAGATAATAATTTAACTAGTCTGCTGAAAGCAAACTCTAAGCTTAACTTTGCCCTAAGCGTTTGAATTTTCCAAAATGGTGTGAGGGATGACACCTAGATGTTTAACGAGTTAAAGGATTAAGTTGTTGAGAAAGGACGTAACCTTCCTACTTTAGAGATCCCGCTAGGCGTTGTTGTAAAGTCTCGGGCAGTCTCTTTTGAGGTGTCCTGGGTCTCCGCATTCGAAACAGACCTTCGGGCCGTTCGGGTTTGAGATAGTAGTAGGGACTCTGCAGTTCTTAGTTGGGTGTCCATAGCTTTTGCACCTATTGTATGGCGTGCCACACGCCCTCGTATGATGGCTTTCGCATTTGGGGCAGAAGGGTTTGTTTCCCTTGTATTTCTTTTCTCCGGGTTTGATTATACTGAGTGGTACGGGTTCAGGTCTTAAGGTTAGCTCGTGGCTATTGCTGGGATTTCCATCCCATTTCCTCTTGCTATGGGGATTAGGAGATCGAGGGAGTGTCTCATAGTCGGATTTCATCGCCATTAGTTCATGAGCTAAACGTATGGCTTTTCGGATGGTTGTAGGTGCGGATGAGATGACGTTCCCTCGTATAGGCTCAGGAAGACCTAGAATGTATTTTCTGATACGCGTGGGCTCTGAGTTTACTATGTTTGGGCATAAAGGTGTCAATTGTTGGAATCGAGTGGTGTATGAGGTGATGTCATTCCCTTTTACAGCGAGGTTCCAGAGTTCAACCTCAAGTTGATGTATTTCCTCGTTAGGACAGTACTCCTCCTTGAGCATTTGTTTCAGTTCCTCCCAGGGCATCCTGTAAGCAACTTCGGTGTTCATGGAATGGACTTGGGTGTTCCACCAGGTAAGTGCACCTTCCTCAAAAGTGCAGGTAGAGAGTTTGACCTTGCGGTCGTCAGGGCATTCGCAGAGACAGAATATGGATTCCATTTTCTCAATCCACCTAGTTAAGCCAATAGCTCCTTCGGTTCCAGAGAAGTGTAATGGTTTGCACCTCATAAATTCTTTATAAGTGCAGGGTCTCGTTTGGAGTGGGTTGTTTAGTGTGGCCTCACCGTCTGTTCGTAAATTTCGTGAGAGTAACGCATCGGTCACTCCTTGAGCAATGTATCGGGCGAGTTCAGCTTCGTCGAAAGTCAGTTGCCTTGAAGACATGTTCCTTTAAGAAAGGCAAACGGGTGTAAGTTGTCGTGATAGTGTTGATTTCTCCAAGTATTTTATCAAAGTGAGATAGGATCCATGAATCATTTAAGGTGTTCGTTGGAAAGTCCTCGGACTTTAGAGTTTTAGATGTGTAGTCGTATTAACGGCTCCGTTGTATTTTATTTGTAATCAATCGAGTTCATGCTGCTGTCGTAGTCTAACAGACTATATAATGTAGTACTAAGGTACTATAGATGTAATCCTAATGAATTAGACTGCACTCATCGTATGAGGCATCACATGCCTTAGTAGTCGTGGTGTGGCACTTCGTGCCTAGTAAGGTAGTCACGTATGCGTATAAATGTACAAATGCTTATGGCGAGTGTTCCTACATAAAGCAATCAAGTGGGACACCTCGTGTCCAGTAGAGCAGTCATATATGCATATATGGTGTACACGTAACTATACAAGTATACGTGCATAGTAAAAGTCAGTGGTGGCACCTCGTGCCCAATTAAGTAAATGTATATGTATATATGTAAGTCGTACATGTAACTATAACGAGTCTACATGTATAATTGAAGTAGCACCTAATGCTATAATGCAGTGCTATCAGCACAGTAATTGAAATACTAATGTTTTGTAATTGTAGTACCAAAGTACCATGAAACGCAGCACCACATGCTGTAATGAAGTGCCCGCGGCATTTATATTGTAGTACCCATGTACTATGAGTGTGGCATCAACATGCCATGATTGTAGTATCGACGTACTGTGAAGGTTGCACTAACGTGCTCAAGTTGTGGTATCAACATACCTTGAAATCGTAGCACTACGTGCCATGTATTGTTTGATTGTAGCCCCAAGGCCAAAATGTGTTGTAATTATGTGATTTCCCAAATGTAGCACAAAGGCTAGAATGTGAGTGCCCAAAGCACTGAGGTGTTGAATTAATTGATCTAAATGATCAAGTTGTGATTGAGATAATTAATTTGTTGTGGACTTAGTCAACACTAATCCAATCGTGACCAGTATGGTCAAAGTCTAGAGATTCGATTAGTTTTAGCATGTGTGGTTTTCCATTCCAATAAATAACGTTTGTACCTCCTCCCCGAGGTTCAGCGATAAAAGTGTCGAGTCGCGATGGTGAGGAAGACGGCGATATGCCTCTTCGCGAGTATGTCTTGGTTCAGCGGAATTAATTGTATATATATACTCGATATATATATAAGTATGTAATAGTAGTACACGTGTAAGGCCTATTCATATATACCTACAGTGCATATAATAGCCTAGGGTGTCTAGCACATAACAATCAGAGTCAACTACGCATTCCTGTTTCAGTATAACCCCTTTCAGACCTTACATCATCTTTATTTAATTGTACATAGTTAGCTACGCTATGTTAAATTAAACTCGTATGATGTAATTCCTGAACCAGTCATACCTAATGGGGAATACAGCCTAACGGTCATAGTCTAGGCCCACTAAATGCAACCTAGTTCACTACAACCTTAGGCTCTGATACCAATCTGTAACACCCTCAAATTTCGGGTCGCGGAAGCAGTCGGGTCGGGTGTTACTAAATCAAATATCACAAGCACAAAGATATATAATGAACGACTCTAAATGAGAAGTTGAAAATAGTTATACATTTACCAAATAAAACGTTTACAAAGTTAATAGTGGTTTTCGATTACATAAATTGAAATACAAAAGTAAATGCAGTGTTGTCCCAAAGTTTGAAAACATGCGACTCGAGCTAGCATATCTTGTAGTGGTCCTAATCCTGCTGGCCACCTGAGAATACATACTAAAACAGGTCAGCTATAAAGCTGGTGAGTTCACAGAGTATTTAATATGAAATCGTGTGATAATACCATCCGTATTATAAAAAGCGGTTATACACCGTGTGTTTAGATTTAATGACTTTGCAAGGACATTACAAAAGTTATATATCGGGGTGTAGGTTACCCTAACCATATGATTTACTAGATAGTGGAGTTTAGTATGTATCGGCTATTAATCTTTACTTAGAAGTACGGGTTCCTAGAAGTAAGTCACCTGCCCATGTAGGAACCACACCATATGTTGATTAGTTAATAAGTATCCCGAGTCCCAATAATCCAACGGATTATCCCGCAAGTATATAGTTATGAAAGTAGCACGACGTGCATACTTTATGTTCAAGTGCACCACGTGCTTAAACTGGATAAACAATGAAGCACCACGTGCTTAAGGTCAAATGTAGTGAGGCACTCCGTACCTGAGATGCGTAATAGGTATGCATATGTATGAAGCACCACGTGCTTAGCAATGTAGTAATGTATACATCAACATGTATAGGTAATCAGTAGTAGCACCACGTGCCAAGTAGTGGTTCAGCGAACCCGGAAGTAGCACAACGTGCCAAGTAGTGGTTCAGCGAACCCGGAAGTAGCACAACGTGCCCGGAAGTAGCGCAACGCGCCCAGTGATGGCCCTACAGGCTCGGCAGTAGCATAACATGCCTACTGTGTGATCATATGAAGCATTACATGCTTGTTTAACGTTAATGAAGCACTACGTGCTTAATGGTGTAAATAGGGTGTGTACATGTATATATATATATAAGCGAAGCACCGCGTGCTTGTTAGTGTAAGCGTGTGTACATCATCATGTACATGTAATCGTAAGTAGCACCACGTGCCAAGTAGTGGTTCAACGAACCCGGAAGTAGCACAACGTGCCCGGAAGTAGCGCAACGCGCCCAGTGATGGCCCTACAGGCTCGGCAGTAGCATAACATGCCTACTGTGTAATCAGATGAAGCATTACATGCTTGTTTAATCGTTAATGAAGCACTACGTGCTTAACAGTTTATGTATGCATAAATTAGTGTAAGCTATCTACAGATAAACACTACACTCAATTTATGTGCGTTTATTACCCTACGGTAATGTTGAAGGTGTAATCTAACAATCTACACCTATGAGTAAAGTTTAGTGTTCACAATGCATCTAAGTGTGACTAATCACCACCTAGATGATGGGCGTAGCATGTCATGTCTAGATGCGTATAAATGTCACCTAACTATTCGGATTAGTACATAATGCCTAAGTGTGTCATTATATCACTTAGTTGTCGAAAAGTACCTGCAGCACTTAAATGATGGATACTATCAGTCGGTTCTATAAATCGTGACTTGATTAGTAAGTGTGGTCTCTAGGTTGTGTTTTGTGACACCCCCAATTTTGTTGTTTGCGGAAGCTCGATTTGGGTGTCACTAATCAATATACAAAGCACATAAGATATAATGAACGACCACTATATGCGTCGTTTTAAACTTGTATTAATAAAATAAACGTTTACATCAAAATAATGTTACATTAGCTCGGTTCCTGAAATTGAGAGATTACATGGCATAATTACTTTTACAAAATATAATAATGCAATCAAATCTCTAGATGTATGTATGCTGACTCGAGCTAATAGTCCCTCCCTGTGCAGTCCACCTACTGCTGGGTACCTGTGATATATACTAAAATGGGTCAGCGAAAACGCTGGTGAGCTCACAGGTTTGTATGTCAATGTATAGTTGTAAGAACCGCAAGATTTATATTGAATTTAAGATGCAATGAAGCAAAATAAAAGTTATACAATCCATGAGCACATAGTCTGAGCTTAACTTGATTTGTCAGGCCCAATTAAGGAAACCTAACTTGAAATGCCTCCTACGAGTGTCTAATCCACACTCGTCTTCCCAAATGCTAATACATCCGTTTGACCGGTTAGTGCGTGCTAACCCGGATGAGGATTGTCAATCCCATATGATATCATATACTAACATTCACGCTAAAATATTAGAGACTATGCTATAGAGGACTTTAAATTGATTAGCTTGAAACTCATGTAGTATTCGATAGTTTGTACTTGCGTTCTACTTGTAAAACAAAATGAGCAGTAATATCACACCCCTGATAAAAGTATTGAAAATGGGGCCATGAAACTCACCTGAGTCTTGAAGTGTTTAATTTAATAAACTTGAAGTAATTAGCGGTGAATTGATGTCCAAAGACTTGAAACCTGAATGTGTCCACGACACTTGAATTGTTATTAATTGTACCGGTATCTCGAAAGACTACCATTTAAATTGTTTGTTTAACTTGATGTCCAAATTACCCCGATTTGGTTGATTGTATTGTTACAAGTTACTTCGACGTGTTTGATTAAATTGACACAAGTTACAACGACTTGTTTGATCTTTGAAGTATGTATTGAAAACGCGTACGGCCCGTTGGTGATTAATTGTAATAATAGTCTTGATGTTATCACATTGATTTCGAAGCGTTACACTTAGAAACACAAATTCCATTATGTTTGAAAAGTTGTGTCGTATAATTGTTTTGAAGTTGTACAAGTTTGACACTTGGTGAAATATGTGTTTACGGAATCTAAGTACGGGGGTCCGGGGGCAGCGCCCCTGGTTAGCGGGGTCCAAGGGGCGGCAGCCCCTGGCGGGGTCCAAGGGGCAGAGCCCCTGGCTGGGGTCGAGCTGCCAGGTCAGCTTGGAAAATTTTTATTTCTACTATATTGCTTTAAGGAAAAACGCATCTGGACTTGAATTTGGGTGAAATCAAGTGATAAAATTTTGGTCTCGACACTTAGTAAAAAGTTGTAAATATTCTGTTTTATGCGTCACTTATAGCGACACTCATGGGTTTAGGCGACACTTAGGAAGTGTCGCATGAAATGACTGATTCTGAATAATAGCGTCACTTGTGCAAGTGACGCATAGAGTGCGACACTTGAGGAAGTGTCGGTTGTAAGTGTCGGTATAAAGGTCATGAGTCACTAAGGTGAGTGACGGGTGAAATCAGGTTTGATTGTAGGCGTCACTTAGGCAAGTGACGCTATAAGTGTCGGTCATTAGTGACGGGTATTGAAAATGCGTCACTTAGGTAGTGACGGAAAAAGAGGGTTTTATGCGGCACTTAGGCAAGTGACGCAAAAATTTGGGCTTTTAGCGACACTCAATGCGTCACTTAAGTGACGCACGAAGTGACGCTATACTGCATGCTTCGTTGCGACACTTAAAGCTGTTGACGGGTTTTTGAGCCAAAAACGAGTTTTCCGGCCATAGTTTGGTCCGATTCTTTTACCCAACCCATATGTGGACATTTTAAACATATATAAACAACTTTTATGTAAAAATGAGTGAAATCGGAGAGTTTCGGGTTTTTGTCGGAAACTTACGCGGTGTCGAAATGAAAATCCGGAAAGATGAGGTTGTAGATCGTTGCGAGGTGATTCTTTTTCTCCAAAAGCTTCGAGATTTCGGCGGCGTTTGGTGGTGTAATTTGGTGTTTTAGTGTGATGAAAATGGTGGGTTTTTGGAGAGAAAATTTGAGAAAGAGAGAGAAGAGAAAAGTGAGAAATGAAAAATGGGGAGTGGGTTTCCCCCATTTTGGGCAGATTTTGGTGGGGTCCACGGTTGTGGGCTTCACCAATTTTTGTTCCCTGCGTTCGCGCTCCGTGTGGTATTCGTTTTTCTCGGTCGTTTAAACGTTAAATATTAATTTTATTCGTTTAAATTTAAGTTTTAAAATACGAATTATTATCCAATATTTTTGTCAAAGTATTTTACCAAATACTTAATAGTTGCGTTATAAAATGTAACATTAACTTGTTTTGTTTGTTTGTGCGTTTATTATTTTAATCGCGTGACCATTGATTGTATGATTCAAAATGAATACGAAATATTATAAATATAATACCTTGGATATAATTGTGTTATTAAATAACGTTTATATTATTTAATTAAATTGTTCACCAACATCCGTAATTAATTGAACCGAATTACATTCGATTTGAACCTTGTACGATTTAATCAGATCGCATACTTGTATATATATTCAACAATATATATTAATTGATACATCAATTAGCCTAACCCAGACTAATTACATGTATTAACACTTGATTAGGCACTAATGTCTAGTCCTAATTTGACGGGTGTCACATTCTCCCCCTGTTAAGAGAATTTCGTCCCGAAATTTAGCTTGAAGCCGGGTTTGATGTGGAGTCAGTGAATAACTGTGGATACTTGAGTCGCATCTGGTCCTCCCGTTCCCAGGTGAATTCCGGGCCACGCCGCGAATTCCACTTAACCTTGACGATGGGAATACGACTTTGTTTGAGTTGTTTGACCTCGCGGTCCATGATTTTGGCGGGTTCTTCAACGAAGTGAAGCTTGTCGTCAACTCGAATTTCATCGAGTGGGATGATAAGTGTCTCATCAGACAGACACTTCTTTAAGTTTGAAATGTGGAAGGTAGGATGCACGCTGCTAAGCTCGGCCGGCAGCTGCAATCGATATGCCACTGGACCTATCCTTTCGAGGATCTCAAAAGGTCCGATGTATCTTGGGTTTAGTTTACCGCGTTTGCCGAAACGAATGACACCTTTCCAAGGTGAAACTTTGAGTAGTACTCGATCCCCAACTTGGAACTCGAGTGGTTTGCGTCTCACGTCAGCATAACTTTTCTGACGATCACGTGCGGCTTTGAGTTTGTTTTGAATTCCGACTATTTTCTCGGTTGTTTCGTGAATGATTTCTGGACCCGTGAGTTGGCTGTCCCCAACTTCGGTCCAACAGATAGGTGATCGGCACTTACGACCGTACAGTGCCTCGAATGGTGCAGCCTTAATGCTGGAGTGATAGCTGTTGTTGTACGAAAACTCGCACAATGGTAGATGTTGTTCCCAGTTTACACCGAAGTCAACTACGCAGGCACGTAGCATGTCTTCAAGTGTTTGAATTGTTCGTTCACTTTGGCCGTCAGTTTGAGGATGGTATGCGGTACTCATGTCAAGACGGGTACCCAATGACTTTTGAAGTGATTGCCAAAAGTGAGACGTGAAACGACTATCCCTGTCGGAGATTATCGAGATTGGAACACCGTGTCGAGAAATGATTTCCTTGATGTAAATTTGTGTGAGGCGTTCCATTTTGTCGGTTTCTTTGATTGCCAGGAAGTGAGCAGATTTGGTGAGACGATCGACTATCACCCAAATGGTATCGCAACCGCTCGATGACTTTGGTAGTTTGGTTATGAAATCCATGGCAATTTGTTCCCATTTCCATTCAGGAATGTCGGGCTGTTGAAGTAAACCAGAAGGTTTTTGATACTCGGCTTTGACTTTTGAGCAAGTAAGGCACTTGCTAACATAGATGGCGATCTCGGCCTTCATGTTCGGCCACCAATAGAAATCCTTGATGCCGTGATACATTTTATCGGATCCCGGATGAATAGAGTATTTTGACTTGTGAGCTTCATCCATCACCAAGTCTCGCAGGTTCCCAAAACTAGGCAACCAGATTCGGTTTGAGAAATACCTAATTCCATTAGGCTTGATTTCGAATTGTTTCTCCATGCCTCGCAAGGCTTCGTTTTTGATGTTTTCGAGTTTCAAGGCTTCGAGTTGAGCAGCGAGAATTTGAGTGTTTAGATCATTGTGAATTGTCATACTGAGGGCTCGGACTCGAATTGGTTTGGATCGTTCCTTTCGACTGAGGGCATCGGCAACAACATTTGCCTTCCCCGGATGGTATTTGATTTCGCAGTCGTAATCGGTAAGCAACTCGACCCATCGACGTTGTCTCATGTTGAGATCCTTTTGATCGAATATGTGTTGGAGACTTTTGTGGTCGGTGAAGATTGTGCACTTAGTGCCGTAAAGATAATGTCTCCAGATTTTGAGAGCAAAAACGACTGCTCCAAGTTCCAGGTCATGCGTAGTGTAGTTCTTTTCGTGGATTTTGAGTTGTCGTGAAGCGTAAGCAATGACCTTGTCTCGTTGCATCAACACGCAACCGAGACCTTGATGGGAAGCATCGCAGTATACCACAAAGTCAACGGTGCCTTCGGGTAGGGATAAGATTGGAGCACTGCAAAGCTTTTGTTTCAGAAGTTGAAATGCTGACTCTTGTTTTTCAGCCCAGTCGAACTTCTTGTCTTTCTGAGTCAGTGTCGTGAGTGGCAAGGCTATTTTTGAGAAGTTCTCGATGAATCGTCGATAGTACCCGGCCAGTCCTAAAAACTGCCGTACTTCGGTTGGAGTCGTTGGCGATTGCCAATTTTTGATAGCCTCTATTTTGGATGGGTCGACATGAATTCCCTGACTATCGATAACGTGTCCGAGGAATTGAACGGTTTGTATCCAGAACTCACACTTAGAAAATTTAGCATACAGCTCTTCATGTCTAAGTAGCTCTAGGATGGTTTTAAGATGATGTGCGTGTTCCTGTTCGCTTCGCGAATATATGAGGATGTCGTCAATGAAGACAATGACGAACTTGTCGAGATAGGGCTTGCACACCCGATTCATAAGGTCCATGAATACAGCCGGTGCATTGGTTAGACCGAATGGCATCACCTGAAATTCGTAATGCCCATAACGGGTTCTGAAGGCGGTTTTCGGGATATCGGTGTCGCGAACACGCAATTGATGATAACCTGATCGAAGATCAATCTTGGAATAGAAACTCGACCCTTGAAGTTGGTCAAACAAGTCATCGATTCGAGGAAGTGGATATCGGTTCTTGACGGTCAATTTGTTTAACTCTCGATAGTCGATGCACATTCTGAAAGAACCATCTTTCTTTTTGACGAATAGGACCGGAGCACCCCAAGGTGAGGAACTCGGCCTTATGAAGCCTCTTTCCAGGAGCTCCTGTAACTGGGTGGACAACTCCTGAAGTTCTGATGGAGCTAAACGGTATGGTGCTCGGGCCACAGGTGCAGCACCTGGCACGAGATCGATTGAGAACTCGACCTGTCTGGGTGGTGGTAGACCAGGCAGTTCTTCGGGAAAGACTTCTGGAAAGTCTCGAACGATTGGCACATCCTCAAGTCGCTTCTCCTCCGACTTTTTCTCCAGGATGTGTGCGAGGATTGCTGGGTAACCCTTTCTCAGAAATTTTTGAGTTTTCAAACAAGAGATGATGTTTAGCCTCGTCCTACCGGTCTCCCCTTGTATGACCAAAGTTCTACCGGCAGCGAGAGGGATTCGAACGATCTTGTCGTAGCAAACGATTTCAGCGTGATGTTTGGACAACCAGTCCATACCGATAATGACATCGAAACTTCCTATTTCAACAGGCATAAGGTCAATGGAGAAGGTTTCGTCGGCTAGGGTTAAAGTGCAATTAGGTATCACACTATCGGTTTCTATGAGTTTACCATTTGCAAGTTCTACGGTGTACTTAACATCTAAGGCAACAGGGGTGATGTCAAGTAGTGGATAAAACTCATCAGAAATAAAGCTTCTATCAGCGCCAGTATCAAATAGAACAGAAGCAGTTAAGTTGTTGAGGAGGAACATACCCGTGACCACATTCGGGTCCTGACGGGCATCCCTGGAGTTGAGAACGAATGCTCTTCCCTTGGCATTGTTGTTGTTGTTGCCCTTGTTCTTTCGTTTGGGACATGCATCCTTGAAGTGCCCCATCTCCCCGCATTCATAGCAGGATTTGGGTTGTTGAGTTTTGTTGTTGGAGGTGTTGTTGTTGGATTTGGGGGCTCGGCAGTCTCTAGTCAAATGCCCGTACCTCCTGCAGTTGTTGCAGGGAGTACTGCATGGACCGTCATGGTGGTAGTTACACTTGGAACAGTATGGTCTGTCTCCAGTGTAGCTACGTTTGGTTTCAGTATTGGTGTTGTAAACTTGGATGGTGTTGCTTTTCTTGTTTGGTTGGTTTTGGTGTTCAGAGGATTTTCGCTTGTTGTTGGAGGAGGTATTGGGTGTCTCACGGCTGACAACCAGCGCCATGAGCTCATGTGCTAGCCGGATAGCACTCTCTGTAGTGGTTGGTTTGGACGAAGCGACATTCCCCTGAATGCTCTCAGGGAGGCCGCGGATATATCTCTTGATGCTCTTCTCCTCCGGATCAACTAAACCCGGGCATAACAACGCAAACTGCTGGAATTTGGTGGTATACCCAGCTATGTCAGTTCCCTGCACCGTCAAATGCCAGAACTCTTCCTCTAGACGGTGCAGTTCTTCTTCGGGGCAGTACTTCTCCCTCAACTTCTTCTTCAGCTCGGCCCAAGGTAGCTGATTAGCTATCTCAAGACCAATGGAGTTGGCGTGGGTATTCCACCACGTAAGGGCACCTTCCTGAAAGGTGTATGCAGCGAACTTGACCTTGTTTTCCTCTGTACAGTTGCAGAGGTTGAAAACGGATTCCATCCGTTCTATCCAACGGATTAGTCCAATGGCACCTTCCGTGCCTTTGAAGTAGATTGGTTTGCAGCTGAGAAAATCCTTGTAAGAACAAGGCTTGATGACAGGGGTATTATTGGGAGCTTCACCAGTATTTCGAGAGTTTCTAGGCGAGTCCCGAGCAGCCAAGGCATCGGCCACAGCCCGAGAAACTATAGCATTGATTTCCGCATCACTGTAACTTTTCTTCTTGGGCGGCATGATTCTTCAAGAAAGAAAGAAACAAAAGGTACATAAGAAATTGTACCAGAATGAAAATTACAATAGATGTATATATGTAAAAGCGGTAACATACGACATCACAATGTAAAATCAATAATATAAAGTAATCGAGGGGAATTGTCAATTGATATTACGAGTTCAAAAGATGATAGACAATTCCAAATTACAAGTTCCAAAAGTTATAGGATTAGATGTTTTACAAAAGCACCGGGAATTGTTACATCCGGTTAAATTACATAGGTCCTACAAAAGCATATTAGGGTACAGATTCAGCCTAAGCTAATTCTGACGTAAGTTGAGTTGTGGCAGCAGTGCAGTGAGATGATTCACAGACTCTGCAAGTCTGTTGGCAGTTCGGAGGGCGTCTTCGGTTTCCCTTAGACGTGTCTCGCACTGAAGTAGCCTTGATTGTAGGACAGAGATTTCATTTCGGTTGCCAATCACTTGGTTGTGGACAACCTCCATGGTTTCGATTGTTTCTTCCACTTGATTTTGAAGAGTGTTCACAGTGTTGACGGCGTGCTCGTGATCTTCGGAGACTTGTTCGATTCGTTCCATAGCTGTGAGTCTCCAGATTTCACGAGTTTCTTGGAGTTCGATATCCATAGCGTTAAGTCGTTGTTCGTGGTGATGTACTCTAGCGGTTAAGCCCGGTAGAGTGGGATGAGTTGGATATGGGCTAGCTCGAGGCAACCTGGTGTCCCTCCTAGCTACCCTTGAGTTTCGTGATTCATGTGGATAAGAGCGTGATGAACTTGGTGGTGTGTTTGCCATTCTGAGACAAAGCGTTAGGAAGAATGAGGCCTATATCCATATAATAACTTATATAATATGGCCTAAGATTGTAACGAGGCCTATCTATGTTTAATTAGTATCACATAATAGCCTATTGGGTGTCTAGCACAGACTTGTTTGAGTCCCGGTTCTCTCGAGGTCAGAGTCAACTAGTGTATTCCTGTTCAACATGATCGTTTCAGACCTTACATCATCTTTCCTTAATTGTACATAGTTGATCAGGCTATGTTAAATTAAAGTCGTATGTTGTAATTTCTGAACCAGTCATGCATAATGAGGAAATACTGCCTAACAGTCATAGTCTAGGTCCACTAAATGCAACCTAGTTCACTATAACCTTAGGCTCTGATACCAATCTGTGACACCCCCAATTTTGTTGTTTGCGGAAGCTCGATTTGGGTGTCACTAATCAATATACAAAGCACATAAGATATAATGAACGACCACTATATGCGTCGTTTTAAACTTGTATTAATAAAATAAACGTTTACATCAAAATAATGTTACATTAGCTCGGTTCCTGAAATTGAGAGATTACATGGCATAATTACTTTTACAAAATATAATAATGCAATCAAATCTCTAGATGTATGTATGCTGACTCGAGCTAATAGTCCCTCCCTGTGCAGTCCACCTACTGCTGGGTACCTGTGATATATACTAAAATGGGTCAGCGAAAACGCTGGTGAGCTCACAGGTTTGTATGTCAATGTATAGTTGTAAGAACCGCAAGATTTATATTGAATTTAAGATGCAATGAAGCAAAATAAAAGTTATACAATCCATGAGCACATAGTCTGAGCTTAACTTGATTTGTCAGGCCCAATTAAGGAAACCTAACTTGAAATGCCTCCTACGAGTGTCTAATCCACACTCGTCTTCCCAAATGCTAATACATCCGTTTGACCGGTTAGTGCGTGCTAACCCGGATGAGGATTGTCAATCCCATATGATATCATATACTAACATTCACGCTAAAATATTAGAGACTATGCTATAGAGGACTTTAAATTGATTAGCTTGAAACTCATGTAGTATTCGATAGTTTGTACTTGCGTTCTACTTGTAAAACAAAATGAGCAGTAATATCACACCCCTGATAAAAGTATTGAAAATGGGGCCATGAAACTCACCTGAGTCTTGAAGTGTTTAATTTAATAAACTTGAAGTAATTAGCGGTGAATTGATGTCCAAAGACTTGAAACCTGAATGTGTCCACGACACTTGAATTGTTATTAATTGTACCGGTATCTCGAAAGACTACCATTTAAATTGTTTGTTTAACTTGATGTCCAAATTACCCCGATTTGGTTGATTGTATTGTTACAAGTTACTTCGACGTGTTTGATTAAATTGACACAAGTTACAACGACTTGTTTGATCTTTGAAGTATGTATTGAAAACGCGTACGGCCCGTTGGTGATTAATTGTAATAATAGTCTTGATGTTATCACATTGATTTCGAAGCGTTACACTTAGAAACACAAATTCCATTATGTTTGAAAAGTTGTGTCGTATAATTGTTTTGAAGTTGTACAAGTTTGACACTTGGTGAAATATGTGTTTACGGAATCTAAGTACGGGGGTCCGGGGGCAGCGCCCCTGGTTAGCGGGGTCCAAGGGGCGGCAGCCCCTGGCGGGGTCCAAGGGGCAGAGCCCCTGGCTGGGGTCGAGCTGCCAGGTCAGCTTGGAAAATTTTTATTTCTACTATATTGCTTTAAGGAAAAACGCATCTGGACTTGAATTTGGGTGAAATCAAGTGATAAAATTTTGGTCTCGACACTTAGTAAAAAGTTGTAAATATTCTGTTTTATGCGTCACTTATAGCGACACTCATGGGTTTAGGCGACACTTAGGAAGTGTCGCATGAAATGACTGATTCTGAATAATAGCGTCACTTGTGCAAGTGACGCATAGAGTGCGACACTTGAGGAAGTGTCGGTTGTAAGTGTCGGTATAAAGGTCATGAGTCACTAAGGTGAGTGACGGGTGAAATCAGGTTTGATTGTAGGCGTCACTTAGGCAAGTGACGCTATAAGTGTCGGTCATTAGTGACGGGTATTGAAAATGCGTCACTTAGGTAGTGACGGAAAAAGAGGGTTTTATGCGGCACTTAGGCAAGTGACGCAAAAATTTGGGCTTTTAGCGACACTCAATGCGTCACTTAAGTGACGCACGAAGTGACGCTATACTGCATGCTTCGTTGCGACACTTAAAGCTGTTGACGGGTTTTTGAGCCAAAAACGAGTTTTCCGGCCATAGTTTGGTCCGATTCTTTTACCCAACCCATATGTGGACATTTTAAACATATATAAACAACTTTTATGTAAAAATGAGTGAAATCGGAGAGTTTCGGGTTTTTGTCGGAAACTTACGCGGTGTCGAAATGAAAATCCGGAAAGATGAGGTTGTAGATCGTTGCGAGGTGATTCTTTTTCTCCAAAAGCTTCGAGATTTCGGCGGCGTTTGGTGGTGTAATTTGGTGTTTTAGTGTGATGAAAATGGTGGGTTTTTGGAGAGAAAATTTGAGAAAGAGAGAGAAGAGAAAAGTGAGAAATGAAAAATGGGGAGTGGGTTTCCCCCATTTTGGGCAGATTTTGGTGGGGTCCACGGTTGTGGGCTTCACCAATTTTTGTTCCCTGCGTTCGCGCTCCGTGTGGTATTCGTTTTTCTCGGTCGTTTAAACGTTAAATATTAATTTTATTCGTTTAAATTTAAGTTTTAAAATACGAATTATTATCCAATATTTTTGTCAAAGTATTTTACCAAATACTTAATAGTTGCGTTATAAAATGTAACATTAACTTGTTTTGTTTGTTTGTGCGTTTATTATTTTAATCGCGTGACCATTGATTGTATGATTCAAAATGAATACGAAATATTATAAATATAATACCTTGGATATAATTGTGTTATTAAATAACGTTTATATTATTTAATTAAATTGTTCACCAACATCCGTAATTAATTGAACCGAATTACATTCGATTTGAACCTTGTACGATTTAATCAGATCGCATACTTGTATATATATTCAACAATATATATTAATTGATACATCAATTAGCCTAACCCAGACTAATTACATGTATTAACACTTGATTAGGCACTAATGTCTAGTCCTAATTTGACGGGTGTCACATGTTTCACGAGTAAACTAGCCAAATCTAGTAATACTGAATCGTCGATGTGACGAAGTGTTTAAATGTTGTTCCTTGTATAATTCTAGTTGTTGTCTTGCTAAGGCACACTTAGCTTGCATATGATGTACAGTTGTCTCGAGGGTGTTGGAATCTAATATGTCATTTGCAAACATTTGTAAAGCAGTTGTAAATTCATTTACTAATGAAAAGTAAGTAAATCATGAGTATGTATCTCCCCCGAAATCAGTGAAAACAGTAAAAAGGAGGGGCTATGAACTCACCTGAGGAGCTAGCGTCCTAATGTAACGAGTCGTGTCCAAATATGATCTCCTAGTGTCCTAAACACGAGAGATTTCGTAGGTTTGTAAGTGTGGTTCTTGATTGGGGAAATCGTAATAATAATTCATATTATTATTGGGTTCGAGTTTTCGTATTTAAATTGTCACTTGAAAACGTCTTCCGATACTTAGAAAAATTTGGTTATTTTCTGTTTTCTGCGACATAACATGCGACACAAAAATGTGTCATGCGACACAATCATTGTGTCGCATAGTGCGACACAGAAGCTCTGCGACACAGTGGTTGTGTCGCATAATGCGTGTGATGCTAAATCAATAGCGACATAAGGGTTGTGTCGCATGGAGTCTGCGACACAAGGTACGACACAAGAATACGACATAAGGGTTGTGTCGCATGAGTAATCCATGCGACACAGTATGCGACACAAGGCTTGTGTCGCACTCAAGAACAGCAGCCCAGAAACTTTCGGGTTTCGCGTTTTTCCGGCCAAAATCGCAAATCAAACTCATTTTCAAGCTGAAAAATCGTGGTTTCTTGGTTGTTTAGGTTATAACTAAGTTGTGTAAACATTATTACACCCAAACATTACACTAAAATGATTAAATCTAAAAATTTAGGAATTTCTTACAATTGCGAATCGAGGTCAAACGAGGAAGAAGATGATGATGTTGCCTTTGTAAATGTTGTTCCTCTCTTATTGGTGATTCCGAAAATGTAAAATTCGTGGGTCGATTTGTAATTCCGAAAATTTGTGGTAATTGGGTGGAGAGTGTTTGTGTGTGTAAAATGAAAGGGAATGGGAGAGTGAGGTGGGGTGGAGGTGGGTTTTACCCAATTCCAGATCCCGCTTCGCGGACTGTGGTCTCCAACCACAGTGTCAAATACCCGTGTTTCGTTACCCGTTTGTAAAATAAATAATGTTTTTAAATTTCGTAATATTTATTCGTATAATTAATAATGGTTTCGAGTTGGAACATTTTATAAAAATAAAATGTCTAAGTTTAAGTCGTACGAGTCGTTTTAGTTTTCTAATATATCATTTTTAAATGATACGAAAGTATTTAAGTTTCGTCTAGCTAAATTACGTTTTAAACAAAACGATTTATGTTCTAAAATATATTAATATTTCCCGTGTAAATAACGTTTATTAAAATAATAACACATTATCTAAAAGTAATACGTACTGAATACGATTGTTTAAAGTTTAAAATAGGCGTGAAAATTGGCCTTTTTGACCGGGTGTTACATTCTCCCCCTGTTATGAAAATTTCGTCCCGAAATTTAAAATGATGTCGTGGTCGCGTGGGGTCTGGGGAGCAATGCACGTACGAGAGATTTATCGAGTAGATAGTAGACATATCATGTCTATGACGGAGTTGAGGAGCAGTCAATCCATGACTGTGTCGAAATTTATCGTCGTAGTTACATTCTGACTATATTGCTTGTTCGAGGTATGATTAATTTGTGGTTGTTAGGTAACCGTTTACGTCGTAGTCCATTAAGGACTAGATGGTTGTCACATAGTGACCGTTTTGTGAGTAGTCCTATCAGGACCAAATATCTAGCAGATAATAATTTAACTAGTCTGCTGAAAGCAAACTCTAAGCTTAACTTTGCCCTAAGCGTTTGAATTTTCCAAAATGGTGTGAGGGATGACACCTAGATGTTTAACGAGTTAAAGGATTAAGTTGTTGAGAAAGGACGTAACCTTCCTACTTTAGAGATCCCGCTAGGCGTTGTTGTAAAGTCTCGGGCAGTCTCTTTTGAGGTGTCCTGGGTCTCCGCATTCGAAACAGACCTTCGGGCCGTTCGGGTTTGAGATAGTAGTAGGGACTCTGCAGTTCTTAGTTGGGTGTCCATAGCTTTTGCACCTATTGTATGGCGTGCCACACGCCCTCGTATGATGGCTTTCGCATTTGGGGCAGAAGGGTTTGTTTCCCTTGTATTTCTTTTCTCCGGGTTTGATTATACTGAGTGGTACGGGTTCAGGTCTTAAGGTTAGCTCGTGGCTATTGCTGGGATTTCCATCCCATTTCCTCTTGCTATGGGGATTAGGAGATCGAGGGAGTGTCTCATAGTCGGATTTCATCGCCATTAGTTCATGAGCTAAACGTATGGCTTTTCGGATGGTTGTAGGTGCGGATGAGATGACGTTCCCTCGTATAGGCTCAGGAAGACCTAGAATGTATTTTCTGATACGCGTGGGCTCTGAGTTTACTATGTTTGGGCATAAAGGTGTCAATTGTTGGAATCGAGTGGTGTATGAGGTGATGTCATTCCCTTTTACAGCGAGGTTCCAGAGTTCAACCTCAAGTTGATGTATTTCCTCGTTAGGACAGTACTCCTCCTTGAGCATTTGTTTCAGTTCCTCCCAGGGCATCCTGTAAGCAACTTCGGTGTTCATGGAATGGACTTGGGTGTTCCACCAGGTAAGTGCACCTTCCTCAAAAGTGCAGGTAGAGAGTTTGACCTTGCGGTCGTCAGGGCATTCGCAGAGACAGAATATGGATTCCATTTTCTCAATCCACCTAGTTAAGCCAATAGCTCCTTCGGTTCCAGAGAAGTGTAATGGTTTGCACCTCATAAATTCTTTATAAGTGCAGGGTCTCGTTTGGAGTGGGTTGTTTAGTGTGGCCTCACCGTCTGTTCGTAAATTTCGTGAGAGTAACGCATCGGTCACTCCTTGAGCAATGTATCGGGCGAGTTCAGCTTCGTCGAAAGTCAGTTGCCTTGAAGACATGTTCCTTTAAGAAAGGCAAACGGGTGTAAGTTGTCGTGATAGTGTTGATTTCTCCAAGTATTTTATCAAAGTGAGATAGGATCCATGAATCATTTAAGGTGTTCGTTGGAAAGTCCTCGGACTTTAGAGTTTTAGATGTGTAGTCGTATTAACGGATCCGTTGTATTTTATTTGTAATCAATCGAGTTCATGCTGCTGTCGTAGTCTAACAGACTATATAATGTAGTACTAAGGTACTATAGATGTAATCCTAATGAATTAGACTGCACTCATCGTATGAGGCATCACATGCCTTAGTAGTCGTGGTGTGGCACTTCGTGCCTAGTAAGGTAGTCACGTATGCGTATAAATGTACAAATGCTTATGGCGAGTGTTCCTACATAAAGCAATCAAGTGGGACACCTCGTGTCCAGTAGAGCAGTCATATATGCATATATGGTGTACACGTAACTATACAAGTATACGTGCATAGTAAAAGTCAGTGGTGGCACCTCGTGCCCAATTAAGTAAATGTATATGTATATATGTAAGTCGTACATGTAACTATAACGAGTCTACATGTATAATTGAAGTAGCACCTAATGCTATAATGCAGTGCTATCAGCACAGTAATTGAAATACTAATGTTTTGTAATTGTAGTACCAAAGTACCATGAAACGCAGCACCACATGCTGTAATGAAGTGCCCGCGGCATTTATATTGTAGTACCCATGTACTATGAGTGTGGCATCAACATGCCATGATTGTAGTATCGACGTACTGTGAAGGTTGCACTAACGTGCTCAAGTTGTGGTATCAACATACCTTGAAATCGTAGCACTACGTGCCATGTATTGTTTGATTGTAGCCCCAAGGCCAAAATGTGTTGTAATTATGTGATTTCCCAAATGTAGCACAAAGGCTAGAATGTGAGTGCCCAAAGCACTGAGGTGTTGAATTAATTGATCTAAATGATCAAGTTGTGATTGAGATAATTAATTTGTTGTGGACTTAGTCAACACTAATCCAATCGTGACCAGTATGGTCAAAGTCTAGAGATTCGATTAGTTTTAGCATGTGTGGTTTTCCATTCCAATAAATAACGTTTGTACCTCCTCCCCGAGGTTCAGCGATAAAAGTGTCGAGTCGCGATGGTGAGGAAGACGGCGATATGCCTCTTCGCGAGTATGTCTTGGTTCAGCGGAATTAATTGTATATATATACTCGATATATATATAAGTATGTAATAGTAGTACACGTGTAAGGCCTATTCATATATACCTACAGTACATATAATAGCCTAGGGTGTCTAGCACATAACAATCAGAGTCAACTATGCATTCCTGTTTCAGTATAACCCCTTTCAGACCTTACATCATCTTTATTTAATTGTACATAGTTAGCTACGCTATGTTAAATTAAACTCGTATGATGTAATTCCTGAACCAGTCATACCTAATGGGGAATACAGCCTAACGGTCATAGTCTAGGCCCACTAAATGCAACCTAGTTCACTACAACCTTAGGCTCTGATACCAATCTGTAACACCCTCAAATTTCGGGTCGCGGAAGCAGTCGGGTCGGGTGTTACTAAATCAAATATCACAAGCACAAAGATATATAATGAACGACTCTAAATGAGACGTTGAAAATAGTTATACATTTACCAAATAAAACGTTTACAAAGTTAATAGTGGTTTTCGATTACATAAATTGAAATACAAAAGTAAATGCAGTGTTGTCCCAAAGTTTGAAAACATGCGACTCGAGCTAGCATATCTTGTAGTGGTCCTAATCCTGCTGGCCACCTGAGAATACATACTAAAACAGGTCAGCTATAAAGCTGGTGAGTTCACAGAGTATTTAATATGAAATCGTGTGATAATACCATCCGTATTATAAAAAGCGGTTATACACCGTGTGTTTAGATTTAATGAGTTTGCAAGGACATTACAAAAGTTATATATCGGGGTGTAGGTTACCCTAACCATATGATTTACTAGATAGTGGAGTTTAGTATGTATCGGCTATTAATCTTTACTTAGAAGTACGGGTTCCTAGAAGTAAGTCACCTGCCCATGTAGGAACCACACCATATGTTGATTAGTTAATAAGTATCCCGAGTCCCAATAATCCAACGGATTATCCCGCAAGTATATAGTTATGAAAGTAGCACTACGTGCATACTTTATGTTCAAGTGCACCACGTGCTTAAACTGGATAAACAATGAAGCACCACGTGCTTAAGGTCAAATGTAGTGAGGCACTCCGTACCTGAGATGCGTAATAGGTATGCATATGTATGAAGCACCACGTGCTTAGCAATGTAGTAATGTATACATCAACATGTATAGGTAATCAGTAGTAGCACCACGTGCCAAGTAGTGGTTCAGCGAACCCGGAAGTAGCACAACGTGCCAAGTAGTGGTTCAGCGAACCCGGAAGTAGCACAACGTGCCCGGAAGTAGCGCAACGCGCCCAGTGATGGCCCTACAGGCTCGGCAGTAGCATAACATGCCTACTGTGTGATCATATGAAGCATTACATGCTTGTTTAACGTTAATGAAGCACTACGTGCTTAATGGTGTAAATAGGGTGTGTACATGTATATATATATATAAGCGAAGCACCGCGTGCTTGTTAGTGTAAGCGTGTGTACATCATCATGTACATGTAATCGTAAGTAGCACCACGTGCCAAGTAGTGGTTCAACGAACCCGGAAGTAGCACAACGTGCCCGGAAGTAGCGCAACGCGCCCAGTGATGGCCCTACAGGCTCGGCAGTAGCATAACATGCCTACTGTGTAATCAGATGAAGCATTACATGCTTGTTTAATCGTTAATGAAGCACTACGTGCTTAACAGTTTATGTATGCATAAATTAGTGTAAGCTATCTACAGATAAACACTACACTCAATTTATGTGCGTTTATTACCCTACGGTAATGTTGAAGGTGTAATCTAACAATCTACACCTATGAGTAAAGTTTAGTGTTCACAATGCATCTAAGTGTGACTAATCACCACCTAGATGATGGGCGTAGCATGTCATGTCTAGATGCGTATAAATGTCACCTAACTATTCGGATTAGTACATAATGCCTAAGTGTGTCATTATATCACTTAGTTGTCGAAAAGTACCTGCAGCACTTAAATGATGGATACTATCAGTCGGTTCTATAAATCGTGACTTGATTAGTAAGTGTGGTCTCTAGGTTGTGTTTCACGAGTAAACTAGCCAAATCTAGTAATACTGAATCGTCGATGTGACGAAGTGTTTAAATGTTGTTCCTTGTATAATTCTAGTTGTTGTCTTGCTAAGGCACACTTAGCTTGCATATGATGTACAGTTGTCTCGAGGGTGTTGGAATCTAATATGTCATTTGCAAACATTTGTAAAGCAGTTGTAAATTCATTTACCAATGAAAAGTAAGTAAATCATGAGTATGTATCTCCCCCGAAATCAGTGAAAACAGTAAAAAGGAGGGGCTATGAACTCACCTGAGGAGCTAGCGTCCTAATGTAACGAGTCGTGTCCAAATATGATCTCCTAGTGTCCTAAACACGAGAGATTTCATAGGTTTGTAAGTGTGGTTCTTGATTGGGGAAATCGTAATAATAATTCATATTATTATTGGGTTCGAGTTTTCGTATTTAAATTGTCACTTGAAAACGTCTTCCGATACTTAGAAAAATTTGGTTATTTTCTGTTTTCTGCGACATAACATGCGACACAAAAATGTGTCATGCGACACAATCATTGTGTCGCATAGTGCGACACAGAAGCTCTGCGACACAGTGGTTGTGTCGCATAATGCGTGTGATGCTAAATCAATAGCGACATAAGGGTTGTGTCGCATGGAGTCTGCGACACAAGGTACGACACAAGAATACGACATAAGGGTTGTGTCGCATGAGTAATCCATGCGACACAGTATGCGACACAAGGCTTGTGTCGCACTCAAGAACAGCAGCCCAGAAACTTTCGGGTTTCGCGTTTTTCCGGCCAAAATCGCAAATCAAACTCATTTTCAAGCTGAAAAATCGTGGTTTCTTGGTTGTTTAGGTTATAACTAAGTTGTGTAAACATTATTACACCCAAACATTACACTAAAATGATTAAATCTAAAAATTTAGGAATTTCTTACAATTGCGAATCGAGGTCAAACGAGGAAGAAGATGATGATGTTGCCTTTGTAAATGTTGTTCCTCTCTTATTGGTGATTCCGAAAATGTAAAATTCGTGGGTCGATTTGTAATTCCGAAAATTTGTGGTAATTGGGTGGAGAGTGTTTGTGTGTGTAAAATGAAAGGGAATGGGAGAGTGAGGTGGGGTGGAGGTGGGTTTTACCCAATTCCAGATCCCGCTTCGCGGACTGTGGTCTCCAACCACAGTGTCAAATACCCGTGTTTCGTTACCCGTTTGTAAAATAAATAATGTTTTTAAATTTCGTAATATTTATTCGTATAATTAATAATGGTTTCGAGTTGGAACATTTTATAAAAATAAAATGTCTAAGTTTAAGTCGTACGAGTCGTTTTAGTTTTCTAATATATCATTTTTAAATGATACGAAAGTATTTAAGTTTCGTCTAGCTAAATTACGTTTTAAACAAAACGATTTATGTTCTAAAATATATTAATATTTCCCGTGTAAATAACGTTTATTAAAATAATAACACATTATCTAAAAGTAATACGTACTGAATACGATTGTTTAAAGTTTAAAATAGGCGTGAAAATTGGCCTTTTTGACCGGGTGTTACATTCTCCCCCTGTTATGAAAATTTCGTCCCGAAATTTAAAATGATGTCGTGGTCGCGTGGGGTCTGGGGAGCAATGCACGTACGAGAGATTTATCGAGTAGATAGTAGACATATCATGTCTATGACGGAGTTGAGGAGCAGTCAATCCATGACTGTGTCGAAATTTATCGTCGTAGTTACATTCTGACTATATTGCTTGTTCGAGGTATGATTAATTTGTGGTTGTTAGGTAACCGTTTACGTCGTAGTCCATTAAGGACTAGATGGTTGTCACATAGTGACCGTTTTGTGAGTAGTCCTATCAGGACCAAATATCTAGCAGATAATAATTTAACTAGTCTGCTGAAAGCAAACTCTAAGCTTAACTTTGCCCTAAGCGTTTGAATTTTCCAAAATGGTGTGAGGGATGACACCTAGATGTTTAACGAGTTAAAGGATTAAGTTGTTGAGAAAGGACGTAACCTTCCTACTTTAGAGATCCCGCTAGGCGTTGTTGTAAAGTCTCGGGCAGTCTCTTTTGAGGTGTCCTGGGTCTCCGCATTCGAAACAGACCTTCGGGCCGTTCGGGTTTGAGATAGTAGTAGGGACTCTGCAGTTCTTAGTTGGGTGTCCATAGCTTTTGCACCTATTGTATGGCGTGCCACACGCCCTCGTATGATGGCTTTCGCATTTGGGGCAGAAGGGTTTGTTTCCCTTGTATTTCTTTTCTCCGGGTTTGATTATACTGAGTGGTACGGGTTCAGGTCTTAAGGTTAGCTCGTGGCTATTGCTGGGATTTCCATCCCATTTCCTCTTGCTATGGGGATTAGGAGATCGAGGGAGTGTCTCATAGTCGGATTTCATCGCCATTAGTTCATGAGCTAAACGTATGGCTTTTCGGATGGTTGTAGGTGCGGATGAGATGACGTTCCCTCGTATAGGCTCAGGAAGACCTAGAATGTATTTTCTGATACGCGTGGGCTCTGAGTTTACTATGTTTGGGCATAAAGGTGTCAATTGTTGGAATCGAGTGGTGTATGAGGTGATGTCATTCCCTTTTACAGCGAGGTTCCAGAGTTCAACCTCAAGTTGATGTATTTCCTCGTTAGGACAGTACTCCTCCTTGAGCATTTGTTTCAGTTCCTCCCAGGGCATCCTGTAAGCAACTTCGGTGTTCATGGAATGGACTTGGGTGTTCCACCAGGTAAGTGCACCTTCCTCAAAAGTGCAGGTAGAGAGTTTGACCTTGCGGTCGTCAGGGCATTCGCAGAGACAGAATATGGATTCCATTTTCTCAATCCACCTAGTTAAGCCAATAGCTCCTTCGGTTCCAGAGAAGTGTAATGGTTTGCACCTCATAAATTCTTTATAAGTGCAGGGTCTCGTTTGGAGTGGGTTGTTTAGTGTGGCCTCACCGTCTGTTCATAAATTTCGTGAGAGTAACGCATCGGTCACTCCTTGAGCAATGTATCGGGCGAGTTCAGCTTCGTCGAAAGTCAGTTGCCTTGAAGACATGTTCCTTTAAGAAAGGCAAACGGGTGTAAGTTGTCGTGATAGTGTTGATTTCTCCAAGTATTTTATCAAAGTGAGATAGGATCCATGAATCATTTAAGGTGTTCGTTGGAAAGTCCTCGGACTTTAGAGTTTTAGATGTGTAGTCGTATTAACGGCTCCGTTGTATTTTATTTGTAATCAATCGAGTTCATGCTGCTGTCGTAGTCTAACAGACTATATAATGTAGTACTAAGGTACTATAGATGTAATCCTAATGAATTAGACTGCACTCATCGTATGAGGCATCACATGCCTTAGTAGTCGTGGTGTGGCACTTCGTGCCTAGTAAGGTAGTCACGTATGCGTATAAATGTACAAATGCTTATGGCGAGTGTTCCTACATAAAGCAATCAAGTGGGACACCTCGTGTCCAGTAGAGCAGTCATATATGCATATATGGTGTACACGTAACTATACAAGTATACGTGCATAGTAAAAGTCAGTGGTGGCACCTCGTGCCCAATTAAGTAAATGTATATGTATATATGTAAGTCGTACATGTAACTATAACGAGTCTACATGTATAATTGAAGTAGCACCTAATGCTATAATGCAGTGCTATCAGCACAGTAATTGAAATACTAATGTTTTGTAATTGTAGTACCAAAGTACCATGAAACGCAGCACCACATGCTGTAATGAAGTGCCCGCGGCATTTATATTGTAGTACCCATGTACTATGAGTGTGGCATCAACATGCCATGATTGTAGTATCGACGTACTGTGAAGGTTGCACTAACGTGCTCAAGTTGTGGTATCAACATACCTTGAAATCGTAGCACTACGTGCCATGTATTGTTTGATTGTAGCCCCAAGGCCAAAATGTGTTGTAATTATGTGATTTCCCAAATGTAGCACAAAGGCTAGAATGTGAGTGCCCAAAGCACTGAGGTGTTGAATTAATTGATCTAAATGATCAAGTTGTGATTGAGATAATTAATTTGTTGTGGACTTAGTCAACACTAATCCAATCGTGACCAGTATGGTCAAAGTCTAGAGATTCGATTAGTTTTAGCATGTGTGGTTTTCCATTCCAATAAATAACGTTTGTACCTCCTCCCCGAGGTTCAGCGATAAAAGTGTCGAGTCGCGATGGTGAGGAAGACGGCGATATGCCTCTTCGCGAGTATGTCTTGGTTCAGCGGAATTAATTGTATATATATACTCGATATATATATAAGTATGTAATAGTAGTACACGTGTAAGGCCTATTCATATATACCTACAGTGCATATAATAGCCTAGGGTGTCTAGCACATAACAATCAGAGTCAACTACGCATTCCTGTTTCAGTATAACCCCTTTCAGACCTTACATCATCTTTATTTAATTGTACATAGTTAGCTACGCTATGTTAAATTAAACTCGTATGATGTAATTCCTGAACCAGTCATACCTAATGGGGAATACAGCCTAACGGTCATAGTCTAGGCCCACTAAATGCAACCTAGTTCACTACAACCTTAGGCTCTGATACCAATCTGTAACACCCTCAAATTTCGGGTCGCGGAAGCAGTCGGGTCGGGTGTTACTAAATCAAATATCACAAGCACAAAGATATATAATGAACGACTCTAAATGAGAAGTTGAAAATAGTTATACATTTACCAAATAAAACGTTTACAAAGTTAATAGTGGTTTTCGATTACATAAATTGAAATACAAAAGTAAATGCAGTGTTGTCCCAAAGTTTGAAAACATGCGACTCGAGCTAGCATATCTTGTAGTGGTCCTAATCCTGCTGGCCACCTGAGAATACATACTAAAACAGGTCAGCTATAAAGCTGGTGAGTTCACAGAGTATTTAATATGAAATCGTGTGATAATACCATCCGTATTATAAAAAGCGGTTATACACCGTGTGTTTAGATTTAATGACTTTGCAAGGACATTACAAAAGTTATATATCGGGGTGTAGGTTACCCTAACCATATGATTTACTAGATAGTGGAGTTTAGTATGTATCGGCTATTAATCTTTACTTAGAAGTACGGGTTCCTAGAAGTAAGTCACCTGCCCATGTAGGAACCACACCATATGTTGATTAGTTAATAAGTATCCCGAGTCCCAATAATCCAACGGATTATCCCGCAAGTATATAGTTATGAAAGTAGCACTACGTGCATACTTTATGTTCAAGTGCACCACGTGCTTAAACTGGATAAACAATGAAGCACCACGTGCTTAAGGTCAAATGTAGTGAGGCACTCCGTACCTGAGATGCGTAATAGGTATGCATATGTATGAAGCACCACGTGCTTAGCAATGTAGTAATGTATACATCAACATGTATAGGTAATCAGTAGTAGCACCACGTGCCAAGTAGTGGTTCAGCGAACCCGGAAGTAGCACAACGTGCCAAGTAGTGGTTCAGCGAACCCGGAAGTAGCACAACGTGCCCGGAAGTAGCGCAACGCGCCCAGTGATGGCCCTACAGGCTCGGCAGTAGCATAACATGCCTACTGTGTGATCATATGAAGCATTACATGCTTGTTTAACGTTAATGAAGCACTACGTGCTTAATGGTGTAAATAGGGTGTGTACATGTATATATATATATAAGCGAAGCACCGCGTGCTTGTTAGTGTAAGCGTGTGTACATCATCATGTACATGTAATCGTAAGTAGCACCACGTGCCAAGTAGTGGTTCAACGAACCCGGAAGTAGCACAACGTGCCCGGAAGTAGCGCAACGCGCCCAGTGATGGCCCTACAGGCTCGGCAGTAGCATAACATGCCTACTGTGTAATCAGATGAAGCATTACATGCTTGTTTAATCGTTAATGAAGCACTACGTGCTTAACAGTTTATGTATGCATAAATTAGTGTAAGCTATCTACAGATAAACACTACACTCAATTTATGTGCGTTTATTACCCTACGGTAATGTTGAAGGTGTAATCTAACAATCTACACCTATGAGTAAAGTTTAGTGTTCACAATGCATCTAAGTGTGACTAATCACCACCTAGATGATGGGCGTAGCATGTCATGTCTAGATGCGTATAAATGTCACCTAACTATTCGGATTAGTACATAATGCCTAAGTGTGTCATTATATCACTTAGTTGTCGAAAAGTACCTGCAGCACTTAAATGATGGATACTATCAGTCGGTTCTATAAATCGTGACTTGATTAGTAAGTGTGGTCTCTAGGTTGTGTTTCACGAGTAAACTAGCCAAATCTAGTAATACTGAATCGTCGATGTGACGAAGTGTTTAAATGTTGTTCCTTGTATAATTCTAGTTGTTGTCTTGCTAAGGCACACTTAGCTTGCATATGATGTACAGTTGTCTCGAGGGTGTTGGAATCTAATATGTCATTTGCAAACATTTGTAAAGCAGTTGTAAATTCATTTACCAATGAAAAGTAAGTAAATCATGAGTATGTATCTCCCCCGAAATCAGTGAAAACAGTAAAAAGGAGGGGCTATGAACTCACCTGAGGAGCTAGCGTCCTAATGTAACGAGTCGTGTCCAAATATGATCTCCTAGTGTCCTAAACACGAGAGATTTCGTAGGTTTGTAAGTGTGGTTCTTGATTGGGGAAATCGTAATAATAATTCATATTATTATTGGGTTCGAGTTTTCGTATTTAAATTGTCACTTGAAAACGTCTTCCGATACTTAGAAAAATTTGGTTATTTTCTGTTTTCTGCGACATAACATGCGACACAAAAATGTGTCATGCGACACAATCATTGTGTCGCATAGTGCGACACAGAAGCTCTGCGACACAGTGGTTGTGTCGCATAATGCGTGTGATGCTAAATCAATAGCGACATAAGGGTTGTGTCGCATGGAGTCTGCGACACAAGGTACGACACAAGAATACGACATAAGGGTTGTGTCGCATGAGTAATCCATGCGACACAGTATGCGACACAAGGCTTGTGTCGCACTCAAGAACAGCAGCCCAGAAACTTTCGGGTTTCGCGTTTTTCCGGCCAAAATCGCAAATCAAACTCATTTTCAAGCTGAAAAATCGTGGTTTCTTGGTTGTTTAGGTTATAACTAAGTTGTGTAAACATTATTACACCCAAACATTACACTAAAATGATTAAATCTAAAAATTTAGGAATTTCTTACAATTGCGAATCGAGGTCAAACGAGGAAGAAGATGATGATGTTGCCTTTGTAAATGTTGTTCCTCTCTTATTGGTGATTCCGAAAATGTAAAATTCGTGGGTCGATTTGTAATTCCGAAAATTTGTGGTAATTGGGTGGAGAGTGTTTGTGTGTGTAAAATGAAAGGGAATGGGAGAGTGAGGTGGGGTGGAGGTGGGTTTTACCCAATTCCAGATCCCGCTTCGCGGACTGTGGTCTCCAACCACAGTGTCAAATACCCGTGTTTCGTTACCCGTTTGTAAAATAAATAATGTTTTTAAATTTCGTAATATTTATTCGTATAATTAATAATGGTTTCGAGTTGGAACATTTTATAAAAATAAAATGTCTAAGTTTAAGTCGTACGAGTCGTTTTAGTTTTCTA
Source organism: Helichrysum umbraculigerum (assembly GCA_949592205.1). Classification (NCBI taxonomy): domain Eukaryota; kingdom Viridiplantae; phylum Streptophyta; class Magnoliopsida; order Asterales; family Asteraceae; genus Helichrysum; species Helichrysum umbraculigerum. The sequence goes on along the minus strand of CATIUR010000009.1, from coordinate 6,266,650 downwards.
ATATATCATTTTTAAATGATACGAAAGTATTTAAGTTTCGTCTAGCTAAATTACGTTTTAAACAAAACGATTTATGTTCTAAAATATATTAATATTTCCCGTGTAAATAACGTTTATTAAAATAATAACACATTATCTAAAAGTAATACGTACTGAATACGATTGTTTAAAGTTTAAAATAGGCGTGAAAATTGGCCTTTTTGACCTGGTGTTACATTATTATACATTATTGAATGTGATAACATAACATTCATCGGTGTATAATAATGTATATGCGTTAACATTCATCGTAAATGAATGTTAACGTGCTGAAATATATGATTTTGATTAACATGCTTTTGAAATGCATGTTAACGATCTGGGAGGTGATTTCAAGTTATTTACAAGTTTGCCACCGCATTGACTTTTATGTTGACCAGAATGTGTGGCTAGAAATTGCTTCCCTCCTTCCCCCATTTTTTTACTTCCCTATTGATCTTCCCCCTATATATATATATATATATATATATATATATATATATATATATAAGTGCAAAAAAAGAGGGAAGCGTTATCAAGTCTATAATAATTAGTGTGGGGGTGCACCCATGTGATCACCTCAATAATAATCAAAACTCATTTACCTATTTACCCCCAAAACAAATTATCTAACAAACGACAAGTCGAAAAATTATGAAAATTGAACCATAAAATTCAGCGTTTTCTCCTCTTCGATTTAAGATCCCTCAAAGCATACTTTCGACGAGTTTAATTTTTTTTTCATTTTTTGGTGGGTTTTACATATTACTAACACATGTATTAGTGACTTAGTGATGCATTTAGGGTTTAGGGTTTAGCAAAAGCTCTAACCCCTAAACGCTTTACTATACCCTAAAACCTAAAGCATACTAAACCCAAAATCCTAAACCCTACTAAACCCTAAATCATACTAAACCTTAACCCTAACCCTAAATCTAATTTATAACAAACACTAACATATATGCTTATAATTTTTAAAACCCACTAAAAATCGAAAAAAATAAACTCGTCGAAAGTATGCCTTGAGGGATCTTAAATCGAAGAGGAGAAAACGCTGAATTTTATGGTGCAATTTTTATAATTTTTCGATTTTTCGTTTGTGAGATAAAATTTTTTACGGGTAAATGAGTTTTCTCTGTACATGTGGCGTATTCTCATTGGTACTTCCATGCTTCCTCTAAACGTTCTTTTCGACAAAGTGGTAGAGATAAGCGTAGAAACCGCCCTTCTGAAACACAGACTAGAAGAGTGTGAACAACGCTAAGGGGAATCGGAAGAATATGCCTGTGGATTGGTACATCGACTAGCATTGGTTGAAGCTAACGCCCGACAAGCCAGCAGACTTGCAAATACTGTGGATCGTCTCATTGAAATGATGGAGCAGATTAATCTACGCCGAGACTAGTGTAGTTCTTGTCTTGTAATCTATCTTGTAACCTAGTGACCATCTAAACGCTACCTTAGTAATTCGGTCGGATGTAACAATTCCCGACACCTTTTGTAATACATCCATGGGATGTAACCTTTGAACTCGTATTATCTATCAAATATTCTCGCTGTTTCAATCTATACTAATTGCCATTTTCATATTGATGATATGTATTACCGCTTTTATACATGAGCATCCTTGATAAATACAACTATCTTACAAAATCTCATGTATCTTCGTTTCTTTTATTGAAGAAGCATGCCGCCAAAGACGAGACCATACACCGATGCCCAGCTTACATCACTCATAACTCAGGCCGTGACTGAAGCCCTGGCCCGGAATACTTCACAGAACTCCGGTAGAAACAGCGATACCGCTGAAACCACTACCACCACCAAGCCTTGTTCCTACAAGGACTTTCAGAACTGCAAACCCTTGGGCTTCAAGGGTACTGAAGGAGCCATCGGACTGATCAGATGGTTCGAGAAAATGGAAACTGTTTTTCGCATCAGCAAATGTGCGGAGGACGACAAGGTCAAATTTTCCACCTGTACCCTCGAGGATGATGCCCTCTCTTGGTGGAACTCGTATGCCCAGTCTATGGGTATCGACACTACCTTCTTACTGCCTTGGGAGGAGCTGAAGAATATGCTCACTGCCAAGTATTGCCCAATCGAACAACTCCAAAATCTGGAGGAAGAATTTTGGAACCTAAAGGTGCAGGGAAGTAACATCGATAGATACACCACGAGGTTCAACCAGCTTGCCATCCTTCGCCCCGCAATGGTAAGCACTGAGCCCGATAAAATCAGAAGGTACATCCGCGGCCTTCCGGAACCTGTCCGGGGGAATGTCGCCTCTTCAAATCAAACCACCATTGATGGTGCTATCCGATTGGCCCATGAACTCGTGGCCATGAACGAGGATCCAGAACCACCCACTTCATCCTCAACTCAACACAAACGAAAGTGGTCCGACAACCACAACAACCACCCAAACAAGAAACCCGACACCATCAAAGCCTACAACACCACCACTGACAACAAACGGGGTTACATTGGGAACAAACCTTACTGTTCCAAGTGCAGCCGCCACCATGAAGGTTCTTGTGGTCCCTTTTGCAACAATTGCAAGAGGTACGGCCACCTTACCAAAGATTGTCGATCCCCTACCAACAATTCCAACAACAACGCTGGATCGCCCAAAGTGTGCTTCTAATGTGGGAACCCTGGGCACTCAGGGATGGGTGCCCAAAACTGAAAAACAAGGGCAACAACAACAACCGTAACAACAACAACAGCAACAACAACAACGCAAGAGGTAGAGCCTTCGTACTCAACTCTGGGGACGCCCGTCAAGACCCGAATGTGGTCTCGAGTATGTTCCTCCTCAACAACTTAACTGCATCTATTCTGTTTGATATTGGTGCCGATATGAGCTTTATATCTGATGAGTTTTACCCACTACTTGACATCACCCCCGTGGCCTTAGATGTTATGTACACCGTAGAACTAGCAGACGGTAAACTCATAGAAACCGATAGTGTGATACACAATTGCACTTTAAACCTAGCGGACGAAACCTTTTCAATTGACCTCATGCCTGTTAGAATCGGAAGTTTTGACGTCATCGTGGGTATGGACTGGTTGTCCAAGCATCGGGCCGAAATTGTTTGTCATGACAAGATTGTCCGCATTCCTCTCGCCGTCGGTAGAACCTTGATCATACAAGGGGAGACCGGTGGGACGAGACTCAACATCATCTCTTGTTTGAAAACCTGAAAATTACTGAGAAAGGGTTATCCTGCAATCCTCGCACACATCACGGAGAAAAAGTCGGAGGAGAAGCGACTTGAGGATGTGCCTATTGTTAGAGACTTCCCTGAAGTCTTTCCAGAAGAACTACCTGGTCTACCTCCACCTAGACAGGTTGAGTTCTCGATCGATCTCGTACCGGGTGCCGCACCGGTAGCCCGAGCACCATACCGCCTAGCCCCATCTGAACTTCAGAAGCTGTCCACCCAGTTACAGGAACTCCTGGATAGAGGATTCATCAGACCGAGTTCTTCGCCTTGGGGAGCTCCGGTCTTATTTGTTAAAAAGAAGGACGGTTCGTTCAGAATGTGTATCGACTATCGAGAGTTAAACAAGTTAACCGTTAAAAACCGATATCCACTCCCTCGTATTGATGACCTATTTGACCAACTTCAGGGTTCATGTTTTTACTCGAAGATCGACCTGCGATCTGGTTATCATCAGTTACGAGTTCGCGACACCGATATCCCAAAAACCGCTTTCAGAACTCGATACGAGCACTACAAATTCCAAGTGATGCCCTTTGGTCTAACCAACGCACCGGCTGTATTCATGGACCTTATGAATCGGGTGTGCAAACCATATCTCGACTAGTTTGTCATTGTCTTTATCGATGACATTCTCATATATTCGTGCAACGAACAGGAGCATGCGCAACACCTCAAAACCATCCTAGAACTACTTAAGCACGAGGAGCTTTACACCAAATTCTCTAAGTGTGAGTTCTGGATGCAGACCGTTCAATTCCTTGGACATGTGATTGATAGTCAAGGAATTCATGTTGATCTTTCAAAAATCGAAGCTATCAAGTGCTGGCAAGCACCTACCACACCGACCGAAGTACGGCAGTTTCTAGGACTTGCCGGGTACTATCGGCGATTCATTGAGAACTTCTCTAAAATAGCTCAACCACTCACGGTACTGACTCAGAAGGAAAAGAAGTTCGATTGGACTGATAAACAAGAGTCAGCTTTCCAACACCTCAAACAAAAGCTTTGTAGTGCTCCAATCTTATCTCTACCCGAAGGCACCGATGACTTCGTGGTATACTACGATGCTTCTCACCAAGGTCTTGGTTGCGTGCTGATGCAACAAGACAAAGTCATTGCCTACGCCTCTCGACAGCTAAAGATCTACGAAAAGAACTACACCACTCTTGATCTCGAACTTGGAGCTGTCGTTTTTGCTCTCAAAATCTGGAGACATTATCTATCTGGCACTAAGTGCACAATCTTTACCGATCACAAAAGTCTCCAACACATATTCAACCAGAAGGATCTCAATATGAGGCAACGTCGATGGGACGAGTTGTTTACCGATTACGACTGCGAAATCAAATACCATCCGAGTAAGGCAAATGTTGTTGCCGATGCCCTCAGTCGAAAAGAAAGTCCTAAACCACTTCGAGTCCGAGCCCTTAGCATGACTATTCATAATGATCTCACCCTTCAAATACACACCGCTCAACTCGAAGCCTTAAAACCTGAAAACATCAAAAGTGAAGCCTTGCGAGGCTTGGATAAACAATTCAAAACCAAACCTAATGGGGTTAAGTGCTTCTCCAATCGAATCTGGCTATCAAATTTTGGGAACCTCCGGGACTTGGTGATGGACGAAGCTCACAAGTCCAAATATTTTATCCACCCGGGATCCGACAAAATGTATCAAGGTATCAAGGAGTTTTATTGGTGGCCGAACATGAAAGCCGAAATCGCCACTTATGTTAGCAAGTGTCTCACTTGCTCAAAAGTCAAAACCGAACATCAAAAGCCTTCCGGTTTACTCCAACAACCTGAAATCCCTGAATGGAAATGGGAACAAATCGCCATGGACTTCATAACCAAACTACCGAGGTCATCGAGCGGTTGCCATACCATTTGGGTGATCGTTGATCGTCTCATCAAATCTGCTCATTTCCTGACAATCAAGGAAACCGATAAAATGGAACGCCTCGCACAAATTTACATCAAGGAGATTGTTTCTCGACACGGTGTTCCAACCTCGATTATCTCTGATAGAGATGCCCGCTTCACCTCTCACTTTTGGCAATCACTTCAGAAATCAATGGGTACCCGTCTCGATATGAGTACCGCATACCACCCTCAAACCGATGGCCAAAGTGAACGAACTATTCAGACACTGGAAGACATGCTACGAGCTTGCGTAGTTGACTTCGGTGCAAACTGGGAAAGACACCTGCCATTGTGCGAATTTTCCTACAATAACAGTTATCACGCCAGCATTAAGGCTGCACCATTCGAAGCACTGTACGGTCGTAAATGCCGATCACCGATTTGTTGGACCAAAGTGGGAGACAGTCAACTCACTGGTCCTGAACTCATAATTGCAGTCTCGGAGCACCTCCGCTACAACTAAGCTAGAAACTAATCTATTAGCTTAATTAAACTAACCTAATCTAATTATTTCTAGAGAGAGAGTAGAGAGAGAAATGAAAGAAAGAAATGAAGAATGGATTGTTGGATGATGAAAATGAGATGGTGGTGATGAGTATTTATAGGCATGGCTCAACCGTATTCCTCAACCATATTCCTACCTCCAAAATCTCAGCCGTATTTTCTAACCGTATCAAAATCCTATTTTGTACGGCCAAGAAATCGAATACGGGAAAGATTGGCCGTATACGGGAGAGAATGGGGGTGATACGGGAGAGACCTGGCCGTGTATGGGGGAGAGACCTGGCCGCATTGTCGTCTATCTTTTGAAAACACACGGAAGATATTATATTTTTAAGAATCGGAGTTTTCGGGAGATTTAAGCACTTAGCTTTTATTCTATTTTTGGTTTAGAATTTCTTGGCCAGGGAGCTTCTAAGGGATTTTTATTTTATTTTCTTTTGCCCTGTAGACATCCTTTCTTTCTTTCATTTTTGTCTTGATCCTTTGTCACTTTCGAATTTTACTTGGTGTCAATTTTTCACACCAAAAGGCTCTCGATTTCTTTTGAATATTAATCATGGAAACGCACACGAGAAGCTTTAAGTAAACACGAAATTTGTGATTTTTAGGGGTAAAAACAAAAAGCATACCTAATTAGCGTTTTTCAAAAAGATTTAAAAATTCTAAGATAAGTTTTTGGTAGGTATGGGGTAAGTGGGTTTAAAATGTGGGTTGAAAGAAATGAAAAGGCTAAGGCTTAACAGGGTTTTCTAGGCGGATCATCAACAGTGAAAATAAGTGTTGGAAGGGTTTTGGGCTTGAAAGAGATATGTTGAAATGGGGTTTAATCCTAGGGAATGCCAAGGTCCTCTAATTGTACCTATGTCACGTATGACACCCGTCAATGTGATCTAGAAACGTATACCCGGGGCAAGTTCTAATTCAGAAATGCGTGTTGCGGTCACACACAACAAACGAACAGTGAAGCATTTAAGATGAATGCTTATAAGGCTCAAAATTCCTCATCGTAAAAATGGGTTATATGTGTCCAGTCGTGAGATGCCCCTCTTAGATCCTCATCTTAAATTGTTTTGGAATCCGACATGATTCGACCTCTTTTCACCAACTTTTGAATACTTGTAAAAAAAATCTGTACTCTTTCTTACATTTGTGACTCAAAAGGTTTTAATTTTTTTGAATATTTTGGCAAAAATAAGGATTGAAAATCATTTTGGGGACGTTCATGTTTCTGAATCAACTTTACGGATATTTAGTTGAGAGATATACTGCTATCCCACACTTAAAAATAAACATTGTCTCCAATGTTTCTACACTAAGTAGGGAGAATCCTACACTTAGGGTTTTTTCTTAGGAAAAATGAGAATTTAAAAGTTTAAAGTACGGAGGATCCCACACTTAGAGATTTAAGTGGGCATAAGCATATCTTAAGTTACGTAGAAACTAAAAGAGTTTAGGAGAGGTACTTCCCTACGGTCAGTGAGCACTGGAATCAGGACCAGATTCGTGAAGGAGTGGTGCTAGTGATCTGCTAGATTTGTGGACCAGTCTCTTTTTAAAGCTCATTCATTCCTTACGAAGCTAAGTTCTGCAATACCATAAATACAGTCACAATCACCAGTTCAACATTTCAACATCATAAAAGTCTAAAATAAATAACACATAAAGCAAAAATAAACTAAAAGTCGTCTAGCAAATCATCCATGTCTGGGTCAAATGCTGGGAGTGCGTCACTGTCCGGAACGGAAGTATGTGACGTGGCAACAATGGGCCCAGGCATCATGGATGCAACAGAGAGATCAGGATGTGTCTCAGCAGCAGCAGGAAGAGTAGGCTCTGTAGTAGGGGCAGCTGGGAAGAATGACCATAGCGGGCGAGATGGTCCAGGACCTCGACTAAGTCTGAAGGAATGGTCGGGAAGTCTCGGGAGTCCAACCATCTCCCTGATGTCAGAGTGAGAGTCATGCTGGATGGAGAGCTCTCGGAGAATCGCCTAGGTCACAGCTGGATCTGCTGTGGTGATCCCATAGTCGAAAACTGGAGTGCTCGTTACATCTGTAGTATGCTCCTCTGAGGCAGTGGTCAACTTCTTCTTTCCTCTGCGGTTCTTCCTCCTCTTTTGTTGAGTCTGAGCAGTGTGTCCTGAGGTATTAGCTGAAGCGTCCATCCTGAAACATAAAGAAAACATGTAATGCTATGGTTTATAAGTTTATACAAATGCAACAGAATCGGATGACTTTTGTTAAAAAGATGTTTATATAAAAGTCCGAGTCATCTGATTGTGTGCATTTGCATAAGTCAAATAAAACTTATCTCCGATGTAAATGTAAGAGTGCGGTGCTGTCGGGTTTCTATCTTATCCTGCATTATTAGTTTAGGGATGATAATACTAAGCAAAAATAAATGAAAAATAAAGTTATTCTAAGATAAGCAATGGGGTGCCTCCCAAGAGCACTTGTTTAACGCGTCATTAGCTTGACTCTTTTACCTATTTGTCGGCTCAAGGGGGTTCAAAGATATAGATTTCCTTACTGGAAGGAAAGTCTTCAATGTAGTGCATGAAGCGGTGACCATTGACTTTAAAATTACCGTCCGGTGCCTCTAGTTCGACTGCCCTGAAAGTAAATACCTTTGATATCACGAATGGTCCGCTCCACCTTGATCTGAATTTGCCTGAAGCGCGAATTGTAGAGAAGAACTTTATCTCCAGGTTTGAACTTAGAATACTTAAGTTTAGCATCGTGAGTATTCTTGGTTCGCTCCTTGAAATGTAGAGAACTATCATAGGCTTGGTCTCTCAATTCGGCTAGTTCGTTCAGCTGCATCTTGCGATGTAATCCTGTTGTGGAAGGGTCTAGATTGCAATCTCTCAGCGCCCAGTAAGCCTTGTTTTCCAACTCTTTCGGCAGATGACACGCTTTCCCATAGACTAGTCTGTAAGGCGTGGTCCCTAATGGTGACTTATATGCAGTTCTGAACGCCCACAGAGCATCGTCTAATTTATCGGCCCAACTTTCCCTATGATTCACCACGGTTCGTTCTAAGATCCTTTTGAGCGCTCTGTTCGTCACTTCGGCTTGCCCATTCGTCTGCGGGTGATAGGCCATAGAGGTCTTATGGGTGACACCATAATACTGTAATATCCTCATAAACTGAGCACTATAGAAGTGCGTGCCCCGATCACTGATGATCGCGTTTGGAGTTCCGAAACGAGAAAAGAGTTTCTTGAGGAACTTGGTCACTACTCGTGAGTCATTGGTAGGAAATGCTTGTGCCTCGGCCCACCTGGAGACATAGTCGACAGCTACTAGAATGTATTCTTTCCGAAGGACTTTGGTAATGGTCCCATGAAATCCAAACCCATATGTCAAAGATCTCGCAAGCTTAGATGTTAGTAAGTGGCATTTCACTCCTCGTGAGATACTTCCAAACCTTTGGCAAGCATCACAACGTTTTACCAAGTCGTGAGAGTCTCTGAAAATGGTCGGCTAATAAAAGCCGAAATCGTATACCTTCTTTGCGGTCATGCTTGCTCCATGATGTCCTCTAGTGGGTCCATGATGACTCTGGTGGAGAATGTTCCTTGCTTCCCTCTCGTCAACGCACCTTCTGATGATTTGGTCCGGACACACTTTGAACAAGCATGGATCATCAAAATAGTAATTTTTAACATCTCTGAAGAATTTGCGCTTTCTAGAGGTGTGCATTCCTTTTGGCACAATTCCTCCAACCAGATAATTAGCGTAGTCTGCGTACGAAGGGTCATGAGTGAATTGTGATCCCTTCTGATGCCCTCCGACATTCATGAGTTGTTCTTCAGGAAACTGGTCTTGAATTTCTTTTTCATTAAGTTTTTCCATCGATGGGTTCTCCAATCGACTGAGATGATCTGCTGCGACGTTTTCTGCTATCTTCTTATCCTTGATTTCGATGTCGAATTCTTGGAGAAGCAAATTCCATCGAAGTAGTCTTGGTTTAGCGTCTTGCTTTTTGAAAAGATACTTCAAGGCTGAGTGATCTGTATAGACAATAGTTTTGGACAAGATTAAGTAAGAACGAAATTTATCAAAATCAAATACTACCGCAAGCAGCTCCTTTTCTGTAGTAATGTAATTCTCTTGAGCGTCGGTGAGTGTCTTGCTGGCGTAGTATATTGGTTGAAAATGCTTATCCTTCCTTTGCCCTAAGACAGCTCCAACAGCAAAGTCACTGGCGTCGCACATGATCTCAAACAGGAGACTCCACTCAGGAGCAACCATGATCGGTGCATGTGTGAGCTGATCCTTCGGAATGCTGAAAGCTTTCAGGCAGTCATCTAAAAAGACAAACGGAGTGTCCTTCTCGAGAAGGTGAGTCATAGGTCGAGAAATTTTGGAGAAATTCTTAATAAAGCGACGGTAGAATCCGGCGTGACCTAGAAAACTGCGAATGGCTTTAACAGAAGTAGGTGGTGGAAGTTTGGCGATAGTCTCAACTTTAGCTTTGTCAACTTCGATTCCAGACTTTGATATTCGGTGTCCTAGAACTATTCCTTCCTTCACTATAAAGTGGCACTTTTTGCCAGTTTAAGACAAGATTCGATTCTTCGCATCGGGTTAACATTCATTCGAGGTTAGAAAGACAAGAAGTGAAGGAGTCTCCAAAGAATGAGAAGTCGTCCATGAATACATCCATACACTGTTCAATCATATCGTGGAATATTGCCACCATACACCTTTGGAATGTAGCAGGTGCGTTGCACAGCCCAAAAGGCATGCGTCGGTAAGCGAATGTTCCGTAAGGAATTGTGAATGTCGTCTTTTCCTGGTCCTTAGGATCGATGTGAATCTGAAAATAGCCAGAGAAACCATCAAGGAAACAGTAGAAATCGTTCCCAGACAATCTCTCCAACATTTTATCGATGAACGGTAGAGGGAAATGATCTTTTCGAGTGGCTTCGTTTAGCTTCCGATAGTCGATGCATACTCTCCAACCGGTGACGGTCCGTGTTGGAATAAGTTCGTTATCTTTGTTAGCGATAACCGTCATTCCTCCTTTCTTGGGGACAACCTAAACTGGGCTGACCCATGGGGAATCTGAAATAGGATAGATCAAGCCAGCATCCAAGAGTTTGATAACCTCCTTTTTGACCACATCTTGAATCTTCGAGTTGACTCTCCTCTGTCTCTGTATAGAAGTCTTGAAGTCGTCTTCCATGAGTATCTTGTGCGTGCAGTAGTTTGGACTGATCCCTTGGATATCAGAGATTTTCCATGCAATTGCCTTCTTATGTGACTTCAATACTTGAATGAGTTTTGCTTTCTCTTCGGGTGTAAGACCTTTTGCAATTATAACAGGTAAATGCGAGGTTCCTTCAAGAAAAGCATACTCCATATGAGAGGTTAGTTCCTTCAGCTCCAACTCTGGTGGTTCTTCAGTGGAAGGCTTCATTCGAGCTATCTCGTCTCTTCGTAACTCATCATATTCCGTTTGGAATTCTGGTTTGTTTGGAGATGAGTTGGCTGTAGTGGCCGATGCTATTTCTACTAATTCTGTCTTATTAGAGAGTGCATTCTTCTCCAGCTCGTATTTGCTTGTAGATGATGAGGAGGTTGCATTGTCTACAGTAAAGATGATATCGTTGTTGTCGGTGAATGCAAACCTCTGAAATTGAGCTGTTGAGGATGTACTTATGGTGATTTCAGGATTTTGTAGCTCACAACCTTGAGATAGTTGCGGCTCGACTGAGATTTCTGATTCAATATCCTCAAAGGATTTGAGAATTTTAGCTACTGAAGGAGATGAATCAGTTTGACCCCTTTGTAAGATTGGTAGAGGGATGCCCTCGCCTAAGGGAACATCAACAAAGGAGTTGTTCGTGGGAGTGCTGTCAGGCTGTGCAAGAGGATACTTCTTTTCAGATAAAGGAAATAGCAGCTCCTCAGAGTGTGCTATTTTGTCAGAGATAGCTGAGCAGAGTCCAACATCGTCCTGGCGTAGTCTTCTTGTAGTGATGACCGTGTTGGGAAGAGGGTCGTGACTACTAATTGCTAGAATCTCCTTCAGATGCTCGTCGTATATTTCCTGCATGGAATCCACAAGACCAAGATCTTCTCCCACAGGTTGTTTCATCAAATTATTGACATTAAAGGTGACTTCCTCTGTTTCGACCCTCAGTTTTAAAGATTTTTCATTTACGTCAATAACAGCCTTGGCAGTGTTTTAGGAAAGGTCTGCCAAGGATGAGGGGAACGTGGGCATCTTCCTCAATATCCATAATGACAAAGTCAACTGAGAAGATAAATTTACCTACTTGGACCATAATATCTTCAGCAATCCCCCGAGGGAGTTTAACTGATCTATCAGCTAACTAGATGGTCATTTGAGTGGGTAGCAGTTCACCTAATCCTAGTTTCTTATATAGTGAGTAAGGCATAAGGTTGACACTAGCACCTAGGTCAGCTAAGGCATTACTAACTTGGGTATTTTGAAGGTAGCAGGGAATAGTGAAACGGCCAGTATCTCCTAGTTTTGGTGGAAGGCCATGTGACATGATTGCAGAGCATTCAGCATCTAAGGGTATATTAACTATTTGCCTTAATTTTTCTTCATTTGAAAGAAGTTCTTTGAAGAATTTTGCACAACTGGGCATTTCTACTAAAGCATCTAATAATCTAACGTTTAAGTGCAGGCTTTTAAACATCTCGAGATATTTCCCAAACTGTGCTTCTTGCTTCTCCTTTTTAAGCCTACCAGGAAATGGAATTCGAGTACGCGGAATGATTTCTGGGGCTTGAGTGGACAATGGATCTGATGTAGTGACAGGGGTGTCACAAAGAACTGGATCAGTGGATGGTTCAGTAGACGTAGAAGGTTTGTTTGAAGGATTATTTGAGGTTTGCTCAACTCTGGTTTCTTTACCTCCTCTAGTAACAACTAGGATGTTATTATCGATCGCGATTTCTCTTTGGCTCTCCTCAACTTTTGAAAATATTTGTTTAAAACTAACTTCCAGTTTTTTGATTAAATCTTCGGAAATTCTAAGTAAAGCATCAATTTTATCTTGAAAAGCTATTACTTGTCTATTAACGTTATTTTGTTCAATCATGAAGTTAGTCAAAGTTTCGTTATAGTGTTGTTGAGAGTTGATAGAGGATTCGGATAGAGTGGAGGATAAAGTAGACAACGGTTGAATAGGTGTGGGCCACTGAACAAAAGATGTAGAATGAAAGTTTAGTTCAGGGCTTTTGACGGTTGTGACAAGAATTTCTTCCTTACCTTTATGAGGGGGTGATCTTTTGGAATCATTCCTCCGTTGAGGTTTAGAAGAGTCTTGCAGACGTTCGAAGATTTTGGTAAGATTATCAACTTGAGCTTGCAAAGCTTCTAAGGTTGGATCGGAAGTACTACTTACTTCCTCAGAGGTCTCTCCAGACTCCCAGTCATGTTGATGCATCGCCATCGTTTCAACTAGCTCCCATGCTTCTTCTGAAGTGTGTGACATGAAATTTTCTAATGAAGCAGCATCGAGGGTTGATTTGTGGTGAGGGTTCAGATCGTTATAGAATATGCAGATAAGGTTCGTTTTAACCATCTGATGATTCAGACATCTATGAAGTAGTTTCTTAAATCGTTCCCATGCTGAGGATAATGATTCATCATTTCCTTGGTGGAAGTTGATGATGTCATCTTTAAGCTTGGTTTGTTTGGAAGGAGGGAAAAAGTTAGCTTTAAACTTAGTAGCCAACTCCTCCCAAGTATGAATCGAATTGGGTTCGAGTTCATCAAACCATGCCCGAGCACGTGAAGATAAAGAGTAAGGGAAAAGATAGAGTTGAGTGACGTCTCTAGGAGTTCCTAATTGTTCATAGGAGTCAGAAAGATTGATGAATCTATCCAAATGTAAGTTTGGATCATCAAGAGGAAAACCGTGAAATTAGCAGAAGGTTTTAAGTAATTTGATAATGGTCGGCTTAATTTCGAAGTTTCTGTCAGGTGGTAATACGATAGGTCCTCCTCTGTGACACCCCCAAATTTGATTGATTTGCGGAAGCTCGATTTGGGTGTCACTAATCAATATACAAAGCACATAAGATAATAATGAACGACCACTATATGCGTCGTTTAAAAACTTGCATTAATAAAGTAAACGTTTACATCAAAACAATGTTACATTAGCTCGGTTTTTGAAATTGAGAGATTACATGGCATAATTACTTTTACAAAATATAATAATGCAATCAAATCTCTAGTTGTATGTATGCTGACTCGAGCTAATAATCCCTGCTTGTGCAGCCAACCTACTGCTGGGTACCTGTGATAAATACTAAAATGGGTCAGCGAAAACGCTGGTGAGCTCACAGGTTTGTATGTCAATGTATAGTTGCCAGAACCGCAAGATTTATATTGAATTTAAAATGCAATTAAGCAAAATAAAAGTTATACAATCCATGAGCACATAGTCTGAGCTTAACTTGATTTGTCAGGCCCAATTAAGGAAACCTAACTTGAAATGCCTCCTACGAGTGTCTAATCCACACTCGTCTTCCCAAATGCTAATACATCCGTTTGACTGGTTAGTGCGTGCTAACCCGGATGAGGATTGTCAATCCCATATGATATCATATACTAACATTCATGCTAAAATATTAGAGACTATGCTTATAGAGGACTTTAAATTGATTAGCTTGAAACTCATGTAGTATTTGAAGTTTGGCACTTGCGTTCTACTTGTAAAACAAAATGAAGTAGTAATATCACACCCCTGGTAAAAGTAGTGAAAATGGGGCTATGAAACTCACCTGAGTCTTGAAGTGTTTAATTTAATAAACTTGAAGTAATTAGCTGTGAGTTGGTGTCCAAAGACTTGAAACCTGAATGTGTTCACGACACTTGAATTTTTATTAATTGTACCGGTATCTCGAAAGACTACCCTTTAAATTGTTTGTTTAACTTGATGTCCAAATTACCCCGATTTGGTTGATTGATTTGTTTCAAGTTACCACGACTTGATTGATTAAATTATCTAAGTTTCAACGACTTAGTTGATTGAATTGTCTAAGTTACTATGACTTAGTTGATTTAATTGTGTATTTGAAAGTGTGTACGGCCCGTTGGTGACGGTTGTAACAATAGTTCTAAAATGTTATTATATTGTTGCTACAGTGAATTGCTACAGTGAATTGCTACAGTGAATTGCTACAGTGAATTGCTACAGTAAATTTTGACTTTTCTGCAGTAACTTTGACTTCGAAATTTTTGAGTTTTGAAGATTCTGTTTTGTGCGACGTACATTGCAACGTAGGGAGCGACGTTAGTGTTTGCGTCGCTTCTTGCGACGTAAGAGTTTTACGACGAAAAGGGTTGCGTCGCCAAAGTCAACAGTGCTAAGTCAATAGCGACGTAAGGTGCTGCGTCGCTAATGCGACGTAGGTTCGGTTTGCGACGTTAAGGTTTGCGTCGCTATGTGCGACATTCGCAAGTCAATGCGACGTAATAGGCTGCGTCGCTATATGCGACGTTGGGGATATAGTGCGACGTAAGCCGCTGCGTCGCATTTGCTCCAGGCCAAATGCAACGTACGGAGTCTGATCGGAGTTTCAACCTCAAAAACGCATTTTCCGGCCATCGATCGGCATAATATTTTTACCCAACCCATTTTGGGACATTACAAGGTTATACAAACAACTAGCAAGTTATGAAACTTAAAAACGAGAGTTTTCGGAGTTGTGTCGGAAACTTACAAATCGCCGAAATGAAATTCCGGAAAGATAGGATTGTAGATCGCGAAGTGGTGAACGTTTTATTCCAAACGAGTATGATGATTTGAAGTCGTTTAGCGTATTTATTTTGTGATTTTGATGATAATGAAAATGGAGGTGGTGGTTGGAGATTAGAGAGAAAAGAGAAGGAAGAAAGAGAAAAGAAAAAGTAAATGAAAGAAGAAGTGGTGGGAATGGGAGGTTAACTCCCATTTTTGCCCCGCGTTCCCGCTCCATGCGGTGTTCGTTTTCTCCGTCGTACAAACGTTAAATAATTATTTTATATGTTTTAATATACGTTTTAAAATGCGAATAATTATTCAGTATTTTTGTTGAAGTATTTTACTAGCCATTTAATAATTACATTATAAAAGTTGACTTGCCTCGTTTTGTTTGCGCAATTACATTTTATTCGCGTTTATATTAATTGGGTGATAAAAACTTGAATACTAAATATTATTGACATAATATTTTTAAGTACAATAATGTTATTAAGAATCCTTGTATTACTTAAATCAATTGTTCACCAACGTCCGTATTTATGGTATCGAAATTCATTCGATTTGAAGCTCGTACGATTTAAACAAATCGCATAATTGTAGATATATATTCAACAATATATATAATAATTGATACATTAATTAGCCTAACACAGAACTAATTACATGTATTAAAACTTGATTATGCACTAAATTATAGTCCTAAATTGACGGGTGTCACATCCTCTTCCCTCCAGCAGTGGTGTGCAGGTTGATGCGAGAGTGATACGATTCCTCATGGCTGATGGAAGTTTGGGTTTGGTAGAAAAGAGAGTTTTGGAAAGGAAAGGTACAGAAAAGGAAAGAACGGAATAGGAACTTTCGGATGATATTGATCTTCCGAAAGGATCTCTAAATAACTAAGATAACTAAAATCCTAAATCGGTCATTGTGGTCCACGACAGCGGCGCCAAAAACCTGATGCCACCCGAAGCGTCAGGTCTGAAATTCCACCTTTCCTGCGAAGGGCAGAACCGTCCTCGTCGTCGAAGGACTGACCGAACAGTACCGGGCTGCGATCAGCGGGTTTTAAAATTTATGTTTGCGGGGCCTAAGTATACTAAAGCTATGGGTGAGTACATCGATAGGTATGATCTAGGATCGTTCTTCAAACTACAACGGGCATGGGATCTAGACTTTTAATTATCTTTTGTAATTTAGCTGGTTTATCAAGAGTTTGATAGGGGTTTTGTTTCTTTTCTGTTCTACCTAATTAATTTAAAATAAATCTAAAGTGGTGGAGGTGAGGTGGCTACGAGAACTACGGATTAACGCGAGTGTTTACTATGATAATCATATATGCTATTCAGGGGTAGTTATTTTTGTTAAAGTATTAGTTATGATGACGGGATCAGGATTTAACAGACGTACTTGGAACAATCAATGATAACAAAGTAATCTACCTACAGCTTTTCCATGGCTTCCACGTATTTGTACTACACCAGTGGTGTTTCCAACGCTATATCATGTATTCAGTTGTTATACGGTATTTTCTTTAACATTAAAAGGTCCTTGTTATCTATCCTGGACTGGGTATATATGTCTTAATGAGCCATAGCTCCTAGCCTATTATCTATCTAACATAGAGTTGTCCGCAATCAGATAAATAACATGTCACGTGGATAACATCTATGGAATGTAAACTACACCGGAAGTTCTCCCAAATGTAGCAACCAATTTAACCAACAACCATCCTCGAGTCCTGTTCCCCAATCTCGGACATCTGAGATATCCGAATCATGGCATGAATTGTTGAATAAACAAAAACATGAACAGGGGTTTCCCACCGGAACAAGTTGGGATGGTCTGGTCTGATGGTTGATTAAATTGTTCATCATTATTCCATATAAATCAGCATAACTATTCTACGCTTGTTAAACTGGTGGATGCAGTCAATTTTAATTCGAAAACATAATCATGTATCCAACAGCACAAGTGATACTAGCATGCAAACCCTAAAGCAACAATCAAACAAGAACATGCAGCAGAGCAACTGATGTGTAAAATCGTACCTTTAAAAATGTAATAAATAATATCAATTATTGTTACACAATTAGGCAACTGGACCTATCGTGTAGCAGATAGCTAATAGTAAGTATTCAAGTTCGTTTCCACAGGGAACAGTGTTTATCTAAGAATTTAAACTACTAATAATTAATCTAGAAGGGGGTTTTTAAAATGATTTGTTTTGCAACTTGCGTTGCGAGTAAGTAAAAAAAAACAAGATAAATAATTAAAATATCAATTAACTTAAATTCGAATAACAGCTGGATAAAAGGTATTCACTTGGACTCGTTCCCCCTAGTTCATGAATTGTTTGTTAAAACCAATTACAACTATCGTTTCATCTAGTGACACTACAAATCTCCGTCGAGTATTATAGCCTATTAGTTATTAGAATTAACCTAACTGTCGTTAAGCTAATAACAACCTAACCAATTCACCAATTATTACTATTGAATTACAAATCAATTTAAAGCCTTACTGTCGTAAAACTAAAGCTATACTGGTATCCCACATATAACTTCACAATCATCAAGTCTTAGTCGTTGTTCTTAAACTAACCAATATGTCTATTAATTATCTCAATCACTCAATTGTGTCAAATAATCAAGCATAAGTTGTCAATAATAATCAACCGTCGTTGACAAGTTAATAACCCACGTGTAAGAACAAGAAACTAGACTCAAATAATCATGGTTCTTCAATTGATCATAAATCAAAGTAATTAACAATAGCTAAATTGAAAAGATTAACAATCCATGAATAGGGTTCACATCATCCAAGCAAATATTAGAAGATTAGCCCATTATACGGGTGAAAAACATCAAAGAAACAATCAAAGAGAAAGAATTCATAATTTTGTTCAAAGTATAAATCAAACCGATGATTCTAATGTTTGGTGATGTTTTGATCTTCAATCCTTGAGTTATAATGGTGGAAAAGTGAAGAACAAGCCCCTGGAAGCTCTCCAAAATCGCCCCAATTCGCACCAAGTAAAAGCCAACCCTATAATTGGGGTTTAAATTCGTATTTATAGGGTGGAAAGTCGGCCAGACTTCGCAAAGCGAAGTAATTCCATCGCAATGCTATGGTCTGATAAGTTCCTAAGATGGCAGCGCCAAGAAATTCCATCGCAACGCTATGGACTGTCTGCCATAAACCTTATGAGATGGCATCGCCAAGAAATTTCATTGCAACGCCAAGCCTGATCCTTCAGCAAAACTTCAACATGTTACTCGTGATTACTTTAAACCTCGATAGTTGCTCTACTTAAGCTCTAAATCGCTCCTTTTTCCTCCATCTTGCCTTGTACTTTCTCTTGATCACTGAATACATATAATAACTATAATAAGTACCGAAAGTTCTAAATATTCAATGATAAATGCAAACAAAATACAAGATATTGCGAGGGAAAACATGTACAAATAACGCAATATCAAATTCCCCCACACTTGAACTTTGCTTGTCCTCAAGCAAACTATCAATTAGGAAATCAAAAACTACTCCTCTTGCATTAACAAACGGTGACAAGGGTTTTCAAAATTGGCACTAACAATAATCACATAAGCAATCACGCTAGCACATAGTATATAATTATTATAAAACCCAGATTGATCTATCAAGCCTGAAAGTACGACTTAGCACCTCACAATAGGAAATGTGTTTAAATCACTCAACTTTCAATCTTTTTTAAAATTGGAATGGAATATATAAACACTCAATAAGCCAAGTCGTGATGCAATGTTACCATAGGCTTGCAAGAGGATCAAATCTCCACCGACTGGCGTAGGCACCAGGTGTATTATCAAAAGAGGTCTTTTATTAAGGTTGTAATGTACAGGCTAAGGTTAAAGGGTATGGAATGGGATAATTTACAAGTGGTTGAAATGCAAACAAAAATCTGAACATTTAAAGCAAATAACACAAAGTTGCTAGCTGCTTTTCCCAAGATTATATAATTATGTAATCACCAACTTTCACCAACAACAACTTCCGTTCTTCATACTTTCAAATCCTTATATCCTTTCAAACTTTATTCCAATACAAATGTACGCCATTAATAGTACAAAAACTGAATTCCGTTATGCAGCCCAAGTCTTTTTTTTTATGTTTTTTTTTATTTAAAATTTTTTTTTGACTACTTTTACTCTACATAACGGTCAGTTTAACATTTAACTTTATAGAACTACCACATCTTAGAAGATACCCATTAAACGTCTCAAAATAACCATCCCGTAGCAATCTCCCATAACGAACACAATCAGCAACAACTAACAACTAAAACGGATTGTTCAGACTTTTGTTTGCAACAAAAAGAAAGCTAAAAGGGAAAATATCTACATATTTAATTGGTTATATACAAAAGAAAAAGGTTACGGCGCAACATGGTTAACTAGGGGTATCTAGCACTAAAAATGAGTGCTACAAGGGTTATTAAGGGAATTAACTAACCAATGCGATTAGCTAATAAAATAAAATAAAAGAAAGGCTAAAGTAAAGTGGTTGAATCCTAAATGCCTCTTTATCATGCGAATACACCTAAACCACACGAATGTGGCCCCTCTGCGATCTTGACATGCATCAACTAGAGCAAGTTCTAGAACAAATTACAAACACCGGCACACTCATAGCAAACGAAAGATAAGCACTAAAAATGAGTGCTTCTAATAAGGCTCAAAGTTCTCACATATTTAGTGGAGCTACAAGTGTGCTAGTCGTGCAATTCACCCAATGGGTTGCTCTCTAAAAATTTTGCTAAGAGGGAGATTAAAATACTCATTCAATACTGATATTATCAACTACAATGTAAAGTAACTAATCTCATGAGGACAAACAAATTCCTAGCTAATTATCACCCCTTGGCCCGTTATTGAAATTCGTAAAGTTCAATTGGTTAAACCAAGATCAATAAAAGACTCAATAAGTGGCTAGAAATAATAATCGACTAAGAATAAAGTTCAAGTTCAAATACAGCCCCCCACACTTAAGTTGTGCAATGCCCTCAATGCACAAAACAAGAAAATCCGAATAAAGCGGGGAACATGGAAGAAAGAAAAGAACGAGAACTTCCCCGGTGTTAGTAGCAACAAGTGACGAAAATTAGCTTGCGAAAGATCTTCATTAAAAGCATCTATAGTGTATGCGAGCAAGCTATGTGTAATACATCTGCGTCACAACAAACATGTTAAACTCAAAGGTATCGCAACGCGATCGGTTAAGAACGCGCCACAATAAGCGAGACAAAAGTCTCATGATTACCTAAATTTGTTAAACTAATAATAACCAAAACTTTAACTAAAGAAAACTATTATTAAAACAAAAGAAAATAAAACTAAAAAGAAAAGAAAAAGATTTTTTTTTTTTTTGGTTTGCTTCCAGCAATGGCGTTGCCACAAAATCCCATCGCAACTCGAAAATTTATTTTTGTTATTTTTCTTTCAGCAATGGCGTTGCTACCAAATTACTTCGCAACGCTAACAGCTTGCTGTGACAATTTTGCAAGTGGCTCAAGGAACTCAAAATGTTTTAAGTGTTTGATCACGTTGCCATGAAATTTCATAGCGTTGCGAAGTTTGCTAGTTTAAAAATTAGGAAACTTTCAAGCTACAAATCGATTTAACTTCAACCTAACAACTTCGTGCAACACCATTTCTGAATTACCTGCATTCTAAACAAAAAAAAATGAAGTTGAACTAAACAATGAATTATACAATTACAAATGCATATTGATTAACGATCTCCCTTCATATTAGATTCTCTTTCAAACCACCGTTTCCTTTCCAATCATACTCACTTGGGAGGAAATTATCCTTTGTTTCCTCATTCCTATAAAACATCTCCCCATTAAGAGTAGCAATGTGAACATGAACACTCCAATTATATTTCAGTGGCTTGTTGATTAACCGAACGATTTCACAATATCTCCTTAAAAAAACACCACATGCCACATCAAAAGATGAAGGGATAACTATCTTCATGTCTCCAGGATCGTCTTCGAGATCAGAGTTGTCCAAATCTACATAGTTTGTAATGCACTTATCCGGTGGCCAATTTCTCCCAATGCCTCTCATCACATCAACCTTTAACTCCATAACATCTTCCAATAATGAAAAATATTTCGAACCTATACATAAGGAGTTGGGTGGTTCTTCAAAGTAGCTTAGTCGAGGACACTCACTACTCTTTTCCAACATTGCAACCCGATCTTTCTCAAGTAACATATCCATTAGCTCATGCACAATATTCAACTCCTTGATACCACAAACGGAAAAAAATACAAGTAACCTCCTTGATATGTCATCGGGCGGTTTTGGCTCATCCAAAAATACAAACTCAGAATTACATGGCAAACAATTAGATTTCAAGCCCGTTGATGATTCCTCAAGTGAAGTCGTGATCTGCATTCGATCATCATCCCTTAACTTAATAAATTCCCTATTCAAAGGAGGTAATATTTCGGCGCTAAACAATCCAGTGTCTCCAACCTCAAATAACTCCTCATCACCTACTCTATATGGTACAAGTTTGCCACTATCTAGATACAAATTTTCAAATTCTACATTTAGGAACAAATCATCTCCAACTCCATTCTTCACGCGCTCATTTAATTCAACATCACTAATTCCCAGTAGTTCCTGTAACTCCTTTATATCAGCATCATAATCAATAATGACATCCTTAGTAAAAGATGCGGCATCATAAGAATTGGAAGGTGTCATTATTTGATTTTCCAAAACAACCTCGGTCTTATCCGCATTCAATTCTTGAAGATACGAAATAATTGGCTTGTGTTCATCCACAATAGATGATACAACTCGTAAATCATAAACTTCAAAATTAGGCATGATAGAAATCTCCTCAACTTCATCATCCGAGTCTTCCCAACCCGAATCTCCTGTCATTTCAAGCTCAATCTTGTGTAAATCTTGCAAAACATCTTTTAAAGTTACAAGAGGGTATTCCCTAACCACATTCTCTTCTTTCTCGTCTTTTTCATATTCAAGCTCATCTAGAAAAGAAAGATTAGAAGAATTTTCACAATAAACGTTAGCATCAAAATCTTGAACCTCACTAGCTCCAATATCGTTCACTTGCTCGTTTGTAACGCTCAATGTCTCATATGAACTCTCACTAGCTTCAATATCATCCCAAGGCCTCAATCGGTAGGGTTGGTCATCTCTAAAGTTCCCATTACATTTGTAACTACCCTTTTGGTAACCACCTTGTAATATCATGGGGACATCATCATCATCGTCGTTCTTCGTGTACCTTTTGTGCAATATCATTGGCATATCATCATCATCACTCTTACAAATGAAACCATGGTTATATTGATAACCCGTGTAGTAAGACATTGCTAATAAAAAAAACTGCTAAGAACACAAAAACTAAAAGAGGTAAAATATAACTACTCTACACAATATAAAGAAAAAATAAATAACCAAAAATAATCAAAGTAACTTTCTCGAAAGAATCCAAGAAAGGATCGATTAACTAAAAGTAAACTAAAATCTTAAATGAAAGCATCGTTCCTCGGCAGCGGCGCTAAAAAGTTGATGTGTAAAATCGTACCTTTAAAAATGTAATAAATACTATCAATTATTGTTACACAATTAGGCAACTGGACCTATCGTGTAGCAGATAGCTAATAGTAAGTATTCAAGTTCGTTTCCACAGGGAACAGTGTTTATCTAAGAATTTAAACTACTAATAATTAATCTAGAAGGGGGTTTTTTAAATGATTTGTTTTGCAACTTGCGTTGCGAGTAAGTAAAAAAAAACAAGATAAATAATTAAAATATCAATTAACTTAAATTCGAATAACAGCTGGATAAAAGGTATTCACTTGGACTCGTTCCCCCTAGTTCATGAATTGTTTGTTAAAACCAATTACAACTATCGTTTCATCTAGTGACACTACAAATCTCCGTCGAGTATTATAGCCTATTAGTTATTAGAATTAACCTAACTGTCGTTAAGCTAATAACAACCTAACCAATTCACCAATTATTACTATTGAATTACAAATCAATTTAAAGTCTTACTGTCGTAAAACTAAAGCTATACTGGTATCCCACATATAACTTCACAATCATCAAGTCTTAGTCGTTGTTCTTAAACTAACCAATATGTCTATTAATTATCTCAATCACTCAATTGTGTCAAATAATCAAGCATAAGTTGTCAATAATAATCAACCGTCGTTGACAAGTTAATAACCCACGTGTAAGAACAAGAAACTAGACTCAAATAATCATGGTTCTTCAATTGATCATAAATCAAAGTAATTAACAATAGCTAAATTGAAAAGATTAACAATCCATGAATAGGGTTCACATCATCCAAGCAAATATTAGAAGATTAGCCCATTATACTGGTGAAAAACATCAAAGAAACAATCAAAGAGAAAGAATTCATAATTTTGTTCAAAGTATAAATCAAACCGATGATTCTAATGTTTGGTGATGTTTTGATCTTCAATCCTTGAGTTATAATGGTGGAAAAGTGAAGAACAAGCCTCTGGAAGCTCTCCAAAATCGCCCCAATTCGCACCAAGTAAAAGCCAACCCTATAATTGGGGTTTAAATTCGTATTTATAGGGTGGAAAGTCGGCCAGACTTCGCAAAGCGAAGTAATTCCATCGCAATGCTATGGTCTGATAAGTTCCTAAGATGGCAGCGCCAAGAAATTCCATTGCAACGCTATGGACTGTCTGCCATAAAGCTTCTGAGATGGCATCGCCAAGAAATTTCATTGCAACGCCAAGCCTGATCCTTCAGCAAAACTTCAACATGTTACTCGTGATTACTTTAAACCTCGATAGTTGCTCTACTTAAGCTCTAAATCGCTCCTTTTTCCTCCATCTTGCCTTGTACTTTCTCTTGATCACTGAATACATATAATAACTATAATAAGTACCGAAAGTTCTAAATATTCAATGATAAATGCAAACAAAATACAAGATATTGCGAGGGAAAACATGTACAAATAACGCAATATCAGCAACATACAGGGATCAGATTATTCGTGCAGAGTAACTGGATAAATGGTTAAGTCACAAATATTTCGAAAGTTCTCTCTAAAACATTTGTTATATGAAGTGAATCTAATCTATCTCTAATCCTTCGCTCCGTGTCTCCCTCCGGTGTATTTCAACCAGGAGAACACCGGCCATGTCGAGTTCAACGATCATCAGACACAGAATAATAAGCGGCGTACCGCTAGTTAAGTTCTAGCAGTAAGTTACAAACCACATCATAAGTTGGATAGATAAACATTGGAGACTCAATTCACATATTCAAATATATATCAACAGCATACAGACAGAGTAACGACGTGATTAAAACATAACTACCCTAGCATAACGTCTATCATAGAAAACACAAATTTGTTTAGCTAAGCATGACATTAATTCTAGCAAGCATTTCTAAATAATCATGGCAGCAGCACAACATATTTAAAATAACAAGATAGAGATTATAATAGAACTTGACAAAGCGTTATTACAAATCTTGCGTAATCACTGTCTCGGAGCACCTCCGTTACAACTAAGCTAGAAGCTAATCTACTAGCTTAATTAAACTAACCTAATCTAACTATTTCTGGAGAGAGAGTAGAGAGAGAAATGAAAGAAAGAAATGAAGAATGGATTGTTGGATGATGAAAATGAGATGGTGGTGATGAGTATTTATAGGCATGGCTTAACCGTATTCTTACCTCCAAAATCTCAGCCGTATTTCCCAACCGTATCAAAATCCTATTTTGTACGGCCAAGACATCGAATACGAGCAAGATTGGCCGTATACGGGAGAGAATGGGGGTGATACGGGAGAGACCTGGCCGTATACGGGGGAGAGACCTGGCCGCATTGTCGTCTAAATGGACTTTTTTGAACAATCGTTGTCAAAAGTATCAAGGAATCGTTGCTAGGTTGGGAAGAGAAAGGCATAGTGGTGAAAAAGATGAAGATTTTAGGTTGCGGTATTTGGAGACGTTCCGGTTTGAGGCGAAATCGGATTTTCACCACGAGCTCGCTAGGAATTTTTTGAAAGATAAACAAAAATGGAAGGTGCCAGAAGAGGTTGTAGTCGGGCGTAGGAACAAGCGGAGAGAGACGGTTGACTTGGAGGGTATATATTTGGATTTGGAGAATGAGGTGGGGAATGAAATGGAGAATGAAGAAAACCCGAACGCCGCCCTTTTTGGTGATGATGTACACCCGCGGCTACCCGGAAAATCAAGGCGGGCTAAAAGTGCCAAAACGTCTTCCGACGCTTCTACTAAAAGTAGCACTCCTTCTTTTGATGAGTCGATCACAACAAACTTTCAATAATTGACTCAATCCAAAGCTAGTGTTTATCGTACCCGAGACATCACCGAAGCAATGCGGGTTTTGAAGATGACAACGGATGGCTTATCGGAAGATGACGCGTGGTTTCTTAACATGGAAAATGAGAAGATTCGCGAAAAGTTCGGGTGGAGGCGACCGGGTTCGGGTGGTGGATCGGGTTCGGGTGGTGGATCGGGTTCGGTTGGTGGATCGGAAACGGATGACGAATAATTATGTTTTTTTAAAATTATCGTATTTTAATTATGTATTTTTAGGTACTTTAATTATGTATTTTTTGGTACTTTAATTATCATATTTTAATCATGTATTTTTAGGAACTTTAATTATTGAATGAAAGTACTTTTTAATTTAATTTTACTTGTTTTTATTTTCTATTATTTTTAAGCATTTAATTTGTTTTTACAAAAAAAAATAATGATAAAATAATCACGAGAACACTGAACTGAACACTGAACCTCAAGATTAACCATTACCCCCATTTTTCTACTTCAGTGTTATGGTTCAGTGTTCTCAAGAACACTGAACTGAACACTGAAATTCCATCAAACGCTCCCTGTGCTCTAAGAGCACTCGGTACGCTCATACGTGGCGTCGACGTTTTTGGACCAGAATGCCGGGCATCGGCGTTCTGCCACCCATTGTCGGCGTTCTCGCCAAAAAATCAAGCCACCGTCCGTAGACAAACGTTGGGGCCTTTCAACGTTCAACTTCATTTTGTTTTTTCAATTTATTTTTTATGCAGATATCATGGTTTGTTTTTTGTTTTCTTGCTATTTTTTTTTTGTTTTCTTTATTTGTTTTTTATATATTAATTAATACAATTATCTTTATTAAAAAATCAAATAATACAAATAATAAAAAACTCCAGAACACTGTCAAGAACACTGAGAATTCAGTTTCACCACACCACAAAATCCTCACCTTCAACATTCTCCAGAACACTGTCCCAGAACACCGACACCACACCTTGTGCTCTAAGAGACTAAGACGTCCAAGATTTGGGCTACTTAAATATGTTTTGGCAAGTGGTCCGTTTGAAAATATTTGGACCTACATAAATATGTTTTGGGCTACCCGTTTCAATAAAGTTTATAATTAAATCTAGCAGTGGACTGCTTGAAATAGGCCTGCCACGCAGATACAGATTAGCACACAAAATTTGCGTTTGGATCTATACTCTGTATTGGGCTGATTTGCGGTTTCAGTACTGTTTAGTAATACGAAACTAGTTTAGGGGAAAAAAAAAACGTATAGATCTTAGACCGACAAAGTTTATAATAAATTTGGTGTAACAAGTATATTAAAAGTTACAAGAACAAAATTATTGAAGAGATTAAAGTTAAAAGGGTAATTGTAAAATGATTTATAATTATTAAAGGACCATTGCTTCAATGGTATCGAAATAACCATTCAATGGGGTTGGACTATTGTAAATATTCATTGAAAAAATTGTACTATATGTATTCGTGGTAGGGTTATGTTTACTTTTCTGAAAATAATAATAATAATAATAATAAGAGTAAATTCCATAAATGGTCCCTGTAGTTTACATTGATTTACGAAAACAGTCCATGTACTGTTTTTTCAACATTTTTGGTCCAATAACTTTGGATTTGCACGCAAATGGTCCCTTAAGGGACCATTTGCGAGCAAACCAAAGTTAGACGGAGGGACCATTTGCGAGCAAAAATCCAAAGTTAAGGGACCTTTTGCGAACAAATCCAAAGTTATTGGACCGAAAACGTTGAAAAAAAATACGGGGACTATTTTCATAAATCCATGTAAACCACAGGGACCATTTATGGAATTTACTCTAATAATAATAACAACAACAATACAGTACTTATTTAATTTGATAAAATACTACAGTACCTATTGGAAATATTCTGGGCAAGGGAGTTTACAACACCATCTCACATAAGATACCAATCTGCCACCATTATATTCTAATTCTTACACTTTAAGGCTAAAAGGATCGACTCCATGACATAGAATGACAATATGATTGATCATTTCAGGTACAACGTACATCACCACACATTAGATGACAAAGAGTGCGAATCAAGATCAGCTGGGCAATTAATGGAGTAAGTGAGCCGAACTACTTGCAAGCTACGGAGCTCAACTCATTAAAAGCTCAATTCGAACTAAGTTTGAACATATTTAATTTTGAAACTCGTTTAATAATCGAGCTCGACCGCCTTATATCAACTCATTCATGCTCAATAGCATGAACGAGTGTTAGAGTCTATAATTTAAAGAGGATTATATATACAGTTAAAAAATTTAGCTGAAAATGAAATATATATTTTATATATAAAAGACTATTCAATAATATCCACTATTCTGATCAAAAAAATAATATCCACTATATATCCTAATTAATTGACCTTGTGTACGTATGTACGTTCTAAATTCTTTTATTTCCAATACTAGATCTTAAACCCGTGTATACACACGGGGTGTTGATTGTTTAATTAAAAAAATGATCCTAATTTTAATTTAACTAAAATAGAGAGACTTAATTGATTAATTAACTTTGATTAAAATTGATGATGTCATAACCATGTTTCCTATATATAATTTATATTTAAGATAATAGTATAATATTATAATTTTTAAACATAAATTTAATCCTACCCAATTTGTTATCATACAAAACCTAAATAGACGAGGATTTTTACTGTTCAATACGATTCTACGGGACAGTCCCGTAACGGGAGCATATTGGCGGCATCACATTTTTATTGGATGAAATTAGTTCCAAACGTTGCCTTACTCTTTAAAGTGTAATGGGCTAAAAACGCCTCATACAAATGTTAGTATGGGCCAAAAGCCCAAACAAAAAGATCTAATTTATTATTACACAAATTAAAGAATCTATTTTTATTACATTCGCATTACGTCGGAAACTTGCCTTTTTTTATTATTACACAATATAAAATACGGTATTCTTTTTCTCCTACTAAAATTTTTTATTTATCTTTTTACTTTTAAACTGAGAACTTTTCCTCCTTATATCTTATTTAATAAATAATAATTTAAAAATCAAAATATTTTTACTTCAGTTATATAATTCAAAAATAGAGTAAGGTTTAAATGAGTACACCACTTTGAGTGAGAATGAGGTAACCAACAGATTTCTGCCATATGTCACTTTATTCTCTCTCCTCCACATTTTTAAAAAATTAAATATCTCACAAACGGTAAGTCGAAAAATCATGAAAATTGCACCATAAAATTCAGCGTTTTCTCCTCTTTGATTTGCCGTCCCTCAAGGCATACTTTCGACAACTTTTTATTTCTTCCATTTTTTGGTGGGTTTTACAAATTAGTAACACATGTGTTAGTGATTGGTTATACATTTAATTTGCGGTTAAGGTTAGGATTTAGGGTTAGGGATAGGGTTTAGTAGGGTTTAAGGTTTTGGGTTTAGTATGATTTAGGGTTTAGAGTTTTGTAAAGCGTTTAGGGTTTAGGGTTTGGGGTTTAGGGTTTGGGGTTTAGGGGTTAGGGTTTAGGGTTTGAGGTTTAGGCTCACAATACACTAAAAGTTACTACCTTAGTCCCAAAATTATTGTACAGTTTTAACTTTCTGAAGTCTATCTTTTTCAACTTTGACCTTAAATATTTTTGTTTGTGTTATATAAAGTATCTTAGTGTTTTTTTTTTTTAGGAAACTCTTAAAGGTATTAAGACTCAACATTTCCAATTTAGTTATATAATTCGCATTTTACAATATAACCCTAATAATTTCACATATTTTTTATTTTTCAATTTTCATCAATTATATACCAAAATTTCGAACTATACATACAAAGCAAACTACTAATATCAACTAATAATCACGGGTAATTCATCACTGAATAACAAAAATAATATATGACAATTGTTAAGTCACTCCTTATAATAAAATTACTAAACTCTGCTACATGGTGCGGCTATTGTGCTAGTAATCAATAATGCATGCGTGTTTTCGTTGTATACATATTTTTCATTATCTAAAGTGGTCGAATCTATTATAATTATGGAATTGAATTAGTAGATGTATGTATGTACATGTATACTCTATTATTCTTTCTTTAAATTAAATTCTAGAACTAGAATACAATGAACACTTTCATTAAATCATGTATTTTAGTTGTAGAAAACATTTTACATGGAAAACTTGTAGAGTTCCTCTTCCACAAGTTACAACGTCCGATGCTTACATTAAAATAGTTGTGATGTATTTTTGAAATGTATTTTCAAAACGACTTCTATAGAGGTCGTTCATTGTGACTTTATGTAATGATCCAGATTAGTCGCACCTTGCCGTGTTTCCACCACGAGGGGGCGCGACAAATGGTAATACATTTTTCAACGATCAATCATGTACATTAAAATATTTAGTTACTTGCACGTCCTGTGTGTATACACGTTTACACACTGTGTGTACATTAAAATAGTTATGATGTCATCAATTGAATAAACTCTCAAATAATCAATTGTGTCCTCCATTTTCACTTACATTTAAAGTAACACCCTTCAAATTTCTCAATTTTTATTAATAAGGAATTTACATCATGATTATCAACGAATTCTCTATGATGTATTATTCAAATAAGTTGAGTATATAATTTTGAGATAAGTTTAAAGTTAATATCTTATTATTTGAGTAATTGACAACTCTTAACTATTAGAACATTCTTATAACTAATACGTAGTAATTAATAGAACAAAAAAAATTCCTTTCTATTTATCAACCTTCTATTTTATCGGATTCTTTTTATCAACTAAATTATATTATTTGGAATCGATATATGATTACCGCTTAGATTGCTTAATATATAAATATAACTATAAATAATTTAGTTTGTTGCTCCCTTGCAAATATTAAAACTAAGATATAATGTGAGAATTTAATCGTATACATTTTTTTTAACTTATAAAAATTAAATAAAAGTTTAAAGCCCCGTATGTATACACAGGTTTGAAAGCTAGTTATTATATATACAATAGATTTAGTTGCATACGCTATATTATATAACTTTTATAAAGAAAGATAGTATTCGAATCGTAACATCTAATATTATGTAGCATTCACATTTGACGTTTGTATTAGTCTTTAATTATATGGTTATTATTTTATAAAAGAATCCTATACTATTTTAATGCACATATTATTTGCACTCCACGTAGATATTAAAATCAAATTTGCAAAACGTAACAATAATAAATTGAAATGTTTTAGCCCCGCGTTTTCGCGGGTCTTCAACTACTATATTTTATATTTTAATTGTAGAAAACATTTTACATGGAAAACTTGTAGAGTTCCTCTTCGACAAGCTACAACGTCCGGATGCGTGTGAACGAAGTAAAAAGGTGTGGGCCATGATTGCCACGTGGAGCACGATTGTTGTATCTGTATCCAGCCGATAGCGCGTGAGATTTCATTTCATATTTATCATTTATATTTAATTTAATATTTTTATTTTTTGGGAAAATGTTTTGTGACGTTAAATTGTGTTTTTAGTATAAATGGAGGGATACTTTGTGTACATATTAAAAAGTTAGAGGATCAAAAACATAAAATATATAATTTTATTTTAATAATAATTAGTCAACATCGCCGTTGTTTTGGTGCTGTCAATAGCATAATTGATTAGTGAAATCAAATTTCAAGGCATAATAGTTTTTAGGGTTTATAGTTTGGTTATTTATCGAACTTTACACATTTTACTATTGTATGTATTATACTTTGAAACCTCCAACCGTATGTTTTTTGGGTGTTTTTGGCTACTTAAATTGACATATTTTTTGTAAGTTCAATACATACAATAGTAAGTTAAATGCATACAAAAGACGGTTATAAAACTTGAATACATACAATAGGAGGTTTATAAGTTAGATACATGCAATAGTAAAAGATGTAAAGTTCGATGCATAACCACAATATAAACCCTAGTTTTTAACATTTTTATTTGTTCTTTTATATTTGGACTAAAAAAAGATGTTACATCGATCATCATCTTTCCTGTTGTCCTTGTTTAGATGTAAAGCCGTAATGGCGTAATTGATTAAGATCGGTGTAAAAAAGCAAAGGGTTAGTTCTAATATATCAATTCATATTTTTTTTATTATACTTTATGACTTAATCTACTTTATAAGTTAAGACGTAAGCTATCTATTTCATATCATCTTTACAATAGTTAATTACAACATCTTTTTATCAATACTAAAAACTATTCGCTACATGAGTGGCTCAATGATTTACGATGCCTAAAGCGAGTATAAATTATGTGGCCATATCGATTTGATATGGTTACTCATTTTTTAAAAACAAGTTATAAAATAAACTGATAAATACTGAAACTGAACTATTACACAACTAAGGTAAGTATACCCTATCGCGTATAATATAGCTACAGTAAGTACATGTTCGTTCCACAGGGACTATGTAATCGAGAATTATGGTTCAAATGCAATTAACTTAATACAGAAAAAGACTTGGGTTTTTGTGTGACCGAATTGTCACTTTGCTTATATACTAACTTAGTTAACTAGGGCAAGTGGACTCAGGAAGAGTCAGATTAATTGATTTAACTTTTCTGAATAATAGACACGACAGTTACTTGGATAACTTAACTAATGACTTCAGGGTATTTTATTTAAACAAATCAACAACAATTCATGCTCATCTCGATAGAATAGGTTTAACATTCGTCATCACTGTAACACCCGCCAAATTAGGACTAGTATTTAGTGCCTAATCAGATGTTAATACATGTAATTAGTTCCTTGTTAGGCTAATTAATGTATCGAATTATATATATTGTTGAATATATACGAAAATGCGATTTGGTTAAATCGTACGCAATTTAAATCGAATGTATTTCGATTCTATTTAATATGGACGTTGGTGACAAATTTTATTAAATAACGTTGTTATGTCAAAAATATTATTATAATAATATTTCGTATTTATTCGTATCGTATCGTACGATCAGAAAGTTACACAATTTAAAATGTAAAACGCGCAAACTAAAATAAACCAACTTACATTTATAACTCAAACGTAAACTTAATTGTAAAATAATTAAATAAAATATCACGTAATAATTTGTATTTAAAATGTACCATTTAATATTTAAAATAATTATTTAACGTATAAACGACGGAGCAAACGAACACCGCACGGAGCGGGAACGCGGGGCGAAAAATGGGAGGATAACCTCCCATTTCCCACTCTCTTCTCTCACTTTTTCATTCTCTTTCTCTTTCTCCTTTCTTTCCTCTCTAATCTACCAACCAACCAAATACCCCCAACTTCACAAAATCGACAAATAAACATACTAAACGCACGCGAATCATACTACTCTTTTGGAAGAAAACGACCACCGCATCCCGATCTACAACGCTATCTTTTCGGATTTCTCATCCGACACTTTGTAAGTTTCCGACAAATCCCGAAATCTCTCGTTTTTAAATGTTTTCACTTGTTAGTAGTTTGTAACAACTTATAATGTCCCTATATGGGTTGGGTAAAAGTTTTGGACCGAACGGAAACCGAAAAACTCGTTTTCGACACATTTTCCGGCCAACAGACCGCTACGTCGCAGTTGACCCCGAATTTATGCGACGTCAGCGTCTACGTCGCAAAACCCCTCGTGACGTCGCATAGTGCGACGTCAGTCACAACGTCGCATTAAATTGCGACGTCGCATATAGCGACGTCAGCCTTAACGTCGCCAATACCTCGCCACGTCGCACTTAGCGACGTAAGCCCCTACGTCGCAGAAATCACCTACGTCGCATTAGCGACGCAGCACCCTACGTCGCATTAAATTGCGAAACGTCGCCTTTAGCGACGTCATACTCAACGTCGCAATCCTACCTGCGACGTCGCACCCAACGTCGCACAAACCAGAACCTCAAAAACACATATTTTTACTAAGTGTCGAGACTCGAAATTTATCACTCGATTTTACCCAAATTCAGATCCCAGATGCGTTTTTCGTCAAAGCAATATAGTAGAAATAAAAATTTTCCAAGCTGACCTGACAGCTCGACCCCAGCCAGGGGCTCTGCCCCTTGGACCCCGCCAGGGGCTGCCGCCCCTTGGACCCCGCTACCAGGGGCGCTGCCCCCGGACCCCCGTACTTAGATTCCGTAACGGTTTCTAAAACACAATCAAAACACATTTTTCAAGTAAAACGACACGAAATCAAAATGATAATAGTTGAGATTATTATTACAAATCCGTCACCAACGGGCCGTACATATTTTCAAACATTCGAATAAATCAACTAAATGTAATTTGGACATTATAGTTGGACGAACAACTACAAGGTAGTCTTATTAGATACCTTCGCATATTATAACCATCGCGTGTCGTGGACACCCTCAGGTTACAAGTCTTTGGACTTCGATTCTCGGCTAATCATTCTCAGTTTATTTTCATAAACTCAACGACTCAGGTGAGTCTCATAGCCCCTCTTTTTACTGTTTTACTCAGGGGTGTGATATACTGCTCAACTTTTAACATGTGAACGCAAGTACCAACTTTTCATATACTACATGAGTTTTTCGAAACTAATCATTTTAAAGTCCTCCGTCAGCATAGTTGTTAATACGTTGTAGCGTGAATATTAGTATATGGTACCATATAGGATTGACCCTCCTCGTTCGGGTTAGCAAGCACTAACCGGGTAAACGAACGTACTAATATTTGGGAAGACGAATGTTGATTAGGCATTCGTGGAGGCACCTCGCCCGGAATTCTCTATAGGGGACCCGGCCCTCGAGTTAAGCTCAACTATGTGCTCATGACTGTATACACGATGATTATCATTTAATTGCTGGATGCAATTCATTATTTAATTGCTGGATGCAATTCATTATTTAATTGCTGGATGCAATTCATTATTTAAATCTTGCGGTTCATACAATATTACTTGATTTCAAACCTGTGAGCTCACCAGCTTTATAGCTGACCTTTTAGCATATATCGCAGGTACCCAGCAGTAGGATGTTTCTGCTTCAGGATTTAGCTCGAGTCAGCATACAGACGATTGAGATTTTCTTGCATTAGTATATTTTGTATAAGTACTTATGTACTGAAATCTCATTTTATTTAACTCGAGCTATGTAAAGCTTTAAACGTTGTAAACATTTCAGTTATCAATATATTTTGTTAAAACGACGCATATAGAGTCGTTTGCTATTTATCTTTGTGCTTTGTTATTGATTAGTAACACCCAAATCAAGCTTCCGCAAATCATCAAATTTGGGGGTGTTACAATCACCTATACTCTAATCTCGATTTCTCAAATTACAAATCAATCTAATGAAAGACAATCGCCAAAATCATTCACCTACAAGTTAAAGTCTTAATTATCTAAATTATGATTCATCTGCGTTCGCAATCAAAACTCAATTATTCATGGACAAACAATTGATAATAAGCATACAAATGATAAACATCCGCTACAATCATTTATATACTCATCAGATAATTTAGGTTAAATCATGAAACCCTAACTTGTAAGTAACTCGATTGAACTTAATTTAAATTACATGAATATCACAAGTATATACCCCTAGTCATCAATCATTTCATCCAAGCAAGTGTTTAAATAACTTAGCCACAAATAATTACTAAAAGAAATTCAAAAGAGATAATTGAAATCACAACTATCATGATTATATAAAATAAAGATGAAAGACGAGTGATTACAATGATTACGTGATGATCCGTAGCAACCAAAATGATTAGCACAATGAAAGATCTTCAATAGTAATGAAAAGCTTCAATAGTTGCAGAGTATTTTCGTATCTATTGTTTTCTGGAATGGAAGTTAAGTTTTAAATGAAATGAAAACGTATTTTAAATCCTTCAAACTGCTGCAAAAACGCTCATGAACGCGATCCTGGAAAGTGGAACGTGTAACACCCCCAAATTAAATAATTTGCGGAAGCACGATTTGGGTGTTACTAATCAATAACAAAGCACAAAGATATATAGTAAACGACTCTATATGCGTCGTTTTAACAAAATATATTAATATTGAAATGTTTACAACATTTATAGCTTTACATAGCTCGAGTTTAAATATAAGGAGATTTCAGTACATAAGTACTTGTACAAAATATACTAATGCAAGAAAATCTCAAACGTCTGTATGCTGACTCGAGCTAAAAGTCCTGAAGCCGAAACAACCTACTGCTTGGTACCTGCGATACATGCTAAAGGGGTCAGCTAAAGCTGGTGAGCTCACGGGTTTGAAATCAAGTAATATAGTATGAACCGCAAGATTTAAATAATTGAATTGCATCCAGCAATTGATAATGTATATGTATACAGCCATGAGCACATAGTTGAGCTTAACTCGAGGGCCGGGTCCCCTAAAGAGAATTCCGGGCGAGGTGCCTCCACGAATGCCTAATCAACATTCGTCTTCCCAAATATTAGTACGTCCGTTTACCCGGTTAGTGCTTGCTAACCCGAACGAGGAGGGTCAATCCTATATGGTACCATATACTAATATTCACGCTACAACGTATTAACAACTATGCTGACGGAGGACTTTAAATGATTAGTTGTGAAAAACTCATGTAGTATATGAAATGTTTGTACTTGCGTTCACATGTTAAAAATGAGCAATATATCACACCCCTGAGTAAAATAGTAAAAAGAGGGGCTATGAGACTCACCTGAGTCTTGTGAGTTTAACTTAATAAACTTGAGTTGATTAGCCGAGTAATGTAGTCCAAAGACTTGTAACCTGAGGGTGTCCACGACACGCGATGGTTATAAACATGATTGGGTATCTCAACAGATCACCCTTGTAGTTGTTACACAACTATATATATGTCCAAATTACTACGATTTGGTTGATTTGTTAAGTGTTTGAAAACGTGTACGGCCCGTTGGTGACAGGTTTATAGTATTAATCTCAACATTATTATCTTGTTTTTCAAAGTATCTTGCTTGTATCATATATATATACCAATGTATTTCCAAAGTCGTGTAGTTTAAAGTTTAACGTTTTACTAGTCCAACACTTAGTGAAAAATCTGAGTTTTCTGTGTTTTGCGACACAACGTGCGACACAAAAATTTGTCATGCGACACAAGGGTTGTGTCGCATAAAATATGCGACACAATATCTATACGACACAAAGGTTGTGTCGCATAGATTCGAGATGCTGATTCAACAGCGACATAAGGTACGACACAATATTGTGTCGCATAGGATACGACATAGCTGGCTTCATACGACACAAAATACGACATAGAGGATTTTATACGACACAACATGCAAAATACGACATAACATGCAAAATACGACATAACATGCGACACAAAGCTTGTGTCGCATTGAAGAACACCAGTCCAGAATACAGCGGCTGTCGAGATTTTTCCGGCCAAAACCCAATTCAAACTCATTTTCAAGCTATAAAACCGTGTTCTACTCCTTGTAATGGACATATATAAGTTATATAAACGACTATCAAGTGAAAATACTAAGAATCGAGTGGTTTCGGGATTTTGTCGGAAACTTACAAAGTGTCGGATTGAAAATCCGAAAAGATAGCGTTGTAGATCGTTGCGAGGTGGTCGTGAATCTCTAAAAATCTTGATGATCCGAGTGCGTTTCGTGGTGTTATTTGATGGATTAGTGTGATGTTGGTGGTGGTTTGTTTGAGAGAAAAAGGAAGAGAGGAGAGAGAGAGGAAAGAAAGAAATGAGGAAGGAAAGATGGGGAGGTGGAGGTTATCTCCACTTTTCAGTCTTCGCCCCACGCTCCGCGTGGTGTTCGTTTTCTCCGTCATTTAACGTTTTAATAAATATTTCACGTGTTAATTATCCATTTTAAAATACGGATTTTGTTTAATAATTTAATTAAATTGTTTTACCAATTATCTAATAATTTAAAGATTTAAAATGTGATTTAAATAATTTGCGTATTTTGTTGTTAATTAGGTAAGTTTCAATTGTACGAAGCGGGACAACTTTGGGAATAAAACTTAAACAGTAGTTTGGACCCAGTAGTGTTTTCAGATAATGTTTTATACTTAAATATAAATTGTGTCACCAACGTCCGTATTTATGGAACCGAAATACATTCGATTTAAATTGCGTACGATTTAATCAAATCGTATTTTCGTATATATTCAACAATATATATTTCGATACATAAATTAGCCTAACACAGAACTAATTACATCTATTAACAGTGAATTAGGCACTAATTGCTAGTCCTAATTTGGCGGGTGTTACATTCTCCCCCTGTTAGAAGAATTTCGTCCCGAAATTTAGCTCGAGGTCGCGTTTGATGTAGAATTGGAGAATAGCTGGGGATATTTGAGTCGCATTTGGTCTTCCCGTTCCCAAGTGAATTCCGGACCGTGCCGCGAATTCCATCTGACCTTGACGATGGGAATACGACTTTGTTTTAGTTGTTTGACCTCACAGTCCATGATTTCAGCGGGTTCCTCAACGAAATGAAGTTTGTCGTCAACACGAATTTCATCGAGTGGGATAATTAGCGTCTCATCAGACAAACGTTTCTTCAAGTTAGAAATGTGGAAAGTAGGGTACACGCTGCTGAGTTCGGATGGCAGCTGCAATCGATAAGCTACGGGGCCAATCCGTTCGAGGATCTCAAAAGGCCCGATGTACCTGGGATTTAACTTCCCGCGTTTGCCAAAATGGATGACGCCTTTCCAAGGCGATACTTTTAAGAGTACTCGATCCCCAACTTGGAACTCGAGTGGTTTGCGTCTCACGTCAGCGTAACTTTTCTGACGATCACGTGCGGCTTTGAGTCTGTTTTGGATTTCCACAATTTTCTCAGTGGTGGCGTGTATGAGTTCAGGACCAGTGAGTTGACTATCTCCCACTTCAGTCCAACAGATCGGTGATCGGCACTTACGACCGTACAGTGCCTCAAAAGGTGCAGCTTTAATGCTGGCGTGATAGCTGTTATTGTAGGAAAATTCGCATAACGGTAGATGTTTTTCCCAGTTTGTACCGAAATCAACTACGCAGGCTCGTAGCATGTCTTCCAGTGTTTGAATGGTTCGTTCACTTTGGCCATCGGTTTGAAGATGGTATGCGGTACTCATATCGAGATGGGTACCCATTGCTTTTTGAAGTGACTGCCAAAAGTGAGAGGTGAAGCGCGCATCTCTGTCAGAGATGATCGAGATTGGAACACCGTGTTGAGAAACGATTTCTTTGATGTAGATTTGTGCAAGGCGCTCCATTTTATCGTTTTCCTTGATTGCCAGGAAATGAGCAGATTTGGTGAGACGATCGACGATCACCCAAATGGTATCGCAACCGCTCGACGAATTGGGTAGTTTGGTTATGAAATCCATGGCAATTTGTTCCCATTTCCATTCAGGGATTTTAGGTTGTTGGAGTAAACCAGGAGGTTTCTGATGTTCGGTTTTGACTTTCGAGCAAGTAAGACACTTGCTGACATAAGTGGCGATTTCGGCTTTCATGTTCGGCCACCAATAAAATTCCTTGATGTCGTGGTACATCTTATCGGATCCTGGATGGATAGAATATTTGGACTTGTGAGCCTCATCCATCACCAAGTCTCGTAGGTTCCCAAAATTAGGCAACCAGATTCGGTTTGAGAAATACCTAACCCCGTTAGGTCTGATTTCGAATTGTTTGACAATACCCCGTAAGGCTTCGTTTTTGATGTTTTCAGGTTTCAGGGCTTCGATCTGAGCGGTATGAATCTGAATGGTAAGATCGTTGTGAATGGTCATACTGAGGGCTCGGACTCGAAGTGGTTTTGGTCGTTCCTTTCGACTGAGGGCATCGGCTACAACATTAGCCTTCCCTGGATGGTACTTGATTTCACAATCGTAATCGGTAAGCAACTCGACCCATCGACGTTGCCTCATATTGAGATCCTTCTGATCGAATATGTGTTGGAGACTTTTGTGGTCGGTAAAGATTGTGCACTTAGTGCCGTAGAGATAATGTCTCCAAATTTTGAGAGCAAAAACGACAGCTCCAAGTTCGAGATCATGAGAGGTGTAGTACTTTTCGTGGATTTTGAGTTGTCGTGAGGCGTAGGCAATAACTTTGTCCCGTTGCATCAGCACGCAACCGAGACCTTGATGGGAAGCATCGCAGTATACCACGAAGTCATCAGTGCCTTCGGGTAAGGATAGGATTGGAGCACTGCAAAGCTTTTGTTTCAATAATTGAAAGGCCGACTCCTGTTTATCAGTCCAATTGAACTTCTTTTCTTTCTGAGTCAGTACTGTGAGTGGCTGAGCTATTTTGGAGAAATTTTCGATGAATCGCCGATAGTACCCAGCAAGACCCAAGAATTGACGTACCTCAATTGCAGTGGTGGGTGCTTGCCAGTCTTTGATAGCCTCGATTTTTGATGGGTCCACATGAATTCCCTGACTGTCGATCACGTGACCAAGGAATTTAACGGTTTTTATCCAGAACTCACACTTAGAGAATTTGGCGTAAAGCTCCTCGTGTCTAAGTAGTTCTAGAATGGTTCTGAGGTGTTGCGCATGTTCTTGCTCGTTGCGCGAGTAAATGAGTATGTCATCGATAAAGACAATGACAAACTTGTAGAGGTAAGGTTTACACACCCAGTTCATGAGGTCCATAAATACAGCCGGTGCGTTGGTTAGACCGAAGGGCATCACTTGGAATTCGTAGTGCCCGTAACGAGTTCTGAAAGCAGTTTTTGGAATATCGGTGTCGCGAACCCGTAACTGATGATATCCTGATCGCAGGTCGATTTTTGAGTAGAAACTTGAACCCTGAAGTTGGTCGAATAGATCATCAATGCGAGGAAGTGGGTATCGGTTTTTGACGGTCAATTTGTTCAACTCTCGATAGTCGATGCACATTCGGAATGAACCGTCATTCTTTTTAACAAATAAGACCGGAGCTCCCCAAGGTGAAGAACTTGGTCTAATGAATCCTCTATCCAGGAGTTCCTGTAACTGGGTGGACAACTCCTGAAGTTCGGATGGGGCTAAACGGTACGGTGCGCGGGCCACTGGTGCGGCACCCGGCACGAGATCGATTGTGAACTCAACCTGTCTAGGTGGAGGTAAACCAGGTAGTTCTTCCGGAAAGACTTCGGGAAAGTCTCTAACAATCGGCATATCTTCAAGTCGCTTCTCCTCCGACTTCTTCTCTGTGATGTGTGCGAGTATTGCAGGGTAACCCTTTCTCAGAAATTTTCGGGTTTTTAAGCAAGAGATGATATTGAGTCTCGTCTCACCGGTCTCCCCCTGTATGATCAAGGTTCTACCGACGGCGAGTGGGATACGGACGATCTTATCGTAACAAACGATTTCGGCTCGGTGTTTGGACAACCAGTCCATTCCAATGATGACGTCGAAACTTCCAATTTCAACGGGTACAAGATCGATTGAAAAGGTTTCGTCAGCTAGGTCTAAAGTGCAATTAGGTATCACACTATTGGTTTCGATAAGTTTCCCATTTGCTAGCTCTACAGTGTACTTAACATCTAAGGAAACAGGAGTGATGTCAAGTAGTGGGCAAAAGTCATCAGAGATAAAGCTTCTATCAGCACCAGTATCAAATAGAACAGAAGCAGTTAAGTTGTTGAGGAGGAACATACCCGAGACCACATTTGGGTCTTGGCGGGCGTCCCCTGAGTTGATGATGAAGGCTCTACTTCGGGTGTTGTTGTTGTTGCGGTTGTTGCTGCTGTTGTTGTTGTTGTTCTTCAGCTTTGGGCACGTGTCCCTGAAGTGCCCGGGGTTCCCACACTCAAAGCAGACTTTGGGTGTTCTGGTGTTGTTAGGGTTGTTGTTGGTAGGGGAACGGCAATCCTGGGTGAGGTGACCATTCCTCTTGCAATTGCTGCAAAAGGGACCACAGGAACCTTCGTGGTGGCGGCTGCACTTGGAACAATAGGGTTTGCTCCCAATGTAACCCCGTTTGATGTCTGTGGTGGTGTTGTAGGCTTTGATGGTGTCGGATTTCTTGTTTTGTTGGTTTGGGTGGTTGTTGTGGTAGTCGGACCACTTTCTTTTGTTGTTGTGGGAGGATGAAGTGAGTGGTTCTGAGCCTTCGCTCATAGCCATGAGGTCTTGGGCTAATAGGATTGCACCGTCGATGGTGGTTTGATTTGAAGAGGCGACGTGCCCCCGAACAGGCTCAGGAAGACCAAGGATGTACTTCCTGATTTTATCAGGTTCTGTGCTTACCATGGCTGGGCGGAGGGCAGCGAGTTGCTGGAATCTGGTGGTGTAACCATCGATATTACTGCCCTGAACTTTTAGGTTCCAGAACTCCTTGTCCAGCTTTTGGAGTTTGTCGATCGAACAGTACTTGGCAGTGAGTTTTGCTTTCAAGTCCTCCCAAGAGAGTTGGTAGGCAGTGTCAGCACCCACCGATTGGGAATATGAGTTCCACCAAGAGTGGGCATCATCTTCGAGAGAGCAGGTGGCGAAATTTACTTTGTCGTTTTCCGCGCATTTGCTGACGCAGAAAACAGTTTCCATCCTTTTGAACCATCTGATTAGTCCGATGGCTCCCTCATTACCCTTGAAGCTTGAGGGTTTGCAGCTCTGAAAGTCCTTGTAAGAACAAGGTTTAGTAGCGGGGGTTTCAGCGGCATCGCTGTTTCTCGCGGAATTCTGTGGAGTATTCCGAGCCAAGGCTTCAGTCACAGCCTGGGTTATGAGTGACGTAAGCTGAGCATCGGTGTATGGTCTTGTCTTTGGCGGCATGATTCTTCAATAAAAGAAATGAAGATACATGAGATTTTGCAAGAAAATTGTATTTATCTCAGATGTACATGTATAAAGGCGGTAATACATAACATCAATATGAAAAAGAATTATGGCAATTGGTATAAGTAGAAATAGCAAGGAATCTTTGATAGAAAATACGAATTCAAAGGTTACATCCCACGGATGTATTACAAAAGGTGTCAGAAATTGTTACATCCGACCGAATTATAGAGTAGCCCTTAGATAGTTAATAAATTACAAGATAGATTACAAGACAAGAGCTACACTAGTCTTAACGTAGATTAATCTGCTCCATCATTTCAATGAGACGATCCACTGTATTGGCAAGTCTGCTGGCCTGTCGGGCATTGTCTTCAGCCAAGGCCAGTCGTTGTACCAAACTGCCAACGTATTCCTCTGTTTCCCGTGAGCGTTGCTCACACTCTTCTAATCTGTGTTTCAAAAGGGCGGTTTCTACGCTTATCTTCACCACTTTGTTGAAAAGAACATCTACATTGTTAACGGTGGTTTCGTGATCCTCGGAGACTTGTTCGATGCGTTCGAGGGATGTAAGTCTCCAGTATTCGTTCGTTTCCTGCAACACGACATCCATGGTGCGAAGTCGCTGTTCGTGTTGGTTCACCCTAGCGGCTAAGGCCGGCAAGGTGAAGTGAGTGGGGTACGGGCCAGCTCGAGGCAACCTGGCGTTCCTCCTAGCTACCCTTGGGTTCTGCGACCCGGATTGAGAGTGCGATGAATTGGGCGGTGTGTTTGCCATTGCTGAGACAAAGCGTTAGTAAGAGTGAGGCCTATATTCATATAGTTCCTATATAATATAGCCTATTGAGTGTCTAGCACAAACATGTTTAAGTCTCGATCCTCTCGAGGTCAGAGTCTTCTAGTGTACCCTGTTCAGCCATAACTACATTCAGATCTTACATCATCTTTGCTTAATTGTACATAGTTGATCAGGCTATGTTAAATTAAACTCGTATAACGTAATCACTGAACCAGTTATACCTAATAAGGAATACTGTCTAATGGTCATAGT
This sequence comes from Helichrysum umbraculigerum, assembly GCA_949592205.1. Lineage (NCBI taxonomy): Eukaryota > Viridiplantae > Streptophyta > Magnoliopsida > Asterales > Asteraceae > Helichrysum > Helichrysum umbraculigerum. Next base: position 6,223,041 of record CATIUR010000009.1, on the reverse strand, counting down.
CTAGGCCCACTAAATGCAACCTAGTTCACTATAACCTTAGGCTCTGATACCAATCTGTAACACCCCCAAATTAAATGATTTGCGGAAGCACGATTTGTATAACGCCCCTCATTTAATATCACAATCTAATATTAAGATTGGCAGAAGCGATTATTTGAAATACATATTCTATTAGAAATCTGCTAGAAATCGCAAACCTTTATACAATATGTTTAACTATTAAACAAACATAGTTAACTTGTTTACAAATCGGCGCATTATATACTACAAAACATGTAACACCTGCTAAATTAGGATAATTAATTATGCCTAATTAATTGTAACTAGTTGTAATTAGTATGTAATAGGACTAATTGCAGACTCTACTTGTATATATATAAGGTGATTTATATATATATATGAGTGTACTTACGCGATTTGGATTAATCGTACGAATTAACCGGACGGAGTCCGACACAGTTACTTGGACGTTGGTGACAGAAACTTACCTAAATAATGAGAACGTATTTTATTATATAAATTACACAGCGAACAAACATTATTTATAGTATCGCGACGACATTTTAAATAATTTAACGAATACGTATTAAACGCGAGTTAAGAATTTTAATACTTCGACGAATGTTTTTATAATTAATTTCAAGGTATTTCATAAAAATATTCCCGTCACCTTTTAAAAATATAACTGCTTGATTTAACGTTTAAACGACGGAGGAAACGAACACCGCACGGAGCGCGGAGGCGCGGACTGAAAATGGGAGGCTTAACCTCCCACTTCCTTTTCTCTTTCTTTTCACTTTCTCATTTCTTTCTTTTTCTTTCTCTCATTTCTCTCTCAACTAACAAAACCACCACCATCTTACAAAATCACAAAATAACATCACGAAACGACGCCGAATCATACCACTCCTTTGGAATAAAAGAACCACGGCATCCCGATCTACCTTTCCACCTTTTCGGATTTTCGATCCGACATTTTGTAAGTTTCCGACAAAACCCGAAACTCTCCGTTTTTGCTCATTTTTACGTTTTTATGGTTTAAATATGCTTAAAATGTCCAAAAATGGGTTGGGTAAAAGATTTGGACCTAACGGAAGCTTTACGACCGATTTTCCGGCCACCAATTTCCGATCAGACCGCTACGTCGCAGAGACGCTGGGCTATCTGCGACGTAGCTCAAAACGTCGCATACACCTCACAACGTCGCACATAGCGACGTCGCGACCTACGTCGCACAAAAATCCCAACGTCGCACTAGCGACGCAGCCTATTACGTCGCATTAACTTGCGGACGTCGCACATAGCGACGTAGACTTTAACGTCGCAAATCGAACCGACGTCGCATTAGCGACGTCGCCCCCTACGTCGCATTGATTTGCGAAGGTCGCATCATGCGACGTACCTACCTACGTCGCACCCTACGTCGCACCCTACGTCGCATGCTACGTCGCATGCTACGTCGCACAAACCAGAACCTTGAAAAGTCAGATTTTACTAAGTGTCGAACTTACACAACTTCAAATACTTATGTCATACGACTTAACAAACGTCATAGAACATACTTTCTATTACAATTACACTAAATTGCGTTATAAATGATAACACTTTGAATCATTATTACAAACCGTCACCAACGGGCCATGTTTGTTTTCAAACTACAAACGGATTACTAAACAAACACTTGGACATAATGAGTTGTGTAAACAACTAGCCTAGATGGTCTTGCGAGACATCTACTTACTTAACTTTATATGTTTAGGCATTTGAAGGTTACGGGTTCGGAGAACCTACGGTTGATATTACTTACTCGTTTATTGATATAAACGTACTTGCAAAGACTCAGGTGAGTCTTACGGCCCCACTTTTACTGTTTTATCTTATTGGGGGAGATACATGCTACAACTTTTTCTTGAACACAAGTACTAAACTGTTTACTATACCAAACGGAATTGCATGAGTTGTTACTATTTACAGAAGTCTCTCCATCATATATCGTTAGTTATGGACTTAAGCGCGAACACTAGTTAATGGATCCATTAGGGAAATGACCCTCCCCACCCGGGGCAGTAGCGCTGCCACGTACTGATTTACACGTATAAACGGGTGACTACTTATTCGTTACTGATGCTTGCTCACTTACGAGCATGTCACGGGAGCAAACATATTATTTACGGGTTAAGCTTCGATTATGAGCCTCATGGCAACGGTATAAACTTATTTATTTACATTTGCTGGATTGCAAATAATGATTTTACGATTGCTGGATTGCAATGGCTGATTTTACGCCTACGGGCACTACTAATGAAATCTCGTGTTCAAAGCCGATATTATTTACAAACCTGTGAGATTCACCAACCTTTTTGGTTGACACTTTTTAGCATGTTTTCTCAGGTACCCGGATGGAGTAGGATTACTCCAGGATTTTAGCTAGAGTCGCATGATTTCAACACAACTGCATTAACGGAGATTCTTAGCATTATCTTTTGTATATTTTGATTATGTAATAGAATCTCCCGCTATACGCGTGGACTCTAGGGGAAACTACATTTTGTATACGAAAACACTAAGTTTTCAAACATTATATCTATGGAATGTAACTAATTTACAAAACGTCTCATTTAGAGGTCGTTTGCTGTATATCTTGTGCTTTGTATATTGATTAGTAACACCCAAGTATGCTTCCGCAAAACAGTGAATTTCTGGGGTGTTACAGATTGGTATCAGAGCCTAAGGTTATAGCGAACTAGGTTGCATTTAGTGGGCCTAGACTATGACCATTAGGCAGTATTTCCTTATTAGGCATGATTGGTTCAGGAATTACATCATACGACTTTAATTTAACATAGCTTGATCAACTATGTACAATTAAGGGAAGATGATGTGAGGTCTGAAATGGTTATGTCGAACAGGAATGCGTTAGTTGACTCTGACCACGAGGGAACCGAGACTCATACTTGTTATGTGCTAGACATACACTAGGCTATTATATATTGAATATATATATGAATAGGCCTCGCACGTAAACACACTCGCTATAGAGATAGCCGACGTTTCTCTGGTGACACTTACGAATTTCTCTCAGCGGTTTGCACCGACCATAACAGACTTGATTTCCGTCACACCACCTTGTGGCGCACTCTAATGATTTTATGAAAATCACATCTAACACCCGGAAGCAACGTACTTCCAAGGACTAAAATCCTCTCTCTCTGTCATTTCTATAGAACTCAAAGCCGCGAATTCCCAAATGGACGACTACATGTCTGATAGTGACCAAGCCCACGGGGAACAAATCCAGTACACGTATCTCGATGAGGACATCGTACCAGAAGAAGAAATCATGCTGGAGGGAAACGAAAATCAGAATTTCGGAATGACTGGCATCGACATAGAAGAATATGAAAGAGTGCGAGATCAGGCCGTGGGACTAGACGGCCGAAATTGGGCACTTAAGCGTAAGTGCATAGACTATGAACAAAGATTGAGAATCTCAAACCGATCAGTCCCTACACGAATCAAAGATAAGATCCGATACTGGAAGAAAGTGGCCACCAACCTAACCCGTAGGACCAAAACATGGATCAAACGTTTGGGCAGGAAATCAACGGAGGAGACTAGGTACCGCACCACGACTCAAAGATACAGGGACATGCTTGAAGCACGCTACCACCCACACGACCTGAACCTGGAGTCGGGAGACGAATCCGAAGGCCAGGAACCCTAACTAAGAATGAACCAACCGACTAGCAGAAACTGTGGATCGCCTTGTCGCGCTAATGGAACAAATTAATCTACATTAAGATTAGTGTAGCTTTTGTCTTGTAATCTATCTCGTAATCTAGGGACTATCTAGCACTACTCTATAAACTAGTCGGATGTAACAATTCCCGACACCTTTTGTAATATCTCTGTAGGATGTAACTTTTGAACTCACCTTATCTATCAATATCCTTTGTTATCTCAACTCACATTAATTGTCATTGTCCATGTTGATGTTATGTATTACTGTTTTCATACATGTACATCTGTGACAATTACAAGCTCATACAAAATCTCATGTATCTTCATTTCTTTTATTGAAGAATCATGCCGCCAAAGACTCGACCATACACCGATGCCCAGATTACCTCCCTTATAACCCAGGCTGTTACTGAAGCCTTGGCTCGGAATACTCCACCAAATTCCTCGAGAAACAGCGATGCCGCTGAAACCACTGCTGCTAAACCTTGTTTTTACAAGGACTTCCAGAACTGCAAACCTCTAAACTTTGCAGGTACCGAGGGAGCAATCGGTCTGATACGATGGATAGAGAAAGTTGAATCAGTATTTCTTATCTGCAACTGTGCGGAGGGGGACAAGGTTAAGTTCTCTGTTAGTACTTTTACCGACACCGCACTCACGTGGTGGAACACCTATGCCCAAACTGTGGGCGTTGCCGATGCTTACAAACTCCCGTGGGAGGAGTTGAAGGAGATGTTAAAGGGTGAGTATTGCCCCAGAGATGAACTGAAACAACTGGAGCTGGAATTCTGGAACCATAAGATGCAAGGTAATGATATCACCGGCTACACCAACCGCTTCCACCAACTGGCAGTTCTGTGCCCAACCATGGTCGATCCTGAGTACAAGAGGATCGAGAAATTTGTTGATGGTCTTCCTGAGAGACTCCAAGATCTGGTAACTTCTTCCAAACCGGGTACAATTCAGAGCGCCATCCGTATGGCCCATGAACTAACGGCAAATTCTGTCCGCCGTGGTACAACTTCCACCCCACCTGCAAACAACAAACGCAAGTGGGAAGGTAACTCCAACCCATCCAACCAAACCTTCAACAAAAAGCCTGAGTACATTAAGGCTTATACATCTGGAACTTCGGAGAAGAAAGGGTACAGCGGGAGCAGACCCTACTGTCCCAAATGCAACCGCCACCATGACGGTTCTTGCCCTTGCTCCAACTGCAAACGGTTCGGACATCTAACCAAGGATTGCCGAATCAACATTTCTACCCCCAACACTAATGCACCAAAGGCCTGCTTTGGGTGCGGAAATACAGGGCATTTCAAGAAAGATTGCCCAAAACTGAAAAACAACAACAACCCTGCTCGTGGCAGATCATTCGTTATCAAGGCTGGGGAAGCCAGACAAGACCCGAACGTCGTGATGGGTACGTTCCTTCTCAACGACCTTACTGCTTCTGTGTTATTTGATACCGGTGCCGATAGAAGCTTCATATCTGAGAAATTTAGCCCTTTACTTGATATTACTCCCACTGCCTTAGATGCTAAATACATTATAGAATTAGCTAACGGCAAACTGATTGAGACTGATAGCATCATACACAACTGTACACTTAACCTCACGAACGAAACGTTTTCCATTGATTTAATCCCTGTCGAGATCGGCAGCTTCGATATTATTGTCGGTATGGATTGGTTATCCAGGCACCGAGCTGAAATCATCTGCCATGACAAACTCGTTCGCATACCTCTTGTCTCCGGTGGAACCTTAGTCCTACAAGGGGAGACCGGTAGACGGAATCTGAATATTGTATCCTGTCTGAAAACGAGAAAATATCTACGAAAAGGGTACCAAGCCATCCTCGCACATGTAACGGAGAAGAAGTCGGAGGAGGAGCGACTTGAGGATGTTCCGATCGTGCGGGATTTTCCGGAAGTCTTTCCTGAAGACTTGCCCGGACTTCCGCCACCTAGACAAGTTGAATTTCAAATCGAACTTGTGCCCGGAGCTGCACCTGTGGCACGAGCCCCTTACCGTTTAGCACCATCCGAAATGCAGGAGTTGTCTAACCAACTACAGGAACTCCTGGACAGAGGATTCATTCGACCAAGTTCCTCGCCTTGGGGAGCTCCGGTCTTATTCGTGAAAAAGAAAGATGGATCTTTCCGCATGTGTATTGACTACCGAGAGCTGAATAAGTTAACCATAAAGAATCGGTACCCACTTCCTAGAATCGATGACCTGTTCGACCAACTCCAGGGATCGAGTGTTTACTCAAAGATTGATCTACGGTCGGGTTATCATCAACTCCGAGTCCGTGACAATGATATCCCAAAGACAGCTTTCCGAACTCGTTATGGGCATTACGAATTCCAAGTAATGCCATTCGGGTTGACCAACGCACCGGCCGTATTCATGGACCTTATGAATCGGGTGTGCAAACCATATCTTGACAAATTCGTCATTGTGTTCATCGATGATATCCTGATTTACTCTCGCAACGAACAAGAACACGCACAACACCTCAGAACCATACTAGAACTACTTAGACACGAGGAGCTTTACGCTAAATTCTCTAAGTGTGAGTTCTGGATAAAAACCGTTCAATTCCTCGGGCACGTGATTGACAGCCAAGGAATTCATGTTGATCCCGCCAAGATTGAAGCAATCAAGGGCTGGGAGTCACCGACCACTCCAACCGAAGTGAGACAATTCTTAGGTCTTGCTGGTTATTACCGCCGATTCATCGAAAACTTTTCAAGAATAGCTGTTCCACTAACCACACTGACTCAGAAAGATAAGAAGTTCGATTGGACTGATAAACAAGAGTCAGCCTTCCAGCTATTGAAAAACAAACTTTGCAGTGCACCAATCCTGTCCTTACCCGAGGGCACCGACGATTTCGTAGTTTACTGCGACGCCTCACACCAGGGACTTGGTTGTGTGTTGATGCAACGGGAAAAAGTCATTGCCTATGCCTCACGACAACTGAAAATCCACGAGAAAAACTATACGACCCACGACCTCGAGTTAGGTGCTGTGGTCTTCGCATTGAAAATCTGGAGACATTATCTCTACGGTACGAAAAGCACTATCTTTACCGATCACAAAAGTCTCCAACACATATTCGATCAGAAAGATCTAAACATGAGACAACGTCGCTGGGTTGAGTTACTTAGTGACTACGACTGCGAGATCAAATACCATCCGGGCAAGGCTAACGTAGTGGCCGATGCCTTAAGCCGAAAAGAACGAGTGAAACCCCTTCGAGTCCGAGCACTTTCTATGACAATTCGTAACGAGCTTCCTGCTCAAATCCTTACCACTCAACTTGAAGCACTCAACGATGAAAACTTGAAAAATGAAGCCTTGCGAGGCTTGGATAAACAATTCGAAATCAAACCCGATGGAACTCGATACTTCTCTAACCGGGTGTGGTTACCCAAATTCGGAAGCTTGCGAGATTTGGTGATGGCTGAAGCTCACAAATCTCGATACTCTATACATCCTGGATCTGACAAGATGTATCATGACGTCAAAGGGTTGTATTGGTGGCCTAACATGAAAGCTGACATAGCCTTGTACGTCAGTAAATGCCTAACCTGTTCCAAAGTAAAGACCGAACACCAAAGACCCTCTGGGTTGCTTCAACAACCTGAAATTCCTCAATGGAAATGGGAACAGATTTCCATGGACTTCATTACCAAACTACCGAAAACTTCGAGTGGTTGCGATACCATTTGGGTGATCGTGGACCGTCTCACGAAATCTGCTCATTTTCTGGCCATCAAGGAAACCGACAAGATGGAGCGTCTGACTCGCATCTATGTCAAAGAAATCATCTCGCGACACGGTGTACCTATCTCGATCATCTCGGATAGGGACAGCCGTTTTACTTCAAACTTTTGGCAATCGCTACAGAAATCTCTTGGTACTCGTCTGGATATGAGTACTGCTTATCACCCGCAAACCGATGGCCAAAGCGAGCGAACTATTCAAACACTGGAGGATATGCTACGAGCCTGCGTAGTCGACTTCGGTACTTCTTGGGAAAATCACTTACCGTTGTGTGAGTTTTCGTACAACAACAGTTACCATACCAGCATAAAGGCTGCACCCTTCGAGGCACTTTACGGACGTAAGTGCCGATCACCTGTCTGTTGGACTGAGTTAGGAGAATCCCAACTCACGGGTCCAGAAATCATTCAAGAAACTACTGAGAAAATCGTTGGTATTCAAAACCGGCTGAAAGCCGCACGTGATCGTCAGAAAAGCTATGCTGACGTGAGACGCAAACACCTTGAGTTCCAGGTAGGAGACAAGGTACTTCTCAAAGTGGCACCGTGGAAAGGTGTTATTCGATTCGGGAAACGAGGCAAACTAAATCCTAGATACATCGGACCATTCGAAATCCTTGAAAGGATTGGTCCAGTGGCCTATCGCCTGCAACTTCCTACTGAGCTTAGCAGCGTACACAACACATTCCACATTTCTAACTTGAAGAAATGTCTGTCTGACGAGACGCTGATTATACCGCTCGACGAAATTCAAATCGATGATAAACTTCATTTTGTCGAGACACCTATGGAAATCATGGACCGAGAGGTCAAGCAATTGAAACAGAGTCGTATTCCCATAGTAAAAGTCAGGTGGAATTCTAGGCGCGGCCCTGAGTTCACCTGGGAACGGGAAGACCAAATGCGACAGAAATACCCACATCTCTTCCCAGACAACGCACCGTCCGTGCACTCAAGCTAATTTCGGGACGAAATTTCTTTAACAAGGGGAGAATGTAACACCTGCTAAATTAGGATAATTAATTATGCCTAATTAATTGTAACTAGTTGTAATTAGTATGTAATATGACTAATTGCAGACTCTACTTGTATATATATAAGGTGATTTATATATATATATATGAGTGTACTTACGCGATTTGGATTAATCGTACGAATTAACCGGATGGAGTCCGACACAGTTACTTGGACGTTGGTGACAGAAACTTACCTAAATAATGAGAACGTATTTTATTATATAAATTACACAGCGAACAAACATTATTTATAGTATCGCGACGACATTTTAAATAATTTAACGAATACGTATTAAACGCGAGTTAAGAATTTTAATACTTCGACGAATGTTTTTATAATTAATTTCAAGGTATTTCATAAAAATATTCCCGTCACCTTTTAAAAATATAACTGCTTGATTTAACGTTTAAACGACGGAGGAAACGAACACCGCACGGAGCGCGGAGGCGCGGACTGAAAATGGGAGGCTTAACCTCCCACTTCCTTTTCTCTTTCTTTTCACTTTCTCATTTCTTTCTTTTTCTTTCTCTCATTTCTCTCTCAACTAACAAAACCACCACCATCTTACAAAATCACAAAATAACATCACGAAACGACGCCGAATCATACCACTCCTTTGGAATAAAAGAACCACGGCATCCCGATCTACCTTTCCACCTTTTCGGATTTTCGATCCGACATTTTGTAAGTTTCCGACAAAACCCGAAACTCTCCGTTTTTGCTCATTTTTACGTTTTTATGGTTTAAATATGCTTAAAATGTCCAAAAATGGGTTGGGTAAAAGATTTGGACCTAACGGAAGCTTTACGACCGATTTTCCGGCCACCAATTTCCGATCAGACCGCTACGTCGCAGAGACGCTGGGCTATCTGCGACGTAGCTCAAAACGTCGCATACACCTCACAACGTCGCACATAGCGACGTCGCGACCTACGTCGCACAAAAATCCCAACGTCGCACTAGCGACGCAGCCTATTACGTCGCATTAACTTGCGGACGTCGCACATAGCGACGTAGACTTTAACGTCGCAAATCGAACCGACGTCGCATTAGCGACGTCGCCCCCTACGTCGCATTGATTTGCGAAGGTCGCATCATGCGACGTACCTACCTACGTCGCACCCTACGTCGCACCCTACGTCGCATGCTACGTCGCATGCTACGTCGCACAAACCAGAACCTTGAAAAGTCAGATTTTACTAAGTGTCGAACTTACACAACTTCAAATACTTATGTCATACGACTTAACAAACGTCATAGAACATACTTTCTATTACAATTACACTAAATTGCGTTATAAATGATAACACTTTGAATCATTATTACAAACCGTCACCAACGGGCCATGTTTGTTTTCAAACTACAAACGGATTACTAAACAAACACTTGGACATAATGAGTTGTGTAAACAACTAGCCTAGATGGTCTTGCGAGACATCTACTTACTTAACTTTATATGTTTAGGCATTTGAAGGTTACGGGTTCGGAGAACCTACGGTTGATATTACTTACTCGTTTATTGATATAAACGTACTTGCAAAGACTCAGGTGAGTCTTACGGCCCCACTTTTACTGTTTTATCTTATTGGGGGAGATACATGCTACAACTTTTTCTTGAACACAAGTACTAAACTGTTTACTATACCAAACGGAATTGCATGAGTTGTTACTATTTACAGAAGTCTCTCCATCATATATCGTTAGTTATGGACTTAAGCGCGAACACTAGTTAATGGATCCATTAGGGAAATGACCCTCCCCACCCGGGGCAGTAGCGCTGCCACGTACTGATTTACACGTATAAACGGGTGACTACTTATTCGTTACTGATGCTTGCTCACTTACGAGCATGTCACGGGAGCAAACATATTATTTACGGGTTAAGCTTCGATTATGAGCCTCATGGCAACGGTATAAACTTATTTATTTACATTTGCTGGATTGCAAATAATGATTTTACGATTGCTGGATTGCAATGGCTGATTTTACGCCTACGGGCACTACTAATGAAATCTCGTGTTCAAAGCCGATATTATTTACAAACCTGTGAGATTCACCAACCTTTTTGGTTGACACTTTTTAGCATGTTTTCTCAGGTACCCGGATGGAGTAGGATTACTCCAGGATTTTAGCTAGAGTCGCATGATTTCAACACAACTGCATTAACGGAGATTCTTAGCATTATCTTTTGTATATTTTGATTATGTAATAGAATCTCCCGCTATACGCGTGGACTCTAGGGGAAACTACATTTTGTATACGAAAACACTAAGTTTTCAAACATTATATCTATGGAATGTAACTAATTTACAAAACGTCTCATTTAGAGGTCGTTTGCTGTATATCTTGTGCTTTGTATATTGATTAGTAACACCCAAGTATGCTTCCGCAAAACAGTGAATTTCTGGGGTGTTACAAAACATTATATATTACAAACTGGATCAGAGTTGCAAGTTTCAAACATTCCCAGCATCAAAACATCCTTCCTGACTACCCACATAATATACATCACCTGCAGGAAGTAAATTGAGGGATTAGCACGAAGCTAAGTGAATGAATTATCAACTACAATTCAATTTAGCTAGCAATCTGTTCACAATCAATAATGCAACAAATATCGTCAAGAGGAATGGTGGTTCCTAAGGACACTGTTCCGGGTGGCCCTATCAGAACACTTAAATCAACTGTAGGCCAAAACAGTGATTAACCGCTAACTAAATGCTAATCTTCATCAACACATGTACGCAACCCTGTGTTGACCAACATTAGCAAACAAGTCCAACCAACAATCTAGTTGACCTCTGTATTTAACAATCAAGCTCACAGGCTAATCAAACCACCAATCAAATGGCATATCATTTCTAGGTTAACATTCTATCAATAGTAATCCTATAATTACTGATTGAAATCAAACTAATACAACCAAATCAAGCTGTGAGTTTCAAATCCACTCACCTGATTGTTTTAGTTCACTTACTCAGCTGCCTTATCTCGCTGAGTTCTTTGAGGATCTGAGAATCAACAATCAGATATAAGTTAGTAATCAGGATTTTCAATACTAAACTTATATCAAACATAATTCAAAGAACTAGATGTTATTTATACAACTATTTAGTTCCTATTCATAATATAGCATATCAACAATTACTTATCAACATTTTGAATCTGCAATTGTTTAAAATCAAAAGGCCACAGGACGAGTCACTACCCGCCGGGTAGCCACATTACCCGCCGGGTACCCCATCACAACCGCCGGGTCACACCATGTAGCAACCGGGTGAATTAAAAGTTGGGGTAACAGAACTTAAATACGTTTTAAAGGCTATAGGAGCCGCCGGGTACGGGTTTTACCCGCCGGATTCCCGGTTTAGGTACATTACCCGCCGGGTACGGGCTCTACCCGCCGGGTACCCACCCTGCACCAGCAAGCTCCATCAGCTCAAAACCTGCTACGAACTTAACTTTCCAAACACACCAAAAACAGCTTCTAAGATCTTTTTAACATAACAAATAGCAACTATGTCATGTAGTATCAACTAGTAACAATCCCAAACATCAAAATCAACTCATTTCACACATCAATCATATACTCATAAGTTTAACATATTAAAATAACTCAAACTTACCACTTGATTATGCAACAAAGATGATGGTGATGATGTTTATGCTAGCACAAGATCACAGCAGCTAATTTACAAGTTTTTGGTTAAGATTTAGCTTTAGTTTTAGGGTTTAAAGGTTTTGATGTTTTTGTTCTAGGGTTTAAGGTTTCCAAATGAAGAAAGTGATAAACTTTCCTAAAAGGGAAAGGTATTTAAGTCGGTCAACTTTTTAACACCGGCCCGTATCCGCTTAAAACTAGTCCCCTTTCAATCTATTGCTTGAAACCTAAAAACCATTTGCGAGAAACTTATTTTATTGCACCGTCAACTATAGTAAATTAAAACAATCAATAATTTACTAAACACAATAAGTCCTAAGGCTTATTTAGTTAAGTTTCATAAACAAACACATATTATCAAATAATTTCTAACAAAATTAAATACATCAATTTAAAATTAGAAATTACCGGACCAAAAGAGAGGATGTTACAATTTGGGTGTTACTAATCAATAACAAAGCACAAAGATATATAGTAAACGACTCTATATGCGTCGTTTTAACAAAATATATTAATATTAAAATGTTTACAACATTTATTGCTTTACATAGCTCGAGTTTAAATATAAGGAGATTTCAGTACATAAGTACTTGTACAAAATATACTAATGCAAGAAAATCTCAAACGTCTGTATGCTGACTCGAGCTAAAAGTCCTGAAGCCGAAACAACCTACTGCTTGGTACCTGCGATACATGCTAAAGGGGTCAGCTAAAGCTGGTGAGCTCACAGGTTTGAAATCAAGTAATATAGTATGAACCACAAGATTTAAATAATTGAATTGCATCCAGCAATTGATAATGTATATGTATACAGCCATGAGCACATAGTTGAGCTTAACTCGAGGGTCGGGTCCCCTAAAGAGAATTCCGGGCGAGGTGCCTCCACGAATGCCTAATCAACATTCGTCTTCCCAAATATTAGTACGTCCGTTTACCCGGTTAGTGCTTGCTAACCCGAACGAGGAGGGTCAATCCTATATGGTACCATATACTAATATTCACGCTACAACGTATTAACAACTATGCTGACGGAGGACTTTAAATGATTAGTTGTGAAAAACTCATGTAGTATATGAAATGTTTGTACTTGCGTTCACATGTTAAAAATGAGCAATATATCACACCCCTGAGTAAAATAGTAAAAAGAGGGGCTATGAGACTCACCTGAGTCTTATGAGTTTAACTTAATAAACTTGAGTTGATTAGCCGAGTAATGAAGTCCAAAAACTTGTGACCTGAGGGTGTCCACGACACGCGATGGTTATAAAAATGATTGGGTATCTCAACAGATCACCCTTGTAGTTGTTACACAACTATATATATGTCCAAATTACTACGATTTGGTTGATTTGTTAAGTGTTTGAAAACGTGTACGGCCCGTTGGTGACAGGTTTATAGTATTAATCTCAACATTATTATCTTGTTTTTCAAAGTATCTTGCTTGTATCATATATATATACCAATGTATTTCCAAAGTCGTGTAGTTTAAAGTTTAACGTTTTACTAGTCCAACACTTAGTGAAAAATCTGAGTTTTCTGTGTTTTGCGACACAACGTGCGACACAAAAATTTGTCATGCGACACAAGGGTTGTGTCGCATAAAATATGCGACACAATATCTATACGACACAAAGGTTGTGTCGCATAGATTCGAGATGCTGATTCAACAGTGACATAAGGTACGACACAATATTGTGTCGCATAGGATACGACATAGCTGGCTTCATACGACACAAAATACGACATAGAGGATTTTATACGACACAACATGCAAAATACGACATAACATGCAAAATACGACATAACATGCGACACAAAGCTTGTGTCGCATTGAAGAACACCAGTCCAGAATACAGCGGCTGTCGAGATTTTTCCGGCCAAAACCCAATTCAAACTCATTTTCAAGCTATAAAACCGTGTTCTACTCCTTGTAATGGACATATATAAGTTATATAAACGACTATCAAGTGAAAATACTAAGAATCGAATGGTTTCGGGATTTTGTCAGAAACTTACAAAGTGTCGGATTGAAAATCCGAAAAGATAGCGTTGTAGATCGTTGCGAGGTGGTCGTGAATCTCTAAAAATCTTGATGATCCGAGTGCGTTTCGTGGTGTTAGTTGATGGATTAGTGTGATGTTGGTGGTGGTTTGTTTGAGAGAAAAAGGAAGAGATGAGAGAGAGAGGAAAGAAAGAAATGAGGAAGGAAAGATGGGGAGGTGGAGGTTATCTCCACTTTTCAGTCTTCGCCCCACGCTCCGCGTGGTGTTCGTTTTCTCCGTCATTTAACGTTTTAATAAATATTTCACGCGTTAATTATCCATTTTAAAATACGAATTTTGTTTAATAATTTAATTAAATTGTTTTACCAATTATCTAATAATTTAAAGATTTAAAATGTGATTTAAATAATTTGCATATTTTGTTGTTAATTAGGTAAGTTTCAATTGTACGAAGCGGGACAACTTTGGGAATAAAACTTAAACAGTAGTTTGGACCCAGTAGTGTTTTCAGATAATGTTTTATACTTAAATATAAATTGTGTCACCAACGTCCGTATTTATGGAACCGAAATACATTCGATTTAAATTGCGTACGATTTAATCAAATCGCATTTTCGTATATATTCAAAAATATATATTTCGATACATAAATTAGCCTAACACAGAACTAATTACATGTATTAACAGTAAATTAGGCACTAATTGTTAGACCTAATTTGGAGGGTGTTACAGAACGCGATCCTGGTTTTCAGTTTTCTTCTATCAAACGCGATCCTGGGATTGTGTACGGATCGCGTTACTTGCCTTGAGAAGATTCTGTAACGAAATAAGCCTTTGAAACGCGATCCTGAATATGAGCCCGGATCGCGTTCCTCTTTGGAAATCGTATTGGAATGAAATTTAACTATGAAACGCGATCCTGGTGATTTGGCTGGATCGCGTTCTTCAGTTAGAAATTGACTTTTGTGCTCCAAATCAACATCAACTCATCACCGATCTTTCAAACTTCAAATCATTAACCTGAAAATCCAAATTATACTAACTAAGTACCGAAAGTTCTAAGAATTAACTAAAAATAAAACTAAAATCATTGATATCGCGTTAGATATGTATGTACAAAATGAGCGATATCATATGGTTACTCATTTTTTAATATTTTTTATGCTAATTCGATAAAATGCATTCGATGTAGTATGAGAAATGTATTTTTCTAAGCTAAAAAGTGCAATTAATCCATTTTTAATCCATTCCGTTGTGATATAGTACATCGACTTTAATAATGTTTTACCTATTTAGTACAATTTGATAAAAATAAATCTACCAAATCAAGGTTTTTCTTCAAAAGAAGACCATCTTCAATCTTTTTACTTATATAATATAATGTTTTGAAAATATTCGAGTTATCGATGAATTATAGACTTCGGATCTATATTTTTTCTCCTAAACATAACACTACTTTAACAATTTTGTCCAATATAATCCACAAATACTTTACAAATTTATTTATATCGATATCATATATCTCGTGCTTTCTTCTTCAATAACATTACATATATAATTAATGCTTAATCTCACATGGCATTTAACGGTAATATATTAAATAAAACATTGTATTAAACTCATTGTACAATTCAAAATAACCCATCAACTTAACCACGAGTCATATGTAAAATGATTGAGCTGATTAAGTTGGTTATTTGAATAATATAATAATAGATAATTGGTAAAAGACTAATTGGGAATTCAATTATAAAAAAATATAACTTATAACACAAATCTTTCTAACAAAATATCTCATAGCTAAACGACAAAAGATGGGCCTGGTAGTTTTTTTTTTCACATAAAATAAGCCTAATAGTTTACAACTTAGTTTTTTTGAGGCCTTATAATGTCGTTTTTTTTTTTTCACATAAAGTGGGTGTTAAGTCAGTGAACTATACTTATTTGGACCTTAGAAAGCTACGAAATGTTGAAGATCCTAAGCGTTGTCCTATACATAATACATGACATCAAAATCCTGGGGCCTTATAAAATCGGGGGCCTAAAGCCTTAACTTCAACGGCCTTATCCTTGAATCACCCCTTATTTGCTATGGGAGGTGATCCCTACACCATCAATTTTTTGCCATTCACTACCAAATTTTTTATTTGGACCCTTTATTTCCCAACCTAAATTAAGTCACACTAGTTGTTAAAGGGTCCAAAAGGCAAAAAGGTCCAAACAAAAAATTTGATGGTGAATGGCAAAAAATTGGTGGTGTAAGGATCACCTCCCATTTGCTATAGCGTACGGCCACCCAACTAGTAATGTATTATTGATACCTCAAGGTTGTTGCATCCACTCCAAGTTTCCCAGCATACCTCCAAAACCTCAATTTCAATCAAGTTCCTACGTTTTCTTATCAACGTGAAGACATGAAATTTTATGGTAATCAATCAATTTAGAATAAATAACGATTTGGTTATCTATGCAGTTTTAATGTACTGTTGTATGAGAGCAATGGTGAAATATTTATTATATATGAAGTTAGTTGGAATTGGAATGAAGTTAGTCATGTCTAGTGTCATCTTGACGGGAATTTTGATTTTAACCATTGTATTAGTTGTTTAGGGTCTTTGATCGGAAGTATCGTTCAGGGTCAGTGTAATTCGTAGCATCTTGTTAGTCTTAATTCTATATATAAAATTGATATTGCCTTTAACAAATGTTGTATGAGAGCAATGGTGAAAATGGTGAAATAGATGACACTAGTTCAGTACAGAATTAGTTTAAGTTTTAGATTAAACAAGGGGTATGAATTAAAAAAAGAGGGGGTATACCCATAAAGTAAAAAAAATAAATGGGCATGATGTGATTGATTAGATGGGTAAGGAGGGGTATGAAATGATAAAAAAGTACAAAAAGGGTATCTAAATATGTTTATCAAAGCTAAGACTTTTCTCTTAGATAAACACAAATAAAAGTCAATTGAGATATCGAGTAGACTGAGGAGGTCCTTCTGCAAGTTCTGCAGTCTTGACTTTTTTGACACATAGACAATCTAAAAATCCTGTAGTCAATGTAAATAACCAAACTCACCTTTCAGAAAACCATAGTCAACATTGCAGTTAATTATTAACTTAATAAATTAAGTTGTATTAGCTTAAATTATCGATCGATTAGTGTCAATTCATAAATAAACCAAGTACGCTCATTGTACGCATTACTTCTGCTCCTTTTATTAGCAATCGTTCGAATTAAAGTTTTTTTGGGGGTCTCGCGTGTGTCAATGTAGTATATTTGGAATCGGCGAATCTTTAATTCACGAAGCTATAGAAAATCGGATGAAGATTATACACGAGGATATTTTCCTATAATTTAATCGTCATCAATTCTTTGGATCTCGAATCGAAGCTTGAGGTTTGGTTGGGGGTGGGCGAAGTGGGTTGTAAATCGAGGAGACTTTGACACGCGTTGGAGCATTTCTTTTGTAGCTTGTGCTTTTAGTATGTTGATGTTATTTTGTTCTTGTAAGTTTGTTCGGAGAGCTTTGTTAATATAAGTTGGTTTTTTCAATAATAATAATAATAATGTCTATTGTACGTCAGTATTTACACTTGTTACAAAAAACATAATGAGTACGTCACTATGTACACTATAGCCGTCTCTGAAAGTGGACGAGGTAGTCAACCATTGTCTCCGAATTATAAGGACCTCAAGATGTGTATGTGTAATTTAAATGTTAATTGTAAAAATCAAATACGTTATAGTTACTTCAAGGTTGATTGAGACACATCAAATGAACAAAAAGAAATCTTATCTTATAGTTAAATATAGGGGCTCTTTGCAGCAATGAATGAGTTTTCACTTAGGATATTCAAAAACTCATAGACGATTTTGATGGACACTTATTATTGAACAAAGGAAAGGCTATTTAGGGTGCATTTAGTTACGGAAAACTCCTCCACTTTTTTAAAATTTTTTCGAAGAAAACAAGAAAAATAGAAAACGTGTTCAAATCTTAGTTTCCAAAAAACTTTTCTAAGAAAGGAAAATCCCTATTTTCCTTTTTATAACTAAAAATGTGAAAACTACTTTTGATGGTTTTTCAAGTTTCCATTTCTACTTTCTCTTGGAAAAGGAAAACTTCATCCCTTACATTTGAATGCATTTTCTAAGTTTTCAATGCTTTTCTAGAGAAATAAAACACTCATCATCTCAAAAAAAAAAAAAAAACAGAAAAGAAAAAATGAGAAAAAATTTCTGTAACTAAACGCCTCTTAATTTTCCAAAAAACAAATCTATCTAATTATGAATTTACGAAGACAACAGCTATACGATTAAAATCCGTGTTGTAAGCATGACGATAGTAGGAACGCAAATGTGAACAAATGTGTACGTAAAAAAGAAATGAAATGAAATAAAATAAAATAAAAATAATTTGAAAATTATTCCATGTTTTAGAGAGAGAAAGAAAGAGGCTTAAGTTTCCGCGTAGAAGGATCAGCTTCACAACCCAAATTAAATAAATAAAAACTTTTATTTGTTTTGTCCAGATATTTTCCACTCATTTCTTTTTGTCTTTTTTTTTTTCATTTAAATTAACATTATTCTTCTTTTCCAATAAGAATAATATTAATATTAATAATAATCATTCGGTTTGATATAATAAAATTTTAGCAAAACTTTTTACCAATACCAAATATATGCAGTCCACATTAATTACAAGCAACGTATTAGACTAGTGGTAAAAAATAAATAAACAAATAAATAAATAAATGGTTCTTCCGTTAAGAAAGGCAAAGTAACCGTATACCTTATTATTACGAATATATACACCAATTCACAAATATATACAAATTGTTTCGTCCTCAACACTTAAACCTCCAACTTCATATTTGAAACGATTACCACGATACCCATAAATGACCCCATGATAAACGAGTATTAATATATATTTTCCAAAATGTTACATGTTTTTTTATTATATAACTTCAATTAGTTTGAGTATTATTATTATTAAGTCAAATGATGATTGCTTTTCGGAAGGTAGACCGCAGATGGTATTACAAAGGTGGTTCGCTGGTATAAAGTTGATTCAGAGTATTGAATTGAATTAATATGCATGTATGACCAAGTTAAGTATAAATGTTTTTGAAACAAAAAAAATTAAAAATATGCATCAAAACACGTACATACGTACTCATACCATAACAAAACTCGATCAATGCCCCAACATTTGGGTGGTGCAACAAATAATATCATTAATTGAATAAATTAAGAACCCAACATCAAATTGAAAATTGGAGCAATAATAAGAATAAAATTACAGAAATTAAATGGAATAAATAATAAATATATGAGTAATTATAAATGCTTTCATATTCTTTAGAAGAAAGAATAAATAAGTATCATTAATTAATTTAATTATATGTGGTTTGACCATATATTTTGACATCGTATAAAAGGTTTCATCTTCTAGTTCTCCCTCGACTCTTTAGTTCTTCTTTAGTTTAACTTTCTTTCTTTCTTTCAAACAAAAAATAATCTCTTTCTTCCTTCCCAATTCATCTCTACAACTTTTCTTTGACTAATAAATAAATATTCCAAACAAAAACGACACATATACTTTTCCTAGCATAATTGATCTAAATAGTTATATGTGAATAATATATGGAGTCTAGCCAGCTTCATCATATGAGTGGGAGTACTGTGGATTCACCCGGTGGTGGTGGTGGTGGTGGTGGTGATCGGTTTCCGCAATGGAGCGTACAAGAAACGAGAGATTTCTTGATGATAAGAGCGGAACTGGATCCAACGTTCATGGAGACGAAACGTAATAAGGTGTTATGGGAGGTTATATCTACAAAGATGAAGGAAAGAGGGTATAATCGCAGTGGTGAGCAGTGCAAATGCAAATGGAAGAATCTTGTTACACGTTATAAGGTGTGTACTATACATCTTCATGTATATTACTATATATTTTTGATTTTTAGCAAATAAGTTCTAATCACCACAATAAATTTTTTTTTTTTTTAAAAAGCGTGTTTTGAATGTCGTTCAATTAGAACTACGTACTTCAAGTATTTTGGATGTACCCTTTATATATATATTTCACTTGACAAATTATAGGTATATTTGAAATCATCATTAATTATAAGTTACTATGTAATTAATTACATTTTTTTTATATCTTTTTATTGAGAAGTATGTACATAAAATTAGACCATCTCCTTTAGAAAGAAAGAAATAAATTCCTTGAAGATCTGGTTATTAATAATCATATCACCGACAATATATAAACTGCAGGCATGCATATATTGTTGTTTTAAAGTAATGTTGATTTTGGGTTTACAGGATGCATTATGCATATATGATGCAAGTATAGTACATCTTATGATAGATGATTGACAAAGAAAACTTGATTAATTAGCATGATGTATGTACATTTCTTTGTCGATAACCCCACACGAATTTGTTTGTGTTCATGTCATTTTATCAAATAGTTTTACCCACCATATACATAATGTTATGTTAATTGTAATGAAAAGAATGCATGATTTGATGGTGATTTGATCAGGAAATATACAAGGATTAATATTGGCTTTTTCATGCTTAACTTAATTAACAAAATAATTTGGAAGAAACTAGTTAGTGCATGTAGCTATGTTTTTCTTGATTTGTTATGGAAGAAACTATATATATGGCCCAAGAAATTAACTAGCTAGTTGATTTGCTTATAAAACATACGTACAGGGTTTTGAGACAATGGAACAAGAAGGTATGAGGCAACAATTTCCATACTATAATGAGTTGCAAGCGATCTTCACAGGTCGAATGCAAAGGATGCTATGGATGGAAGAGGAAGGGGTAGCTAGCGGATCATCAAAGAAGAGATTGATGCATTTGTCTTCGGATGAGGAGGATGATCATGATGAGAGCGATGTGGAAAAGGCGAGCGGTAATAAGAAGAAAAAGAAGATCACTACTAACAAGGGGATCAATCCCAATAGTACAATGGCTAATCTGAAAGAGATATTAGAGGACTTGATGAAACAACAAATGCAAATAGAATCGCAATGGATGAAAACATATGAGGCAAAAGAAGAAGAGAGGAGGATGAAGGAGATGGAATGGAGGCAAAGAATGGAAGCATTGGAGAATGAGAGGATTATGTTTGATCGGAGTTGGCGAGAAAGGGAAGAACAACGAAGGATCAGAGAGGAAAGTAGATCGGAAAAGCGAGATGCTCTTATAACCGCTCTTTTAGACAAGCTTAGACGATGACATGTGTACATAGGTTCGAATCCGGTTTTGGTTTCAAGAAATACACTAGAAAGGCTCATTTTGGCTAAATGGATACTTCAATCCCAATTTAGGATGTTAGATAGTTGAAGAATCGGATTGTGTTAGGCACTTGTTTACTTGTGAATATTTTTGAGGGATGTGCCAAGTTTTGCATAATGATATCATATGTTATATTTTTCATTCACTTTCACTTTGTTCTTGCTAGCTACAGTATAATGAAATTAGTGTATAATAAATCAAAGTTCATAGTGTAAATATATATATATCATCTCCCATTTAAACACGGTATGAATATATGATGTTAAGGGTTGATTGTTGTAAGAAGTCATGAGGGTATTGTCAAAGACCATTGACAAAATGTTATAGGGAGTACTTATTATCATTAATTTTAATCTTTATAATATAAAAATTAAAATGAAAATAAATGTAATGTAATGTCATTATAGTTATTTAAATTGATTTAATATTAATATGAGAGTACCCTCATGGTTTTGGTAACACGCTCCCCCGAATATATATAACTATAGGTTATAGAATGTAGATTATTTTAGAAAGATAGATACTCACACACATCCACTACCACGAATATATACATCATTTCACGAGTATATACATGCCCATCCCCGAACTTGAACCTCCAACGAGTATATAGAATGTAGATTTAATTAATATAAATAACTTTTGTTAAGAAAATACAGCATTAGTCAATTAATTAAAAAATATATATAGGAGTAGCTATCTGTAGAAGTTGACCTTTGATGTATTCCCACATTCTTTATGATCAAATCTACTCGTTTTGGTATGGAGTGTTCACACCCAAATGTATATGTAATTATATTTATCTGTATCTACAAGCCACTTGCATTTAGGATTACGGAGTATTATTAAGTTAATTTTAACTACTGTTATATAAATTAAGTCACTTTAAAATTTAGATAGGAAACCACACCTATAAAATCTTCGGTAACAATAATAATTAACATATTAACTTTAACAATACTACTAATATTTAAAGTTTTTGGGGCTCGATCACATCTTTGTAAAAAAAATTAGAGTTAATTGCATGGTTGGTCCCTATATTTCACATAAAACTGCACCGTTAGTCCTTATATTTTACTTTTTGCACCGGATGTCCAAAAACAAGAAAGTTGTTGCGTGGGTGGTCCCTCCTCCAACTAAAATAACCAACATACCCTTAATGTCCCATTTTTTGTCTTGATTCAAGTGAGGGTATTTTAGTCATTTTAGTTCGAGGAAGGACCAACCGCGCAACAACTTTCTCCGGTGCAAAAAGTAAAATGTAGGGACTAACGGTGCAATTTTGTGTAAAATATAGGGATCAACCATACAATTAACTCAAAAAATTATTTAAGAAGATTTTAAGCAAAAAGAAATAAAGTGTATTATTAAATAAACAATATACAATATATATTTAAACCAAAGAAAAGAACAAAATGTGAAAGGTAAATGCCTCCTAATGCATATATGTTTGTAGAAAAGAACAAATTTGTGATGAACTCTTTGTGCAAATCTAACTTTCAAAAAAGTGAGACAGTAATAATTACATATACTCAAAATGGAGCGTGTTATAGCTTTTTATATAAATATATTCTTGCACTTCTTTCTGAGTTCGAACATATGTCGATAATGTATCTTTTAAGCATTTCCTAAGAACTTTTACATCATCACTAATTCACTATACCATTACTCTTTCAGCTAATTTGCAGCAAACAAACACGATGATATAAATAATGCGGAGTAATAACATGAATTACATTCACAGGGCCACTTCTGTACGTATTATAACCAATCGTTTGTTTAGAGAGCAACTTAACCCATCCTAAAACGTTTCAATACGTGGCAGTCTCACAGTGGTATTAAATCTTTCCAGCTCACAATTCATTTTCTATTCAACTATGCATTTGAGATGCTGTAAGTTCTAACATATGTCGATACTTTATCTTTTAGCTAGTTTCCATAATCAGTATACCATTACTCTTTCAGCTAGTTTGCACAAAAAATTATTTAATAATAATTATATATAAGTGGCAAAACGAATGGGTCGGGTCAGGTCACGAGTCTAGATGGGTTTGGGTCTAAAATCTAAATGGGTCCGGGTCTAGATGGGTCATTTAGGATGATGGGTCTAAACGGATCCGGGTCTAATGGGTTTCGAGTCGGGTCGACCCATCAGGTTTCCACCAAACTTTTTTATTTATTTGAGTGAAAAATGAAAAAAATGAAATGAGGTGAAAAAAAAAAATCCCGTTAGACCCGTTGGTTGGTTGTTATACAATTAAAGGTTATATTAAATACCCATTTAGACTCATCCAAAAAAAAAATGAAGGGAGACTCGACAAATTCATCCCCTCATAAATATTAACCAAGTTGACCCATAAATAACCAATGGTCTAAAAGTATCACATCTAATAATAATAATTGCAATTTTAATAGTTAGAATCACTTATGTTATATATTTAATTTAAAACCTTTATTTTGTATTTTAACAAAAATACACTGGCTTGTCAAAAGACTAAATATATGATAATTAAAAATCTCAATCATTAATTAACAGCAACAGTTAAACCTGAGTTTTGAGAATTGAATCACTTTTTTTAATATTTTTCTTTTTTTACCAAAAGACAAGTACTTCCAGACTCCAAATGACAAGCAACCATGGCAGCAGCAGCAACAGCACCAAATAAAATGTGACCAAATTTCATTTCCTTTATCTTCCATCAAAATACATGTTAATGTTACACAAAAAATATCAATGAAAAAATCTATAAACTCTATTGACATGTATCAAATAGTCTGTCATTCTCAACGTACAACCTTTCTTTAAAAGAAAGTTGCTCGAAATAATGGACAGGATCATCACCCGAAGCAAAAATCAATGAGTAAATCAATAATCTTTACCTAATCAATAATCTTTACCTACTTTTCCCCGCTAAGCTTAGGGTCCGTTTGGTAATACAAAACATCTCCAGTGTCACCAACATAATGGTCTTTTTTCAGGCTTGTGATTAGGTCACCGAGTAGGTGGAAAGGAAGCGGCCATGACTTCTTTGGTTCTCGATAGTATTGCCCCAGCACTGGCTTTGCAGCTTCCGTCTACAAAGGAGTCAAAAGAGATCATGAATATTATTGGCAATACTTCCGAAATTAACAAGGGGAAATCAAATTTGGACTTTGAGAGTTGAAGTAAGGTCTAATATAATATTGCTGTTGACTTTTACAGTTTGCAAGAAAATTTAGATCTTAACGTAGTCACTGTAATAAGGAAGGGTGCCAGTAGCAAAACCATTTCGCAAATTTACTGCGTACTTATATCATTTGTCTGAAAAATAAAACAAATTTTTAACTGCATAAATCATACTGTAGCTATAAGTCAGGAGCTATACCATAAAAAGTACCGTATATAACTTCAGAACACAGTATGTATGTCAAAAGTTGCTACTGATTATCAATTAGTTTCAAGAACGTTTAGATAAATTAATACATGTAATAAGCAACGCGATAGAAATACCCTTTTGTTAAACCATAACAGGATATATGTCAATTTTAACATTATGAAAATAGTAGGTATGACTTTAAATGTCAATTTATATCTTTTGTACATGGAATACAGCTTGAATTTTGTACCAAACTTTCTATAAGAAAGGTAGTCCACGAGAGATTAAGATATACATGCATTATAAAATTGGTTTCGTAATAGAATTTCTTCCTTAGAAAATTGCTGCAGATACCACGTCATCTTTTAAGAATCTTAACCAATAAAGTTTGGCTAAAAAGTAGCTTTCTTTTACTGGAGTTGAACCTAACCTCTGCCTAGCTTTGTCATGGATGTTGGATACTAAAGACCATTCCTGACTTAAGAAATTTTGAACTTTGAGAACTTTCAGTTAATAATGTTATAATACTACGTTCTTATCTTATCATTAAGTAGATTACACGAATATTTGTGTTCTTGAAAACGCAAAGCAAAAGAATCATGAATGCTTTAAAATGTATGAAGGGTTACTCACCGCCTCAATTAGGTGATAATGTGGGATCTGAGGGAAGAGATGGTGAATGACATGAGTTCCAATATCATGATGGACATTATTAATCCAACCATAATCACGATCAATGGTGGTCAGTCCTCCCCTTAGATAACTCCATTCCTGCATAAATAAAACAATTACAATTAAAAATTTAACAAGTAGCTCTGTTCCTTGGCCCATTTTCTCCATTTCATATCTGTATTTTGTCAGTCCCAGTCAGTCAGGATGAACCATGCAAAGGTGACATGCAACTGGCACGTTATTTAAGTATAATCGAAGTTGTGAACTCTAAAAATCTAAAATACCCTTCGACAACGCCAAAACCACAATGATACTTAAATGGGGTACGAGGAGTGTTTATAAGAATTTACTATTGGGGCTGTAAAACAAGAAAATAACCATGCAAAAATGTGAACATCACCATATAACAGGAAAGAAATAAAAGAGTGGATACCTTCCCACGATACCACGGAAGTTTATCTTCATGACCATGGTGATGCAAGTAAGTAACAAAATCCAACCACATCACGTTTATCTGAAATCAAACCAAAATCCTAAATTAAAAATTCCTAATTTTTGTTCCTTAAACCAGAAGCCCGTGATAATGGTTTAAAAACAATAAAATCGAAATACAAGGCCAAGAGATATGAATATTACCAAATATGGAATGCCATAGAGTTTTAGCATTTGCATTGGACCGGCAACAAAGTTCAAACCAACAAGCAATGCAAACATTGTTGTCCAACAAATTGTTGAAGTAATCACATCTTTTTTCTCAACTGGAACAAACAGATCACTACTTGGATCGAAGTGTGAACCAGTCTTTCCTGGAGATCTATTCCACTATAAAAGAAAAACCATGAATGTTTTTATCTCGTCAGCTCCATAAAAGCCAAAAGAAATAGGAATTATTCACTAGAACACCTTCATCATTTTTTCTTGATTAACTTCTTAAAAGTACAAAGAACCAAACTTACTAGATAAAAGGGATAAGCAAGCATTGGAAAAGGGAGGGTGAAGCGCAGTGTGCGTGTTATCCAATCCAAACTCTTGAATGTTTTCTCAGATAACTACAGGAAAATAAATCGAAATTTATTTAAAAGATTAAAACTTTCCAGAAAAGAGGAAAGTTGCTAATACCACGAACATACCGGGTGCCACGATTCATCATTTTCAACATGCCCATGGTTTTGATGATGCGTTCTATGGCTGATTCTCCTGTCATATTTATTCAAGTTCAGTTAAAAAAACTCTATTTGGGCAATTTAAATGAAAAGTCTTTTAATTACAATGTATAATTATGATCATTACTATCATCCATTTGGTTCGTGATTCAAATTGTATATTGTATAATTGTATTAACTACAACAATAATTTGAAGATTCCTGTTTACCAGTGTTGTAAAAGTCGGTCTGGGGCGGCGATTAGTCGGGGACTAGTCGGCCTGAAGCCCCATCCCGATTCGCCCTCGGCCAAGTCGGTCCCAAAAGTCGGTCAACGGTCAAAGGTCAACGGTCAACGGATCAAAGTCAGGTCTGGGTCGGTTTTTTGGTCAAAAGTCGGTCAAAAGCGGGACAAAGTCGGGTCTGGGTCGGTTTTTTGAACCGGTCAACTTTGGTCAACTAAAAAAAAAAAAGAAATTACAGTTTTTTAGCTATGTTTTATGTATTTTGAACAATTATCTTAAAGTCTATGTTTATTTATGTTTATGGTTTTCATCTATTATTACACATACAATTTTGAAATTTATTATTTAATTGTAAAAAAGTCAACAAAAGTCAAATCCGACTAGTCCCCGACTAGTCCTTCCGAGGTCCCGACCGACTCGCCCCCGACTTCCGACTTTTACAACCTTGCTGTTCACATGATCAGACCAACAGCACGACCAGTATACCTCATATCCACATATGCATCTGTATACATCCTTAACCGAATTAATCTGATAGGTTCTGATTCTTTTGTTTTTACTTTTTTGTTTGTATAACTTTTGATCCGAGACTTGTGAGTAGATGGAATAATGGAAAGATATTTAAAGTTGGTTCTTGTAAGGTCATAACTGGTGATTAACAAGATAATAAAACGATTTTGTGATTAATATGAGTATTTGTTTGAAACGTCTCTAGAATTTCTACTTTTAGGTATTTTATATCCGTACATATTATTTAATTAACTGGGAAAATGTTAAGCACACCTATAATTGGACTCACTTCCTAATTAGTGAATTTAAGATGATGATTCTTTATTCAGTTGCCTTCGAAATCAAACATTCAATCCTATTTAATTACTATTAACATCTATTGTATGATCACAAATATAATAAAGTGTTTAGATCTTTTAGACCACTTGTCTGACTTAGGTTTAAATTCTTAAATTCAATCAGCTAACCAAACGAAGATCCTATCTTTTGTTTAAGTTATGCATTACAATGACAGAATTTTCTCAATATGCATTATAATGACATTTTTTTAGGGAAGTTTTATTTTATTTTTTAGACTTCACATTTTCTTATCAGAGTATGCGTATGCATACCCTGACATCCACGTAGGTCCAACCCTCGAGCTGGACGTAACAGCAGAAATAGGTGATTTATAAAATAAAGAGAGTAGAATTGGTCAAAAGTGGAGTGAGTTAGAGCATACCATCCATGATAAGGCACAAGAATTGAAGAATGTAGAATATGCCCAACCACACTATTCAGCTTGGGGTTGCTTGAGAAGCTCCCATGCCCACTACAAACCAAAACAACACAAACAGGATCAAAAACCAAAAAAATTCTATTGTTCCACCTTTGACTTTAACCGTCAAATGGTTGATTCCTTCTAGTCCAAATATGAAAGCATTCTTATAATATAAAATAGTTAACAATAGTCAATAGGTACAAGCAGACCTTTTATGTGACTAGTTTGACCATCAAATATGAAGTTTGAATCCCAAAAGTAACTAGTTGCCCAGTTGGAAATTACAAATCTTAAAGTAGTAACTAGTTTTGACGATAAAAGACAAAACTAATAACACGAATTCACGAGTAATGGAAAAGCCAAGAGATAAAGTTTAGATTACCAATCACGAAGAAGCAAAAAGAGAGCCGAAACCAACATGAACAAGATCAAAAACAAATACTCAAGCATACTCTTTTGAATTATGTAGTCAAAAGGTTAAAAAAATTAATTAAAAAAATTAATGACTGTTCATCTATATTAATGATTTATTTATCTAGTTAGAACTAGTATGAAATAACATATCATATTAGCATCATGTTTCCTGTACATCAAGATTACTATCTATCAATTTTGAACCCTAAAGATGACCCATTTTGAAATGTAAAATGTCAAAACAAGTAACAGAAATTCATAATTTATGTCAAAGAAAAGAGTGTAATTATAGATTACCAGTCATGACCAAGCACAAAAAGTGCCCAAAACATGGTCCCTTGAGCAGCCCAATAAAGTGGCCAAACAAGCCAATTGTTAAGATAAGCTGCACCTGCAGCTAACCCAAGAACAATAGCAACATCTCTTGCAACATAACTCATTGACCTCCATGGATCTTTAACCCAACAATGTTTTGGAATTGCAGCCCTAACATCAGCCAATTTGAATGGTGGTGGTGCCCCTGCATCAAATTCTGTTTTTTCTTCATCTTCATCTTCTTCTTCTTCCTTTAAGATCTCTTTATTAAAACTGGTTTCAAAATCTTGTTCATCTATTGATGGAATCCTCAATGGGGCACTTACTTTAACTGCCCATTTAGAGAACCTATCTGGGATTGATGAAAAGATTGGATCTTTAGAGTGTAAAAGAAGAATCTTGGAAGGGTTTTTGGTTGTTCGGAGAAACCCTTTTGTGGGTATGGCTAAGGATTGGGTAAAAGGTTTAATGGCACATCCTGATAATACCAATCCTGCAGCCATTGTGAGACCCAGATAAACAAAGATAGCGTTCTCTCCTCCCACCCACTTTAACCCTAGATGAATGTATATATTTATATATATGAGTAAAAAATAAAAATTTATTATAAAAATTAAAAATATCAGAGGCAGAGATTGAAGGGCAGTGGGGTGCAACTAGATCCAATGGTACCGGAAACCAACTAGATCCTATGGCTCAATCAATCTTGTCTTGAGATTGAGATGTACTCCGTACATTACAAGTTGGTTTTTTTTTAGGTGATTTTATTTAGTTGAATATATATAAGTGAAAATGACGTATATACATTATGGGCAATGATATTTCCGACAAAGAATTTGATAAATCCACCATTCACATGCATTAACAGTCTGTACTGTACAAACTGTTAATGCATATGAATGGTGGATTTATCAAATTCTTTGTTGGATATATCAACTCCGATACATTATACACTACAATATACTTCCTCCATCTAAAATAAGTGTTCTGTTTGAACTTTTTGATTATTTCTTTTTCAATTTTGACTTTAAATATTTTTGTTTGTGGTTTATAATACTTGATGCAAAATATATGAATGGATTGGGTTTTAAATGTATTTTTATTGGTAGTATATAACACAAACAAATATATTTAAAGTTAAAGTTGAAAAAAAAAAACTTCAAAAACAAAAACAAGACACTTGTTTTGAGACGGAGGGAGTAAGTATTACAATATAAATACGAGTACAATTTAATATTCTACTAAAGTATGCAGAAATTTGTTAATATTATATGGACCAATGATCAATTTTTCTTGTACTAAGTTTTTTTTGTTTTCGTTAACGACTAATTCATGTCCATGACACTTTAGCCACCGCCCACCAACTATCAAAATCTGAATCTAATAAAATGTAAGGACGGCAAAGGAAGTATGATTTAATTTAATATAATTTAATATGGGAATTTATATCTTTTTCTATATGTGTCTTTGCATTACATCATCTAAATATAAGTACGTTTTGATATTATTTTATTATTATAGCATTATTATTAAGTTGTTTGACCGTTATGGAAGCAAAATATATATATATAAAATACGGAGTATTAGTTTCTAAAAATGGCTAGTTGGACATTTCTAATTTTGTCGGTATACATTATAGGTCGCTATTATTAGAATAGTCATTCGATATTGACAAATTTTATAATGTTGACCATAAGTATATAAAAATTGGTTTGATACAATGTTACTTTATGTGGAAAATATCAATTATTATAAATGTTAAACTTTCTAAACTGAAAAATAGCGAAATAAAGTTAAAGTCAAACAAACAACTTAGCCCAACAAATAAATTAGCAAACAGAAATATTTAGTACATGACAAACAAAACAAAAACCAATCCCTCTAAGTTACTAATAAAACACCTCGTAAACTTGAAACTCCTCACAAACTACATGTATTTTTAACACCTGATGAAATACCAAACACCGGGTTTGACTTCCATCCATCCATTGAGAAACGAATTTCAAAGTTTTGATTGGATTTCTACGAGAATAATAATATTATTCCCTCCATGTCAATTTAATTGTACACTTTCAATATGTACACAGTTTAAGAAAATTGCATTGATTACTCTGCTGATCAATAAAATTTTATTTTTCTCCACTTAAATGCTTTCTAATTGGTTGAAATTGAAAGTAGATAATTATTTTAGGATATCTTGAAAAGGAACGATGGACAATTAAATTGAGACGGAGGAAGTACGTATTTGTAAAACTCTTTAAGAATTGGATGGTTAAATCGAAAATGAAGCAATGATGAATTTCAAGGAGTTGTGAGTTAATCTAAATGATTTTATATTACAGTAGTACTACGTTTTTAAAAGCTAAATGGTTGTAATACTTCCAAAGATCAAAGGATTTATGGTTTAAAAATGTATTCAACTTGTATCTTTACTATTGTATGAAATGAACTATAAAAATTACTATTGTATGTATCTAAGATCCAAAAAGCACCTAATGTATGCATTTTAGTTGTTTTTTAACATCAAAAAAGACAATTTTTCTGTAAGTTTTTTTTTTCAAACGACAATTTTTCTGTAAGTTTTATACATAAAATAGTAAGTTAAATGTACTCCCTCCGTCCCAGTCAAAGTGTAAACCTTGAGTTTGCACACAGTTTTAAGATTATCCACTAACTACACTTTTCATCAATAAAATAACATATATACCCACTAAAGTCTCTTTTAATTGGTTAAAACATGGAAGTGGACACTTATTTGGGACAACCCAAAATAGTAATGTAGACACTTGTGGTGAGACGGATGGAGTATATAATAGACGTTTTTAGAATTTCAATACATACAATATAAATTTTCGTATATAATACTCCGTTAAAAAGTGTAAGTTTACTACATTTTAGAACAACAAAATCAAAATCAAATTACAAGAAAGTGAAAGTGTCATGATATTTTTATTAAGTCTTTTCAAAATACAGTGGATGTGAAAGTCTTTGTAAAATATTTGGGACAGAACTTCCAAAAGATTAGTAGTGAAAAGGTGACAATATTGCTTTATAGTTAATCAACAATTCTATAAAAACATAAATTAACGGCCATTTTGTAATTACTTTACTCAATTTATCCTTACAGTTTGATATATTCTTCATGCATGTTACTACTTCTTATCCAACATTATATTTTTGGATTAAGTGCAAAAAATGTAATTATTTAAGCTCTGATATTTACAATATGTATCGAATTATTCGAACTTACGTTGTGTTGTACGGAGTAATAAACGTGTAATTTATTGATATTGTATGCACTTTTTTGTTACTTTTATTTGTGTGTCAGGTTGTCAGCTGTATGAGGTGATATGTGGCATCGTTATATCTATACTTCTATACTAATATATAAAGCATCTTAGTAGTTTATTTATAGAAATTCTTAAAATTAAGACTCAACATTTCTATATTAGTTATCTAATTATCATTAACATTTTACAATATAACCCCAACAATTTCTCATATTTTTTATTTTTCACTAACTGTATCCTGAATCACAAACTTTACATACGCACAAACTAGGGTATTAACTTACAATCACAGGTAGTCCAAACATATTGAAGTACTAAACTCCGCTGCATTGCATGGGTAATACGCTAGTATAGATTGATATGTCACCAAAATACACGATGACAATAAATTTAAAGTTTACTATACACCATGTAACTCTTAAGATTTTGTTACGGTTATGAATATTGAAAGTACATTTCGATGCCATTTAGTTTTTGTACAACGTTTATAATGTCAATACATTTATAGGTTTAGAAGCATCTAAATATATACATACCTAACTGCGTAAAAGAATATAGATTAATTTTTAGAATGCGATTTTAGGTTATATATATATATATATATATATATATATATATATGAATGGAATCCTGTGAAAACAATGAGCTAAAAAAAACGGTGAAAACAGATCTCCACCCTCCATCTAATCTACCATATATATATATATATATATATATATATATATATATATATATATATATATAAGAGGTGGAGATAAAAAAAAAGTGAAAACACTTTTTCCTTCACATTTTTTTTTAAGTTGTGAACTTTTTTTTCTGAAGTAAACCAAAAAAATTAAGGTTCACACAGAAAAAAATATATTTTTTGTGGAAAAAAATAAAATAAAGTAAAATCCAAAAATCAAAACAAAAAAATTTGAGGTTCACAATTGTAAAACTTTAAAACTTTATGTGAACCCAAAACAAAAAAGTAAGGTTCACAATTGAAAAAATTAAAAATTTACCGTGAACCAAAAAAAATTAAGGTTCACAGTTGAAAAAAAAAAGTTTACAATTGATAAAGTTAAAAACTTTCCGTGAACCCACAAAAATTAAGGTTCACAGTTGGAAAAAAATGTTCACAATTGAAAAAGTTAAAAACTTTTTGTAAAAGTAAAAAAAAAAATTAAGGTTCACAGTTGAAATAGTTAAAAACTTTCCGTGAACCCAAAAAAACTTAAGGTTCACAATTGAAAAAAAGGTTCACAATTGAAAAAGTTAAAAACTTTAAGTGAAACTCAAAAAAAAAAAAAAAGGTTCACAGTTGAAATAGTTAAAAACTTTCCGTCAACCCAAAAAACCTTAAGGTTCACAGTTGAAAAAAAAAATTCACAATTGAAAAAGTTGAAAACTTTACCTGAACCAAAACAAATAAGGTTCACAGTTGAAAAAAAAGGTTCACAATTGAACAAGTTAAAAAATACCCGTGAACCAAAAAAAAAAAATTAAGGTTCACAGTTGGAAAAAAAAGGTTCACAATTAAAAATGTTAAAAACTTTTAGTGAACTAAAAAAAAATTATGGTTCACACGTGAAAAAGTTAAAAACCTTCCGTGAACTCAAAAAAGAATTAAGGTTCATAGTTGAAAAAAATGGTTCACAATTGAAAATTTTTAAAACTTTTCGTAAACCTAAAAAAAATTAAGGTTGATAGTTGAAAAAAAAAATGTTCACAATTGAAAAAATTAAAAACTTTCCATGAACTCGAAAAAATTAAGGTTCATAGTTGAAAATTTTAAAAACTTTTTGTGAACCAAAAAAAAAAAAAATTAAAGTTCACAATAATAAAACTTTAAAAATTTCGTGAAAAAATTTATAAAATAATTTATTTGAAAAAAATAAGGTTCACAATTAAAAATGTTAAAAACTTTGTGTGAAGCAAAAAAATAATAATTAAAGGTTCACGCCGAAAATTTTATGTGAAACAAAAAAAAAAATATCAGGGTTCACAAAAAAATTCATATGTAAAGCAAAAAAGAATAAAGGTTCACAACTTAAAAAATTGTGAATCAAAAAGTGTTTTCACCAGGTTTTTTTTATCCCCACCCCTTATATATATATATATATATATATATATATATATATATATATATATATATATATATGGTTAATGATGTACGCCATCTGACCTCGGCCTACACCACATAAGGTGGCCGCGAGTCCGTACAGAGCCTGGACTCGGATAATATCCGCTGTCAGCTCTAGTAGCCCTCGGTACGGACGACAGACTGCATTAAGTATCACGACCTCGGATCCGAGCCGAACCTAGCTCCGGATAACGTCTGAGGCTAACTCTTATAGCTCTCGGCATCGGCACCAATGCCAAGGTCAAACATGGGTCCGGGTACGTCCCGGGTCGAGTCACAACACCTGCCGTTGTAAGTGCATAACAACGGTACGGCCGCAAGATGACGAAGCATGCCCGACATTCTCTGACAATAGTACAATCCGTAACCGTTATATTCAGGTACTATTTGCATGCCCTGGCCATTAACCTGGTCGGTTCATCCGATTGGTCCACGTCAGCCGGCACACAGTAAATGTCATCTCCGCCCACGACCAAGCTTCCACGTTAGCGATCCACGCAGGAAGTGTCGTGCTCCCCCACGACCAAACCCTCCACGTCAGCTTAGGGTTTGAGTATAAATACTAGTGTTATGCTTTCATTTCAAGGACAACACCTCATGAATCCACAGAGTTATTCCTCACGAATTGCTCTTCAAGAATTAGGCTTTCACCACCCTCGATTGACTTAGTCTCGACTCTGGGTTTGCACGTTAATCGGAGTGTGACAAGCTTAATTCCTCATACATCATCATCATCATTGCACTTAAGTGTTTTTACGCTTGAACAATTGGCGCCATCCACGGTTGATTTACCAGAAAACGACCACTTTTTAGCCATCCGTACATCGGAAAACTTTCCGACACAATGGTTACTATTACGCCTACTGACGGTGGCGACGGTGCTAACCCAAACCAACCACCACCACCTTCCTTCTGTAACACCCTCAAATTTTGGTTTGCAGAAGCGGTCGGGCCGAGTGTTACCAAATCAAATATCACAAGCACTAAGGTAAATAATGAACGACTCTAAATGAGACGTTTGAAAATAGTTATACATTTCCAAAATAAAAGTGTATACAAGTTGCGAGTTCGCAAAATAATTTCAATACATAATTTGTAATACAAAAGTTATGCAGAGAAATCCAGTCGTTTGAAAACATGCGACTCGAGCTAGCATATCTTGTAGCAATCCTAATCCTGCTGGGCACCTGAGAACACATGCTAAAACGAGTCAGCTATAAAGCTGGTGAGTTCATAGGATGGTTGGTTGAAAACATAAAGTATAAAACCTTGTATGTTTAGAAAAATAGTCCAGAATCCACGATTCTGCTTTGTATTAAGTTGAAGTTGTAATCACCAATGTGTATACGCTAGTCGAGGTATCTAATACCTAAGTAATAGTGGTATGTACTCAAGTACATATTAATTGAGGCATTCCGAGCCTGGATACCTATCTGGTATTAA
The DNA here is from genome assembly GCA_949592205.1 of Helichrysum umbraculigerum. NCBI lineage: Eukaryota > Viridiplantae > Streptophyta > Magnoliopsida > Asterales > Asteraceae > Helichrysum > Helichrysum umbraculigerum. The sequence continues at coordinate 6,187,227 of CATIUR010000009.1, read as the reverse complement.
GTAAATCTATCTGTGTGAGGCAATGCATGCCTAAGTTGAAATCATGTAGTTGTATGACCACGTCATATACTGTTGTGTAATGAATGGTGTGCCACCTGGCACAACATGTTGTTTTTAGTAATATAATTGTAGTCCCTCGAACTATGATTGATTGTTTATGATATGTCCGTTTACCCGGCTAGCATAAGCTAACCCGAAGATGATTGATTGTTGAGTATATTCGTTTACCCGGCTAGCAAACGCTAACCCGAACATAATCGAGCTAACGGCCTCGCGTGAAAACTCACTGACCCGTTAACTAATGTGTGTGGATCACGAGCATAAGCCCGCCCATCCATAGAGTGTATCGCTTTACCGCGAATACGTCCTTGTGCCCACTGCAATACCGTGACATCGTTTTGTGCCCACTTTACCGTGGCATCGTTGTGTGTCCCTTCTGGAACATCGTCCGCATTGCCCGCAAGCAAAGTATGTAATTGAGCCGGCTGTACAATGACAAGCCCGACTGGTGAAATGTAGAGCCAACTGTACTACGACAGACCTAGCTAAGTAAATGAGAGCCAGCCGTACTACGACGCGCCTGACTTGAGTAGTTGTGTTTGTATGTATGTATTCCAATATGCATATGTAAATTGTAAGAAGCACCAAGTGCTTGATATAGTGTATGAGTATATATATATACACATATATATAAGTCAAATCTACAAACACAAGTAACAGTGTATCATGCCACGCATGAAGTAATATATTGTATCTAAATATGTATGTACAATACTTAGATATAAATTGTAACACGTTGAGCCTAGGTATGAACAGTCATCACCTAGTTGGTTTGTATTAGTATAAAGATCCTATACTAACGTTGGTCACTACTGTATACTCCTAGTCTCAGCCTAGCAAGTATATATGAAATCCTTGGTTGTTGTTTACTTGGGTACTATTCCAGTTTAGAAGTCCTGGACAGTATGAGCAGTCGTAGTCCCGAAAGGGAAACTAATCCTGTAAAAGTCTAGTCGTTGTCCAGTGTAGGTAGAACTAACCAGTTCTAGTATAAGTGACAGTATTGTCCCGTGACAATATGGTCAATGGATAGTGATAACTTAATCAGGTTATGTAGTGGTAATTGTTTTCCAACAATCTAGCAGTGTACGGTTGTAACCTATCTAGGTTAAGTATTGATACTATCTCAAACAGTATGGTGGGTGTAATTTCTAAGTATTACACATTTGTATTACATACAATAATATAAATAATTGTGAATTATAAAAGATTATTTATATAATTCAAAAATAGTTATTGAGCATGTGTTTCACCCCGAAAACAGTAAAACAGTTGAAATAGTGGGGCTATGAAACTCACCTGTGAGTTGACAGCGATTCTACGATACGCGCGTCGTCCGATAGGTAACCTCCTAGTGTCCTAAACACGTGAGGTTATATAAGTATGAGACAAATCCGTTTGTCTAAGCGAGTTGTGTAAATATTCATTTGTCGTTCAAGGTGGGAAATTGTGTACGGGGGTCCGGGGGCAGCTGTGACACCCCCAAATTTAATGATTTGCGGAAGCTTGATTTGGGTGTCACTAATCAATATACAAAGCACAAGATATGATGAACGACCACTATATGCGTCGTTTTAAACTTGTATAGATAAAGTAAATGTTTACATCAAAATATAGCTACATTAGCTCGATTCCTGAAATTGAGAGATTACATGGCATAATTACTTTTGCAAAATATAATAATGCAGTCCAATCTCTAGTTGTATGTATGCTGACTCGAGCTAATAATTCCTGCTTGTGCAGCCAAACTACTGCTGGGTACCTGTGATAAATACTAAAATGGGTCAGCGAAAACGCTGATGAGCTCACAGGTTTGTATGTCAATGTATAGTTGTCAGAACCGCAAGATTTATATTGAATTTAAAATGCAATTAAGCAAAATAAAAGTTATACTGTCCATGAGCACATAGTCTGAGCTTAACTTGATTTGTCAGGCCCAATTAAGGAAACCTAACTTGGAGTGCCTCCTACGAGTGCCTAATCAACACTCGTCTTCCCAAATGCTAATACATCCGTTTGACCGGTTAGTGCGTGCTAACCCGGATGAGGATTGTCAATCCCATATGATATCATATACTAACATTCACGCTATAAATACTAGAGACTATGCTATGGAGGACTTTAAATTGATTAGCTTGAAACTCATGTAGTATTTGAAGTTTGGCACTTGCGTTCTACTTGTAAAACAAAATGAAGTAGTAATATCACACCCCTAGTAAAAGTAGTGAAAATGGGGCCATGAAACTCACCTGGTTCTTGAAGTGTTTAACTAGATAAACTTGAAGTAATTAGCTGTGAGTTGGTGTCCAAAGGCTTGAAACCTGAATGTGTCCACGACACTTGAATTGTTATTAATTGTAGTGGTATCTCGAAGGACTACCATTGAAATTGTTTGTCTAACTCAATGTCCAAATTACCCCGATTTGGTTGATTGTGTTGTTACAAGTTACTACGACTTGTTTGATTAAATTGATACAAGTTACAATGACTTGTTTGAATAAGTTGATACAAGTTACAACGACTTGTCTGATGTTGAAGTATGTTTTGAAAACGCGTACGGCCCGTTGGTGATTAGTTGAGATAAAAATGTTATTGTTGTCGTCATGTTTTTGAAGTGTTACACTTGAAATATAAGTCCCATTATGTTCTAAAAGTCGTATTGAATAAGCATTTGAAGTTGAAGAATCTCGACACTTGGTGTAAAAATAGTTGGAAAATCTGCTGTTTTATGCGTCACTATAGGCGTCACTAAGGCAGTTCATGCGACACTACCGAAGTGTCGGGTTCAATGTCAGATTCAAAGGTATAGCGTCACTGGTGTAGTGTCGTGTAAAGTAGTATGCGTCACTTCAGAAGTGACGGGTTCAGCATAACGGCGGCACTTATGGAGTGTCGTATAAAATGATGATTTCGGACATTTGGGCGTCACTTAAGGAGTGACGTGTATCATAGCGGCACTAACGAAGTGTCGGGTAAAATAGTATGGCGTCACTTGTAGAGTGACGGGTATAGATCAAAACGGAATTATGGGCGACACTTATGAAGTGTCGGTACGGAATATAGGGCGTCACTTATCTAGTGACGGTAAGAAGTCAGAAACTTGTCATAGGCGACACTAATGAAGTGTCGGCATCAAGATCATAGCGGCACTTAAGGAGTGTCGCTATACGCTGCCGGTGTCTATGCGACACTAGCCGCTGTTCGACGGATTTTGGTCCAAAAACGTGTTTTCCGGCGACCGTTGGTTACCAAACTTTTACCCAACCCTCATAGGGACATAATAAGCTTATCCAAACCATAATATATGAAAAGTAAGTAAAATCGAGAGATTTCGTAATTTGTCGGAAACTTACAAAGTGACGAAATGAGAATCCGGAAAGGTAGAAGTGTAGATCGTCGCGAGGTGGTCGTTTATTTCCAAAGTGGCTTGAAGATCCGAGGTCGTTTAGCGTGTTTATTTTGCGATTTTGATGGTTGATGAAAATGGTGGTGATGATGATAATTGAGAGAAAAAGAGGAGGAAGAGAGAGAGGAAAGAAAAGAGAATGAAAGAAAGTGGGTGGGAATGGGAGGTTAAGCCCCCATTTTCGCCCCGCGTTTCCGCTCCGTGCGGTGTTCGTTTGCTCCGTCGTTTAAACGTTAAATGATTTTTACACATTAAAAGGTAAGTTTTAAATTACGAATTTATTATAAAATGTTTCATTAAAATAATTTATCAATTATCCATTTGGGATATCTAAATTGAAATTCGTTTTATTTGTTTGCGCGTTTGTATGTTTAATCGCGTATACGTTAATTGTTTAATAAAATTTGGATACAAAATATTATTATAAATAATATTTTTGAATAAATTGAGTTATTAAATAACATTTGTATTACTTAATAATTTGTTCACCAACGTCCGTATTTATTGTATCGAAATTCATTCGATTTGAGACTCGTACGATTTAAACAAACCGCATAATTGTAGATATATATTCAACAATATATATAATAATTGATACATTAATTAGCCTAACACAGAACTAATTACATGTATTAAAACTTGTTTAGGCACTAAATTCTAGTCCTAAATTGACGGTTGTCACATTCTCCCCCTGTTAGGAGAATTTCGTCCCGAAATTTATGTTGGAGTCGTGTTTGACGTCGAATCAGTGAAAAGTTGAGGATACTTGAGTCGCATTTGGTCTTCCCGTTCCCAGGTGAATTCCGGACCTCGCCGCGAATTCCACCTAACCTTGACGATGGGAATACGACTTTGTTTAAGTTGTTTGACCTCGCGGTCCATGATTTCAGCGGGTTCCTCAACGAATTGAAGTTTCTCGTCAACTCGAATTTCATCGAGTGGAATGATAAGTGTCTCATCAGACAGACACTTCTTCAGATTTGAAACATGAAATGTGGGATGCACGCTGCTGAGTTCAGCTGGCAGCTGCAATCGATAAGCCACTGGACCAATCCTTTCGAGGATTTCGAATGGCCCAATGTATCTGGGATTCAACTTCCCTCGTTTGCCAAATCGGATTACGCCTTTCCAAGGCGATACTTTGAGTAGAACTCGATCCCCAACTTGGAACTCGAGTGGTTTGCGTCTCACGTCAGCATAACTTTTCTGACGATCACGCGCGGCCTTAAGCTTGTTTTGAATTTCAACGATTCTCTCGGTCGTCTCGTGTATGATTTCTGGACCTGTGAGTTGGCTATCCCCAACTTCAGTCCAACAGATAGGTGACCGGCACTTACGACCGTACAGTGCCTCGAAGGGTGCAGCTTTGATACTGGTATGATAACTGTTGTTGTACGAGAACTCGCACAATGGTAGATGTTTTTCCCAGTTTACACCGAAGTCTACTACGCAGGCCCGTAGCATGTCTTCTAGTGTTTGAATGGTTCGTTCACTTTGACCGTCGGTTTGAGGATGGTATGCGGTACTCATATCAAGTCGAGTACCCAGGGATTTCTGAAGTGATTGCCAAAATTGTGAAGTGAAACGACTATCTCTATCGGAGATAATTGAGATTGGAACACCGTGTTTGGTCACGATTTCCTTCAGATAAATGTTGGTGAGGCGTTCCATTTTGTCAGATTCCTTGATTGCCAGGAAGTGAGCAGACTTTGTGAGACGATCCACGATCACCCAAATGGAATCGCAACCGTTCGAGGATTTGGGTAGTTTGGTTATGAAGTCCATGGCAATTTGTTCCCATTTCCATTCAGGAAGACTGGGTTGTTGAAGTAAACCAGAAGGTTTTTGATATTCGATTTTGACTTTGGAGCAAGTAAGGCACTTGCTGACATAGGTGGCGATTTCAGCTTTCATGTTCGGCCACCAGTAGAAGTCCTTGATACCGTGGTACATTTTATCGGATCCCGGATGGATAGAATATTTAGACTTGTGAGCTTCATCCATCACCAAGTCTCGTAGGTTCCCAAATTTAGGCAACCAGATTCGGTTTGAGAAATACCTAATCCCGTTAGGTCTGAGTTCGAATTGTTTATCCATGCCCCGCAAGGCTTCATTTTTGACATTTTCGGGTTTTAAGGCTTCGAGTTGAGCAGTGAGGATTTGAATGTTTAAATTGTTGTGAATGGTCATATTGAGGGCTCGAACCCGAAGTGGTTTCACTCGCTCTTTTCGACTGAGGGCGTCAGCAACAACATTTGCTTTGCCTGGATGATATTTGAGTTCGCAGTCGTAGTCAGTAAGCAACTCGACCCATCGACGTTGCCTCATGTTGAGATCCTTCTGATCGAATATGTGTTGAAGGCTTTTATGGTCGGTAAAGATTGTACATCTGGTACCATAAAGGTAATGTCTCCAGATTTTGAGGGCAAAAACGACAGCTCCTAGCTCGAGGTCGTGGGTGGTGTAATTCTTTTCATGAATCTTGAGCTGTCGGGAAGCATAAGCTATGACTTTGTCTCGTTGCATGAGCACACAACCGAGACCTTGATGAGAAGCATCGCAGTATACCACGAAGTCATCGGTGCCTTCGGGTAGGGATAAAATAGGAGCACTGCAAAGCTTTTGTTTTTAGAGTTGGAATGCCGATTCTTGTTTATCAGTCCAGTCAAACTTTTTATCTTTCTGGGTCAGCGTCGTGAGTGGTATGGCTATCTTGGAGAAATTTTCAATGAATCGTCGATAGTATCCGGCCAGTCCTAAAAACTGCCGTACTTCGGTCGGAGTGGTTGGCGATTGCCAGTCTTTGATAGCCTCGATTTTTGACGGGTCAACGTGAATCCCCTGACTGTCAATCACGTGACCAAGGAATTGAACGGTTTTGATCCAGAACTCACACTTAGAGAACTTGGCATAGAGCTCCTCGTGTTTAAGTAGTTCAAGGATGGTTCTGAGGTGTTGCGCATGCTCTTCTTTGCTTCGTGAATATATGAGGATGTCATCGATGAAGACAATGACAAACTTATCAAGGTAGGGTTTACACACCCGATTCATAAGGTCCATGAATACAGCCGGTGCATTGGTTAGGCCGAATGGCATCACTTGAAATTCGTAATGCCCGTAACGGGTTCTGAAAGCGGTTTTTGGAATATCGGCATCGCGAACACGCAATTGGTGATAACCGGATCGGAGATCAATCTTTGAATAACAACTCGACCCTTGAAGTTGGTCGAACAAATCATCGATTCGAGGGAGTGGATACCGGTTCTTGACAGTTAACTTGTTCAACTCTCGATAGTCGATACACATTCGAAAAGAACCGTCTTTCTTCTTGACAAATAGGACCGGAGCTCCCCAAGGTGAAGAACTCGGCCTGATAAATCCTCGTTCCAGGAGTTCCTGTAACTGGGTGGACAGCTCCTGAAGTTCGGATGGAGCTAAACGGTATGGTGCTCGGGCCACAGGCGCAGCACCTGGTACAAGATCGATTGAGAACTCAACCTGTCTTGGTGGTGGTAGACCAGGCAGTTCCTCAGGAAAGACTTCTGGAAAGTCTCGAACAATTGGAACATCCTCAAGTCGCTTCTCCTCCGACTTTTTCTCCATGATGTGCGCGAGGATTGATGGATAACCCTTTCTCAGAAATTTCCGGGTTTTAAGACAAGAGATGATGTTAAGCCTCATCCCACCGGTCTCCCCCTGTATGATTAGGGTTCTACCGACGGCGAGAGGTATGCGAACAACTTTGTCATAGCAGATGATTTCGGCGCGATGTTTGGATAACCAGTCCATGCCTACGATGACATCGAAACTTCCTATCTCAATAGGCATAAGATCTATGGAGAAGATTTCGTCGGCTAGATTTAAAGTGCAATTAGGTATCACACTATTGGTTTCTATCAATTTGCCGTTTGCTAGCTCTACGGTGTACTTAACGTCTAAAGCAACAGGTGTAATGTCAAGTAAAGGGCAAAATTCATCGGAAATAAAACTCCTATCAGCACCAGTATCAAACAGTATGGAAGCAGTTAAATTGTTGAGGAGGAACATACCCGTGACCACATTCGGTTCCTGACGGGCGTCCCCTGAGTTGATCACGAAGGCGCTACTTTTGGTGTTGGTGTTGTTGTTGTTGCGGTGGTTGTTGTTGTTGTTGCCCTTATTCTTTAGTTTTGGGCAAGAATCCCTGAAGTGTCCTGGGTTTCCACATTCGTAGCAGGACTTAGGTTGTCGGGTATTTCTGTCAGAGGGGTTGTTGTTGGATTTGGGGGCTCGGCAATCCTTAGTCAAATGCCCGCACTTCCTGCAGTTGTTGCAAGGAGCACTGCACTGACCAAAGTGGTGATAGTTACACTTGGGACAATAGGGTCTGTCCCCGGTGTAGCTGCGGTTGGATTCAGAGTTGGTGTTGTAGACTTGGATGGCGTTGTTTTTCTTGTTTGAGTGGTGGTGGTGTTCAGTGGATTTGCGTTTGTTGTTGTTAGAGGATGAGGTGTTGGAGGTCTCACGGCTGACAACTAGAGCCATGAGTTCGTGGGCCAATCGAATGGCACTCTCAGTAGTAGTTGGTTTGGATGAGGCGACGTTGCCCTGGATGTTCTCGGGAAGTCCACGAATGTATTTCTTAATGCCCTTGCTTTCTGGTTCGACTAAACCCGGGCATAATAAAGCAAACTGCTGAAATTTAGTGGTATAATCAGCAACATCATTTCCCTGCACCTCCAGATGCCAGAATTCTTCTTCCAGCCTGTGCAATTCCTCTTCAGGACAGTATTTTTCTGTCAGCTTCTTCTTCAGTTCGGCCCAAGGAAGTCGGTTTGCAACCTCAAGGCCTACGGAGTTTGCGTGGGTTTTCCACCACGTGAGTGCACCTTCCTGAAAGGTGTAAGCAGCGAATTTGACTTTGTTGTTCTCAGTGCAGTCGCAGAGACTGAAAACAGATTCCATGCGCTCAATCCAACGGATCAAGCCAATGACACCTTCCGTGCCCTTGAAGTATAGCGGTTTACAGCTAAGAAAATCCTTATAGGAGCAGGGTTTGGGTGGTGGAGTATTGGTTGCAGTGTCCTCGCTACCGGGTGGTGTTCGGGTAGCCAAGGCTTCGGTCACACTGCGGGCAATGATTCCCGCGATCTCAGCCTCGCTAAGGGTGATTTGACGACGAGGAGGCATGATGCTGAGTAAGAAAGAACAAGGAAATGAAATAAGATACTAGTCCGAGCATGATGAACTAGTGGTGTGTTTGTCGTTTCGAGACAAAGCGTTAGAAAGAAAGAGGCCTATATTCATATAATATAATATAGCCTAAAGTTGTAATGAGGTCTACTTATGTAAATATATGTATATCACATAATAACCTATCGAGTGTCTAGCACAGACGTGTTTTGAGTCCCGTTTCTCTCGAGGTCAGAGTCAACTAGTGCATTCCTGTTCAACATAACTCTTTCAGATTTCACATCATCTTTCTTTAATTGTACATAGTTGATCAGGCTATGTTAAATTAAAGTCGTATGATGTAATCCCTGAACTAGTCATAACTAATAAGGAATACTGCCTAACGGTCATAGTCTAGGCCCACTAAATGCAACCTAGTTCACTATAACCTTAGGCTCTGATACCAATCTGTGACACCCCCAAATTTAATGATTTGCGGAAGCTTGATTTGGGTGTCACTAATCAATATACAAAGCACAAGATATGATGAACGACCACTATATGCGTCGTTTTAAACTTGTATAGATAAAGTAAATGTTTACATCAAAATATAGCTACATTAGCTCGATTCCTGAAATTGAGAGATTACATGGCATAATTACTTTTGCAAAATATAATAATGCAGTCCAATCTCTAGTTGTATGTATGCTGACTCGAGCTAATAATTCCTGCTTGTGCAGCCAAACTACTGCTGGGTACCTGTGATAAATACTAAAATGGGTCAGCGAAAACGCTGGTGAGCTCACAGGTTTGTATGTCAATGTATAGTTGTCAGAACCGCAAGATTTATATTGAATTTAAAATGCAATTAAGCAAAATAAAAGTTATACTGTCCATGAGCACATAGTCTGAGCTTAACTTGATTTGTCAGGCCCAATCAAGGAAACCTAACTTGGAGTGCCTCCTACGAGTGCCTAATCAACACTCGTCTTCCCAAATGCTAATACATCCGTTTGACCGGTTAGTGCGTGCTAACCCGGATGAGGATTGTCAATCCCATATGATATCATATACTAACATTCACGCTATAAATACTAGAGACTATGCTATGGAGGACTTTAAATTGATTAGCTTGAAACTCATGTAGTATTTGAAGTTTGGCACTTGCGTTCTACTTGTAAAACAAAATGAAGTAGTAATATCACACCCCTAGTAAAAGTAGTGAAAATGGGGCCATGAAACTCACCTGGTTCTTGAAGTGTTTAACTAGATAAACTTGAAGTAATTAGCTGTGAGTTGGTGTCCAAAGGCTTGAAACCTGAATGTGTCCACGACACTTGAATTGTTATTAATTGTAGTGGTATCTCGAAGGACTACCATTGAAATTGTTTGTCTAACTCAATGTCCAAATTACCCCGATTTGGTTGATTGTGTTGTTACAAGTTACTACGACTTGTTTGATTAAATTGATACAAGTTACAATGACTTGTTTGAATAAGTTGATACAAGTTACAACGACTTGTCTGATGTTGAAGTATGTTTTGAAAACGCGTACGGCCCGTTGGTGATTAGTTGAGATAAAAGTGTTATTGTTGTCGTCATGTTTTTGAAGTGTTACACTTGAAATATAAGTCCCATTATGTTCTAAAAGTCGTATTGAATAAGCATTTGAAGTTGAAGAATCTCGACACTTGGTGTAAAAATAGTTGGAAAATCTGCTGTTTTATGCGTCACTATAGGCGTCACTAAGGCAGTTCATGCGACACTACCGAAGTGTCGGGTTCAATGTCAGATTCAAAGGTATAGCGTCACTGGTGTAGTGTCGTGTAAAGTAGTATGCGTCACTTCAGAAGTGACGGGTTCAGCATAACGGCGGCACTTATGGAGTGTCGTATAAAATGATGATTTCGGACATTTGGGCGTCACTTAAGGAGTGACGTGTATCATAGCGGCACTAACGAAGTGTCGGGTAAAATAGTATGGCGTCACTTGTAGAGTGACGGGTATAGATCAAAACGGAATTATGGGCGACACTTATGAAGTGTCGGTACGGAATATAGGGCGTCACTTATCTAGTGACGGTAAGAAGTCAGAAACTTGTCATAGGCGACACTAATGAAGTGTCGGCATCAAGATCATAGCGGCACTTAAGGAGTGTCGCTATACGCTGCCGGTGTCTATGCGACACTGGCCGCTGTTCGACGGATTTTGGTCCAAAAACGTGTTTTCCGGCGACCGTTGGTTACCAAACTTTTACCCAACCCTCATAGGGACATAATAAGCTTATCCAAACCATAATATATGAAAAGTAAGTAAAATCGAGAGATTTCGTAATTTGTCGGAAACTTACAAAGTGATGAAATGAAAATCCGGAAAGGTAGAAGTGTAGATCGTCGCGAGGTGGTCGTTTATTTCCAAAGTGGCTTGAAGATCCGAGGTCGTTTAGCGTGTTTATTTTGCGATTTTGATGGTTGATGAAAATGGTGGTGATGATGATAATTGAGAGAAAAAGAGGAGGAAGAGAGAGAGGAAAGAAAAGAGAATGAAAGAAAGTGGGTGGGAATGGGAGGTTAAGCCCCCATTTTCGCCCCGCGTTTCCGCTCCGTGCGGTGTTCGTTTGCTCCGTCGTTTAAACGTTAAATGATTTTTACACATTAAAAGGTAAGTTTTAAATTACGAATTTATTATAAAATGTTTCATTAAAATAATTTATCAATTATCCATTTGGGATATCTAAATTGAAATTCGTTTTATTTGTTTGCGCGTTTGTATGTTTAATCGCGTATACGTTAATTGTTTAATAAAATTTGGATACAAAATATTATTATAAATAATATTTTTGAATAAATTGAGTTATTAAATAACATTTGTATTACTTAATAATTTGTTCACCAACGTCCGTATTTATTGTATCGAAATTCATTCGATTTGAGACTCGTACGATTTAAACAAACCGCATAATTGTAGATATATATTCAACAATATATATAATAATTGATACATTAATTAGCCTAACACAGAACTAATTACATGTATTAAAACTTGATTAGGCACTAAATTCTAGTCCTAAATTGACGGTTGTCACAGCAGCGCCCCTGGTAGCGGGGTCCAAGGGGTGGCAACCCCTGGCGTGGTCCAAGGGGCAGAGCCCCTGGTTGGGGTCGAGCTGCCAAGTCAGCTTGAAAATTTTTTATTTCTACTATGTTGCTGTAGTGAAAACGCTTCGAAATTCCATTTCGGAGTAAAATTGGGTGGTCAAATTTGAGTCTCGACACTTAGTGAAAAATGTGTATTTGCTGTTTTAGGCGACACTAGGCAAGTGTCGCTATAGGCGACACTAGAGAGGGTAGCGTCACTTAGGCAAGTGTCGCTTGAAGTGTCGGTTGGGAGTGTTGGGCGTCACTGGACCAGTGACGGGTGTAAGTGTCGGGAAAAAGGGGTTTTATGCGGCACTTAGGCAAGTGACGCAAAACCAGGGTTTTTAGCGATGTGCGTCACTTAAGTGACGCATGAAGTGACGCTACGCTGCAGGTCTGTGGGCGACACTTCGATCTGTTCGACGGGTTTTCACCCAAAAACACAATCTAACCAATTTTTAGGCCGAATCTTGTTGTCCTAATGTTTATACATGATATATTGAGTGTTTTTAACAAGAAATAACAAAGAAAAGAGTGTGAATCCTTACGATTTGAAGATCGAGGGTTTGATGATGGTGGTGAAGAACTTGAAGATGAAGAAGATGAAGATGGAGATGATGATGGATTCTTGTTGTTGTTGTCGATCTTGTTGTTGATAAATCCGAAAATGGTGATGATGATGTTGATTATTGTTGTTGTTTTTGTGGTTGTTGTTGTTGAAGATGAGAGAAAAGAGAAAGAGATAGAGAGAAAATGAAATGGATGAAATGAAAGAAATGAAATGAAAAATGGGGAGGGGGATGGGGTTTTTACTCAAACACAGATCCCATTTTGGAGACTGTGGTCTCCTACCACAGTACAAAATACCCGTATTTTTGTACCCGAAGATAAAATAATATTTTAATCTCAAAATTTTTGTTTATATTATTTCGTAAATACTTTTAAATAAAAATATTTCATTTGAATTACAAAAATATAATTTGGTTATAATTGTTTATCAAAATACAATTAATCAACTTTTAAATCTGGAGTGAAAATTGACTTTTTGACCGGGTGTTACACCTTCGATCAATCTCCCCCAGCCACCGTCGTCCACACGACGGGGGGCCATAGGATTGATCAACGGCAGTTGGTCTTCAATCAGAATGATTCTGACTCTGATAACAGGCCACCGCCGGAGCGCACACCACAAAACACATCTTCAACGCCCAAATCTATCTCCAATGCTGAAGCCCAACGCATGTTGGCAGAGATGGGTTTCGTGGTAACGCCCGACCAGCGGCCTCCATCGCTGTCCCCACCGCGCCAAAATGTGCCCCCGCCACCGGTGCATCATGGTGGGATGGACAGGGCTGCAAGCCGCAAAATGCTGGCTGATTTGATCCTTAGCGCCGCTCCACCGGGTGCTATGCTGGCATACTCTGATGAGTCGGCAACAGATAGCTTAATAGCAAATTTTTACTCCACCATACACGGCGAGAAGGTGAAAAAACCGGTCCCCGTCTCCACCACTACGGCCAGGTTCAATGCAAAGATTGCGAACCACCCGCTGCCTGCGAGACTCACTATTCCGTTAACAATCGGTACCTACTCTGGCGACTCAGACCCGGAAGACTTTTTACAACGGTTTGAAGGAGCCATAAAAACGGAACATTGGGAGGACGTTGTGGCTTGCCACATGTTCCCTCAGGTGCTGCAGGGTAACGCCCATGGTTGGTTCGAGAAACTGCCGGCGGGTAGCGTTGTTAGCTACGCTGATCTCAGGTTCAAATTCCTAGAACAATACCACAATCTGAAGCAACATACGCTCACCCATCTCGACGTCTTCGAGATCAAGCAGGGGAGCCGTGAGACACTTAGCGATTTCATCACTCGTTTCACAACGGAGTGTCAGAAGATCAACGAGCTGCCCCCAAGCCAACAAATCTCCGGTTTCATCTACGGCATAATCAAGGATAGGTATCCCACACTGTACTATCGGTTGAAGAGGAAGCTACCGACAGTGTATTCCGAGGCCGTCGCCATGGCTCGGGACTACTTACGTTCGGGAGAAGACGAAGATCTGCACACCACGCCGAGCCGGGACTCGAACTGGGTCTAGCATGACCGCCCTCAGTCCCGCCATCATGAGGGTGGATCCGGGTCCGGTCGGCGCGACAACCAGAGACGGGACTTCCGTCGCGACACACGGCATGATAACCGCCGTGGTGATAATCGCGAGGCGACCCGTCGTCAGCCATATGACAAGAATTCTCTGTTGACTTCGCTCACCAAGTCACCAAAGGAAATATTACTCACCGAGATGGCGGCACGGAGTGCATTTAACCCTCCGCCTCCAATGGAACATCGTGACGTTCCTAAAAATGGGAAGTACTGTGATTTCCATGAGGAATACGGGCACGATACCAATGATTGTAGACAATTGAAAAAGGAAATTAAGGCAGCCATCCAGGCCGGCAAGCTCAACCATTTGCTGCCTGGAAAGAAGTTCAAGAAAGCAGACGGCACTAAAACTTACGGTTGGCAGCGGAAGGACGATTCTCGTGATCCTCCGGATGCTGTTATCCACATGATTCAGGCTGCGCGGGCAAGCTTGAAACGGAAGGCAGAAACATTACAAGACTGGCAGCTGGCACCCATATCGTTCCCACGTCTGCGGAGCTCCATTCTCCCAGAGCCTGTTGTTATCTCGGCGCGTATCGGAAACTGCCAGGTTTCCAGGGTGTACACTGATACAGGCAGCGCCGTCGAAGTCATGTATGAACACTGCTTCCTGCAGTTGTCCTCGCTGTCCAGCTATGCCAACGACACTAAATGGCCAATTGGCAGGCTTGTTTTGGATGTTACGTTGGGTGAATACCCGTACTGTCGGACCACTGAACTGGAATTTGTCATTGTGCGCGCCCCGTCCCGATTTAACGTGCTCCTAGGCCGCACCGCTCTCCATAAATTTGGAGCAATCACCTCAACTGTTCATGGGTTAATGAAATTCCAAACTCCGGCAGGCATTGCCACTTTGTTAACAACAGGCACCGCTATACCCATATGTGCTCAGGTATCAAAGGCGGCTCCTGGCCCGTTCACCATGACTAGCGATGAGCTAGTGGCTGTCAACCCCAATTTCCTAGAGCAGAAAGTCCGAGTTGGCCTGGCTCTGAGCCCGCCGACCAGACTGAAGTTGTGTGAAATCCTCGCAAGTAACACGGATGTCTTTGCTTGGCAAGACTCCGAAATGACCGGCGTGCCGCGGTCAATTGCCGAGCACAGGCTAAACGTCAATACGAACATCACTCCGGTCAGACAGAAGAAGAGGGGCATGGCCCCTGACCGGAGTCGTTTCATTTGTGAAGAGGTCAACAAGTTGGTTCACGCTGGCATCATGCGCGAGGTCCAGTATCAGACTTGGGTTGCCAACCCCGTCCTGGTTAAAAAATCTGATGGCTCGTGGCGGATGTGCGTTGATTTCAAGGACATCAACAAGGCATGCCCGAAGGACAACTACCCACTCCCTGAGATTGACTGGAAGGTTGAGTCCTTGTCCGGGTTCAGGTCAAGTGTTTCTTGGATGCCTAGAAGGGGTACCACCAGATATTGATGGCTGAGGACGACGAGGAAAAAACAGCATTCCGTACGGACCAAGGCATTTTCTGCTACACCAAAATGCCATTCGGTCTCAAGAATGCAGGCGCCACATACCAGCGCGTCGTCGACGGCGCTTTTAAAACACAAATTGGGCGCAACTTAGAGGTGTACGTTGACGACATCGTCATCAAAAGCAACATCGAGTCCCAGTTACTCACGGATATTCTAGAAACGTTCACCTCGTTGCGGAAGATCAATATGAAGCTTAACCTGGCAAAGTGTTATTTTTGGCATTGAAGAAGGCAAATTCCTCGGGCACATGGTGACCCCGAGTGGCATTAAAGCGAATCCAAAGAAAATTCAGGCAATCGCCGACATGGTGTCCCCACAAAACAAAAAAGACGTGTAGAGCCTTAATGGAAAGTTAACGGCCTTGGCCCGTTTCCTCTCCAAGGCTGCTTAACGCTCACTGCCGTTCTTTGATACGCTAAAAGGTTGCATAAACAAAATGGATTTCACCTGGACGCCGGAGGCTGAGCAAGCGTTCCAGGACATGAAGACGTTCTTGACAGAATTACCAACTCTTACAGCCCCCATTCCTGGCGAAACGCTTACGCTGTACTTGGCAGCATCTCAGTGCGATGTTAGCTCCGTGCTCGTAGCCATGCTCGATAAAACACAGATGCCGGTATACTTTGTTAGCCGTGCCCTGCAGCCAGGAGAGCTGAACTACTCACCAATTGAGAAACTTGTGCTCGCATTGGTACACTCAGCACGGCGCCTGCGCCGGTATTTTCAGGGTCATCCGGTCACGGTCCTCACAGACCAACCAATCAAGCAAGTACTCTCAAAGCCGGAAATCTCGGGCCGGCTGGCCAAATGGGCTTGAATTGGGCGAGCACAAAATCACGCTTTGCCCCCGGAGCGCGGTCAAGGGTTAAGTGATGGCTGATTTCCTTGCCGAGCTTCCGGGGGGGGGGGGGGGGGGGGTAGAGGCTAGGTGCACCTCGACCGCCCCTACCCGCTAAAAGCCAACCGCATGGAAATTGTTTACTGATGGGGCCTCAAGCTCAGAAGGTGCCGGTGTCGGACTCATACTCATCAGTCCTGACGGGGAAGAGCACACTTACGCTCTCCGTTTTGGCTTCCCCGCCTCCAACAACGAGGCCGAGTATGAAGCGTTATTGTCCGGTATCCGGGTTGCAGTTGAAATGGACATTAAGGACCTCAGGGCATACGTTGATTCTCAGCTGGTGGCCAACCAGTTCAACAGTACCTTCGAGGCAAAAGACTCGACGATGAAGCAGAACCTGGCACTTGCACAGGAGGCGGTGAAGCAATTCAGAACGTTTGAAATTGAGCAGGTCCCGAGAAACAAGAACAAGAAAGCCGACGCTTTGAGCAAGCTGGCATCGCTTACCTTTGCCAACCTCACCAAGAAAGTTCTGGTGGAGGTCCTGGAGCAGAAATCAATCGACCCAACCAGCTCTGTAGCCCAGGTTGAAGAAGTGGGGGACAACTGGATGACCCCGATCATGTCCTATATCCGGTCCGACGTCCTTCCACCGGACCCGATCGAGGCATGGAAAATTCGAATGAAGGCACCAATGTTTTTTATTGAAAAATGAACTCATGAAGAAATCATACCTGGGGCCGAACTTAAGGTGCCTGGGCCCGAAACAATCTGAGAATGTCATTCATGAAGTGCATGAAGGGTCATGCGCCCTGCACTCCGGCCACAAGATTGTCGTGGCAAAGATCATGTGCATGGGCTATTTCTGGCCGTCCATGTATAGGGACGCCGCTGAAGTAACCAAACGCTGCATTTCCTGTCAAATTCACACGCCTATTGCCAGGGCGCCAAGGCATGATCTAATCCCCATCTCATCAGCATAGCCTTTCTTCAAGTGGGGCATTGACATTGTGGGACCCTTCCCACCGGGGCCCGGAAACGTGATGTTCTTGATTGTGGCTATTGATTACTTCACGAAGTGGGTTGAAGCCAAGCCGTTGCGCCAAATTAGTGGTAAGCAGGTTCGCAACTTTGTATGGGACAACATCGTGTGTTGGTTCGGCATACCACACGAGGTCATCACCGACAACGGAAAACAGTTTGCGCAGAACCCGTTCAAGGCCTTGTGCGAGGGGCTCAATGTGAAACAAACACTGACCTCGGTATACCACCCTCAGGCCAACGGCCAAGTTGAAGTCACAAATAGAGATCTGGTACCCGGCATCAAAGCTAGGCTCGGTGAGAGTCGTACCGGTTGGGTGGATGAGCTTCCCAACGTGCTATGGGCACACCGCACTACTCCCAAAGAAAGCACTGGCGAGACCCCCTTTAGCCTTGTCTACGGCTGCGAGTCGGTCATACCAGCCGAGATCAGCATTCTCAGTGAAAGAGTCATTAACTTCGCCGAGGATGGAAGCCTGAAAGCCCAGCAACAGAACGCCCACATGCTACAAGAGCGCCGAGAGATCGCAGCCATTCGCCAAGCCGCAAACAAGCAGAAAATGGCTCGCTACTATAACAAGCGCTTTCGCCCATTGTCATTTCAGGTCGGAGACCTAGTTTGGCGCAACAATAAGGCCAGCAAATCTGAGAACACATGAAAGCTCGGGCAGCGTTGGGAAGACCCGTACCAGGTCTTGGAAGCAAACACAAACGGCTCCTACGTTTTGGCCACTCTGGATGGCAAGTCGGTGCCGCGCACATGGCATGTGACAAATTTAAAGAAATGTTATATGTAATCAAACTTTGTAAAAGCTCAGGCCGGACTGATCCCCCACCTTTGTAGCGTCTATCCTTATCAATAAAAAGTTTTTGATTGCATATTATTCTTCTGTTTTAAAAGTTCATTACTTTTGCACAATACGCTGTACATAACATTGAAAAAAAAATATAAATAAATAAATAAATAAATAAATAAAAAATGCTGTCCTCAGGCGTCGTCGCCACGGCTCCGACCTATGACTGCTGTAGTCAGTTAAGCCCGGAGGCGTCCCCATAAGGGAATGCCTTCTAGCTTCCCGAAGGCAGAGGTCCCCTCGAGCTCGTGCTCATCGCCAGGGTGCGACCGGAACAAATTGGTCGAGCCGAGGTACGCCTCCGCCACACACCAACTCATAAAGTAGTCTAGAAATCTACTAAGTCATGACAACAAATATCAAACGCACTCAGAACTAGTTCGAACACATGCAATTGCAAAAATAACGTTGCATTAAAATAAGTATATTTACACAAAAGGAGATGCCGGCCTTACAAGTGAACCTATCAATCTATGGCCGCATCCCCAAAATATCATCCACAGACAACTCCATCTCACTACCTATTCTTTCTATGAACGGGATGGAGACTGTCTTCAGCGCCTCGACAGCCCGCTGCGCACGCTCAAAGCAGTCCGGGTTTACTTTGGACGCAACGGCATCTGGAAGTGGGGCCGGGAGTTCAGGAATATGCTCCGCGATAAGGTTTATCGTCTGCCGCACCTCCACTTCCTGGACAGCAGTTAAGAACTCCTTGAACGGAGCCGTCACGCTGTCCGACGCCAAGGCCAACTTAACCAAGCCAGGGATGCCTCTCTGGAGCCGCTCCAAGTCACCTGCCAGCTCCGCATTCTTGATCTCCAATTCATTATAATCTTTGATATGGAGGCTGCAGGCGGTCTCCAGCTCCGCCACATCCTTCTTGGTAGCGGCCAAGTCCGCAGCAAGGTCCTCAAACCTGCACACAAGCTTAGCCAATAAGCATCGAATATATATCTCAAGTATAAATGAGTTGTTTAACAATTTTACCTGCCCTGAAGCTGCTTGTCCTTCTCCACAAGCGCAGCGCTTTCCGTCTCCGCCTCTCGCACCCGATTCTGCAGCGGCGCGAGCCCCGACTCCTCCTCCGCCCGCAGAGCCCTTTCCCTCTCGGCCTCAGCTTTCATTCTCGCTTCATTGGCCGGTCCCACCACCCCTTCCAGCTCCTGCACTCGCGCCTTCAGCATGCCGATCTCCTCCTCCTGGCGCTGGAGCACAGTAGCGTTCATTCTCCACTGCTCCGCCATTTTTTCGGAACGCGCCTGCTCGTCACATTGCAGCGCATAGTCCCAGAAGGACATGAGCAGGCGCGCCTTCTTGGCGTCTGCAGGAGGCAACCCGGCAAGTTTGTCCGAGACAGCCGGCGGAATAGCGTGGCGAGCAAACTCTCGCAGCGAATGCGCATCCACAGCCAAATTATCAACCTTTAGATCCCAGGCCGGAATGAAGGCATCAGCTTCGGAGTCAGCAGGGCCAAAGGCAGGCACCTTCAAGAAGCGCTCCGGAACGAACTGCTCCGGAAGCATAGACCTGAGAATAGCTATTCTATCAGACCTGGTTAAAACACCAAGTTAAAAAGCTATGCACACCAATAAATACGGAAAGTGAGGTCCGATGAATACCTCATACTGTCTGGGCGCGGAGGCGTAGCCACCTTCGGAGGACTCGGTGGTGGAGCCTCGACGGGCGACTCCTGGGGCGGGCTATCCAGCACCGTCACTGGCTCTTCAGGACGCGAGCCAGCCCCATCAACCAAGGGCACCGTCCCGGAGGAAGTAGCAGCATGCCCTGCAGACCGTCTGCGGAGAACTAGCCCGTCGTCCTCCTGCACCTCCTCCTCTTCGTCCTGGAGAACAAGTGCACTGCTGACCTGCTCCGCAGTAACAAGAAGTGGGTCCGCCTCCGCTACACAAACAACAAACAGTTAGCGTAAAAACACCGCTTGCTAGCATAGAACAGGGCAACATTACGGACCGTCCTCAGGTATAATGTAGCGCCCACCTGTGCTCGGCGCAGACAGAAAGTGCGCCAGATTGAACTCAGCAACCTCTTACGGCGTTTTCTTTTTCTTCTTCGCCGGTGCTCCGGACCCCCTTTTACCCGCCTCCGGACCCTTACGCTTGGCAAGCGGCTGGGCACCGGACGCCTCCACATCAGAATAGGCCGACAGAGGAACGACGGTCGTGATCACGGGCTCGACCAAGGTAACCGTTGCCCCGGTCACTTTGCCAGTGTCAGGAACATCCTCCACCGACCTCCTGACATATTTGAGGCCTGCCAAGCTAGGCGCCTTCAGGATGGAGTTCAAATCCATATCTGCACCAACGGAACACAAACAATCAGTAAATAGGGCATATGTACAAAAGCATTACAATAAGAAAACAAGCCCCACCCCATACCATGGCCACCCTGCTTGACAACAGGTATCTGACCGTCATGCGGCCAAAACGAGCTGATACAACCCATGACGAGCACGAACGATGATACTCGCGCATCTCCAGGTTCGCATCCCGGCACGCCACCTGCAACTCATCATCTGCCGCTGTTAGTTTCGGCGTGTGGCTGACGTTCTTCGGGCGCTCGTACTGCCATACCAACGTCTCCACAACGTTATCAGGAATGACGGTCTGGTCAATATAGAAAAAAGTGTCGCGCCAGTCATGCAAAGACGACTCCGCAAAACCGACGAAGTTGTTTTTCTTCACAAAGGTATACCACCCCGTGCCGGCACTCGGGGTCAGCTTAAAGCAGGCCTGGAAAACCTTAACCAACGGCCTCAGGTTCAGCGATCTGAACCACATCTCAAATATGGTCACCTTCTGCGCGCCGAAGGCGTGCAGCTGACTAAACCCCACCTTGTAGTGTTTGCACATGTCCAAGAAGAACGGGGTCGGCGGCATACGGAGATTGCCCTTCTCCATGGTCTTCCAGTAGACGGCCACCTTACCCTTCGGTGGCGCGTCGGTGCGTTGGTTGGAGGTGGGGGCTATGGGGTTGAACCTCTCAAGGCATCTGAAACACCTCAAAATATCCGGAATGTCCTCCGGCTTCACCGAACTGGCCTCATAAGCCACGTTCGGGCCTTTGCTGGACCCAGCCGCGGCCACACGAACTTCTGCTACGTTCTCAGGAGCAGCCATGGTATGTATATACGTGTGAAGAAAGAAAAAGTTTGAAGATACGAGTGACGGACCTGGGTTTGTTTGAGAGTGATCGGAATCTGGGTTGATAAGCCGGAACAGTGGACGGAACGTTTGAATTTGCCGGAATGCTCTCGAAATTTTTTAACTGGCGTAAAAAATGAAGTAAAAACGGGCTTTCCTATTTGTAGGCAAATTTTCATGGGCCGGGTGTAACACCCCCAAATTTAATGATTTGCGGAAGCATACTTGGGTGTTACTAATCAATATATAAAGCACAAGATATACAGTAAATGACCTCTAAATGAGACGTTGTAAAACAATTTCATAGAAATAAATGTTTGAAAACTTAACGTTTTCGTATACAAAATGTAGTTCCCTAGAGTCCACGCGTATAGCGGGAGATTCTATTACATAATCAACATGTACAAAAGATAATGCTGAGAATCTCCGTTAATGCAGTTTAGTTGAAATCATGCGACTCTAGCTATGTCCTGGAGTAATCCTACTCCGTCTGGGTACCTGAGAATACATGCTAAAAGGTCAACACGAATGTTGGTGAATCTCACAGGTTTGTAAGTAATATCGGTTTTTGAACACAAGATTTCATCAGTAGTGCCCACAGGCGTAAATCAAGTATTTGCAAATCCAGCAAATGTAAAGTAAGTAAGTTATACCGTTGCCATGAGGCTCATAATCGAAGCTTAACCCATAAGTAATAAGTTGCTCCCGTGACATGCTCGTAACTGAGCAAGCATAAGTAACGAATAATAGTCGCCCGTTTATACATAACGGTTCGTGGTAGCGCTACTACCCCGGGCGGGGAGGGTCATTTCCCTAATGGATCCATTAACTAGTGTTCGCGCTTAAGTCCATAACTAACGATATATGATGGAGAGACTTCTGTAAATAGTAAATAACTCATGCAATTCCGTTTGGTATAGTAAGCAGTTTTTAGTACTTGTGTTCAAGAAAAACAGTAGCATGTATCTCACCCCGTATGTAAAATAGTAAAAGCGAGGCTGTAAGACTCACCCGAGTCGAGTAGTAAGCGGTGGAAATCAGTAAGTAGTGAGTAGGTTCTCCGAACCCGTAACCTTTAAATGCCTAAACATATAAAGTCAAGTAAGTAGATGTCTCGCAAGACCATCTAGTCTAGTTGTCTACACAACTCGTTATGTCCAATGTCGTTTCGTGATTGTTTGTTCTTAAAAAACATGGTTGGCCCGTTGGTGACGGTTTGTATTAATAGTCTTGATGTTATCACATTGATTTTGAAGTGTTATACTTGAAAAGTATATTCCATTATGTTTGAAAAGTTGTATCATATAAGCGTTTCGAAGTCGTGCAAATTTGACACTTGGTGAGAAATGTGCTTACGGAATCTAAGTACGGGGTTCCGGGGGCAGCGCCCCTGGCTGGGGTCGAGATGCCAGGTCAGCTCGAAAATTTTTTATTTCTACTATATTGCTTTGGTGAAAAACGCATCTGGGATCTGAATTTGGGTAAAATCGAGTGATAAATTTCGAGTCTCGACACTTAGTAAAAATCTGTGTTTTTGAGGTTCTGGTTTGTGCGACGTTGGGTGCGACGTCGCAGATCCTGACTGCGACGTTGAGCATGACGTCGCTATGCGCGACTTTCGCAATTTAATGCGACGTTGTACGTGGCGTCGCTATTTGCGACGCTGTTGATTTCTGCGACGTAAGGGTTTGCGTCGCTAAGTGCGACGTCCGCCAGTTAGGGCGACGTTGAGGATGATGTCGCTTTATGCGACGTGGTGATTAGTATTGCGACGTCGCAACTGACGTCGCAATATGTCTGGGCCAACTGCGACGTTGCGGTCTGTTGGCCGGAGTTTGTGCCAAAAACGAGTTTTCCGGCCACCGTTCGGTACAAAACTTTTACCCAACCCATATTTGGACATTTTAAGCATATATAAACCATAAAAACGTAAAAATGAGTAAAAACAGAGAGTTTCGGGTTTTGTCGAAAACTTACGCGGTGTCGGATTGAAAATTCGAAAAGATGGGATGGTAGATCGTGTCGCGGTGGTGCTTTTATTCCAAAGGCGTGGTATGATCCGAGTGTGTTTTAAGGTAGTATTTGGCGATTTAAGTGAGGTGGTGAATTGGTGCTTTTTGAGAGAAAAGAGGGAGGAAGAAAGAGAAAGAATTTGGGGAAATGAAGAGAATGAGAGTGAGAGTGGGAGGTTAACCTCCCATTTTCAGTCCGCGTCTCCGCGCTCCGTGTGGTGTTCGTTTCTTTCGTCGTTTAAATGTACAGCATTTATTTTACGCGCTAATTGTTCATTTAATAATACAAATTTTGTTAAGCTATTTTAATTGAATTATTTTTCTAAAACTTTAAATAAATTTGGGTAGTTTGTTTTTAAGTCGCGAAATTCCAATTGTACGAAATAGGACAATTTGTGAGTATTATTAAGATGTTATTCCGGATGTCATATCGTTTTTAAATAACGGCTCGTATTTATATTAAAAGGTTTCACCAACGTCCGTATTTTCTGAATCGAATTGCATTCAATTCTTAAAACTGTGTACTATCAAATCCAACCGTGTAATTGTATATATTCACCAAAATATATTTTGATACATTAATTAGCCTAACACAGAACTAATTACATGTATTTACAGAGAATTATGCACTAATTACTAGTCCTAATTTGGCGGTTGTTACACCGGGCCTTGTGGGCTTTAATCTTCGCCCTACACGTGTCAGCAGATCTCACAACCGAGAAGTTACCGTTCGGTTGCCACGCCTCGCATTGCCACGTGTCGACAGATCTCACGATCTGGCAAACGAACAGTCGTGTATCCAGCTGTATGATGACGCAGCGTCTGTAGGCCGTCCCATCGCACTCCAGCTGCGACATACGAAAAGACATGCATTTATGGCACGCCGCCAAGACTGAAAGGCCATCATTACTGTGCCACGTCATTTATTCTAAGTCCGCCATCATACCCCTGCCCGGAATATAATAACGGATTGGGGTGACTTAATGATGTACGCCATCTGACCTCGGCCTACACCACATAAGGTGGCCGCGAGTCAGTACCGAGCCTGGACTCGGAGAATATCCGCTGTCAGCTCTAGTAGCCCTCGGTACGGACGACAGACTGCATTAAGTATCACGACCTTGGATCCGAGCCGAACCTAGCTCTAGATAACGTCTGAGGATAACTCTTTTAGCTCTCGGCATCGGCACCAATGCCAAGGTCAAACATGGGTCCGGGTACGTCCCGGGTCGAGCCACAACACCTGCCGTTGTAACTGCATAACAACGGTACGGCCGCAAGATGACGAAGCATGCCCGACATTCTATGACAATAGTACAATCCGTAACCGTTATATTCAGGTACTATTTGCATGCCCTGGCCATTAACCTGGTAGGTTCATCCGATTGGTCCACGTTAGCCGGCACACAGTAAATGTCATCTCCGCCCACGACCAAGCTTCCACGTCAGCGATCCACGCAGGAAGTGTCGTGCTCCCCCACGACCGAGCTTCCACGTCAGCGATCCACGCAGGAAGTGTCATGCTCCCCCACGACCAAACCCTCCACGTCAGCTTTGGGTTTGAGTATAAATACTAGTGTTATGCTTTCATTTCAAGGACAACACCTCATGAATCCACAGAGTTATTCCTCACGAATTGCTCTTCAAGAATTAGGCTTTCGCCACCCTCGATTGACTTACTCTCGACTCTGGGTTTGCACGTTAATCGGAGTGTGACAAGCTTAATTCCTCATACATCATCATCATCATTGCACTTAAGGGTTGCGATCTGTTTTCACCGTTTTTTTTATCTCCTTGTTTTCACTAGAACCCATCCCTAAATCAATGTTCACATGTGAATCAAGTTAATTACATGTGAACAAGCATGCAATCTAGTGGTTCTCACGGTTCTCGCAATTTTTTTGGTTCTCAATTGAACAGGATTCTATATATATATATATATATATATATATATATATATATATATATATATATATAGTTTCAGTTTAGTTTACTCATAAAATTGTTTATTCAGACGTGTATAAGATAATAACGAATTCTACAGTGATGATATCTTAACTAACTTTTTGATAAATGATGGCTTTATTTGACTAATTAAAATGTCAACTTTGCAATGCTTGAAGATTACATAACACAATTTAAACAATTTTAATTAATTAGCGTACAACTCGATATCTAACCCGTAGCATTGTCGTTATCATTTTCTTGAAATACAAATACATCAAATCAAAATGTAATGTTATACTCAATTTATATCATACTATCTTTGTTAAACTTCTAAATCATTAAATATTTATATATATATATATATATATATATATATATATATATATATATATATATATATATACCACACAGATTGAATTATAGTGAGACGTTTTTGGAAGTTTGATTGTTTTTTTTTTATTTGATATAATAAAATGTGATCTAATTAAATAGATGAAAAGGAACTCCACTTGTGTCTTTCCAGCTAATTTTCTTAACCTACTTTTGGACTCTTTTAATTTATCATTTTTGAAAACTTAAAATTCTAAATCCTATCCTAACTTTCCTACCTTCCTTCGAGAATTAATAATTCAAAGTCTATAGATATATAACTTACTATTGTCAAATAAAATTGTTAAACAAACACCATACCAAAACAATATTCTATACGCATGTTGAAACTAAGCATACACAAACTACGGTTAATGAACAATTCAAACTAGCTAGTACCTCTTAAAGGGAATCTAATCACTTGTATTATGAGTACTAATAAGATTTTATTTGTCGCTATTTATAGACAAATTACATGACGTTACACAATTTGTTATGTAAATTGTAAACCTCAAAGAGTGGCTTGGCCTAAGAAATGACGGTTTAAACGAGATTGTTTCAGAGGCGTTTTTCAAAGAAGTTCCAAATGGGAGGCCTGATTATAAACTGCATCACAAACTCAAAAACATTAAAGAGGAAATTAAAATCTGGGTTGGAAAAAACAAGAGTGAAACTTGTAAGCGTGTGATGGAACTGGAAAAAATTGTGTATGATATCGAGCTGGCTGCTGAAGTTAGAGATCTTTCAGAATTGGAGATTTATGAGAAATGTAATGCAAAAAAAGAATTATTGTCTATTGAAGACAACCTCAAGCAAGACCTTAAGTAGAAAGCTAGAATCAAGTGGGCCATTGATGGGGATGAGAACACTGTTTTTTTCCATGGATGTATAAATGCTAGAAATAAGATAAACAAAATAAATGGAGTATGGGTGAATAACAGTTGGGTGGATGAACCTAGCTTGATTAAAAAGGAAGCAGTGGAGTTTTTTTTCCAGAAAATTCAAGGAACCACTGGCAATCAGACCTAAAGTGTCATTGGGAAAAGTAAAAATGCTCTCAATCAAAGAAGTAGGGGATTTAATTTTGCCGTTCAGTAAGGAGGAGGTAAAACTAGCAATTGGAGAGTGTGGAAGCAACAAAGCTCCGGGTCCAGACGGCTTCAATTTTGCATTCATTAAGCGCTACTGGGAGTTATTACAGGATGATATTATGTCAATGATGCATGCTTTCCACTCGGATGGTATAATCAGTAAGGTATGTAACACCTCTTTTTTCACTCTCATCCCTAAAACAAACGATCCAATGTCTTTTGATGAATTCAGGCCAATCTCCTTGGTGGGTTGTATACCAAAAATGGTTTCAAAAATATTGGCCTCCAGACTGAAAAGGGTCATCGGTTCAGTGATTTCCGAGGCCCAAACTGGTTTTTTGGAAAATCGTAGCATTCTAGATGGGGCCCTCGTTGTTAATGAAATTATATCATGGGCTAAAAAGGTTAAATATAAGGCAACCTTGTTTAAAATTGATTTCAACAAAGCTTTTGATTCATTAAGTTGGAGTTTCATTGATTCAATTCTTCAACAAATGAACTTTTCTCAAAAATGGAGGATGTGGATTTCTGGCATTCTCTTTTCTTCTTCTGCTTCTATTCTTATCAATGGGTCTCCTTCAAATAGCTTTAATTGTTCAAGAGGTGTTAGACAAGGGGATCCCTTATCCCCATTTCTTTTTATTATTGCAATGGAAGCTTTAAACTGTATTTTTGTTAAGGCTAATGATCTTGGTATTTTAAGGGGGATTAGATTACCAAATCATGGCCGATTATCTCGCACTGCATGTTTGCTGATGATCTAATCGTGTTAGGGGAATGGTCGGGTACAAATGTACTAAACATCATGAGAATTATGAGATGCTTTTCTTTGGTGTCGGGACTGGAAATTAATACAACTAAAAGCAACATTTTTGGAATTAATGTGGATAATGTGGTGGTCAAAGAAGTGGCTGATCAGATTGGTTATAGGGTAGGAACACTTCCTTTTGAATATCTTGGGTTGAAAATGGGAGCGAATATGAATAGATGTAAAAGTTGGGCTGATGTAATTGATGTTTTTAAAAGTAGATTGTCTTCATGGAAAGCAAAAACTCTTTCAATGGCCGGAAGAATTGTTCTCATAAAAGCAGTACTTGATAGTCTCCCGGTTTACTACTTTTCGGTGTTCAAAGCACCAGCACAGGTCATTGAAAGCCTTGAAAAGATAAGAAGGAAATTATTATGGGGAGGGTCGGAGAATAATTCAAAAATAAATTGGGTGAGTTGGTCAAGAATAATTGCACCGAAGGATGAGGGAGGTCTAGGTATCGGGTCATTAAAACAACTCAATACTAGTCTTCTGTTAAAGTGGTGGTGGAGATTTCATCAAGAAATAAACAAAGAGTGGAGCAAAGCAATAAAAGCAATTCATATGAGTAACTCCTGTTCGGCATTGATCGATACCGGTTAAGAAGCAACTTTCGAGTACATGGGTTAATATAGGTAAAATGCAAAAAGAATTACTGTCCTACAATCTTGAGGTTTCACAAATTATGAGCAATGAAAATGGTTCCTGGATTTGGAAGGGTGATCCAACAGGGGTGTTCTCGGTAGCTTCAGTCAGGAATCTTATCAATAAGTCATATCCAAGTAATAACAATTTTCACTTTCAATGGAATAAGTGGGTCCCATGTAAGGTAAATCTATTCTTGTGGAGGGAAAAATGGATCGTTTACCTACAAAAGTTGCTCTGGTCCGAATAAACATTCAGGTTAATTCTTCTCTTTGTTCACTCTGTAATCAATTTGAAGAAACTATCACTCACCTTCTAATATCATGTGAATATGCTAACCTGTTATGGAGTTTCATAAGTTCTTGGTGTAATATTTCGCCCATCTTTGCCTTCTCCATTCGTGACCTAATCAACTTAATGGAGAAAGAAAATAGTTGGAAGAGCTCAATCATTCAAGCAATCATCTTCTCTGCTTGCTGGTGTATTTGGAAAGCTAGGAACGAGGTATGCTTTAAAGGCTTTACACCCTCATGGCGGCGCTTGAAAGATGAGGTACAATGCCTCTCTTTTTTCTGGGTAAAAAATAGAACAGGAAGAAAGAACTTACAGTGGAAAAATTGGTGTGAATTCAAACTGGAATGACAAGCTGCTTAAGTTTTTCGATGATTGGGATACCTCATGGTTGGATGGGTGTCGCAAGTTATTGATCCCTCTGACTTCTGCTGGTCAGTACACGATGTCTACCTTTGTACATTGGGTCTATGCAGAAATTTTGTGAACAGATTGAAGAGTTGCTGTTATTGTTTTGTTACTGCTGCTGGTTTATGTTGCTTTTATCGAGGATCTCAAAAGAATGAGCTGCTTCAAAAGAATGAGCTGCTGTTATGAACGTGCTGCTGTTAAGATTGGTTGGAATGGTTATTATGTAATAGCTAACTTATAATGGCTGATTTTGTTTCTTTCTGGTTTGATAGTGGTTGTAAAATGGCCTAGATCCATATGGGGTACTATTAAAAACGATATAGGGTGAAAACCGGTGGCTCGGCCCCTATATTCGAGGATTTTTTCCTGAATCTTTCAGGTTTTTTTCATCCTTTTTAGTACTTCTCAGTTCGGATCTAGTACTTAGGTGTATAAGTGATGGTGCTATATTGATGGTGTAAGTACAATTGTACATTTGTGGCTTTCTAGTTCCTTGCTAGTAGTCAATTATAAATAAAATTCTGCATTTCAAAAAAAAAAAACTTATATTTTTTTTATATATATGGGGAACTCCACACACCCAAAGACGCACAAGGATCCCAAAGGCTGATCCCCGACATAACATGTACTCAAAAAATCACGGGATGATAACTATGATAGGGGCATGAAGCGTAAAGACGAATGTCATTAGTTCAATTCTCAATTACGTGTTTATTTAATCATGGGTTACGTAGTTTAACTCTTACATGTTGACAGTGGAATTTGTTGTTAAGGTCTTTCATTATAAACAACCCCAATTGATTACGTGTAACAAGCCTTGATGCAGAAAATTAAGAACAAAATACCATTCTTGACTTTTGGAACCAGACCATTTAACCAATACACAGGCCAAACCATTGTCATCAAATTCTGGATGTACCATCTTTAATTTTTAATATATATATATAGGGTAGTGATCAATGGGGAAGTGCAAAAAATGGGGGAAGTAAATCACCACCTTTAATCTCATGAAGACTATAATAATTGGTGTGGAGGTGCACCCATGTGATCACCTCTATAATTATCAAAACTCATTTACCTATTTACCCCTAAAACAATTTATCTCACAAACGACAAGTCAAAAAATTATGAAAATTTCGATTTAAAATCCATCATGACATATTTTCGACGACTTTTTTTTTTCGTATTTTGGTGGGTTTTACGTATACTAACACGTGTGTTAGTAACTTAGTGTTGCGTTTAGGGTTTAAGGTTTAAGGGTTAGGGTTTAGGGGTTAGGGTTTGGGGTTTAGGGTTTAGTAAAAGCCCTAAACCCCAAACCCTAAACCCTAAACCCTAAACGCTTTAGTAAACCCTAAAACCTAAAGCATACTAAACCCTAAAACATAAACCCTATTAAACCCTAAACCCTACTAAACCATAATAAACACTAAACCCTAACCCTAAATCTAATTTTTAACAAAAAAGTAACATGTTTTTATAATTTGTAAAACCCACCAAAACACGAAAAAAAACTCGTCCAAAATATGTCATGATGGATCTTAAATCGAAGAGGAGAAAACGATGAATTTTATGGTGCAATTTTCATAATTGTTCGACTTGTTGTTTGTGAGATAATTTGTTTTAGGGTTATGGGTTTTCATTGTACACGTGGCATATTCTCATTGGTACTTCCAATGCTTGCATTAAATTCCCATGAAATGCATACCACAATAATATGGTGCACCTTAATTTGCTTAGATGAGATGATTGGTTGGATCAACACATCCCCCCTTCCTCCAAAAAAAGCATCTTCCCTCTAGATCATGTCACTATATATATATATATATAAGGGTTGGGGATAAAAAAATGGTGAAAACAATTTTTGATTCACAATTTTTTTTAAGTTGTGAACTTTCATTTTTTTTGCTTCACATATGAATTTTTTGGTGAACCCTTATATATATATATATATATATATATATATATATATATATATATATATATATATATATATTTCACATAAAATTTTCGTCATGAATCTTTATTTTTTTTTGCTTCACACAAAGTTTTTAACTTTTTTAAATTGTGAACCTTATTTTTTTCACATAATTTTTTTTGTAAATTTTTTCACGAAATTTTTTTTAAGTTTTTTTACTGTGAAATTTAATTTTTTTTGGGTTCACGAAAAGTTTTTATCTTTTTCAACTGTGAACCTTAATTTTTTCTTTGAGTTTACGGAAAGTTTTTAACTTTTTCAATTGTAGACCTTTTTTTTTTCAACTGTGAACCTTAATTTTTTTTAGGTTCACGGAAAGTTTTAAAAATTTTCAATTGTGAACTTTTTTTTCAACTGTGAACCTTAATTTTTTTTGAGTTCAAGGAAAGTTTTTTACTTTTTCAATTGTGAACCTTAATTTTTTTTTTTGTTCACGAAAAGTTTTTAACATTTTTAATTATGAACTTTTTTTTCAACTGTTAACCTTAATTTTTTTTTTTGGTTCACAGCAAGTTTTTAACTTTTTCAATTGTGAACCTTATTTTTTTTGGGTTCACAGAAAGTTTTAAGTTTTTCAATTGTGAACCTTAATTTTTTTGTTTTGTTTTCGGATTTGACTTTATTTTATTTTTTTCACAAAAAATATTTTTTTCACACAAAAAAATTCACACAAAAAAATATTTTTTTTTTTGTGTGAACCTTAATTTTTTATGGTTTACTTCAAAAAAAAAAAAAAAAAAAAAGTTCACACCTAAAAAAAATTGTGAAGGAAAAAGTGTTTTCACCGTTTTTTTTATCTCAACCCCTTTTATATATATATATATATATATATATATATATATATATATATATAAGTTAGATTAGATGTAGGGTAGGGATGTGTTTTCACTGGGTTTTTTTTATCTTCTTGTTTTCACAGGATCCCATTCCTATATGTATATATATAATAGGATACCATGGAGAAATTTGGGCCCTTCGCTGGGTTCCTTCCTTGAGATCCAATGGTTGATATTTAATCTCCATAGTTACACTCTCCTCCCCACAAATTATTATTAATTAGTTAATATTAATTAATAATTCAAAAAACGATCCCCCTTTACTTATATAAGAAAGTTATAATAACCTCCTAATCTTGTCATTATCCCCCTTAAACTAATTCTCACCCCTTGGATGGAAGTAACCCATTAAAATCCTACCATTGAATTCAAATATTCAATCTAATGATGTCATTATTGTCTCTCACCTACATCTAAATTAACTACTTCACATTCTTGCACTAATCTCAGATACGAAAATAAATAAAAATAAAAATAAAACAAACACCAATAAATAATAAATTCCATAGATACAAATCTATATGCATTTAACGTCAAATTATACTTTATAATTAATCACCTCCATCTACAAAGTGTTTTCATACCATTAAATTAAAATGTTAATGTTAATATATAATTATATAATAATAATCATAATAAATACTATAATTATATCATATAAATGCTTTCTTGGAGATTAGCCCAACATCCCTTTATCCTCCATTAACCCTCCTTTATCCTACATCAAACAAATCAAACAATCTTTAAAATCTAAATTTCCTTGAGTAAGATGTGTAAATGGAACTAGTGTAATCGGTGTATATATTGAAACATGGCTGGATTCTGGTATTAAATCTACACTTCACCTTCCTCCATCGAAAAGTCCGGCAAGCATATCCAAGATGCAACCCATGTCCGATCGATGGTGAGTATACGAGTACTCTCACTTTTTAATTGTTGCGATTGATGTTGAATACTTCTCGATTTCTATTGGGTTCATCACCTATTGGAAGCAATTAACTATTGAAAATTGGTTCTGATGATGTCTAGGGTCACGTTTTTTTTTTTCACCAGATTATTATTAATTATTGTATGTATGTATTGTAAAATTTAAATAATTGAAGTTAATATAATCTTATTTAAATTAATTTAAGGATTAAGGTTACTTATTATTTATTTGTTTAAAATTTTAGATAAATCTTCTATCCAATCCAAAATTAAGGATTAAGGATAACTCATAACCAACTCAGTCACCAATCCACCTACAATTTGGGCGGTGTTTTACTTTCAATTCACTAATTTGAATACACGTACTGCTTTCAAAATTTGCATTCCGAATTACATTCAACCTTAGTTTGCACATCCCTTATAATTAGCATTTTTTTTTTCTACATTTTGAATTTCAATTTCAAACCAAAATATAGTTTCCCTCCAATGATATCCCAGGCTTTTATCAATCAATTCCTGTATAAATACTCACCTAGTACTCCATTTTTAAACTCCTCATATCATTAACTACTGCTGTACTCTATTTTTAAACCCCTCATATCATTAACTACTACTGTTTACCACAAATGGTTGTCGACGAAGGTTTCACCCCATTGAATTTAATCGATGGTCAAAAGGATGGATTGAAGTGCCGTGTCAAAGTATTTCTACTCTGGAAACAGAGCTACAAAAACAGCCCATCAATTGTTTCATCGATCGAAATGATACTCATTGACAATGAGGTATGTCATGGAATTGACAACACATAAATATGTATTCAACTATAAGTACAATTGTTACACACTATCTTTTCTTATGCATGCTATGTTTGATTCATATTGTATGTAAAAAAAATTGTATGTAAAAACTGATTCATTGATGAAAACTGAGGATTGGATAGTATTATTTGTGACCGCAGAAATATTGGTAGTATTTGATAAAGCTTGACCTGTTAAACGTTTATTTTATATTGTTTTTGTTAATAGGATACTTACACTATATAAATATATACATACTGAAAATCATGATAAAAGATTCTTACACGCTATATTTTCTTATGCATGCTATGTTTGATTCATACTGTATGTAAAAAAAATTGTATGTAAAAGCTGATTCATTGATGAAAACCGAGGATTTGATAGAATTATTTGATTGGAAAGAATTATTTGTGACCGCAGAAATATTGGTAGTATTTGATAAAGGTTGACCCGTTAAACGTTTATTTTACACTATTTTTATTAATAGAATACTTACACTATATTAATAGATGCATACTGAAAATCATGATAAAAGATTCTTACACGCTATATTTTCTTATGCATGCTATGTTTGATTCATACTGTATGTAAAAAAAATTGTAAGTAAAATCTGATTCATTGATGAAAACTGAGGATTGGATAGAATTATATGATTGGAAAGAATTATTTGTGACCGCAGAAATATTGGTAGAATTTGATAAAGCTTGACCTGTTAAAAGTTTATTTTATATTGTTTTTGTTAATACAATACTTACACTATATAAATAGATGCATACTGAAAATCATGATAAAATATTCTTACACGCTATATTTTCTTATGCATGCTATGTTTGATTCATATTGTATTCAGGGTAACAAAATCCATGCTTCTGTGAAAAAGTTTCTAATCCCTGATTTTGAAGATATGTTGAAAGAGGGAAGTTTCTTTGATCTGAGCAATTTTGGGGTAGCTGATTATAGTGGAAACTACAAGTTGGTTGACCATCAATGCAAAATCAACTTTTATCGAACAACCAAGGTACGCAGGTGTCCTCAGTTTGGGCTTCCAACTGACGGATTCAATGTTGTCTCCTACAATGATGTCCTAGAGTGGAAGCTGTCATCAACGGTCGCGTTCGGTAACATACATCAATGATTATAAGTTCACATCTAATTATACTTTATATCCTATAAAATATTACTACCATCTATTTTAATGTTGCCAAGCAGATGTGGTTGGTTTATTGGTCTCACTTGAAGAGCTGACAGTCAAGCATGAAAATGGCAAAGAAACCAAATCTATTGGATTTGTTTTACAAGATGTTTCGTAAGTTTCATAATCAACCTTATGTATTATTCGTGGTGGCATCCGACTACATGCTTTCTGCTCCTGTTAATGGTAATTGCTCCTTAACCCTAACCCATTTATTGAATTTGATTTAGTGGCCACCGGATCTCATGTGCCCTTTGGGGTGAACATGCAAGCCAATTGTATGACTTCGTTGCAAAGAACCAGATGCTTGGTGATCATATCATTGTTTTGTTCCACAATGCAAAGCTCAAGGAATGGGACAGTGAGTCTCTTTCCAATTCTGTAACTCCATATTCAAATACTATGTATACATGTAATAATATAATTGTCGTCATTTGTTTTCCTTAATATTTATATTATGTATATATGTAGTAATTGTGTTCATTCATACTTACTTACTAAATCTATGCCTTGCAGAAAAGCCTCAAGTTTCAAATCAGTTATTTGGTTGTCGTGTTTTCATAAATGAGGATGTACACACCATAAATATGTTCAAGTCTGAGTAAGTGATGACTTTATTGATTATTTGGACCAAATAAAAAAGTATGCAGTCTGTAACAATCGGTTGTAACTGTCATCTTTAAATCTCATCTTAATAAATTCTCTTATTTTTATAATTCAGTTTGCTCTCAAAGGATCAAGGTGACACTTCTAACTCCCAGATTTCAAGCCTCAACATTGAAACCGTTGTGAAGACCGCTTTGGCCTACTTTATGAAGCCAGAATTAAAGACTGTTGATGAGGTCCGTTCCACCACAGAGGTTCGTAATAAAGTTATCAATTAGTCATCCATTTTTATATCACCATCATAAGCGATTATCTACAAATATCGCTACATATCAATTAGTCATCCGTTTTATTAACTGTATTGTCATTTGAAGGTTTCCGGATGTGTACTAAAAGCTACTGTCATCAAAATCTTGATGGACGATGGATGGTTTTACTATTCATGCAATGAATGTGGTAAGAGAGCAGGGCG
Source organism: Helichrysum umbraculigerum (assembly GCA_949592205.1). Classification (NCBI taxonomy): domain Eukaryota; kingdom Viridiplantae; phylum Streptophyta; class Magnoliopsida; order Asterales; family Asteraceae; genus Helichrysum; species Helichrysum umbraculigerum. Next base: position 6,151,540 of record CATIUR010000009.1, on the reverse strand, counting down.
TGGAGAGAATGGTGCCAATGGAGAAAGGCTATTTGATTGTGATAGATGTGGTATTGTGTCTGATGTTACCACCAAGTAAGCTATTGTACAAGAATTTTCATTTCACCTAATAGTACATTTGACGTTATTTGTTAACTGTACTGTCAGGAATGTTACTCTTTCTTCTGTAATGCTTCCAGGATCAGAACGGTCATTCGCGTGCAAGACAAAAATGGGTCAACGTCTTTGGTTCTTTTTGACAACCAGTTATCAAAGATGATTAATAGAAGTGTGTCATGGCTCAATGCTAAAATGGCTACTGTATGTATAATTCAACCCTTGGACTTACCTTATGCCACTCTATAAAAATTGCATTTTTAACTATAAGAATACATACACTTATGCTGACCTGTTTCATCGTATCCTTCAGACTGACGATCCACACCAGATGCTGGATGAGTTCCAAATGCTTACCCACAAGGACTACGTTTTCAAGATTGGTATCAGCGATTTTAATGTTAACCATAACTACTCGGCATACACAGTCCACAAGGCAACTGAGGATGCAGATGTAATGCTTGCTATCCAGGAAAAATTGGATAATAAAGATCCAGAAGTAACCATGGTTGTTGAACTTGATGGTTCTCCTAACAGCATGGTACTTTGATTATAATCATTGTTCATATAAGTGCAACCTATTATTATTGCTATCTTTATGCCGTCTTTCATTTACTACAACTCTATTCTAATTGATTAAGGTTACGATTTCTCATACCGGAGACAACACATCTCCAGATACAATGACTGAGAAGACTCGTCAAACATGTTCTTTGAAGCGTAGGAGCGAGTCTCCAACAGGATTTGACAGCTTTGCTAAATCGACTTCAAAGATAGTTGAAGGTATTCATTCTTTGAAGGTCCCCCGGATCAAATAGTTTTTCAATGGCCCGAAATGAGCAGCTCCAATCTTCTATTCAACCTTAGAATAATCCCGTGCTGATACCATGCCCTCTGCACGATGTCGTATATAGCAACATATGTGTTGCTATTTGCTTAGTTTAGTCGTCATGTTTTTTGCTCTTATTTGTTTGTCTTGAATTGCTATTTGCTGTTTTACCAGACTTCTTATTCTTTATGAATACATTTAGGGCCTTTTGGATTATTGTTTGGCTGTTATATTCTCCATTATCAGTTTACTTACACGTGTAGTTCTATTACATTCGATTCTTATCACCATCCATATGAAATCCTTTATCTTTAATAAATTTGATGACTTAATTGATGCTGCCAGAGTCGTGTCTACAACAAGTATAGCATAACTTACGTCACCTTGATATAGGTGGCCAGTTGGACAATCCATCAAACGTATCGCTCTCAATCAAAAAAGTCATGTATCTAAGGTTGGCACATCTACTGTTGTAAACATTGTGGGAAAAGGGCCAACGTCGATTCAAAGGAGCAGAATGGTGGCCGTTCATATGACTGTCACACTTGTGGCCGTGTTTCTGATGTATATGGAAGGTAAGAAATTCTCAGAATATATATATTTATATATATATATATATATATATATATATATATATATATATATATATATATATATATATATATATATATATATATATATATATATATATATATATATATATCACGTTTCATGATGGTCATCGGTTGTTTATCCTCACAGCGGTAGGATTGTACTAAATGTCCTCGATATTACGGGGTCCGCTTCATTCGTTTTATTTGAGAGACAGCTCTATAAATGCATCGACAAAAATGTCGGCCGGTTAAGATCAAAGATTGCAAGTGTACGTATTACTTTCTGTGACAACCCGTACTTAAGGGTAGTCATTACCCTAAGTCATTAATGCTAATACATGTATTTAGCATCACATTAGGTTAAATACCTAAAACATTTCGTATATTATAGATATACACGTACGTAATAAATTATAATTACGCAAACTCATCGGATGGATTCCGACACACCCGGCCGTTGGTGAAACAATCCATAAATGACATAAACCTATTTTCATCATAAAATAGTCGTTGTTCACTTTGAAATATTATTCTATAATAATACTAACGAAAAACTATCGCGTTATAAGTAAAACATAACGTACACGAGGAAACACGCAAATCGAACCCGACACCCGGACGGAACTCAAAATATATTTTGATAACTTGAAATAAATGTTCTAAAAATGATTAGTCATTTTGTATATATGTTACATATTGAAAATGTACGCGAGAAAACCTAACGTTAAAACTTAACTTAAAACATACGCGATTAACGTTTAAACGATTAACGAGACGTAACACGAATTCGAGGAACGAGTCATGGGCCCAACCCGTGATGGGTCAGGCCCATACCCACGACCAAATGGCCCAAGTCGGCCCAAAGACCTCAAAAAAAAACTCAGCCCTAACTTTCCCCTTTTAAATCCCATTTTCATTCCTTTACTTTCATTTCAACACCAACACAAACACACTCTTCCTCTCATCTCTCTCTCTAAAAATGGCTGGAAAACAGCCCATACCACCCTCCAAGAACCTCCAAGCTTCACCTTCATCATCTAGCATCATCTATCCTCACCTAGCTTCGGTTCTTCACGAGAAAGAAGCAAGAACACAACACAACAGCTCATCCATCTTGTTAAGGCTCTAGATCGGCTTTTCTTTGTAAGATCCTAGCTCTCTTTCATTAAATTTACTTGGATAACATGTATAAGCATGCTAGTAACTCGTTTCCACTGATTTATGTCCAAATACATGCTTAAAAATCGTTTGAATATGCTAAGGACCACCGGATAATAGCTTTACACAATGGGTAATAATTTAGATCGATTTAGATCGACCATAACCGAACCACTTCTTGATGAAATCTTGCGTTTCTTGAGTCTAAAACGTAGCTTAAGGTGTCTAGTTTCATAATCTGGAAGCCATGTATTTTAATGGGTCCATTTTATATTTTAAGAAAAGAAATAAAAGGACATAGCCAGACTGTGTTTTCTGACCAGAATATTGACCCACTTTAGGTGAGTGTATCTTGAGATTCACGAGGTCTGAGATGTTGAGACCACTTGGAAAACTTCACAAATTTTGTCCTCTCCAACTTTCATTTAGACCACATTTTCTGTAAATGGCCACAATTTGATTCATAAAACGATTAGTGAACATGTGTACTGAAAACGGGCTGCTGGACACACCCTTGTTTACAAATTTATTTCATGAGTTTTGTTTGTCTAAAAGCTACATAAAAATATGTTTTGGAAATGTAAGACATAGGGGAATAACACATAATTTTCTTGGATTCGATTTCGGACAAAAACATAGTTAAAACGAGCTCCGATCGAGACCTAACATCTGATAAAACACGCTTAGGGGCTGTTTTTGTAACAAACGTTAAACGACACTTTCGAAATATTCACGAGACATAAAAACTACTTTTTATTGACTTAGAAACATATTTAGAGCATGTGTAAAAGTTTCGGGTCAAACCGAGCATTTTTGACCAAGGACACAAAATTGGAACTCATCACAGCCCGACATAGCGACACTCGATGAGTGTCGCCACCCACACTAGCGACACTAATTCAAGTGTCGCTACACATTGATTTATCACAATTAGCGACACTAACCTTGAGTGTCGCTACCTTTCGCGGAATCCCTACTAGCGGCACTTACCGAGTGTCGCTACTTATCCGAATATCACTTCTAGCGACACTTGCCCTAGTGTCTCCATACATAATCAAGTGTCGCCGATAGCGACACTAACTCAAGTGTCGCCAGTCACAGAATAAAATGTTTATTTTCACTAAGTCTCAATCTCGCACAACAACTATTCAACCATATACGATACCACTCGTACACGCGATATATATATATACTTTTATAAGTTTACAAGAAAACACAACATAACGATAACTTCGGGATTATTATTATTATTGCCAAACTTCACCAACGGGCCGCACGCGTTTTCAAAAGCAATAAACTATTGGACATTACTAGTTGAGTAGACAACTAGCATGTGTCGTCTTTAAGACATTCTGTGACACCCGTCAATTTAGGACTAGAATTTAGTGCCTAATCAATTTTAATACATGTAATTAGTTCTGTGTTAGGCTAATTAATGTATCAATTATTATATATATTGTTGAATATATATCTACACAATTATGCGGTTTGTTTAAATCGTACAAGTTTCAAATCGAATGTAATTCGGTTCAATTTAATACGGACGTTGGTGAACAATTTAATTAAATAACATAAAGATTATTTAATGAAACTATCATATCTCAATAATATTATTTTTATAATATGTCGTATTCATTCCATATCGTACAAGCGAGAACAACGCGATTAAATGTGAACGCGCAAACAAACAAAATCGAAATAACGTTTATAACGCAATTATTGAGTATTTTATAAAATAATTCAACAAAAATATTGAATAATATTTCGTATTTCAAAACGCATAATTAAACGCCTTTAAATACTAATTAACGTTAAAACAATCGAGAAAACAAACACCGCACGGAGCGCTTTGCGTGGACTGAAAATGGAGGAGTTCCACCAAAACCACCTCCTTTTCTTCTTCTTTCTCCATTTCCCTTTTCATCTTCTCTCTCCCTCTTTCTTTTTTCTCTCTAAATCAAAAACCCACACCAACTCACAAATCACCAAAATAAATATACAAAACGACCTCGGATCATCAAGATTTTTACAAAAACGGAACCACCACGCTACGATCTACAATCCTATCTTTTCGGATTTTCAATCCGACACCGCGTAAGTTTCCGACAAATTCCCGAAACTTCTCGTTTTAGCTTGTTTTTACATATTTACGAGTTATATAACATGTATATGTCCATTACTAAGTATAGAACACGATTTCATAGCTTAAAAACGGGTTTGAAATGGGTTTTTGGCCGGAAAAATCTAAACAGCCGGACTTTCTGGGCTGATGTTCTTCCATGCGACACAAGCCTTGTGTCGCATGTTGTGTCGTATTTTGGCACTTGTGTCGTATAAAAGCCTCTGTGTCGCACCTTGTGTCGTACCCGATAATTAGTGTCGCAAGTCCTGCGACACAACTACTATGTCGCAAACTCCATACGACACAATCACTATGTCGCTGTTGAATCAGCATCTCGCATATATGCAACACAACCCTTGTGTCGCATAGATATTGTGTCGCACCTCTATGCGACACAACCCTTGTGTCGCATAACCACTTTTGTGTCGCATGATTGTGTCGCATAAAACAACAGGTTTTCAAACTACAATTTTACTAAGTGTCGAGACCAAAATTTTATCACTTGATTTCACCCAAATTCAAGTCCAGATGCGTTTTTCCTTAAAGCAATATAGTAGAAATAAAAATTTTCCAAGCTGACCTGGCAGCTCGACCCCAGCCAGGGGCTCTGCCCCTTGGACCCCGCTACCATGGGCGCTGCCCCCGGACCCCCGTACTTAGATTCCGTAAGCACATTTTTCACCAAGTGTCAAACTTGTACAACTTCAAAACACTTATACGATACAACTTTTCGAACATAATGGAATTTGTTTTTCAAGTATAACGCTTTGAAATCAATGTGGTAACATCAAGACTATTGTTACAATTAATCACCAACGGGTCGTACATGTTTTCAAACATATTTCAGAATCAAACAAGTCGTTGTAACTTGTATCAATTCATTCAAACAAGTCGTTGTAACTTGTATCAATTCAATCAAACAAGTCGATGTAACTTGTATCAATTCAATCAACCAAATCGTAGTAATTTGGACATATATATAAAGTTGTATAACAACTACAAAGGTAGTCTTTCGAGATACCGGTACAATTAATAACAATCAAGTGTCGTGAACACATTCAGGTTTCAAGTCTTTGGACATCAATTCACTGCTAATTACTTCAAGTTTATTAAATTAAACACTTCAAGACTCAGGTGAGTTTCATAGCCCCATTTTCACTACTTTTACTAGGGGTGTGATATTACTACTTCATTTTGTTTTACAAGTAGAACGCAAGTGCCAAACTTCAAATACTACATGAGTTTCAAGCTAATCAATTTAAAGTCCTCCATAGCATAGTCTCTAGTATTTATAGCGTGAATGTTAGTATATGATATCATATGGGATTGACAATCCTCATCCGGGTTAGCACGCACTAACCGGTCAAACGGATGTATTAGCATTTGGGAAGACGAGTGTGGATTAGACACTCGTAGGAGGCATTTCAAGTTAGGTTTCCTTAATTGGACCTAGCGCTCAAGTTAAGCTCAGACTATGTGCTCATGGATTGTATAACTTTTATTTTGCTTAATTGCATCTTAAATTCAATATAAATCTTGCGGTTCTTACAACTATACATTGACATACAAACCTGTGAGCTCACCAGCGTTTTCGCTGACCCATTTTAGTATATATCACAGGTACCCAGCAGTAGGTGGACTGCACATGCATGGACTATTAGCTCGAGTCAGCATACATACAACTAGAGATTTGATTGCATTATTATATTTTGTAAAAGTAATTATGCCATGTAATCTCTCAATTTCAGGAACCGAGCTAATGTAACATTATTTTGATGTAAACGTTTATCTTAGTAATACAAGTTTAAAACGACGCATATAGTGGTCGTTTATTATATCTTATGTGCTTTGTATATTGATTAGTGACACCCAAATCGAGCTTCCGCAAATCATCAAATTTGGGGGTGTCACAGATTGGTATCAGAGCCTAAGGTTATAGTGAACTAGGTTGCATTTAGTGGACCTAGACTATGACCGTTAGGCAGTATTCCCTATTAGGTATAACCAGTTCAGAGATTACAGCATACGAATTTAATTTAACATAGCCTGATCAACTATGTACAATTAAACAAAGATGATGTAAGATCTGAAGGAAGTTATGGCTGAACAGGATACACTAGTTGACTCTGACCTCGAGAGAAACGGGACTCAAAACATGTCTTTGCTAGACACACAATAGGTTATTATGTGATATATATATATATATACATGAATAGACCTCACTTACAATCTTAGGCTATATTATATTATATGAATATAGGCCTCATTCTTTCTAACACTCTGTCTCAGAATGGCAAACACACCACCCAACTCATCTCGTTCCCATTCGTACGAATCACAAGGTTCAAGGGTAGCTAGGAGGAACCCCAGGTTGCCTCGAGCGGGCCCATACCCCAATCAATTCACACTAACGGATTTGTCCGCTAGGCTATACCGTCACGAGCAACAACTACGTGACATGGACATCGAGTTGCAAGAGACCCGAGAAAACTGGACACTCACCCTAATGGGACAAGTTACTCAGGTCTCTGAAGACCACGAAAACACTATCAACAATATGAACGTTCTAGAAAATCGAGTGGGTGAAACCATCGAGACCATGGAGATCGTTCACAATCAAGTGACTGACAATCACAACGAAATCACTGTCCTGCGATCAAGGTTGACTCAATGTGAGACACGCCTGAGGGAAACCGAGGAGGCACTCGGAATGGTTAGCCGACTTGCAGAGTCCGTTGACCGTCTCACTGCCTTAATGCCACAACTCAATCTTCGTCAGAATTAGCTTAGGCTGAATCTGCACCTTATAACGCTTTCGTAGGACTAATGTAAATTGACCGGATGAAACAATTCCCGGAACTTTTGGCACAATATCTAAGTCTGTAACTTTTGAATTCTCAAACTCGAAATTGTCTGTAATCGTTTAACAACGTAATATCAATTGACAATTTCTTTCGATTTAAATCTATATTATGGAACTATTACACTTGTGATGTGTATAATGTCGCTTTAATACGTACATCTACCACAATTATCATTCTGTTATAGTTTCTTACGTACCTATTGTTTCTTTTTCTTGAAGAATCATGCCACCGAAGAAAAAGAGTTACAGTGAAGCCGAACTCGCTGCTGCCGTTAATCGGGCCGTAGCCGACGCCTTGGCCGCTCGGGATCCAATCCGAACATCCGAGGAAACAGCCGATACCACCGCCACCACTCATACTGTCAAGCCTTGTTCCTACAAGGACTTTCTCAGCTGTAAACCCCTCTATTTCAAGGGCACGGAAGGTGCCATTGGCTTGATCCGTTGGATTGAGCGTATGGAATCCGTTTTCAGTCTCTGCGACTGCACTGAGAACAACAAAGTCAAATTCGCTGCTTACACCTTTCAGGAAGGTGCACTCACGTGGTGGAAAACCCATGCAAACTCTGTAGGCCTTGAGGTTGCAAATCGACTTCCTTGGGCCGAACTGAAAAAGAAGCTGACAGAAAAATACTGTCCTGAAGAAGAACTGCACAGACTGGAGGAGGAATTCTGGCACCTGACGGTGCAGGGAAATGATGTTGCTGATTATACCACAAAATTTCAGCAGTTTGCTTTACTATGCCCAAGCTTGGTTGAACCGGAAAGTAAGGGCATTAAGAGATACATTCGCGGCCTCCCTGAGAGCATTCAAGGAAATGTCGCCTCATCCAAACCAACCACCACTGAGAGTGCCATTCGATTGGCCCACGAACTCATGGCCCTAGTTGTCAGCCGTGAGACCTCCAACACCTCATCCTCCAACAACAACAAACGCAAATCCACTGAACACCACCACAACTCAAACAAGAAAAACAACGCCATTCAAGTCTACACCACCAACTCTGAATCCAACCGCAACTACACCGGGGACAGGCCTTATTGTCCCAAGTGTAACTATCACCACTTTGGTCAGTGCAGGACCCCTTGCAACAACTGCAGGAGGTTCGGGCATTCGACTAAGGATTGCCGAGCCCCCAAATCCAACAACAACCCCTCTAACAAAAATGCCCAACAACCTAAGTCCTGCTTTGAATGTGGGAACCCTGGACACTTTAGGGATACTTGCCCAAAATTGAAGAATAAGGGCAACAACAACAACCGCAACAACAACAACAACGCCAAAAGTAGCGCCTTTGTGATCAACTCAGGGGACGCCCGTCAGGACCCGAATGTGGTCACGGGTATGTTCCTCCTCAACAATTTAACTGCTTCTATTCTGTTTGATACTGGTGCCGATAGAAGTTTTATTTCCGATGAATTTTGCCCTCTACTTGGCATCACACCTGTTGCTTTAGACGTTAAGTACACAGTAGAGCTAGCAAATGGCAAATTGATAGAAACCGATAGTGTGATACCTAATTGCACTTTAAACCTAGCCGACGAAATCTTCTCCATAGATCTTATGCCAATCGAGATAGGGAGTTTCGATGTCATCGTAGGCATGGACTGGTTATCCAAACATCGCGCTGAAATCATTTGTTATGACAAATTTGTTCGTATACCTCTCGCCGTCGGTAGAACCTTGGTCATACAGGGGGAGACCGGTGGGACGAGACTTAACCTCATATCTTGCCTAAAAACCCGAAAATTTCTGAGAAAGGGTTATCCAGCAATCCTCGCGCACATCATGGAGAAAAAGTCGGAGGAGAAGCGACTTGAGGATGTTCCAATTGTTCGAGACTTTCCAGAAGTCTTTCCCGAGGAACTACCTGGTTTACCACCACCAAGACAGGTTGAGTTCTTAATTGATCTTGTACCAGGTGCTGCGCCTGTGGCCCGAGCACCATACCGTTTAGCTCCATCCGAACTTCAGGAGTTGTCCACCCAATTACATGAACTCCTGGAATGAGGATTTATCAGGCCGAGTTCTTCACCTTGGGGAGCTCCGGTCCTATTTGTTAAGAAGAAAGACGGTTCTTTTCGAATGTGTATCGACTACCGAGAGTTGAACAAGTTAACTGTCAAGAACCGGTATCCACTTCCTCGAATCGATGATTTGTTCGACCAACTTCAAGGATCGAGTTGTTATTCAAAGATTGATCTCCGATCCGGTTATCACCAATTGCGTGTTCGCGATGCTGACATTCCAAAAACCGCTTTCCGAACCCGCTATGGGCATTACGAATTCCAAGTGATGCCATTCGGCCTAACCAAAGCACCGGCGGTATTCATGGACCTTATGAATCGGGTGTGTAAACCTTACCTTGACAAGTTTGTCATTGTCTTTATCGATGACATACTCATTTATTCGCGCAACGAGCAAGAACATGCGCAACACCTCAAAACCATCCTTGAACTACTTAAACACGAGGAGCTATATGCAAAATTCTCTAAGTGTGAGTTCTGGATCCAAACAGTCCAATTCCTTGGTCACGTGATTGACAGTCAGGGGATTCACGTTGACCCATCAAAAATCGAGGCCATCAAAGACTGGCAAGCACCCACCACTCCGACCGAAGTACGTCAATTTTTGGCTCTTGCCGGGTATTACCGACGATTCATTGAAAATTTCTCCAAGATAGCCTTACCACTCACGACTCTGACCCAGAAAGACAAAAAGTTTGACTGGACTGATAAACAAGAGTCGGCATTCTAACTATTAAAACAAAAGCTTTGCAGTGCTCCTATTCTATCATTACCCGAGGGCACCGATGACTTCGTGGTATACTGCGATGCTTCTCATCAAGGTCTCGGTTGCGTGCTTATGCAACGAGACAAAGTCATAGCTTATGCTTCACGACAGCTCAAGATTCATGAAAAGAATTACACTACCCACGACCTCGAATTAGGAGCCGTCGTTTTCGCCCTCAAAATTTGGAGACATTACCTCTACGGCACTAGGTGCACAATCTTTACAGACCACAAAAGTCTCCAACACATATTCGATCAGAAGGATCTCAACATGAGGCAACGTCGATGGGTCGAGTTGCTTACCGATTACGACTGCGAACTCAAATATCATCCAGGCAAAGCAAATGTCGTTGCTGATGCCCTCAGTCGGAAAGAGCGAGTGAAACCACTTCGGGTTCGAGCCCTCAGTATGACCATTCACAACAATTTAAACATTCAAATTCTCACTGCTCAACTCGAAGCCTTAAAACCCGAGAATGTCAAAGATGAAGCCTTGCGAGGCATGGATAAACAATTCGAAGTCAAACCTAACGGGATTAGGTATTTCTCAAACCGAATCTGGTTGCCTAAATTTAGGAACCTACGAGACTTAGTGATGGATGAAGCTCACAAGTCCAAATATTCTATCCATCCGGGATCCGACAAGATGTACCACGGTATCAAGGACTTCTATTGGTGGCCGAACATGAAAGCTGAAATCGCCACCTATGTCAGCAAGTGCCTTACTTGCTCCAAGGTCAAAATCGAATATCAAAAACCTTCTGGTTTACTTCAACAACCCGATCTTCCTGAATGGAAATGGGAACAAATTGCCATGGACTTCATAACCAAACTACCCAAGTCAGCGAACGGATGCGATACCATTTGGGTGATCGTGGATCGTCTCACAAAGACTGCTCACTTCCTGGCAATCAAAGAATCCGACAAAATGGAACGCCTCACCAGAATCTATCTGAAGGAAATCGTGACTAAACACGGTGTTCCAATTTCAATTATCTCCGATAGAGATAGTCGTTTCACTTCACAATTTTGGCAATCACTTCAAAAATCACTGGGTACTCGACTTGATATGAGTACCGCATACCATCCTCAAACCGACGGCCAAAGTGAACGAACAATTCAAACACTAGAAGACATGCTACGGGCCTGCGTAGTAGACTTCTGTGTAAACTGGGAAAAACACCTACCATTGTGCGAGTTCTCGTACAACAACAGTTATCATACCAGCATTAAAGCTGCACCATTCGAGGCACTGTACGGTCGTAAGTGCCGGTCACCTATCTGTTGGACCGAAGTTGGGGATAGCCAACTCACAGGTCCAGAAATCATTCACGAGACGACCGAGAGAATCGTCGAAAATCAAAACAAACTCAAAGTCGCGCGTGATCGTCAGAAAAGTTATGCTGACGTGAGACGTAAACCACTCGAGTTCCAAGTTGGAGATCGAGTACAACTCAAAGTATCGCCTCGGAAAGGCGTAATTCGATTTGGCAAACGAGGGAAGTTAAATCCCAGATACATTGGACCATTCGAGATTCTCGAGAGAATTGGTCCAGTAACATATCGATTGCAGCTGCCATCCGAGCTCAGCAGCGTGCATCCCACATTTCATGTTTCGAATCTGAAGAGGTGTCCGTCTGATGAGACACTTATCATTCCACTCGATGAAATTCGAGTTGACGAGAAACTTCACTTTGTTGAGGAACCCGCCGAAATTATGGACCGTGAGGTCAAACAACTTAAACAAAGTCGTATTCCCATTGTCAAGGTTAGGTGGAATTCGCGGCGCGGTCCGGAATTCACCTGGGAAAGGGAAGATCAAATGCGACTCAAGTATCCTCAACTCTTCACTGACTCAACATCAAACACGACTACAACATAAATTTCGGGACGAAATTCTTCTAACAGGGGGAGAATGTGACACCCGTCAATTTAGGACTAGAATTTAGTGCCTAATCAATTTTAATACATGTAATTAGTTCTGTGTTAGGCTAATTAATGTATCAATTATTATATATATTGTTGAATATATATCTACACAATTATGCGGTTTGTTTAAATCGTACAAGTTTCAAATCGAATGTAATTCGGTTCAATTTAATACGGACGTTGGTGAACAATTTAATTAAATAACATAAAGATTATTTAATGAAACTATCATATCTCAATAATATTATTTTTATAATATGTCGTATTCATTCCATATCGTACAAGCGAGAACAACGCGATTAAATGTGAACGCGCAAACAAACAAAATCGAGATAACGTTTTATAACGCAATTATTGAGTATTTTATAAAATACTTCAACAAAAATATTGAATAATATTTCGTATTTCAAAACGCATAATTAAACGCCTTTAAATACTAATTAACGTTAAAACAATCGAGAAAACAAACACCGCACGGAGCGCTTTGCGTGGACTGAAAATGGAGGAGTTCCACCAAAACCACCTCCTTTTCTTCTTCTTTCTCCATTTCCCTTTTCATCTTCTCTCTCCCTCTTTCTTTTTTCTCTCTAAATCAAAAACCCACACCAACTCACAAATCACCAAAATAAATATACAAAACGACCTCGGATCATCAAGATTTTTACAAAAACGGAACCACCACGCTACGATCTACAATCCTATCTTTTCGGATTTTCAATCCGACACCGCGTAAGTTTCCGACAAATTCCCGAAACTTCTCGTTTTAGCTTGTTTTTACATATTTACGAGTTATATAACATGTATATGTCCATTACTAAGTATAGAACACGATTTCATAGCTTAAAAACGGGTTTGAAATGGGTTTTTGGCCGGAAAAATCTAAACAGCCGGACTTTCTGGGCTGATGTTCTTCCATGCGACACAAGCCTTGTGTCGCATGTTGTGTCGTATTTTGGCACTTGTGTCGTATAAAAGCCTCTGTGTCGCACCTTGTGTCGTACCCGATAATTAGTGTCGCAAGTCCTGCGACACAACTACTATGTCGCAAACTCCATACGACACAATCACTATGTCGCTGTTGAATCAGCATCTCGCATATATGCGACACAACCCTTGTGTCGCATAGATATTGTGTCGCACCTCTATGCGACACAACCCTTGTGTCGCATAACCACTTTTGTGTCGCATGATTGTGTCGCATAAAACAACAGGTTTTCAAACTACAATTTTACTAAGTGTCGAGACCAAAATTTTATCACTTGATTTCACCCAAATTCAAGTCCAGATGCGTTTTTCCTTAAAGCAATATAGTAGAAATAAAAATTTTCCAAGCTGACCTGGCAGCTCGACCCCAGCCAGGGGCTCTGCCCTTTGGACCCCGCTACCATGGGCGCTGCCCCCGGACCCCCGTACTTAGATTCCGTAAGCACATTTTTCACCAAGTGTCAAACTTGTACAACTTCAAAACACTTATACGATACAACTTTTCGAACATAATGGAATTTGTTTTTCAAGTATAACACTTTGAAATCAATGTGGTAACATCAAGACTATTGTTACAATTAATCACCAACGGGCCGTACATGTTTTCAAACATATTTCAGAATCAAACAAGTCGTTGTAACTTGTATCAATTCATTCAAACAAGTCGTTGTAACTTGTATCAATTCAATCAAACAAGTCGATGTAACTTGTATCAATTCAATCAACCAAATCGTAGTAATTTGGACATATATATAAAGTTGTATAACAACTACAAAGGTAGTCTTTCGAGATACCGGTACAATTAATAACAATCAAGTGTCGTGAACACATTCAGGTTTCAAGTCTTTGGACATCAATTCACTGCTAATTACTTCAAGTTTATTAAATTAAACACTTCAAGACTCAGGTGAGTTTCATAGCCCCATTTTCACTACTTTTACTAGGGGTGTGATATTACTACTTCATTTTGTTTTACAAGTAGAACGCAAGTGCCAAACTTCAAATACTACATGAGTTTCAAGCTAATCAATTTAAAGTCCTCCATAGCATAGTCTCTAGTATTTATAGCGTGAATGTTAGTATATGATATCATATGGGATTGACAATCCTCATCCGGGTTAGCACGCACTAACCGGTCAAACGGATGTATTAGCATTTGGGAAGACGAGTGTGGATTAGACACTCGTAGGAGGCATTTCAAGTTAGGTTTCCTTAATTGGACCTAGCGCTCAAGTTAAGCTCAGACTATGTGCTCATGGATTGTATAACTTTTATTTTGCTTAATTGCATCTTAAATTCAATATAAATCTTGCGGTTCTTACAACTATACATTGACATACAAACCTGTGAGCTCACCAGCGTTTTCGCTGACCCATTTTAGTATATATCACAGGTACCCAGCAGTAGGTGGACTGCACATGCATGGACTATTAGCTCGAGTCAGCATACATACAACTAGAGATTTGATTGCATTATTATATTTTGTAAAAGTAATTATGCCATGTAATCTCTCAATTTCAGGAACCGAGCTAATGTAACATTATTTTGATGTAAACGTTTATCTTAGTAATACAAGTTTAAAACGACGCATATAGTGGTCGTTCATTATATCTTATGTGCTTTGTATATTGATTAGTGACACCCAAATCGAGCTTCCGCAAATCATCAAATTTGGGGGTGTCACACATTCGCTTACATACAACCTTATATGCTTAGGGCATTAGAAGGTTGCGGGTTCGGAGAGCCTACTAGTTGATTTACTTTCGGATACTCGTTTGATTGCAAACGTAGCTGGCTTACTAGACTCAGGTGAGTTCATAGCCCCACTCTTTCAACTGTTTTACTGTTTTCGGGGTGAGACGCATGCACAATTACTGTTTTTGAATTATATTGATAAACTTTTATAATTTACACTTAACTATATTATTGTTATATAATACAAATGTGTAATACTTAGAAATTACACCCACTATATTGTCGTAGGACAATATCATAGATTAACCTGGATAGGTTACCACGGTACACTACCATATTGTTGAAAACCAATTACCGTTACATAACTTGATTAAGTTACCACTATCCACTGACCATATTGTCGCGGGACAATACTATCGCATATACTAGAACTGGTTAGTTCTACCTACATTGGACAACGACTAGACTTTTACAGGATTAGTTTTCCTTTTAGGAACTAAGACTGCCTATACATTCCAGGACTTCTATATTGGACTGTACGTAAGTAAACATTAACTATGAACCTCAATATATACTTGTTAGGCTGAGGCTAGGAGTATACGTTAATAACGTACGTTAGTATAGTTCCTTATACAAAACCACTAGGTGATGATTACTCATACCTAGGCTCGTTGTGCTACACCTAATATCTAAGTATTGTCTATACATGCTTAGATACACTAATCCACTTTCATGTGTTACATGATACTCAGTTAAACGTGTTTGTTGATTTGACTTATATATATTCATATATATATATATATATATATATATATATATATATATATATACATACTCGTACGCTATCTCAAGCACTTGGTGCTACCTACAACATACTTATGCATATTGATATACATATACTTATACAAACACAATTACTCAAGTCAGGCATGTCGTAGTACTGCCGACTCAATTACTCTAGTCGGGCATGTCGTAGTACTGCCGGCTCTCATATACATACATTGCTTGCGAGCAACACTGTTCGATATCACGGTTAGAGTGATACAAAACGATGCCACGGTAAAGTGGGCACAAAACGATGCCACGGTAAAGTGGGCACAAAACGATGCCACGGTAAAGTGGGCACAAAAACGATGCCACGGTAAAGTGGGCACAAAACGAGATCACGGTAAAGTGATTCAAAACGATATCGTGGTAAAGCGATACAACTCGATATTGCTGTGATGCAATACAAATCCATATCACGGTTGGTGATACAAATCCCTATCACAGTTGGTGATACAAATCCATATCACGGTTGGTGATACAAATCATAAACACACGAGTTGATACTCGCACTCATTAATGGATCGGCGAGCTTACACTCGAGATCGTTAACTCAGTATTTGGCTAAATACTCAATCATAGTTCTGCGGGACTACACATTCATGTTGCTGGAGGCAACACACTATGCCAGGTGGCATACCAGTTATTACTTGCTATCATATGACGTGGTCATACAGTTACTCGATTCATACTCAGGTAAGTGTTGCCTCACATTGATAGTTTTACTCATCCTGATAGGTATCTAGGCATGGATTGCCACCCCCTCGATATGACGTGGTCATACGCTTACTCGATAGTTCTTAGGCATGTATTGCCTCACGCTTGTAGACTTACTTATACCTGATAGGTATCTAGGCATGGAATGCCTCTTTCTTTATGTACTTAGGTACACACCACCATTACTTAGGTATGAGATACCTCGCTAGATGTATACACATTGGTGTTACAACTTTAATACAATACATATCAAAATCGTAGATTTTGAACTACTTTTCAAAACATACAAGGTTTATACTTTATGTTTTCAACTATCAATCCTATGAACTCACCAGCTATAAAGCTGACTCTTTTTAGCATGTGTTCTCAGGTACCCAGCAGGACTAGGATTGCTACAAGATATGCTAGCTCGAGTCGCATGTTTTCAAACAACTGGATTTCTCTGCATAACTTTTGTATTACGAATTATGTATTAAAATTATTTTGCAAACTCGCAACTTGTATACACTTTTATTTTGGAAACGTGTAACTATTTTCAAACGTCTCATTTAGGGGTCGTTTGCTATATCTTTATGCTTTGGTTATTGATTAGTCGCGCCCCGACCCGACCGCTTCCGCAACCCGAATTTGGGGGTGCGACAGATTGGTATCAGAGCCTAAGGTTATAGTGAACTAGGTTGCATTTAGTAGGCCTAGACTATGACCATTAGGCCGTATTCCTTATTAGGTATAACTGGTTCAGGGATTACATCATACGAGTTTAATTTAACATAGCGTAGGTAACTATGTACAATTAAATAAAGATGATGTGACATCTGAAAGGGGTTATACTGAAATCAGGAATGCATTAGTTGACTCTGATTTTTTTGTGCTAGACACCCTAGGCTATTATATGTACTGTAGGTATATATGAATAGGCCTTACATGTGTACTACTTTCTGTGCTATTATATATGTAAGTATATATATGAGCAGCAACCAATAATACACTCACTAACACACGTACCACTGGAAACGCCAAGTATGATCATTATAACGTACTCAATACAACTAATGAGACTTGTTCTCATCTACCACCACTTATCTGTTGATACACGCGCAACCGTTTCTAACACACTCTGCTGTACTGTCATGTACTCCCGAAGAAGCACATCGCCATCTTTCTCACCATCACGATTCAACACTTTCTCCATATGTATGCATATGAGAATATCATACTTCTCGCTGAACCTCGGAAAGGATGCATAAACGTTATCTATGGAAATAGAGACCCACACACGCTCATCGTTCACAAAATTTATAACAAACAACGACGTCACTACAAACAATTTATTCAAAGGAGATTTACTTGAGGAGTTACGTCTAAGGACAAACCAACAAATTTCTCATTTTATGAGAAATCATTACCAAGGCGCGTCACATCTACTTCTCTCATATTATTTTCACTCGCTTTCATCGTCGGTCAAGCGATCACCAATTGAATTGGTCAACTGCAACACTAGCATCTTGGAATGTTTTTCCAACAGTTAAACTAAAACTCAACGACTTATGCGCGCCTCGATTTCAACATTGACCATATTGGTTACCACTGGATTAGTATTGCGAGAGACACTCGTAATGACTAAGTCCACTAAAATCATCTCAATTACATTCCGATCATGTTGATCATCACAGTACCTCGGTACTCACACGATTCAATACTTCAGTGCCTACCTGGTTTGTTACTTCGGCACTCATATTTTTAGCCTTTGTGCTACAATTGGGAAACTACTTAACTTCAACACATTTTTGGGCCTTAGGGCTACACGCGAACAACACGTGGCACGTGGTGCTATGTCGTGCTTTAGGCACAACACCTAGCGATTGTGTTGGCGGACTCTGCTTCGGCACTTCACATGACACCGTGGGTGTCACACTTACCAACACAATTGGCTACACAGTTCGGTACTTCGGTACTACAAGGCACTTGGTGCTGCATTCTCACAGTATGTTGATACTGCAATTTGGCACATTAGTGCTACACTCAAAGTACGCGGTACTGCTCTTTAGTGCCTCGGGCACTACATTACGGCACGTGGTGCTGCATTTCATAGTACTTCGGTACTACATTCATAATACAATAGTATTACATTACTGTGCTTTTAGCACTGAATTACAGTACATTGTTACTGCATTTCATCAGTACTTAGGTACTACATTCATGATACATTAATACTACGTTACAGTGCTACTATCACTGCACTTCAGTACTTTGGGTGCTGATTTTTGACTAGTTAGAACTACACTCACAGTACGTTAGTACTGCAATATAGTCTGTTAGACTACTACAATAACCTAGTCTTGGTTGACTACATTGAGAACTTGCGTAAATCATTCACGTCATAACAAACCCAAAAAGTCGAGGGACTTTCGAACACATACCGTAAGGAGTTTCCGAATCCCATCATTGTACATCATTGATGGTCACCTTGCACAATTGTATAACACACTCCTACGTATGCCACTGTAATAATCATAATCTTTGAATAAAGATCTTATAATTGTCATTTCATTTTTGTTTAAGAATCATGCCGCCTAGACGACAAACATACACTCAAGTTAAGCTTGACCATATTGCTGAACAAAGGGTGGCTGACACTTTAGCTACCCGAAACTGAGCGCGACCCTGCACCTATAAGGAATTCCTGAACTGTAACCCGCCAAACTTCATTGGAACTGAAGGGCAAGGTTTACATGATCGACACCGAACGAAACCCTAACAGTAATATGGGTTCACTTTTCCCAGAATACTAAACTCTTTAATTGTAGCTAACGCTACATACACATTACTCGTTTCCCAATACCGCTTTTACCTATTTAATGCCGAGTGCATCATAAGGCTAGTTAACCTAGGCCCACGTAAAACTCAAGATTTTCTTTCAGCAGACTGGTCAACTGAACGTTCACCAACCACTCAGTTCTGATAGGACTACTCTATAAACAATCACCTTGTGACAACTATCTAGTCCTGGATGGACTACCACGTAAATGGTTACTTTGTGACCACGACTTAACAACAATCTGAACAAACGAAATAGTCAGTGATCTGACTACCATGATGAACCACGACACAGTCATGGATTGACTGCTTTCAAACTCGACATAGGCATCGTATGTCTACTATCTACTCGATGAACTTCTCATACATACACTTCTCCCCGGACCCCACGCTACTTCACTCAAAATTTCGGGACGAAATTTTCTTAACAGGGGGAGAATGTGACAACCCGTACTTAAGGGTAGCCATTACCCTAAGTCATTAATGCTAATACATGTATTTATCATCACATTAGGTTAAATACCTAAAACATTTTGTATATTATAGATATACACGTACGTAATAAATTATAATTACGCAAACTCATCGGATGGATTCCGACACACCCGGCTGTTGGTGAAACAATCCATAAATGACATAAACCTATTTTCATCATCAAATAGTCGTTGTTCACTTTGAAATATTATTCTATAATAATACTAACGAAAAACTATCGCGTTTTAAGTAAAACGTAACGTACACGAGGAAACGCGCAAATCGAACCCGACACCCGGACGAAACTCAAAATATATTTTGATAACTTGAAATAAGTGTTCTAAAAATGATTAGTCATTTTGTATATCTTTTACATATTGAAAATGTACGCTAGAAAACCTAACGTTAAAACTTAACTTAAAACATACGCGATTAACGTTTAAATGATTAACGAGACGTAACACGAATTCGAGGAACGAGTCACGGGCCCAACCCGTGATGGGTCAGGCCCAGACCCACGACCAAATGGCCCAAGTCGGCCCAAAGACCTCAAAAAAAAACTCAGCCCTAACTTTCCCCTTTTAAATCCCATTTTCATTCCTTGACTTTCATTTCAACACCAACACAAACACACTCTTCCTCTCATCTCTCTCTCCATATTCTCCGCTCTCTCTCTCTCTCTAAAAATGGCTGGAAAACAGCCCATACCACCCTCCAAGAACCTCCAAGCTTCACCTTCATCATCTAGCATCATCTATCCTCACCTAGCTTCGGTTCTTCACGAGAAAGAAGCAAGAACACAACACAGCAGCTCATCCATCTTGTTAAGGCTCTAGATCGGCTTTTCTTTGTAAAATCCTTGCTCTCTTTCATTAAATTTACTTGGATAACATGTATAAGCATGCTAGTAACTCGTTTCCACTGATTTATGTCCAAATAAATGCTTAAAAATCGTTTGAATATGCTAAGGACCACCGGATAATAGCTTTACACAATGGGTAATAATTTAGATCGATTTAGATCGACCATAACCGAACCATTTCTTGATGAAATCTTGTGTTTGTTGAGTCTAAAACGTAGCTTAAGGTGTCTAGTTTCATAATCTGGAAGCCATGTATTTTAATGGGTTCATTTTATATTTTAAGAAAAGAAATAAAAGGACATAGCCAGACTGTGTTTTCTGACCAGAATATTGACCCACTTTAGGTGAGTGTATCATGAGATTCACGAGGTCTGAGATGTTGAGACCATTTGGAAAACTTCACAAATTTTGTCCTCTCCAACTTTCATTTAGACCACATTTTCTGTGAATGGCCACAATTTGATTCATAAAACGATTAGTGAACATGTGTACTGAAAACGGGCTGCTGGACACACCCTTGTTTACAAATTTATTTCATGAGTTTTGTTTGTCTAAAAGCTACATAAAAATATGTTTTGGAAACGTAAGACATAGGGGAATAACACATAATTTTCTTGGATTCGATTTCGGAAAAAAACATAGTTAAATCGAGCTCCGATCGAGACCTAAAATCTGATAAAACACGCTTAGGGGCTGTTTTTGTAACAAACGTTAAACGACACTTTCGAAATATTCACGAGACATAAAAACTGCTTTTTATTGACTTAGAAACATATTTAGAGCATGTGTAAAAGTTTCGGGTCAAACCGAGCATTTTTGACCAAGGACACAAAATTGGAACTCATCACAGCCCGACATAGCGACACTCGATGAGTGTCGCCACCCACACCAGCGACACTAATTCAAGTGTTGCTACACATCGATTTTTCACATTTAGCGACACTAACCTTGAGTGTCACTACCTTTCGCGGAATCCCTACTAGCGGCACTTACCGAGTGTCGCTACTTATCCGAATATCACTTCTAGCGACACTTGCCCTAGTGTCTCCATACATAATCTAGTGTCGCCGATAGCGACACTAACTCAAGTGTCGCCAGTCACAGAATAAAATGGTTATTTTCACTAAGTCTCAATCTCGCACAACAACTATTCAACCATATACGATACCACTCGTACACGCGATATATATATATACTTTTTTTTATAAGTATACAAGAAAACACAACATAACGATAACTTCGGGATTATTATTATTATTACCAAACTTCACCAACGGGCCGCACGCGTTTTCAAAAACAATAAACTATTGGACAATACTAGTTGATTAGACAACTAGCCTGTGTGGTCTTTAAGACATTCGCTTACATACAACCTTATATGCTTAGGGCATTAGAAGGTTGCGGGTTCGGAGAGCCTACTAGTTGATTTACTTTCGGATACTCGTTTGATTGCAAACGTAGCTGGCTTACTAGACTAAGGTGAGTTCATAGCCCCACTCTTTCAACTATTTTACTGTTTTCGGGGTGAGACGCATGCACAATTACTGTTTTTGAATTATATTGATAAACTTTTATAATTCACACTTAACTATATTATTGTTATGTAATACAAATGTGTAATACTTAGAAATTACACCCACTATATTGTCGTAGGACAATATCATAGATTAACCTGGATAGGTTATGTTGGAACATAGAGTGTGACAACAGATCTAGCTTGAAATAGGACTGGTGTAATTATTATTACATTTGTATATTGATTTAGATTTGTAAATAAATATTTGTTTTGTTAGTAATATTCGTTAAACATATTATTATGCTAAGTTAGACGAATGTTTAAATACGAAATAAATAATAGACGTTTCATGCGAGACGAGTCGAGATCTCAAGTCGCAGCGAGTTGAGCTGTGAGGTGAGATCTGAACTCGCGAAGCATGAGTCTGGCGAGCCGAGTCCTTTACTGGGCTTGGGCTGGGAGTTGGACCGAACTCGCAGGCCCATGCGAGCCGAGCCGGGACCAGATTATATAATGTTTTTCATTCGTGAAAAACATAACTTTTGGCATTTTTCTGAGCTGCGAACTCGATAAACTCAGAGAAAACTTAAACCTAACGGCTAGGCTTTGACGTATTATTCGTTTAAAGTTAAGCTTTATAAACGCAATTACGAACGTATTCGTTACTATTAAGATAACACCGTATTGAGGGATTCCGCATCTTAATACTAAAGATAACAAAGTTATCGATCCTAAAACTAGGGGACTTACATCTGGTATCAGAGCTTTCGGGCTAAATACAAGTGTGTTCATAAGTTTTAGTAATATTGCGTTTTTGATTCGGGTCATTTTTACGTGCTTTCTTGCAATACTAACGATCAAAATCATTCTCTGGACGTTTTAGGGTTTGTTTACGGTCGAAATTTTCAGTTTCAGTCGTAAAAATACCTTAAAAATTCGTTTTCGGGTTTAACAGCCGTTTCGCGAGTCGAGATTAGGGTTCCAGCTTCGCCTGCGAACCGAGTTGAACTAGCGAGTCGAGCTGAGGCTTGCGAGTCGAACCAAGATCCCTCGCGAATCGACATCACTTGCGAATCGAAATCTTTAGCAATCCGAACTGAGGCTTGCGAATCGACGTATTCTGCGAGTCGAGCTGAGATTGCGAGTTGAGCTGAGTCTTGCGAGTTGAGTTTTCTGAATTCGTGAAACAGTTTAATTTTAAGTTTTTAAGATGTCTGACTTAAGTAGAATGATCGAAATGGACCACGAGGTGGGAAAATCAAATGTTCCACCTAAGTTGTTAAGGATCGAGGATTACTACAATTGGAAGGACAGATTTGAATCTTACTGTAGATTCCATGACCTGTCAATCTGGATGTGTATCAAGAGTGGATACACCGCACCTACTCAAACTGTGACACCCCCAAATTTAATGATTTGCGGAAGCTTGATTTGGGTGTCACTAATCAATATACAAAGCACATAAGATATAATGAACGACCACTATATGCGTCGTTTTAAACTTGTATAGATAAAGTAAAAGTTTACATCAAAATATAGT
This sequence comes from Helichrysum umbraculigerum, assembly GCA_949592205.1. NCBI lineage: Eukaryota > Viridiplantae > Streptophyta > Magnoliopsida > Asterales > Asteraceae > Helichrysum > Helichrysum umbraculigerum. Next base: position 6,127,727 of record CATIUR010000009.1, on the reverse strand, counting down.
TACATTAGCTCGATTCCTGAAATTGAGAGATTACATAGCATAATTACTTTTACAAAATATAATAATGCAATCAAATCTCTAGTTGTATGAATGCTGACTCGAGCTAAAAGTTCCTGCTTGTGCAGCCGACCTACTGCTGGGTACCTGTGATAAATACTAAAATGGGTCAGCGAAAACGCTGGTGAGCTCACAGGTTTGTATGTCAATGTATAGTTGTCAGAACCGCAAGATTTATATTGAATTTAAAATGCAATTAAGCAAAATAAAAGTTATACTGTCCATGAGCACATAGTCTGAGCTTAACTTGATTTGTCAGGCCCACTTAAGGAAACCTAACTTGAAATGCCTCCTACGAGTGCCTAATCAACACTCGTCTTCCCAAATGCTAATACATCCGTTTGACCGGTTAGTGCGTGCTAACCCGGATGAGGATTGTCAATCCCATATGATATCATATACTAACATTCACGCTAAAATATTAGAGACTATGCTATAGAGGACTTTAAATTGATTAGCTTGAAACTCATGTAGTATTCGATAGTTTGTACTTGCGTTCTACTTGTAAAACAGAATGAGCAGTAATATCACACCCCTGATAAAAGTATTGAAAATGGGGCCATGAAACTCACCTGAGTCTTGAAGTGTTTAATTTAATAAACTTGAAGTAATTAGCGGTGAATTGATGTCCAAAGACTTGAAACCTGAATGTGTCCACGACACTTGAATTGTTATTAATTGTACCGGTATCTCGAAAGACTACCATTTAAATTGTTTGTTTAACTTGATGTCCAAATTACCCCGATTTGGTTGATTGTATTGTTACAAGTTACTTCGACGTGTTTGATTAAATAGATACAAGTTACAACGACTTGTTTGATCTTTGAAGTATGTTTGAAAACGCGTACGGCCCGTTGGTGATTAATTGTAATAATAGTCTTGATGTTATCACATTGATTTCGAAGCGTTACACTTAGAAACACAAATTCCCTTATGTTTGAAAAGTTGTGTCGTATAATTGTTTTGAAGTTGTACAAGTTTGACACTTGGTGAAATATGTGTTTACGGAATCTAAGTACGGGGGTCCGGGGGCAGCGCCCCTGGTTAGCGGGGTCCAAGGGGCGGCAGCCCCTGGCGGGGTCCAAGGGGCAGAGCCCCTGGCTGGGGTCGAGCTGCCAGGTCAGCTTAGAAAATTTTTATTTCTACTATATTGCTTTAAGGAAAAACGCATCTGGACTTGAATTTGGGTGAAATCAAGTGATAAAATTTTGGTCTCGACACTTAGTAAAAAGTTGTAAATATTCTGTTTTATGCGTCACTTATAGCGACACTCATGGGTTTAGGCGACACTTAGGAAGTGTCACATGAAATGACTGATTCTGAATAATAGCGTCACTTGTGCAAGTGACGCATAGAGTGCGACACTTGAGGAAGTGTCGGTTGTAAGTGTCGGTATAAAGGTCATGAGTCACTAAGGTGAGTGACGGGTGAAATCAGGTTTGATTGTAGGCGTCACTTAGGCAAGTGACGCTATAAGTGTCGGTCATTAGTGACGGGTATTGAAAATGCGTCACTTAGGTAGTGACGGAAAAAGAGGGTTTTATGCGGCACTTAGGCAAGTGACGCAAAATTTGGGCTTTTAGCGACACTCAATGCGTCACTTGAGTGACGCACGAAGTGACGCTATACTGCATGCTTCGTTGCGACACTTAAAGCTGTTGACGGGTTTTTGAGCCAAAAACGAGTTTTCCGGCCATAGTTTGGTCCGATTCTTTTACCCAACCCATATATGGACATTTTAAACATATATAAACAACTTTTATGTAAAAATGAGTGAAATCGGAGAGTTTCGGGTTTTTGTCGGAAACTTACGCGGTGTCGAAATGAAAATCCGGAAAGATGAGGTTGTAGATCGTTGCGAGGTGATTCTTTTTCTCCAAAAGCTTCGAGATTTCGGCGGCGTTTGGTGGTGTAATTTGGTGTTTTAGTGTGATGAAGATGGTGGGTTTTTGAGAGAAAATTTGAGAAAGAGAGAGAAGAGAAAAGTGAGAAATGAATAATGGGGAGTGGGTTTCCCCCCATTTTGGGCAGATTTTGGTGGGGTCCACGGTTGTGGGCTTCACCAATTTTTGTTCCCGGCGTTCGCGCTCCGTGTGGTGTTCGTTTTTCTCGGTCGTTTAAACGTTAAATATTAATTTTATTCGTTTAAATTTAAGTTTTAAAATACGAATTATTGTCCAATATTTTTGTCAAAGTATTTTACCAAATACTTAATAGTTGCGTTATAAAATGTAACGTTAACTTGTTTTGTTTGTTTGCGCGTTTATTATTTTAATCGCGTGACCATTGATTGTATGATTCAAAATGAATACGAAATATTATAAATATAATACCTTGGGTATAATTGTGTTATTAAATAACGTTTATATTATTTAATTAAATTGTTCACCAACCTCTGTAATTAATTGAACCGACTTACATTCGATTTGAACCTTGTACGATTTAATCAAATCGCATACTTGTATATATATTCAACAATATATATTAATTGATACATCAATTAGCCTAACCCAGAACTAATTACATGTATTAACACTTGATTAGGCACTAATTTCTAGTCCTAATTTGACGGGTGTCACATTCTCCCCCCGTTAAGAGAATTTCGTCCCGAAATTTAGCTTGAAGCCGGGTTTGATGTGGAGTCAGTGAATAACTGTGGATACTTGAGTCGCATCTGGTCCTCCCGTTCCCAGGTGAATTCCGGACCACGCCGCGAATTCCACCTAACCTTGACGATGGGAATACGATTTTGTTTGAGTTGTTTGACCTCGCGGTCCATGATTTTGGCGGGTTCTTCAACGAAGTGAAGCTTGTCGTCAACTCGAATTTCATCGAGTGGGATGATAAGTGTCTCATCAGACAGACACTTCTTTAAGTTTGAAATGTGGAAGGTAGGATGCACGCTGCTAAGCTCGGCCGGCAGCTGCAATCGATATGCCACTGGACCTATCCTTTCGAGGATCTCAAAAGGTCCGATGTATCTTGGGTTTAGTTTACCGCGTTTGCCGAAACGAATGACACCTTTCCAAGGTGAAACTTTGAGTAGTACTCGATTCCCAACTTGGAACTCGAGTGGTTTGCGTCTCACGTCAGCATAACTTTTCTGACGATCACGTGCGGCTTTGAGTTTGTTCTGAATTCCGACTATTTTCTCGGTTGTTTCGTGAATGATTTCTGGACCCGTGAGTTGGCTGTCCCCAACTTCGGTCCAACAGATAGGTGATCGGCACTTACGACCGTACAGTGCCTCGAATGGTGCAGCCTTAATGCTGGAGTGATAGCTGTTGTTGTACGAAAACTCGCACAATGGTAGATGTTGTTCCCAATTTACACCGAAGTCAACTACGCAGGCACGTAGCATGTCTTCAAGTGTTTGAATTGTTCGTTCACTTTGGCCATCAGTTTGAGGATGGTATGCGGTACTCATGTCAAGACGGGTACCCAATGACTTTTGAAGTGATTGCCAAAAGTGAGACGTGAAATGACTATCCCTGTCAGAGATTATCGAGATTGGAACACCGTGTCGAGAAATGATTTCCTTGATGTAAATTCGTGTGAGGCGTTCCATTTTGTCGGTTTCTTTGATTGCCAGGAAGTGAGCAGATTTGGTGAGACGATCGACGATCACCCAAATGGTATCGCAACCGCTCGATGACTTTGGTAGTTTGGTTATGAAATCCATGGCAATTTGTTCCCATTTCCATTCAGGAATGTCGGGCTGTTGAAGTAAACCAGAAGGTTTTTGATACTCGGCTTTGACTTTTGAGCAAGTAAGGCACTTGCTAACATAGATGGCGATCTCGGCCTTCATGTTCGGCCACCAATAGAAATCCTTGATGCCGTGATACATTTTATCGGATCCCGGATGAATAGAGTATTTTGACTTGTGAGCTTCATCCATCACCAAGTCTCGCAGGTTCCCAAAACTAGGCAACCAGATTCGGTTTGAGAAATACCTAATTCCATTAGGCTTGATTTCGAATTGTTTCTCCATGCCTCGCAAGGCTTCGTTTTTGATGTTTTCGAGTTTCAAGGCTTCGAGTTGAGCAGCGAGAATTTGAGTGTTTAGGTCATTGTGAATTGTCATACTGAGGGCTCGGACTCGAATTGGTTTGGATCGTTCCTTTCGACTAAGGGCATCGGCAACAACATTTGCCTTCCCCGGATGGTATTTGATTTCGCAGTCGTAATCGGTAAGCAACTCGACCCATCGACGTTGCCTCATGTTGAGATCCTTTTGATCGAATATGTGTTGGAGACTTTTGTAGTCGGTGAAGATTGTGCACTTAGTGCCGTAAAGATAATGTCTCCAGATTTTGAGAGCAAAAACGACTGCTCCAAGTTCCAGGTCATGCGTAGTGTAGTTCTTTTCGTGGATTTTGAGTTGTCGTGAGGCGTAAGCAATGACCTTGTCTCGTTGCATCAACACGCAACCGAGACCTTGATGGGAAGCATCGCAGTATACCACAAAGTCAACGGTGCCTTCGGGTAGGGATAAGATTGGAGCACTGCAAAGCTTTTGTTTCAGAAGTTGAAATGTTGACTCTTGTTTTTCAGCCCAGTCGAACTTTTTGTCTTTCTGAGTTAGTGTCGTGAGTGGCAAGGCTATTTTTGAGAAGTTCTCGATGAATCGTCGATAGTACCCGGCCAGTCCTAAAAACTGCCGTACTTCGGTTGGAGTCGTTGGCGATTGCCAATTTTTGATAGCCTCTATTTTGGATGGGTCGACATGGATTCCCTGACTATCGATAACGTGTCCGAGGAATTGAACGGTTTGTATCCAGAACTCACACTTAGAAAATTTAGCATACAGCTCTTCATGTCTAAGTAGCTCTAGGATGGTTTTGAGATGATGTGCGTGTTCCTGTTCGCTTCGCGAATATATGAGGATGTCGTCAATGAAGACAATGACGAACTTGTCGAGATAGGGCTTGCACACCCGATTTATAAGGTCCATGAATACAGCCGGTGCATTGGTTAGACCGAATGGCATCACCTGAAATTCGTAATGCCCATAACGGGTTCTGAAGGCGGTTTTCGGGATATCGGTGTCGCGAACACGCAATTGATGATAACCTGATCGAAGATCAATCTTGGAATAGAAACTCGACCCTTGAAGTTGGTCAAACAAGTCATCGATTCGGGGAAGTGGATATCGGTTCTTGACGGT